>OX327704.1:21328333-22656666 GCA_946807835.1 Ailanthus altissimus | reverse complement strand
ATTTTGCTTCTTTGAAATTTTCAGATGCATGGGTTAGATTATGAAGCTGGGATAATTAGATTTGTGGAATGTGGTATCTGAAATATGCTGCCAATTTATGTTTTTAATAGTGATCAGAAGTTGGAAATTTTATTGCAAAGTCGCACTTGCTCAAGACACAATAGTTATGTAGCTGCCAGAAATGTAGGTTATAAGATTGCCTAATCATGTTTGGTAAAAAATATATTTGTTAAATGTGATTTATTTGTTCAAAGAAACCATTGTATGAGTGGACTTTTGTTTGGAAGTAGAGAAAATGCTTCCTTAATTGTGACCAAAGAGGCATAGAAAAGTTTTCAGTGCTTAAGAAACTATTTTTGTTTGGCCTGCAGTATTTCAATTACATGGGAATGCTTGCAGTGGAGGGTTCATATGATAAGATGGAGGCTCTTCTGAGCCAAAACATCCACCCAGTTGACATCTTATTGTTGCTGGCTGCCTCAGAAGGCGACAAGCCAAAAATTGAAGAATTATTGAGAGCTGGAGCTGATTACAATGTCAAGGATGTAGATGGAAGGACTGCAATTGATAGAGCTGCTAATGAAGAAATCAAGGACTTCATCCTTAATTTTTCAGTGCAGAAAGCATGATCTTTTTCATCATTATAATTTTAGTTTTCGATTTTTGGATACATTGTTTGCCATTATGTGATATGTGAGTTAGACTTTGTAAGAGTATTTTTATTAGTTATCAAAGAAAAAAAAATTTGTCTCATAGATTTATAATTTTGTGAGCAATATCTGAAAACAGATTTGATTTGTTAAACGGAATCGTTATTTGTCAATTATGGTTTGTACTTATATATAATTTTAGATGGTAGAATAAATTCTGATACACTCTTGGCTCATTGTTCCTTGGAAGTAGGCAAATGTATAAGCTTACGTTCTTTGAACAAGTGCAGGAACATACAAATGATTGGCCACGAAATGATGTAACCAATATTCAAATATTCTGGTATCCTCCAATATCTTGGATTAAATCTCCAGAATCAACTAGCATGCAGCTCGAGAAGCACCCAATATTTGCTTGTTTGCGCATCTAATTTTTGAAGATAAATCTATGATCTCTATTTATTTGCGCATTTAACCGGAAGATAACTTTATTTTATACAAAGTCATGACTCATGAGCATTTAACTTGAAGACATAATTTATCAGGTATTCATATTAACATAATTTTTTTGGTCTGCTGTAGATGAATCATATGTAAGGGTAGGTAATCACATACAAATTTGTTGTGTAATTGAAACGAGTTTGGCAATTTATCGGACTAACACGCTTTCACTACCTGGGAATTGAGTCGCCTCTAAAGAAAACCCACTTTGTTACACAATATTCGGTAAATTAAAGTAAATGGGAGAGAGCCATTATCTATCATCAGGACTGTTTCATTCTCAGATTCAATAAATGGGATTTTCAAGTGACCGAAGTTTTAATAAATAACAAAATGTCTAAGAGCTTTAGAGAGTCCCATTTAACATGTAAACTCAGACTAGATAACCAAAAGCACAGAACAATTCTCGAAAGTGATTACTACTTTACATTTGATCAAGAATGCAAATATATGGTTATATAATATTATGCATCGTCTTATCAAGATATTTTCGTTAAGTTATCAATATTTATACAGCATGAAATAAAATTATGAGCTTCATTTCTGCTTAAAGTAGAGCTCAAGAAGCTTCTTCAATGTGTCAAGTTTGCTTGTAAAGGGATTAAGTTCAATAGAGCCCTTCAATTCTAGGTCAGGGAACTGGTTTGTTAGAGCCTGTTGCATGCCAGACATCGACATCATTGCAGCAAGCTGACTATTAGACATCACTTCACAGTCCTGTGGAGTGTCCTTGATTTTGCTTGGATCATACCCGAAGTTTGCCAAGTAGGTTTTGTACTTCTCTATGAATTCAGGCCCCGGAGTAGGCGTCCTTGAGTATATCTGAAATGTTGATGCAAAAGAATATGCTTTGAAATTGGAATTCTGAAATGATAATGTTAAATAAAAAGTTTTTAACTGATTCAATCAAATCAATGTCAACCAGTGATGTTATTGTTGAGGGAGATATGAGAGTTATACTATTATGACTTGATAACTAGCATGTTAGGACGGATAAATTCGATAAGAAGTGACAAAATGTTACAGTATTGTCTTCCTCAAATGTCTAATTACCTGAATAAAACTTCTGTCTTTTGCTCCCGAAACAAGAGAAAAGTTGTCATAGTCAGTAGCGATCACATCATATGGCTCCTTGGGAATAAAAGGCAGTGTAGGAAAACGAAGGTAACACTTCTCTTTAATCATCTCTTTCTTTTCTAGCTCAGTTTCATTCTTCTCCAATTCCTCCTCAGGAAGACATTGAACCTTTCCCCTTATCCCTGTAATATATCCACCAGGGCCCCCATGAATACAAAAGGTATCAACCTGGATGGTGGGTGCCTCCATATTAAAGGTGTAAACACCCTGCATATTGAGACATTAAAATGTATCAATATCTAAATGCACAAGGGAATAAGTTTTTGACAAAAAAGAAGCCTAAATTTACTGAAAACAAGACATGTCAACTCAGGTTTGAATCCACAACATAACCGCTTCTATGCACTTTTCACAATTTTTGGCACATCAGTCATCTGTATGTTCAGAATGATTTAAGTGATTGTCACAGGAACTACCCATAAGCTTTATGTATCTTATGGATAGGCAAGAATCCTAGGATGGTTATATGTAGCCACTGCCAAGTTTCTTTAGTCTGAAATGCAGATGGTCAAAGAATTCAGGCTAGTAAAATGTTATATGGAGGAAGAAATCAAATCCCTTTTCTGCCAGCGAAGCAGTTATCCAGAAAATGATGACCTTATCTTCATGACAAGTTAGTGCAATACCAAACATTGGTATTTACCTGAGTGCAGTGGCAATCTTCTTGACCTTGCCCAGCAAATCCACGTTTCAGTGAAGCTACTTCAAACCACCTTCCAGAATATCTGACGGGGTCAAAATCCTTAGCTGTCATACCTCTCATCATCATTAGCTTTCCATTTCTTTCATCAGATCCCTGATCAATTGGAAGAGTTGGCATACTATCTGCCGCACTTGCAATTTGGCATATATTATGGGGACGTGGTAAATCTGCTGCACCAACCTTACAGGGGAAATGAGGATAATTCTTAGAAACTATTAGTGCCAATCAAATAAAAGTAGCAGTATATTTCATTGGGGACTCGTTGTATTATAGCTCCACTAAATCAAGAGGAACTTAACGGCCTAATACACATTACTTCTACATCAACCTAACTATAACACAAAGAATCCAAGTCTTCATTATCCAATAATTAAGTAACAATAAATCGTTGACTCTTGGATAACATGTTCATAAGACGATGCACACTGTTTGACTAGAGTTATATATTGTCCATGTTTTGTGCATAACGCAATGAAGATGATAATAAGCAGCCCAATACATTCAGCCAAGTGATGGGGATCTTAAGTTTTGTTTGACGTAAAACACTTGTACTATGCGGGGAAAGAAAACATTGCTAGCCTGTGGTTCTATTAGTAAAGCTAACTAACCTGGTTTGTTTGAGAAAGAAATATTATGGATGCAGCAAGCCCTGAAAATAAGTGTCTGGCTTGGCTTGTGACAGCTTTACTCAAGACAGGGTTGTCGAAGGAGCATTTAGTCATCACTTTCCCTGGAATCCCCCTGGAGCAAGCAGAACAACAAAGTATCTTAATAGAAGAAATTGCATCTAATTAGAGATAACCAAAAGGTTGTTAATGTGCACACTGTATACATATAATTAATAAAAGAGGCCACTAAAGAAGGCTAAATTTCAGAATTACGCCCATACAGATCAAGGACAACTTTTTTTTATCTGGCACATTAAGTGATCATTAATACCAGATGCATTTTTCAGGCACTGAAAGGAACTTCTAAAACAACTTGTAACCCATCAATATCATTCTCATCTCAATCACAAAGCTAGATCTTTAACCCTTAGCCATTTCTCAAAGTGCCCTTATAGCCATAGCCATGAGAGGATTCTTTGGAAAAATACACCGAAATTGATAATTCCTTTTTCCGTGATTTTTCACCCACAAGACAGATAAGATAAAGTCAATCAAAGCCTAATACTTTATCGAAAACTGCCAAAAGACTACCTTTTTTCACCCAAAAAAAAAAGAAAAGAAAAAGCAGCAGCAGCAGCAGCTAGAAGATAATCTACTTCATAAATGCAAAGAAAAGAATATGTACAAGAATGCCCAAAAACAAAAACAAAAAAATGTAAATATGGAGATGAGAAGTGGAATTGTGATTTTGGGTGATTTACCTGGGGATAGAGGTGGGAGGAGAAGCAGAGCAGCAGTGAAGGAGAGCAGGTGAAATTTGATTAATAACATTCACCATTTGCTATGATTCTTTCTTCTGAACTCTCTTTTTTTTTTTTTTTCCCTCTCAGTGACCCTTGTTCTTGAACTCTCTTAAAGCTCTCACTTTTCCAAGTACAGTAACTGCGATGGCACTTGGCACTTGCATGGCTCAGGTTTTTTTTTTTTATGTTACAGTTAATGTCTTATTATTATTATTATTTAAAAAATTTGCAAAATAGACAAATTTAGATGCCGTTACAAAAAAGTAACAGTTTTTTTTTTTTAATGTTTGCCTATTGTTACGTGAAATAAAAATAAAGTAAATTTTAAAAATATATAAATGAATATGTAAAATTAATAACAAGTATTTAATTTATAATAAGTGATATTAGAATAAATTAAAATTTATATTCGTATATAGACTTTAAAATTTTATGTTTTGAATAAAAATAAATAATATAAATCAAATTAACTTTTAAATTAGTCAGATTATAATAAGGGCATCACGTATTTAGGTGAAAAATTTTGGTGGAAATATTTGAACCCACTATAATATATTATAAACCCATTTTTTTTATTTGTAACTATAATTAAACTTCTAAATTTTACTTTTTAAATTTATCTAAATTCTCAATATAATTTTATTATATCTCCGCTCATTTTATAATTTTTAAAGTTAAGGTAGGATTCAATTAATTTAAATTTTTTTAACTTAAAACTGTGATTTAAATTTTTTATTCATTAATTTTTATATACTCTAATTAAATTCAAAGTTAAAAGTAATATTTAATGTTTGGAGCCAAAATTAGTTTTAGCTGTCCAAAATTTCTAAACACTTGAGAATTTAAGTGCAGAGAGAAAACTAAGCTAGTTAGGCTAACTTTTATCAAGAGATGGACTTGATCTAATTGTAAAATGGTGGAAGATAGAGTGCTAAGTTGGGACTTTATTGAGTGCTGGAAAACACTTTGTCAAAGGTAGGATGTCGGTGGAATGGCCGACAACGGCTCTTCGTCGTTCAAGTAAGGCAGTGGTTTTAGTGATGAAAGTTTCCCTAAGCTTTTTTCCCTAAAGAAAGTTTGGAGAAAAAAGAGAAAATAATTTTCTTGTCCATGTTTTTAAGTATCTTATCTTACTTGTATTTAAAAATAAAAATATGTTTTGAGCGTGAAAGAAAAATAACTTGGAGAATTCTCTTTAGGGTCATACATGACGATATATGATTAGAGGGTCCTCTATTTAATAGAGGTGTTGTAAAGAAATAATTGGGTTAAGGCTTTTTGGTAATTGAGCCCCAACTAATATTTAGAGTACAATTGTCTTCTGATTGCACGTTTTATAAGACAATATGCTTTATGGACAAGCAGATAACGTGTGTGCTGACACTTAAATGGTGCAAGTTTGCCTCACCTAAATTAGACATACCTTATGTCTCTATCAGCAAAGAGATAGAGTGTTGGGTCATGTTAACGAAACGATAGAATAGTGGCCTCCAGAATTACATCCCATGTGACCATATCCTTTTATCAAACTATCTAGCAATGAAGCTTTATTAGTTGTTGGTAATGGAGCTTAGTAGTGACGTAGAGATTAATACTAACCTGCCAACATGTCTCTTGAGTTTTGATTAAAGGGTTCAGCAGTGACATAAACAATGACTTAGTCCTATCAACGTGTCCTTTGACTATAGAGCCTAATGATGGCATGGAGATTGATATCACCGTACTAACATGTCATTTGATTATAAGTCTTAGTAGTGACGCAAATTTCTAAATGGCCCCGTATAATGTACTCCACAAACCACGTAAAGAATGTTGATAGCCTTTTTTTGAGTTCAGTGACATAATTCTAATTTGGGTTGAGTAATTTTATAAAAATTTAAACATTAATGATCAATGAACTTTTTGAAAGTGACCTATGTGTCTTCATAATTACCCCCAACATTTAATGCTATTAATTTTATACTATTAAATTATATGAGATCAATGGATAAGTTTTAAGTCACAATTTTAAGCTTAAAAAAAAACTTATATATATATATATATATATTAATGATTAACTTAACGCCAATTATCATAGTTTATACTAAAGTTAATTTTTTCTTTTATTTTTAACAATCAAAGTTTAAATAAAAGAAAAACATTTCTTTGAGTTAAAAATTCTCTTTGACATTGATTTCTCATTCCATAAAATTAATATATATTACCACAAACTAATACTAAATATTGAATGCAAACTTAAAATAAAAAATAACATTGAATATGTTTTACAAATGAGTTTTAAAATGAGTATGATAAATAAGATTTTTTTAAAATCCTCTTTTAATTACATTATTGTGTCTATATTAGTAAGTTACATACGAGTATTTTAATAATTAAAATTTTATTAAAAAGTGAGTTTATAAAATATTATGATGATTCAAATAATCTCACTTTAGAAATCAAAATTGCCTCCCCTAAATAAGAGTTAGCCTATCTTTCATGAGAGTAGTCCTAGAATTTGTGTGTTAATAATATCGAATGAAACCAATGCTCCAAATAGTTATAATAATAAATACTTCCCTTTTTTTCATCTTTGAGATATACTTGTCTTTTAAGTATTCCATCCAAACTCACTTAAACCTAAGTTTATGTTGAATGGCAAATTCAACACTCAATTCAACTAAAAAATTTTGCAAGCTAAAGATTTTACACATTCAGTAATGGAAATTTTTTTTTCCATTCAACTAATTAATAAGTACTCTCACATGTACAATTTCATGTAATTTCCTCCCTCGACAATGAGCTGAAACAAGAGCAAAAATTCAAGAAAACCAGAGAAGATAGGATCCTAGATTTCTCTTCTTTAATCTATTCTGTATCACCTCCAAAAATGAAGAACAAAACGGTGAAAAGTAATGACACAAAACATATTTTCATAATCAGAAGAGACTATCTTTGAGGTTTCCAGGGGTGAGCAGATTGTAAAATTTATCTTCCTGATCACCACTTTTCTTTTCGGGTTCTTTAATAAGAAGATCCAATGAATTTGATGTTGCTGGTGCAGGTCTTTTGACTGACACAAATGCCACTTTCTTTGAGCCAGACTTGCCTTTCAAAAGATTCGAGTTTGGGGAAGCGCTTGAGGTTGCAAGCAAGCCACCTTCTGCGGTGAATTTTTGGCCAGCAGTTATTGATGTGCCTGAATTTTCTCCCATATTCAGAGCACAGTCAACCTGATTTTTGTCATCACTTTCAAGGGAAGGGGATGCTAACAAATTGGTCTTGTCCTCATTGACGTTAACTGGACCTTCTCCACTAGCTTCTGCCTTCTCAGAATCCAGTTCAACATCTAAAATACACAAATTAGTGAGAACTAATAACAACAGGATCACATACATCAGCAGGGAACCAAATAACAAGGCACACCAAAAGCAGAAACTAGGCGGGCAATAAGTTAAAAAGAGTCATGAACAATCTTACCCCCAAGAAAAGACTCAATACTCTGGTACAGTACAGCAGAATCTCCTAAAGGAAAACTGCTTCCACCATCCCCTTCTTGACTTTTTTTCTCACTCTTATTAGACCTTTCAAGTAATATAAACTTATCTGTATTCCAAACACATTCTAGTGTGATGTATTCCACATTCGTTGGATAGAACTCCCTATATACCTGCGTGAATGCAAAGGAAAAAGGGGTAAGGCCAACATAAAAGTGAAAGAGCATCGGTTGAGAGCTTTCAACATAAAGGATTTGCAAATTCTAGGAGAGGCAAAACAACCTCAATTCCTTCCTGAGATATTTTTACAGATTGCTTCTTTTGGGAGAGAGAAGAGACCATGTTGAATACTGACACAACATCCAGTAACATCTGCAGGAAAAAGAAGAGAGAAAAAAATCAGATCTCCAGTCATAAGAGGTATCCTGTATCTCATGCTCAAAACTACTGCAACAAATTCTTCCATAACTTGAGACTGCCCAACTATTATGCACAAGGACAAGCTTACACCTAAACTTCAAACCATCGAGGGTTTTGAGGATAATCATACAAATGGCAAAGTTCTTAGGAAGTGTAGGTTTAGAAACATCATATCTATTTATTATGTAACATGATCAAAGATAGTCTTGTATAATAGAGAACTCCATCAGTGCTTCTGATGAGGTAAGGAGTGGATGCCCCAAAAGGACCACATTTTCTAAATGCAACATCAACATACTCTCAGCAAAAATCCACATCTATTCCTTTTCAAGTAAAATCTCACATGCTGCAAATTAACTCAGCTTGCGAAGCAAAACAACACAAATTTGAAATTTAACCAAGCTTAGAAAATGAACTGAAACTTACTTGTTGAACCAAAACACGAAGCCGTGCAAGCAGAGCCAAAATTGTAAGAGAAAAGCCCATAAAAAAAGAACGAGCAAGCAAAATAGATACCTCACTGGAAAGTAGTTAAGGATACTACAAAAATATTATGTAGGAAATGAACCATGTGCCTATTCTGCATATTTGACTGCTGATATAATAGAGAACTAAACATCTACAAAACCATCAATGCAAGTAAAACTGAAGACATTGAAAAAGATTAAATGGTGGCAGATTAGCCTAGTGCACAAAATCATTTCATGAAGCGATTTCAACTAGAATGACTACGAAGTAAAAACGGGTTCAGCAATAAGAAAACCTAAAATTAAAACTACAAAAACACAAAGGAACCAGGAACAATGAATAATGAAGAGATGGAATAGATAAACGAATCAGTGCCTGAAATGACTAATGCAGCCCTAGTTAGTGTCAAGGTGAATACAGAAAACAAGAACATCAAGTTCTATTTATTTTTTATTTGTTATCATTTCAACAATAAAATGTAGTCACAAGTTAAAAATGTCAAACAAAGGATACGTAGCTGCCTTCAACATTGGCTCAACCATCTGCAACAGAAACAAAGCATTTATGATTACATTACACTAGAAGAAAGGAAAGATTCATTCATGTGTATAGCCTTCCTTTTGTAAAACCTATACAGAGAATAATGAAAGTATCTTGTATGAAAATGATATGTTTGATGAGGAAGGAATGTAAATGATAAAAAGGAGGAAGGGGAGACAACACCTGTGACAGTAAGCGCACAGCTCCTAAAAGTCGCTCCATAAAATTATACTTTCCACTATCACATTTTCTCCTCTTCAAACTGAGAGCAATTAATAAATTAAGTAAGCACCTGACCTCTGAATACCTTATCTATGTTCACAAATTATAACTTGCCGCTATAGAAAATAGAATAGTTAATTTTTCAGCAAGGCAGGTGATGATATTAATTTATCAGCGAATTTCGGTCAGATGACCACAGACATGGCATCATCTCCCAATTCTTTCATTTTCTCCCAGCAGCCACCAGAAGTGGAATTGAGCAATACAACAAGCACAGAAGGAACAACCATTGTGGAACTGATTTGTCATCCTTGTCCTCTAAACCCAAATAGATACAGTAAAACCCCCATAATTGAGTTATCCACTTTTCATTCAATTATTAGAAATCTGATTTCAGATTTAGATATATGATAAATATGCATAAGAGGGGCTTGTTTAATGGATTGAAAATCAAATGTATATCTTACATAGAAATGTTACCTTTCTAAAAGATGCACTTTCTGCTTAGGTTTCTTTCCTGTTATCACCTGAAAGCAAGAAGCCAATAACTCCTCCAACTTAGCTGACTGCAAAAGTCTCAAACCCCTCCTCACCTATCATCCAAACTGCTATAAGCAACACAGTCCCACAAGAATACACATACATATAAAATACTTACTCTCTCAATATTCAATTTTTAGCAATTCATCATAAACGAACTCAACAAAACCCACCACTGCAGCTACCATACATGTAAAAATCAAATATTTTTCTCCCACTCAATTTTCTTTTTCTCAAGCTTTCCCAGCAACGAAACAGCAAACTAAGCTCATAAAAATAAGTCTCCGTTTCTAAATTTTCTTTCAAGTTTAACCGAACCCAGAACCTATTACAGCGGTAGCAACAAGTAAGAACTAACCTTGAGTAGATATTGAAAATAAGAGGATCTCCGATGCTGGTTCTTGTTCTTGTAAACAAGCCTTTCGAAAATTCCACACTCTGCTTGAAGCTGCCCTAATAGAGACTTGAGTTTCTCTTCAAGAATCTCAATTTCTGAATCCATATATTGCTTCTCAGTTTCACCTTCACCGCCCATGCCACCGAATCCGAAACCCCAACAGAAACGAACCCGAATCCGAAACCCAAACCTCCAAACCCGACCTGACAGATCGTTTTTGAGAGCCGACTCTCGCAAGTGCGGAACTGGGAAGAAGGCGGAGGTCCAGAAATCCAAGAAGGGGTCGCCTGCCAAATCCGGGTCGTCGATTTACTTGCCGCCGGTGCCACTGAAGTAACCGAAAGTTGAAAGTGGATTTCGGGTTCAGCCCGTACAGCGAGAAGATTAACGGGCAGTAATCTTTGTGGCGGGTAAAAAAGGAATGATAAACACACGGCGGCGATTGTGTTGATTCAGGTTTAATTTGTGGCTGCAGATAGTCTTTGTTTGTTAAGTACGAGAAAGAGAGGGTGTGAGTGCGGCTAAGGCTTATTTAGTTGGTTTTTTTTATTAGGTAAAAGAATTTTTTTAATGTTAAAAATAATTTTTAAATTTTTTAATAGTATTTAGTTATAATTAAAGAAGAATTTTAAAAATTAAAAAAATTATTTTATCAAAAGTTTAAAATTTAAAATTTTGAAAGTAGAATTTTTAAATTTTTTTTAATAAGTATATAATGTCTCATATATTTTAATAATATTTTTTTATTTTTATAGTGTATTTTTAATAAAAATAAATTTTATTCAATTAAAATATTTTTAATATTTTTTTAAAAATTATTATAATTTTATAACTACCATATTTTTTATAAAAATCAACTAAAATTTTTTGTTGATTATTTTATTTTTAAACAAAAAAGTATTATTTTATTTTTAGTTATTGTACCAAGTATAATAATTTATATTAATTCGTTACTTATAATGTATTAATTTTACTTGATTATTATATTTTAAATTTTTATTTTAAAAAAATATATGATAAATTTAAATTTATATATAAAAATATTAAATTATTTATAATTTGAATATAAATTTTATTAAGTGTCTTTTTTGATAATTTAATAATAAATAAACACTTTTAATAATGTATAATCAAACACTTTAATATTTCAAAAGAATTTTTTTAATTGACACATAAACGATCATTAATTTTTTTTAAATGCTCTACTTTTAAAAAATTTATTTTTAAATTTTTTTAAAAAAATTAAACAAATGAGCTCTTAATATTTTTATTTTCTTTCTTTCTTTTAAAACGTATTACTCTTGAGTTTATATTTTAGTAATTGCGGGTGAGAGTGAACCTTTTTAATTTGTATTTAATAATGAATTGAATTAAGAAAAAAAATGTAATTAAAATCTTGATTGTACCTACATTGCCCATTAAGTAGTTAATTTTTTAGAATTCTCCCCTCCCCCCCAAAAAAAAAGAAAAATAAATAATAATTAAAGTGAGTAGTTAAATAAAAAAACTCAGAATTTAAATTATTTATTTGTTTTGTATTTTATTTCCTAAACTCATATTTAATAAACAATAATGTTATACGTTTGTGCTTTAATAAAGATAATTTTAAAAATTATATTATTTTACTATTTAATTATTATTTAATATATTAATATAAATTTAAAATTTTAAGATAATATTTAAGAGATATAACATTACTTAAAAATTATGTTTGTTAACATTAGATTTGTTGATTTGTGGATTAGAAGGTTGTTGGTGGTGAAGTGTTTTTGTTTCAATGAATGAGTCTAAGGTCTACCCTTTTTGATATCTTATAGTTGTAAATTTAGTTTTGGGGAGATGGATTCCACATAATGTTTTATTTTTGTTATTTAGATTTTCTTTTTTATTTTTTCAAAATCTTGGTTGATCATGTTTGAGGATCCCTCCCATCTTTTAATTTAAGTTTAAATAAATTTATATACTACTTCATTTCAAAAAAATTTAATTAACCCAAAAAAAAGTTTTGTTTTTCAACTTTTATAATCCATAAACATCTCTATTATTTAAAAGTCATCAAAAATTCTTTTTTTTTTTTTGGAAAAATAATATAAAATTTTATTAATATTTTTGACAAATTTATAAATTAAACAAAATCTTGTATATCTATTTGACTAACAAAATACTTGATTTATATTTTATTTAAATATTTTTGTTTTCTATAGCTTTCTCAGGTCTCAATTTTGTCTTTTGTGGCGGCTTTAAGATGGGCTAGTGGGCCATAAGGTTAATGGGCTACAACCCAAAATAAACATCAAGACCAGTAAACTAAAATCACATTGTAATTTATTTGGTTTCAAAAATATATAATATTGTCATTTATTTGACTTTGGGCTCTGCAAACTGTAAAAGGCCAAAATATTTGCAAAGCATTTAAGGAGAAAAATGAAAAAAAAATAAAAATAAAAAGTATATTAAAAAAACAAACAAACAAACACAAAATACACAGATTTTAAGATAATGTGTTATATAGCTTATATCTCTTATTTGAATGTGACTCACTTCTCACTAAATATGTTCTTATGTATTAAAACAAATAAGAGAAAATATTATTCACTTAATTTATAAGATTTTTTCTTTTTTCTTTTTGGGGGTTTTTTTTTTTATAGTTTTAGGCTAACCAGGGTTTAGCTTCCATTTGACCCAAGTGGTCTAATAGGCAAGATTAGACTCATTCACTAGATTTGTTAATGTAAGAAAGAAATTAACTCCAAGGTCAAACTTGTTACAATTTAATAATAATACTGCATGAAGCTTTTCAATAGTCACCCTTTACCAAAATGAGAGTCAGTAGAGTTTCTTAGAGGATGAATTTTTTTTATAAATTGTGTTTGATGAGACTACATTTGCTTTGGGCTTTAGCTAGTAGTATCCTTATTGAATTGTCCTTGTCAATCTCCAACTCCCATCGAATAATCTTTAGAAAACCATGGGAGCTTTGCCTTTTTCTTCCTCGTCTCTTCCTTTTCATTTTCACTTTCAAGTCTCAATCTTTCTTTTATCGTATGCCTCAAGTTGTAAATCAACCCATGCTCCATTTATCTAAAATTAAGTTTATGAATGAGAGCGAGAAAGAAAATTAATTTAATATGTAAGGTTATGTTATTCACGTTATGGTGAGTGATAATATTACATAATGTTATTTAGTTATTTTTCGACATTAGCACAAATATGGTACAAAATTGTATTATTTATTTAAATGTTTATTATATGATCGGTAATGTTATTCGTTAAAATAAAATTTTATATATTAATTTAATGAGTAACATTATTCATATTATAATGAGTGACACTACCTCATAATGATATTCAATTTATTCACAATTTCAATATTATTTACGATACGCTATAAAATTGTATTATATTTTTAATTACTCATTATATAATAGGTAATTTTGTTCACTAAATTAAAAAGTCTCTATTATCTAATGTCATACAAGCATTTGAAGTGTATTTTAAAGGGTATTATAGAGAATTAGTATTGCTTAAATTCTTACACTTGTAAGAGATATATGGATATGGTTTTTAATTAAGAATTGAGTGCACTAGAACAAAATGAAAATTGGGTTTGCCCACTAGGTTTGCCCTCAAGTAAAAGCAAACACAATAAAAACAATTTGAAAATGAATTGTGATAGCAATGAATACATATGATGACTTTGCTATGTAGCCAAAAACTACTCTTTCATTGTAAACATTTTTTTTTTTTCCTCTCCTTCAAGGAGGACCCCATCACTCACAATCAATTACACAAATCTTGAGCATTTCACTTTCATTTCATGTCTCAACACGTGTGTGTGTGTGTGAGTGTAATTAACACATCAAAATTGAAAAAGTTTGGCACGGAAATTGAAAAACCAAAAAATAATTTTCTTAAAAAAAAAAAGGTTCAAATAAAAAAGAAAGCAACATCTAATCATACTTGGTTGAGATGTTCAACAACAATCGATTAATTAATTGAGCATTAGGGTTCTTCCATATTATATGTGTTGATAAGATTAAGACTATAGATTTTATAATGATAGCAAAGTTTGGTGATGTCCCTTTTTAATATCTTACCCAACTCCACTTGACCCATATAACTAACCAAAAAAAAAAAAAAGTTTAGTATTTGCAAACATTTGTTGGGTGGTTTTAGTGTAGATGTCCACCCTTGGTGGCTACCTCCTATCTCTAACCAAATGCCTTGAACTTATTATTTCAATATTTTTAAGGGATAAGGACACCCCTCCTATAACTTATTTTATAAATAAATAAATAAATAAATTTTTAATATTAAATTATTTAGATTTTCCTTCCTTAGATTACAACATATCATTATCATATTGATCATGGTTTACTCCATTTTCTTTTTCTTGTTTATAATCAATTATCAATCACAAAAATAAGATCTAAAATTAGCAATATTCATATCAAAAGAGTGGTGGTGATCATTTCTATTTTATATCGAAAAAATGACATTTGAATCATGTGTTATAATAAAAGTAACAATTTACTCATTTTATTTTTAAAATTATTTATTTTTATAATTTTTTTAAATTAAATTTGATGAAATTACCAATTTTTTAAAATCTGATGAAAGTGAAAGCTATCAATAATACTAATTAACAGTAAGAAAAAAATTAAAAAATGAACAATTTCATAAAATTTAATAGAAAAATTATAAAATAAAGTAAAAATAAATAATTTAAAAATAGAGTGAACAAACTATCACTTTCATTATAATATAAGAATTCAAATGTTCTTTCACCTTTTACATCCATGGGTTTTGAAATGCATACATTAATTTAAAAAAAAATAGAAAAAATTAAAAATTTACTTAATTTAGAGGTTTAAATAAAGAGATGGCATCCTTCCATATAATATGCTGCCTTTTCCTTAATGAAAAGGTAAAACCCAATTTCTATAGGGAATTTGAGTTTTTAATAGACACTATGAACTTTGAAAGAGTGCATGTAATTATAACATCTCTCGGTGAAAAGTGAAGAAAACAAAAGGAGAACAATAATATAGTATTGGGTTGATTGGAGGTGAAGATTCAAGGCCAACAAGCCAAGTAAATGAAATCAAAAGCTATTGGCTTTCTTGATTTTGTTTATATTTTTTAATTGTATTTTTAGAAAAGGACAAGAGGGTGAATGGGTCATTGGTGATGGTGTGTTTTTGCAGCTTTTTGCTTTTATTCCTAAAGGCTTAGAAGAAATCACTTGATCTAGATCTACCAATCACAACATAACACTTCATAATGCCACTGCCCACCCCAAGTCAAATTTTTAATGCCTTTTTCTTTTTCTCTTTGGTTTTTGTTTTTGTTTTTAAGTGAAATTTTCAGTATTATACTCCATTAATGACCAAATGAAGAAACAAATGGCCCATTAGTCAATTGCCATCATCAAAATATAATGTCACTTTTGGAAATCTTATTGGAAACAAATATTTTGCTAAGAATTAAATTATGACAATTTGGTACACAAAGGAACACATATCCTTCATCAAGAAATGTTGACCCAAAAAAAAAAAAAGAAAAAAGAAAAATTTATCATTTGTCACTTTTAGAAACTTAGTTGGTAACAAATATTTGGCTAATAATTAAATTATGACAATTGTATCACAAAGGAAACAATAAAAAAGAATTACTTAGGGAAATTGTTGTCAAGAATTAATTATGGATTTAAGATATGTCATAATCCAAAAATGGGACCATTTTAATGCATTTTATAGTTGTTGTTTTTCCCCTTATTTATGAGAAACTTTTTTCAATTAATTTTTCTAACATTCTTTCATTAAAAATCCTAACTAATACAAAAGATTTTTTATGAACATTTTTTTCTTATAAAAAAAAGAGTTTAGAGTTACAATTTTTACTTAGGAAAATTATGTTTATGTGATGATAACAAATAAAAGCCTTTTAAAAAAATTAGCTCACACCGTAATTCAGCGTACGAGCATCTCACAGAAACAATTTCATTTTTATTATAAGAAAAAAAATAAAATCTTAATTATTTAATTTATATCTAAAACACTCACAAGATGCTTGTGCACTGTAGATATGGACAAACTTTCATCTTTTAACTAAATTTTATCTCTTTTAATACTGAATTTCCCAAAATACCCTTTACTCAATTTTTTTTTAAAAAAATAACCCTTTTCTCTTTACCTGATGTAGTCCTTAAAATCAAAACCATGGACCTCCAAAATTGACCCAGAAAACCGCCCATCCCATTCCCATACAACGTAAAGCCCGAGAAGCCGGCAATCTGGACTTTATTATTTCGGGTGCCGTGAATGAGTAAAATACCGGTCAACCGTTTGGACACGGTCACCTTCCAAATAGCTTTATTGGTTTTGTTAGTTATATGACCAATCCCCCCACGCCCCCCCGCAAAAAAAAAAGAGATTATTATTACAAAACAAACCTCATTAACTATGACAGAACAAGAAGAAGCTCCTCCTGCTGCTGTTGTTACAAGAACATTGTTGTTTTAATGGCGAAGCTGAAGATCATTCATGAAGCAACTGATAACATGACTCAGCTTTGCAGGAGGGTGGTTCATGTAAATATTCGGTGCAGTTTGTTGGATAGAGTGTCGATTTTTCGGAGGTTTTTTCGGTTTCTTTGGGACAGGATTCTTGTTTGTTCTATTGGGAAGAATCCTGGTGGTCCCACTGTTAGATACCAGAAGTTGACCCGCCGGCCGTCGGGGTCGTCTCCGGCGCCGGAGACGGTGGAGGTCGGCATGGAAGAGCTTTCCAGGACGTTGAGTAGTGGTGGTGGGTATGATACGGATTCGGATTTGGTTTCTTTGAAGATCAGCTTGTTGGGTGATTGCCAAATTGGTAAAACAAGCTTTGTGGTCAGTATAAATTTTTCAGCAATATTTAATTCAAATTCTTTTTTTGTTTTAACTTTTTCTATTGCTTGAATGATTTTTGCATCAAGTTTGCTGAGTTTAATTCAATATCTTTGTTTGTTCGAAGATCAAGTATGTGGGGAATGACCAGGAAAGATGCTTGCAAATGGCTGGCTTGAATCTGATAAACAAAACATTGATGGTTCATGGTGCTAGAATTGCTTTTAGTATCTGGGATGTTGGAGGTTTGTTGATAAAACTTGTTCAAATTTGCCTTTCTTCTCTCTCTCTTTTTTTTTTTGTGATTTGAGGCATTTTCAACAATTTTTGTGATTTTGTTATTTACATTTTTTTGCTACAATTTATTTATTTTTGGGTTCTGCAGGTGATAGCAGGTCATTTGATCATGTTCCAATTGCTTGTAAAGATGCAGTAGCAATTCTGTTCATGTTTGATCTTACTAGTAGATGTACCCTTAACAGGTTTGATCATAATCATGTGATTTAGTTTCTTAAGTTAGACACTTCAACAAAATGATCATCTTGTTAATGAAAAGCGTGAATTTTCTGATGATTTTGCAGCGTTGTTGGGTGGTATAGTGAAGCCAGAAAGTGGAATCAGGTAAGAAAAACAGTCTCTTTTTCTTTCACATAATTATTAGCTAATTGTTCATTACTTGCCAATAATTGACAATTTTAAGAATAGCTTTCCTATCAAAATTGAGGCTCCACTATTAAAGAGATCAATTTATGTCTTAACTCCAGGATGGTTTTGGATCCTTTAAAACTCACCAAAAATGTTTTCCAGAGTGGAGCCCCAGAATTCATGATGGGGGCAAAAAACAGTTTTCTAGTAAATGTGCTTTTATTTATGTGGGTTTTGTTTTGTTTGCAAGTACATACTTTATGTTTATCATTTATTTATTTTCTCCATTTTAATTACTCATATGCAGACAGCCATTCCTATACTAATAGGGACCAAATTTGATGATTTTGTGAGACTTCCCCCAGATTTGCAATGGACTATTGCAACTCAGGTAATTTTTTGACTGTCCCTTGTGCTGGAAGCAAGAAAAAGACTGTAAAAATACCTGTCAATTTACACAAAAACTCCAATCATTAATAATGTTGCTTGTATGTTAAGATGATATATTCAATTAATTTATTTCATAATTGTGACATAAACTGAATTGTCATGTGTATTCGAAGAATGTCTTGTGAGGACTTGGGAGTCTTTCCCTTGTCAATTGACTGGAACAATTTGACATTTGTGAACCATCTTTTTCTCTCTCACCGCGTTACAAGATAAGCAACACAAAGGGGGCCACATGTTTATCAAAGTTTTAAACTCAGAATTTGTACAATTTTATTTGCTTTACATACAAAAGATTGACACTTTTTCTAAAGAAAGAATAAAGTTTATGCCATGCTAAGCCCCGTTTACTGTGATTCTCTGCCATTTGTGGCCGTTTGAGGTTCAAATTCTATTCACATCAGAGTCATATAAAGAGTTTGGTTTTTCATTTATGTACAATTTTAAAGGATGAAAATGTGATTTTTCTTCTCATTTAAGCAGGCAAGGGCATATGCAAAGGCAATGAAAGCGACCCTTTTCTTCTCAAGTGCAACACACAACATAAATGTCAACAAAATTTTCAAGTTCATCATGGCCAAGCTTTTTAACTTGCCGTGGACGGTAGAGAGAAACTTGACTATCGGAGAGCCCATTATCGACTTCTGAAAAACTTCTACTTCTACAATACTGATATTCATTTTCTTGTACATATCCAGAAAAAAAAAAAAAAGAGAAGAAGGTAAAGATAACAAGAAGTTCAATATTAACCACCTAGGTGACCCTTTTTAATTGTTTGGTTCTTTTTCTTCTTCTTCCTTCTTTTCCATTTTTTTAAGGTCTCTCCAATGTTCAGTGACAAGGATGTTTAGTGGAATCAGATGCCACATGGGGGCATGAGTGCCACAGGAAAATAAAATAGTTTCAGTTGATTCTTCATGCATTAAAATATACCTGGCATCTATGGCACATGAAATTAAAATAATTCAACTTGCTTATTGTGCAGTTGCAGGCATCATATTAATCGATATTTTGCAATTCTTTAAGGGCAAACAATCCAAATCATATTCCATATCACTAAAATATGCCATTTTGACTTCATATGCAACATAGTGAAATCATTCACATTCTGCAACAACACCTTTTCTGCAAGTAGCCATTCAATATTATTGTTCTTCAGAATGGGCACCAAAACTGCTCCCTTATTGAAGCTGTGAAGAAACTATAGTACAAGTATCTCAACCATTCATATAAAGTAGCTAATAGGAGCAATCACCAAAAATGGAATACACCATTCTAATAGATTGATATGGGCAAGTTGTCTCAGCCTTTTCTCATATACTGCAGATTTTCAGCTCTTCCCAGATTTGCTTCTCTGTTACCGCCATTTGCATCAGCTTCATCCGAAAGATAAAGATTCAATTCTTCTATGAGGCGTCCACGGGATATCAGATACTTTATAAAATCTCATTCAGTTGTTGTTCCCTTAAAACCTTTGACAATAACAACTTTAAGACTTGTTGCGATGCATTTGAAGATCACAGACTTCCTTCCCTAGCAATTTTTTGGAAATATGCTTTAAAGTATGATTATTTATATTTATTTATTATTGAAAATAAATAATAGAGACTATTCATTTAATTTTTAATATTTTAAAATTTTAATTATTTTTATTTAAATATAATAAATTATTTTTATTATTATATGTAACTTTAAATTTAGTATATAATAATTATATATAAAAAAATTGAATTTAAGTATAATAATCTAAACAGCTTTTAGTCTGTAAAAAAAAAAAAAAAACTTCTTTTCTCATAATTAGGAGATTAACAACACTTTTAGCCAATTAGGAGCTGGAAAAAATCTACCAGGGCCAATTGTAAGAGTTTTTAGTGAAGTGCAACTATTGAGTATGGTGTCGACTCCAAAATATTCATTTAGGTGCATGGCTGGATTCAGAATGAGATGCTCTATTTTCAATGCCATGGAACTGTCATATGAAATGACATGACGGATCCCAATGAGGAATGACCTAAAGATTATCCGCAAACTATTAAATCTGAATGTTCAAATTTGTTTGTAAAAGCAGAACATGGAAGTAATGGAGGGTTTAATAAATTGTTTACTATAAACCATCCTAAATAACAACCCATCTCTGTCTCAATCAAACAAATTCATCTTGTTCAGCATCTCTATATTTGAAATGCTTTTGGATTTCCCATTGCAGATTAAATTATGTTATTAATCGGTTTATAAAGACTACAAAATCATGCAAGAGAATGGACCCGGAACTCATCAAGATCTATAATATGCTTAGATGGAAAATGAATGGAAATATTAACATGGAAAAGACAAATAGAGATAAAATTCAGGAAGAATATACCTGAAGAAAGTAACTGCGAACTGTCAGAACTCTTACCTTTTCAAGCTGTCTTAAGAGTTCTAAACGACGAACACCAATTTTTTTCAAATTTAAACTGTAAAGTAAGTTCTGCCTCAGTTAGGGAAGAAACGATCCTGTATCCCACAGTACTTGAAGAATCTTAAATTTGGTGCCTCAATCTGAAACCTGTCTTTGTAGAAGCTTATCAACAACCAATCTTTTAAGCCTTAAATTGGGCACAGTGATATTAAGAAATTTAATGTTCTAACATTTCTTCAAACTCAAAGTCTCCAGCAATGGACATTGCATCAACAAGCCCCTGACAGAAAGCATACTTGATTGAATCCTACTTAAAAGAAACACGCTTCAATGCTCGGTAATTGTAACATTGTGAGGAAAGAAAATTGTAGGAGCACAGTTTCAAAGATTCGAGACCATTGTGGCTATAAATCTGCATTGGCAAATCAAACACTGCTCGGTGATTTTCAAGAACATATTCTCGCCACACGGGAGTCGTGAAAATCAAGGGTTAAATTCTTCGCATTGTGTGAAATGGCAAATGCGATCCATTGGAACCCATAAAACCCGCATTGTGAACACATTTCTGGAGAGTTTCTTGTTGATGTGCACAACTGCATCAAATTCATTCTTCGACAGTTTGATTACAGAAAGATTCAATATTTACAAATAAGAATTGAATAATATACTTAAAAACTAAAAAGGAAATGGGCAAAAACGATTCTAAATGAGTTCATAAAATCAATGTATTGCTCTTACCGGCTATTGAGGGAGGAAACGCCTTTATCGCTCTCCAAGTTATGTTGAAGCGAAGAATCCAAAGTCCAACTTAAAACTCTAACCTCTTTGCGCAACGGAATAACTTATTAATCAAGTAAAAAATAACAAGAATCCAAAACACAATATAAAAGAGCATAATACAATCTTACGTGGTTTAGCCAATTGCCTACTTCCACGGTGAATTCAATGATCCTAACTTCTCTTATTAACTCTTTAGAAATTTTATAAGAAAAATTCAATTTGAAGAACCCTCAAAAGGACCTAATGTTTAGTGAACCCTTGCTCTACTACGAGCAATGATCACCCAAACGACGGTTCCACCCTAGCGCCCACAAGCACTTAGTGTCTACTCAGTTCTTCCCATCTCTTAGAGTCTCTCTTAATGCTTAATCTCAACTAAACGGTTTACAAGTATTTATATAGGGTGTATTTCATGCATACTAACCCTATTCCGTGTTAAAGTAAGAGTCCACTTATTTTGAAAGTTCAAAATTTCCCAAAACTTAAAATTCGAATGAAAAACAAACTTCTGACGCGTCTGGCGCCAGGCATTATCACGCCTATAGCCGCGGCGTTGAGGACCCAGCACTGCGACGCTGGGTTGCTGTCCTGGGTGCTGCGGCGCTCAACCCTAGTGGCACCTCCCGCGTTTTCTTTGCGTCTTTGAGTCTCGTTTCGCTTCCCCCTTCATGTCCCACACATCTTAGACTTCTCCATACGTATCTCATACATTCTAGATTTCTCGTGACTCTCCACTTTGGTATTCATCTTAATTCTTGTCCAACCAAGATTATTGAATCACCAATTTTTTAACAAACCCTTCCTTGATTCAAAATCTTCCAAATAAGAAGACTTCGGGATCCGATCCACACCAATACTCTATCATCTAGAGTTGAGTCCAGTTAAGTCTTCACCAAGACTTAACTTTCTCCGAGTTAGTGACTTTGGTCTCCAAAGACATTCGTGTATCTTGCATAGGGTATAGATGTGTTGCACTCATTTCCGATCCTCATCACCTCAGTGAGCACCGTCTAGATGTCACCTAGTGGTCTGCATTACCTCAACACCCCGCGTTGGGCCACTCATGGCCATCCCAGTAAACACATAGCCCCCCACTGTGCTTCTCACCCTTAAACCTTATAGGTCATTTCTCTACCCTTAGTTTTCCTTTTTCCGCTCTAACCGAATACCCTTCCTCATCGAGCTTGCCTAGGGATATCAAGTTCCTCCTCAATTTAGGAACATGCCTTATACCATGTAAGTCCTTAGTTTCTCCACCTTGCATCCCCAGCCTTATGTCACCAACTCCTATGATCTCACAAGTTATGTCATTCCCCATTGAAGCTTTACCTCTTTTGGCTTTATAGTTGGTAAACATCGATCTATCGGGACATATATGGACGCTGCTCTCTAAACCTAGTATCCATTTGCCAGCATACTTTTCCTTTGAGGCTACTAATGTGTCTACAGCTTCAGTATCTTTCTCAGTACCGATTGCAGCCCACCCTTCTTGGCATTTTAATTTCGGACAATCCTTTATAAGGTGTCATTCCTTATTACAAAAGAAATACTTCTTGGATCTCTTCATTGATTAGTTGTTCTTCCTTCCTTGTGCAAGCAATGCTGCTCCACTCTCGGACTCAGATCTTTTTATTGATCTTTTTGAGTTCAATGATGCCTTGACGTCATTCATCGTTAAAGATTTCTTACCATACAGCAGTGTATCCACAAAACTCTCATAGCTCTTTGGCAATGAACTTAACAGGATAATGACCTTATCTTCATTCTTAGTCTTGATGCCCAGTTACTCAAAACTTATGATGATCTTGTTGAACTCGTCAATGTGAGCTCTCAATGAAGTTCCCTCATGCATTGTTAGTTGATGTAGTTTCTTTTTCACAAGAAGTCTATTTGCAAGAGACTTCTTCATGTACAATGCCTCGAGTCTCTTCCATAGCCCCAAAGCGGTTTCTTCATCACAAACTTCCCTTAATACTTCATCACTCAACGCCAGGAATAAGGTGCTGTGAGCATTGTTTTGAATCGTATCCCAATCTTTCTGCTCGGACTTTGAGGTTGTCGTCTCAACACTAGTTGAGGAGCTGGCTCTCTTTAAGGCCGAGTCTAGCCATTCTTTCACTAGTAGAGCCCTAACCTTCTTCTTCAAAAGATTAAAGTCATTCATCCCATTAAATTTATCTATTTTTTGCTTGATTGCAGTCATGGTTTAAATACCCCAGGTGTGTATTATCGAACCTTTAGCTCTGATACCAGTTTATTGAGGGAGGAAACGCTTTTCTCCCTCTCGAGGTTATGTTGAAGCGAGGAACCTAAAGTCCAACTTAGAACCCTAATCTCTTTATGCAGCGAAATAACCTATTAATCAAGTAAAAGATAACAAGAATCCAAAGCACAATATAAAAGAGCACAACACAATCTTACGTGATTCGGTCAATTGCCTACGTTCACGGTGGATCCAAGGATCTTAGCCTCTCTTATTAACTCCTTAGAGATTTTACAAGAAAAACTCAATTTGAAGAACTCTCAAAAAGACCTAATGTTTAGTGAACCCTTGCACTACCACGAGCAATGATCACTTAAATGACGGTTCTACCTTAGCCCCCACAAGCACTTAGTGTCTACCCAGTTCTTCCCCTCTCTTAGAGTCTCTCTTAATGCTTAATCTCAACTAAAGAGTTTACAAGTGTTTATATAGTGTGTATTTCGTGCCTACTAACCCTATTCTTTGTTGGAGTAAGAGTCAACTTGTTTTAAAAATTCAAAACTTCTCAGAACTCGAAATTTGGATGAAAAATAAACTTCTGATGCGTCTGGCGCCTCGGCACTCATCTCTGGGCGCCGCGGCGCTGGGCATTATCGCACCCATCGTCGCGGCGCTGAGGACCCAGCGCTGCGACGCTAGGTTGCTGTCCTGGGCGCCGCGGTGCTCAGCCCTGGTGGCACCTCTCGCGTTTTCTTCACTTTCTTCACGTTTTTGAGTCCAGTTTCACTTGTCCTTTCGTGTTCCATATGTTCTAAACTTCTTTATACATATCTTACACGTTTTAGACTTCTTGTGACTTTCCACTTTAATATTCATATCAATTTTTATTTAACTAAAATTATTAAATCACCAATTTTTAACACCGACCTCTCACGTGTATACTCATACAATAAACCCTAATATTTACACGTTTTAGATTTCTTGTGACTTTCTACTTTAATATTCATATCAATTTTTATTTAATTAAAATTATTAAATCACTAATTTTTAACACCGACCTCTCACATGTATACCCTTACAATAAACCCTAATGTTTATACGAGTTGAATTCTTATATCTTAAATAATTTTCTTATTTGACGAGAGATTCGTCTAAGTTGAATTCTAAGTTTTATAAACTTTTTCAGCTATTTTTTTTTTTTCATGTTCTCTTCTAACGTCTATTTATTTTTTAACCAAAATGACTTATTAAGTCCCTAATAAATATGATATTTATCTTCAACACCCTTACATTTTCATTAATTACAAAAAGTTATTGTCATTATAACGGCTGTGTTAAAAATTTACTTTTAAAGAGTAAGAACGTACTCTTTGGCCATCATATTCTATTTTTTTTTTTAAATATATTAAAAAATTTCATTTCCCCTTCAATTAGTAAATTTCAAATTTCATTTTTTCCACCTAAAACCACCCTCACCCAATCACTCTCCATGATAGTAACCTCTCTAATCTTTTCAATTTTAATAGAATGGACCTTTTTTTATATATAAAAGTGAAAACATCAATTTTCGTTAAATTAATAATATGTTTTTGATATTAATGAACCCAAAATATGTTTTTTGATATTATGAAATTACCAAAAAAAAATTAATAATTTCTTTCTTCAGGAAACAGTTTTTTAGCCGAGATCAAATAATAAGTGTTTCTCCTAATAAGTAATTAAAAAACAATTTCAATTAAATTACTGTCAAACACAATGAAGAATTTTCCAAGCAATTTACCAGAGGAAAATATTCAGAATAAAAAGCATTATATGGTCTTTAGTGTTTTCTTCTTACAGGTTAATTGTTATTTCCCTTGTGATTTGTTTTTGACAATTATCACATTTTTCCTTTTTTTTTCTAAAAAAAATGTCAATTATCCCATTTTTTAGGAGAAAAATGATATCACAAAAAGGTAATTAATTATTTAATAAAATAGAGGATACAACAGGATTTGAATAATTCTTACCACTCTCATTTCCATTATACACCAAATTAAGCTATCTCACTTAATACAAATTCAGAATAAAAATAAAGAAGAAGATGATGATGAAAAAGATAAAGCGACATAGAGAAGAAATAATTAATAGAACAGTAACCTATTTATATTAAAAAGTATTTTAATATTAAAAATTGATTAAATCTAAATAAAAGTATTTTAATATTAAAGATATATTCCATTTTTTTTTTGTTTCTTTCACTGAATTGAGAGTGTTTACGTAATTTTATAACTTTTAAATTTATCTTACTCAATTATTTAAGAGTATTTGAGTACATACACTTAAATTTTATCTTACTCTCTTCAAATTTTTTTAAAACATTAAGGATATTATAGTAAAAACATTAAAAGTGTAAAATTCTAACTGGACCGTTATAACAGAGGCGTTTTTGTAATTAGTAAAAATGTAGGAGGGTTTAAGGTAAATATTATATTTATTAGGGACTAACAAGTCATTTCACTTTTTTTTTATTATTTACTTTTAAAAATCCACCACAATTTCATTTTTAGGAAACAGAAAGAAAAAACAACAGCTTTGCTATCAATACCAGTCCACTTTCAGATCTTGAAACTTAAAATTTAAAGTTGATCATTCAATCACTGATAAATTTACAATCAATTTCTACGGAATGCATATTGCTATTATTGGCCAGGGATATTGGAAGATAACAAAAAGCATATATGGGAACAAAAATTTGTACGAGTACAAGAAATATTCCCAATAAAAAAGAAAATTATGTGATAATTTCCTCAAAAAATTGGTACAACGTAAACACATAATACCGTATTAACAAATTATCAATCGCGGCGGTTTACTTCTAGAGGCAGCTTTTCCAATCCTGATATAGGAAACAAAAATGGAAAGACGATATCTCCCGACTCTTCTTGCAAACATCATTTAAGCTGTTCTGAGAAAGATCTCCTGACACCCCCTGTTTCCAGAGAGGAACACATTTCGGATACGGAGTAACCTTCTGGTGCCAAATCAGTTAACCGAGTTCTCATGCAATATCACATACTCACGGCTGCAAAATCCCCAAGGAGAAAAGGTCTTTTTAGTGAAATGTGAGGTTCAATTAAATTGAGAGCAAGATGCAATGGGAGCAAGCAAGTTCACTACAGTTATTTGCTTTTGCTTTTGAATGCACTAACCATATGGTTTCGCTGTAGATCTTATTGAGAAAATAGTTTTAAGAACGAACAAAACAAAGAGGGTGTCAACTTTTGGACCCCTGAAAAGCCTACATTTCAAATTAACTTGAAAGTAGATGGGATTCTGATGGCCTAGGAGACATGCTAGAAAGGCGGTTAAACTAACATAAATGCAGGAGTTAATGTTCTTCATTTCTTTTCTCAGCACCAAGGGACAAGCTCTTGATGGCCAATAAAAAAAATATATTAATATAAATAAATAAATAAAGATCAGAAAAAAAAACCACCACTTTCCAAAAGGGAAGGGAGAGAAGAAGCACAGTTTCTGCTGTTTAAAATCCAATTTGACCAACATTAGGCAAAGCAATGAATGCTTCAAATGCGGAACAACAAATCATTGTTAGATGCATGTGCATATTAATATTTGATGATCCATGCAAATGGAAAGCACATGTAAAAAGTTGAACAATAATCTACCTAATATAACCAAAAAATTAAATGGTATTCTTCCCAAAAAGTTCACAATAATCGCAGCAGATGAAAATATTAAATGTCCATATGCAAATTTAAAGCATATGTTGAATATGGATCGGTGCCTTACCTACTATTACCAAATTTAATGGTGTCTTTTTCAAAAAGTTCATAATAACGTTGAGGTTCAATAGGATTTTCCTGCAAATGCAAAAGGAAATATTAGAAAAAGTTACTGCAAACACATATCAAATCCCAGATCAATGAATGAAAGACTTTCTTACATTGAGGTAAGTCTTATTTGTGCTTCCAAGGTCCATCAAGTAAGGCCTGCCATAGTGAAAACAAAGGCAGTTAAACATCAATCTAAAACCACTCTCTCCCAATAAAACACTGGTAATCACACCTCAGCTTAGCCTTACTTTATTTGCTTGGACAATGTACCGTCAGGTTGCTCCTTTTCTACTTGCCTGAAGAAACAGAAACAAGATATTATATTATAACCCAGAACATCCATAATCAATTAAACTGCTAATTACAGATCTACCGGAATTGAATCACAGCATGTTGCTTGCTGCAAGATGGGTGATCCGTAGGAATGTCTGCTACCTTTCTTTCCCTCCCAAAAAGGTAACAACTTTGACGATGTATGTATAAGGGCTCTGTCAAAAGAACAAACTTTATCAAGTTAACAGATTATAAGCTTTCTTCAAACAACTGGAATTATTTCCACAAATTAACAATACAAGGAAGAGACAGAGAGTGTTCCACCATCCACACATCCAGTCTTATAACTATCAGCTGGGATTTGACCAACTCAACCTGAAAGTCTAGATTCAGTTTGCCTTGTCTGTGTCAGTGTGATGCTTGACTTTCTATATTATTCAGTAAGTTTCAACGCATACATTGAACATTTTCAAAGTTGTCATCAAACTTTTAAAAAACTTAATATTTGCCTTGGACATAAAAAGCAAAAAAAGATTAAGCTCCACAAACCTAGTAGAATTAAATATTGATTCACCTCTCTCTGTCTCTTAGCAACATAGACAAGGAGAACTAATAATCTTTAGTATATATATAAAATTGTATACCATTCAGAACTTCACCAGCCTTAAAAACATAAAGTCTCCATCTTATATTAGGTTTTCGAGCATCTGGGGGTTCATTGAAGAGCAACGTCACACCTGGCAAAGTTACATCAAAGTAATAAAATAAGATTAAAACAAAGAAAATAATGTATACCTATCATATATACAAGATATTCCTCCAAAATTGAATTACTAAAACAGAACAAAAGGGGCAAGAGCACTTGGATGCCCCACATAGCATCTCTGCCTGGTAACAAAAAACATTTTGAGCAGTGACAGTTCCTTCCACTAGTAAGTTGAGGCAAGGAAATCTAGAGGAGCTTTCACAAGGCCAAAAAGAAAAGTAGCACATCACCTGGCCACTGCCTAACAGCTATATCTACACGCAACTCATATAACGTACTTTCTTTAAATCCAATAAAATCGTACAATAATGCAAGTCCCTCACCAAATAACCACTATAATGCAAGTCCCTCATGCAATTGGATGTGTAAGTTTAAAATAGGCAATAAGGAAAAAATTGAAGGTAATAACCAAGATGTCAAAAACCATAAAAATGCCTCACTAAAACACTGATACTAGAAGAAATACTTATTACGTGGGTTCCTCCATGATGAAGCAACTCAAGATGGAGAGATTTTTCATTCAAAAAAGTAAAAGGGAAAGAAGATGTTACCTCTAAATCTATTTGTTTCAGCAGCAAGCTTCCCAGAAAGCTCAAATGAAGGTTTATGCTGCAAGTTAGAAAGACAATGCAGGCAACCTTAGTGCTCTGAGAGGTTACAAAGAATAACTTGGCCAGATAACTGAATAAATAACTGCAAGGAAAAGAGAAAAAATAAATAATGAAACAATCAGACAAGCAAATAAAGCTACAACTACCTTTTCTTTCGCTTCCAAGGCTTCCTAGGCAGCCTTCATTTTAGCCACTGAATCACTATCATCATTCCTGCAAAAGAACAGGCATCATCCCATCAGAAACTAAAGAATATGCTTACTAACATAAAAGCCAGTCTATTTTGTTTTTCATAAAAGAAAATGCAGATTCATTAGTATATCTTCTCAACAGTACAAGGAGAAACCATGCACTATAAAGAAGAGCCTTGCACACTTGAAATACTTCGATCATGAATTCCTGCAAAGATTTCTTTCATCAATCTTCCTTTCAGAAAATACACAACAAATATGATTCTTTTCTTCTTCCTTCTTGTCTTTTGGTTGACCTAGTCCCTTTTCCACATTTTTTAGTTTCTACCTGTACCTTCTGTATTTTTGAGTGTTCATGATATCAATCACATTCAAGTGGAAATGAAATCTTTCTTCAACAAGACTAGTAGAAACGGGCTAGTACAGAAATGGGCAGTTGCTTTCAAAGTCTCTCCAAAAGCAATCATTAACAGAAATCCTCAATTTCTTTTTTTATGCTCCATGTCCCAGTATCACTTTACAACAGTTCCAGGCAAATGAACTCATCCAATATTTCCATCAACTTTCAAATTTAGGGAGATCTTAGTAACATAAGATTAAATATGCATAAACTCAATAAAAAAGCTTAAAAGCATCTACATAAAGGAGTTTCAATTTGGTAAAACTGAATTCACATAACAATAACACTATAACTATATCCTGCTCTCTGTCAAACTTATCGCTATACTTCTAGAAAGTTCTTATATGTAATAAATTATAAAGAGATACCAATAAATCAGAGCTCACTGTATCACTATCAGCATTGTATTAAGCTTATTAGATTGATGAACCATATTGCTTCCAATGATACACATTATTCATCTTACTTTCATCTTCCATAAATACTGAAATAACAAGCAAGATACCAGTTTAAAATATTAAATCCAATGTCACCAAAAGGGTAACAAACACATCATTAACTAGAGGCATCCAGCACAGGTCTGTAAAAGCTTAAGATAGAGATCTAAAATTCAAGAAGCAGCGCACCTGTGTTCAGCTCCTCTGGAGCTCATCACCTGGAAAACAAATTGACTTTCTAGTAAGACACTGTTATTTGTTCATGATAGGAATATCAACTGCTAATATTCATTAAAAAAAATTTACATTATTTTCTAGTTCTTTTCTTCTCATTTAAAGCTACACAGAGTTTCCAAGCAAAAAAGCCCAGATTTTTATACAACTCAATGACAATTGGATGTTCACTCTAAAGAATGGAGATTCATTTACACACTGATTTCTAGATGTACTGATTTTGTAACTGCATGCCCTTTCAATAGCATGTCCTTGGAGTGAAATCAGGATGTAAATGAATCCGTACCATCAATAGATGTTTTATGACTTCCTTGTACAGACTCATTAAGTACAAGGTGGTCATAAAACATGAGCTATGATCTACATAGATCTTGCAAAGTAAAAGCGGGTCCAAAATCACAAACATAGATTTTTTCAAAAATAAAACAGGCATAAAAGGGGTGGATATCACCAGACACCTCGTGACGAGCTCGGGCACCATCAGCTGATTCAGGCGAGCGAGATCTATGCCTTCTCCTGTGGGGTGGATCCAATGGTGAAGTAGATCGATCATGTCTTGTTCTGGAAGACTTGTTATTGGCCTCATCTCTTCCCGACTTTCTCTCCTTTCTGTCACCCTCAATCTCCCTATCTCGTCTTTCCTTTCTATCATTCCCAGTATCCCTACCTGAAACCCTTTCTCTATGTGTGCTTCTATCACTTGCCTTACCATGATTCTTTTCACGTTCTCTCTCTGTCACTTTTGCAGCCTCTTTTTCAGCTTCTGCTCTCCTCAAACGTTTTGTATGTGGTGAAGGAGACTGAGAAATGGGGGAGTGTGGCTCCTTATCACTTGTCATACCATGATTTCTCTGATGTTCTTTCTCAATCAGTATATCAGCATCTCTTTCAGCTTGGGCTCTCCTCAGATGTTTTGTACGAGGGGAAGGAGAGTGTGAAACAGGAGATCGTGACCTTTCCCTATGTTTTCCCTTATTACTTCCCCTACCATGATTTCTCTCATGTTCCCTCTCTGTCACCTTTTCAGCATCTCTTTCATCCCGGGCTCTTGTTGCCAACCGTTCTGATCGTGGAGAAGGAGAGCAAGAAACAGGAGAGATTGATTTTTCCCTATGCATTCCCCTGTTACTTCCCCTACCATGGTTATTTTCATGTTCCTTCTCTCTCACCTTCTCCACCTCTCTTTCATCTCGGGCTCTCATTAATCGTCTTGTACGCGGGGAAGGCGAACGAGAAACTGGAGATTGTGACTGTGCATGCTTTGGAGATTTAGCATGACTAGAATATTTCTCTTGCTCTCTTGCTGGTGAGCTACCCTTATATGAGCTTCTGCGCCGCACAGGTGATCTTTCTCTTCGAGATGGGCTCTTCCTAGAAGGGCTCCTCCTCCAAGAAGACCCTCCTCGATCCCTAACAGGGGATTCTGAATTGTTGGTTATATTACGCGCCATTTCCACTTGTCAATTCAACTAATCTAAACTTATTTCCAAAACATACTGAAATGAGAATTCAAAGCACAACCACCATGCGGAGTTCATTAGTAAGAATAAAAGCTAAGCTAAATTTTGAAAGATTATGCCAAAACACAGTATTACAGCAAGAATAACATATCAAATTGTTTCATAGAAGATGAACAGCATAAATAGACAATTTATTGAAAACTTTTGAAACCCAAAAGTTCCAGTACTTCTGTTTGATCAAATTATCTCGCTTAACCTCCAAGCAAATAAAATCACGATGGTTCTCCTCTAAAATATCAAAACGTCAACGTAGATATTCCCCTTATTACAACATCAAGAATGCGACATTTCACCGCTAGAAGCAAAACCTACTTAAACCCTAAAAATTGGAATTAATACTTAATGCACTAAATTAATTTCTACAAACTAAAAGAAACGGCTTGGTTACCGGAAATTTTCGAAATGCTGTGTTTGTGTACTATTTTGCGGCGGTGTTAGTGGCAGTGGCGGTAGCGGTGGCAGCTGAACGGTTTGGGGGGATTCGGAATTTTGTATTTTTAAGTTTTTTTTTTTTTTGGAGTTATTTTTGGGTATGAAGGAGGAGCAAATATTAAGGGCGACTTGTAATTTGAAGTAATGTTTAGGCTATTCCTGTAATCTCACAATCGCACAGTATAACTCCAATTCGGGGATATTAGCACTGTTATCCCCTGAATTTTATATATATTATATTTTGATAAAAGCTTTAATTTTAATTATACTGTCACCCTATTTACTTAATTTAAAGAACGAAAATACTTTTAGAATTATGAATAATACTAAGTATTTTAAATATTTATCTCAAATTAGTTTTCAAAATTGATATATCAAATAACATTAGATGTAATAAATAATTTTAAAATTTGTATTATTTCACTTAATGTTTGTTTGACACATTACATTTAAGATTTAATTTAGAATACCTAATATTATTCTTAGAGTATACTTATTTTATAGTCTTAATTTTAATTATACTGTCATTTTTTCTATGTAATTTAAAGAAGGAAAATATTTTTAAAGTTATAATTTTTTATCATATTAATAACTAAAATACTCTTAAAGAGTAAAGTTATTTTCATTTTTTAAATTAAATAAAAGATAACAATGTAATTAAAATTAAATGTACATTAATTAATTAAATATTTAAAAATGATTTATAAGACCAAATTCGTGTTGTGGTATTGTTTCTTTTGGTAATTTATTATGATGTTTCTCACCTAATTTGGCCTAATCATGCAAAAACCTTATTTTTTTCATTTTGGTGTAATTTTGAGGATATAAAAACATAAATATAAAAAAAAACACTTTTAATGATAAAGACGATTTAAAGCTGTTTCGACTTTCACGTCAAAATAAAAAATTTGTTGTAAGGTCGCGAGGGGAGAGATTTTCTTGATGAATTCTACTCTACGATCGTTTATAAATATGTATATAATTTTTTTTATAATTCATTTAATTTTACTATTTCATAATTTTTATAATATTTTTTAAAAATTTTTTAGTATATGAAAATATTTTTAATTCTTATTTTTTATTTACAACACGTTATCGGTATAAATTTTAAATAAATTTAAATTTTATATTAAATTCTTGACTTATTTTATTTCATATTCCTTTATTTTTATATGTTTCATTTATATTCAATTATTATTTGTATTGTGTTTATATTAATATATAATATAATTTTTATAAATATGTACTGTCGCTACTATTTATTTAAATCTTTTATATCAAAAAATAAATATAATATTATGTATCAATTATTTCGTATTTATATTATGTCTATTTTTTTAAATTCGAATATTCTATATGCAACCTAGAACTTACATAACAAATCAATAAATTAAAACTTTAAGTTCTAATAATTAATCTTATTAATTTAAAACTTAAAGTTCTATATCATAAATTTTAAATTTATTTCTTTTAATTACTTAGTCACATGGAATGGTAAGCCTCTTCATTATTATATGAAAGGTTGTGCCTCTTCGTTATTATCATTTTATAAAATATTATACTTTTTCATTATTATCAATTTATGAAATACCATACCTCCTTATTATTATTAATTTATAGAAGGTTATGCCTCCTCATTATTATCAATGGAAGGCTAAGCCTCTTAAATACTGCTAACATATGAAAGGCCTTACCTCTTAATTATAATTATTTTATGTATATGGAATGTCACACCTCCTAAATATTACTTTTGATATTTATATTATGTATTATGAATTTGTTGAATAATATTTTATCATACTAATTTTAATTCTCTTTTTTATATTTAAAGCTCATAAAAGTGTCTTTTACAAAATTATAAATTCATACACTTGATGCCTCTATAATATTACCTATCATGCATACTTGATGTTAAAATGTACCTTCATACCAATGGTTTGAGAAAAATGATTAAAAAAATGATGGCAAATCCTTATAGGATAAGTTAAGAACTATAATTTTCTTCCGTTATCACCTACACGCGAAATTAAAGCTTTATATTCGAGGGCCCGTAGATCTTCTAAGAAATTTAAAAGAAATATATAATATGTTCTTGATAAGGGTTAATTAGGTTTAATATTTTTATCTTTCAAACTTAATATTTATTCGTTTAAATTAAGATTATTTGACTTTTTGATGTACTTTATTATTATTCTGTATGTTTAGAGTCAATAAAACAAATAAGAATAAAAATAAACCAAAAATTCAAACTACTACAGTATATTACTATAGTAATGAGCTACAATACTTTGCTATAGTACCAATGCCAAAGCACCCAGAACAACGCTCAAAATGGTATGTACAGTGTCGTGGCTCTGAGTGAACAGTAACACCATGAATAGTATGTATGAATAGTAATTATAATCTGATTTATATTTGATATTTTACTCTAATTTGAAGACATAAACATGTAAATAGAAAATAAAAAAATTTAATTCAAAAAAAGATGAGAGAGAAGAAGATAGAGAAAAAAAAAAGAGAAAGAGTAATTTTTAGATGATCAAAAAGACTAGAAGATTAAAGATTGCAGAATAATTAGTTTTATCCTTTCAACTTTTTATTTTTTTAATTTTTTATGATTTTTTTGATATTATTCTTGATAAACTCTAGAACTCGTTATTTCACAATGACCTAAGTTTTTATTTATAAAGTTAAACTTTTAAATATAATATATAATTGTTTTTATTGACTCTTAGTTATAAACTTAATACAGCACAATTTATTCATTTTATTTTGATCTTAATGCTTTCATCATATGTAATCACTATTTTGATTTATTGAGGATTCATGATAAATTTGGTAAAGGGATTTATGTGTTTAGCCTAAAATAGTTTGATGCATGAGTATATGGTAAAAATTATTAGTTCTATTACGCCTCAGACCCAAAAGATCTTAAACATGATATAACTTACACTCATTCAATAATGTGCACTCATAATTAATATTTTATAAAATTTCAAACTTGAATTCAACATAAGAATTCTTATCAGCTTACTAGTAAGTTTAATGTAAAATCAACTCATGACCATACTTGATGAAACATAAACCAAATACAACCACACCTAGTAAAATAACACATAGTATTTATTCAATAGAGACAAATCAAATATTTTAAATTATGTGTCTACAAATGAAACACTTAGCAACCTAGCAACTTAGGGAACCCAAGGGACAGTAGAAGCCTTGACAAATCCGCTAAGTACACATGTACCTTATTTACTTGAAATCAACATAAACTATAATGAGTATAAAACTCAGTAAGCATACTAGTTTTTCATATATCAAATTACAAATACATATATATACACACAATAAATATGTATGATATACTGTGATAAATTAAAATCATAATCTTATTAAATTACATGTCAGGTAAGCGTTTACACATTCTTTCAAAATATATAATAGGAATACAATCACTCAACTACTACTTAGTAGGATTTTCATATCATATATCACATAATGAGCCAAATGTCAATTATAGGTGACATACCGTATGAGAGGAATAGTACAAGTGAAGTTTAAATTACATATATATAATGCTCATGCTCGAAGGTAAGAGTTAAATTCTTACCCTGATCATTGGTGAGTCCTTTCACATGCGCCAATACACTACCACACAAATGTGATGACTCAATCTTCCTTTAGGTACCAATAGGATCCTCCCTACATACGAAACACATAACATATACCAATCCTGAATGAAAGGCCACACATAAAGGTTCCACAAATCATGTAAGGTGTCTACTAAGTAAATAGTGAGTTCAAGTGCTCTCAAAACACAAAACATATTTCATGGACATTTTCCACTTCAAAAGTTTATTTGTTAAACACATTTCATTTTGAAAACTCACTTTCATAAACACATGTATGTCTATGTTCAATGTCAATGCTCACATTTATAAACATATATATTTCACGTTTCATATCAAATATACTTTGGCATAACATAAATATATTTCTAAGCACATTTACAAAATCATACATTCACAATTACTATGCTTATTGTGATTTCATTAAAAGTTCAGTATACTTACATCTTAACACTTTCGAGTACAGGGCTTTATTCCTTAACCTATCAATGAAGATTAATCTTTTCATAAACCTCACCATTCACATAAAATACTTTAAATAGCTTATAAAATTATACATATTGCACTTATCATATCAAATTGGTCTAATTACTTGATTTCTCAAAACCTGTCATTCTGACCACTTATACTTAACAAAATTTTCTTATACATCAAATGATGTCCAATTGCTCTAAAATCAGAACATATCTTTTTTAACTCATATATCCTCCTTATGTATGAATATTATATCATAATTCCTACACAATCCATTTCATAAATACCATCAAATTCAAACCATTATTCTGGCGAGATCAAGATATTTACTGAATAGTATTCAGTCTCCAAAATTTATAAAATCATATACTAACTGAAAAATTATAAAACTATCACATAATTACTTTTGACATATATTTCAATCCACGATAAATATTTCACTTTAAAATCCCTACCAAAAATATTTTAAAACTATTTTATTCCATAACTTTAAAAATCTGTTAATTAAATACTACAATGAGCTGATACACTTTAGAAAATTATAATAATTTAATCATATTTATCTAAATTCTCAATTTTGAATATATTATATTAGATATATAAATTTATCATATTTCAGAAATTTGTAATTTTTGAAAATTATTTAGTAGACCAAAAATTATTTGTTACTATATCATACTGTTAACACAGGAAATTTCTAAAATTTTAGGATCATTTTAGTAAATTCACTACAAATTAAATTTCTAAAATTTTCAATCGATTCAAAGTCTCAAATGATTCTATACATGTCTAGTTTCATAATCACAAAATTTAAAACCAAAATCAAAACACAATACTTTATAAAAATTTTGGATTAAGAGACTATCAAGTAGAAATTCTGCAATTCATCATGATTTATCAAGCAATCTACATAATCATCATCAATTCTCAATATATCTTACAAAATTCACATCAAATCCCCAAATTTTCATTTGTCTAGAAATCAAAACTTAAAGGAATTAATTTAATTAACACCAATAAATTGAGAAATAGTTATGATATACCTCTTAAAACTCCAAATTCCAATTTCTTATTCTTCTTCTCTTTCTCTCCCCTCTATTTCTCTCTTTTCTCTCTCTAAAGGTTTGGCTCAACCCAAAAATGAGTAAATTAGGATTTAAAATATGTATTTTTATACTAAGAGGCTAGCTTTTAGTATCTGTAAATTAACCCTTAAAACTTTTAAAATATTATAATTTGGTCCCTAAAATAAATCTAAAGTCTTACAAATAAACTAAATACTAATAATATGTCCTTAATATATACAAACAATACTAATAATAATACATAAATTAAGTATCATTCACATACAAACAAAATATGAATATTATACATATATATAAATATTTATTCTTTTCGGTGTTGGATAAGTGGTTACTACAAGTTTCATGTATGATAAATATATACCTAGATTGCATATATGACATAATTTAGACATGTTCTTAATGAGTTGCATTCTAATTTGATTATCATAAACATATAGGTGATTATTAGAATGCGTAATATAATCACTCAACCATCGACAAAGACTCGTGATGAGATTAATGTCTAAACTAATAATTGGTATTAAGAGATTAACTAAAAAGTTCATGAGTTCAATGAAATATTAAGGAATGAATCTTATTAGGGTTGGTGCTTCCGTACCATCCATAAATGTACATATATTTTTAATTTATATAAATGTACATTCCTATTAAATCGTTAATGCCTATTTAAATGGTATTATGTAATGTAACAATATAGACATTGTACGATCTGAAGAAGTTTAAATATGATCTAAAAGAGCTTAGATAAGGGCCCACAGTTGGCCATGCTAAGAGATATAAATGCTAAATGCTAGCACAACTAATTGTTAGTTGGTTATAATACTTAGCGAAAATCCAAGAGTTGGAGCCTTATCTATAATGAGACATAGACCCGGGAATATACTAGTAATAATATAGTTACAAGAGTTGCAATCAGTAGCTAGGAAATGTCAGTTGCGCAAGCATGTTCTCGAATATTGTCCCTGATCTATTTCTGTCAATGCGAGTCTATTGGTGGATACCTTTATGTAGATCAGCATATGTCATACTTATAGGGTATAGATGGTAGTTCCTAGTTGACTGTAAACTTGGAGCTCGTATTGACATATGGGTATCCAGTTAGGACTGGATATATGACGACCTTATAAGGGCCTTCGATAGACATCCTACGTAATCTATCAACAGTGGGTCATCTCGAGTTGAGTAGTATATGTGGTCCTTTAACCTGAGTGTCAAGGTGGGCTTGTAAGTGATCCACTATATTATGATTCCACTCATGTCACAGGCATTTCATGGTGTGATTGGTAGGTGTCGCTAGGTATAGTCCGATGCTTATAGAGTCCGGTGTATACAGATATGGGATCCATCAACTCGCATAGGGATTTAGATATTTAAATGCTTCGAGACTGTATCTCAAAAAGTCTTGTAGCCATAAGCATTAATCCAGGGAAAAGAGTTTCCACTAGGGTGTAACAATATGGCAAAGGAGTTTGCACGTATTATTAAGTGAGATGTAAGTATGGGGATATGATATGGATGAGCATATAAAATTTGACAATGATAATCTATATCCTCGCACATCCAGGATATCATGACGAAAGGACTATACGTATGCATTGTAACCTCAACTTGTATAGTTCAACGCACTAATTTGTAATATCGGTTACGTGTGTGTGGGGTATTGCTCACGGACTCATAGAATAGTTTCATTTGATGAATAGGACATGGATTTAGGGAGTTCCACGATATGGAGTGTACTCGCTAAGCATTAGGGCAGAGTAGTGGATTAAATTGTTTAATTTAATAATATCCAGTATTGCCACGTGAATGCGTACATATCTTCATTTAAGTATTAAATACAACAATTAGTTAATAATTGTTATTTACTAATAGTATAATGACACGTGGAGTATTGTGGACCTTCTATTGAGTTTACCCAAGTGTGAAATTTGATGGAACTTGCTAAGGTATATACTTGAAAACTATTCATGAGGGGCAAACTGGTTATTTTATAAATTAATTATTTAATTATTAAATAATTATAATATCTTATTTAAATATATTATTATATAATAATTTTATATATATTAATTCATGATAGTTGTCATGCATTTATATATAATATTAATTTTATTATTATTATTACCCTAAGGGCTAATTTTTATTTTTTTAATATATAATATTATTATTTTATTATTGTAAGATATATATATATATATATATATGTGTGTGTGAAACCATAGGAAGCAAAATGAATTGCTTCATTTTGTGTTGTTGTTGTGCTTTGAGAAGCAAAATTTTGTGTGTGTGTGTGTGTGAAATCATAGGAAGCAAAATGAATTACTTTATTTTGTGTTGTTGTTGTGCTTTGAGAAGCAAAATTTTGTGTGTGTGTGTGTGTGAAACCATAGGAAGCAAAATGAATTGCTTCATTTTGTGTTGTTGTTGTGCTTTGAGAAGCAAAATTGTTATTTCTTGAGTATTTTGGTGGCCGACCAAAGGTTAAGCAAAATCAAAGGGATATAGATCTATTTAAGGATTAATTTGAAGTGTTGAAATTAATTCTATTGCCTGTATTTATTAGTTATCAGTTATCAGTTACAACAACACAAGAATTTATTTTATTAATCAAAAAGTTGATCAAATGAAAAATGAATTCAAATGGTTTAAAAGTTGAACCCAATGTTAGATTTGAAGCTGTTATTCTAGCTTATCAAGTCTACTAAGTTTGTGATTATAATTACCAACAGGTTGGTCTCTAAGCGGACTCCCAAAATACATGTGTAAATTCACTGATTTCTCAACCTTTCAAATATATTAATATGATTAATATACTATTTATTATGTTTATTGTATTGTTTTAATTATTCCGCTACTTTAAATATGTATAAGATACATATTTTATATAATGAACACTATTGCACATACATGCACCCACGTATACTAGATCTCCAACAAATTTATACCTTAAATTATTATCAATAGTGAAATTATCTCTTTGTTTGTTTTTGAGTTGTTTTAGTTTACTTCTATAGTTTTAGTTTAATTAGATTAAAATCTTATTTTGATTTTTCTGAATACAAATTGAGTAGATATAATTTTAGTACTTGATTGATAGAATTAGATCGTATAGTTTCTGTGGGAACGATATTTAGACTTAACTCATATATTACTTGATATGATAGCGCACGCTTGCACTTAACTATTATAGCACTAATCAGTTCCTTCCAAGAGCAAGACATGAGTGGATAAATCTAAGATTGTATGATCTTAGAATTATTGTTAAATACAATTTTACTTTGATCACAACCGAAATTGTGTAGTGAAAAAATTACATAACAAGATATGTTAGAGAAGACATTATTTACTTTTCATACCTCTAGTTTTGTTCTGCAACAATAGTATCGAGACGACAATTTAAAAATACTCAAAATTAATATCATGTCTTTTATTTACTGAATAAAATAATGAGATCTTATTAAAAAATCATGAATCACGTCCAATTAATTCATAGTTATTTTCAAAAGTAAATGCAAAAAATCATAATAAAGTTGGACATGGTTATGAAAGAGAAAGATGGCATAATTATCACTTATGGTGGCTGTAAGTGCCAATAACAAAGGAATACTAAAAGACGAGATAAACATAAAAGCAAATACAATTGTAAGAGAATAAATACCTTTAAGTATTATAAAAATACTTGTAATTTTATAGTACATTATCTCATGGCAAAATGATAAAATATGAAGACAAATTTTAATGATATCTTAATATCCTCAAGATCTTATTTATATAGATTTCTCTAATTTCTTTGGGAAAAAAATGGAACACCAATTAAAAAATTTTAATTAATATTTTCATGTTATATCTTTTGTATGAAATATAATATTTAACATAATTGAAATTGAAATTGAATTTGCAATTATAACATTTAATGTATTGAAATTAGAATTAGATTTGAAATTATAACATTTAATGTAATTGAAATTCAAATTGGATTTAGGATTATAACATTTAACGTAATTAAAATTGAAATTGAAATTGAAATTATGATATTTAACTTAATTGAAATTAAAATTATGACATTTAACGTAATTAAAATTAGAATTGGATTTGAAATTATAACATTAAATGCAATTGAAATTGAAATTAGATTTAAAATTATAACATGTAATACTTAATATAATTGAAATTAAAATTATAACATTTAACATATTGAAATTGAAATAAAATTTGAAATGATAACAGTTAACGTAATTGAAATTAGAATTGAATTTGAAATTATAATATTTAATGTAATTAAAATTGAAATTGGATTTAAGAATTATAAAATTTAACGTTAAATGTTATAATTTTAATTTTAATTCAAATTCAATTATATTGCAGATATCAAGTCATGCTCTTCAGTTTGACACCCCTATGACATTAACTAAACCATAGTTTTGATACCCCTTTTATTTTATGCGCAACGAAAAATCATAACTCACACTATAAGTAAGAGCATATAATCAACACACCAATAAAGATAAAAAAACAAATCAATCAATAAGACACAAGATATATGTGGTTTGACACAAAATTGCCTACGTCTACGGAGGATCTATGATCCAACTTCTTATTATTGATATAGATCACTAAGTACCTTCTTGCATCATCAATGATCCCACAAGACCTCTTAGTATCTCTCATAGAGACCTCTAAGTATCTACCATTGATCACTATGACTCTCTAAGACTTCTTAATATCTCTTCATAAGAGATTTTTACAATGAATATAAGAATAGCCTGAGCCTTTAAGGCAAAAAGATATATGGTGTTTCTTTTGTTCACTCAAGAACCAAAAGAAAACACTCCCCAAAAGTTACACCTTAATGCGTGGTGCACTTAGTGCTTACATAGCTCATCTATTCTCTCTTATGGTTACATCTTGAAATTTTAGATACTTATCTTTCTCTTATGTTTAGAAAGATTTATATAGTGAATAAAACACCTTTAGAAATTCAAAACCTAGTTAGAATAAGAGTTCTTACTTGTAGGAGTCTTAATCCTATTTAAAGAAGTTAATTGAGCCAAAACAGGAAATACCGTAACTGTATGAATAGTAACTACGTGTATAGTACCTATACATGAATAGTAACTATTGAACAATACCTTATGAACAGTAACTATCGTAAACAGTACCCATTGTTGCGTGCAACAGTACTTACCATAAACAGTGTCGCCGCATGAACAGTACTAAATTCTTTTGGCTTTTCGTTTTACTCCTCTCTTATACACGCAATACGTACTTAACTTTATGATAACTCTTATCTTGGTATTCATTTCAAATTTTGCATATATAAGATTGTTGAATCATAAATTTTTAACAAATTACATTAAATATTATAATTTCGATTCCAATTCAAATTTCAATTACGTTTAATGTTATAATTTGTTTTAATTTAATTTCAATTACGTTAAAGTTATAATTCTAAATTCGATTTCAATTTTAATTACATTAAATATTATAATCTGAATCTTATTTCAATTTCAATTACATTAAATATTATAATTTGAAATCTAATTTTAATTTTAATTATATTAATTATTATAATTATAATTTTAATTCGAATTTCAATTACATTAATTATTATAATACAAAATTTAATTTCAATTATGTTAAATATTCTAATTTCGATTCTAATTCTAATTTCGAATGTTAAATGATAAAATAATGAAGAATAAAATTTAAAATAATAATTATTTTTTTTTAAAAAAAAGATTAATTAAGAATGAGAGATAACTTCTAAAAAATTAAGTAAAGTTTAAACAACAAAAAAAACTAATTAAGAATAAAACATTCTAAAACATTCTAACAAACGACAACATTTTGAGGAAATATTTTAAATTAAAGAGAATGTTTTAAAAAGAATTAAAACTAAATTTTTTAAAATATAATTTTGAAAAACATAAAGAAAAGTTCCCCAAAACGCTTATGTTTTGGGGGAACAAAAGCTAAAAAAAAAAAAAAAAAACTCTGGCTTTTCTCTCAAAACAAGTTAGCTTAGCGATATAGCCGTTTGGAAACTATCACCTCTAGCGCCGCCGTCTTCAAACTATGGTCTCCGCCTTCTTGGCCGGCTTCATCACTCTTATTGTCAAAACGGTGCCCGTCATCACCAGTCTCTTTGTGTGTCTTCTTTGTAGATAAGTGATTGTCTGTATTCGTTTTTGTTTTTGGTCTTTTTGGCTTTTCCATGCCAAGTTATATATAAAGTTAACAACATGTCACTTCTGTTGATATCCTTATATCATCACCTGATGCTGGAAAATTTTAGGTTTTCCTTTTATTATACCTTTATTTGTTTATTGTATTTGATGTTTGATTTGAGTGCACATTTTCTGCTCATTGTGGATAGCAAAATGATAAACCTGCGAAAATCAAACTGTTAAATAGCTTGAAATTTTTAATTTATGATTTGATTGTGGTACTAACACTTGCTGCAAGTTTGACTCAATTTCAGGGCCAAATGTTAACTGAGGCTTGGGAGTATACATCAGCTGATAAATTTATGCACTGTTTATCACTACATCACATCCATCGGAACATATTTGCATAGGTTGCCTTAGTAGCTGTTTTTCATATGATTGTAGGTTGAGCATTTTTGTTGCTAAATATTGATTTTCCCTCATTTTGTGTCATATAACACTCGTGAACAGTGTTTAAACTTTTTTCCACGTTGATCCTTAAATTGTGCTATACATGTCCATGGACTCTTCAATGCTTTGCTTGGCCCTCTGTATGCTGGCGCTGCGGTAAGTCTTTTTACGTTGTAGGTATCTTTTGTTTTTTAGTGCTCTGTTATTTGCTAGACAAGGAATTCAGTGAACTATTACAATTCAGTTGGTTTTTGTTTTTATTTTTGACACAATTCAATTGGTTTGTTCTAGTTATATTTGTAATTCATTTCGTCATGCTATTTAAGGTTTAATTCATGCCAAAATTTAGTGTTAGGGGGATCTGGCAGAGATGGCCTGAATCATATCCAGTGCATGGGATTAGGGCTAGTGATGCAATAACTGCTTTCACAGGAGTTAGTATTTAACCATGTGATAAAATACAGTTTCTGATTCTCACTGTTCAATTATTATAATCTAATGGTTTTGTATTACATAGGTTCCAACAATGTATATGCGATTAATACAAGGTTATAAAACCATGGATGCAGAGCTACAAGCTGCTTCAGCTTCCGCTGCAAAACAGTTGCGCCTTATGTTTTGCATCTTGGAAGACTCCTTCGGTGTTTTTATCGTGAAAAATTGAATTTTTCATTCTTTGTTTTTCAAAGTGTAACAACATAATACTCTATAAATAAGATCATGAATTATGGCCATGTCATCATGTGAATTGGCCTGTAAAATCTCGTTTGGTTAATGTCCTGTTGGAGCCAGCTGATGAATGCTTGTAACCAAGCTGAATTTTCTTTCCTATTTCGCAGATGTGTGGCTCCTCCGCATTCCCTCTTCCTGTCATGCAGCAATGGGAAACCATCACGGGCTATCGACTTTTGGAACGATATGGCATGACAGAGGTAAGTGAATTCCCATAAAGTGCCTTCTGCGGCCTATCTGCTTTTACTTCACGGCTAAGTGTTTGTAATTTTTCTTAAGTTAATGTAGAAATATTCACATTGTTATGGTGTACCTTTGATTTATTTAGTTTGTCATGGCAATATCAAATCCCTTAAGGGGTGTGCAGAATGCAGGCACTGTTGGCAAACCACTTACTGGTGCTCAGGTTAGAATAATTCTTCTCTTGTAAAATTTGACCTTTATGGAAATTATGTACTTCCATCGATTTTACTTTATTAAGAAATTGAAGTTCATTACTTACAAAAAGATGTGCAAGTGCAACTTAGTAATAATTAACTTCCTCATAGTAATGATAAATGCAAAAGGTTAATGGAGAATACTTTTTGTATAATGAAGAATATAAAATTCTGGTGCTTTTACTTCCTTTCTGAAAGAAGTTACTGTTTACTGTGTCTTTTTAGTGTAGCCTCTCTATGACATTTTTGCGTTTGTGACAGGTCAAAATTGCTGAAGATGAGAGCGCAGCGGGAGTCGGTGAGCTTTGTGTTAAAAGCCCTTCATTGTTTAAGGAATACTGGAAAGTTCCCAAGGTATTCATCCTTGCATAGTTTTCTTACCCTGTTATGTGGATGCTCATCTCTTCCACAGAATACACCAACATAGACATACATATGCAGTCCTTTTCCCTTCATCGCATTTTTATTACTATTATATTTAACATTTTTATTATATAAATTTATTTATATACCCTTTCTTTTGTGTTTGTAGCTTGTTGCAAAACTTGGGTTTCTGTGTTAGAATCCTACTGGAAGCAGGTATATCTTTTAACTTCTTCAAAGTGTTAGTAAATTGCGGAAAGATTGGAAGATTTGGTTAAAATAATATGAATTAGTTCTCCTATGTAATTATCAGATGACCATTTGGCAAACTATTTGCTGTTTGACTGCAGTTGAGATCACTTTTATAAAAAGTCTGATATCACAATATATGTTCAGGATTTTCATCCATTGAACTAGTCAAAATAATTGTTGGAGTGGAAATTGTTATGCTGTTTGCGATATTTATGTTGATATCTCTTTTCTCCTAAGCCGTGGTAGTTTATGTGTTCATCTGAATAATGTTTGAGATAGGTGTATATTTAACTTAGTGTTTATTTAATAGATTTTATATCTAATGCATCATTGTTATGCTGATTTAAATGTTCTTTTATGCATTTCCATTTCCTCTTATGGTAAAACTGAAATCATCTTGTGAAAACATTGAGTTATTGAAAGAGAAATTATTTCAAGAAAAGGATCACCGAGAAAGGGTGGAACAAGAACTATCAAAATTACGGGAAGTTCAACAAACTATTAATAAAATGGAAGATGAATATTGTCATCTTGGAAGTTGTTGATTAAAGAAATCCCTGGTGTCTCATGTTCTGAAGATACACCTGTGAAGTTTGCAGCTTTAAGCATTTTTTTTGTAGTGCGAGTTCTAATCAGTAGGGTTACAGTGATACTCTTGCATGAAACATGTGATTTTCAGTCGGTAATTATCTATGGATTTGTAGTTTATCAATAAATAAAATTGATATTTATTTAGATGTAACAGGGAAGGCCACATTTGTAGTAGTGGGTGGAGCCTGGTTGTACTATGCAACAGGGAATTCTTCCTATCGTCAGCTTGCTACCACTACAGGTCTTGTGAAACATGCTAGTTTTTTCTGGGGAGTTAAAGACTTTAACTTTCTGGGCTGGGACAACAAGCATGCCGGTGTTGTAGTAAGTTCATCCATCTTCCTGCTATTTGTTCTTTACTTGTTCATTTAACTATCTGATCTGCTTATGTGTTTGCCATTTGTGCTCATTGCTACTTTCATCCTACCAACCTATAACTCGAAATAGTTGAGTAATACTCAGCAGAATGTAGATCACTTTGTGGTAACTTGAACTTATTTATAACATCTTTTAGGATTACATTTAATAATGTGCTTCTCAATGATGTGTCATATACATACATATATGTATATATAGAAATTCTTTGGTGCAAATATCCGCACATTGAAAATGTAGACACAACCTAAACAACATTGTATTGCTAAAAGGCAACATTATTTTTTAGCTATACAACATTGTTTGAGTTATATCAGCGTTTTCAAAGGTGCACGTCTGCACTGGATAATGACTATTTATAACATATATTTGTTGTCCTTTTCTCAAGTATGTTAGGTTAGATATAATTACTAGTACGATACACAGAAGATATTGGAATTATGAACTTCATCATAGTTCAATTTTAAAGGTTTCTTGGTGCACCTTAAATTTATGTTGCTGATGTAACTTATTTTATTCTAGTAGCTTTGGAGCCTATTGAGATTGTTCTTGAACCCTGGGTATCCCTAAGAATAAATGTTGAGGAATTTTCACAATCAAACCAGTATAACCATGTGCTTGTACCTTCCAACTTTTACGACCTGGAATGGAACCAGAGGTAATTATAATTGTTTACTATTGTCAATTTATGATAATTTTTTTTTTTTTGCAATCTTGTTCCAGGGGTAATTGATATGAATTGTTTGATTAGAGATCTGAATATGTAAATACATAAATACATTTGTGTGGCGTGCATATTTTGTTTATGCATGTCCTTGCTATTAGAGAAAATGCTAGTCAGTAGTCACTGAAGAACCATCATTTGAATGGGCATAATTTATTTAATAACCATTCCTGGATCTTTGAGTTTCAAAAATAGTTTTGACCCTGGCCATTGGATTTAGTCGAAGACTCTAGTTCCCTCTAAATGTATTTGAAATTCAAGTTTGTACTTCCAAGTAACAAGGATATTGCGCTAATAAGGTTACTTTGCTTATTTTTATGCACTTACTATAATGTGAGACTTGGGCTTACTCACTCTTTCAGTTGTAAACATCCAAATACACAGCTTTGAGGCAATGTTTTATAAGTTCTTGTGAGGAGAGTCTAATATTGTGCCATTTTTTCTTATCAAATATTAATAATTTGTGTTATTGCACTACTAAAAACCTTTTATTAGTAGTGCAATAAAGACCTAATGTTTGAAAGAATCCAAACTCCTCTACGGGTTTAGAGAGAGTTATGTAATGCCGCTCGGAATAATCAACCTGCCTATGTTCTTAGAATACAGACCCTATATAAAGACTAAGATGACGAACTTAATCACAAAGTTATGCTAGGGCGACCATTCGTGAGAAACTCCAATTACCTGGAGCTAAAGTTTCCTGTAAGAAAAGAAATAGGAGTTGTCACAAGGGGCTAAAATATAGCAAAAAATTATGTTCTACCATAACACCATCTCTTAATACCTTCCCAAACAATAATCCTACTTAAATGATTCTTGAATTAGGAAGGAATCCGTTACTCAATGATGGGCCCATTAGCAATTAATTCTTCCTATAAAAGTTGAAAGTTTGAAACTTTTTCTTAAAGTTTGTCTCACCATTTTTCACCACTAAGAAGTTTACGGGGTTGAACACCGACAATATTTTTTATAAAAAGAAAAGGTTAGCCGACACAATTAAAATCATCACGTTTCAATTAAATCATCATGTGGTTGAAAAAAATTCGGGTAACACATGCTTGACAAAAGACTGAAATAAAAGGTCAATCAAATCACCACGTTGTGAATCATGCTATACAAACTTTGGAACAAATTCAAATATTTAAGGAAAACATAATATGACAATAATATTCAAACTCTAGAACAGTCTATATGCGACGACCGCAAGTCTACTCGTTGGTGTGTATGGAATTAATTTTTCTTTGAAATATCTATTCTGGACGCTAAGTAATGATCCAGGAAATTTCCTGCAACTAATTTTTCTGGAGACTAAGGTCGTTGCCAAGTTGACATCCTGCGCAAGATATCATATTCTGTGGAAGTTAAAGAGCACTTTATAATTCTCCTTATTACATGCTCAAGCCACTTATCCCTTTTCATAATTCTTACTCTGAGCGGATAGCTATGAAATCACTCATCAAGAATTCTGTTGTCGCCCTTCTTTTCTTTGAGTTACTTGTCATAGCAAGCATCAACAAAATCAGCTTTTGCAGTGGAAGCACTTACGTGGGTTGCTTTGAGAGTGAAAGAGAAGCACTTTTAAGGTTCAAACATGATCTCGTAGATCCTTCAAACAGGCTTACATCTTGGAGTGGTGATGGAGATTGTTGTGAATGGGCTGGTATTGTCTGTAACAATTTGACAGGCCATGTCCACGAGCTCCACCTTGGGAATCCTTTTACTGTTCGGGATGGATTGCAAGCTTATATGAAGTCAAGGTTCGGCGGTGAGGTAAATCCATCTTTGCTTGTTCTTAGGAATTTGGTTTATTTGGATTTAAGCGGGAATGACTTTGCAGAAATTCAGATTCCGATATTTCTTGGTTCTATGCCGAATTTAAGGTACCTTAATCTCTCTAGAACTGGATTTTCGGGAATGGTTCCTCATCAATTGGGAAATCTCTCTCATCTGCAATTTCTTGACCTTGGTTCCAATCATGAGTTATATGTTGACAAACTATGGTGGCTATCTGATCTTTCTTCTTTGGAGTGCCTTGATTTAAGTTCTGTAGACCTCAGCAAAGCCTTTGATTGGCTACAGGTGACAAATGCACTCCCTTCTTTAGAAGTCTTAAAATTATCAATTTGTCAACTCCATCACATACCTCCACTACTACCTCCAGCAAATTTTTCATCTCTTGCCACGCTTGCTCTTTACGGTAACGACTTTGACAACTCCTTGATTCCTAGTTGGGTTTTTGATCTTCGTCATTTAGTCTATCTTGATCTAAGCGATAATAATTTTCAAGGTCCCATTCCTGATGGACTTCACAACATGACTTCTCTTACACATCTTGATTTATCTGGTAACAAGTTCAATTCTTCAATACCAAAGTGGTTGTACATTAATAGCAGCCTTGAGTATCTTTCTCTTGGCTACAATAACTTGCAAGGTACGTTATCTAGCGTTCTAGGGAACCTGACAGCTTCTATCAAGAGTATTGATCTCTCATCCAATAGACTTGTAGGATCGGAAATTCCAAGATCACTGGGAAGACATTGCAACTTGAGATCAATCTCTTTGAGAAGTGTCAAATTGAGTCAAGATATATCCGAAATTTTAGATATTTTATCTTCAGAATGTGTTTCAGATGGACTAGAGTCATTGTATCTAAGTGGTAATGAACTTTCTGGTCATTTGACTGATCAAATTGGGCAATTCAGAAATCTACAAATTCTTTATCTAAGTAACAACTCAATTTCTGGCCCTATTCCGTCATCTATAGGACAACTTTCGTTCTTGGAACAATTGGATCTTTCATTCAACTCAATTTCTGGCCCCGTTCCGTCATCTTTAGGACAACTTTCGACATTGACAAGTTTAGATCTTTCTTATAACAAACTGAATGGGACCCTTTCTGAGATTCATTTTGTCAACCTCAAAAACTTGGTGTCTTTTGATGTATCTAATAACTCATTAACTTTAAAAGTTAAGCCCGATTGGGTTCCTCCTTTCCAAATTAGTACATTAGGATTAAAAGCTTGTCGTGTAGGACCCCAATTTCCAACGTGGCTTCATTCACAGAAATGGTTGTTTTGGTTGGATCTATCCAACTCAGGAATTTCTGATACCATTTCTAGTCGACTTTTGCAATCTCGTTCCTATGTTACTTATTTGAACCTCTCTTGCAACAAAATCTATGGGGGGATTCCAAATTTATTCGAGGCTATCAATTTGGATACACTTGATCTGAGTTCGAATAATTTATCGGGTCCACTGCCTGTTATTACGTCCTCTTTTCTGACTTCACTAGACCTTTCCAACAATGCTTTTTCAGGAACTATTTCCCATTTTTTATGTAATGAGATGAACGAGTCTAGGAGCGTGGAAATTCTAAAACTGAGAGGCAATCTTCTACATGGACATTTACCTGATTGTTGGATGTACTGGAGAAATTTATCGGTATTGAATTTAGGTATCAACAAATTTCATGGTGAACTTCCACCTTCCCTGGGAACTTTAAGTTCGCTTAAATCATTACACCTTGACAACAACAGTTTTTCTGGAACAATGGCGGAGTCACTTAAAAATTGCACCAACTTATCGACCCTTGACATTAGTGAGAATAAATTTTTTGGCAATGTACCCACATGGACTGGAGAGCGATTTTCAAGATTAGGGATTCTCAACCTCCGTTCAAATATGTTTAACGGCTCTTTTCCTATTGAGCTCTGTCATCTAGCTTCTTTACATATCTTAGACCTTGCTTATAATGATCTTTCAGGGGTGATACCGACATGTATTGGTAATTTCATTGGCATGATGACAGTGAACTATTCTGAAGGCAACTATATAGCATACCGAAATAATTCCATTGCAATAAGTTTTGAGGAATCAGTTCTTATGGTGAAAGGGGAAATGCTTAAATATGATATGAGTCTTAATTTGGTAAGATATATAGATCTTTCCAAAAACAATTTCTCAGGAAACATTCCTATGGAATTGACAAAACTTAAAGCATTGCAAACACTAAATTTGTCGCACAATTCTTTGAGTGGAAGAATTCCAGAGAGTATTGGTGCTATGAGTTCATTAGAATCCATTGATTTCTCTAAGAACCAGCTTTCTGGTGAAATCCCACAAAGCATTTCAAGTTTGACATTCTTGAGTCACTTGAATTTATCCAACAACAACTTGATCGGAAAAATTCCTTCAGGCACTCAGCTAGAAGGCTTTGATGCATCTTCTTTTGTAGGAAATGATCTTTGTGGATCTCCACTTCCAAAGAAATGTACCCCGTCTGTTCCAACACTTTCCACTGAAACTATGGGAGGAAGAGATGATGATGAAGATGAAGTTGAATGGTTCTACGTAAGCATGGCACTTGGATTTGTGGTAGCCTTTTTTACGGTAACTATGTCTCCATGTCAATGCAAAGCAGATGTTTACTTCCACTTGAAATCATTTCTTGGGCATCGACGGCCTTGGTGACAAAAATTGACATTGTTGTAATAATAAAATATTTGTGTTTTGTTTTGGGAATAAGTTTGTTTTTGTGTAAAAGCAAACAATGTTGTTTTGTGTAAGATCCTGAAAATTTAAATGCAAAATTCTCTTTCGTGTTTGAACAAGTGACTTTCCTTTTTTAATTTTTTTAATTTTTAAGGAATGAGGCATATAGTGACTACCACAAATCTCTTTCTTGTAACAAAGTGACATTATTGTGCATAAGTATCAACTTTTGAAATATAACACGTAAGTTATAAGAACAAGCATAAAACTTAATTAATTTAACATTGATATATATATATACACACACTTTTTAGATACATGAAATGAAATGAAATGATAACGACAAGATTTTTTTTTTTTTTTGTATTTTTTAAAATAATATTTTCGATTAAAGGTAATTTTGGAGAGGTAAAATTTGATATAGCCCCTAAAGTTTGCCTGAGTTGGATATTAGTCTTATTACCAGCTTGTGTCATACATATACCCCCTTAAAAAGTTTGAAATTTTTTTCATACCCCTGTTTTAAATTGCCGTTAACTTATTAATTACAATTAAAGTTAATTACTTATTTATTTCTTTTTATTTGTCTATTTTTATAATTTTTCTCCTCCTCTTTATTTTGCCACCTTAATTTTTTTTTAACAAAATGAATATTATATTTTTCAAATGTTATTTTAAATTTTTTATCTCAAATATTAAGTAATAAAATAATATACTGATAATTTAAAAAATTATATTATTTTATTATCTAATAATTATTTAACGTATTAATTTTAAATAAAAATTTTAAAATAATATTTAAAAGCGTAATATTACTGTAAATTTAAGATGATGTGTATGCGAGATTGTTTTAAACTCCAAGAGCAAGAGGCAGTAGTAGGTGGACTAATGTCCAACCAAGTCAAACTTCAGAGGATATTTATCAAATTTTGCCTCTTTTACAGTAATATGGTGCCACTTGAATTAACTGGACATTTATTACCAGAACACCCTTTTGTATATAATGTATTTACAAACTATCACAATGTAAAAGACTTTAGCCAATCAAAACTTAAAAAAGTCTTATCATAGTTCACATTAAATTTACCACTTTAAATAAAAGAAACAAAAAAAAAAATTGACATGATTAAACATTTAAATTCATGTAATCAAGTTTATGCCATAAATCCTTTCTTTCTTTTTTTTTTTATTAAAAAAGTTATACCATAAAAAAATTAAGCTCTAAAGTAAGGGTGATAATTCGTGTAAACGAATTATATTCGTGTTATGTTAATATAGTGTTAACAGGTTGTTATCATATTCGTTTACATAAATAAATCAGACATTCAATACAGATTCAATTAGTTTAATATGCAAATTATATGATACGATTGAACACGTTAAAATAAATTTAATTTATTTATACGATTATACATGATTCAATTTATTTACGATTATAGTCATTTAAACCAATAATAACATTAAATTCGATTTGTTTACACATAGATTTTTAAGTATAACTTTATTAAACGTGACTTAAATAAATAGACACACGAATAGATACGAAATCAATTCATTTATTAAAAGTAATTTAAATAAATTAATAAATTGTATACCTTAAATATGTATTTGACATGATTAATAAATGAGTAACATGAATTCGACCAATTTATTAATCGTGTAAATTATCTTTACATATATTTGATTAAAGCGTATCAAACTTATGTATAATAATTATGTTGTAACTCATTTTACCACATTTATTCTAAAGTCATCCTGTTTATTGTTCATTCTTAAGAAAATCAATAATATATATTTTTAAAAATAATTTTATAATTTTTAAATGGTATTTTAAAATTTTTATTTTAAATTAATGTGTCATGTATTTATTAGACGGTAAAATAGTATAATTTTTTAAATTATTCTATAAATTATTTCATCGCTCAATATTTATTTAATACATCATTTAAAATAAAAAAATTAAAAAAATCATTTAAATAGTGTTATTCTTAAAAAAAAACAAAAAACAAAACAAAACCATTCTAACTCTCAAATGCCGCTTCACTTTCCATTTCAATTTTTTCCCGTCTTCCTTAGAAGGCAGATAATGAAAGCCATCATACACAAACCCCAACAATTTTCTATATGCGATATAAGCTCATTGGTGATCTTTAACGAAGTCTCTTCACTTTTTTTTCTCATTTGCGAGTTTTATTAATAGAGGAACTTGTAGACGTTGGTTTCGAAGTGAAAGAAGACCTGACGATTTCACCAACTGTTGGTGCAATGCCAACAAAGAGACTCGCCCATTTTCTCAAACCCACCGTAAGCTCATTGATGGCTCTGTCTTTGAGCTCCCCTCCACTGTCTATCCTCCTTTCCCGTCATTTTTTAGCCCAAAAAATGGGTCTTTAAATGTAAACTTTCAAGGGTGGAGGTTGCTGCAGAAAGCTGGGAAGAGATGGATTGTGTGAGAAATATTAAAAAAGAATATATTTTATTGTAAATAAAAATTTGTACAATTAGGTTTTTATATAAATTTTAATTTATTGTAAAATAGAAAAATAATATTATATATAAAAAAATAATTATAAATTATAAAAAGTAAGAATATTATATTATTAATATAATTAATATTATATCAAATATATTAATAATATAATATTACATATTAATACCCCTCTCAAACTCAAGATAGTAGAGTAGAAATAAGTTTAAGTTTGGAGACTAGAGTTTAAAAATAACTAGAAAGTGAAGATTTGAAAAAGATATCAATAAGTTGATCTTCAGAAGAGATGGAGTAGAGAGTAACTATTCTATGAGAAACATGTTACTAAACAGGATGACAATCTATTTCAATGTGCTTAGTTCGCTCATAAAAAACATCATTGTGACAATTAGAGTGCTATTCATTGTAAGCAATTTGAATAGCACTCTAATTGTCACAATAAAAATGTGTAGTTCTAGTGTGAGAAATACTCATATCTTTAAGAAGCTAGCGGAGCCAAACAAGCTAGGTAGTATTAGCAAGAGTACGGCACTCTGCTTCAGTACTCGAGCGAGTAATAATTGTTTGTTTCTTACTTTTTCATAAAAGAAAAGAATCACCTAAGAAAAGACAAAACTCGGTAATTGATCATCCATCTGTAGGATCACTTAATCTGCATAAGCATAAGCTCGTAACACAAGAGGATATTACGATCTAACCTTTAAATAATTATAATTTTACCCTAAAATTTTTAATAATTATAAATTGATCCTAATACTTTTAATAATTATAAAGTGACCCCTTTAATTTTTTAAAATTAGAAATAACTCCTAAAAATGTTATATTTGCAAAATAATACTAAATTTTTTGAAAATTACAAAAATGCCTCAAAGGAATAGAATATTATGATATAACCTTCAAATATTAAAATTTTTACATATAGACCCTTATTGCAAACAGTAGACTTCAGGCGGCGTGTTCAGTGATTTTCGACCTCTGATTGACATAAATCCAACGATATTTGAACAGTTGGTGACTGAGGATTTTTTGGGTCAAGGCGATGTCAATCACGTCGCTGTATAACGGCTGGGATCTGAAGTGGCAATGACCGGCGGCAGTAACCGTCAGGTGGCACATTTGATGGTTTGTGACCTCCGATTGGCTCTTTGTCAGCGGCGTTAAAATGACTGGAGTTTTTTTAGTATCTTGGGGTGAGCGGTGTCTAACATGACAACCTTCCAGCATTTTTCAATGACTTTTCGAGAAACTCCAATGGATTCTAACAGGTTCCAAAAAAATTCTGACAAATCATTGGCTTAACAGAGTGACAGTGAAAAAATTAGAGCTCTAATACCATGTGAGAAATATAAAGAGAAGTATATTTCGTTGTGAATCAAAAAACTATACAATGAAGTTTTTATATATTCTTTAACCTATTACAAAACAAAAAAATAACATTGTACATTAAAGGAAATAATTATAGATTATAAAGGTAAGAATATTATATTATTAATATAATATATATCATATCAAATATATTAATAATATAATTTCATACATTAATAACAATATCACACAATTGAAAATATGGCTTCTTTGCATGAATTTACATGGAAGAAAGCAGGCATACATGAAGCAATCTTGACTCGACGTATGAAATTCAAAGAAACTGTGATTTAGTTCTTGGTATTGCCGAGAAATGGTGTCCTGACATAAAAAGTTTCATTTTTTCTTTGGGTGAAGCAACTATTACATTAGAAGATGTGATGATTTCAAGGTACTCTCTATTGGGTTTCCCTATTTTTAGTTCTCTTCAAATAGACAAATTAGAGGAAACAGAAGAGAAATTGAATCAATCAAGAATGGAGCTTAATAGAAGTGTAGCTAAAAAAGTAGAGCATAATGCGTGGGTGAGGAAATTCATGGATGGTGGGAGTAAAATTGAACACGAAGCATTTCTTGCCTTGTGCTTGTCAAGGTTTGTTTTTCCAAGCTTTAATAGTGTAATTAAAAAAAATTGTTGCTAGCATATTTGTGCATTTAACTAGAGAAGCTAGCATTGCTCTGCCAACTGCTATTCTTGCTAGCATTTATAGAGATATAAGTATGTTAAAAGAAAAAATTGTCGCTTTAAGTGAGATAGACAATTGGGAGGATGAAGACATTAGGCTAGTAGTTACTTTATCATCACCGTTTCAGTTAGTACAAATTTGGGCATGGGAGAGGTTTATGGAATTGAGAACAAAGCTTAACATGTTAAAAAGTGATGAGGCAAGATTTGGTAAATGGCACAAGATAATGGCGGGAGTGGAGAATGTAAGGACGGTTTGGATTCTTCTAAATATAGTTTTCATTGGCGTCCCTATGTTAGAACTGTAGAAAATTGGAATCTACAGAAGTTTTATAGAGAAAAGGAAATATGGGTTGCTGTTGATGCTTATTTATCTCAGCAATTACAGTCATTTGCTCAATGCTCAAGGGTTTTCGAGTTAGTATTGATTGCATAAAGCAGTACCTTCCACATCGAGTAGCAATGCAATTTGGAATGGACCAAGATCTTCCAGCTTGTGTTGCTTGGGCAAATGAGAGTCCACATATTGCATGCAGTTATTATAGTAAGCCTATCAGTTATGAAAACTTGTATGTCCCATCCAGGCTTTATGAGGCTGATGTGACCACCCGATACCTGGATTGGTGGAAGCAATCATTAGAAAGCTTGAAAGGTGCAAGTGATTGTTGGAAAAATCATCCTTATTTTCCTCTAAATAGTTATGAGAAGTCGAATAGATCAAAATAGAAGAATAGACATACCGATGTCTCTGCTACTAATGGTCGTCCTTCAAAGAAAGCCAAAAAGTCAGTTGAAACTTCAAAAGAAAAGAAAATTATTGTTGATGCATGTGCCTCTACTGAATTATTATCACTAAGTCTACAAGCGAAGTAGGAAGCTGATGATTCTCCTGTTCCTCCGGGTTTTCCCTTAAAATGTAATTTCTTGGAAGCAAAGGATTTTGCTGAAGATGATTGTCTAAACATTGTTGAACTTTTCAAACCTATGCAATCGCTATCACCAAGCCTAGTAGTGAAGAACACAGGTGAAGATTCTCTTTTTCCTCTAGATTTTGTCCCAAAATCCTATTCAGTTGAAGCAATGGATTCCATTGAAGAAGATAGTCTAACTGCTGCATAACTACTCAAATCTAAGAATACGCATGATGGTTTTTCGAATGGACAAGTTGGTGCTGAAAATTTACCTGGTCGATCAGAAATAATTTCTTCAACCGGAGAGTGTTAGGGTGTTAAATTTATGGAATCACAGATAACATCAGTGCAAAAGATTATGCAGAATAAACCAGTGAAGGTTGGATTAGATCTAACTAGAGTATATTTAACTGACAGAAAAGTAGGTAATCTAGCTCATGATAAGGTGAGGATTCAGGATGGTGAAGGAGACGACAACAAGTATACAAGTGATAAACTGGGATTGTGACTCAAGGAGTGGGTTAGTAGGGTTAAGAGAATCATTGCAGAACTAAAAGTAGCAATATTCAATCATAAAGGCAACTCTTAGTTTTAGTAAGTTCACTCGTGTTTAAAAATGATCCATAATATTAATTTAGTATTAGGAGTTAGTGTTAAAATTACAACACCAAACTTAAGATTAAGTTCAAATATTTACAAGCCTAATTATTACAATTTTTAAGTTAGGTAAGATATTTTGAAGTTGATAATTAAGAAGATAAGTATTATAAACTTATGTGGTTAATAAATTTTTACAATATTTTATTTGTGTGGTTTTAATTTATTGGAACTAAGTATAAATATCCCTCATTATTTGGTTTAGCAAGCAAGTAAGTTAAGAATAAATAGCAAGTAAGCAAGTTAAGAATAAAGAATTGATCAAGTATTTGATCAATTGTTGAAAGTTAAAGAGTGTTAGAGAGTTGAGCAAATAATAAGCTCAACAAAGAATGTGTGAGTATTGAGTTGTGACTGTTGTGTTGTGTTGTAAGTAAAAAAGAGTGAGAGTTTTTAAAATTTGTATTGTAAGTTTTGAGTTTGTTGTATTAATAAAAGTGTTCTATTTATGCTCCATTATGTTTAACAATTAGTATCAGAGCCAAGTTTTTTGGGGCGTAGAACAGTAGTCGAAGTATTGTTTATACAGTTACTGTTTAAATATATGGTATCGATATTACTGCCAAGTGTAGTTGTATAAATAGTGCATGTCTAGGAAAGTTCTATCAAAAAGGCTAATATTGCTTAAGGAGTCTGAATTTTAAGTCAGATCGTTGTGACCCATCTAGTCTTTCCTGTGAACTTTCCTTGTGTAAAATTCATATAAACAAACACTAGGCATTGTTACTGTGGTTTTGGTGGAAGAGCTGTTAGGAGTAATAGTGGGACAATCAGAGATTGACCTTGGTGGAGTTTTATTTAAGTTGTGAAGAGTTTAAAACTCTACAAGCTTGCAATTAAGAAGCTCAACAACTAAAATTACAATACATGGGTGATGTTGATGGAGTCTTACCTTTAAGACCAAGATCATTGGAAAGTCGTTGGCGGGAATGAAATGAAGCAACCAACAGATTAAGCCACTTTTAAGAACTAGAAGTGGATACAGTATATGCGGGATGTCAGTATGACAAGACACATCAACTGCCATATGAGGAGTTAAAATTTACAGCTAAGGAGCCATTAGAGTTCACTCTGATGTGTTTGAACTTGTCAAGCAGCCATCAATTAGTGGCATGCAATTCATGGTGATATTTATCGACAATTTCTCGAGGTATGTATAAGTTTTCTTTATGAAGAAAAAATTAAATACTTTTTTGAAGTTCAAAAATTTTAAAGAAACAATTGAAGGAAAAATCGGAAGGAAGATTCATTGTCTCTACACAGAAAATTGAGGAGACTATACTTCTAATGAGTTCTCACAATATTTTCGAGAAAATAAGATATGACATCAGTTCACATGTGCCAATATGTCACAACAAAATAGTGTTACAGAAAGAAAGAATCGACATTTTGCAGAGATTTATAGAAGTATGTTGTACGTAAAAAATGTACCTGGAAGATTTTGGGTTAAAGGAATAAAGACTACAGCCCACGTGATTAATAGGCTTTCTCAACCAAGGATACAGTTCATATCACCCTTTGAGAAGTTGTGGGATATGAAACCTACAGTTTGTCATTTTTGAGTATTTGGTTATATATGCTATGTGTTTATGCAAAGTCACCTGAGAAACAAATTTGATGAAAAGGCAATTAGGTGTATCTTTATTAGGTATGATAACATGTGATGAAAATGTTGTGACCCTACTAGTGGGCGGTGCTACACATTAAGGAATATGGTGTTTGATAAAGCATCTTTATGGTAGTCGCCACAAAAAAAGAGCTTCTAGATTTAAAAGAAATATAAGAACGACTACAACAAAAGATAGATGAGCAAATTACTGAAATTCAATTGAGCCAAAAAAAACTTGATGATGGAAGCAGTGATGACAACATCGAGTAAGAGACAACTCAAAGTCCTTGGCAAACTAATATCTATCAACACCCAACAACGAAGGCCAAATATGAAGGAGCAAAACCTGCAACCCCTCAATCTCATCATCCAAGGTCAATAAGAATATGAAAGCCCAATTTTAAATATGCTAATGCAGATGTGGTGAAAGAGGAAAATGTTAAGGAGCCTAAGACTTTTGAAGAAATATCATAGAGCACTGAATGGATTAAAGCTATAAAAGAAGAAATCATAACGTTGGAGCAAAATCAAACTTGGGATTTAGTGCCAAAGTCAAAGGATGTAAAACCTATATCTTATAAGTGGGTGTATAAGATCAAAAGACGTTCTAATGGATCGATGGAGAGGTATAAAGCTCGGTTGGTAGTGTTAGGGTTGTGCTTACGTGCCATCTCAGTTATAAATATTTGATATCTATATAAAGTACATTTTGTTATATCGTTAATTATTTTATAATAATATGGTTTAATGTTTGTTACGCTACAGACTCTGTATTATCTGAAGGAGTTTAGATAGGGTCTAAAGGAGTTCAGACCGATGCTAAGAGTTAGTAAATATTTTAAGAGTTGGAACATTGTATGTAACGAGACAAAAACCTCAGAATATGCTTATAATGATATAGTTGCAAGAGTTGCAATAGGTTGCTAGGATGTGTCATTATGCAAGTATGTTCTCAAATATATTTTTCCTAATCTATTTCTACTCACGCAGGTCTGTTGGTAGATCCCTTAATTTACATAGATCAGTGTATGTGTATATTTGTAGGGTACAATTAGTCGTTCCTAGCTGACCAGGATTTTGGAGATTGTATAGGCATACGGGTATTCAATTAGGACTGAGTACTGAACAGACTCATAAGGACCCCAATAGACATCCTATGTTACTGTCAATAGAAGGTCCTCTCGAGTTGATTAGTATACGTGGTCCTCTAACCTGAGCACCACAGTGAGCTTGTGAGTGATCCACTATACTTTGGTTCTACGCATGTCAGGGACCTTTCATGGTTTGACCATTGGGTGTCACTAGGTATTGTCAGATGCTTATGAAGTCCGGTGTGTGCAGAGATGGGATCCATCAACTCTCAAAGGGAGGAATATATCTAGATGCTCCTAGGTAGTATCTCAAAAAGTCTTATGGCCATAAACAGTGAACCTGGGAAAAGAGTTTCCACATGATTAAAAAATATGGCAAAGAGTTTGTTTATATTGTTCAATGAGATACTATTCTGAAGATAGGTTTATGGATAAGCACATGGGGATTTGACGGTGTTGATCTAAGTCCCCGCACATCCAAGATATATATGATGGAAAGACTATACGTATATGTTGTAACCTCAACTTGTATGGTTCAATACGCTGATTTGTAATATTCGTGACGTGTGCGTGGGTATTGCTCACGGACTTATAGAATAGTTCTATTTGACAAATCGGTTATGGACCTAAGGAGTCCCGCGATATAGAGTGTACTTGTTGTGCACTGGGGCAGTGTACTGGATTAAATTGTTTAATCCAGTGATATTCAGCACTACCACAGAAATGCGTAAGTGTCTATGTTTAAGCATTAAATACAACAATTAATCAATAATTATTATCACTAATTGTATAATGACACGTGGTGCATTATGGACTCTCGATTGAATTTACCCAGATGTGAGATTTTATAGAACATACTAAAGGGTATATTTAATAACTACTCATGAGTAGAAAAATAGTTATTTCACACTATGATTATTTAATTATTAAATAATCATAAATCTCTATTAAAATATATTATTTTATAATATTATATATTTTAATAAGATAACATGTATATATATTGCATGATAGTTGTCATGCATATTATATTATAATATATTATTTTTATTATTTTAGCTCTTAGTGGCTAAATTATATTAATTTTATATATAATATTATTTTTTAATCAATATATATGTATATGTGTGTGATAAAAGGGAAAAAGGGACGAGAAGATAATTGTTATCTTCCATTTTTTTTCTTTTTTTAATTTTTGCTCTTTAAAAAGGGTTTAGAAACAATTGTTGTTTCTTTTCTTTAACCGTAGGAGAGAAAGAGCAAAATAGAAGAATCGGCCATTTTAGAGTTAAGGGTTAATCTCGTGTTGGATTAAGGGAGCTGCTGTTCTAACTCACTAAGCCCATTAAGTTGATGACTAGAACTGCCTACGAGTGAGACTCTAGGTAGACTCCAAAGATATACGTGTAAAACGTTACACATACTGGTGATTTCTCAATTTTATATTTGATATATTAATTTGATTAATATATGTTTTTGTGTTTATTGTATGTTTTAAATGTTTTACTGCGTTAAATATTTATTAGATACGTATTTTTGCAATAAACACAGTTACATATGCATACTCCTATATATAATGGATCCCTAATAGGTAGCTTGAGAATTTTCTCAACAGTATGGGCTAGACTATGATGAAATATTTAGTCTAGTAGTCAAGATCACAATAGTACGAGTTTTACTTGCACTGGTAGCTAGCAAATGTTGGATATTGTGGCCAATGGACATGAAGAATGTTTTTCTACATAGAGAGTTGAATCGGGAGATTTACATGATTCAACTAATGGGATTTGAAAGTAAAGTTCATCCTGATTATGTATGTAAATTGAGAAAAGTATTGTATGGATTAAAGGAAGCTCTAAGGGTGTAGTATAATAAAATTGGAGAATTTCTAACATATGGTGGTTACTCTATAGCATTAACTGATTCTAACATGTTTGTCAAAGTTAATGGAAAGAAACTTTTAATTGTGCTGGTATATGTGGATGACTTATTATCACAGAAGATGATGAAGAAGAGATTTGTCAAACAAGAGAGAATTTGGTTATTCGCTTCTAGATGAAAGAGCTTTAACAACTTAAGCATTTTATTGGGCTTAAAGTCACTCGGATAGTAAAATAGATTTTTCTAAGACAACAAAAATATGCCAAAAATTTGTTACAGAAGTTTAGAATGCTAGAATGCAAGCCTATCTCAACACTGCTAGAAGCCAATGTCAAGTTGTGTGGTCATGAAGGAAAGGATTTAGAAGATAGAAATATGTATCGACAACTGGTAGGAAGTCTCATCTATTTGACATTGACTGGACCAGACATTTCTTATGCAGTTAGAGTAATAAGTCGATACATGCAAAATCCTAAGAAACCTCACTTAGAAGCAGTTCGACAGATATTGAGATATATGAGAGGCACAATTGACTATGGTCTTTTCTATAAGAAAAACTAAAATTGTAAAATAATTGGCTGTTGTAATGTTGACTATGCTAAAGACCATGACATACGATGTTCGACTACTAGGTATTTTTTCAAGATTGGTTTAGGAACAGTCTCTTGGTGCAGTAAAAGGCAATCGACTATATCATTGTCAACTACTGAAGTTGAGTACAGAGCAGCAACAATGGCATCTCAAGAAAATACATGGTTGATGCAGTTAATGGAAGATTTACATCGGCCAAGAGATTATAAAGTGTCAATATATTATGATAATTTATCAACAATCTATTTAGCAGAAAATCTAAATTTTCATGCAAAAACAAAGCATGTGGAGGTGTATTATCATTTTATCATGGAAAAAGTTCTACAAGAAGAAATTGAGTTGCTGTATGTTAAGACAGAAGATCAAATGACTAATTTGTTCACAAAAAGTTTGGGTGTTGATAAGTTCGAAAAGTTTTAAAAATAACTCAACGTTGTTAGAAGAACGAAAGTTGGTATTGAGGGGGAGTGTTAAAATTACAACGCCAAGTCCAAGATTAAGTTCAAATATTTACAAGCCCAATTCTTAAAAATTCTAAGTTAGGTAAGATATTTTGGAATTGATAATTAAGAAGATAAGTATTATAAACTTATGTGGTTAATAAAATTTTATAATATTTTATTTGTGTGATTTTGGTTTATTAGAATTAAGCTCAATAAATAATATGTGAATGTTATGTTATAAGTGAGAAAGAATGAAAATTTTTAAAATTTGTATTGTAAATTTTGAATTTATTGTATTAATAAAAATATTTTATTTGTACTCTATTATATTTAACAGATAGGACTCCACATGTTAGAATATTCTCATACCATCTTCTTAAACAATTTTGTAGAATGGACTTCACCATTATGAAACCTCGTAAGCATTACTTCTGGATAAGAGCTTCCCTCGGACATTTTCACTCTATACATGATCTTCTAAGCTGTTGAATGCAAAGCTTGCAGAATGATTGGGCACCAATATTGCATTGAGTAGCGCCTTATGGTTTTATTGGAGGGGATTGATGCGTTTGGCAAAGTTCGTCCATCGTCCAATTTGAGATCAGGTTAAAAGAAAAGATTTTACCAATTGTTAGAGATTCAAATGAAAATGATAGAAATTTTTTAGTGGCCAATGACAATTTTCTTTACGAGTCACAAAATTACATCTTTGTTAAGTAGCCAATGACAATGTTTTTAGAATCATATTGATCCTTAATGTTTAATTGGAGCAAATATTGACAGTATCTGTACACAAAAATAAAAGAAAAATATCACTTGAAATGATCTTCTTTCAAGCTATATTTTGATGGTATATAGAAAATAAATAAGGTGGTCAAATGACGAGTACAAAGGCAAATATCTTTTCTTCAATTAGTACATTTGGTAGGTAGGTGACTGGAAATGTAAGGCGTCTTCTCAAGTTTTGTTCCGAAACAAAAAAAAGGGCTAAATTTTATCTTACATGTGATTACAACTTGTTTCGGATAATGAATATACCAAGATTTTATATCAATAACATACGCCAGAAAAGTTAAAATTATATGCAACTCTTTTGGTGATTCAAATCATGGGCGGAAATGTAATCTGATAAGGGTTGCCTTTTTCTTTTTAATATCCTCTTGTTAAAAGCTTTATAATTGTTCACACATTGTTGCAAGTTTGCCCATTTATGAGAATATTGATTAAAAATTATCAAAATATAATTTGGACATTAAATCAAGTGTGTAGGGTGCACACGAATCAAAAATAGATGCGAAAAAAAGTAAAATACGAAGAAAGGCGCACTAAGCGCCACGGTGCCCAAACTAGAACTTGAGCGTCGCGGCGATGAGAGCTTAGCGTCGCGGCGCTGGAGATGAAAACAGTATCTCGAAATAAGAAAACTTTCTTATTTCGTCTCCCACTTGTTTCAAGACTCCCTAATATGACTCCCACACGTATAGAGAAAACCTAAGACATCCCAAGGCCTATATAAAAGCTATCAATTGACTTGTAAACACATCTTGGTGATCAACAACAATCTTAGTGATAATCTTTGTGGTTCTTTGTGAGAGAAAATCCTTAGAGTGCAAGAGAAAGTTTTCTTTGTGATATTTCTTGTAATAGATATACTTTGTATTTGTCTTGTGATTCATAATAAGATAAGAGTGTGATCTTAATCCGCCATAAACGTAAGTAAGTTGTCGAACCACGTAATTCTTTGTGTATTTTTCTTCTACTCCTTTCTTTCTTTATATCTTAATAATTTATTTTACATTATTATATTACTTGAGTGAATTTTTTACTTATTTGTGTGCTTCCACTTCTAACACCCTTTTAGTGCACAAAACAAACCAACAGGTACCAGCTTTCAGAAAAGCGTTTGTGCCAACTCCAAAATTTCCCTTGTATTGTGTCATATGCAATAAAAACACAATTTTAACAGAGAACCCAAAACCCCGTTTCAGTAGCCAGTAGCAAAAACATCATTGTCAACGTTTAACAATGAAGCAATCGTTAGATGTTAGTTTTGAGAGGAGAGAAGAGATGATGGTGTCATTAAAAGGTGGTGGAAATCCTACAAAGAGAGTAGCCCATTTTCTCATGCATAATATAAACTCCGTTGAAGGGCCAATTTTTGAGCTTCCTACACATTGTCTTTCGTCGGTTCCAGATACTTTTGATCCCAAAAACTGGCCTTTCAAAGTGAGGTTTCAGGGATGGCGATCACCTCAAGTTTAATGGGAAGCATGGGTGGGCAGAATGGCAGCTTTGCATGAATCGACTTGGAAGAAAGTTGGTATATATGAAGCAATCTTGAGTTCAACGTATGCAGTTCGGAGAAACTATGATTTGGTTTTTGGTCTTGCTGAGAAATGGTGTCCTGAAACCAAGACTTTCATTTTTCCACGGGGTGAAGCTACTATTACTTTAGAAGATATGTTGATTTCAGGGTACTCCGTTCTGGGTTCCCCTATTTTTAGCCCTCTTGAAACAAAAGAGTTGAAGGAAATAGAAGACAAATTGAACCAAACGAGAAGGGAGCTCGATAAAAGTCCAAGTGGGAAGGTAGTGCATAGTGTTTGGATGAGGAAATTCATGGATAGTGGGAGTGAAATCGAACACGAAGCATTTCTTGCCTTGTGGTTGTCAAGGTTTGCTTTTCCGACCTCCGCTTGTATAATTGTCAAACCACTTTTTCCGATTGCTGACAGCTCTTGATTCTTCCAGAGAGAGTTTTGATTGGCGTCCATATGCCAAAACTTTAATAAACTAGAAGCTGCCCGAGTTTTTTGGAGAAAAGCAATTGTGGTATTGACTGATGGTGATTTTTCTGAGGAATTACAATCCTTGGCTATATGCTTGAGGGTTTCTAAGTTAGTTGGTATTGACTGTATAGAGCAGTACCTTCCACATAGAGTAGCAATACAATTCGGCATGGACCAAGACCTTCCAGCATTTGTTGGCCGAGCTAATAAGACTCATTTAATAGCATGGTGTCATTATAGTAAGCCAATTAGCTATAGAGACTTCTCTATTCCATCCAGACTTCCGACCCGATACTTGTAGTGGTGAAAGCAATCATTTTCGCGCCTCCAAGTTGCAACTGGGTGTGGTCTGCCTAAGCAACAGATTTTCAGTGGTTCTGACACAAAGCCAAAGAGATCAAAATCTGAGATAAAGCCAGAGAGAGCAAAAAGGCTAAAGAAATTTGATCGCCTTTCATGGCCAATTACGACAACAAAGAGGTGGAAAAGAACAAAGAAAAGGAATTTCATTGCAAGGGTATAGGATCACTCCAAGAAGATTTGAAGAAATGAAGGAACAAGATAGTGGCTTTGTTCATACTAGTTTTACTCCAACGGTCTTGAAAAATTCACAGGAGACTTCAAAATGGAAGAAGAGAGATTTTGTTGACTCTGTTGCTGTTGGTTCTCCTCTGAAGAAAGGAAAAAAATTAGAGCAGAGCTCAAATGAAAAAGAGGTCAATGATGAGTCTTATTATACTAGTGTACCTTCAAAAAAGCTATCTCTGAGTCTAATAATAAAAAGAGAAGCCGATAATTCCCTCGTTCCTTCTGGTTTTACTCCCAAATCTAATTTAGTTCAAGCAAAGGATTCAGCCAAGGAAGATGATCTAGCTATTACAGATTCATCGAAATCCAGCAATAAGCAGAATGATGCTCAGAATACAAAGACCAGTGATAGTGAAAATTCATCATGTCAATCTCAAATTCTTTCCCTCCTAAATGCAGATAATCAGACTGCTAAAATTATTGAGCCATTAACAAAACTGGCACAAAAGTTTTTGAAAATGAACCTGTTGAAAATGGGGTAGAGACAGTTATGGGAGATGCACCTTATTGAAAATGGCCATCTGATGGTGGTATTAGAGGAAGCGATAGTTTTGTAATCATCCCCTCTTCTATCTTTAACATTAACACACACTTCACTAAAAGAGCTATTTGAAACATAATAATATCCAACTTTCGGTAAATGATTCAAAATACCATATTCTTCTATATTATTAACATTTTCAATACCATCAACATCCCTATCTACTCTATTCTCGTAGCGCGTATAAGTTAGGTATTAATTAAATATTATAAAGGAATAACAATATTCATCTATTGTATTTATAGGAACCATAATAGTTGTATTTTTGGGGCTATGTAGTTTATATAGTTGCTATTGTTTGTTGACATGAAATGATTATAATAGGATGGTTAATTCTGAATGGGCGCATATGCATCCTTTTCACACACGTAAATTTAGGATCCACTATTATACATAAAGAACATAACAATCTTTTAGTGATTCCAAAAAGCAACCGGATATCATTATCATTACCAATTTCAATTGGTTTCAACTTAAATTTTGTTGTACCAAAAGACATTTTTAGAGTCACCTTATGCTCTACATTATGACTCCAATTGCATGACATAAAATATTTAAAAGATCTTTTTAATTCATATCCTTTAAAATTGAATTGTCGAAGTTCTTATACCTAATATATCTCTTATCGTTGTTACTAGAGCTTTCATACTTTCTTTCGAAATATACCACGAGTGACTCATACTTTATAGCACCTGAAAAAAAATTAAAAATTAAAAATTCAAATTAAAAAAAAATGCAATTCAAAAAAACTTTAGTCGATATTGTGTTCTTGTTTTCAAATATTTTATGTTTTATTATATCTTATCAGCAAGGGTAATTGTGCTTATTTTGCATTGAATTGGCTCATAAAAATTAGCCTACTACTTTGTGGCTAAAAACAAATCGCTTAAAATAATAAATCATTTATGAAAAATTCTCATAAAAGTTATGATAAAGGCAATACATTAGCATCTCTACTTTTTTTATTGTGGGGGTTTTCTTTAATCTAAATTATACACCTATTTAGACTTTTAAATTGTTTGAGGTAAAAAAATCTAATAATAATAATGCACAATTCTTTTGACCAGATAACAAATTATAATTTTTGTGTACTTTAATAGTAAAACAAAAAGGAAATTTATCTTTTTTCAAAAAGTTGATAGATAAATTTTAATTTTTTAATATGATGCTATTTATCTATCCACTTCCTCCATTCAATAAATATAGGTAACCACTAATCTAAAATTTTCTTGTTTATTATTTTAAAAATTAATAGTTTGTGGTCCTCTTGAAAATAATAGATAGGAGACTAATGTTTATGGGTATTTTTAAATTGTAGCAATAAAATTGACACAAATTAGACACTCCGTTGTAAGAGCACCCCCAGAACGACATGATAAGTTTAAGAAGTGTAACTTGCATTAGGACCATGGACATATAACCAATAAGCGCTACCATTCATTGAAGCAAATAGACCAGCTAGCCAAAAAGGGCACTAAAATGAGTTCAAAGCCGATAGAGAATAGAAACATCAATAGACTGTCTTTAGATTTTGAGCTCCTGCCCCAACCAAGGCGACCATGATAATTTTGGGAGGCCCCACATTATCGGCCAAAGAAATAATTACTCATGATGTTTCATGGCAGGACACTCAAGTAATGCGCAATATTCTGGCTGCAAAAAACCCTTTGTTCAAGCTGTTCATCATGTTTATTGAAGAGAATACTTGAGGAGTTAATTATCTATACAACTATGCATTGGTAGTTTCAGTATAGATAATAAGAGTTGAAGTGAACTGGATGTTCATTGATTTGAGAGCTTGGTAGATATTAATTTTAAAGAAGTACTAGATGACCTCCATATTAAAGACTTGAAGATTGAAAGAATTTAAACTCCTTTATATGTGTCTGGGGAACGTTGTGTAATCTATTTGGAGTAGTGAACCTACCCATATTCTTAAGAGAGAGACCCTATGTAAAGACTATGATGGTGAGTTCTTTTATGAACAAAAAGAGCATTAAATAGATCATTTGAGAGTTATTTATTTTGTATTCATTATAATTTTTTGAGAATTAATAAGAAAAGATAGAGTCCCTTGATCCACCTTAGACGTAAGTTGTTAGTGTTAAACTATGTAATTGATTGTGTGTATTCTTCTTGATCTTGATCTTGTTTTTCTTGTTCTAATTTTGCTTGTGAGAAAGCTTCCACAACAATTGAGTATTAAGGCAAAGGCTAATTCATATGAGAGATTAGTGCTAAAGCCTAATTTCCTTTAACATTATTAAAATTCAAACTTTAATATTTACATATTAAAATAATCTTCAAACTGAATATTCTAGACAATAGTGATGATCTAGAAATTTTCTTGCAAGTATTTTATTTTAAAGAAAAATAAGGTTGTTGCTAAGTTCAAATCTTGTTGAGGGCACTATAAATAGCACATTTTGTAAAATGCTCATAAAGCCACTTTTACTTTAATAATTTATATTTTGAGTATATGGTATGTAGCCAACGAAATCTATCATCATGAGTTCTGTTGTTGCTGTTGACCATTTTTTTTTTTAATTTACAAATATATATTCTCATTAGATAATAAAAGTTTTAAGTTTTTGAATAATATTCATAAGATTTTTCAATAATTCTATGCATTATTTTTTATTTTGGGTGAACAAGGTAGTTATACTATAACATAAATATTTTTGGACCATTGAATTTCTAGTTCATTACTCCTAGTATTTAATTAAATTTACAATTGTATAATACTCTTCAAAGAAGCTCATCAAATATGCATTTTTAGTCAGAGACATTGGAAGTAATGTATAATTCTATATCATTCTTATTTTAAAGTCTCAATACGATATCTATTTTAGTAGATATCCTTAAAATTAAGTAGACCTTTTTTGAATTTGCCTGTTTATAAAGCATCATCAATTTCTAACAAGATCATTGCTCTTTCAAAGTCCGCACTCAGGTTTACAAGATTTGATATAGTATTAACTTTTACTTCAATCTTTTTTAATTTTAAAAATATGTCTTATCTTGAAGGATAATGTGTGTCGTGCTATAAACCCGATAAGATCTAACATGTGACTTCTCTTACATTCCTCTTCTAATGTGTGATAATAACTATTTTTGCAATAACCCTTACTGCATTAGGGAATCAAGGGACAATAAGAGTCTTGCCAAATCTGCTAAGTGCATACATATTTATAGTCACCTAAAAATCACATTAAATTATTTGTAAAATTTAGTAAGCATTCTAGCTTTTTATATACTAAAATACATATATATATATATGTAAATATAATGTATGAGCATGATATGTCATGGTGGATCAAAATTAAAATCATATCGAAATCACAAATCAAAATCATATGTTAAGTAAGTGCTTGTAATATTCTTTCAAAGTTTATGGTAGGAATACGATCACTTAATCATCGCTTAATAGGAATTTACATATCACAAAATGAGCTAAATGCCACATGTCGACAATATACAATATGAGAGAAATGACACAATTAAGACTTAGATTTTACACACACAGAATAGTCATGCTCAAAGGTAAGAGTCAATCACTCACTCTAATCATCGGTGACCCATATACACTAATATGTCACTTCATAAATGTGACAACTCACTCTTCTTTTAGAATACTTATAGGATCCTCCCTACATATGAAACACATATTATATATATATCAATCTTAAAGGAAAAATCACATATAAAGACGCTACATATCACATAGGTGCCTATTAAGCAAATATTGAGTGTTAGCATCCCCAAAAACACTAAACATATTTTACAGACATATTTCACTTTAAGAGCTTACTTTCATAAACACACTTCATTTCAAAAATTTATTTTCATAAACATATATATATATATATATCATTAATGTGCATACTCAACGCCAATGCTCATATTCATAAATATATACACTTTAATTTTTTATATCAAAATATCCTTGGCACAACATTAATACATTTAAATTATATTTATAAAATCATGTACAAACAAATACTATATTATTCTGATTGTAGTGAAAGTCTCATTATTTAGCTCTCGTCGATTACATAACAAAACTTATTTAATCTTTTTAACATATGGTGGAGATTAATCATTTCATAAGCATCACTATACAACTAAAAAAAAACTTAAAATAGCTCATAAAGCTACACAAATAACATTTATATCATGAAATTGGCCTAATGAATTAGTTTCTCAAATCCTATTAATTTTAACTATTCATACTTAAGTTACTTTTTTTATACCTCAAATGATACCTGATTACCATAAAATCAAAATATATTATTCTTGACATATACATCATGATCATATAAAGATATTAGACTTGTTCTCTTTCATAATCCACTTCAATCCACTCTTAAAAATGATCTATAACCTAACAGAATCATAATATTAATTTAGCAACCTTTAGTCTTTGAATTTTATAAAATTATATATTGACTCAAAAAACACTAATGAAACGAAGCTAAATCCAAATTAAACCATCATGGTTGAATTCATACAAATAGTAATTTAAAATAATTTTTTTTTAAAGCTTTCAGAATTTATTAAACAAAATCTTACACTACATATTTTAGAAAATCATAACAATTCAAAAATAGTAAATTAAATGCCCACATTCGGATACGTTGTAGTGGAAATATAAACATGTCATTTTTCATTAACTAAAAGTATATTTTAGTTAATGAGATGAAGCATTACAAAGAACTTACACTTTTCTTTCGCTTTTATTGAGTTTGGAGATAGAACTCATTGTACCCTTGAAGAACTCTAGGAGTCCAAAGACCTAATATTATGTATTTGATCTAATAGTCTTGGTATTGAAGTATTTTAACTGAATAAATTCAACTTTAATTTACACAAAGTGTGGGAGCCAAGCTTACACCATATTAAATGAAGAACCACCCTAAAAAGGGTATGGCGATTTTGTTTAGGTAATTTTAGTGCAATCTAGTGTGTGTTTTAAGCATAAATGATAGCAAGGATTTTAGATCGTAAAAAAAATCTACTTTTAAGGTTTGAAGGAATTCATCTCTTTAGTCTATTCTAGGGTTTAAGGTTTATTTTCTAAGCAATATTGTCACTAGATAGGTTGAATGAAGAATGCCTAACACGTGATGATGAGAGCGTTAATTATTAAAATAATATGTATGAGGTTTACTTATAGTGTAAAGGTTTAGGTTTAGTTAAAACACTCTTTTTAATTCATAATCTTTCTAAAATTCTACTTATTTAATGAGTTATCCATTTAAATAACAAAAAAGAATAACAAAAGGAGTAAATGACCATATTTTATTATGAAAAAAAAATTAAATTAAGCCAATTACTTATTTTTTATATATATGTAATTAAGTCATCAGTTTTATAAAGACTCTTTAAGGGCCAATAAATGTATTTATGGTTTATGTTTCTCTATTAGTTTAGTCATATAAGCTTATCTTTTTATTGGACTAAATTTTCTTTTGAGTGGGTCTTAACCTAGCGGTCTCTAGGTTTTGAACATTACTTAATATAACCTATACTATATCTACCAAACCATAACGTACAAATTAAATCTTAAAAATTGGCTTGGATACACATACTATATTTGTTAGACATGCTTGATCATATGCATGAGCGTGGACTTGAGTCATTTGGCAACTTTTGTACAATAATAATGAGTCAAAAGAAAATATGGAATGGAATTATAATAAATAGATGAAATCAAGATAAGTCCCAAATAAATAAAACAATTATAATATGAAGAGTTATGTATTATATTATAAATTAGTATAAGCAAATTGAACACAAGATATCCACAGTGGAACTTAACTCTCATAACATATTATGTAGTCAATCCACCAAAACTTATCTTTTTATTATACTAAATTTACCTACTTAAAAAATGTATTTAAGGGACAAGAGATGATAGCTAGGATTTTAGGGCGTAAAATATCCTACTTTTAAGGTTTGAGAGAACTCGTCTGTTTGGTTTATTTTAAGGTTTCAGGTTTGTTTTCTAAGCAATGTGGTCACTGGATAAGTTGAAAAACGAATACGTAACATACGAGGGCGAGAGCATTAATTATCAAAATAATATGTATGAGGTTTATTTATAGTGTAAGGATTTAGGTTTAATTCAAGCACTCTTTTTTATTATTAATCTTTTTAAAGTTCTACTTATTTAATGAGTTATGGGTGGTTGGTTCTGGGTGTCTAAGATTCACTATTACACATAAATGATATAATAATTTTTTATTAATCCTAAAAGAGAACCTGAATTATTATTACTAATCTCAATTGATTTTAACTTAAATTTTATTATATCAAAAAATATTTTTAAAGTCACATTATACTTTACATTATCTACTCCAATTACACAACATATATGATATTTAAAAAATCTTAATAATTCACAACTTACTAAATCGAAACACCAAAGTTCTTATACCTAACATATTTTTTACCATTGTCACTAGAGTTTTTTCACCATCCTCCGAAACATGCAATGAGTAATTCATATTTCAAAACATTTGAAAAAAAATATTATTAAAAAAAGCCATTTAAATTGAAAAAAAAACACATTTAAGAAAAAGCACAAAAATCCCCAAGTCGAGCAAGACGTGTGACAAATGGGCGGATGCTTGCCCTTCCAATTCATGCAACAATGTGCTCACCATGGGATTAGCCATGTGAATGATTTGATCAAATTTAGATTTGACAAATTGAACTAAATTTTTTCAGAATTCCTGATTTTCTCTCATATTCACCATATCTCTCTTCCAAACTTCACCATATTACATTAGAACTATATTTTAATGCTAATACATTTACAAAATAAGCACAACCTTAAAAAGAAATCATAGATATTTCAACTTAAGTCAATTTTGTGTTTTTATTTATAAATATTTTATTTATCATTATATTTTATCAATAAGGGTAATTGTGGCCATTTGTATTGATTTGGCTAATAAAAATTAGCACACTACTTCATGGCTAAAAAAGTCGCTTAAAATAATAGTTCATTTGTAAAAAATTCCCAAAAAAAGGTTATGATAAAGGCAATAATACATTTACCTCTCTACTTTTTAACAATACTAATGCATAGATCTTCTGACCAGATAACAAATTATAATTTTTGTGTACTTCAGTAATAAAAAAAGAAGTAAATTTATCTTTTTAAACAAATCTGATAAGTAAAGCTTAATTTTTTTAAAATAAATGTTATCTGTTTATTCACTTTCTCTATTCAATAAATAAAGGTAACCACTAATCTAAATTTTTCTTGTTTGTTATTTTAAAAAATTAATAATTTGTGGTCATCTTGAAAATGAAAGATGGGAGACTAGCATTTATGGGTATTATTAAATTGTAGCAATAAGATTAACATAAATCAAACACTCCGTTTTAAGAGCACTTGTAGAACAATATGATAAAGTTAAAAAGTGTAACTTTCATTAGGATCGTAGGTACATAACCAACAAGTGATACGATCTACAGAAACAAATAGATCAATTAGTAAAAAATAATACCTAAATGAGTTTAGAGTCTATGAGAATAGAAAGAGCAGTAGATCGAGGCTTTAGATATTGAGCTCTTGGCCTAACTGAGGTGACCTTGATAATCTCAAGAGGCCTCGCACTGGCTAGAGGTTCCAATAGGCAAAAAATTAATTGCTTACGATATTTCATGATGGGACATCAAGTAATGTGCAACACTCTAGTTATAAAAAAAAAAAGTATCTCTTTAAGTTGTTTCCATCATATTTTAAAGAGCATACTTAAGGAGTTAGTTATCCACACAACAATGCACTGATATTTTTAGTTCAAATAATAGGAGCCGAAGTGAACCAGATGTTCATCAATCTGGGAAGCTTGGTGGATAAAATTTTTAAAGAAGCACTAGTTGTCCTTGGCATCAATACTAAAAAAAAGTGTTTTAGTGAAAGACATTTTGTGATAAAAATACATCGTTATAAAAAAATTGTGATAGAAACTTAAATTATGACATTTAACGTAATTGAAATTGAAATTGAAATTAAATTTCAATCATACTGATATTTATCATAAACTTTTATATAATGAATAACTTTTAAAGATGAATTGACCACTTTAAAAAAGTTAAGATGCTTATTTGGTTAACAGCTATTTACACTATCTCCCGAAATAAGAAATATTGAAAGAAAAGTGATATCAAATCCTGTAGATCTAATTGAAGACTCTAAAAGAACAACAATCTTGTTAATAAGTAGAATAAAGTTATATATAAGTGAAGCTTTGTACACAGGTAGATTAAGAATAAATCTGCTTAATTTTAAAATTATCCACCAAAATGGATATTACATTGAAAAATACAACATCTCAAATAAGAAATGCATACTTAAAGAGCTTTCTGCCTTCTCATCTAGTTTGTATTATTCAATTGAAAGCTACGTAGTAATGAACCAAAAATTCAGTGATCTAAAAATATTTATGTTATGGCATAACTGCCTTGATCATCCAAGATCTATTGTGATGCGTAAGACTATTGAAAATTATCATGGATATCTATTAAAGAACTGAAGATTCTTTTATATAATGAGAGTTTTTGTACCACTTTCTTATAAGCTAAACTTGTAGTTAAGCTATCATTTCTAAGATTGATCTAGAATCTCCATCATTTTTATAAAGTTTCAAGAAGATATTTACATATCATATTCATTTACCAAGTGGACCATTTTTTTGCTTATCTATGATTTTGATTGATGCAACTACACGATTATCACATGTTTGTTTATTATCTACACAAAATGTTGCATTCGCTAGATTACTAACATAAATTATTAGATTGAGGGTACAATTCTCAAATTACCCTATAAAATTATATGTTTAGATAATATTAGTGAGTTTACATCTGAAATATTTGATGATTATTATTCATAAGTGGGAATTGATGTAGAATATACTGTGTCACATGTTCACGTAAAAATGGATAAATAAAATCCTTAATGATTATATCACCCCACAACACACTAAGATGGACCTTAATGTTGTTTGAGATTTTATATTGGTTTTAACTCACCATCAATTATAAGGTATCTTAAACCCCTGACAGGTGATTTATTTACCGCACGAATTACAGATTACCATTTTAATGAGACAATATTCTCATTATTAGATTAAAAAAAATTACTTCTTGAAATAAGGCATGAACTTTATTGAAAAATGACCCCGTGTCTCATTTGGATTCTTGCACAAATTAATATGAAAATGAGGTGCGAAAGATTGTTCATCTTCAAAAAATTATAAATGAATTATCAAATAAATTTATAAAATACATCAAAAATAACTAAGTCATATATATCAGCTTTTAGTACATAAGTTTGAGTGATTATTCCTGTAGAATAGTCTAATTAAAAGGTAGCTAATGAGTTGTCTGTTACATGCTAGAAGCGTGGCAGTCTAATTAATTTGACTCTCTATTTTATTTCAAATCTTGTTTGTTCAATGTGTTCTTATCCTCGTATTTATTTTTTCATTAGTCTCTGACTTAAAATTATACTAAAATGTAATTTTAAATTACCAATTTTTACGATTCATAATTTCTTTATGGTTTTCAAAAAGTGTAATCGAGCTTTTGATAAGTTTTATAATTTTAAGAATAGTATTCTTATGCCAATTAGAATTTACTTAGATGTTATTGTTTTAGTGACACTGTAAATTTTTTATACAAATTAAAGTGACATACAAATATTAATTGAATAAATATATGAAAATTAATAAACTAAACTAAAATGAATATCGTGCGTTCTGCGACATTGATATAATTGTGTTTTGTAAAGAAAATTATGTGTAGCTGCTTTTATTATTTTGAACAGAGTAGTTTTGTTAAATTTCTATATATATATATATATAGAGAGAGAGAGAGAGGACAGTGTTTATAACACTTTTTTTTACACAAATTTTAACATAATTTTTTAATTCATTAGATCATATTATTTATTCAATAACTAAAATGAAAGTTAACATGCATTTTTAAAAGCTAATTAACAACTAATAAATCTCACAATAATAATAATAATAATAATAATAATTTATTTTTTCTCTCTCATTTTATTTTTCTTTCTTTAACTCATCTAACTTAATTTCAAAAAATATTTAATCCACTCCACAGTAATGCACATCTTTGGCATTGGACTAGGAGTTGGATTTGTATATTTGCTCTTATTTTCTTTTCTCACTTCATTTCTTGCACGCTTTCTAAGGTTGCGTGGCCAAGCCTTCTTCTTTAAACGTATGAACAAGCTGGCTGAATCAACTCCATCTCCAGTCACCACAATTTTGTAATTGTTTTCGCCTTCTAATGCCACAGCGTTTACACCTGTATCATCACATCACAACAACTTAAAAAAACATTAAATTGGGTCTGCAATTTTCCTCTTTTTGGTTAAGCAGGAAACAGATTCAGATACGATGCTAACCATCTCTCACAGCTGATATCTCCATGGTCTTGGACTGATATTTGTCACATTTTTCACTTGCACCTCTATGATCATCTTTTGCAGCATCATTTAATCGAAGAAATTTCAAACAGAAATGTTGTTCACATTTGCTATAACTGAAAGGAACAAGGAAAAAACAAAGTAAACAAATGCTGCTAAAAGCATGAAATTTACATATTCAACAAGGTAATTTGAGAAGGAAAATGACAAATTGTGGTCTTAATGTTATGGCTTACCTTCATCTTTGCAAGTGGCAAACAAAAATGCTGCTATTTATTGTTTTGTGAGATGTAAATGACAGCCGTTTGTGATTGTGACAATGTGATGAAGAAGAAGAAGAAGAAGAAGAAAAAGAAGAAATACAAAATGTCAAGAAATTCAATAACACGACCGAAACCCCAGTTAGCATGGAACTTAATTAACTTGGCGATCCTCTTTTAACGGGTTCAAGTTTCGTTAGTGTCGATTCACTCAGAATTTAATACATACAGATATCTAGCAGGACTTTGTACTAAATTCAGTGTTGATGGAGTTCAAGTCAATTTCTATTATTATAAAATTTAGTCAACTATAAGTATTAGTTACAAGTCAACAAAATATTTAGTTATCAATTATTTACAAAATAACTTCAAAAAATAATTTATATATATTTAAAAAACTGTAAATAATTTTAAAATTAAGTGCTATACAATTTATAAATACAATTTTAAAAAATAAAATTATTAAAATTAGTTATATATGATATTTGTATAAAATAAGAGATAAAAATATTAATATGAGAGAAAAAATTAAGTTGAATAAGATAAAAAAAAAAAAGAAATAAAAGGAAAGAGAGAAAATACATTATTATTATTATTATTGTGAGGTTTATTAATTATTAACCATTGAATGAAAAATAATCTAACGACTAAATATATATATATATATATAAAAGTAGATCTTCAGAGTTGATCCTTCCATTTATAGAAGTTATATGTCGGGTATAAAATAAGTGCGCAATAAATTTTAAAAAAATTATAACAATAGCACTACAAATACAAATTTGGGGTGCAAACAACTATTGTGTCACATATTTTTTATTATTATATGTTAAGTAATTATTAATTTTTATTAATATGGTAGTTATAAAATATTAATTAATAATAAATATATAAATTTATATCTCAATTATATAATTATAATATTATTGAAAGTATAATTATAAGGGAGTTTTGCAAGTGGTTGGTGCAAAAAGTTTGCATCAAACTGTGATTATGATAGACCAATTAATGTATATACAAGTTGCTATATTTGTTTTCCCACAAAATGAGGCCAATTCAAGCATCTCAGTTCAATAATATGAATATCAAATTCACTTTTTCATAAAATTAGCTCGGTTCATGCATAGCAAACAAATGGAATATAAGAATTAAGATCGACAATGACACTTACCCAATTTTAATCATAAATATATGGCGATTAGGTGAAGCATTTAATTTACACGTACAAAATTTTGCAATTATTAGTTGTTTTAATCATTAAAAAAACTTTTTATTAAATCATTAAAGTCTTGTGATTATTCACTAAATTTTTAAATTTTAAAGAGAAATCTTTCTCTCTCTTTTTAAAGGTTATCAAGTGTAATATTATAAATATATTCATGATATTACATTGTAAGTTTTTTTTTTATATACATTAGACAATTATCAAAATATTTTATAAAAATAAAATAAATTTTTTATGATTTGTCCAAATTTACTTCTCTTCTTTATAGAGATACATATAAATTTTATAATAGAAACTATCTTAAATATAATAGAAACTCTCGTGCATGAGAGATTTTACAATACCACATAAGAGGATACATTACCTCGTGTAAGAAGAAAATTACAAAAAACTCACATACGAGAAAAAGTATAAAAATACTCTTATAATTAATACAGTCATTGTACTCGTTCCAATCATAATCTAAACCAAAACTACACAAATCATAGGAAAATACTGTCTAAACTCGGGTTAGACAACTGCTAGAAATATAACAATATCATGTGCAGCGATCAAAATTGGGAAGACAAAGACTGAAACCAAAGGTAGAAGGGGTGGGCTATAGACGGCGGCTTTCGACACAAATTCAGTAACGACAGCAAGTTTTCGACCAAGTCTAAACCCAAAAAAACAGGTCAATAAAATTCAAGGGCCTAATCAAAATTCCAAAAAGCATGATAGGGCACGAAATGGGTCGGCCGAAGACGCGTCATCTCTTAAACATAATTAATTAAGAAATATCTTTCTTAGACTTAACTAATTAAAAAAGTAAATAAAATACACCTATATTTTTTTTCAAAAAAGAAGTAGATTGAGGTTGAGGTGCCAAATGATTACAGTTCTATATACTTAGACTTCTAAGTTATGGGTTGGAGTCATTATACTCACCCTTCACTTAATTTTTAATATGTAACTCTAAAAAAAAAAAAAACTAAATAATTTAAGAAAAACAAACTTATGGTTACTTTTTATCCATTTTAAAGAAAAGTGAAACAAAATTATATCCGTGCAACCAATAGCGACTCAACCTCTAGGTAACTTAGACAATTACCTATGTCCGTGCCTAAATTTAAGGTCACGTGTTTATTATATTATAATTTTATCGCACTACAATTAAGGTCTTATATTTAATTATAATTTTATTAAAAATATTTTATTATATAATAAAAACTAAATATTTTTTATTTATAATAATACTTACTTTTTTATTTAAGAAAAGAAAAATCGAACTTAAGACTTTTACTTTAATAAAAAAAATACACTGTAGACCTTTCACTATTAACTCATTTATACAAATTTTAATAAGAACTTACTTCAAATTTATATTTATTAAAATTTAGCAAATTATTTAATTTTTATGATGATAACTTTACTTTCTAACATCTTTCTTACAATTTTTCTTTTCACCTTCAAAGTAATTTTTTTTCCAACCATGCTAGCGTAATTCTTTAAATTATATTTGCTTTTAACAGAAGAAAAATGTAAAAAAAAAAAACTTGAATTTGAAAAAAAAAATCTCTAAATTTTATGTACATTGAATCTTATTTAAAATTAATAATAATAAAAATAAAAATATATATTTATGCAAAATTTAAATATAAAAATTTAATTAACATTTTACATCTATAAAAACAAATAAATTTAAAATAAAATATTAATTAATTTTAAATTTTAATTTTGCCTAAGATTTAGATCGGCATGGCATTAGTTGCAACTTGTATAATAAAATTAGATTAATTCATGCATATCAATGAAAAGAGATGACAAGACTCACACAAATATAGTAAACCATTTATAGAATTTCATTTTAAATTGCCAAAAAATCCAAACAGATTTTCCTTTTTCGCGTTTTTTTTTTAAAATAAAAACAGTGAATACATCTAACTGAAATAAGTAACTAAAATATAACAAAGAGAAAACAACCGGCGTAAGCCAATTAAGACCGAACGGAATACCCAACTCGTGTACCGACAATTCGCCACGTCAGCACCGGAGACAGAAGAGGCAGACGCAGTCTCCACGAACCCCCTATTTTTTTTTTATTTAAATAAAAAAAATATGGAAAGAAAATCCAAAAACTCCCATTGCCCATTTAAATTCTACCTCCCCCCGAAAATCCAAAATCCATATCCCTAAATTTCTCCCACTTTCTAATGGCTGTCGCCGCTGCTACTGCAACCAACTCGAGTCCCACCGCTTCTTGCGGAATCTCTAAGCCCAGAGCTTTCGCCATATTGCCGGCTCCGTCGCAGTTGCCCTTCAACTACAAGAGATTTACGTCTTGCTCTCTGCCCAAGTCGTTTTCCATTCGCTGCACCATTGCCAAAGAGTCAGTTGCTCCAATGGAGACCCATAGAGAGTCCGACCCGGGCACTTGGCTTAGACCCGACTCCTTTGGCCGCTTCGGTAAGTTTGGCGGGAAGTACGTGCCCGAGACACTCATGTACGCGCTCTGTGAGCTCGAGTCCGCGTTTCATAAACTCGCCGACGATCATGATTTTCAGGTTCATTTTTCATTTCTTATAAAAAAAAAGTTAATTTTTTTAAAAAAAAAAATGAAGTTATTGGGAGTTGAGACCATTACAAAATGGAGTTGCGGAGATATTACATATATTATTCTATGGGCGTGCTTATGCATTTTTTTTGTGGATTATGTGATGACATGTTCCATTTTTATTAACAATGAGTTCAATTTGTAGTGATTTTATATTTCTATTATGTGATTCTGTGTATTTGATGGATAGCACAGAATGCGGGTGATAAAAAAAGACCAAAAATTTGTACATAATTAGCTCACTTTTTACAAAAGTTCAGATCATACTATGTGATGCGCTGAATTAGCTCTTTTTTATTCAATGGGGTCCATAAGGAATTTGTAACAATGCATAGATGTAAAGTATAACTTTCCTTGCTACATGGGAGAGTGAGTTTCTAAAGTGATGTTATGAGTCCTTGTGTGTGTAGTAGCGTGGCTAATTTTGGGAACAAATGTTTGTGATTGCAGAAGGAACTATCGGATATTTTGAGAGACTATGTTGGTAGGGAGACTCCGCTTTATTTTGCGGAACGGCTTACAGAGCATTACAGGCGTTCAAATGGTGAAGGGCCACATATCTATCTTAAGAGGGAAGACCTTAACCACACTGGGGCGCACAAGATCAACAATGCTATTGCCCAAGCTTTGCTTGCCAAGAGATTGGGCAAACAACGCATCATTGCTGAAACTGGAGCTGGTCAGCACGGAGTTGCAACAGCTACTGTTTGTGCTCGGTTTGGTTTGCAGTGTATCATCTATATGGGTGCCCAGGATATGGAAAGGCAGGCTCTTAATGTTTTCAGAATGCGGCTTCTTGGTGCTGAGGTTTGTTCATTATTATTTTAATACTTTTAGTTACATGGACAATCTTTGTTGTAATTGATATTGTTAGTTGTGATTGTCCTTGTGTCTTTTTCATAAAGATTTATTATTAGCTTTGTTTTGGGTGAAAAGTAAGTGACATGACAAGAATTCTGGGTAATATAGCTCTTTTGATCATATAGCATTTAATGGTGCTACCACGCACATTAAGCTTGGATAACAATTTCTTTCCAGTGCAATCTGTGGTAAATTTCCGTCCACTAGTCATGATTATTATCAATATGAACCATAGTATTGATGCTGCAGGTCAGAGCTGTCCATTCAGGGACAGCCACACTGAAGGATGCTACATCAGAAGCTATACGTGACTGGGTGACCAATGTGGAGACAACCCATTACATTTTGGGTTCTGTTGCTGGGCCACATCCATACCCTATGATGGTCAGGGATTTCCATGCAGTGATTGGTAAAGAAACAAGAAGACAAGCATTGGAGAAATGGGGTGGCAAACCAGATGTGCTGGTTGCATGTGTTGGTGGTGGTTCAAATGCCATGGGACTCTTCCATGAATTTGTTAATGATAAGGATGTTAGGTTGGTTGGTGTGGAGGCTGCAGGTTTTGGTATAGACAGTGGTAAACATGCTGCTACCTTGACCAAAGGGGAAGTTGGGGTGTTGCATGGAGCTATGAGTTATTTATTACAGGATGAAGATGGGCAAATAGTTGAGCCTCATTCCATTAGTGCAGGGTAACAGTTCATTTGCTTTCTTCTTTCCTTTGGTGGTATTAATGGCTCATTTTTATTTTAGTTTACTTAATTGTTATATAATGCAGTTTGGATTACCCTGGAGTTGGACCTGAGCATAGTTTTCTGAAAGATGAAGGTCGTGCTGAGTACCATAGTGTCACAGATGATGAAGCATTGGAAGGTATGAAACTACATTAGATTTCCCTGTTCAAGCTTTGCAGCAGTCATAGTGGATCTGTAGTGAAGTATGCTTTTGTTTTGCTTTGTTTTGGTTTAACAAGCTGTACTATTTCTATGGAATTTTCAAGTTAAGAGATAGTGCCATTTATCATCAGACGATGCTTACTGTTTAATCCAATTACTCAAAAATTTGAAGATTAATATACAAGGCTAGGAAAAATAATTCATCACTAGAATCATCTAAAATACACCATTCATTTTTCTAATGAGTAGGCCTACTCTATCTGCTCTTCTTTCCTTATATTTTATTAAATGCATTTTTTAGGTTGTTGGATAACAATTTTACTAGGTATAAGTAGTTATCATGCACGCAAAAGTTGGAGTTTGCTACCTTTCTCATATCTATTTTATTTGTTTTTGCTCAGCGTTCAAGAGATTATCACGACTTGAGGGCATAATCCCAGCTTTGGAGACTTCTCATGCACTAGCTTATTTGGAGAAACTGTGCCCCACTCTTTCAGATGGAACTAAGGTCGTGCTTAACTGCAGTGGTAGAGGTGACAAGGATGTTCAGACAGCCATCAAACATATGCAAGTTTGATGGTAATGCTAGTCGCTATCTATTATATCCATTGCTAAAGAATAAATGGGTTATGCCAGCTCAAGGAAAGCTCAACAGTCTCAGGGTCTTCCCATTTTGTATCATAAGTTAATGTCATATGTGTGAGAACTATGCAGTGTAATTCGAGTTAGCAAACTTCAACTATTACCTTTCTTTTCTTTTTTACTTCTTGTTGGGGTCAGGGTATCAGGGATTTGTATCAGTCTAGTCGGCATTTCTAATCTGCTATATTGCTTGAGGATGCTTTTATGAGTATATAATAAATAAGAAATTCCTGATATTTGTTGAAAGCCCCAATTTTCTTAAGATAATGTTGATTGCGGGTCCAAGTGGTGGATATGCACTTAATTTCATCTACTCTTATTATAGGGATCATAGTATATCAGGTTTAGACCGAAATATCTTTAAATTTATATTAATATTAATTTTAAAAATAAAAATATCAAATTCATTTCAAATTTATTACGGATAAAATTTCATTATCAAATAAGCTCTAATAGATATATACTATTTATTAAACTCAAATAAATTATTTGTAAATTTTTAACGGTTGTAAATTAATATAATAAAAAACATAAAATTATAGCATTAATTTTAAATATATATATAAAATATATCAATTAAAACTATGTCACAAAATTTAAAATTCAATAAAAATCTTTTCATCAAAATTAAACTCATTTCTAAGTTAAAATTAATAAAAACAATTCATAAATAGTTAACACAAATTCTAGACAACATAATTAAAAGCAACCTAATTAAACAAAAATAATTTTTCTTAAGTTTGATTCAAAATTTAAGAACATGTCTTATAAATGAATTTATATTAGTATATGTTAGTTTTAAGATAAGCTAATTTGACAACTAATTAAATTAATAACACATTAAATATTAAAAAAGAAAAAAAAGGCTACTAATATCTATCATGTGAAAAATATTAAATAAAATAATTATCAATCTCCGTCATGTGAAAAAAATAAATAAATAAAGTTAAACAAAAAATCAAACCATCTTTTTTTAAAATATTCATATTATTTATTTAAGTAATATAATATCACTGAAATGAAAATTAAAAAGAGATCAAAATATATAATTTGAAAATCAAATAAATATTTGACGAGTGTAGGCCAATAATTTTATAAAAATAAATAATCAAAAATGACAAAACCAGGAAAAAAATATTTTTATAGCAAGTGAGCCGAAAATACTTGATAGATTGAAGAAAAAATAAAAATTATTATTTTAATTTCTTATTTATGGTTGCAACTAAATCAACATTGTTTAATTTTTTTTTTAAAGTATAAATATCTATGATAATCTAAAGGGTATTTGCAGAATATTTCACTAAAATTATATTCATTTTAAAATCGTTGAAAGTTTTAATTTTATGTATTAAATTCGTCTTAAATCTACTTCCAATTTTATTAATTTTTTAAATAAAAATATTATAATATATTTATATATTAATAGATGTGGAACTTTAATAAGATATGGAATTGCTAGTATCCAATCACTTCCTCGTGAGGTGGACAATTTACCAAAAAATGCAAAACCTCAAAAAGAATGCTTCATTGAACTTCCATCAGCAGCTATTCTCTTGGTCGTGACCTAATCATTGTGTTGAGTAGGGGTGGACAATTTTGAGTTCAAAAATTTTTGACCCCTACCCGAACTCGATCGGAAAGTCGAAATGTGTCCCAATGGGAATATATTTCGGGTTGGGACAAATTCTGACCCGACCTCAGGTTGGGTTGAAAAATCTCAATTTTTTTAAAAAAAAATTATTTTAAAAAGACATAATTTTGATTCGGGTTCGGAACGGGTCGAGACAATTTAAAACGGTTCAAGTAGGGTTCGAGACAGGTCAGGATGGGTTCGAGCTTATTTGGGACAATTCGAGACGGTTCAGGTTCGGAACAGATTCGAGACAATTCAAAATGATTCAGGTCGGGACGTGTCCGAAATAATTCAGGTCAGAGTCAGAACGGTTTGAGTTCGGAACGGATCAAAAATTTTTGTTCAGGTTCGACAAATTTCTGAACTCGACCCATCCCGTTTAGGATAAATTTTTTATCTTAAACGAGTCCCAAATTCATTCTCTTTTCTGTTCGAACTCAAAATTTTGAGACGAATCGAATTAAAATGGATCGAATTCTGAAATAACACCCACCCCTAGTGTGAGAGCTGATTGTAATTTGTCTGTATGAATTCAGAAATATCAGGTCCAAGCAGCTCCAAAAAATTTCTTGTCGTTACCTCAAACCAGTGCCTGCAGACTACAGTACCGTTTATCACTCGATCTTTTTAAGGAATTGTAAGTGGGCAAGGTAGCAGTCTTAGCCTTTCCTGTCCAACTGGATTTCCAGCTCTACTGCTTTAATTTCTTTGTCCATCCACTGATAATGGCATGCCCGTCTCGCTCGTCCTTTTAATTTGAAGCAGATTCTTCAGTTATCTTTTAAGCTTTGGGTCAAGAGAAGCCTGCCCTTTCAATGCATAAAAGAGACATTTCTCAAGAGGCTGCTTCACATTTTGATGGGCTGTCAATGGTCTGCAATGACGCCCCCAATGAGATTTCATCTTTTCTTATGTTTAAAAAAGAATGATGCTGTGGCCGAGCATATTCACAGATTCATTCCATAGTCCACTTTCCTAGAATAAAACAAAATATAATCTTAACAAAAAAATGCCGAGGAAATCACATAGTCCACATTGTTGTTATTTATGTCACTTGAAGCAGACAAGGTCTTAAGACATAATCCTTGTTTATTGGGACATTTCCACCCCCCAACCTCACTAAAATACTTAATTAAAAAAAACTGCCTAACTACCTGTATAAGATTGCTTTTAATCACCCATTATTATTATTATTTTATCTACTGCAAGACACCCTGCTGGTCCATCTGAACAAAATCCAGCAAGCATGGATCCCGAAAGACAGCAACCATTGGACTCCTCTGCAATAACCACATCCTGACACCCCGTTTTCTCTTTCATCATCTATGTTACATGATGAATCTTTGATTCTTCAACCCTGGAGCTCTCACTGCTTTGCCTGAGGTAAAATGAAAAAAATGGGATTAGATTGCAGCAACAGGGTTATCGTTAATCGAGTCTACCACATAGGGATCTTATACTTTTAAAAAAAAAAAAACTAAAGCATATTCTAAAATTATTCCATTGCTTTACTTGGTACATCATTAAGATCTATGAAAGGAATAAACCAAGGGAAAATTATATAAGATGCCTAGGTTAGGTAGAACGTTCATCGGGACAGTCTTAAGCAATAAATCAAATCATCTAACACCAACCTAAATGTCAACATCAAAGACAAAATTGTGCTAGTAGGCTAACTTCAACATCTTAAACTGCTCAAAAAATTGGTAGATGGATCAACCCTGCGTGCAGAAAAAACTGCACATGGGAAAGTTTGGTATGAGTTGATCAAGAGAATACAACCGATAGAACAAAATCACCTAACACCAAATTAGATCAACCATCGGGAAGGTGCCTAAAGCTTCTTGTGAACATGAGGAATAAAGGTAAAACTCTTCTACTAGACTAAAATAAATGCCAATAATTTGACCATACTCCTGTACTTTGTCAGACAAATATACTCAACACTAAAGCTTAAGAACTACTTTCAAGTCTAAACCTAAATTTCACCTAAGCCTTCATCTGATATTTGACACTTTGATGCACATTAATTGTTAACTACCAAGTTGGGATGAATTCTGTTGTGCAGTCCTTGGTGCCATCTTTCATCTCAACTAGATCAATGATAATTCTGCTTTGGTTGCAAAGTTTATATTATATTATGATGAGTCAGTGGCACACCTTACCCTATCTGAGACATCATCCGATGGAGGAGAAGCTTTCTAGTCTGTTATTGATAACTTTGACATATAAATAAGTGACATGAAAAAGTGTACAATGAAAGAAAATTTGTCAGCATCTCTAGTCTTAATGAGCTACTCTGAACTCAATATTAGTCATAAAGGAGCATACTAGTCTTTCTTAAACATGGAGCCATCAGGAAAAACCAAACGCAAGAGACATTAAGAGAATGAGTAATTACCTGGGAGTACAAGAAGGTTCCAAGAATGGCAATGGCAGCTCCAAGAGCATTAACCGGTTGGACAGGTGTATGAAAAATGATAATTGAGGAGACTATGACAGATATACGTTTCAGGGTGTTACCAATGCTAAATGTCAAGGGAGAGATCTGGTCCAAGGACATGTAAGACACTTGATTGTAGAGATGATAGAACACACTTTGTGCTGCCACCCACCTATCATGTAAAACATCAGCCTCACAAATATTTCCTTAGTCAATGACAAAAACAACATCATTATCATTCAAGTTAACTGAAGTCCACACATCTCAAGATTCAAAGCTAAATGAAAGGGAAATGTGTGACTTCATATATTATATTAGTAAAAAATTGCTGTGCAAGAAAATTAAAGACTAGTGAAAGCAAACTTGACTGTATTAGCCAATACAAAGCTTATAACAGAGGACAAAAGTTTAGTATTTGATGTTAATTGCCTGGATACAATCTATTTAACATACGGCAGAAACTCTGAATTATTAGAACACAGATTCCTACATAGTCCCCAGCTCACATGCATGGAAAACACGAGGCAACAACCAGCACCATCCTAAGAAAATGTAGGGTTAATAATACTTTTTCTTAATCCTTTCACTGGCCAAAATTAGCTAGATGCAGAGAAGTACACATGATTTTAAATGGAAGATTTCCACTTCAAATTTATGAAACATAATTAAACAAAGAGAATAAGCATCTAAGTTACTTGATCCTGGTCAAAACAAATTCTTGTAGAACTTAAATTTACCCAGCACTTTAAAAATCCCACTGGCTCAAAACCATTACATGTGAACAAACTAAATGCAACCACAACAATACAAGGAAAACAGAGTCTATGGTTTCCAGTTACCATATGAATTGCGGCCCAATCTGAGAGATGGCTGTCTGCCATCCTGCAGCCCACATTTGTGGTCCCTCCACAGCTATTGCAAAAGGCATGAGAATTAATAGAGATAGCATTGACAGACAAGCATAGTAGTTCATCCCGCTAACAGATTTCCCTTTCATGCCCTTCTTTGAAAATATGTTGCGGAAGACAAATGCCAAGTTTGATATCATGGCTCCCATAAAACCTGAAATGGTTAGCCAACAGCCAAGTTCAGCGCTCTGAAAAATAATCACTAAGAGAAAAATGATTAATTTTTGCAATCCAAGCTCTAAATAACCTTCTTTGGTTACAGAAATTTCCTACTAGACCAAATGCAATGACTCAAACGACAAAAGAGTTCATGATTGCCTTCAAACGGAGTAATCCGATAACAGAGATGATAATCATACAATTACCTACTCCAATTTCCAGAAATGGAGGAAAATTATCATTACCAGTCATGTTGAAGTTTAGCTCAGTCACAGCAGCAAGAGCACAACCACCAATGATTGGAATAAGGGACAGATAAACCGGCACAGGGAAAGTCTCACCCAACAGAAACCTTGAAACCAAGACACTGAAAGCAGGCTCACCACTCTTAATGATGTGAGTGAATGAAACTGCAACCTTAGACATACTCACAGTAGCAGCTACATGTCCAATTGTATGTGCCACAGCAACCTACATACCACAAAATTAGATGACCACTAAGATTACATATACCAAATTGACTTAAGTTAAACGCTAAATGACAGACCTTTAAATTCAAGAAGCACCCTAATACTTTGTTTGTTTGCCGACACATATTTAACATTATTGGAACCAAAATATAAACATCAATTTGAAAATTTTAGCTTTTAATTTTTTACACTTAAAACAGGCCAAAACAATATAAAAAACACTGAAAAAAAATTCAGAATCCATATACTTATTTTATAATAATAATAATAATTTAAAACAGGCATGCAAAATAATTTGAAAGAAATTTGACATTGCAGATTTTTTCAACCTGGGCCAAAATATAAGAAAAAAATTCAATTCAGAAATTAAAATATTTTGTTTTGTTTTCCCTTGAAATCACCCAAAATAACATAAAACATTTCCCCCTTTTTCTTTCACTTTCTCAGCAACCAAACAAAAAACTGTATTTATCATAAAAAGAGAAACCAGCATAAACCCTAAAAACCAAAAACATCACTTTCTCAAACCTTCCTCACTTTCCCCACAAACAAAACAAAACCCACAAAACCCATCACCCAACTCACCGGAAACAAAGTCTTCCAGAACTCAAGATCCGTTTTTGGAGTCTCAGCAATCCCCGTGGCCCATGAAATCAACATCATCAACGAGCCACAAGCCAGAGACAGAGTCGAGGTAAGCCACGGATACGGATATGCATTCAACACCTTCTTGTTGTATATATTAAACACCACATTCAAAGCCCACCAAGTCGCAAAATAGATTCCGATTTTGACCTTCTTTGCCGCCTCCGATTTCGCCTCTTGCGCCTGCCCTTCATCCAACGGCTGCGATTTGTCCGCCTCGTAGGCCTTGCATTTCGTCAACGATTTCTGGGCCTTCAATGGCTCAAAACTTGAAACCGAAGAAATATGAAGCGGCTTTGACACTGAAAGCAAGGATTTTGAATTGGTTTTCGCAGGTAATAAAGGCAAAAACGAAGATCGCTCAGTTGGTGAAAGCAATCTCTTTCGAAAAATTGAATCCGACCCACTGATCGTTGTTGCCGTTGCACAATTTTTGAAAGAGCAGATCATTTTGAAACCGTGTAACAAGATCAGAAGATCAAAACTTTGGCAATGAAGAAACGAAAGATTGGGTTTTTAGAATTGTTTCAGCTTAAAATTTATGAAAAAAATGGTTTTCAGATTTTTTTTTTTTTTTTTTTTCCGGAGAGTACAAGAACAAGAAGAGATCACTTGGAAATTTACAAATAAAAATCTAATTAATTTCTCTGAAATCTCAGTCCAAAACCGAAGGATCATGTGACTGTGTTGTACTTTTGCTTTATGTTTACATTAAAAGTACCTTTCTTTTAGTTTTCTATTTTCATTCCATTTCATGAAACTTCCGTATTCAAAAGAGTCTCGAGAAGAAAGTTGGTTTCGATGAGTTCTGTTCCAGTGTGGGAAAGTTTGGTGTACAACCGACTTCCCAATGCCATTCATATGCTGCCACGTAAATACTTTTAGTGGTCAATTGCTGTCAGCATAATAAAAGTGCCAACAACCCAATATTGAATTAGCATTCCGAGTCTTCCATCAAATTGATATTCTTTTTTTTAATAAGCCTGAGCTCAATTTCAGTTTATTTTAATTATATTTCCTTTTTTTTTTTTGAAATGTTTTTGCTACACTAACGTATCACAAAGGAGGTAGATATCTTTTGCGATGTAAGATTTTTTTTTGTCTCAGGTTGAATTTTTTTATTAAGAGTAAATATTTTTAATTAGAATAAATTTTATTGTAAAACTTTATTTTATTCCTCTTAATTAAAAATATAGATTTGAATAGATCACAAAAATTTTATCTTATTTATGTAAAACATTTTGATAATCGTCTTATGTATACTTATTATAAAATATTATAAAATTATTTATGATATTATATTTAAAATTTTAAAAAAAAAATTTTATAAATTTTTTGACATAAAAGTAAAATTTTTATGATTTATTTTTATTTAAATTTAAATGATTACAAATATATTACACATTTATGATCAACTGAAAACTAATTTTATTAATTAATGTTTAATATTAATTTGAATATGTTATATATTATAAATGTGTGAATAAATTATAATAAAATTATGCAGATACTGTGAAATAATAATAACATATATATATATATATTTTAGGGTTAACATGAGTGTTTGTGTTGAAATTATAATTATTTTTAGATAATAAATTTTTTTAATTAATTTTTTGTGATAATGTTTTATCAAAATTGGAGAAGTTTGTTGTCAAATAAAAGTTTGTAGAACATCAAGCTATGTAATTAAACATGGAACAAAAACCCAAAAAAAAAAAAAAGAATTGGGAACCAAAAGTGTGAGGAAATCTAATTGTTTAGATTGTGATTACATTGTCATAATATATCATTATTGCCTAAAATATGGACAGCAAAAACTAATTTTAAAATTTTATTAGGTCACAAATATTGGATTTTAATATTTTGGGCCGCCACCAAGTGCTTTCCAGCCACTGACTTTTTTTTTTGAAAAAAAAAGTCTAAAAAAGTAGAGTCTTATTTTAGAATAAATAATAATTCAATAATTCAGTTATTCATTATTTTTGACTTGAGCAATGACTATTGGCTATGAGCATGAAGCCATGGCATATTCCATTCTTCTCTCCCTGCGATCCAAAATTCTGTGATTGTGAAGAGCTGAATTAGACTAAAACCAAGTTATGTATAATATGATTAACATATTCAATCTAATTTTTTATTTTTTAAATAAAGGATATATTAAAAATAATTTAAATTATCTGTATAAATTTGTTTTTTTTTTTAATAAGATTACATCCGAATTAATTGTATTTCAAAACATGAGTTAAAAATCTAAAACTCTCTTCAAGAAATTTTAGAGAAGAGCCCTCTAACATAAATAGTAATGGTATGGGTTTTTTGTTATAATTCATGTTAGATGTAATATTATTAAATAATTTCATCAATGCTACGTATTAGAAATGTTGATATAAAATTAGATAAATTAGCAAAATTTTATATAAAATAATTATTAATGATGTGTGTATGTGTGTCGTACAATGAGTGAATGTGTATATTATTAAACGTTTTAATAATAATATTTTATGTAGTAGAATAATTATTTTATTATACTAATAAAATTAAATACTCATTTTTAAAGTATATTTTAAATAATTTTAATTAAAAATATAATAAATTTTTTTAAATTAAAATAATAATTTTATATTTTAAAATATTTACTTTTATTTAATCTCTATTTTTAAAAAAATTTAAAATTAACCCTTAACCTTAAAAGAAACTGAAACAATTTTTATTATATATATATATATATGCACAATTCTTACCTATTGTTCAACCATTAAAAAATGGCTTAATTGCCATTTGTGAAAGCATGACTAAATAGTGTATCTGCTTAGTTAAAATGGGGGCTATAATATCAACGAATTAGTGGCAAAGCTGGTCACTTCCTACTGTAATTTGAATTGAATTAAATTAAATTTATATTGCCTTTTTGCTTTAGACGAATAGAGATGAAACACATTTGCATTAACCTTTGATCCAGCAATTCATTAATCAACACATTTTCGTTACTTTATTTCAATAAATCCAAGACAAATGAAAATGTATTATATTAAATAAATCAAATTAAAATAAAAATTATTTTATTTATTTATCTATCAATATTTAATTTAGTACCTATATATATTATTAGTATAATTTAAGACATATATTAAGTAAATTAAATTGTTAAGTCTCCTTTGGTAAAATATTATATTTAATATTTAAATTTTAACTATTCCCTTAAAAATCTAAAAATAAATAAATAAATAAATAATTTAATTTAAATAAAATAATAATTTTTTTCATTTAAATAATAACTATATTCACTGATAACAAATTTGATATCCATACATATTATTGACACAATTTACGACATACATTAAATAGATTAAAATGTCAAGTCTCATTGGACATTTTAATCTTAAGTTTAATACTTAAATTTTAACTACTTTTTGAGAGATTGTGAAATAAATAAATGATCGATTAATTAAATTTAAATAAAATAATAATTATTTTATTTAAATAGTAGCTATATCTGCAAATATCAAATTTAGTACTCATACAAATTATTGGCACTAGGCATACACTAGATAGATTAAAATATTAAGTTTCACTTGACACAATCTTAAATTTAACACTTAAATCTTAATTATTCATCGAGATGCCCTAAAATAAATAAATGACTAATTAATTTAATTTAAATAAAATAACAATTATTTCATTTAAATGGTAGATACATTCACTAATGCCAAAAATGACACAATTTGAAGCATATACTAGGTAGATTAAAATGTCAAATTTTACTTGATACAATCTTAGGTTTAACTACTCCTTGAGAGATCCTGAAATAAATTTATATTGTCTGAAAACTTATTGGATCAAACAATTCGATCTGGTGCTATCCCGTTCTCAACAAGTATACATCATATAGTAAGACTCTTTAGGTTCATATCTATTTTGTCTCACGAAATATTTTCGTAAGTCTATAGTCGATGTCCCCCCTTACACGTTATGAATAATATAAATAGCGCGTTGAGCCATACAAATTGAGATTAATTCATATTCGTACAATCCTTCTGTCATATATAACTTAGAAGAGCGGAGTCATAAATCAATACCACCAAATCTCATAATGCTCAACTATAAACTTATTTAATCGATTAAAATTCTAATAAACAATATCCATAAATTCTTTTACAATATTATTTATACTATGAAAAACTCTTTCCCGAAATTAATGCTTATGACCATATGACTTCCTGGAATATAATCTTAGAGCATTTAGATATTTAACTCATTTATATGAGCTGACAAATTTCATATATATACTCACTGAACTCCATAAACATCGGACCATGCCAGCGATATGCAACGATCAGATAATGAAAGGTATCTGACATGTGTGTAACCTAAATATGATTAATCACTCATAAGCCCACAATGGTGCTCATGTTAAAAAATCACAAATACTATTCAACTCGAGAAGAACATCCATTAATAAATTTATAAGATATCTATTAGAGGTTTTGATTTACAAGTTCAAATTGAGATAGTCAAATTACAATTAAATAGATAAATTTTTTTATAATTTAATAATTTAAATATTAATTCTATTCATATCTTTTATTATTATCTTCGCCACCCAACTGTCGTCATAGTGGTGATTGTTGCGATAGTTCTCTTTTTTATTTTTTTAATTTATTATTTAGTTATAAATTACTTTTTTACTTTTAAAAAGTAAATATTATATATTTAAACTTAATAGATTTAGACACGTTCTTTTAAAAGTAACGTACAACATTACCTTTAATTTGTTTAATAATTACTATCAAATGAGGGGTTTATTAAAATAATTTATAAATCATAAGAATCTTTCAAACACTTTAGTCAAACTTTTAAAACTTTAGTCAAACTTCCTGGAATATAATCTTAGAGCATTTAGACATTTAACTCATTTATATGAGCTGACAAATTTCATATATATACTCACCGAACTCCATAAACATCGGACCATGTCAGCGATATGCAACGATCAGATAATGAAAGGTATCTGACATGTGTGTAACCTAAATATGATTGATCACTCATAAGCCCACAATGGTGCTCAGGTTAAAAAATCACAAATACTATTCAACTCGAAAAGAACATTCATTGATAAATTTATAATATATCTATTAGAGGTTTTGATTTACAAATTCAAATTGAGATAGCCAAATTACAATTAAATAGATAAATTTTTTTATAATTTAATAATTTAAATATTAATTCTATTCATATTTTTTATTATTATCTTCGCCACCCAACTGTCGTCGTAGTGATGATTGCTGCGATAGTTGTCTTTTTTATTTTTTTAATTTATTATTTAGTTATAAATTATTTTTTTACTTTTAAAAAGTAAATATTATATATTTAAACTTAATAGATTTAGACCCGTTCTTGTAAAAGTAACGTACAACATTACCTTTAATTTGTTTAATAATTACTATCAAATGAGGGGTTTATTAAAATAATTTATAAATCATAAGAATCTTTCAAACACTTTAGTCAAACTTTTAAGACTGTAACAATTCATAACTTACCATGGACTTACAATAATAAACAGTGATATTGCCAAAAAAAAAGCATTAATTAACTCGTTGACAATACTTACTTTTTCGAGCACTTATTTGGATGACTCAATATTAAAGGGTTTGAAACGTATTTTTTCATTAAAATAAAAATCTTAAATTCGATTCCCTTCCTTCGTATAAAATAAAAATAATAATATTACATATTTTAAAATTTAATTTTAAAATTTCAATGATATTTTAATTAATTATTAAAATTTTAAAAATTATTTTTAAATTATTTTTTATTTAATAATAATTTAATATTTTATTTAAAAATTAAAAATTAAAATATAATTCAAAAAGTGTAACATTAATCAAATAAAAAATACCATTTAAAAAAAAATAAAAAACGAAACACAACCCGCAACATGCAAGCATGAACTGGGCTTGCCAATTTCTTGACAAACCAAACGACATAGACTTAAATAACAGCCCATAAATGGCCCAATAACTTTCACCAACTTCATAGTCATTAACCTTTAAAAGTTGGCGTAGCAGGCTCCTCAAATTTCAGCTTCTCGTAGATTTCAGAAGACCTCTCTCTTCACTAACCAAATCCCAACTTTGTCTTCATTTTTCTTTTCTTCAACACTCGATTTCTGAAGAAGACCCACAGCTACAGTTGTGTCTTTAGTCTCCTCTTTCTTTTTTTGGGCTTCGATAGCTTCTAGAACCATTTCCATAAAGGTTTTGCAATTTTCAGCAGATTTAAATCTGATGCCGAATGCCTTAAACTTCGGTTCACCGTCAGCAATGTCAAAGGCGCTCTCGTCCATATGCAGGACTTGGTTCCATCCTCTCGCAACTTCATTGTCGGCAACACGAGATGATTGGCGCAGATCTTGAGAGTTTCATCTTCCCTCATAATGAGGCGAACATTTCCAGTCTCTTTATGTTTCAATATCTCAATGGTACCAGTTCCTCTCTCTTTCCACTGATTTCCATCCTCATAAAAAATGTACAGTTTCTCCTTCAGGTCGAGAATGGCATCTTCGTACTCCTGGCCCGACAAATAATCATAACTGAACTTTAAACATGAATACAGCTTCTCTTCCATAGTCACCATATTCAAAATTTTTATTTCTTCTTCCACTGCTCTCCTCCAAACTTCTTATTTTGAGGCTTCTTCATAGTTTTTGAACTCCATGATTGTCAAGTTGCATGTTTGGTAGATCTCTATTAAGGACTTAGTTTTCTTTGGTTTTGTTTCTAGAGACGAGTCGAATGGTTCTTCTCTTACTGCTTGAGTTGGAGATTCTGGCTGTTCATTATCTTCCCTCTCTTTTGTTTTTAGTGGTGTTGATATATTGATCGTTTTTATTTTAACTTGGTCAATCTCCCAGTTGTAGGAAGCATCTTCGTCAAACTCTACATCTCGACTAATGATCAACTTCTTTGTTCTTATAGACTCTGTAGCCTTTTGATTGAGTGCTATAGCCCAAGAAGATTCATTTTTCCTACTTTTCATCCAGCTTGCCTCGTTTCTCCTAAGGAATATGAGCATAGCAGTGCAGCCAAAAATTCCGAGATACTTTGCCGATGGTTTTCATCCGCTCCAAACAACAATTAGTGTCTTATCATGTACTGCTTGGGTTGGACATCTATTTAATAGCTTAATAGGTAGACTGTTGTACTTACTACTTTTGCTTAAAAAGTTTTTGAAAGTCCTTTCTCTTTTAGCATTTCTCTGTTAGCATAGATCTAGCATAGATCTAGTCGCCTTTATTATTGTTTAACAAGGGAGAAAATATTTTTTTACTTTTTGAGAAATTATATTAAAACGAAAAATTTAATATTTAATTTAGAACTTTAATTTCTTTATGCAATAAAATAACCTATCAATTAAATAAAAATAATAATAATTCAAAGCAAAAAATAAAAGAGCACAATATAATTTTACGTGATTCGGTCAATTGCTTACGTTTACGGTGGATCAAATGATCATAACCTCTCTTATTACGACTCTCTAGAGATTTTACAAGAAAAACCTAATGAAGAACCCTCAAAAGGACCTAAACATTTAGTAAACATTTACTCTACCACAAATAATGATCACCTAAACAACGGTTATACCCTAGCACACACAAGTACTTAGTGTCTACCCAGTTCTTCCCATTTCTTAGAGTCTCTCTTAATGCTTAATCTGAAATCAAGGGCTTACAAGTGTTTATATAGGTGTATTTCGTGCATATTAACCTTATTCCTCGTTGGAGTAAGAGTCTACTTATTTTGAAAGTCCAAAACTTTCCAAAACTTGAAATCCCGAAGAAAAATAGACTTCTGGCCAAAATCGCGCCCAGCGCTGCGGCGCTTAGCCCTGTTCACCCATTCCGCATTTTCTTCACTTTCTTTGCGTCTTTGAGTCCGATTTTGCTTCTCCATTCGTGTCCCACATGTCCTAGACTTCTCCATACTTATCCCACATGTTTTAGACTTCTTGTGACTCTCCACTTTGGTATTCATCTCAATTCTTGTCCAACCAAGATTGTTAAATCATCAATTTTTCAACAAACTCTTCATTGATTCAAAATCTTCCAAATAAGAAGGTTTTGGGATCCAATCCACACCAATACTCTATCACCTAGAGTTGAGTCTAGTTAAGTCTCTACCAAGACTTAACTTTCCCCGGACTAGTGACCCTTCCTTGATTCAAAATCTTCCAAATAAGAAGGTTTCGGGATCTAATCCACACCAATACTCTATCACCTAGAGTTGAGTCCAGTTAAGTCTCCACAAAGACTTAACTTTTCCCGGACTAATGACCCTTTCTTGATTCAAAATCTTCCAAATAAGAAAACTTCGGGATCTGATCCACACCAATACTCTAGCACCTAGAGTTGAGTCCAGTTAAGTCTCCACCAATACTTAACTTTCCTCGGGCTAGTGACTTCGGCCTCCAAAGGCATTCGTGCACCTTGCATAGGGTATGGATACGTTGCACTCTTTTCTGACCCTCATCACCTCGGTGAGTACGGTTTGGATGTCGCCTAGTAGTTTGCATTACCCCAACATCCCACTTTGGGCCACTCATAGCCATCCCAGTAAGCACATAGAGCCCCCTTATTGTACTTCTCACCCTTAAACCTTATAGGTCATTTCTCTACCTTTAGTTTTTTTTTTTTCGCTCTAACCGAATACCCTTCCTCATCGAGCTTGCCTAGGGATATCAAGTTCCTTCTTACTTTAGGAACATGCCTTACACCATGTAAGTCCCTAGTCTTTTCACCTTGCATCCTCAGTCTTATGTCACCAACTCCTATGATCTTACAAGTCATGTCATTCTCTATTAGAGCTTTACCTCTCTTGACTTTATAGTTGGTAAACATCGATCTGTCGGGACACATATGGACGTTGTACCCCGAATCTAATATCCATTTGCCAGCGTACTTTTTCCTTGAGGCTATCAATGTGTCTACAACTTCGGTATCTTTCTTAGTATCGATTGTAGCACATCCTCATTGGCCTTTTGATTTTGGACAATCATTCACAAAGTGCCATTTCTTATTACAAAGGAAACACTTCTTGGATCTCCTCATTGATTGGTTGCTCTTCCTTCTTTGTGCAAGCAAAGTTGCTCCATTCTCGGACTTAGATCTCTTTGTCAATTCTTTTGAGTTCAATGATGCTTTGACGTCATTCATCGTTAAAGACTCCTTTTCATATAGCAGCGTATCTACAAAGCTCTCATAGCTCTTCGGCAATGAACTTAACAGGATAATGACATTGGCTTCATCCTCAGTTTTGATGCCCAGTTGCTCAAGATTTATGATGATCTTGTTGAACTCGTCAATGTGAGCTCTTAATGAAGTTCCCTCGTGCATTGTTAGCTAATGTAGTTTCTTTTTCACAAGAAGTCTATTTGCAAGAGACTTCTTCATGTACAATGCCTTGAGTCTCTTCTATAGCCCATAAATGGTTTCTTCGTTACCAACTTCTCTTAATACTTCATCACTCAACGCCAGAAATAAGGTGCTTTGAGCCTTTTTTTGAATCGTGTCCCAATCTTTATGTCCGGACTTTGAGGTTGTCGCCTCATCGTTAATTGAGTAGCTGGCTTCTTCCAGAGCTGAGTCTAGCCATTCCTTCACTAGTAGAGCCCTAACCTTCTTCTTCCAAAGATTAAAGTCATTCATCTCATTGAACTTCTCTATTTCTTGCTTGATTGTAGCAATGGTTTAAATACCCTAGATGTGTATTATTGAACCTTTAGCTCTGATACTAGTTTGTTGAGGGAGGAAACGCCCTTCTACCTCTTAAGGTTATGTTGAAGCGAAGAACTTAATATTCAATTTAGAACCTTAATCTCCTTGTGCAATAGAATAACCTATCAATTAAATAAAAATAATAATAATTCAAAGCAAAAAATAAAAGAGCACAACATAATCTTTCGTGGTTCGGCCAATTGCCTACGTACACGGTGGATTCAAGGATCTGAGCCTCTCTTATTATAACTCTCTAGAGATTTTACAAGGAAAACCCAATAAAGAACCCTCAAAAGGATTTAAACGTTTAGTAAACCCTTACTTTACCACGAATAATGATCATCAAAACAACGGTTACACTCTAGTGCACATAAGCACTCAGTGTCTACCCAGTTCTTTTCCTTTCTTAGAGTCTCTCTTAATGCTTAATATGAAATCAAGGGTTTACAAGTATTTATATATGGTGTATTTCATACCTATTAACCTTATTCCTTATTGAAGTAAGAGTCCACTTGTTTTGGAAGTCCAAAACTTCACAAAACTTGAAATCTTAAAGAAAAACGGACTTCTGACACGTCTTGCGCTAGCCAAAATTGCGCCAAGCGTTGCAGCGCTAGGTTGCTGTCTTGGGCACTGCGGCGCTCAGTCATGGGCGCCTCGACGCTCAGCCCCATTCGCTTTTCTCGTATTTTTTTTACTTCCTTCGCGTCTTTGAGTCCCGTTTCGCTTCTCTTTTCGTATTCCATACGTCCTATGTAGTAACCAGTATCCACAACCGGTAAGAATAAGTATTTATATATGTATAAATATACGTATTTTATTTGTATGTAGGTGATACTTGATTTATATATTATTATTAGTAGTGTTTGTATAGGTTAAGGTCATACTATTAGCATTGGGTTTAATTGCAAGACTTTAGATTTATTTTAGGGACCAAATTGTAATACTTTAAAAGTTTTGGGGATAAATTCATAAATATTAAAAATTAGCCACTTAGTATAAAAATACACTTTTGAAACCCTAATTTACCCATTTTTAGGTCGAGCTACCCATTTTGAGAGAGAGAAGAGAGAAATAGAGGAGAGAGAAAAAGAAGAAGAAGAAGAAATTGGAATTTTGGATCTTTAGAGGTATATCACAACTATTTCTCAATTTATTAGTGTTAATTAAGTTAATTTCTTTAAGTTTTGATTTTTGGAAATATGTATAATTGAGGATTTGATGTGTATTTCGTATGATATTGTGAGAATTGATGATGATCTATAAGATAGCTTGATAAATCATGATGAATTGTGGAATATCTGCTTGATAGTCTCTTGATCTAGGAATTTTATAAATTTTTGTAATTTGATTCTGATTTTTAATTTTGAGTATATGAAATTAGACATGTTTAGGATCATCTGAGACTTTGAATCGATTCAAAATTTCAGAAATTGAATTTGTTATGAATTTACCAAAATGACCATAAAATTTTAAAACTTTCATGTGTGAACAGTATGATACAGTGACAAACAATTTTTGTCATACTGAATGATCTTCAAAAGTTACGAATTTATGAAATATGATAAGTGTATATGTATAATATGATATACTCAGAATTGTGAATTTAGATCAATGTGGTTAAAGTGTTATGATTTTCTAAAGTGTATCAGCTCATTGCAGTATTTGATTAACAGGTTTTTAAAGCTAGAGAATAACATAGTTTTAAAATACTTTTAGCAGCTATTTTGAAGTAAAATATTTATCATGGATTGGGATATGTGTCAAGAGTATTTCTGTGTAGCTTTATAATTTTTGAGTTAGTATATGATTTTATAAAATTAAGAGATTGAATACTATTCAATAAGTATCTTGATCCTGTCAGGTTAGTAGTTTAGATTTGATGGTGTGTATGGAATAGATTATGTAGAAATTTTATTATAATATTTATATATAGGAAGGATATATGAGTCAAGAATGATATATTCTGATTTTGGAGTAATTGGACATCATTTGATGTATTAGAAAATTTTGTTAAGTGTAAGTGGTCAGAATGACAGGTTTTGAGAAATCAAGTATTTAGACCAATTTGATGTGATAAATGCATTGTGTATAATTTTGTAAGCTATTTAAAGTATTTTGTGTGAATTGTGAGGCTTATAAAAGGATTGATCTCTATTGATAGGTTAAGGAGATTTAAGCCTTGTAGCTGTAAGTGCTAAGAGGTAAGTATACTAGACTTTTTACTGAAATCACAATAAACATAGTAATTGTTTTGTATGATTTTGTAAATGTGGTTAGGAATATGTTTATGTTATGTCAAAGTATATTTTGATATGAAATGTGAAGATATGTATTTATGAATATGAGCATGGACATATATGACATATATGTGTTTTTTTTGAAAGTGAGCTTTCAAAGTGAAATGTGTTTAACAAAGAGAGCTTTTGAAGTATAATATGTCCATGAGAAATATTTTGTGTTTTGAGGGTACTTGAACTCACTGTTAACTTAGTAGGCATTTTATGTGATTTGTGGAGCCTTTATGTGTGGCATTTCCTTCGGGATTGGTATATGTTATGTGTTCCGTATGTAGGGAGGATCTTATTGGTACCTAAAGGAAGTGTGAGTCATCACATTCGTGTGGTGACGTATTAGTGCATGTGAGAGGACTCACCGATGATCAAGGTGAGGGTTTGGCTTTTACCTTCGGGTATGAGCATTATATATGTGTGATTTAAAAATCTCACTTGTACTATTCTTCTCATACGGTATGTCACCTACGAGTGACATTTGGTTCATTATGTGATATGTGATATGTAAGTCCTACTAAGTAGTAGTTGAGTGATGGTATTCCTATTATGTGTTTTGAAAGAATGTGTAAGCGCTTACATGATATGTGATTTGATAAGATTATGATTTTAATTGATCACAACATATCATACATATGCATTGTGTACATATATGTATTTGTATTTGATATATGAAAAATAAGTATGCTTACTGAGTTTTATACTCATTATAGTTTATGGTGATTTCAGATAAATAAGGTACATGTGTGCTTAGCGGATTTGGCAAGACTTCTGCTGTTCCTTGGGTTTTCTAAGTTGTTAGGTTGCTAAGTGTTTCATTTGGGGACACGTGGGAAATGATATTTGATTTGTCCCTATTGAATAAATACTTATGTATTATTTTATTGTGTGTGGATTAGATTTGGTTTAACTTTCATAAAGCGTGGTTATTGGATGATTTTAAGTAAGAATTTGCAATGAATATATTTTAGGCTCTCGGTAACAAAGTTGTTATTGGTGACGTAGTAGAGTGTTAATCTCTGAGAAAACTCTGCGTATCTCCGGTTTACTAGTTGTCCCAGTCATAATTCAATTGCTATAATTCTGAAAGAAATTAAAATGAATGTGCTTAGAAATATTATTGAATGAATATAAGTGATGTTGTGTGTCAGATCTTTTGGGTCTGGGGCGTGACATCTTAGACTTGTCTATACATATCTCACACGTTTTAGACTTCTTGTGACTCTCCACTTTGGTATTCATCTCAATTCTTGTCCAACCAAGATTATTGAATCACCAATTTTTCAACATTGTTATATTCTTTCTTTTTGATAAGCCATTCTATTTTAGTGTATAGCCAAGTGTAAGTTGATGCTCTATGCCTTATTCTTCATAGAACTTGTTGAATTCATTAGAAGTGTATTCTTTGCCTTTGTCACCTCTTATTATCTTTATCTTACGACCACTTTACTTCTTGACATGAGTTTTAAATTTCTTAAAAATATCAAAAACTTATAATTTTTCACATAAAAAGTAAACTTATGTCATCTTAGTATGATCATCAATAAAGAGAATAAAGTACCTATTTTGATCATGAGATGGAGTGTGTATTGAGTCATAAACATCTGTATGAATTAGTTCCAGTTGGCTCTTAGTCTTTCCACAATTTTTCAGAAAGAAAAGGTTGTTAATGTTGTTTCCAGAGTATACATCCTTCACAAATGTTGTTGATCTTTTTTTATTGGAGGTTGATCTCTCATCATATTCTTTGTTTGAAGAATCTTCAATCCGTAGAAATTAAAATAACCCAATCTTCTGTGCCATAATCATGACTCGTCTACTTGTGCCTTCATTGCTATGTCAATTGCATATCTTTATTAGATAGGAAAACATCTATTCTCCTGCATTTTGATTTTTACAATTACGAGGGATTTGCCTTGCTTGTCATAGATTGTGCAAGAATCTCATTCAAAGTGTAGAGATTAGTTTTTCTCCATTATTTGACATATGCTTAGTAGATTTTGATCTATGTTAGGAACCAAGAGTACTTCGCTGATGTATATCTTTCCATTTTTTGTTTCTATGGCAATAGTACCTTTTCCTGTCGTGGCTCCATGTAGTCACCATTTTCAATTTTGATTTTTGTCGACTTTATCGAGACTATAGAAAGTTTTCTCATCTTTTCTCATGTGATTACTGCAGCCATTATTCAGGTACTATGTATCTCTCTTTTCTTTTTTTGTATATTCAGAGACATGAAAAAGAATATTCTTTGATTTTTGCTTTTAAGAGAAATTAACTTGATGATTTTGTTTCAAGCGACAAGCTTTTTCTACATGTCCAAACCTTTTACAATTTCGGCACTGTGGTTTTCCTTTAAACTAAAAGTCTTTCTCCAAGTGACTTTCTTTTTACAAATGCCACATGGAGGAAACTTGCTATCATTTTCTTTTTTATCTTTCTTGATATTCCATGTTTCCAGGATTTTCATTTGATTTTCTCCCACTTCTTTAGATTTCTGGGACCGTATATTAAATTAAGATTGAAAGGCATTTTTTTTATCATTTTCAAAACGCCTTTCTAATATTTTTTTATGAACCTTTAGAGAACCCATTAATTCTTCAACTGTTAATTTGTCTATATCTTAAGACTCTTCAACAACTATAATAATGGGATCATATTTTTATGTGCAAGTAATTAAAATTTTTTCAATAATTTTATTTTCTGGAATGTCATCTCTGTAGGTTCTTAATTGATTTACTATTTCATCTATTCTAGAATAATAATCTTTAGTAGTCTGAGAATCTTTCATTTTAAAATTTTTAAACTTCTTTATCAAAGTTTGAAGTTTACAGATGCGTAGCTTGTCACTTTCTTGAAACTCCTTCTGCAACTTATCCCATGCTGCTTTGGCATTTTTAGCTCCCATGATTCTTGAAAAAAAGTTTGTCTCCCAAACTGAGTTGAATGGCTAGCAGTGCTAGAGAATCCTTTTGGTGATTCTCCTTCAAATCTTTTTTCTGTACTGAAGATGAAGTGGAAATATCTTCGAGAATAGTAAATCATTCACCGAAAATATCCCACAAACCTTGAGCACAAAAATAAGTCTTCATTTTGATAGACTAAAAATCATAGTTTTCACTATAGATGATTAAAACTGAAATAGATGAGCGAATGGTGTCAGCTATGATAATGGATTAGAAATAATTTACGCCCAATATTGGTCGAACAGAACTTTAATATGTCAGTTATAATTGAAACTGGTTCAGATACCACTGATGATAAATTGAATGCTCTGATACCACTAATGATAATTTGGGTTAAAATGATGGAGAGTAATTTGATGGTATAAAATAGTGTTTAGAATAGTAGGCAATGATGATTTGATATTAGCGTTGATGGGACATAATGCTTTTATGAAAGCATTGTTGCGCCAAGAAGCATTCAAACAATAATTAGCACTATTATCAATTGTTATGCGGACAATCAATAATGCTAGCTATACCACAACGAGGCAACTAAACATCCAACAATATGCAAAAAAAAGAAAGAAAGAACACGAAGTTTAACGAGGTTCGGTAATGTTACCTATGTCCTCGGGTACCACTAGAACAAATCCATTATCTTCAAGAGAAGTTACAAAGTTTTTGAGCCACAAAATAAATTTTCAAACTATTGGGTTAAACTGCAAATACCCAAATAGTAGGGTCAATCTATAATTATTCAAAATAATAGGTATTACTACAAATGCCCAAAAATAAAGGGAAAAATAAAATTCTTACAACTTTCAGGGGTTTAAATGTAAAATTTTTAAACTATAAGGTTCTCATAAAGAGATCCTATAAATAGAAGGGAAGAAGAGAAATATTCCAAAAGGTACACTTAATCTTAAGGAGGGCCTTTCCTTATATAGGCCTAACCAAAACACCTCCATGCCATCTCCCACCAATGAGGGATTGGCTCAATTTGGCATATAAGCCAATTTTCAACAAATCTGCACCTTTGTGAATATGCCAATCCTCCACAAAGCTTCATTTTTTTCAAAAAATTATCTATCTAAAAAACAACGCCCCCAAATTTGCGCCCAATAGCGTTATCAAACTCGAATTATATCGATCAAGTCCAAACAATGATTGAACTTGATTGCTATCATCACTTTAGTCAACATATCTGTGGGATTCTCGGCTGTCCTAATCTTCTGAAGTAAGATTCTTCCTTTACTAATGATCTCCCGCACAAAATGATACTGAACATCAATATACTTCGTTTGAACATAGTATACTGGATTCTTTGCTAAATGAATAGCACTTTGACTATCAGAATAAACATAAATTTTCTTCTGACCAATTCCCAACTCATCCAGCAAGCCCTGTAACTAAATAGATTTCTTCACAGCCTCTGTAATTGCCATGTACTCTGTCTCTGTAGTAGATAAAGCAATTGTAGATTGTAAAGTAGACTTCCAACTCACAGGAGCTCTTACAAGAGTAAACACATAACCGGTTGTTAACTGACGTTTATCTAATCACCAGCATAATCAGAATCAACATAACCGACAACACATTGATCACATATATCATCTCTCTCAAAGACTAAACCAACATCTACGATTTTCAGTAAATATCGTAGAATCCATTTCACAGCTTGCCAATATCCTTTACCAGGATCATTCATGTATCTGCTCACTACTCCAACTGCATGTGAAATGTTAGGTCTCGTACACACCATAGCATACATTAGGCTACCAACTGCATTAGCATATGGAACTCGAGATATATACTATCGTTCCTCATCTGAACTAGGAGATAAAGATGCACTGATCTTCATATGAGCAGCAAGTGGGGTATTTACAAGTTTTGATTCCTCTGAAATGCCAAAATGCTGTAATACCTTCTTCAAATATTGCTTTTGAGTCAAACAAATTTTGCCTCATTCTCTGTCCCTGCTAATCTCTATACCTAGTATTTTTCTAGCTTCACCCAAATCTTTTATCTCAAACTCTTTGTTCAACTGAATCTTCAATTTTTTAATTTCTTCGACATTTGTTGAAGCTATCAACATGTCATCGATATACAAGAGTAGATAAATAAAAGAACCATCATGTAGCCTCTGAAAATACACACAATGGTCAAATTTGCTTCTTATGTACCTCTGACCTATCATAAACCAATTAAATCGCTTATACCAGTGCCTCGGTGATTGTTTCAAACTATAAAGCAATCTTTTCAGTTTATAAACTAATTTTTCCTTACCAGCAACTTTGAATCCCTCTGGCTGAGTCATATAGATTTTCTTTTCCAAGTCACCATGTAAAAATGCAGTTTTTACATCGAGTTGAACTATTTCCATATTTAACTGAGCTACTAAGGCTAATAAAATTCTAATGGAAGAATGTTTCACAACCGGAGAAAATACCTCATTGTAGTCAATTCCTTTCCTCTGTGCATAGCTTAGCCATCAACATTACCTTGTAGCGAACATCTTTCTTATAAAAAAATCCATCTTTCTTTGCATATACCCATTTGCACCCAATTGCCTTCTTACCATTTGGTAGTTGAGCTAGCTCTTAGGTTTCATTCTTATGAAGAGACTGCATCTCTTCCTTCATAGCTGTCTTCTACTGATCATCTTCAAAATAGCTGACTGCCTCTCTATAAGTGGAAGGAACATCATCATTTACAACTAGAAGTGCATAGGCCACCATATCAACAAATTAAGTAGGTCTTCGAATCTCACGTCTTGGCCTATTTACTGTAATAGTTTCTTGTTGCTGTTGAGGTTCATGAGTTGAACCTTCTCCATCATCTCCTAAAACTATATCTGTCATAGGAGTACTATTATCTGTCTCTACAGATCTAACCGAGTTCAATGTAGTTATTTTCAACTCCACCTCTGCTGAGTACGCTTCACCTATTACGGAGTACTATTCACTGTTGTCTGGTTTTCTGATTTCTTCAACATAGAAAACTCATCAAATGTGACATCTCTACTTAATACAATCTTCCTCGAACTCGGACACCAAAGACGATATCCTTTCACTCCTGAAGAAAGTCCCAAGAAAATTACTTTCTTGGCTCTGGAATCTAGCTTCGATTCTTTCACATGATAATATGCAATAGAACCAAATACATATAAAGAATCATAATCAAAAACAGGTTTTCCAAACCAAACCTCTAATGGAGTTCTATCACCAATAGGAGCTGACGGTAGATAATTAATGAGATGACATGCATAAATCACAGCCTCAGCCTAAAACTTTTTACCCAATCTCGCATTAGACAACATACACCGAACTTTCTCGAGCAATGTCCGGTTCATGCGTTCTGCCACCCCATTCTGCTGCGGTGTACCTCTCACAGTAAAATGACATACAATACCCTCATCTTGACACAATTTCAAGAACTGATCACTGTAATACTCACCACCATTGTCTGTTCTGAGATGCCTGATTTTCCTACCTGTTTGTGTTTTAACCATCTTTTTTCATTTAAGGAAAGCACTAAGTACATCATCTTTAGATTTCAAAAAGTACACCCAAGTTCTTCTGAAAAAGTCATCAACAAAAATAACATAGTAGCGCAAACCTCCCATAGATGTAGTCTGAGAAGGTCCCCATACATCTGAGTGAACATAATCAAGAATACCTTCAGTATTATGAATAGCGGTGCCAAACTTCACTCTCTTCTGCTTTTTCAGAACACAATGCTCACAAAAGTCTAGCTTGCAAGTCTTTGCACCTTTCAATAAGCCTTTTTTTACTAAACTGAATAAGGCTTTTTCACCCGCATGCCATAACCGCATATGCCATAATCTAGTGATCTCTGAATTTGCATCATTATCAGAAATCATGGCCGCTGATCCAATCACTGTACTACCATTGTAGTAATACAAGTTATTCCTCCTAGTGCCTTTCAATGTTACAAGAGCGCCTAAAGTGACCCTCAGAATTTCATCTCTTATAAATACAATATAACCTTTCGATTCCAAGGCTCCCAAAGAGATGTGATTCTTCTTCAACTTTGGTATATACCGAACTTTTGTCAGAACTCTAGTTGATCTATCATCATTTTTCAACTGGATTGAACTTATCCCAGCAGTATGACAACTATCATTATTGTCTATATACACAACTCCACCATTAAGCTCTTCAAAGTTAAAGAACCATTCCCGATGTAGACACATATGATAAGTACAACCCGAATCCATAATCCATTCGTCAGAACGAGACGTGGATGAATGACCACTTAAACAAAAATCTGGCAAACTATCATTGCTTATGCTCTCAACAACACATGCATAAGAAATAGTCACATCTTTTTCTTTCTTTTTCAATTTCGGACAATCTTTCTTCTAATGCCCTTTCTCCCAACAAAAAGCACACTAATCTTTTTCTACTTTACCCCTCGACTTAGATTTTTCTCTTTTTTCTAGTTTTCTATTTTGGCTACGCCCTCTCATTGTCAATGCTTCTACTGACTCATCTCTATGTTCTCTCTGATCCTTTCTACATATTTCATAGTTTGTCAAAGAGGAACAAACTTCTTCAAATGACAATTTATCCTTTCCATGAATGAGAGTAATACATAAATGATCTAATTCATTCGGAAGAGAACCAATCAACAGCATAGCCTTTATTTCATCTTTAAAGGTTTCCTCTAAAATTAATAAATCAGCAATTAGCTTATTAAATTCATCAATATGAGAACTGATACTCGTACCTTATCTCAACTGAAGATGAAACAATCTTTTCAATAGATACAACCGGTTCTCATTGCTTTTCTTCATATATTTGTTCTCCAGGGCCTTCCATAATGCATTGGCAGATTTTTTTCTGATGAACGGATACTTCTACTCTCTACAAAGACAAGAACGAATCAACCCACAAGCTTTTATATTAAGCCTGTTCCAGTCTGTCTCCTTGATATCTTCTAGTTTTGTTTCTTCCAGAACTATATCCAAGTCTTGTTGACACAATCCATCCAACACTTCACTCTGCCATAGGCCGAAATTCTTTCGGCCATCAAATTTTTTCACATCTATTTTTAAACGAGACACTGTCACTGTTCTCACATCTATTTTTAAACGAGACACTGTCACTGTTCTCATCGATGTAGATGATGATGATGCCATAGCTACCTCGCACAAATGAGCTTGATACACAATATCACAAATAACCAAGCTCCACCAAATAATTATATCCAATAACTAGCAATTCAAAATTCACCAATCCAGAATAATAGTAAGTGCTCAATAGAAAATAACCACTCACTGTCCTAAACCTGTGGCTCTGATACCACTTGTTGCGCCAAGAAGCGTTCAAACAATAATTAGCACTATTATCAATTGTTATGCGGACAATCAATAATGCTAGCTATACCATAACGAGACAACCAAACATCCAATAATATGCCAAAAAAAAAAAAAAAAAAAGGAAGAACACCAAGTTTAACGAGATTCGGTAATGTTACCTACGTCCTCGGGCACCGCTAGAACAAATTCACCATCTTCAAGAGAAGTTACAAAGTTTTTGAGTCACAATACAAAATTTTAAACTATTGGGTTAAACTATAAATACTCAAATAGTAGGGTCAATCTGTAATTATCCAAAATAATAGGGTATTATTACAAATGCAAAAAAATAAAGAAAAAAAATAGAATTCTTACAACTTTTAGAAGTTTAAATATAAAACCTTTGAACTATGAGATTCTCATAAAGAGATCGTACAAATAGAGGGGGAAATATTCCAAAAGGTACAATTAATTTTAAGGAAGGCTTTACCTTATATAGGCCTAACTAAAACATCTCTATGTCATCTCCCACTAATGTGAGATTAGCTCAATTTAACATATAAGTCAATTTTCAACAAATATTTATTTGATTATAAAAAGAAATAGTGGAAGGAAACGTGAGTGAAAAGAAAAAATTTAGCAATTATTTTTCATTTCCATTGCATGCTTTATTCGCATTGCATTACATGCATTGCTTTGTTTGCAGTGCATTACATTGGATTGCATTTGCATTTTATTGAATTGCTTTTGTAACAAAACCTATTTATAGAAGAGTTTAAAGTCGATAATAGCTAACATTTTTTTGCACCGGCTTTGACTTTGGAGTTTCTACCATTTTCAACTAATTTCTTACTTACTTTCTAAGTATTTCTAGTTTTTTCTAGACAATATTTATTTAATATTGTTCTAAAATTTTCTAGAAATTTGTATCAATTTATCACCGCTCATTTTAGAGAGGCAAACATAGTATGATCATCAACAACTGTCTCAGTACTATGCTTGATCATTAACAACTGTTATCAATAAATTGATCCAGTTCTTTTAAAACTCCTATCCACCTTATTAACATTCATACCAGTTAAATTGCTCACAAAAGCCAGCCATGGAAATTGGGGTGAAATAGTCCCCCCACATTCAAAGTCCCTAAAAGAACCCCTAATTCCACTAGTTGTAGCTTCTTGAACTTAATTTATCCCATTTTCTCCTTCAATATATATAAACACTTTGCCTAGAGCAATCCTGCCTGTGATATCATTCGCAGCAAAGTGAATGCTTATGTTAAGTCCATGGGAGATGAGAAAGACTGCTCAATTTTTTGAATTAATACAGAGCTGTCTCTTAGCTAATTCTATTAAAATTAAATCGATGTGATTCGACCCTTTTCACGCTAAGAAGGTGTTTGACACAAATGCTCCTCTTTTGCCTCCAAAATTCACCATACGGGGCCATGTACACAAGTCCTTGTAACCATACAAAAAACTAGATATAAGCAATGTTATATGTTTTGGATGAAAAGGTTATATAGCGAGTTTTCATGCTCTCTCGAGCTGCATCAGACCACAAGAGTAGGCGATTTACCAAGATGCAATTACAGCATGAGAGAGCCATAGCTTTGAGCTAAAGATTGAATTGTGCGATATGGGTGAAATCCTAATTGTTGGGGATCGCCTAAAATTAGAAGCTTTTATAGCGAAGGTGGCAAGTTTTTGTGCTTACTGAAAATAAAAAAATATCCGCAAGATAAAAAAAAAATGAGCACTTGAAACGAGAAACTTCTAGAGAAAATATATATTCAATTTGTACCTTGTATTTCTATCATTTCGAAAAAATGCAAGACATTTATGTTTTAAGGCTGCAATACAGTGTTAATTTCTCTCAAAAATTTTAATTTTTGGCTTAGAAGGTTTTGATGAATTCAAACAACAAAAAAAAAATATATATATAATTTTTTTCGGCCAAAATAATTTTTTTTTTAAAAAAGCGTTAGATAACGAGAACAAGATCACTCATAAAAGATATCAACAAAACATAAGGATATTTTTAAAATTATACTTATATTGTATTAGATTGAATTTGAAGGTGTCAATAGAAATATTATTTTGTTAGCTTTTCAAAGAATTTACAAAAGTTAATTTACATTTTTTTTATGCATAAGTTATGGCAGAATCTTTTAAGTATGTGCAACATGAAAAATGCAAACTAGTTAATCAGTAATTGGTTTGAGTTAGTAGCTAACCTACTCAAAGCAATTAGCTAGTTTAGACAAAACACTCAATCGGTTTTGATGATAAAAGTTCTATAATAACTATAAATTGTTAATTTTTTTATAGTAATTATTAAAAAAGAGTTTATTGCTAAAAACAACAGAATTATAATTAAGCGGTCCTTACATAAAACAAGGAACTCAAGTCTAGTACGCCTCTGAAGGAGGCATAGAGAGACACAAAGAACTAGGGGTGACTCACTATCTATTTATAATATGATCTATGTTTTAGCTATTGAGAGCACTTAAACATCTAAATACAGACAATATTTTTAATACTTTGGAAAGCAACAATGATAAAAGGACTTTTTTTTTTTATTGAAATACTACTTGATTTCGTTCCAACCATATGAAGTAGACTGAAGCGCAGAAAAATACCCTAAGAATCTTTATAAATATAAACTTCATACATATTTTAAGACTCAAGAGAACATCCAAGAAACTTTATATCAACTCTATAGAATACAAAATATTTATATTTGTAATTAAACTTTGTAATATATATTTGGTCATTTTGAATATTTTTAAAGAATTTAATTAGATCTAATAAATAATTGGTGTAAAAATTTAATTAATATTTGAGAAGTTAATAAATAATTTTGAGAGATTAACCAGGTTAATGAAATCTTCAAGTAAGTTTGCTTGAAAGCGTGAATGTAAGTAAGATTCATGTTGAATAACACAAATATCTAATGTTAACATTTTTTGTCTTTTACATTGTTTAATTTGTGCATTCTATTCTTATTTGTCCTATTGTGCTTTTTCGTATGAATATCTTATATTTGACTATATTTTGAATTGTAAATTAATAGGCTGCTAGAGTATAAGAATATAATTCACCACTCTCTTGGATTATACTTCTAAACCCATTTTTAAACTTTCACTATTTTGATAGTAAGTAAAGGAATGAGAGAAGTAAATACATTTTTTATTAATTATTTTTATCAGAATTTTTGGTAGTTAATGTGATTCATTAAAACCACACATACATGGATGCATAAATTTTTTTGAGAGCCGATATTGCACAAAACCTTTATAACCAAAAGACAAAGTACGTTTCCTGCACAAAGTGGTCGGAGTTCGAGTTTTCCATGGTATGCATATAAAAGTAGATCTCTCCTTATATGTGAGCTTATTTAGTCCTAAATATTTAAATTAGACTATTATACATGTATGATTATTAAGAATTTTAGTGATAACCTAAACAAAATATAAATATATAATTATAATTTAAGCGGTGACCGTTATAAATATATATATATTTAGTTTTGTTTTGAAACAGAAGAAAAAACGAAGCAAAATCAGAGAGAGAAGAGAAGAAAGAAAAAAGAGAGAAAGAAAAGAGAAAGGAGAAGCAGGAAGAAAGAAAAAAAAAAGAAAGAATTTAGAAAAAGAAATAAATTTTTTTTAAAAAATCAGTTTAAATAGTTAGAATTATATCTAATATTTTAGCGGGTAAAAATTTTACGATATTAAAATATTTATATTATATATTGGTATTAATGATGTATTTTTATACCCTATGATACAAGAGGTGTGTGAATAGTAGATAGATCTCAGAATCTAAACCCAGCTCAAGATTAGCTCATTTTTGTGAGTGGATAACTATATATATATATTATATGTTTTTAATACAACAATTATGATTTAATTACACGTTATCAGATTTAACTATAATTTATTTTAGACAGATAAATATTTATGTTAATTAGTATATTCAGAAATATTTTTAGAATTTATTATAGTATAGTTTATGATTACATTCAGTACAGAAATATTTATTTTAAAACAATTATGCTTTCATAATATTATATAGTAGTAGTTTTTGAACCATTATATGTGTACCCTCTCATTTAGTGTAGTTGCTCTGCGCATGCGTTAGACCAGTTTAGTTTGCTCTACTTGAGCGATGTAACATTCTGTCGAGTTAGACCAGCTCAAATTCCGCGCTCTACATGTGCGAGAGTTACTTCGTCGGGTTAGACCAATTTTTCTTCAAGTACAAGTTTGATGTGGTTTTCAATGTATATGTGGTATATGTTTTCAGAGTTATGTTACATATATTTACCTTGATAATAGATTTTATGATAGTTACGCTTTTAGATTTTCAGATTCCTAGTATTATGTTATAATTTTAGCTTTAACACAAATTTTATGACAACTCATACTTTTAGTATAAGTTTATTAATTACTCAATATACAACTTTATGATTATTTTATCTTACAGATTTATACGTGTACAACACATATAAAGTATATAATATTTTCAAATTATGTTCACTCACTAAGTTACAAGCTCACCATTTTTTCTATTTTTCTCAAATTGTCACAGGAATTTGTGCAGTGTGATACAGTCATCACATTTTGAGGTTGGCCACGATATGCATAGCTGCATGAGTGTCTCAGTCTGTGTATTTGTATATCTTTTTGTATATTGAAGTATACATGTATACTTTTGTTGAGGCAAGTAGTCTCGTTATATCAAATGTATGAGTAAAAAGTATGTTAGTCCCATATCATCACAGGATCCGCCTCAATTTTTTAAGAGGGCTCGAGTCGGGTCTTGTCATAGACTATAGGTAGACTAAACCTAGGCGGATCCATAATACAATCCTCTACATGTGAGCTTAATCTAAGAGTTAGAGTCTCCTTTATGTATATAAAAATAGAATTTTCATTTATATGTAGGCTTAATTCAAGCGTAAATCGATATCTAAACTACGTCATAAATAATTAATTTGTAAAAATTTATAAAGAAAAAAAATTATATTGCGTTCTCATTGATGAATGTTGGAGTATATATAAAATTTACAAAAACAACTATAAAAGAAAAGATAAACCTAAAAGAGAATAAATCTAATAGGAGTTAAGAAGTTAAATATTATTAAAATATAAATTTATTTAAAATAAATAAATAAATTTAAACTAAATAATTAAATCGAAACAAGTTAATTTAAACTAAATAATTAAATTTGAATCTTAATTATTTATCACAATTTAACAGCTTCCATCACTTACATGTAGGCTTAATTTAGATGTAGATACATAGAGTGAGCTACAAATAAGCTTAATCAAGGTGAGTTCCATGTTTCAACGGTTGAAGATGATTTAACTTTTAGAAATTATAAACATTTATATCCCCGAAGTTAAGTTTGGCATATTTATGTTGACGTTTGAGATGTAACATTAATTTTTGAAAGCCTATGAATTTAGTAGTCTAAAAATTGTCATATAATGATTTATTATTACTTTTTGCATACATATCCATACAAAATAGAAAAACCAGTAACAAGGAAAACAAGTTGAAAGAACACAAGAATATAGGAAGGTAATTTCATTCATTTTTCATTCATCTCGCTTCTAAATTATTGATTGTCAGATTTATTCAATTTTTTTTTATCTTGTAGCTATAGTATAATCAAATGAAAATCGAATGTGTTTTGTTTTATTATTTTTTTTCCTAAAAAATAAGAACTAAGTGCTGTTATATTTATTTACATCCAAAGTCATTCAATTTATCGACATTTTTCCTTAGTTATGACACCCTATTTCCCCGCATTCCATACCCAAACAAATGTGATTTATTCTCTCTTTGAAATTAGTACTTTTGAGGGATAGAAATGACTTTGTCTTCTAACTCAATTTTGCCATTGTTTTTCTTAAGGAAAGAAATGACTTGGTTTAAGTGGGTAAGTTCAAATTCCAACTTTTAGCGTGTTAGAAGTGGAAGCATACAAATAAATAAAATTATCAAAATAATATATACAGAATAAGTAATTAAAAAATAAAGAGAGAAATGGTAGAAGAAGAACACACAAAGAATTATGTAGTACGGTAACTTGCCTACTTTCACGGTAGATCAAGATCACACTTTTTTTTTATTATGAATCACAAGATACTTACAAAGCACGCTATTTATAAGAAAGATCACAAAGATAACTCTCTCTTACACTTTAAGAATTTTCTCTCATAAAGAACTACAAAAATTTCTTACATGATCACGTAGATCTCTTTCTTGATCGTAAAGATGTGTTTACAAGCCAATTGAGAGCCTTTATATAGGCTTTGAGACGTCCTAAATTTACCCTAAACGTGTAAGAATCGTATTATAGAGTCTTGAAGTAAGTGAGAGATGAAATAAATGAAGTCTTAATTCGGAAAACACTTCCCGCGCCTAGTGCCACGGTGCTTAGCTCTCACCGCCATGGTGCTAGTACGCCTGTTTGGGCGCCGCGGCGCTCGTCGCCTACCTCCGCGTCGCTCACATTCTGAAATGGATAGACTGCTGAAATGAAGATAAAATGGAATATTTGACTTCAACTTGAAACCCCGTCTCTGCAGTTTATGATTTTCCTTCTCAGATTTTACCTACACACAAGTGAAGGGATAGTGAGAAATAAAGATCTTGTTTTACAGCTTTTCTTATAATTATTAAACACTGAATGCCTATGGCTATTGCGCTCTTGACCTGATACAGAACGGTTGTTCGTTGGCACTAAGAAGAGCTCAATTAGTGTGATTTTCGGGAGCTATGAAGGACAATAAAGTCTATATCTTAGGTAAATAAATTACATACGGCACTTTATATGACCATGCATCCAAAGATTAGTTTTCCAAGTAAATCTAAGAAATATAAACTAGGCAACTATACTATCTAAATCTTTGCAGAAAAACAAAATAAAGCATAGGAACTTCGATGAGTAACTAAAGCATGAATCATGGGATGAGAGAAATGCATACCTCAAATGTGAACTAGCGTCAAAATTGATTCCATGACAATCATATTCCATAAGGATATATTCGAATGCCATACTACAACTTATCGGCAAAGTCCCATAGCTTTTGTTTCAACTCTGGCTGAGGCCACCACAATTCCAATTTCTTTAAGCTCTTTATGCGCCAGAGCTTCTGGGGAAGGCCTGACAGGATCCAACCCAAGTCCTTATTGAAAGTTAAGGTAAATCCTATGATAATATGATATTGATATACTCTTTATTCATTGTATTTAATACAACAAAGATACGTGCTTTAATAAAAATGTACACGTGTACATAATTATACAAAAAAATAATAATTCATGCAATTACACATTTATGAGCTAACCTCAAAATGTAAAAATTGTATTACATTGCATAAATTTATGCGACAACCTGAAAAAAAGAAGAGAACAATAGAAAAAAAAGTGAGCTTGTGACCTAGTGAGTGTATATAATCTAAAAATATCATATAATTTATATATACAGTAAATAATAGCTTCTTAATAATAATTAATAATAAATAATACTATATATAATATACAAGTATAAATATGCAATATAAAATAATTATGAAACTGCATATTAAGTAATTAATAAACTTTTTATTATAAAATTTGTGCTAAAATTAAAAATCATAACATAATACTGAAAATCTAAAAATTTGAAAGCGTAAACTGTCATGAAATCATTTCTATGCTGAATATATATAACATAGCTCAGGGAATAAATACTATATACACATTAAAAATCACACCCAACTTGTATTCGAAAAAAACGTGGTCTCACTTAGTTGAGTAACTCACACACAAGCAGCGGGGGAACGTGGTGTCACCCGGCGAAATACTGCATCGCTCAGGCAGAGCAAATAAACTGGTCTAATCCAAGTTTTAGAACAACTATACTAAAGGGGAGAGTACACATATGATGATTTAATAATTACTACTATATAATATCATAAAAGACAAATTATTCTGAAATAAATATTTTTGCATTAAATGTAATCATAAGATTACTATAATAAATTCTAAAATATTTATGAATATACTAATTAGCGTAAATATTTATTTGTTTAAAAATAAATTATGAATAAAGTAAATCTGATAATGTGTAATCAAATCATAAACTGTTGTGTTGAAAACAATATATATAATTATCCATTTATAAAAGTGAACTAATTTTGAGTTAGATCTAGATTTTGAGATCTACTAACTTTTAGTATTCATCATATATTATAGGGTATAAAAATATATCATTAGAATCACCGATATATATTATAAAAACTGAAACATTAATATTTTAATTTCATAAAATTATTATCCGTTAAATCACTAAATATAAATTTAACTATCCAAATCTTTCCTATATTTCTTTTTCTATTTTTCTCTTATATTTCTATTTCTTTTTTTTTTTCCCTCTCTGATCTTTCTTTCTTTCTCAATTTGCTTTTGATTTCTCTATCAGCTCGATGCATAAAATTTAGAAAGTTCCCTTTATATAGAGATTTCGGCCACCCATAAGACCAGTTGAAAACTTGCACCACTTGCATGCTTAACTTCTTTTTTTATATTTCTTTTTCCCTCACAATGCTACCATGCCCCATGTAACGCCCACATGTTAAAATACTATTTCTTCCCATCAATTCATTTACCAAGCATTTCATTATTTTATAACCCAAAATTATTACTTATCACTTAAACAAAGCAATTTAAGTCCACGCGTGGCTTGCTACCCCTTCAACAGTTATGTTGGCTCATCCTTTTTTTTTTTTTTCCATTTTTTTAATACCCTAAAAGCCATTTCTTGAAATGAATATATCCCTCAATAGTATTAGCATGTGTATTAAAATTCTTCCCCCTTATAAGAATTTTATCCTTGAAATTTACATATATGTTTAAAATAAATACGGATACTAATCTCTTATTTGATTCTCACACTCTCATATAGCATCTTCTACTGCATAATTCTTCCATAGGATTTTAACTAATAAAATAGTTTTATTACATAATACTTGTTGACGGTAATCAAGTATCCAAACATGCTCTTTGTCATAAGTTAGGTTCGCCCTTAATTAAGCTGTTTGAGTATCTAGAATATGAGAAGGGAAAGATATATACTTTCATAACATAGAAATATGAAACACATCCTGAATGCATGATAACTCAAGCGGTATTGTTAGGTGGTAAGAATCATACTAACCGTCTCAATAATCTCATATGACTAAATATATCGAGAACTTAATTTTTTATATTTTTCAAAGCGAAGTATACCTTTTTATAAAGAGATTTGTAAAGAGACTTTGTCACCTATTACAAACTTAATCTGTTTATAACATTTATCTATATAATTCTTTTATCTATCTTGAGCGACCTTAAGTCTATCTTTGATAATTCTGATCTTTTCACTATTAGTTTAGATAATCTCTAGATCTAATAGTTTTCTCACTCCAACGTTATCCCAATAAATTAGAGTTCTATATTTTCTTCCATATATATCCTTATAAGGAGCCATCTGAATACTAGACTAGTAACTGTTATTATAGAAAAACTCTATTAATGGTAAATAATCTTCTTAGTTACTCTTAAATTGCAACACACAGGCTCTCAGCATGTCCTATAATATTTGTATAGTTCTTTCTAATTGCCCATTTGTTTAAGGATGAAAGGTTGTACTAAAATTTAACTTGGTGTCTAAGGCTTTCTATAAGTTAGGCTAGAATACAAAAGTGAATCAAAGGTTTCTATCTGATACAATAGCCATTGGAGTCCCATGCACCTTAAAATCTCACTTATATACAAATGAGCTAGTCTATCTAATTAGTATGAAACCTTACAAAGTAGGAAACGAGCAGGTTTCATAAGTAAACCAACAATCACTCAAATACTATTGTGACTACTCTGAGTACGTGAAAGTTAAATAAAAAAAATTCATGATGATATATTCTCACTTTAACTCAAGAATTAGAAGTGGCTAAAATAATCTTATTGGTTTCTAATGTTTTGCTTTAACATGCAGACAAATCAAACAGTGAGATATAAACTCTACAATATCTTTTTTCATACTCTACCACTAGTAATATTCTCTCAAAATATGATACATTTTCATACTATTAAGTCAAACTGTGAACTTCTTCTAAAATCTGCTTCATTAATTTTGAATTATTTGGATAACGAAGTTTGTTACTTATAACTAATGTCCCATTAGCTCTCTATAATAAATTGGTCTGTATTCCAACCATTGCTTCTTACTTTGGTTTAACTAAATTAATATCCTAATCATGCATCTCTCAAATCTGATAAGTGAATATAGGCCTAATTTAAAAATGTGCTAGTAGTACTTCAGATTCATCTACTGATAAATTAATGCCATAGATCTCAATTTAAGATGTAGTGAAAGATAAGTCACTCTAAAATTAGCCAAGAATTAGAAGACTTTCTGTTGAGTGTAACTACCACCACATTAGCCTTACTTAGATGATAGTCAATAATATAGTCATAATCTTTAATTAGCTCTAACCATCTTTGTTGTCTCAGATTCAAGTCTTTTTTTATGAACTGATACTTTAAACTCTTATGATCGATGAAGATTTGAAATATGATACCATATAAATAATGCCTCTAAGTCTTAAATGTAAATACTACTCCTGCTAATTCTAGATCATGGGTCAGATAATTTAGCTTATGTTTCTTAAGTTTCCTAAAAGCGTAATGTAGTAACCATTTATCCACAACCGATAAGAATAAGTATTTACATATATATATATATATATGTATGTTTCTTAAGTTTCCTAAAAGCATAATGTAGTAACCATTTATCTACAACCGATAAGAATAAGTATTTATATATATATATATAATATTCATATTTTATTTGTATGTGGATGATACTTAATTTATGTATTGTTATTAGTATTATTTGTATAGATTAAAGACCTACTATTAGTATTGAATTTTTTTTACAAGACTTTAGATTTATTTTAGGGACCAAATTGTAATACTTTAAAAGTTTTAGGGGTTAATTTATAAATAATAAACGTTAGCATTTTAGTATAAAAATAAGCATTTTAAACCATAATTCACTCATTTTTGGTCGAGCTACCCCTTTTAGAGAGAGAAAAGAGAGAAATAGAGGGGACAGAAAGAGGAGAAGAAGAAAAAGAAAAAGAAATTGAAATTTTAGACTTTAAGAGGTACATCATAACTCTTTCTCAATTTATTGGTGTTAATTAAGTTATTTTTTAAGTTTTAATTTTTATACATATGTAAAATTGAGGACTTGATGTGGATTTTGTGAGATATATTGAGAATTAATGATGATTATGTAGATAACTTGATAAATCATGATGAATTTGTAGAATTTTTACTTAATAATCTCTTGATCCGAGAATTTTATAAATTATTGTACTTCGATTCTGGATTTGGATTTTAAAAATATGAAACCAGACACGTTTAAAATTATTTGAGACTTTGAATTGATTGAACATTTCAAAAATTGAATATTTAGTGAATTTACAAAATTAACCCTGTAATTCTAAAAATTTCTTGTGTTAACAGTATACTATAGTGACAAACAATTTTTGATCTGCTGAATGATCTTAAAAAATTATGAATTTTTGAAATATGATAAATTTATATGTCTAATATGATATATTAAAAATTTAGAATTTAAATCAATGTGGTTAAAATTTTATGATTTTCTAAAGTGTAAAAGTTCATTGCAGTATTTGATTAATATATTTGTAAAGCTATGGAATAAAATAGTTTTAAAATACTTTTGGTAGGGATTTTGAAGTGAGACATTTATCATAGATTGAGATATGTGTCAAGAGTAATTATATGATAGTTTTATAACTTTTGAGTTAGTATATGATTTTATAAAATTAGAAAATTGAATACTGTTCAATAAATATCTTGATCCTGTCAGGATAATAGTTTAGATTTGATGGTATTTATGAAATAGATTGTATATGAATTATAATAAAATATTCATATATAAGAAGGATGTATAAGTCAAGAATGGTATATTCTAATTTTGGTGTAATTGAACATCATTTGATGTATAAGAAAATTTTATTAAGTGTAAGTGGTCAGAATGACAAGTTTTGAGAAATAAAGTCATTAGACCAATTCAATTAGATAAGTGCAATATGTGTAATTTTGTTAGCTATTTAAATTATTTTGTGTGAATGGTGAGACTTATGAAATGATTAATCTCCATTGATAGGTTAAGGAGAATTAAGTCTTGTACTCAAAAGTATTAAGAGGTAAGTGTACTAGAGTTTTACGAAAATTACAATAAACATAGTAATTATTTATGTATGATTTTATAAATGTGCTTAGAAATAAGTTTATGTTATGCCAAAGTATATTTTGATATAAAATATGAAAGACATATGTTTATGAATGTAAGTATTGACATTAAGTATGGGCATCATGATATACATATGTTTATGAAAGTGAGATTTTCAAAATGAAATGTGTTTAACAAAAAAAGCTTTTAAAGTAGAATATGTCCATGAGAAACGTTTTGTGTTTTGAAGATGCTTGAAATTCACTATTTATTTAGTATGCACCTTATGTGCTTTGTGGAGTCTTTATGTGTGGTCTTTCCTTCGGGATTGATATATGTTATATGTTCCGTATGTAAGGAGGATCCTATTGATACCTAAAGGAAGATTGAGTCATCACATTCATATAGTGGCATATTGGTAAATATAAGAGGACTCACCGATGATCAGAGTGAGGATTTGGCTCTTATCTTCCGGCATGACCGTTATATATGTGTAATTTAAATCTCACTTATGCTATTCCTCTCATACAGTATGTTATTGATGAATAACATTTGGCTTATTATGTGATATGTGATATGGAAGTCCTATTAAGTAGTAGTTGAGTGATGGTATTCCTATTATATATTTTGAAAGAATGTGTAAGCGCTTACTTGACATGTGATTTGATAAGATTATGATTTTGATTTATTATGACATATCATACATATGCATTGTGTATATATATATATATATATGTATTTGTATTTTGATATATGAAAAACTAGTATACTTACTGAGTTTTATACTCATTATAGTTTATAGTGATTTCAGGTAAATAAAGTACACGTGTGCTTAGCAGATTTGGAAATGCTTCTGTTGTTCATTGGGTTTCCTAAGTTACTAGGTTGCTAAGTGTTTCATTTGTGAACACGTAGTTTAAGATATTTGATTTGTTTGTATTGAATAAATATTTATATATTATTTTATTAAGTGTGGTTGTATTTAGTTTATGTTTCACCAAGTATGGTCATGAGTTAATTTTGGTGATAAACCTATTAGCAACTTACTAAGGATTTATATGTAGAATTCAAGTTTGAAATTTTATATAATATTAATTATAAGTGCACATTATTGAATGAGTGTAAGTTATATCGTGTGTCAAATTTTTTGGGTTTGAAGCGTGACACACAATCTTTCACCATTCCATGTTACAGGAACACATAACCGAATCATTGACTGAAAGCATCACTATAAACATTAAATTCTTCAGTCCTAGAAGGAAGTATAAAAATAAAAATTGAAGTTAATATGTTCTTGAGTTTTTAAAAACTATCCTTACATTCATCTATTCACTCAAATTTCATATTCTTTCTAATTAACTTTGTTAATGGTATAACAATCTTAGAGAAGTCTTTAACAAATCTTTGATAATAGTCTACAAACCTAAGAAAACTTCTAACTTCTATCACACTTATTAATCTCCCCTAATTTATCGTGATTAGTATCTGAGGATCCATAAAAATTCCATTTGTCGAGATCACATGATCTAAAAATATAACTTTGTCAAGCTAACATTAACATTTGTTGAATTTAACACATAACTGTTTATTCCTTAAAGTCTTGTAAAACTATTTTCCAATGCTCTGTATGCTCATATGTGTTGTTTCAATAGATAAGAATGTTATTAATAAATACTATAAAAAACTTACCTAAATAATAACAGAATACTTTGTTTGTAAGATCCATGCAATTGGAATATTTTTCAATCCAAGTGACATTACTAAAAACTCGTAATGCCCATATCAGGTTCTGAAGACAGTCTTGGACATGTGTTAATATATTTGATTTTCAATTGATGATACCTTAACCGTAGATCAATATTTGAAAACATTTGTGCACCTTGTAGCTAAAAAAATAAATCATCAATAAGATGAAGTAGGTACATGTTACTTATAGTGACTTTATTTAGCTCATGATAATTAATACATAACCTTAAGGTTTTATCATTTTTGACAAATAATGTTGGTGCTCCCTATGGCAATACAATAAATCTGATAAAACTCTTATATACCAATTCTTGTAACTAAGTCTTCAACTCTTTTAATTCTGATGGGCCATTCTATATGGTGCTTGAGAGAAAAGAATTGTGCCTAGAATTCAAATTAATAACAAAATTATTCTCTTTATTTCGTGGAAAATCTAGAATGTCTTCAAGAAATACATTTAAAGAATCTCTAATCAATGAATATATTCTAACAATAATATAAGCTAAATAGGTTGAACATCATTTCTTGAGAAATTGCCTAGAAATCATAGTATATATAACACAAGATGAAGGAAATTTAGCTTTCCACAAAAAAAAGAAGAAGCTTTCTATGTTTTCTGAATGTTACTTCTTTTTTAAAATAGTCTACTATATAGCCTGTGATTAACTAACTAATCTATCCCAAGTATGGCTTTAAATTCGTGAATATCAAGAAGAATGAATTCTATCATCATCTCATGATTACCCACTCTACTAACATAACCTAGAAATACATTATTAGCCAATAATGATACTGTCATGGCTATTACCCTGAGGCCTCTAACTTTTTATATTGCTTCCAACAAATAGATATATAGCTTTAGATAAAACTCTGTCTCTGCCCTTTTACTAATGTAAGGCACTGACTATCTGAATATCCTGTATGGGCTGTCTCTCCTCTAAGTACTCTTTTACTACTAGATTCACTAACTAACCAATTTTGACCTTATTTATTCTTGAATGACTGAGATTTGCATGTCTCTATTAGGCTTCTCTCAATTCTCATTAGCCTTTACTAACTCACTAAAATAACTGTGCCTAATGACTATAACTGTTGACCTAATATTGCCTCTAAGGCATTGTTTAAATCTTTTATATTTATCCTTCACATTCTGCATTGTATATGAAAAATCTCAACAACTCTATAAATCGATTCTCGTACTTCTTTACTATCATCGATTCTTATTTTAACTTAAAGAACTTACTGGTCTGGATATTTGGTAAATCATAGGAAAGAATTCAATATTAAACTCTTTACAAAAATTACCCCAACCAATCACTCTTCTATATCTGTGTGAAATTGATGTCCACCAATGATATGCCTCACTCTTAAATAAAACTGTGAAAAATGAAACACTCTCATCATCCATACATTTTATAATATCAAATATTTGCTCTATTATAGGTAACCATAATTTTGCATCAATTGATTTGTAGTGCCTAAAAAATTCTTTAGGCCCAAACTGCGAATACACTCTATCGTATTCTCTCTTTAGGTTGCCTTTGTGTTTATCTCTCAACTACAATTGTAACAATTCGAACAAGTGCATCTGTAGATTGCTTTAAAGTGGGTCTATCAAGTTATCCATGTGTAAGTTAGATCTCATGTTGTACCAATAACTGAAGGTGTATTTGCTCTATAATAGGGTTAGCTTGAGTTTGATGTTTGGGTTTAGAGGAACTGACTTAACTACTTCATCTCTATAGGTTCCTATATTGTTTTTGATACCGAAGGAGATCTTACTTCAGTCACAGATTTCGTGTAAGGTTGGCCGCGCAGACCCACGATGAAAATTTATAAAATGCTTTAAAATGTTTCCAATATGCATGCATCATGTTATGGTCTACAGAATCTAAAACTATGATTTGACACCAAACTGACAGGACTCAACACTAGACACAAAATAAACCCTATATAAATAATTGTAAACTATTTATTGAGATTAAGCATTAAGAGATACTCTTAGAGAGGGGAAGAACTGGGTAAACACTAAGTGTTTGTGTGCGCTAGGGTGAAACCGTCGTTTGGGTGTTCATTGCTCGTGGTAGAGTAAGGGTTCACTAACCATTAAGTCTTTTTGAGGGTTCTTCATTGGGTTTTCCTTGTAAAATATCTAGGGGGTTAATAAGAGAGACTAGAATCCTTAGATCCACCATGGATGTAGGTAATTGGTCGAACCACGTAAGATTGTGTTGTACTCTTTTATATTCTGTTTTGGATTCTTGGTATTTTTCTTTATTAACAGGTTATTTCGCTACGCAAGGAGGTTAGGGTTCTAGATTGAATCTTGGGTTCTTTGCTTCAACCTATCTTAAGAAGGAGAATGACATTTTCTCCATAAAAAAACTACTATCAGAGCAAAGGTTCGATAATACACACATGAGGTATTTAAACCATGGTTGCAATCAAGCAATAAATAAAGAAGTTCAATGGGATGAATGACTTCAATCTTTGGAGGAAGAAGGTTAAGGCTTTTGTCACGCCCCAGACCCAAAAGGTTTGACACACGACATAATTTATATTCATTCAATAATATTTCTAAGCACATTCATTTTAATTTCTTTCAGAATTATAGCAATTGAATTATGACTGGGACAATTAGTAAACTGGAGATACGCAGAGTTTTCTCATAGATTAACACTCTACTACGTCACCAGTAGCAACTTTGTTACCAGAAGCCCAGAATATATTCATTGCAAATTCTTACTTAAAATTAATCCATTACCAGATTTGGTGAAACTTAAACTAAATCCAACCACACACAATAAAATAATACATAAGTATTTATTCAATAGGGACAAATTAAATATCTTATCTCACGTGTCCCCAAATGAAACACTTAGCAACCTAACAACTTAGGGAACCCAAGAAACAGCATAAGCCTTGCCAAATTCGCTAAGACACATGTACCTTATTTATCTGAAATCACCATAAACTATAATGAGTATAAAACTCAGTAAGCATACTTGTTTTTCATATATCAAATACAAATACATATATGTACACAATGCATATGTATGATATGTTGTGGTCAATCAAAATCATAATCTTATCAAATCACATATCATGTAAGCGCTTACACATTCTTTCAAAACACATAATAGGAATACCATCACTCAACTACTACTTAGTAGGACTTACATATCACATATTACATAATGAGCCAAATGTAACTCGTAGGTGACATACCGTATAAGAGGAATAGTACAAGTGAGGCCTTTAAATTACACATATATAATGCTCATGCCCAAAGGTAAAAGCCAAACCCTCACCCTGATCATCGGTGAGTCCTCTCACATGCACCAATACGCCACCACACGAATGTGATGACTCACTCTTCCTTTAGGTACCAATAGGATCCTCCCTACATACGGAACACATAACATATACCAATCCCGAAGAAAAGACCACACATAAAAGCTCCACAAATCACATAAAGTGCCTACTAAGTTAACAGTGAGTTCAAGTACCCTCAAAACACAAAATATTTCTGATGGACATATTACACTTCAAAAGCTTTCTTTATTAAACACATCTTATTTTGAAAGCTCACTTTCAAAAATACATGTATGTCCATGCTCAATGTCAATGCTCACATTCATAAACATATATTCACATTTCATATCAAAATATACTTTGACATAACATAAACATATTCTTAACCCCATTTGCAAAATCATACAAAATAATTACTATGTTTATTGTGATTTCAGTAAAAAGTCTAGTATATCTACCTCTTAACACTTTCAGCTACAAGGCTTAAATCTCCTTAAGCTATCAATGGAGATTAATCCTTTCATAAGTCTCACAATTCACACAAAATACTTTAAATAGCTTACAAAATTATACACAATGCATTTATCACATCAAATTGGTCTAAATACTTGGTTTCTCAAAACCTGTCATTCTGACCACTTACACTTAACAAAATTTTCTAATACATCAAATGATGTCCAATTCCTCCAAAATCAGAATATACCATTCTTGACTCATATATCCTTCTTATATATGAATATTATATCAAAATTCATACACAATCCATTCCATACACACCATCGAATCTAAACTACTAACCTGACAGGATCAAGATACTTACTGAACAGTATTCAATCTCCTAATTTTATAAAACCATATACTAACTCAAAAGTTATAAAAATATCACATAATTACTCTTAACACATGTCTAAATCCATAATAAATATTTCACTTCAAAATCACCGCCAAAAGTATTTTAAAACTATTTTATTCCATAGCTTTAAAAATCTATTAATCAAATACTGCAATAAGCTAACACTCTTTAGAAAATCATAACAATTTAACCACATTGATCTAACTTCTCAATTTTGAGTATATTTATTAGACATATAAAATTATCATATTACACAAATTTGTAATTTTTGAAGATCATTCAGTAGGCCAAAAATTATTTTTCACTGTATTATACTGTTTACACAGGAAATTTCCAGAATTTCAGGGTTATTTTGGTAAATTCACAAAAAATTCAATTTCTGAAATTTTGAATCGATTCAAAGTCTCAGATGATCCTAAACATGTCTAATTTCATATACTCAAAATTCAAAACCAGAATCGAATCAAAAAAATTTATAAAATTCTTAGATCAAGAAACTATCAAGCAGAAATTCTACAATCCATCATAATTTATCAAACTATCTTATAGATCATCATCAATTCTCAAAATATCATACGAAATACACATCAAATCCTCAATTATACATATTTCCAGAAATCAAAACTTAAATAAATTAACATAATTAACACCAATAAATTGAGAAATAGTTGTGATATACCTCTTAAAATCCAAAATTCCAATTTCTTCTTCTTTTGCTTCTCCTTCTTCTCTTTCTCTCCCCTCTTTTTCTGTCTTCTCTCTCTCTAAAAGAGGTAGCTCGACCAAAATGAGAGAATTAGGATTTTAAAAGTGTATTTTTATACTAAGTTGCTAATTTTTGGTATTTATGAATTTACCCCCAAAACTTTTAAAGTATTACAATTTGATCCATAAAATAAATCTAAAGTCTTGCAAATAAACCCAATGCTAATAGTATGTCCTTAACCTATACAAACACTAATAATAACAATATATAAATCAAGTATCACCCATATATAAATAAAATACGTATATATATATATATATATATATAAATACTTATTCTTACCGGTTGTGGATATTGGGTACTACAGATTTACTAGTGAAGGAAGGGCTAGACTTAGCATTGGAGGAAGCCAGCTCCTTACCTAGTGATAGGACAACAATCTCAAAGTCAGGGAAGAAATATTGGGACACGATTAAGAAAAAAGGCTCATAGCACTATAATCCTAGCATTGAGCAATGAAGTATTAAGAAAAGTTGGTGATGAAGAAACTGCTTTGGGGCTATGAAAGAGACTCGAGGCATTGTACATGAAGAAGTCTTTTACAAATAGACTTTTTATAAAAAAGAAACTATGAAAACTGATAATGCACGAGGGATCTTCATTGAAAGCTCACATTGATGAGTTTAACAAGACCATCATAAGTCTTGAGCAACTGGGCATCAAGACTGAGGATGAAGACAAGGCCATTATCCTATTAAGTTTGTTGCCGAAGAGCTATGAGAGTTTTATAGATACGCTGCTATATGGTAAGGAGTCTTTAATGATGAATGATGTCAATGCATCATTGAACTCAAAAGAATTGACAAAGAGATCTGAGTTCGAGAGTGGAGCAACATTACTTGCACAAAGAAGGAGATCAACCAATTAAGGAAGAGATCCAAGAAGTGTTTCCTTTATAATAAGGAAAGGCACTTTGTGAAGAATTGTCCGAAATTAAAATGCCAAGGAGGGTGGGCTGTAATTGGTATTGAGGAAGACACTAAAGTTGTAGACACATTGGTAGCCTCAAAGGAAAAGTATGTTGGCAAATGGATACTAGATTCGGGGTACAACATCCATATGTGTCCCGATAGATCGATGTTTACCAACTATAAAGCCAAGAGAGGTAAAAATTTAATGAGGAATGACATGACTTATGAGATCATTAGAGTTTGTGACATAAGGCTGAGGATGCAAGGTGGAGAAACTAGGGACTTACATGGTGTAAGGTATGTTCTTAAACTTAGGAGAAACTTGATATCTATAGACAAGCTTGAAGACGATGGGTATTCGGTTAGAGCAAAAAAAAAAAAAACACTGAGGGTAAAGAAACGGCCTATAAGGTTTGAGGGTAAGAAGAATAATGGAAGGCTCTATGTGCTTACTGGAATGGTCATGAGTGGCTCAACGTGGGGTGTTGGGATAATGCAGACCACAAAGCGACATCTAAACCGTGCTCACTGAGGTAATAAGAGTAAAAAAGGAGTGCAACGCATCCATACCCTATACAAGGTACATGAATGTCTTTGGAGACCAAAGTCACTAGCCTGAAAAAAGTTAAGTCTTAATGGAGACTTAATTGGACTCAACTCTAGGTAATAGAGTATTGGTGTGAATCGGATTCAGAAGCCTTCTTATTTGAAAATTTTTGAATCAAGGAAGAGTTTGTTGGAAAATTGGTGATTCAACAATCTTGGTTAGATAAGAATTGAGATGAATACCAAAGTGGAGATTCACAAGTAGTTTAGAACATATGGGATGTGTATGGAGAAGTCTAGGATGTGTGAGACACGAAGGAGAAAGTGTAACAGGACTCAAAGACCCAAAGAAAGCAAAGAAAATGTAAATAGGGGGCATCAGGACTGAGCGCCGCTGCACCCAACACAGAAGCCCAGTACCGCATCGTTAGGTCCCCAGCACAGTAGAGATGGGTATGACAATGACCAGTGTTGTGGCTCCTAGGGATGAATGCCGCTGCGCCGAAGCGACAGAGAGTTTGCTTTTAATTTGAATTTTGAGTTTTGGAAAGTTTTGAACTTCCAAAATAAGTGGACTCTTACTCCAATAAGGAATAGGTTAGTAGGCACAAAATAAATCCTATATAAACATTTGTAAACCCTTTAGGAGAGAATTAAGCATTAAGAAAAACTTTAAGAGAGTGGAAGAACTGTGTAAACACTAAGTGCTTATGTAAGCTATGGTGGAACCAATCATTTGGGTGTTCATTGTTCGTGGTAGAGTAAGGACACATAAAACATTAGGTTATTTTGAGAGTTATTCATTGAATTGTCCATGTAAAATTTTTAGGGAGTTAATAAAAGAAGTTAGAACCCTTGAATCTACTGTGGACATAGGCAATTGGCCGAACCACGTAAGATTGTGTTATGCTCTTTTATATTCTGTTTTGGATTCTTGGTATTTTACTTGATTAATAGGTTATTTCGCTGCACAAAGAGGTTAGAGTTCTAGGTTGAATCTTGAGTTCTTCGCTTCAACCTAATCTCAAGAGGGAGAATGACGTTTTCTCCCTTAACAAAAATAATGTTATATATTTTGACAATTGTAAAGGATGTTAAAATTGAAAAATATAATTCTAAAACTTCAATGACGGTTAAAATGAGAAAGTAGGTGTAAAGAAACAATTGAAGGTTTGATATAATATCTGTAACTGTAACACCCAAAATCATAAATCAAAGTGTACAATGAGAAAATATGTTCATATACATGGTGGAAGATTATAATCATATAAAAGTGTCATTTGTACCTTTGATGACTCTATCTCTTCAAAACTCATTAATCACAGACAATGAGTACTGTTGACCTTAATTGGATCTCTTAAATGAACGGGCTAAGACGATTATTATTCTATGTGCATTGGGCTTTTGATCAAAATCATTCAAAGAAATCATAAATAAAGAGAGAGAAAATTATTGTAGTTCGGTTTAATATGAACTTACATCCACGTCACCAAGTGCACTTAGCTCACTTAAACGTATTATTCAATAATATTTTTACTACAAGAATACCAAGAGTTGGAATAATTAAAAATGTAGTTTCTAATAATTGAGCCTTAGAGGTTTTCCATTTTTTAATTAGAAAGAGAGAGTTAAAGAAGAAGCCAAAAGCCCTAATTGTTTCTCTCATTATTTTACCTTTGTTTATAGGTATTTTTGTGCTTAGTTTGAGAGTCCTTTTAGAATTGAAATTATGACATGTAGAGATCTTTTAGAACTAGGACTGTAGAGCATTATTAGAACTAAGTTATATCTTTATAGCTTTAGGTTCCTCATAAATGACCGCATAAGTCTTCAGTAAGTAGTGAGTAGATACCTTTTCATTAGCCTTTGAGGGATTTGGTGTAGTAACCAGTATCTACAACCGGTAAGAATAAGTATTTATATATGTATAAATATACGTATTTTATTTGTATGTAGGTGATACTTGATTTATATATTGTTATTAGTAGTGTTTGTATAGGTTAAGGTCATACTATTAGCATTGGATTTAATTACAAGACTTTAGATTTATTTTAGTGACCAAATTGTAATACTTTGAAAGTTTTGGGGGTAAATTCGTAAATATCAAAAATTAGCCACTTAGTATAAAAATACATTTTTGAAATCCTAATTTACCCATTTTTAGGTTGAGCTACCCATTTTGAGAGAGAGAAGAGAGAAATAGAGGAGAAAGAAAGAGAAGAAGAAGAAAAAGAAGAAGAAATTGAAATTTTGGATCTTTAGAGGTATATCACAACTATTTCTCAATTTATTGGTGTTAATTAAGTTAATTTCTTTAAGTTTTGATTTTTGGAAATATGTATAATTGAGGATTTGATGTGTATTTCGTATGATATTGTGAGAAGTGATGATGATCTATAAGATAGTTAGATAAATCATGATGAATTGTGGAATTTCTGCTTGATAGTCTCTTGATCCAGGAATTTTATAAATTTTTGTAATTCGATTCTGTTTTTGAATTTTGAGTATATGAAATTAGATATATTTAGGATCTGAGACTTTGAATCGATTCAAAATTTCAGAAATTGAATTTGTTGTGAATTTATCAAAATAACCCTAAAATTCTGAAAATTTCTTGTGTAAACAGTATAATACAGTGACAAATACTTTTTGTCATACTGAATGATCTTCAAAATTTATGAATTTATGGAATATGATAAGTGTATATGTCTAATATGATATACTCAGAATTGAGAATTTAGATCAATGTGGTTGAAGTGTTATGATTTTCTAAAGTATATCAGCTCATTGTAGTATTTGATTAACAGATTTTTAAAGCTATAAAATAAAATAGTTTTAAAATACTTTTGGCAGTTATTTTGAAGTGAAATATTTATCATAGATTGGGATATGTGTCAAGAGTATTTCTGTGGTAGTTTTATAATTTTTGAGTTAGTATATGATTTTATAAATTAGGAGATTGAATACTATTCAATAAGTATCTTGACCCTGTCAGGTTAGTAGTTTGGATTCGATGGTGTGTATGGAATGGATTGTGCAAGAATTTTGTTATAATATTTATATATAGAAAGGATATATGAGTCAAGAATGATACATTCTGATTTTGGAGTAATTGGACATCATTTGATGTATTAGAAAATTTTGTTAAGTGTAAGTGGTCAGAATGACAGGTTTTGAGAAATCAAGTATTTAGACCAATTTGATGTGATAAATGCATTGTGTATAATTTTGTAAGCTATTTAAAGTATTTTCTGTAAATTGTGAGGCTTATGAAAGGATTGATCTCCATTGATAGGTTAAGGAGATTTAAGCCTTGTAGCTGTAAGTTCTAAGAGGTAAGTATACTAGACTTACTACTAGAATCACAATAAACATAGTAATTATTTTGTATAATTTTGTAAATGGGGTTAAGAATATATTTATGTTATGTCAAAGTATATTTTGATATGAAATGTGAATATATATTTATGAATGTGAGCATTGACATTGAGCATGGACATACATGTGTTTTTGAAAGTGAGCTTTCAAAATATGATGTGTTTAACAAAGAAAGCTTTTGAAGTGTAATATGTCCATGAGAAATATTTTGTGTTTTGAGGTTACTTGAACTCACTGTTAACTTAGTAGGTATTTTATGTAATTTGTGGAGCCTTTATGTGTGGCCTTTTCTTCGGGATTGGTATATGTTATGTGTTCTGTATATAGGGAGGATCCTATTGGTACCTAAAGGAAGTGTGAGTCATCACATTCGTGTGGTGGCGTATTGGTGCATGTGAGAGGACTCACCGATGATCAGGGTGAGGGTTTGGCTTTTACCTTCGGGCATGAGCATTATATATGTGTAATTTAAAGGCCTCACTTGTACTATTCCTCTCATACGGTATGTCACCTACGAGTGACATTTGGCTCATTATGTGATATGTGATATGTAAGTCCTACTAAGTAGTAGTTGAGTGATGGTATTTTTATTATATGTTTTGAAAGAATGTGTAGGCGCTTACATGACACGTGACTTGATAAGATTATGATTTTGATTAATCACAACATATCATACATATGCATTGTGTACATATATGTATTTGTATTTGATATATGAAAAACAAGTATGCTTACTGAGTTTTATACTCATTATAATTTTTGGTGATTTTAGGTAAATAAGGTACATGTGTCTTAGCGGATTTGGCAAGGCTTCTGTTGTTCCTTGGGTTCCCTAAGTTGTTAGGTTGCTAAGTGTTTCATTTGGGCACATGTGGGATATGATATTTGATTTGTCCCTATTGAATAAAAACTTATGTATTATTTTATTGTGTGTGGATTGGATTTGGTTTAAGTTTCATAAAGCGTGGTTATTGGATGAGTTTAAGTAAGAATTTACAATGAATATATTCTGGGCTCCTGGTAACAAAGTTACTACTGGTGACGTAGTAGAGTGTTAATCTCTGAGAAAACTCTGCGTATCTCCGGTTTACTAATTGTCCCAGTTATAATTCAATTGCTATAATTCTGAAAGAAATTAAAATGAATGTGCTTAGAATTATTATTGAATGAATGTAAGTGATGTCGTGTGTCGGATCTTTTAGGTCTGGGGTGTGATATTTGGTGATTGGTCTTTAGCAGGGTTTACACAGTTGGCCTCTTAGAGGGCTTGTGAACAATATTTTAGAGGGCTTATGTTGTTGGCCTTTTGGAGGACTTACATGGTTGGTTAAGGCTTCTAGGACTGATGACATTATGGTCAAGGAAATTTCCTTGTGGGCTAAGATTTTGGGTTTCTATATGATGAATCTTTTCTTTCGAGGATTGCTCTAAAACTTTAGCTTGAAAGGTGACTTAGGGGCTATCTCTTTTTACCCTCTTGATTTCTTATGAGACCTACTTAGGTAGTTAATTTAAGGGTCACTTGGTGGCTATTTATCTATACCCTCTTGATTTTTTCCAAGACATGTTCATAGACTTTAGTTGGTGGGTCACTTGGTGGCTATTATCTCTATCATCCTATCTTTGATGTTCTTTCAAGAGTTGCTCGAGAATTCAATCAAGAGGGTAATTTAGGGGCTATCATCTCTACCTTTCTATTTTTAGCATTCTTTATAGACTTGATTGGGTGGATCACTTAAGGGCTATCGCTGTTACCCTATTTTCCTTAATCCTTTGGCAATCCTTGTGGGGATCTGAGATTATCTTAAAACTTTCTCAATTCTTGAACAATCCTTACAAAGATCTCATATCTTTTTATAGCTTTCTTGATCCTTGTGAAAATCTCGAATTATCATAGACTTCTCGATTCTTGAACGATCCTTGTGGAGATCTTAGAACTTCTTAGAGCTTTATTGATCCTCCAATGATCCTTGTGAGGATCTGGAATCATCATAGAGCTTTTTGATCCTTAAACAATCTTTATAAAAATCTTGGATCATCGGAAGGGTTATAGGCGGCCATCACCTTAACCATTTGTTAGCTTTCAATAATATCCATTGAGTGGTTGATGGAATTATTCTTAGCATATTTTTTTTATAATGGTCGTGATGGTGAGTAAACCCTTTCTTCAATGAGCATAATTCTTGCATTAATAAAGGTTCTAAAAGAGAATGATAATCATTAGATGCATTTAATGAGAAAATTCAAGCACTATAAGTGCGTCATTGTAATAATGGACAAATAAATGAATGAGATTATAAAATAAGAGTAACAGTTTGGAGATCTCATGATAGCATTTTTGAAAGAATTTGTATTCTGCAATTTTTAAGCTTTATTTCCATATACTTTGGCTCATATGTTTATAGTTTGTTTCTCTCTAGCATGTTATAATGGACTTTTTCATTGGGGTCAAGGATTCTAAGTGTTGGTAATGATTTTTGGATGAATGGTTTGAGTACGGGTGCTTGGTTATTATGATCTTGGTGTGACCTTTTGCTCTGAGGTTAACTTTTTTTCTCAAGCAACCCCTGTATCCCCTTACCTTTATGTTCCTCAGTAAGTTGAGCAGGAAACCTATTATACCTAATTAGTGGTAGATGGAGGGGTGTTGATGTTGATTCTTTACCTTTTGTGCTTTTTTAGCATTTTTGCCAATAATTTTCTCAACTCCTTATCTGCTTATCTTTCCCTCTTCAGTTCTTCTTTTAATTCAGTTTGCTAGATGGGTGTGGCCTCAGCTTGGTATGTTACATTATCATCCTGTAGTTATAGTGAGCATTATTGGTTTCCCTGGTCAAGATCTTCTACCAATAATTGGTTTCATTCATTGTCTCGAGTAGTTATTACTTGAGTGATCAATTTCTCTACTTTTAATTAGACGCCTTTTATGGCTTCCTGTTTAATTTTTATAGACCGTATTAAATTGATGACCTTAAAATTTGGGAGATTCAAGGCTTAAGAATCGAATCTTTTTATTCTTAAGAATACCTTCAAGCTAGCATATGAGGACTTTGGTGGTCGGCTTCTAGGAGGGATTACATAGTCTACCCCTTGGAGGGCTTATATGGACAGCCTTTTGGAGACTTACATGGTCGACCTCTTGGAGGGTTTTTAGAATCTAAGACATTTTGACTTAGGGCATTCTCTTGTAGGTCAACATCTCATGTTCCTTATGATGAGTCTTCTCGTGAATTGTAGTTGGTTTTATTTGGGCTATAGTAGGCCTTTTAAGAAATTGGGCTTGGACTAAAATCTCAAAAGAGAACAAGATCAAAAAATATTTCTTTTAGTTTTTTTTGAATGATGAAACAAAATAATTTTAGGACATTTGAGTATGCAAATATTTTTTAAAAGTGATGTTTTAAAAGTTTATGATTTGTGGATGTTAAAGTAGTTGATATATATATATATATAGTTTCTCTTATATAAATGTCCGCCACTTCTTAAAATATGAATGTTTATTTTTTTAAATTAAAATATAGCACTTAATTTTAGTTAAAATATATATTATAAAAAAATTTAACACTAAATTTTAAAAAGTTATAGATGTTTGCACTTAAGAATTACTATATATAAAAAAATATAGAGAGAGGTGGGGATATATTGTCTTAAACTTTTTTTTGAATAGATAAAAGTATTATATATTTCTTTTATCTTAATATTACAATTTTATAAATCTGTATAATATCATTCATCTATGATAAAAGGAAAGAGGAAAATAAATAACTCTATTAAACAATTGGATAAACTTTGATCTGAATCAAATCTAGCACCTCAATAATCAAAGTATTGATACCAACTACTAAATTACAGGAGTGGTTGATACATCATCTTAAAATTTTAATTATAAAATTTTGACACAAACTTTGAACCATTAATTTCATCCAATCTAATATTAAAAAGGAATTGATGAGTTGGCTTAAGTTAATATAATTTCACCCTAAAATACAATGAATAATCTATCCAACTAATATATAAAACTTTTGAGATAAAATAAATAGTTTCATAATTAGTACTTAATAAAAGAAAAGAAACCTTAAAGAGATGTGGGTATGACGAGCTTGTGTCTATGACCACAACAATTTTATTTTCTTTTTATTTTTGTTGAAAAACATTTTCATTTGTTTTCTTTCTTCTTTTCTGACGTAAACATATTTAATATTGTTGAAAAGTCAATAACTGAACATGTAATTTTTTTTAAGAATAGTTTGAATAACTTCATATAAATGTAACGAAAAGATTTATTTACTTATTTATTTAAAATAATAATATTATATTATTGATGAACATTAAAAATATTATATTATAAGATTTCTGAGACAATTATTAAGATATGGTAATATGAGTACATACTAACACCTTCCTAAATCAGACTTTTATACAAAAGAGCAATAATCATACTTCAAATTAGAAAATGATGAGTTTAAAAAGGGAATACAAATTCTTTTAAAAAAATTATAAACTCTTAAAAAAAAGAAACATAAACTTCTTTAAAGAGAAAAATATAGACTTTTAGCAAGGAACAAATTATTAATTCTAAATTTAAAGGATTTATTCTAAAAGTAAGAAAAAAAAATTAGACAATAAGAACATAATGTTGAGAATAATGAAACACAAATAGAATATTTTTATTAATACAACAAACTTAAAACTTACAATACAATTTTTAAAAACTCTCACTCTTTCTCATTTATAACACAACATTCGCACACTCTTTGTTGAGTTTATTATTTGCGCAACTCTCTAACATACTAAACTCTCAATAATAAATCAAATAGTTGATCAACTATTTATTTTTAACTTGTTTGCTTGCAAAACTAAATAGAAGATGGAGGTATTTATACTTAATTTCAACAAACCAAAATTACATAAATAAATTAATATAAAAATTTATTAATCACATAAATTTATAATACTTATCTCCTTAATTATTAATTTTAAAATATCTTACATAATTTATAAATTTAAAAAATTAGACTTGTAAATATTTGAATTTAATCTTTAACTTAATATTGTAATTAACTTTATTTAGTATTGTAATTTTAACACATAACACAACATAATTTTAACAGCCAAAGCTAGCTTCAGAAGGCGGCTGACAGTGATGAGCTACGGTGACAAGTATTTGGATTTTTTTGGGGGAGATCAAACATTTTTGCTCCTGATGGAGACCTTAAAGAAGTTCGGATGAACCAAATTGAGGGACTTCATTGAAAAAAATGAGATGCAGTGAAGATTTAGACGGCGTAGTTGAGGTCAGATTTGGTGACGGCCAAGTAGGCACGGGGCAAAGCTGAGGCCGATGGAGGCTTGGCGAGGCAAGGTAGGGTCGGTGCTCTCACAATTTGGCTAAAGTCTGAAAAATAAAGCAAAAACATAAATTTGAAAAATAGAAGCAATGAATCAAAAGGGGTGGTAGGGTGGGAAGAGGAAGGTTTTTGTCTCCATCGAAGAGAGGAACTAGAAGGGAGGGTCAAAATTACGTCTTTTAAAGACATTTTTGTTACCATTTCATTTTTAAAATATGATACTTTTTGTTTTTGAAAGACGTAATTAATAATTTAAAAATATTAACAATTTAATAAATAATTCAATAAAAATGTGGTGATTAAAGTGACAATTTCTCTCTCTTATAATTTTCTTTTGAAGCTCGTCAAGGCAACGTCAAATTCAACCTTAGATAAAATAACATCGATCCCGCCTTAAAGATTAATTTAATAAATGAATTATACATTTGATAATGAACTTATCTAATCATTATTCAAAATAAGATTGCAATATCAAAGTATAAATCAAGAGCTTTCTAAAACAATAAGATACATCTCGATGGACAAGCCTACTTACCTTAAATTATAGCAAATCTTAGCAGTTACACAAATCCAATAGGCCGCAAGTGAGTCCTAAAATAGAAAAAGAAACCAATTTCAAAAAAGAAAAAAAAAAGGGTTCTACAAATGATTCCCAAATATAACATTTGACACCGAAAATTGAACATATTAGTTGGATTTCATCAGAGATTAGATACACCTAGGAACCTTGTAAATGCAGTAAACTCAATCTCACATTTTGACATGCCACAACTTGAACCAACTTTCTTCAAATCTAAAATTTATAAAATATTTTATAACATTGAGAGTTTAATTACATTTGTAATAAATAGCTTCCAAGTTTCAGAATTTTACACCACCTTTTTTCCTCCAATTATGAATTTAGGAAACACACTGAACTTATAAGGTCAGATCTACATAATCTGATTTCTAACATTTCAGCAGATTTGCTTAAGATTTATTTGGCTTAATGACTTCAATAAAATTATAAAATCTTACGAGTTACTGCTTTTATTTTCTGCTAAATGTCCTAAAAAAATACTTGATCTTTAAGTCAACCTTTTCAAGGAGTTATAAAAGTACTAACAAACAAGGATCGAAAATTGTTGGCATAAACTGTACAAATTCCTCTGTAGTCTGTACATTGGGACAAAAATTTCCAACCTCAAATAGTACTAAGAAAATCATGAAGAAATTCACATTTCTGCTTCATATATTAGTAATAACATCTTTAATATTTGTACAAATATCTATTGCTCGAAAAAGAAATTTTGGAGACAAATTGATAGCATCCCACAAAAACGATTATTGTGTATTTTGTATAACACAAATTTACGTAAGTATACGTTATCGCAATAATTAATATATAATGAGTAGAATATTATTCTTAAGTAAAATTGTTATTACTACTTATAAAATACTAAAATTGTGTCTTCTTATTCTTATTCAAACTATTGATATTTTAAAGTGTTAATATCTAAATTAACTAAATACTTAAATTAATGATACAGATAGCATGGAAATGATCATAAACACTCCAATTCATCAAATGTCTAGGATTATAATTATTTCTCAATATTACACTTGAATCTAATTGTTACCCTTAATATATCAATATGAATTGTTAGCCGAAAACTTTAATGTATTCACAAGGCTTTTTAGATGGTCAAGTGATTATACCTCAATAAATCAATTATCTATATTCCTATGATAATTATACTAAATTGAGATTCATTAGGAGTAGGTTTCATAAATAATTATATATGTCATATGAGTATATTCTTATCTCATATGGAGCACATTATTTTTACACAATAATCATACATCAATCTATTAATGTTTAACACAAAATTTTATTTTTTAAGTTCATTAAGGTTCCCAATCATTCTAATATTCGCATTTGTACATACGTGCCATCCCAAAATGTATAAATATTTAATGATGGTATTTAGACAATTATCATTTCTAATAAAATCGTTAATATCATTTATAAATAAAATGGTAAGACGCTTGTAATGTTTCAGACATTGTATGATTTGAAGGAGTTCAGATTTGGTCTAAAGAAATTTAGATCAGTGCTAAGAGTTAGCAACGCTAATAATTATAAATACTAAAAGTTAATGCTACTAAGAGTTAGTGATAATAAGAGTTAACATGTTTATATAGTTAGCGAAATCTAAGGAGTTAGAGCCTTATCTGAAATAGAACAATGACCTGAGAATATATTAGTAATGACATAATTGTAAGGAGTTGTAGATAGTTCTAAAAAATGTCATTATGTAAGTATATTCTCAAACACAATGTTTCTGATATAATTTTATCGATGCTGGTCTATCGATGGAACCCATTGATATAGACTAATGTATGTCTATATCTGAATGGTCCAGATGGTTAGTCTTAGCAAATCATGAGCTTAATGAAAGCTCGTATAGAGATGCAGGTATTCAGTAAGGATTGGATATTGAACAGACACACAAGGACGTCTAATAGACATCTCATGAAGTCGTCAATAAAAGATCTTTCGAATTGAGTAGTATTTGTGATTCTTTGACCTGAGCGCCACAGTGAACTTGTGAGTGATCTACCATACTTTGGTTTTACACATGTCAGAAATCTTTTATGGTCTGACTGCTGGGTGTCGCTGGGTATAGTCTGATGCTCATAGAGTTCGGTGTGCTTAGATAGGGGATCCATCAGCTCGCATGAGAGGGTTGTATATCTTGATGCTCCAATTTTGTATTTCAGAAAGTCTTGTGGCCACAAGCATAATCCTAAAAAAATATATTTCGAAGGAATAAATAATATCACAAAAGTGTTTGTGGATATTGTTTAATGAAATATAAATATGGAGATAAGTTCATAGTTGAGCAAATAGTTGACGGTAATGATATATATCTCTGCTCTTCAAGGATATAATTAATGGAGGGATTGTACGAATATGCAATAACCTCAAATTGCATGGTCTAACACGTTGATTTGTAATATCCGTAACGTGTGTGTGGGACATCGTTCACGGATGTATGGAGGAGATCCACATAACAAATTAGGTGTGGATCTAAAGAGTCTTACAATATGAAGTGTACTCATTGCGCACTAGAGTAGCGCATTGGATTGAATAATTCGATCCAATGTATTTCAGTAAAATAGAATAATTATTTAGGGATCCCTCGGGATGTATATTTGTCAAAACTTAATTGTTAAGTAAGTCACTCAATTAATTAACAAGGATTTTTAATTAATAGAATATTGACAAGTGGTAAAATTTGTTTCATGATTTAATTTTACCTTTTTACCATTTTACCAGTTTACCTTGATAGTAAAAATTAGTAAGGTAAAAAGTAATTATTCAAAATTGTTTTGAATAATTAAATTATATATTATTGTTATATTATTAGATAATATTATAATATATATAGATCATGACATTGTATTTTAATATAATGAGGGGCTTAAATGTTAGCCATTTATTTACCCATTATAATTAAAGTAATTATATTTGTTAGATAAAAAATTAATTTTGGTGACCATTATTCTAGTGCTTGGTTAAATTAATTCTAAGCGGGAGACCAACAATAAAATTGGTGGAGCACTTAATTTTATTTAATCAAAATGTTGAATAACAAAATTGATTTGCAAAACAATTGAATCATTCATTCAATTTGCGAGAGCAAAATTTGGTCAAGGATTTTTTAGGTAAGAGGGAGAGTTTTGTTTTTGTTCTTTCAAGTGTTGAAAACATGAAAAACTTCTCTTCGTCTCTTTCTATAATGAATGACCCAAAATGAATAAAAGAAAAATAGAAAAAAAGATAATTATTTTAGAAAAGAGTTGTTCAAAATAATTATTATGTAGAAATTATTTCTAAGAATTAATACAAGAGTTGTATAAAAAATATTTACCATCTCCATTTAAGAAACAAACTTGTATTCAAAAGAGTTTGAATACATATTACTGAAAATCCTAAAATTAAGCAACTATTCTAACTCCTTAATCTCACCAAAAGTTATGGACTATAATTGTTCAACATATACATCAAGGTGAGCTCTTCATATAGATTGTTAGAAGACTTGAAGAATTTGTAAAGTTACCTTTATTAGGTAAGTGTTTTTACATAATGTTTTAATATAATAGATCATCATGTATAAATTTGTATAATAGTTATACTTATATATATATGTGATATATATGTTCAATTTGTTAAATTAGGTGTATTTGTAACATGCTTTCGCTATATATAATAATTTTTGAAATTATATATACACTCGTATATCACACACTCGATCACCAACAATTAATACATTGTCATATAATTAAAAAACATTGAACACTCAATAGATTGAATAATCTAACATTGACATAATAAATAAGAATAACAGTAAATTCAAACTGCATATTAAGTTCAAATTATAATCCTAATTATGAAATTAATCATTGATAATAACCAAAGTTTTGGAGCAATAATGAATAAGCACGAGGATGAAATAAGTATGAAACAAACTGCAAATACAAAAAGATGAAGAAATTCCTTGTTTTATTAGTTCTATTCTTAGTTGGTATATAAATCTTCTCTTCAAGTACTTGAATTTTGATCCAAACTCTAAAATAGAGTGTTTAACTTACTTCTTAACTGCTCTCCTTTAAAATGGTTGAATAGTGGTTATTTTATAGGCTTAGAGTAACAAAAAATATGGCCAACTTTGTCTTTAAAAAGTCAATATTTTTTGCCCTTAGACTTGTATTTTGATAAATAGTGACTAGTAGGCATTGTTTATTATATTGTTTAAATGTATTGTACATTATTATTATTTATAAATACTATTTGATACTGTTTATCAAAATTTAAAAAAATTTAAAATTGGACGTCGTAGTACTAGATTTGAATCCTATCTCGACTCAATTTTAGGGTCAGATTAAAATAAGATCCGAATTTTATCCTGACCAAAAATTATATAAGATTCGGTCAACCCAAACTCAATAGGTACTTAGATATTGCACACGTCTATGGTTGATATTTATACAGTAAATAATATGATCATTGTGACTATTTTAAGAAAAGAGTAATCTAACTAAGACTTGTGCACAAACTGTGTAGAACTCCTTTACAAAGAATTTTTACTGTAAACAGAGAATTTTTATATTGCCTTAATGGAGACAGGATTCGGGAAATCTCGTGATTATGCCAAATCATCATCACATGATTTTGGAAAATAATTTAAAGCGAATTCTTGTGATAATGCCTTGCTCTCAATAAGTTGAGCTAACAACTAGTAGAATTCTACCCACCTCAACAAATAAAAATAGCTCTTTGATGGTAAATTAAGTTTGGAAAAGGCCAAAGGTTTCTCTCCATCTTCTCTAACCTCCACGAAGGATAAGACTGGTACATCCAAATATTTTAATGACATATAGGAGACATTAATATTGAATGTTTGATATAGTAAATGATTCTCCACATCGCCAAAAAAAAAAAAAGTGATTGATAACGACAAAAAAATTATAAATTTTAACCATTCATTTTATTTATTATTTTTTTTTATAGAAAAACACAATTAAAAGCACAAGGTTCCTTAAGGTGATAACAAGTACAGTACATAGGTAACAATAATAGTACATTTTAAACTTACTGACAAAGATAAGAACATGATATAGTTAAGCTATTCCACAAATGACCAAAATTATTAATTGGCAAACCATTATTTCTTAAGAAAACTCTACTCTTATTTTTATTATTATTATTATTTTAAGGTTTTTGACTTTGATACTCCATTGCCAACTTCACAGCCTCAAATGCAGCAGTGCAGAATTCCCATCAATGCCTTTTTTCTGGCAGTGAGTAACATAATCTCTAATAGTGGTTTCCCTGTACTTGGGAGGATTTTCTTCTGATAATAACTCTTTAATGGGTCCATAAACTCTCGAGAATAGCCGAGGATTGGTGCCAAAGAAGCATGCCGCCGACACTCTTGGTCCGACACGGTTTGCCAAAACTCTATGCTCCACACTTGTAAATTTGTCATTTGATATAAGCTGTAGAAGATCTCCAATGTTAATCACTAAACCTCCTGGATATGAGGGCACATCAATCCAGTGATTTTGGTGAAGAACTTGGAGGCCGCCCAAATGGTCTTGAAGAAGCACCGTAAAGAAGTCATTATCCGCATGTTTGGGTGTGCCCATTGTTAATTGTGGCTGCGGGCATGCCGGATAATAATGGCTTAAAAACAAAAGCCCATCAGCACAACCCATGTCCTTGAGGTGATTTGGGTTTAATCCAAGAGCCTCTGACAGTAATTCCAACAGTAACTTCCCCAGTTCACTGACTTGCTTCGTGTACTCTATCATTATATCTCTGCAAGCAATTGGCAGCTCTTCTGGGTTGGGAGGATCGGGAGCCATGTAACAAGCGGTGGAATCTCTCCAGTGAGCCGTTGGTGAGCTATACAAATCGAAATTGCTGTTGTAAAGAAACTTTTTCCAATTATCACGAGTAAAGAATTCATTTTTCACCTCAACGTCTTGCTCATAAAACCTGCGCACTCCGGCCTTCATTTCCTCAAGAACGTTCTCTGGAATCCCATGATTGATCACCTCAAAGAAACCCCACGTCTCCGATGCTTTTTTGACTGCTTCAATAATCTCCTTGCGTCGATTTGGATCTTTATCCACGCCTTCAAGGTCAATGATCGGAAAGCTAAATTGAAATGTGTCACTCGAAACTGGAGTATTCTCCGGTGGATGATAAAATATACGGGGGATTTTATCAATTCCAGCATCTACGAGGCCTTTAACGCCAGCTTTTGTGTCATCAAAAGCTCTTATTTCACTTGCTCGATCGTACTCGAATTCCATTGTGTTTGTCTCCGTGGCCTGTGCTAGTTTAATTTACTCTATTTGAGCAATGCAATGTTTCATTGAATTAGGCCAAATCAAATCCTTCACTTTATTTATATATAAATTACTCCACCAAATTATATCAGTATTTTCTCTAATATAAATTTAATGTAATTTTTAATTACATGATATTGTCAGTAACAATAATTGCATATACAAACAACGCTATGGTCTCACTACCATCTACAACTACGCATTTGTAAGAAGATTGTTCACATATTGCTACATGCTTTATGAAGTCATAAGCACATTGGACCACCACGCACCAATTGGAAGGAAAGGTATCGCGCACTTATTTATCATCTAGGAAGCCTTATCTCTTGGCCCAGTGAGATCTAGGTCTCATCCTCACCCACCACACACTTCATTTAGCACCAACGCCCTTTTTTTTCTGGATAATATTGAAACCACTTCCTATCGATATTTTCTGACCATTCAATTCAACCCCCTTCCCTGCAAAAGCAGGGGATATGATACAGTAAAGTATAGTTGCTACAGTAATTTTGTTGAATTTTTATAAAAAATCTTTATTCATAAATATTTAAAAATATAAAAATTCATACAAAGAAAATAAAGATAACAATTAAACATATAAAAATATATAAAAATTTACGTAATTCAACAATTTATTTACATATATAATAGATTACAGAGTTTTAATTTTTTTTACGCAATAATTACTAATAAATAACTTAATAATCATAAAACTTACTCAAGAGATGATAAGTAATACTCAACAAAAATAGTTTTTGAAAGGTTTATACAACACTTTTCTTATTTATGGCTCTCCGTTTTACACTAGATCTCGTTTGTTCATTGCATTCTCAATCTAGTATTTTTCTTTATAAGTCCTCGACTCAAAATTATATTTAAACACAATTTTAATATTAAGGTGACCAAATTTAGGGGCAATAGTAACAATCATAAATTCTATTAGAATTATAAATGTATATGTATTTGCAATTGAAATTGAAATTATAATTGTAATTAAAAATATAATAATAACTAATTAGAATTTAAATTTGAATTCATAATGTAACAAGCAAAAATTCAATTTCAAATAGGTTTTTTAATGAAGAAATTCTATTCGGTACGAGTAGGAGATGCAGTATATGTATTTAGAATTGGAATTGAAATCGTTATTGTAATTAGAATGTAATAATTACTAATTAAAATTAAAATTTGAATTGATAATGTAACAATTACAAACTCAATTTGAGTTGAAATTGTAATTAAATTTAATTATTATTTCTTTCCCATAATTAGTTATTTAATTAAATTTAATTAAATCAACAAAACAAGTCCATATATATAATTTTACTACAAATTGAGATAATAAATCATAATAAATTTTGTTGTTAATTTAATTATTTATCATTTTAATCTTTTGTCGTACCGTGTGCATTGATGAATGATAATTAATTTTTAGTAACTACATTATTTGTCCCTAATACTATTTTAATTTTATAAAAATCATCGAATGGAGTTGATCAATATATATGTAATTTATTATTATATTATTACATGAATTATTAATTTTCTTAATTCACTTTAATATAAAAAATTAAAGTAAAATTTAATCAAAATTACAATTCACTTAATTCAATTCAATTATAATTGAAAGGAGAATTAGAGAATTAGAAAGAGAATTCCATATTAAATTATTTTAATTAACTCAATAAAAAAAGTTCATATATTTTTTTAAATAAACCTCTATTAAATATTTGGAAAATATCTTTAAAATAAAATACACTCTAAAAAAAGTCTTAGCCCGATTAAAATCTAACCTCATTTCAAAAAATCCAATTAAAACTAAAAGCACAAATCACAAACCTGCAAAAATTAAATTCGAAAAACCTACAAAAAAATCCAACCCAACTTCCAAACCAACTTAAGAGAGAGAAAAATCTAACCTAGACTAGCTTAGCCTAAATATTCCTCAATTTGGGTTCTTTCTTGACCCATCCTGACCTAATTTTAGGTTAGAGTTAGAGTAGGACTTGAATTTTGTCCGAAATTTGAAATTGAGCAAGGTCAAGTCAACCCAAACTTGACTCGTACTCGATTTTGTCCATCCCTGTGTTTGATATTTTAAACTAAATAATATGATTATTGTGAGATTTTTAAGAAAAGAGTAATCTAATCAAGACGTGTACACAAATTGTGTATAACTCATTTACAAAGAATTCTTGTTGTAAATTAGAGAATTTTTATAAAGAAAGGTACACAAATAGCCCTTATTTTAAATTCATATGCTTTTATAGTCAAAAATTTAAAATATAATATTTAATTGTTAAAAAGTTCAAATTTGAGCCATTTTACATTTGAAGTATTTTTTGTCTCTCTCACACTATTTTTCTTTAAAACTCAAGCAACACTTTAAAAAATATAAGCTTAAGAAGAAGTAGATCATGTATTTGGACTCTAACATTTTGAAGATTGAAAGATGAAAAGACCAATTGGGAATAAAAATTTAGAAAATAAATGAAAAAAATAAATTAGAGATGAAGAAAAAGAAACGTAGAATATCTCGCGCTTTGTATAAGGAGTGGTCACATGCTTGACCGCATTGCGTGAAGAATGGGATACGGCCTCTCCTCACGCCTTGTGCGACGAGAGAAATGGTGCACGACCCCTCCTCACACCCTATTGTGTGATGCAAGAAATGTGGTGCGGCCCCTCCTCACGCCCTGTCATACAATGTAAGAAAGGGGGTACGGCCCTTTCTTACGCTACACTGTGCAGCGTGAGGAATGGCATGTAGCTCCTCCTCGTGCGAGGTATTTTGGGTTTTTTCTTCTTCTTTGTCTCTGATTTTATTCATTTTCTTTGATTCATTGTATTTTTTCAAATACACAATTTAGTTCTTATCTATTTTATCACAATAAACTACCATTATATTTTTATAAACTAAACACAAAAAAATTAAAATACATTGTTTACTCTTATTATATATATATATATATATATATATATATATAAAAGAACAATGAATACAAGAAATAGTCATACAAATTATATTATTTTTGTAAATTGAGTTACAAAATTATTTGTTCTCGATCTGTAAAAAAAATGAGAAAGGGAAAGAGAAGAAAGAAATCAAGAGGAAAAAGAAAATGTGAGGAAGGAAAGAATAGAGAGAAGAAAATGTTGGGATTTGTGCTTACGTGCCATCCCATAATGTATAAATATATAGTGATTGTATTTATATAATTATTATTTCTAATAAAATCGTTAATATTATTTTTATTAAATGGTAAGATGCTTGTAATGTTTTAGACATTGTATGATCTGAAGGAGTTCAAATTTGGTCTAAAAGAGTTTAGACCAGGGCTAAGAGTTAGCAACGCTAATAGTTATAAACACTAAGAGTTAGTGGTACTAAGAGTTAGCAAAATCTAATGAGTTAGAGCCTTGTCTAAAATGGGACAATGACCTGAGAATATATTAGTAATGATATAGCTGCAATGAGTTGCAGATGGTGCTAAGAAATGTCATTATGCAAGTATGTTCGTAAACATAATGTTCCTGATCTAATTTCATCGATGCGGGTCTATCGGTGAAACCCATTATTATAGATTAGTGTATGTCTATATCTGGATGGTCCAGATGGTTAGTCTTAGCAAACCATGAGCTTAGTAGGAAGCTCGTATAGAGATGCAGGTATTCAGTAAGGACTGGATATTGAACAGACTCACGAAGACATCTAATAGACATCTCTTAAAGCCGTCAATGAAAGGTCTTCTGAGTTGAGTAGTATTTGTGATCCTTTGACCTGAGCGCCACGGTGGGCTTGTGAGTGATCCACCATGCTTTGGTTCCATACATGTCAGAAACCTTTCATGGTCTGACCGCTGGGTGTCGCTGGGTATGATCCGATGCTCATGGAGTTCGGTGTGCGTAGATATGGGATCCATCAGCTCATATGAGTGGGTTGTATATCCTAATGCTCTGAGATTGTATTTCAGAAAGTCTTGTGGCCGCAAGCATAAACCTCGGAAAAGATATTCCGAAGGAATAAATAATATCACAAAAGTGTTTGTGGATATTGTTTTATGAAATATAAATCTGGAGATAAGTTCGTAGTTGAGCAAATAGAGATTTGACGGTGATGATCTATATCTCTGCTCTTCAAGGATATAAATGATGGAATGACTATACGAATATGTAATAACCTCAACTTGTATGGTCTAACATGCTAATTTGTAATATCCGTAACGTGTGTGTGGGACATTGTTCACGGACGTATAGAGGAGCTCTATATGACAAATTAGGTGTGGACCTAGATAGTCTCACAATATGAAGTATACTCGTTGTGCATTGGGGTAACGGATTGAATTGAATAGTTCGATCCAATAAATTTCAGCAAAAGAGAACGATTGTTTAGGGATCCCTCGGATTGTACATTTGTCAAGACTTAATTGTTAAGTACATTACTTAATTAATTAATAAGAGTTGTTAATTAATAGAATATTGACAAATGACAAAATTTGTTCCATGATTTGATTTTACCTTTTTACCATTTAACCATGATAGTAAAAATTAGTAAGGTAAAAAGTAATTATTCAAAATTATTTTGAATAATTAAATAATATATTATTAGATAATATTATAATATATATAGATCATGGCATTGTATTTTAATACAATGAGGAGCCTAGATGTTGGCAATTTAATTACCCATTATAATTAAAGTAATTATAATTGTTAGGTAAAGATTAATTTTGGTGGCCATTATTCTAGTGCTTGGTTTAATTAATTCTAAATGGGAGACCAACAATAAAATTGGTGGAGCACTTCATTTTGTTTATTTTGTTTAATCAAAGTGTTGAATAAACAAAATGAATTTTGGCAAAACAATTTTTCATTCATTCAATTTTGGGAGAAGAATTTGGCAATGGCAAGGAAGAGAGGTAAGAGAGAGTTTTGGTTTTTATTCTTTCAAGTGTTGAAAAATAAACAAACTTCTCTTCATCTCCTTCTTTAATGGATGGCCAAAATGAATGATATGTAAATGGAGAAAAAGATAATTATTTTGCAAAGAGTTGTTCAAAATAATTATCATGTAGAAATTATTTCTAAGATTAATATACAAGAGTTGTATGTTAAAGATTTTTAATTTATACAAGAGTTGTATAGAAAATATTTATCATCTCCATTTAAGAAACAAAATTGTATTCAAAAGAGTTTGAATACAAGTGCTGAAAATTCTAAACACTAAGCTACCATTCTAGCTCCTTAATCCCACCAAAAGTTATGGACTAGAATTGTTCAACATATACTTTAAGGTGAACTCTTCACATGGATTATTGAAGAACTTGAAGAATTTGTAAAGCTACCTTCATTAGGTGAGTATTTTACATTATGTGTTATAATACAATATTGTTCATCATGTTTATATTTGTATAATTGTTATACTTGTTCATATATGTGATATATGTTGTTCATCATGTTCATAATTGTATAATTGTTATACTTATGCATATATGTGATATATGTTGAATTTGTTAAAATGAGTGTATTTTGTAACATGCTTCCGCTGCGCATATAGTAATTTTTAAAATTACGCATACACTCGTATAATCACACACTCTATGATAAACAACCAACAGAAAAAAAGGAAAGAAATATAAAGAAAATTTGTCAAAAATATTTTGGGTAATTATATCCATATGCAATGATTTAGTAGATAACGGTTTTATAAAGTTAGAATGTTTATATTTTAATATTTATAATACCCATTAGTTTTAATAATATATTTTAATATCCTATGATCTAGAAACTACATCAATAATTGATCGATCCTAAGATTCAAATCCAGCTTAGAATTAGTATGCTTTTTGTGAGGGGTACATATATATATATATATTCAATATATTAATTGGTGATTTAATTATATGTTATCAAAATTCTTTTATTCATGATTTACTTTTAGATAGATAATAGTTTTTGCTAATTATGTATCTTTAAAATAATTTTATAATTTATTTTAATATAGTTTATGATTATATTTTTAAATAATTATGCTTTTTTGGTATTATATTATAGCAATTTTTAAACTACTTTCATGTACCATTTTCTTTAGTATAATTAATTATGCGCATGCGTTAGATTAATTTAATTTGCTTTATTTGAGTGATACAATATTTTTACTAGATTAGACCAAATCAGATTCCTCACTCTATTTGTACATAAGTTATTCTACTAAATTAGATTAACTTTTTTCCAAATAAAAAGTTAGCATAATTGTAATATACATTATATTGTTAATATTACTTATTTACATTAAATTTTCAAATTTTATAATTGCTCATTAATCTTATGTGCTACTAAAAGCTTAACCCACATTGTAAGAGATTATGATGAAATCAGATAACAAAGAGTGTTAGATTGCAGAATAGCAATGTGGTGTGCAAAATACATTCAAAATATTACTTCCTGCCAATATTTAAGTTTGTTACACTAGCAGACAAAATTAATTATCAAATTAGTATAAATACAGCGTTGTACTAGTCGTTTACATTCACTCTTTCAGTCAATAAAATTCTTTGAGATTCTTCATTAAATTTTCTCAGTAGTTTTCTCTGTTTTTTCTTAAGAAACAAATACATCACTTTTCAGAAATTATAACTTGGCATCAGAGCTATTAAGCCATGGCTAGTTCATCAAATTCTGTCTCATCCACCGCGAATCAACATACTTTTATCACCTTTGCTTTTCTCGAACAAATCAAGCATGATCGATCCAATTTTCTTTTGTGAAAATCATAAGCACAACTCATAATTTTCAGTTATGGACTCAAGGATATATTGATGGATAAATCAAAGCTCCATCTCAATATCTAGAGTTTGCAAATATCAGACAAACATCTGAGTAATAGTTGAATTCAGAGTATGTCAATTGGAAAAGGCAAGACCAGATACTTGTTAAATGGCTTTTAGCTTCAATAACATACCTGTGCTGAGTGTTCTACTAGGATGCAGAACTTCATTCAATCTCTAGAGATCTACTGAGAGAGAATTCGTTAACCAATCTAAAGCATTAGCCATGACTATTAGAGCACAAATTTCATATATCACTAAAGGCACAATGTCTATTATTGAATTTTTTATGAAAGTGAGAAGTTTGGTTGATAATCTAGCAGTTTCCGAAAGTCCAATTATTCAGGAGGAATTAATCATGCATGCTTTAAATAGTCTTGATAAAGGTTATGATCTAGTTACTGTGCATGTTCAAAGTAGATTAGGCATAATTGATTCCTATGAAGTCCTATCCTTAAAGTCGATACAAGAAAATAGAATTGAACAAAGATCAAGAAGTGTGAGGATTGAAGATAATATTGCTCAGACTAAAATAACTACAAAAAGTTTGGCAATCAAGCTAGTAGAGGACATAGAAATGGTTATACTAGCTTTGGCTAAGGAGGTACAGGTTTTGTTATTGCTAGTAAAGGTTTTTCTGGTAATTCACAAGGCAATTTCTATGCAAGAAGTGGTTATGATTTCAATATAGGATGAAATGTTAACAATGGTGGAGGAATAATAGACCAATTTGTTAGATCTGCTATAAACCTGGACACACAGTTTTCAAGTATAACAACAGGTTCAACAAAACTTTTGTGCCTTAATATCAAACTATAACAATCAGTTTCAAGGTTATAAAGGTCCTGGGAACTAGAATTATAGATAGAATGTTAATAAAGGAAATTTCAGCACCAAAACTTTCGTGCCTTAATATCAAACTATAACAATCAATTTCAAGGTTATAAAGGTCCTGCGAACTAGAATTATAGCTAGAATGTTAATAAAGAAAATTTCAGCACCAACCAATAAAATATTGAGCAATACAACAAATCAGCCTACATAGCTATACTGAAGGAGTGACTAATCAAGGTTGGTACTTGGATACTAGTGTTGCTCATAATCTCACTAATGATCAGAATAACCTTACAGAAAAAGGACTAAAAATTACACATACTGATTCTTTAATGCTTAATAATGCCTTGATAAATATTACAATACACCTAAAACACATTGTGAGAATATTGATTAAAAATCATTAGAATATGATTTGGGAATCAAGTCAAGTGTGTAGAATACACACGGATCGAAGACGGATGCGAAAGGAGGCGAAAAACGAGAAGGCGCACCATGCGACCAGGAGTGGGCGCCGCGGCATCAGAACAAAACACTCAATGCCGCAGCGCTCAGCAGAAGCACGCCAGCGCTGGAGCGACGAGATCCCAGCGCTGGACGCGGGAACAGTATCCCGAAATTAGGAAACTTTCTAATTTCGTCTCCCACTTGCTCTAGAACTCCCTAATACGACTCCCACACGTATAGGAAATACCTAGGACGTCCCAATGCCTATATAAAGGCTATCAATTGGCTTGTAAATACATCTTGACAATCTTTGTGATCAAGTTAGTGAGATCTTTGTGATCTTAGAGAGATCTTGGTGATCAACAATAATCTTAATGATTATTCTTAGTGGTTCTTTGTGAGAGAAAATCCCTAGAGAGTAAGAGAGAGTTTTCTTTGTGATATTTCTTGTAATAGGCATACTTTGTGGTTGCCTTGTGATTCATAATAAGAGAAGAGTGTGATCTTGATCCGCCGTGGACGTAGGCAAGTTGCCAAACCACGTAATTCTTTGTGTGTTCTTCTTCTACCCTTTCTCTCTTTTATTTCTTAATAACTTATTCTGCATTATTATATTACTTAGGTGAATTGTTTAATTTATTTGTGTGCTTCCGCTTCAACACACATGCTATATGTTCCACATATTACTAAAATCTTAATCAGCATTTTTGAACTTACACCTGATATTCCCTTAATTATTGAATTTTGTGAAAATTATTGCTTGATTAAGGTTCAGAAGATTATTAAGGTGATGCTGAAGGGAATTGTTGATAAAGGACCGTACAAACTGCTATTACTTTATCCTGAACCAGCAAATAGAACTAAAAGCCTTTCTTTGAATAATAAACCGGCTTCTATGCTTTCTGTCTGTCATTAAAAATAAAAACGAGTTGTTGCTAGTTGTTTGCAAAGTTGTAAACACCAAGTTACTTGTAACAATTCTGCATTTGCTAGCAGCAAGAAAATCTTGTTGATATTGATATTCTGCAAATATAGAAGGCCGGGTCATCTCAATAGTCAAGTATTGTATCAAGTAATGCAATCTTGTAAGGAGCTTCTACATATCAATAAAAGTTCTCTACCACAATATTGTGATACTTTGTCAATATAGAAAAATCCACAAGCTACACTTTCTCATATAAAAAATAAATAAATTAATAAAGCAATCTTTAGAAATCATCGTGTTTAGTGTCTCTAATTTTAAGAGAAGGTTCTGATAAAAATCTTTTGTAAGATAAAGTAATTTTATCACAAATAATTTACTAAATACTTACATTGACTTTCAACTTTTTGAAATTACTTTTGGTCTTCAAACACTAGTTCCAAACCTGCTCTATAGATCACTAATAAAGTAATAACAAAGTGATTGAAAATTAAGGAGACTTCTAAAAATGAAAAAAAATAGTTACGAAAAAAAAGAAATAAGACTCTTATCTGTTTTATTTTTTATTCAAAGAATATAAATATTATATCTCAGTTGAAGATTGAGGCCACTTTATGTTAATGGTGCTTAGATTTTAATTCATGGTGCTTGGTTTAATATTCTCTCTCAACATATTATGCTCAGATTATTATGCTTCTTCATCTTATAACACTCAAATTTTAGTTCATGCTAGCATTTAGTTACTTTATGCTACGATAAAGTAAACACTTCGGCAACAAGTAGCATTATCATGAGAAATTTCATATAAAAAACAAGACTAAAAACACCAAGGCCCATTAGTTAATGGCACCAACATTTCAAGCTTCAATCCACTATCTTGATGAAACCCAAAATCAAGCATAGGGAAATCCACGAGCTGGCCTACAGTCTTTAGCTCTAAAAACGTCATCAGCATCAACATTGTTCTATAAACATGACTTGGCAATGTCAACCATTAAAATACCTTACAAAGACTCGTATTATTTTTTTCTCCATAAGATAAAATTCTTAAAGATCATATAAAGGACATCCCCCGCATTTAGGGCACCTCATCAAGTCATCAAAATAGAAATTTAATTGATGTAATCCTTCAAAGGCACCCTAAAGAGTCTTTTCATTTAAAGACTATTATAAAATTTTAAGTGTCAATAATTAATATTAAAAATTGAGGGACTCTTATTTCTCCTAGATTTTTATAGGCTCAATTTACTAAAAGGCCTAAAAAGAGATTCTTAAATGGGTAAAAAGAGAGCCGACTTTGTCTTCGTAGGACTTCTTTTAAAAAGTCTAAACAAAAAAGGAAACTATTATCCTTATTTTACAAGAAATTTAATAAGAATTCTAATTAAAAAACTGCCTTGATATCCTTATTAAACTCTAATTCTACAATCTCCAACTCCTACCATCCTATAAATAATGGGTAAAATCATAAGAAGTAAGTAAATTATACGATATAGATAGACATTCAATTGAATGGGATCAAATCTCACTCGAGACATAGGGGGGACGATACACTTAATATTTTTGGGGGGTTTATTTTTATTCTAAGAGGCTATACCTTTATATATTTGTGTTGTAATCACAATATTTTATAATACATTCAAACGAGTTTATGTGACTCTGCAAAAGTGCATGCAGGCTCATATTAAGTTGAATCATTATGTATTTGGTATTCTTGCTGCTTTTTTTCTTTTTTTGTAAACTCTACCTCATTCCCAACAATTAACAAATTTAACTGTTGATCTTAAATTGATCAAATTTGGGGTTCAATAGAAACAATTATAAATTTTTTTGGAATTATAAATGTATATGTATTTGAAATTGGAATTGAAATTGAAATTGTAACTAGAAATACAATAGTAACTAATTATAATTTAAATTTGATTTGATAATGTAATATTTAATAATTCATTTGGAATTATAAATGTATATTTACTTAGAATTGGAATTAAAATCGTTATTGTAATTATAAATGTAATAATTACTAATTAGAATTTAAACTTAAATTGATAATGTAATAATTATAATTTCAATTATATTTAGAATTATAATTAAAATTATTTATTAATAATTGTACATAATTAATTATTCAATCAATCCAATAAGTCAATAAAGCAAATCCATAATTTTACCACAAATTTAAGATAATAAATCATAATAATTTTTGTTGTGAATTTAATATAAAGTGATCATTTATCGCAACATGTTCATTGAAGATTGAACATTAATTTTTAGTAACTACATTATTAGTTATTAATACTGTTTTAATTTTTCCAAAATTATTAAACAGCGTTGATCAATATATATTTAATTTATTATATATTATTACATAAATTGTTAATTTTTAATTTAATTTAATATCAAAAAATAAAATAAAATATAATCAAAATTTTAATTCAATTATAATTGAAAAGAGAATTAGAGAACTAGAAAGAGGATTTAATTATTCAATATAAGAAGTTCATTATTTTTTTTATAAAACTCTATTAAATATTAAAAGAATATGTTTAAAATAAATTAAACTCAAAAAAAAAAAAAAACCAAGCTACATTAAAAGCCAACCTCATATCAAAAACCCAAACACAAACCTATCACAAAGAGTTCAAAACAATCTATAAAAAAAGTCATCCTAACTTCTAAACTAGCTTAAAAGAGTAAAAACTCAACCCAGCCCAATTTATATATTTATAATTTTTTATTCTATCTCGATCAGTCTCGATCTAATTTTGGGTCAAATTAAAATATTAAAATAAGACTCGAATTCTATCCCAATCAAAAATTAAATAAGATTCATATTCAAATTCAAGCGTACTCAGATGTTGCGCACGCCTATATTTAATATTTATATAATAATACGTACTCAGATATTGCGCACGCTTCTATCTAATATTTATACAATAAATAACATGATTGACCATTTTAAGAAAAGTGTAATCTAACTAAGACTTGTGCACAAAGTGTGTAGAACTCCTTTACAAAGATTTCTTGCTATAAACGCTTTATATTGCCTTAATGGAGACAAGATTCGGGAAATCTCGTGATTATGCCAAATCATCATCACATGATTTTGGAAAATAATTTAAAGCGAATTCTTGTGATAATGCCTTGTTCTCAATAACTTAGCTAACAACTAGTAGAATTTTACCCACCTCAACAAATAAAAATAGCTCTTTGATGGTAAATTAAATTTGGAAAAGGCCAAAGGTTTCTCTCATTCTTCTCTAACCTCAACGAAGGATAAAACTTGTACATCCAAAAATTCTAATGACATATAGGAGACATTAATATTGAATTTTTGATATAGCAAATGATTCTCCACATCGCCAAAAAAAAAAAAAAAATTTGATTGATAACGATAAAAAAATTATAAATTTTAACCATACATTTTATTTTTTATTTTTTTTTTTATAGAAAAACACAATTAAAAGCACAAGGTTCCTTAAGGTGATAACAAGTACAGTACATAGGTAACAATAATAATACATTTTAAACTTACTGACAAAGATAAGAATCATGATATAGTTAAGCTATTCCACAAATGACCAAAATTATTAATGGAGACAGGAATCATGATAAAAAAAAAATACAAACCTTTAAAAGAAAAAAAGGAAACACAAACCTCTTTAAAGAGGGAAATAAGACCCTTGGCAAGGATAAAATTAATAATCCTAAATCAGAAGGGTTTATTCTAAAAATCTGAAAAAAAAAAATTTAGCAGCCAAAGCTAGCTCCAGAAGGCGGCTGGCGGTGATGAGCTACGATGACAGGTTTTTGGATTTTTTGGGGGAGATCAAACATTTCTGCTCCCGGTGGAGACCTTGAAGAAGTTCGGATAAACCAAATTGAGGGACTTCATTAAAATAATGAGATGCAGTGAAGATTTAGACGGCGTGGTTGAGGTAAGATTTGGTGACGGCCAAGTAGGCACGGGGCTGAAGAAGTTGGACAAAGCTGAGGCCGGGTGGGAGTCGGTGCAGTTGAAAAGGATGGAAGAATGGACAGATTTTTAGAGAATGAATTTTCTCTATTGTATTACTTGAGAGTGTAAATGTTTTCACTCAATATTACAATGTCCTTTGACAATTATACATACAAGTTGTTTTCTTTTCTTGCAATTTACACCAATGTTATATTATAAATTACTCCTATTGTACTGTAGTTAATCTAAACCATGATTGAGCTGATTTGTATTGTCATTTTTTGTGATTGTGCCACCTACTGTAGTACCTCTCTTGGTCAATTTGGTATTGTTGTACCATCATTTGAAGGTGCAATACTGTTTCTATATTTCTTGCTTGCTGTACGACCATTTGAAGGTGCAATACCGTTTTCATATTTCTTGCTTGCTGTACGAATACAGTTGGCAAAGTTACAACTGTAACTTTGCCCTGCAGTTTGTCTTCTTGCTTCCACCAGATAGTTTGTTGTGCTAGGAGATTGTGTTTTATCTGCTAATGAAACATGCTGGTCCAATTTTGGTGCATTATGTTGTTCCAATTCATTTTCTTTTAACAGGTGTTCTCACAATTTGGCTAAAGTCTGAAAAATAAAGAAAAAACAGAAATTTGAAAAATAGAAGAAATGAATCAAAAGGGATGGTAGGGTGGGAAGAAGAAAGTTTTTGTCTCCATCGGAGAGAGGAACTAGAAGAGAGGGTCGAAATTAAAGGGGGCGGCGCTCGGGGATTTTAGTAGAGAGCATGTTGAGTGAGAGCACTTGACAGTTTAGTCTAACATTCTAAAAATTACCAATTACGTCTTTATTTTTGCTGCCATTTCATTTTTAAAATATGACAATTTTTGTCTCAAAAAATATAATTGGTAAATTTTAAAATATTAAGATTTAATAAAAAATTCAACGAAAATGAAGTGATTGAAGTGATAATTTATCTTTCTCTTTCTCTCTGTCTTATAATTTTCTTTCGACGCTCGTCAAGGCAACGTCAAATTCAACCGTAGATAAAATTACATTGATCCCGCCTTAAAGATTAATTTAATAAATGAATTATACATTTGGTAATGAATTTATCTAATCATTATTCAAAATAAGATTGCAATATCAAAGTATAAATCAAGAGCTTTCTAAAACAATAAGATACATCTTGATGGACAAGCCTGCTTACCTTAAATTATAGCAAATCTTAGCAATTATACAAGTCCGATACGCCGCAAGTGAGTCCTAAAATAGAAAAATAAACCAATTTCAAAAAAGAAAAAAAAAAGATTCTATTCACAAATGAATCCCAAGTATTAACATTTTTCACCGAAAATTGAACATATTAGTTGGATTTCATCAGAGATTAGATACACCTAGGAACCTTGTAAATGCAGTAAACTCAATCTCACATTTTGACATGCCAAAACTTGAACCAACTTTCTTCATATCTAAAATTTATAAAATATTTTATAACATTGAGAGTTTAATTACATTTGTAATAAATAGCTTCCAAGTTTCACAATTTTACACCACCTTTTTTCTCCAATTATGAATTTAGGAAACACACTGAACTTATAAGGTCAGATCTACATAATCTGATTTCTAAAATTTCAGCAGATTTGCTTAAGATTTATTTGGCTTAATGACTTCAATAAAATTATAAAATCTTACGAGTTACTGCTTTTATTTTCTGTTAAATGTTCTAAAAAAAAATACTTGATCTTTAAGTCAACCTTTTCAAGGAGTTATAAAAGTACTAACAAACAAGGATCGAAAATTGTTAGCATAAACTGTACAAATTCCTCTGTAGTCTGTATATTGGGACAAAAATTTCCAACCTCAAATAGTACTAAGAAAATCATGAAGAAATTCACGATTTCTGCTTCATATATTAGTAATAACATCTTTAATATTTGTACAAATAAAATTTTGGAGACAAACTGATAGCATCCCACAAAAACGACTATTGTGTATTTTGTATAACACAAATTCACGTAAATATACGTTATCGCAACAATTAATATATGATGAGTAGAATATTGTTTTCAAGTAGAATTGTTATTACTACTTACAAAATACTAAAATTGTGTTTTTTTACTCTTATTCAAATTATTGATATTTTAAAATGTTAATATCTAAATTAACTAAATACTTAAATTAATGATACAGACAGCAGGGAAATGATCATAAACACTCCAATTCATCAAATGTCTAAGATTACAATTATTTCTCAATATTACACTTGAATCTAATTGTTATCCTTAATATATCAATATGAATTATTAGCCGAAAACTTTAATGTATTCACAAGGCTTTTTCGATGGTTAAGTGATTATACCTCAATGAATTAATTATTTATATTCCTATGATAATTATACTAAATTGAGATTCATTAGGAGTAGGTTTCATAAATAATTATATATGTCATATAAGTATATTTCTATCTCATATGGAGCTCATTATTTTTACACAATAATCATACATCAATTTATTAATGTTTAACACAAAATTTCATTTTTTTTAAGTTCATTAAGGTTCCCAATCATTCTAATGTTGGCATTTGTACTTACGTGCCATCCCAAAATATATAAATATTTAATGATGGTATTTAGACAATTATCATTTCTAATAAAATCGTTAATATTATTTATAAATAAAATGGTAAGACGCTTGTAACGTTTCAGACATTGTATGATCTGAAGGAGTTCAGATCTGGTCTAAAGAAGTTTATATCAGTGTTAAGAGTTAGCAACGCTAATAATTATAAATACTAAAAGTTAATGCTACTAAGAGTTAGTGATAATAACAGTTAGCATGTTTATATAGTTAACGAAATCTAAGGAGTTAGAGCCTTGTTTGAAATAGGACAATGACCTGAGAATATATTAGTAATGACATAACTGTAAGGAGTTATAGATGATGCTAGGAAATGTCATTATGCAAGTATATTCTCAAACACAATGTTCCTGATTTAATTTCATCGATGCGGGTCTATCGGTGGAACCTATTGATATAGATTAATGTATGTCTATATTTGAATAGTTTAGATGGTTAGTTTTAGCAAATCATGAGCTTAGTGGAAGCTCGTATAGAGATGCAGGTATTCAATAAGGACTGGATATTGAACAGACTCACAAGGACCTCTAATAGACATCTCATGAAGTCGTCAATGGAAGGTCTTTCGAATTGAGTAGTATTTGTGGTCCTTTGACCTGAGTGCCACGGTGAACTTGTGAGTGATCCACCATACTTTGGTTTCACACATGTCAGAAATCTTTCATGGTCTGACCGCTGGGTGTCGCTGGGTATGGTCCGATGCTCATAGAGTCCGGTGTGCGTAGATATGGGATCCATCAGCTCGCATGAGTGAGTTGTATATCTTGATGCTCCGATTTTGTATTTCAGAAAGTCTTGTGGCCACAAGCATAATCCTCGAAAAATATATTCCGAAGGAATAAATAATATCACAAAAGTATTTGTGGATATTGTTTAATGAAACATAAATACGGAGATAAGTTCAAAGTTGAGCAAACAGAGATTTGACGGTAATGATATATATTTCTGCTCTTCAAGGATATAATTGATGGAGGGATTATACGAATATTTAATAACCTCAAATTGTATGGTCTAACATGTTGATTTATAATATCCGTAACGTGTGTGTGGGACATCGTTCACGGACGTATGGAGGAGATCCATATAACAAATCAAGTGTGGACCTAAAGAGTCTTACAATATAAAGTGTACTCATTGCGTACTAGAGTAGCAGATTGGATTGAATAATTCGATCCAATGTATTTTAGTAAAATAGAATAATTATTTAGGGATCCCTCAGGATGAATATTTGTCAAGACTTAATTGTTAAGTAAATCACTCAATTAATTAACAAGAGTTGTTAATTAATAGAATATTGACAAGTGGCAAAATTTGTTTCATGATTTAATTTTACCTTTTTACCATTTTACCTTGGTAGTAAAAATTAGTAAGGTAAAAAGTAATTATTCAAAATTATTTTGAATAATTAAATTATATATTATTGTTATATTATTAGATAATATTATAATATATATAGATCATGGCATTGTATTTTAATACAATGAGGGGCCTAAATGTTGGTCATTTATTTACCTATTATAATTAAAGTAATTATATTTGTTAGGTAAAAAATTAATTTTGGTGGCTATTATTTTAGTGCTTAGTTAAATTAATTCTAAGTGGGAGACCAATAATAAAATTGGTGGAACACTTAATTTTGTTTAATCAAAATGTTGAATAACAAAATTGATTTGCAAAACAATTGAATCATTCATTCAATTTGCGAGAGCAAAATTCGATCAAGGATTTTTGAGATAAGAGGGAGAGTTTTGTTTTTGTTCTTTCAAGTGTTGAAAATATGAAAAACTTCTCTTCATCTCTTTCTATAATGAATGACCCAAAATGAATAAAAAGAAAATAGAGAAAAAGATAATTATTTTAAAAAAGAGTTATTCAAAATAATTATTATGTAGAAATTGTTTCTAAGAATTAATACAAGAGTTGTATAGAATATTTACTATCTCCATTTAAGAAACAAACTTATATTCAAAAGAGTTTGAATACAAATTGTTAAAAATCCTAAAATTAAGCTACCATTCTAGTTCCTTAATTCCACAAAAAGTTATGGACTAGAATTGTTCAACATATACTTCAAAGTGAGCTCTTCATATTGATTGTTAGAAGACTTGAAGAATTTGTAAAGTTACTTTTATTATGTAAGTGGTTTTACATAATGTTTTAATATAATAGATCATCATGTATAAATTCGTATAATAGTTATACTTACATATATATGTGATATATATGTTCAATTTATTAAATTAGGTGTATTTGTAACATGCTTCCGCTATATATAATAATTTTTGAAATTATGTATACACTCGTATGTCATACACTCGATCACCAACATCTAATACATTGTCATATAATTAAAAACATTGAACAATCTAACATTGACATAATAAATAAGAATAACAGTAAATTCAAACTGCATATTGAGTTCAAATCATAATCCTAGTTATGAAATTAATCATTAATAATAACCAGCGTTTTGGAGCAATAATGAATAAGCATGAGGATGAAATAAGTATGAAACAAACTGCAAATACAAAAAGATGAAGAAATTCCTTGTTTTATTAGTTCTATTCTTAGTTGGTGTAGAAATCCTCTCTTCAAGTACTTGAATTTTGATCCAAACTCTAAAATAGAGTGTTTAACTTACTTCTTAACTGTTCTCGAAATGGTTGAATAGTGGTCATTTTATAGGCTTAGAACAATAAAAAAATATGGTCAACTTTGTCTTTAAAATGTCAATATTTTTTGCCCTTCAAAGACTTGTATTTTGATGAATAGTGACTAGTAGGCATTGTTTATTATATTATTTAAATGTATTGTACATTATTATTGTTTATAAATACTGTTTGATACTGTTTATCAAAATTTTAAAAAATTTAAAATTGGACGTTGTAGTACTAGATTTGGATTCTCTCTCGACTTAATTTTAGGGTCAGATTCAAATAAGACCCAAATTTTATCCCGACCAAAAATTATATAAGGTTCGGTCAACCCAAACTCAATAGGTACTCAGATGTTGCGCACGTCTATGTTTGATATTTATACGGTAAATAATATGATTATTGTGACTATTTTAAGAAAGGAGTAATCTAATTAAGATGTTGCGCACGCCTGTGTTTGATATTTATATAGTAAATAATATGATCATTGTGACTATTTTAAGAAAAGAGTAATCTAACTATGCACAAACTGTGTAGAACTCCTTTACAAAGAATTTTTACTGTAAACAGAGAATTTTTATATTGCCTTAATGGAGACAGGATTCGGGAAATCTCGTGATTATGCCAAATCATCATCACATGATTTTGGAAAATAATTTAAAGCGAATTCTTATGATAATGCCTTGCTCTCAATAAGTTGAGCTAACAACTAGTAGAATTCTACCCACCTCAAAAATAGCTCTTTGATGGTAAATTAAGTTTGGAAAAGGCCAAAGGTTTCTCTCCATCTTCTCTAACCTCAACGAAGGATAAGACTGGTACATCCAAAATTTTTAATGACATATAGGAGACATTAATATTGAATGTTTGATATAGTAAATGATTCTCCACATCGCCAAAAAAAAAAAAAAAAGTGATTGATAACGATAAAAAAATTATAAATTTTAACCATACATTTTATTTATTATTTTTTTTTATAGAAAAACACAATTAAAAGCACAAGGTTCCTTAAGGTGATAACAAGTACAGTATACAGGTAACAATAATAATACATTTTAAACTTACTGACAAAGATAAGAACATGATATAGTTAAGCTATTCCACAAATGACCAAAATTATTAATTGGCAAACCATTATTTCTTAAGAAAACTCTACTCTTATTTTTATTATTATTATTATTTTAAGGTTTTTGACTTTGATACTCCATTGCCAACTTCACAGCCTCAAATGCAGCAGTGCAGAATTCCCATCAATGCCTTTTTTCTGGCAGTGAGTAACATAATCTCTAATAGTGGTTTCCCTGTACTTGGGAGGATTTTCTTCTGATAATAACTCTTTAATGGGTCCATAAACTCTCGAGAATAGCCGAGGATTGGTGCCAAAGAAGCAGGCCGCCGACACTCTTGGTCCGACACGGTTTGCCAAAACTCTATGCTCCACACTTGTAAATTTGTCATTTGATATAAGCTGTAGAAGATCTCCAATGTTAATCACTAAACCTCCTGGATATGAGGGCACATCAATCCAGTGATTTTGGTGAAGAACTTGGAGGCCGCCCAAATGGTCTTGAAGAAGCACCGTAAAGAAGTCATTATCCGCATGTTTGGGTGTGCCCATTGTTAATTCTGGCTGCGGGCATGCCGGATAATAATGGCTTAAAAACAAAAGCCCATCAGCACAACCCATGTCCTTGAGGTGATTTGGGTTTAATCCAAGAGCCTCTGACAGTAATTCCAACAGTAACTTCCCCAGTTCACTGACTTGCTTCGTGTACTCTATCATTATATCTCTGCAAGCAATTGGCAGCTCTTCTGGGTTGGGAGGATCGGGAGCCATGTAACAAGCGGTGGAATCTCTCCAGTGAGCCGTTGGTGAGCTATACAAATCGAAATTGCTGTTGTAAAGAAACTTTTTCCAATTATCACGAGTAAAGAATTCATTTTTCACCTCAACGTCTTGCTCATAAAACCTGCGCACTCCGGCCTTCATTTCCTCAAGAACGTTCTCTGGAATCCCATGATTGATCACCTCAAAGAAACCCCACGTCTGCGATGCTTTTTTGACTGCTTCAACAATCTCCTTGCGTCGATTTGAATCTTTATCCACGCCTTCAAGGTCAATGATCGGAAAGCTAAATTTAAATGTGTCACTCGAAACTGGAGTATTCTCCGGTGGATGATAAAATATACGGGGGATTTTATCAATTCCAGCATCTACGAGGCCTTTAACGCCAGCTTTTGTGTCATCAAAAGCTCTTATTTCACTTGCTCGATCGTACTCGAATTCCATTGTGTTTGTCTCCGTGGCCTGTGCTGGTTTTTTCTCGTGTGAATGACTTGGATGGTTTAGTTTCTGTTAAACAGGGGTTGGCAATGGGTTGGGGCGAGACAATCTGGTGTGAGAAATTTTATATATACTTGATATTCGGAATTAAAAATTTCCAAATAGAGATGTGGATTATATGATTACTCATATTTTAAATTTCTTTTTAAAAAAACTCTTCAACATTTTTTTTATGTATTAATTTAATTTTATAAAATAATTTTTTATCTTTTACAATCATAATATATAAAAAAAAAATTATAAGCATCATATAAAAATATAAGCTACATAAATTCTTTAGTTCTTCAACTATTAATTTTAAAAATTATTAAAATAAATTATATTCAAAAAATTTAATAATATTTTTTTAATTTTAGTATCTAAATCATCATCATTCATCTGTAATCCAAATATTAAGTCTTTATTAAAATTCATTGCAAACGTATAGTATAAAGTAAAAGAAATTTTGAATTAAATGAATAATGACTAAAAAATTAAGACTAATAATAAAATTATTTATCTTTTTTCTTTATTCCTCTTCGCTTTTTTTTTTCTTTTGCAATAAATGAATTCACTCCAATTTGAAAGTAATGGTCTAATATTAAATATATTTAAAAAACAAATAAAAAAATATAAATATAAAAAACAAGCACAATTTTTAAAAATATATTATTAGTAAAATTTATATCTTCGAATTTAATATGTAGTAAACTTTAATTTTTATAAATAAGTAAAAAATTTTAACGATAGATTTTTTAATTTTATTTTTAAATCGAATATTTAAAAGGGTATAAAAAATTAACATATCCTCAAATCTAATTTAAATTTAATTCAAATTTAAATTATTATAACTAAACTCACTTCATTCCTTAAATAAAATCTAAAATACAAGACGATTTATTCCCTATTTAAAACAAGTTGTCACGTGGCAGGAATTTTGTCACCCTTACTCTTAAGAGATATATAGATCGTATAAAATTAAATATTGAAAGATATATAACATCTTTAGCTCGGTTGTGTGCCAAATTTGGCAAGATAAGGATATAATATACTACCAGCATGCAGAATCCAATCAACTTGTGCCAAATTGGGCAAGATAAGGATACACTGGCAAATAAAGCCAATCAACTTGTAATAGAATATATATACTTACAAAATTAAAAAACAATGAAAACAATCAAACAAGTAAAATATTTAAAGTACTATAATATAGAAATAAATAATTAATAAATTAGAGAGAAAATGTAGAAGAAATAACATATTAAATTTACGTAATTCAGCAACTTACCTATGTTTATTGTAAATCAAGATCACACTCTCTTATTATTGAATCTCAAAACACTCATAAAGTATGTTTTTTATAATAAAGACTCACAAAGAACTCACTATTTCTTACAAACAATGAATTTCTCCTACAAAAGATCACAAAGTAAGTTATAATCATTAAGATTTGTGTCTAACCACTAAAATATATTTACAAACTAATAAAAAGCCTTTATATAGGCTACATGAATTTTATTAATTTTTTTTATATAAAAGAATTCATTCATAAATATTTAAAAGTATAAAAAGTCATACAAAACAATAGAAACAACAATTAAACATACAAAGGCATATAAAAAATTTATATACTTTAACAACTTATTTAAGTTTATAATAAATCACGAAGTTCTAATTTCTTTTATTACGGAATAATTATCAATAAATAACTTAATGATAATAAAAATTACTTAAGAAATTATAGAAAATACCCAATAAAAAGAGCTTCTCAAGGGTATACACAATATTTTTTTGTATACTCAATACTCAAATGCTTCTTATTCCTATACTATTTATTCTTTCTTTTTTGTTTTCAGCTATTTGTTTTGCTCTAAATCTCATTTGTTCATTACATTCTCAATTTAGTGTCTCTTCTCATAAGTTTCTGACTCAAAATTATACCAGAACACAATTTTGATCTTAAATTGACCAAATTTATGGGCAACAGTAACAATTATAAATTCTATTAGAATTATAAATGTATATGTGCTTTTGAAATTAAAATGTATTTGTAATTAAAGTATAGTAATTACTAATCAGAATTTAAATTTGAATTGATAATGTAACAATTTCAAACAGGTTTTTCATGAAGAAATTCTATTTGATAAGGGTAGGAGATGCGGTATATGTATTTAGAATTAGAATTGAAATTGTTATTGTAATTAAAATGTAATAATTACTAATTAAAATCTAAATTTAAATTGATATTGTAATAATTATAAATTCAATTTGAGTTGAAATTGTAATTAAATTTAGTTATTGTTACTTTCACATAATTAATTATTTAATTAAATTTAATTAAGTCAATAAAACAAGTCCATATATATAATTTAACTACGAATTAAGGTAATAAATCATAATTAATTTGGTTGTGAATTTAATCATTATCATTTTGATATTTTTGTCACATTGTGTGCATTGATGAATGGCAATTAGTTTTTAGTAACTATATTATTTTTTACTAATACTATTTTAATTTTATAAAAATCATCAAATGGAGTTGATAATATATATTTAATTTATTATAATATTATTACATAAATTATTAAAATTTTTAATTCACGTTAATAAAAAAAATATAATATAATATAATCAAAATTATAATTCACTTAATTCAAATCAATTATAATTGGAAGGAGAATTAGAGAATTAAAAAGAGGATTTAATTATTCAATTAATCTAATTAACTTAATAAAAGAAGTTCATATTTTTTTTTAAATAAATCTCTATTAAATATTTTGAAAATATCTTAAAAATAAAATAACTCAAATAAGAAAAAAGTCCGAGCCAGTTAAAATCCAACCCCATTTCAAAAAACTCAGTTAAAACCTAAAACACAAAACACAAACTTATAAAAAAAATTCACAAAAAATCTAACCCAACTTCCAAACCAACTCAATAGAGAGAGAAATCCAACCTAACCTAGCCTAAATATTCTTGAATTTGGATCCCATCTTGAGCCATCCCGATCTAATTTTGGGTCGAGTTAGAACAGGACCCGAATTCTATCCCAAATCAAGAATTGGGTAAGGTCAAGTCAACCTAAACTTGACTCGTACTCGATGTTGCCCATCCCTATATTTGATATTTTACACTAAATAATATGATGATTCTGAGCATTTTAAGAAAAGAGTAATCTAACTAAAACTTGTACACAAACTGTGTACAACTCATTTATAAAGAATTCTTGTTGTAAACTAGCAAATTTCTATTAGAAAATGTATACAAATAGCCTTTATTTTAATAAATTCATATATTTTTATAGCTAAAAAAATAAAATGTAATATTTAATAGCTAAAAAGTTCAAAGTCGAGCCATTTTATCTTTAAAGTATTTTTTGTCTCTCTCTATCTCTTACACACAATTTTTCTTCAAAACTCACTCAAACAACACTTTAAAAAAATATGAGCTTAAAAAATTTATAAAAATTCATAAAACAAATGAAAAAAAATAAAATCAGAGACGAAGAAGAAGAAACTCAAAATACCTCGCGCTTTGCATGAGGAGGGGCCGCTCGCTTGACTGTGCTGCGCGAGGAATAGGATGCAGCCTCTCCTCACTCCTCATCATGCTGTGCAATGGAGTGCGTCCCCTCCTTACACCCCATCATGCAATGCAAGGAATGTTGTATGGCCCCTCCTCATGCCCCGTCATAAGATGCAAGGGATAGGGTGCGGCCCCTTCTTACGCTACAGTGTACAACGTGAGGAATGGCACACAACTCCTTCTCGTGCGACGTATTTTTATTTTTTTTCTTTTTTTTGTCTCTGATTTTATTCATTTTTTTGATTCACTGTATTTTTTTAAATACACACATTATTTATTTTCTATGTCATTGCAATACACTACCATTATATTTTCATATTTATATTTTTATAAATTATACACAAAAAATTTTAAAATATATTATTTGCTCCCATTATATATACAAAAGAGCAACAAATACAAAAAATACTCATACAAATCATAACTCTTTTATAAACCAAGTCACAAAATTGTTTGTTCTCAATTTATAAAATATTTTTTGAGATTTATTTGGACCACGATAACCATTTTTTAGTTGATTTTGTAGTTCAAACTACAAATTTTTGAATTATATTATTAATAAAAAGTAATTTTATTTATTTATTATCTTATTAATTAATAAAGATTAGTAAAATAAATTTTCGTTATAAAAGATTATAACTTTATTAAGTGGACAATTTTTGTATATTTTTTTTGGAGACATCGGGAAATCTCGTGAATGGCTCAACGTCACATGATTTTGGACAATAGCTAAAGCGAATTCCTTGTGACAGTGCCTTGCTCTCAATAAGTTGAGCTAACAACTGGTAGAGTTTATCCCATTATCTTCTACCTACCTCAACAAAGAAAAATAGCTCTTTGATGGTAAATTAAGTTTTGAAAAGGCCAAAGGTTTCTCTGAATCTTCTCTAACCTTAAGGAAAGATAGGATTGGTACATCCAAATATTTTAATGACACATAAGAGACATCCAATATTGATTGTTTGATATAGCAAATGATTCTTCAAATTGCCTGTGCTTCAGCTGTGCTGCTGACCACCGTTTTCTCTCGTGTGAATAACTTGGATGGTTTCTGTTGAGAGATAGATATATAGATTGTATAAAATTTAATATTGAAAGATACAAAACATCTTTGCCTCGTGTCGCGTGCCAAATTTTGCAAGATAAGGATATAATATACTAGCATGTAGAACAGTAGAAAGCCAATCAACTTGTGCCAAATTCTGAAAGATAAGGATATACTGGCACGTAAAGCCAATCAACTTGCAATAGGATATATATATAATTGAAATTTTTTAAAAAAAGATATATGAATAATCTTGTAAAATATAATGATGGACAAAATAGAAAATTTAAATGAAATTTTATTCTTTAAAAGAAAAAGATACACAGTAAGTCACGGATATTTATACGTAAATATTATGAAAAAAAAAAATCATATATTAAGCAGAAGCCAACCAAACTCAAGAGCAAGATGAAGTTGTCCCACGAGCCAACTTGATTACCAACGTGGTCAATTAAATGGCTTAAAATGTGAAAGCTCGACCCATGATCGATAAAGATTTGGAAGAAATTTTCCTTTATATGTCGCCTATAAAAAGAAAGTAATAAAAAGCCGATCAACCACTGGATTTTCTGATTCGGATTGGAGGCGTGATCTTGATAATGGGAGGTCATTTGGTGGATATTGCATATATCTAGGACAAATATGGTGGTTTGGTCATCTAAAAAGAAATAAGTGGTTGTTAAGTCCAGTGCAGAGTCAGAGGATCGAGCTCTTGCTCTTGTTAGCACAGAAGTTCTATGGTTGCAATCCCTTCTCGTAGAATTGCATATTCAAGCAATATCAACACCAATAATTTGGTGTGATAACTTGGGTGCTATAACTCTTGTTAACTAACTCTGCCTTTTATGCTCGAATTAAGCGCGCATTGAACTTGATGCACATTTGTAAGCAAATTGCAGATAAAGACCGTTACTGATATCGTTACAAAGCCTCTCTCATATACTCAATTTTATCTTCTTAGGAACAAACTCATTGTTTTGGATAGAAATATGAATTTGAAGGGGGATGTACGAGATTATGATGAGATTAGTGTGATGAAATTAGACGAGAGTACTAGATTGTAGAATAAGAGTGTGGTGAGTATAATAAATTCAGAATGTTATTTCCCGCCAATATTCAAACAAAAGTAGTTATCAAGCTAGTACTTGTACTCATTATTTGTATTCACTCTTTCAATCAATAAAATCCTTCTTAGATTCTTCTTAAATTTTCTCAATAGTTTTCTCTCTATTTTTCTCCAGAAACATACACTCACTTTTCAGAAATTCGAATGCACAGCAAACCCCTCAATAACCATGATTGCATATACAAACGTTATGGTCCCACTACCATTTACAACTACACATTTGTAACAATATCGTTCTTATATTGCTACATGCTTTTTGAAGTCATAAGCACATTGGACCACCACGCACCAATTGAAAGGAAAGATCTCGCTCTTATTTATCATCTAGCAAGCCTTATCTCTGACAAGAGGAAAGCTATTAAAACGACAGGTATGTTGTAATATGCCACAAAGAATAGCCTAGTGACATCGGGGTCTCAGCTTCACCCCACCACACACTTCATTTAGCACTATCTTCCATTTTTTTCTGGATAATATTAGACCCACTTCATACAGTCATTTTCTAACCATTCAAGCCACTTTCCTGAAAAAGCAGTTGGGTTTCTAACCTAAATTTTTTTTTTCGAATTTAGGCCATTATTTATACACTTGTAGGACTAACAATAAGAAAAACTGAAACAACTCTTTTATTGACTCAAGAGAGCAACTATCCGTTGCTGTGAAGAAAATAGTATCAAAAAACAACTTTTCACTTGTGGCAGAGAAATTGGCGGTGGAGGATATCTTTGCGAAAAAGGTTTCATTGCCAAAAGTGGCCGGTGCTGCTTTTGACAATGGTGGTATGATTAACACTTTTGGCTATCTTCGTCAAAAGTGGTTGTCGGCCACTTTTGTAAAGATGGCATATTTTACTCTTTTTACATTCGGTGGATTGCACTCTTTTACATTTGGTGAAGAGACTTGCAAATGTTGGTGGAACGTTCGTGGAAAGTTTTTGTCATGTTGTGTTGGCGGCATTCGGTGGATTACACTCTTTTACATTTGGTGGAAAAACACTTTTGAGATGTTTGGTGGACATGTTGGAGATATTGTACACTTCTTTATTATATATTATATTAAGGGATTTTGATAATTGATTATTATTATTTTTATTTTTAAATAATTATTATTTTCATTCTTATAACAATTAACATAATATATATTAAATAAATGAGGATTATGTTAATATATATCTATAAAATAAGAGGTTAAAATTATATTTTTTATTTAGATAATTATTATTAATATATTATTTAGATATTTCTGCAAATTAATACGAAGACTTCTGGTTTCTAAAAAATCGTTATTTAGATAATTATTATTAATACATTATTTAGATACTTTTGCAAATTAATAGGAAGACTTTTGTATGAAATTCTTGAATAAGAGATCAATGAGATTAAAGATAATAAAGCTTCCTAGATAAATAAAATCATTTTTTAGATACTTCTGCAAATTAATACGAAGACTTCTGAATGAAATCTTGAATAAGAGATCAGCAAGATTAAAGAAAATAAAGCTTCCTAAAAAATAATTGTTATTTAGATACTTCCGCAAATTGGTACGAAGATTGATGGAATTTTTTAATAACAAATCAGTGAGAATATTAAAGATAATAAAAACTTCCTAGAAAAAGAAACTCATTATTTAGATACTTCTGTAAATCAATACGGGAACTTGTAAATGAAATTCTCGAATAAGAGATTAGTGAGATTAAAGATAATAAAGCTTGTTAGAAAAAGAAAATCGTTATTAATTAGATACTTCTGTAAATTAATATGAGGACTTTTGAATGAAATTCTTGATTAAGAGATTAGTAAGATGAAAAATCATTCAAATTTATTATTGTAATTTACACATTCAAATTTATTATTGTATATTATATGATGAGTATACACAGTATAAAAGGATTGATTTGCACATTGTAAAGCACCACTAAAAATTGAAGAGTAATTTAAAAGTCCATTAAGAATTAGTTTAACCCCTTTAAATGAACAATCAGTTTACTTTGTATGAGACTCAAAGCCTAATTTATGTGCTTCTGTTGTCTTTAAATTCCTCAGTTATATTGCCAATTAAAGCACCTGACTTTTTAACCTACACAAGAAGCTCAATTTTGTTTATTCACATGGTTCTAATTATCATTCGGCTGTATAAAATGTTGTTGTGAATTATATAAAAATAGCTTCACCCTTGAGTATATTCTATTTCTCCAAACTCAACCTTCACATAAAAAATGTCCCGAACTCGTTCATTTTTGGCACTCGCCTTCTTCTGTTATCTTACTATGCTCTCCCAATCTCATTTTGCTGCTTCAAAATCTGCTGTATTTAGCCTAAAACTCATTCCGATTGACTCTCTAGAGTCACCGTCAAACACTAGAAAACTAAACGAGTCACAAAGCATACATAGACTTGTGGAAAGTTCAAAAGCTAGGTCTTCTTATTTGAAGTCAATTTAAAATCCTAATGCAGCATTGAACCCAGATACTATTCGATCATTTCTTTCTGGTGATAGCAACTTTTACGTTGTAAATATTGCGCCAAGAAACGTTCAAACAACAATTAGCACTATTATCAATTATTATGCGGATAATCAATAATGCTAGCCATACCACAACGAGGCAACTAAACATCCAACAATATGCAAAAAGGAAAGAACACCAAGTTTAACAAGGTTCGGTAATGTTACCTACGTCCTCAGGCCCCGCTAGAACAAATCCACTATCTTCAAGATAAGCTACAAAATTTTTGGGCCACAATACAAATTTTCTAACTATTGGGTCAAACTACAAATACCCAAGTAGTATGGCCAATACTGTAATTACCCAAACAATAGGGTATTACTACAAATGTCCAAAATAAAGGAAAAAATTAAATTCTTACAACTTTCAAGGGCTTAAATGTAAAACCCTTGAACTATGAGGTTCTCATAAAGAGATCCTACAAATAGAAGGGGAGAAGAGAAATATTTCAAAAGGTACACTTAATCTCAAGGAAGGCCTTGCCTTATATAGGCCTACCAAAACACCTCCATACCATCTCCCACCAATGTGGGATTGGCTTAATTTGACATATAAGCCAATTTTCAATAAATCTCCACCTTGGCGAATATGCCAATCCTCCATAAAGCTTCATTTTTTCAAAAATTCTCTATCCAAACGTAGCGCCTCCAAATTTGTGCCCAATGGCGCTATCAAACTCAAATTATATTGATCAAGTCCAAATAATGATTGAACTTGATCGCTGTCACCACTTTAGTCAACATATCTGCGGGATTCTCGGCAGTCCCAATCTTCTGAAGTAAGATTCTTCCTTCACTAATGATCTCCCGCACAAAATGATACCGAACATCAATATGCTTCGTTCGAACATGATATACTAGATTTTTCGCTAAATGAATAGCACTTTGACTGTTAGAATAAACATGAATTTTCTTCTGACCAATTCCCAACTCATCCAGCAATCCCTGTAACCAAATAGCTTCCTTCACTGCCTCTGTAACTTCCATGTACTCTGCTTCTGTAATAGACAAAGCAACTGTAGACTGTAAAGTAGACTTCCAACTCACAAGTGCTCTCACAAGAGTAAACACATAACCGGTTGTTGACCGACGTTTATCCAAGTCACCAGCATAATCAGAATCAATAAAACCAATAGCATAGTGACCACATGTATCATCTCTCTCAAAGACTAAGCCAACATCTACGGTCTTCAATAAATATCGCAGAATCTATTTCACAGCCTACCAATGTCCTTTACCAGGATCATGCATATATCTGCTCATTACTCCAACTGCATGTGAAATGTCAGGTCTCGTACACACCATAGCATACATTAGGCTACCAACTGCATTAGCATATGGAACTCGAGACATATACTCTCGTTCCTCATCTGAACTAGAAGGTAAAGATGCACTGATCTTCATATGAGCAGCAAGTGGGGTACTTACAGGTTTTGATTCCTCTGAAATGCCAAAACGTTGTAGAACCTTCTTCAGATATTGCTTCTGAGTCAAAAACATTTTGCCTCTTTCTCTGTCCCTGCTAATCTCCATGCATAGTATCTTTTTAACTTCACCCAAATCTTTCATCTCAAACTCTCTATTCAATTGAATCTTCAATTTTTTAATTTCTTCGACATTCGTTGAAGCTATCAATATGTCATCGACATACAAGAGTAGATAAATGAAAGAACCATCATGTAGCCTCTGAAAATACACACAATGGTCAAATTTGATTCTTGTGTACCTCTGACCCATCATAAACCGATCAAATCACTTATACCACTGCCTCGGTGATTGTTTCAAACCATAAAGCGATCTTTTCAGTTTGCAAACCAATTTTTCCTTACCAGCAACTTTGAATCCCTCTGGCTGAGTCATATAGATTTCTTCTTCCAAGTTACCATGTAAAAATGCAGTTTTTACATCGAGTTGAACTAGTTCCATATTTAACTTAGCTACTAAGGCCAATAAAATTCTAATGGAAGAATATTTTACAACTGGAGAAAGTACCTCATTGTAGTCAATTCCTTCCCTCTGTGCATAGCCTTTAGCTACCAACCTTACCTTGTAGCAAACATCTTTCTTATCAGGAAATCCATCTTTCTTTGCATATACCCATTTGCACCCAATTGCCTTCTTACCCTTTGGTAGTTGAGCTAGCTCCCGAGTTTCATTCTTCTGAAGAGACTGCATCTTTTCCTTCATAGCTGTCTTCTACTGATCAACTTCAGAATAGCTGATTGCCTCTCTATAAGTGGAAGGAACATCATCATCTACAACTGAAAGTGCGTAGGCCACCATATCAACAAATCGAGCAGGTCTCCGAATCTCACGTCTTGGCCTATTTACTGCAATAGTTTCTTGTTGCTGTTGAGGTTCATGAGTAGAACCTTCTCCATCATCTCCCAAAATCACCTCTATCATGGGAGTACCATTATCTGTCTCTATAGATCTAACCGGGTTCAATGTAGTTGTTTCTAACTCCACCTGCTACTGAGTACACTCCACCTGTTGCGGAGTACTATTCATTGTTGTCTGGTTTTCTGATTTCTTCAATATAGAAGACTCGTCAAATGTTACATCTCTACTTGATATAATCTTCCTCAAACTTGAACACCAAAGACGATATCCTTTCACTCCTGAAAAAAATCCCAAGAAAATTACTTTCTTGGCTCTAGAATCTAGCTTCAATTTTTTCACATGATAATATGCAATGGAACCAAATACATGTAAAGAATCATAATCAGAAACAGGTTTTCCAGACCAGACCTCTAATGGAGTTCTATCACCAATAGCAGCTGACGGTAGACGATTAATGAGATGACATGCATAAATCACAGCCTCAGCCCAAAACTCTTTACCCAATTCTGCAGTGGACAACATACACCGAACTTTCTCCAGCAATGTCCGGTTGATGCGTTATGCCACCCCATTCTGCTGTGGTGTACCTCTTACAGTAAAATGACATACAATACCCTCATCTTGACACAATTTCAAGAACTGATCACTGCAATACTCACCACCATTGTCTATTCTGAGATGCCTGATTTTTCTGTCTGTTTGTGTCTCAACTATCTTTTTCCATTTAAGGAAAGCACTAAGTACATCATCTTTAGATTTCAAAAAGTACACCCAAGTTCTTCTGAAAAAGTCATCAACAAAAATAACATAGTAGCGCAAACCTCCCATAGATGTAGTCTGAGAATGTCCCCATACATCTGAGTGAACATAATCAAGAATACCTTCAGTATTATGAATAGCGGTGCCAAACTTCACTCTCTTCTGTTTTCCCAGAACACAATGCTCAAAAAATTCTAGCTTGCAAGTCTTCGCACCTTTCAATAAGCCTCTTTTCACTAAACTGAATAAGGTTTTCTCACCTGCATGTCCCAACCGCATATGCCATAATCTAGTGATCTCTGAATTTGCATCATTATTAGAAACCATAGCCGCCGATCCAATCACTGTACTACCATTGTAGTAATACAAGTTATTCCTCCTAGTGCCTTTCAATGTCACAAGAGCGCCTGAAGTGACCCTCAGAATTCCATCTCGTATGGATACAGTACAGCATTTAGATTCCAAGGCTCCCAAAGAGATGAGATTCTTTCTCAACTTCGGTATATACCGAACTTCTGTCAGAACTCTAGTTGATCCATTATCATTTTTCAACCGGATTGAACCTATCCCAGCAGTATGACAACTATCATTATTGCCCATATACACAACTCCACAATTAAGCTCTTCAAAATTAAAGAACCATTCCCGATGTGGACACATATGATAAGTACAACCCGAATCTATAATCTATTCGTCAGAACGAGATGTGGATGAATGACCACTTAAACAAAAATCTGACAAACTATCATCACTTACACTCTCAACAACACATGTATTAGAAATAGACATATCTTTTTCTTTCTTTTTCAACTTTGGACAATCTTTCTTCCAATGCCTTTTCTCCCGACAAAAGGCACACTCATCTTTTCTTACTCTACCCCTCGACTTAGATTTTCCTCTTTTTCCTGGTTTTCTACTCTGGCTACGCCCTTTCACTGTCAATGCTTCTACTGACTCATCCCTATGTTCTCTCTGATCCTTTCTACGGATTTTATAGTTTGTCAAAGAAGAACAAACTTCTTCAAATGACAATTTATCTTTTCCATGAATGAGAGTAATACATAAATGATCTAATTCATCCGGAAGAGAACCAATCAATAGCATAGCCTTTATTTCATGTTTGAAGGTTTCCTCTAAGTTTAATAAATCAGCAATTAACTTATTAAATTCATCAATATGAGAACTGATACTCGTACCTTGTCTCAACTGAAGACGAAATAATCTTTTCAATAGATACAGTCGGTTCTCATTGCTTTTCTTCATATATTTGTTCTCCAGGGCCTTCTATAATGTATTGGCAGACTTTTCTCTGATGAACGGATACTTCTGCTCTCTACACAGACAAGAACGAATCAACTCACAAGCTTTTATATTAAGCCTGTTCCAATCTATCTCCTTGATATCTTCTGGTTTTGTTACTTCCAGAACTATATCCAAGTCTTGCTGACACAATCCATCCAACACCTCACTCTGCCATAAGCCGAAATTATCCAGGCCATCAAATTTTTTCACATCTATTTTTGCACTAGACACTGTCACTGTCCTCATCGATGTAGATGATGATGATGCCATAGCCACCTTGCACAAATGAGCTCGATACACAATATCACAAATAACCAAGCTCCACCAAATAATTATATCCAACAACTAGTAATCCAAAATTCACCAACCCAGAATAGTAGTAAGTGCTCAAAAGAAAATAGCTACTCACTATCCTAAACCTGAGGCTCTGATACCACTTGTTGCGCCAAGAAGCGTTCAAACAACAATTAGCACTATTACCAATTATTATGCGGACAATCAATAATGCTAGCCATACCACAACGAGGCAACCAAACATCCAACAATATGCAAAAAAGAAAGAATACCAAGTTTAACGAGGTTCGGTAATGTTACCTACGTCCTCGGGCGCCGCTAGAACAAATCCATTATCTTCAAGAGAAGCTACAAAGTTTTTGGGCCACAATACAAATTTTCTAACTATTGGGTCAAACTACAAATACCCAAGTAGTATGGCCAATACTGTAATTACCCAAACAATAGGGTATTACTACAAATGTCTAAAATAAAGGGAAAAATTAAATTCTTACAACTTTCAAGGGCTTAAATGTAAAACCTTTGAACTATGAAGTTCTCATAAAGAGATCCTACAAATAGAGGGGGAGAAGAGAAATATTCCAAAAGGTATACTTAATCTCAAGGAAGGCCTTACCTTATATAGGCCTACCAAAACACCTCCATGCCATCTCCCACCAATGTGGGATTGGCTCAATTTGGCATATAAGCCAATTTTCAACAGTAAAGGTCAACATTGAAAGCTAAAGAACACATGTGTTCTTAATTATGGACACTGTTAGTGCCCTCGTTTGGACTTAGTGCAGGCCTTGTATTAATTGTTATGAACAAAATTTTCCCATTTATGATTCAAGGGCTTCGAGTACTTACCAAAAAATTCCTTGTTCTCATCCACTGTGTCGTGTTGATCCCAATTGTTTTGAATGTATCAACGAAGAATGTGTCTACGACATAGCATATGGCGATTGATCTTCCACAAAAGGCATTGCTTTAAAAGATACATTTGAATTCTTATATAACACCACTAAATCGCTAATCTTTGGCTGCTCAAATGACAACCGGACTTTTAGACATGAGGAACATAGTAAGATTGCTGGGATCTTGGGGTTGAGCTTGTCTCCTGAATCTTTAATAGAACAATTAGGAGATGATATCAACTATAGATTTTCATATTGTTTAGTCCCTTACAATTGAGCTGCAATGACTACAAGCTTTATAACATTCGGAGAGGACATCGATAGAAAAAGATTAAGATTTCAATCAACTCCAATCGTAACTCCCCGAGGATCCCAATATTTTTTTCTTAATTTGATTGATGTAACTGTTGGAAATCATCGTATGAGGTTTCCACCAGGTAAATTCTTAATCCGAAACCTGGCTGGACTTCAAGGTAGCTACATTATTGACAATGGAACTGCAGTCACTCTCACAGATCGAAATGTGTTGGAAAATTGGTGATTCAACAATTTTGATTAGGTAAGAATTAAGATGAATACCAAAGTGAAGAGTCACAAGAAATTTAAAACGTGTGGGACACGTATGGAGAAGTCTAGGATTTGTGGGACACAAGGGGGAAGCGAAACGGGACTCCAAGACGCGAAGGAAAAGAAGAAATCGCGGGAGAAGCTGCCAGCGCCGCGGCTCCCAAAGCTGAGCATCGTGGCGCTCAACACAGAAGTCCAGCGCCGCAGCGCTGGGCGTGAGAAGGGCCAGTACCACGGTGCCCAGGGACGAGCGCTGCGGCGCCAAAACACGTGAAAAAGTCTGTTTTGATTCGGGATTTCAAGTTTTGGGAAGTTTTGGACTTTCAAAACACGTAGGCTCTTATTCCAACAAGGAATATGGTTAGTAGGCACGAAATACCCCTATATAAACACTTGTAAACCCTTGATTTTAGAATTAAGCGTTAGAGAGACTCTAAGAGAGGGGAAGAACTGGGTAGACACTAAGTACTTGTGTGCCATAGGGTGGAACCGTTGGTGATCATTGTTCGTGGTAGAGCAAGGGTTCACTAAACGTTTAAGTCTTTTTTAGGGTTCTTCATATTGGGTTTTCTTGTAAAATCTCTAGGGAGTTATAATAAGAGAGGTTAGGATCCTTGGATCCACCGTGGACGTAGGCAATTGGTTGAACCACGTAAGATTGTGTTGTGCTCTTTTATATTCTGCTATGAAATTTTTGGTGTTTTGCTTGATTAACAGGTTATTCCGCTGCGCAAGGAGGTTAGGGTTCTAGGTTGAATCTTGGGTTCTTCACTTCAACATAACATCGAGAGGGAGAAGGGCGTTTCCTCCCTCAACAAACTGGTATCAGAGCTAGAGGTTCGATAATACACACCTAGGGGTATTTAACCAATGGCTACAATCAAGTAAGAAATAGAGAAGTTTAATAGGATGAATGAATTCAATCTTTGGAGAAAGAAGGTTTAAGCTTTACTAGTGAAGGAAGGGCTAGACTCAGCTTTGGAGGAAGTCAACTACTCAACTAGCGATGAAGCGACAACCTCAAAGTCTGGGCAGAAAGATTGGGACACGATTCAAAAGAAGGCTCACAGTACCTTATTCCTAGCATTGAGCGACGAAGTATTAAGGGAAGTTGGTGATGAAGAAACCGCTTTTGGGCTATGAAAAAGACTCGAGCCATTGTACATGAAGAAATCTCTTGCAAATAGACTTCTTGTGAAAAAGAAACTACATCAGCTAACAATGTACGGGGGAACTTCATTGAGAGCTCACATTGACGAGTTCAACAAGATCATCATAAGTCTTGAGCAACTGGGCATCAAGACTAAGGATGAAGATAAGGCTATTATCCTGTTAAGTTCGTTGCCAAAGAGTTATGAGAGCTTTATGGATACGCTGCTGTATGGGAAGGAGTCCTTAATGATGAATGACGTTATGGCATCATTGAACTCAAAAGAATTGACAAAGAGATCTGAGTCCGAGAGTGGAGCAGTTTTGCTTGCACAAGGAAGAAAGAGCAATCAAAGAGGAGATCCAAGAGGTGTTTCCTTTGTAATAAGGAATGACACTTTATGAAGAATTTTCCGAAATCAAAAGACCAAGGAGGGTGGGCTGTAATCGGTACTGAGGAAGATACCAAAGTTGTAGACACATTGGTAGACCCAATGGGAAAGTACGCTGGCAAATGGATACTAGATTCGGGGTGCAGTGTCCATATGTGTCCCGACAGATCAATGTTTACTAACTATAAAGCCAAAAGAGGTAAAGCTCTAATGGGGAATGACATGACTTGTGAGATCATGGGAGTTGGTGACATAAGGCTGAGGATGAAAGGTGGAGAAACTAGGGAATTACATGGTGTAAAGCATGTTCCTTAATTGAGGAGGAACTTGATATATTGGTGTGGATCATATCCCAAAGCCTTCTTATTTGGAAGATTTTGAATCAAGGAAGGGTTTGTTAGAAAGTTGGTGATTCAACAATCTTGATTGGACAAGAATTGAGATGAATACCAAAGTAAAGAGTCACAAGAAGTCTAAAATGTGTGGGACATGTATGGAGAAGTCTAGGACGTGTGGGACACGAAGGGGGAAGAGAAACGGGACTCAAAGACGTAAAGGAAAAGAAGAAATCACGGGAGAAGCTGCCAGCGCTGCGACGCCTAAAGCTGAGCACCGCAGCGCTCAACACAGAAGCCCAGCGCTGCGGCGCCCAGGGACGAGCGCCGCAATGCCAGAACGCGTGGAAAAGTCCATTTTGGTTCGGGATTTCAAGTTTTAGGAAGTTTTGGACTTTCAAAACACGTGGACTCTTACTCTAACAATGAATAAGGTTAGTAGGCACGAAATACACCCTATATAAACACTTGTAAACCCTTGATTTTAGAATTAAGCATTAGAGAGACTCTAAGAGAGGGGAAGAACTGGGTAGACACTAAGTGCTTGTGTGCGCTAGGGTGGAACCGTTGTTTGGGTGATTATTGTTCGTGGTAGAGCAAGGGTTCACTAAACGTTTAGGTCCTTTTGAGGGTTCTTCATATTTGGTTTCCTTGTAAAATCTCTAGGGAGTTATAATAAGAGAGACTAGGATCCTTGGATCCACCGTGGACGTAGACAATTGGCTGAACCACGTAAGATTGTGTTGTGCTCTTTTATATTCTGCTTTGAAATTCTTGGTGTTTTGCTTGATTAACCGGTTATTTCGCTGCACAAGGAGGTTAGGGTTTTAAGTTGAATCTTGAGTTCTTCGCTTCAACATAACTTCGAGAGGGAGAATGGAGGTTCCTCCCTCAAAAAAATGATTACAAGCAAGTGATCAGGCAACTCTAGATTCATTTTGCTCGTTTCCCAATTCACAGACTAGGGGCAATCTCAGGATTGGAACATTGTAATAGGTTCTATGAAGAGTTTTGGGATTATGTTCCCATAACATTCCATTTTCAGGGGGCTGATTTGTTTGTGCAGCCAGATTATGTGTATTTATTCAACCATGAAAGGAGGTATTTTTGCATTGCACTAGAACCGGATACAACAACTATAATAGAAGCTTTGCATCAGCAAAATGTCCAGTTCATATATGGTGCTTTTAACTTTCAGCTTTACTTTGCTAATGATGATTGTGTTCGTGATCATCTAAAATAATTTCCTTGTAAACTTTGTAGAAAAATAACATGAAAATGGGAAAAAAAATATTGTGTTAATATTGTGTTTCTTTCTTGATTCATTCCTCGAGTCACTTGATTTATGTGTTTAACATACAACTTTTTCACAAAGTCACTCAGTTATATAAATTACGGTAATAGTTAACAAATATGTCCAAAGAAAAGAAAATAATTAACAACTTTTTCTTTTTTGAAAGGAAGAAAAGAAAAGGATAGATTAGATTATTAATATAAGCTTAAAATATTAATCCTTATTATTAAATTTTTGTAATGGGCTTAATATATTCATTAAGTTTACTTCAGTAAAATATCAATAGTCGAATTAGATAATTAATGAGAATGGTGTTACTTATCCATTCATTATATGTATGAGTTATACCATCGTAGCAAAGCCGAAGCCCTATTCATAAGGCTTCTTCTATCATTAAATTCCTAAATACTATTTCTTCCACTCTTATTGCACTAAAAACTTACACTCTGATACTCTTTTTTTCTGTAAATGAAGCAATTTCATATAAGAAATTATTTAAAGCAATGCAGGTTAAGTATAATGCTCCTATTGCCAATCATACTTGGGATCTAGCTCCATTCTCTGAAAGTTACAAACTGATTGAAAATAAATGGGTATTTAAAAGATCAAGTATTTACCAGATGATTCTATTGAAAGACACTAAGTAAGGTTAGTCGACAATGGATTCCATCAAGTTACAGGGCTAGATTATTTTGAAACCTATAGCCCAATACCAAAGACTCCAATTGTCAAAGTCATCTTGAGTCTAGCAGTAATGCAAAAATGGGAAGTAAGACAAGTGGATGTGAACAATGCTTTTTTGCATGGAGAACTTAAAAAAAATGTCTTCATGCCTCAACTAGAAGGTTTTATAGATCATAAGAGACTTTCACATCTGTGTAAATTGAATAAAGCCATCTATGAGCTGAAACAAACTCCTAAAGCTTGGTTTGACAAACTCAAAAGGATTTACTGTAGTGGGGGATTCATAAATGCCAAGTCTGATCCTACGTTGTTCATTCAAATTAAGAACATTTATATCACTTCTGTGTTAGTGTATATTGATGACATACTTGTTATAGGAAATAATCATTGGATATCCACCAAATCATCAATGATCTAAATGAGAGGTTCACACTAAAAGACTTAGGATTCCTATATAATTTTATAGGTATTGAAGTAACAAGAAATTCTGATAGAATGAAATTATCACAATCTAAGTATATAAAATTATTTACTGCAGAGGGCAAACCTCAGTCAAGCTAAAATATGTACAACACCATTGGTGTTAGCCAAACGCTCAACAAAGAATATGAACACTTTCTTAGATTCAACTCTATATAGAAGCACAATTGGTGCTCTACAATATCTCACAATTACTACGCCATAAATTACATATGAAGTGAATAAATTGAGCTAATTTATAGAAATGCCTTCAACTATCCATTGGAAATCATGTAAGAAGTTACTTAGATATCTCAAGTGGACTAAAGATAATGGTCTTTATTATCTAATTCTGGTCAGATAGCCCTAAAAGCATACAGTGATGTTGGGGGTGTGATACATCTAACAAAAAAATCTATACAAGGTTACTATGTTTTCCTTGAAAACAACCTTATATCATAGTCATCCAAAAAGCATAGTGTGGTGGCTAAATCAAGTTATGAATTTGAGTGTAGATCCTTAGCTAATGTAATAGCAAAAGTCTACTAGCTTCACTATTTATTTATTGAATTGCAAGTTCAACTAACTGATATTACAATAATTTTCTATGATAATTCAAGTGTAGCTGCATTGGCTGCAAATCTAATTCATCATGGAAGGACTAAATGTCACGCCCCAGATCCAAAAGATCTGACACATGACATAACTTACACTCATTCAATAATGTGCACTCATACTTAATATTGTATAAAATTTCAAATTTTAATTCAACATAGGAATCCTTAGCAAGTTGCTAGTAAGTTCAACACTAAAATCAACCCATAACCTAAAATATAAACATAAACATTTATTGACAATATTAAACATTCATTTCAAATTTTCATAATTATAACAATTGAATTATGACTGGGGCAATTAGTAAACCGGAGATACGCAGAGTTTTCTCAGAGATTAACACTCTACTACGTCACTAGGAGCAACTTTATTACCAGAAGCCCATAATATATTCATTGCAAATTCTTACTTAAAATTAACCCATAACCACACTCAATAAAATAATACATCAGTAATTATTCAATAGGGATAAATCAAATATCTTAACCCACTTGTCCCCAAATGAAACACTCAACAACCTAGCAACTTAGGGAACCCAAGGAACAGCAAAAGCCTTGCCAAATTCGCTAAGCACACATGTACCTTATTTATCTGAAATCACCATAAACTATAATGAGTATAAAACTCAGTAAGCATACTACTTTTACATATATCAAATACAAATACATATATGTACACAATGCATGTGTATGATATGCTACGATAAATCAAAATCATAATCTTATCAAATCACATGTTAGGTAAGCGCTTACATATTCTTTCAAAATATATAATAGGAATACCATCACTCAACTACTACTTAGTAGGACTTACATATTACATAATGAACCAAATGTCACTCGTAGGTGACATACCGTATGAGAGGAATAGTACAAATGAGGTTTTAAATTACACATGCACCAATACGCCACCACACAAATGTGATGACTCACTCTTTCTTTAGGTACCAATAACATCCATCCTACATACGAAACACATAACATATACCAATCCCGAAGGAAATGCCACACATAAAGGCTCCACAAATCATATAAGGTGCTTATTAAGTAAATAGTGAGTTCAAGCATCCTCAAAACATAAAACGTATCTTATGGACATTTTCTACTTCAAAAGCTTTCTTTGTTAAACACATTTCATTTTGAAAGCTCACTTTCATAAACACATGTATGTTCATGCTCGATGTCAATGCTCACATTCATAAACATATTTCTTTCACATTTCATATCAAATATACTTTGGCATAACATAAATATATTTCTAAGCACATTTACAAAATCATACATAGACAATTACTATGCGTATTGTGATTTCAGTAAAAGTCTAGTATACTTACCTCTTAGCACTTTTGAGTACAATGTTTAATTCTCTTTAACCTATCAATGGAGATTAATCCTTTCATAAGCCTCACAATTCACACAAAACACTTTAAATAGCTTACAAAATTATACATAATGCACTTATCACATCAAATTGGTCTAAATACTTGATTTCTCAAAACCTGTCATTCTGACCACTTACATTTAACAAAATTTTCTTATACATCAAATGATGTCCAATTACTCCAAAATTAAAATATATCATTCTTGACTCATATATCCTTCTTATATATAAATATTATATCATAATTCCTACACATTCCATTTCATGAACACCATCAAATCCAAACTATTATTCTGGCGGGATCAAGATATTTATTGAACAGTATTCAGTCTTATAATTTTATAAAATCAGATACTAACTCAAAAATTACAAAACTATCACATAATTACTTTTGACACAAATTTCAATCCATGATAAATATTTCACTTGCAAATCCCTGCCAAAAGTATTTTAAAACTATTTTATTCCATAGCTTTAAAAACTTTATTAATCAAATACTGCAATGAGCTGACACTCTTTAGAAAATCATAACAATTTAATCACATTAATCTAAATTCTCAATTTTGATTATATTATATTAGACATATAAAATTATCATATTTCATAAATTCGTAATTTTGGAAGATCATTCAGCAGATCAAAAATTGTTTGTCACTGTATCATACTGTTAACACAGGAAAGTTTCAGAATTTTAGGGTCATATTGGTAAATTCACTATAAATTCAATTTCTGTAATTTTCAATCGATTAAAAGTCTCAAATAATTCTAAACATGTCTAATTTTATATACTCAAAATTAAAACCAGAATCGAATCATAACAATTTATAAAATTCCTGGATCAAAAGACTATCAAGTAGAAATTCTGCAATTCATCGTGATTTATCAAGCTATCTACATAGATCATCATCAATTCTCACAATATCTTACGAAATACACATCAAATACTCAATTGTACATGTTTCCAAAAATCAAAACTTAAAGGAATTAACTAATTTAACACCAAGAAACTAAGAAATGGTTATAATACCTCTTAAAGTTTAAATTCCAACTTTCTTCTTCTTCTTATCTTTCTCTCCCCTTTCTTTCTCTATTTTCTCGTTCTAAAAGAGGTAACTCGACCAAAATGAGTGAATTAGAATTTCAAAAGTGTATTTTTATACTAAGAGGCTAATTTTTAGTATTTATAAATTTACTCCCAAAACTTTTAAAGTATTACAATTTGGTCTTTAAAATAAATTTAAAGTCTTACAAATAAACCCAATGCTAATAGTATGTCCTTAACTTATACAAACACTACTAATAATAATACATAAACCAAGTATCACCTATATACAAATAAAATACTTATATTTATATATATATACACTTATTCTTATCGATTGTAGATACTGGTTACTACATTAAACACATGAAAATTGATGTATATTTCCTCAAGGAAAAACTGCTCCATAAATAAATATACATTCAATAGTTGTCATCTGCAAAATAGATAACTGATGTCTTCTCAAAACCCTTCTCAAGCCATTAGTTCCATTATTTAAAAAAAAAACTAAATGTGCACAAATCACATTCTAGCTCGAGGGGGGAGGTTGGAAAAATAAACATTAAAGACATAAGTCAAAGAGGATTCAGATAGCAGCAACAGAAGATAAGAGTACAGGATCAGAAAGCTTATCTCATTATCTCATTTTGATAAGAACAGAGTTCACTTAATCTTTATATCTGATAAGATGCAACTTATCATATTGATAAGCTTAGCAGTAGATAATTACGTAGTAAAGTTTGTAAATGAAACTTATCCCTTCAATGATCAAATATATATAAAGGGATCATATATACATAAAATATATTAATAAGAAAATAACTTACTATTGCATTTCAATTTTTAACTAATTCCTTACATGTCACGGACTTCTGGTTTAAGGATAACTCGGTAAAAAGGCATAATTTGAATTAAAAGGGCAAGTCATATCATTCCATGTAACCTCCACCGCTGATGTATTCTTACCCTGCCTTATCATTGAATTAGGAACAACCACTTTTAAAATACCATTATCTTTAACCCCAACTAAAGTTTGTGTCGTGGGGGATTTTTTAAAGTAAATCACCACCACCTGTAACCAGAAAGGCTTCATCACCCAAATTCCCATCACCATAAAAGCCATCGCTCAGATTCTCCGAAGGACCAGATTTTATGATTAGAGTCAGCTGATTCCCATGATAGACTTTTATTAATTGTCTTCCATCATTCCTTTGCTTAATTGAACTAGACAACCGCCTAACTAAAGTAGCATGAAGAGAATTCGGAACCTGTGGTTTTTAGGCTTTTTCAGGACTATCAAAAATCCTCATAACACTCCCTATTGGCTTTTCATTGTGAACTTTCTGACCTCACCCACACAAAATGTTATCACTTTAATTGTAGGATAAGTCTATGAACAAACCGCACACTATCTTATTTATATTTACGGATTTCAACACTTAAATTTTCCATCAGGCACCTGTCAAGCAAGCAATGCGGTACTACGGGCTCTTAGATTCAGGAGCTCCTTTAACTATTCTTGACACTAATAGCAATGGATTCAATGCTTTTCAAGTAGTAATTTATACGTTTCAGGGTCACTACTAGTGTTTTCAACTTGAAATGATTCTGATTCTGAAGCTCATTTTACTTGAAACTTTATTATCGAAAGTGACTGGACTTTAATCTGCATCCGACATTGACGTACCATTTTGAAAATACCAATTACATACTTGGTGGGAATTATATGCATATGTTGTTCGATGATTAAGATGGCATTTCATGTTTAGAATTGCTGCCAAGACAAATGGGTTGTATACTTAGGAGCTTGGCATCAACAAAATATGTGCCTCATTTACGATGGCAACCTTGGTGCACTCCAAATTTATGAGAACGATTGTACTGTCGGTGTTCATTTATTTAGGTCAAGAAGTGTTTTCGAGGTCTTTTCTTTTTAATAAGACTTGCTAATTTTTCTTAGTAGAATATGATTATAAATAAATCCTGCTTAATGAACTTATCTTTGTCACAAGTTATTGAAAAACAACATACTAGTGTCCTTAGTTTTTCTCTTAGAGTATTTGCTGCCTGTTGGTAGGCTATAGTCATGAGTCTCTATTGGTAATATAATAGTGAAAGAAATAAGAAATAATAACAACATACCCGAATGTTGATGCAGAAGTTTAAAGCCGGAACCAAATGAATTTGTGTCACTGCTTTCCTTTTGGTCCGAGAACAATCACAAGCGAAAAGTTCTCTCAATTCACGTTGCAAGAACCTTTGTGTTCTTTGGCCAATAACTCTTAGCTCTTTCACACACACACTTTCTTAATATTTCAATTTAAGAGTGTATAATTTTTCTAATACTCCGTGCACATTATTTGCATACTTCTTACACTTGTTCACAATGAAATAATGTTGCTTTATATAGAAACTCTCATAACATTATTTTGACTCTTTTTATTGTTAATAGTTTCTCCATTTATGTTAATGGATTGTCCATTCAAAATAGATTCTCCATTTATGTTAGTGGATTGTCCATTCAAGTTAATGGCTTCTCCATTTATATTAATAGATTGTCCATTCAATTTAATGGCTTTTTCATTCAAATTATTTGTTTGTTATGAATGCTTGTGTTAGGTCATTCCATCATGAGTTACCTAACTAAAAATTTACCAAAATCTCCCACTCACACATGATGGGATGGCAGTGTGTACAAAGCAATGAGAGTTTCTTAGGCGATCAATCTTTAACACAATACTTATACAAGCAAATGCAACGTGTGACCCATGAACAAATATTAAAAAAATATGAGCTAATAAAAAACTCAATTGTAACTATATACAAGAGATTTATTGGTTATTTTAATCCATCTTGTATCCTAGATTTGATTTCATTACATCAGTCCAAGCATACTCAATCCCTCGAAAGCAGCTATACTTGAACCCGTGCACTCTATATATTCACAATTGTATTCATCCTCATATGGATTGTACAACTGGTTGACTAGTGAATACATAAGTCAGATGCAAGAAAAACAAATCTTTCCATCCAACTCATATTTCTTAGATCCAAATTAATTGCTTTTCTAGTCATATTTCATGGACTGAATCTATCATAGTTATAGAAAACATGCTAAAGTAGCTAACATTAATTCTCACATCAAAATATAGTTAATGGTAACAAGGATACTAGTTGAGATAAAGATTTACCTCAAAAGAACTTACATAATGAGGAAGCAGGGATTCATTCTCTCATTTTTCTTTAATTGGTCACTAAAAAAACACACATGGTATAATTCACATGCTACAGTAAATTCTCTTCTATAGAGCATATGTCTTACAAGTTCAGTGTACAAATCTTAGTTCAGTCGCCACTTTAGCACTTAACTCGAGTTTTTGATAAGCTCGCTTTCCATAAAGCGCCATACACAAAACTCATACCTAGCTTAATCAGGTTTCCATGACAGTGGGGTATGTTATAGTCTGCTCAATACTTACTAAAATGAACCTCATCTTGACTCAATCAAGGCAACATTTGATGAATATTAACTCAATAAGAATAAATTCCTTTTATTCTTTTTATTCAATGTCTCATCTTAGCTTGTTTCTCTAGCAACTGAGGCGCCCACTCGTGTAAGAAAGTCAATCAAAACCTGATGACATATTTTTAAAAAATGTGTGTAATTATGCCAATAAAAATTTATAATACATAAAATGTTTAATACAAAACAGTATTTCATTGAGTTTTTTTTTATTTACAATCTACGCAAACCTAAAGCACGTGTATGTGAAATAAAAATATCTCTAGCCATGGCTTTGGTAAATGAGTCTGCTATCATCAAATGCGTAGATATATATTGTATTAACACCTCTTTATGTGCCACAATATCTCTCATAAAATTATATTTAGTCTCTATATGTTTTGACTTGCTATGATATTTGGCATCTTTTGTAAAGGATATAACTGCTTGGCTATCACAATATAAAGTCACGAATCTAGAGGTAACCATGACAATCTTAAGATCTTCTATAAAACGTTTAAGTTAAACAGCTTCTTGTACAATAGCTGAACATGCCACATATTCAGCTTCCATTGTCGATAGAGTTGTACATGTTTACTTTTTGCTACTCCAAGATATGCAGTCATGACTAAGCAAAAATACATATCCCGAGGTTAATTTTCTCTCATCAAGATCGCCTCCCCAATCAATAACTGTATAGCCAATTAATCAAAAATCACCTTCTTGATAGCATAATGAGTAATCGGCAGTGCTCTTCAAGTATGCCAAAATTCTCTCAACTGCAGTCCAATGTTTCCATCCAGGATTTGATTGGTATTTGCTTACCAATCCCACAACATAACAAATATCTGGCCTTGTACACATCATAGCATATATGAGGCTCCCAACAGCACTAAAGTACGGAACTCATGCCATTAAATCTTGTTCTTCAGAAGTCTTAAGGCACATATCAAGGCTAAAGAGTTTGTTCTTTTGCAATAGGAGTGTCCATAAGCTTACAATATGCTATTTTGAACTTTTCATGTATCTTTTTAACGTAATGCTCTTGTGACAAAGTTAGAAATCTTCTTGAATGATCTCTATGGATTTTAACTCCTAAGATATAGATTGTTTCGCCCATATCTTTCATCTCAAAATTAGAGTATAACCATTCTTTAATACTAGTGACAAACTCGTTATTGTTTCCAGCCAACAAAATATCGTCCTCATATAAAGATAAAATAACAAAATTATCTTTTGACCTTTTAACATACACATAATGGTCTTCTTCGGTCATTATGAAACTATAAGACATAACAACTTCATGGAACCTAAGATACCATTTTCTAGAGGATTGCTTCAGCCCATATATAAACCTTTTGAGCTTGCAAACTTTGCGCTCTTGGCTGTTTGTTACATAACCTTCTGGCTGTTACATATAAATTTTCTCCTCTAGTTCTCTATTGAGAAATGCAGTTTTGACATTCATGTGATGTAATTCTAGGTCTATATATGCAACGATGGCTAAAATCAAACTAATTGAGGCAAATCTAACCACGAGTAAAAAGGTTTCCTCATAGTTTATACCCTCTTATTAAGTATAGCCTTTTTGCTACTAAGCGAGCCTTGTATCTTTCAATTGTGCCATCCGCCTTGTGTTTAATTCATAGAAACCCATTTGTTTCCAATAGCTCTTCAATTAGGTGGTAAATTAACCAAGTCCTAGACATGGTTTGACTTCATAGACTCAATTTCCTCATCCATTGCTTTTATCCATAATTCCTTAGCAGATGATGTGATAGCCTTATTAAAGTTTCTTGGCTCATCACTATCATATGAAGTAACCATAAATATTTCCCCTTCAATCTCAAGGTACTAAGTACATATGAGTCCTTTTCAATTCGTATGTTAGAAGTGACAATATCATATGGATCATCCAATTCATATAATTGAATGTCCTTGTCAACTTCTTGAATGCTAAGAAATTGATTTTTAAGAAATGTGACATCTTATGATTCAAGTTCAATTATTGTTCCATCTTTACGTTCACCTATGAACGCATACCATTTGGAGTGTTCAAGGTATATTATAAAGATACATTTCTTTTCTCTTGGACCTAATTTTCCATGTTTATGTGATGGGTCATAAACGTATACTGTTGACCCCCATTGTCGTAAATGAGCTAGGTTAGGTTTCCTACCTGTCCTTAGCTCATATGGTATGGAACTAACTAATTTACTCGGAACTCGATTAAATATATAGGTTGCAGTCAATAATGCATCTCCATAGTATGACACTGGGAGATTTGATTGCACCATCATAGACCTAATCATTTTGAGTAATGTTCTATTCCTTCTTTCCGCTACTCCATTTTGTTGCGGAGTCTTAGGAATAGTTAAATGCCTCTCTATACCTTTCTCATCACATAGTTCCTTGAACTGTTCAGAAAGATATTCATATCCTCGATCAGTTCTTAGAGCTTTAACTCTTTTGTCTAATTGATTTTCAACCAAATTTAAAAAATATCTAAAGCAATCCACTGCTTCAAATTTATGAGAGATCAAGTAAACATAACCAAAATGTGATAAGTCATTAATAAATGTGATAAAATATAAGGCTCTATGTCTAGGCTTTATACTCATTGGACCATAGATGTCTGAGTGGATCAATTGCAAAGGATACTCAGGTCTAGTTCCTTTGCCAAATGGTTTTCTAGTTGTTTTTCCTACTAAACAATTTTCACATATAGGCAAATTAATCTTAGCGAGTGAGCCTAATAAGCCCTCTCTAACTAATCTGTTTATTCTATCTTGTCCTATATGTTCAAGTCTAACATGTCAAATATTAACATCCACATCAGAAGATGCATCATATAAAAAATAACTATTATTAATTACGGTGTCCAAAACCATAAAACCATCCAACAAATAACCAATGCCAATTAAATCTGAATTATACAGGATTTTTAAACCAACACCATGAAAGTTTAGATTGTATCCCAATTTAAGAAGCGCTAAAACAGAAATTAAGTTTCGTCGAATTTCTAGAGCATATAAGACATCATGGAGAAGAAGAGTTTGGCCACCATGTAATTCCCTTTACTTCACCTCTGGAGTTGTTCCCCATGTATATCCATTTAGTCCATTGACTAATCTAACGATACTCTACAAAAGCTCCACGATCTTTAGCTATGTGTTGCTCCTGAATCTACAGTCTACAAAGGACGAGATTCAATCATAAATGTTGAACTGATCACATAACTATATAGAAAATGTGTAGAGTATTTTTGTACCTTTTTTGGCTCAGTGCATTCACGAACGAAATGGCCAAGCTTGCCACAAATATAATAATTCATCTTAGTTTTTTCTTTCTTCTTACCAGTGCACTTTCCTCTATTGCGTTTTCCGATTGTGGACTTCCCTTGTGCTAGAATAGATCCCTTCTTCTTGTGAAAGGACTTGCCTCTTCTTTTGTGCTTAACGCCGAAGCTTTGCACAAGCTAGAATCTACCATATAGAGTTGACCATAAGCATTAACAGCCTCCAAGCGCTCTTCTTCTAGTTTGAGATGACACCTTATGTTATCAAAAGTTTTTCTGTTATCATTATGCGTCATGTTAACTCTCATATGCTCCCAACTATCAAGAAGAGATCGAATGACTGCTTGCACTTGATGCTCATTAGTCAGTATATGTCCAATATTTTTGAGCTCTCGAATCATATTCAACATCTCTCTTAGATGCTGTTTCATTGTATGATTTTGGCGCTTTCTATAAAAGTTAAATTGATAGTAAGCCTTCTAAGTTTGGTGGTGGAAGTACCTCCAAACTTGTCTTTTAAGGCAAGTCACATCCCTTGAGCTATCTCATATTCCTCATACTCACATAAAAGATAATCTTGCATACTGCTCAGTAACATAATGCGAGCATTACTATTTTTTCTTTTTTAGGCTTGATAAGTCTCATGATCTCTCTTATGTTTAGCAGTATTTCCATGAGGTGGCTCAATCATAATGTTGAAAATAGCCTCAAGAGTCTCTTACTCTTCAAGAACATACTGAATTTTACAGTGCCAAATATCATAATTGTCACAATTCAATTTATCATTATTCATACTGAAAATAGCCTCAAGAGTCTCTCGCTCTTCTAATCATCGTCCTTTCCAAGTATTAATTTATCATTATTCAAGTTTATTTGCTCAAAATACTCGTTCTATTTGTTTATTCCCTATAAATTTTAACCAAATAGAACTCCCACTAAAATAAAATATTATGTGATATACATTGACAATATAGCAAAAAAAATATATTCAAATCATAAATATCTCATATACTTCATTAATCATGTTCATTAGCATAAATAATAAACGAATATATTGTAAAGACAATATTCATAAAATATTCATATATTGTCTATAACCCTTTTTTTATTCTATGTGATTCATTCAAAAAAATTCTCTATTATACTATTTATCAACATAAAAAAAATAATTGAGATAATATAGTTATAAACTTAATTGAGAGAGTACGAATCATAAATAAACTTATTTTGCTCCCATTGAAGTGCAACACCCTCGAACACATTCCATAAAATATTAAAAATATTGTTCAGGATTTTTAAATTGTATAGCAGTATTTTATTTTGATTTTTAAATTATTTACATTAATATAATTAAATAAAATATATTAATAATTTAAAATTTTTATTTTAAAATACAAAATAAAATTAGATAAAATTCTAAACTGGCCACCGCAAACGGTGCCTGAATTGGAGTTTGGAAAGGTGGCGCGTGGTCCCTACACGCTGGAATTAAGGAGTAAAACATGCGCTGTACAATGCAGCACTTGTTCACTCTCGGTAAGTGGTGCGTGTATGACACGCATCGTCATAACACCCTACAATGGCTATTATCTTATAGTTTTTCGACTTCAAATTATGTGCTGAGTTTAATGGAGTGCTAGATTTGTCTGTTTGAGGTTGGGGTGAAGAGCACACTCCGGTTGAGAGAGTGAGATTCGAATAAATACTATTCATCATCTTCAACTTCAAAATTCTAAAACTTAAATTTTAAACCAGAAAAAAAAAGTAACTTGTTCTCTCTTTAAGTCCAAATTTAACAAATAATATACCGTTGAAAAGCTTGTTTTAAGCTCTTTCCAATGGTACCAATATCGTAAATAATGAAATACTGTAGAAAAAGTTCTGAGTATAACTAAAATTCGGGTCTTATGCTTAAGGTTTTTATTTTTTCACCATTCATGTTATTTCAAAGCAATCCAGAGCTTTAAAAACATATTATACATGTAAAATAACTCATAAAACCAAAAATATAAGCTAATTATTAACTGAAATGAATTATGCTATTAATAAGCTCAATTTCAATTTTAAATAAAAGAATAGCATATTATTATTAATATGACCACAACAGAACACAAATTAACATGCTCTAATACCAATGAAATAAATATGCTTTAATATCCGTTATGTTTTATTTTAATAAATATGCTTTAATATCCGTTAAATATTTTAATTTGGTTCTTACTCTTTAAGTTTAGTTTTTTTTTTTTAGTGTTTGCTAAGATATTTTAATTAGGTTCTTATTTTCTTAAATATGTAATTAAGTTTTGTTTTAAAATTTTTATAATTTTATACGTTGTACCACTCAAATTTAAATTTAAAGCAAATACTTTATTAATTTTAGTACTTCATGTAATCATTCATTTTATTTTATAAAATATATGTCTACTAATTATTATCTTTATGTACTCGCTATAGTCTCATTATTATTGTACAATATGTATAGATACACATATATTGCCTTAAACTAATTTTTACCGCTAGTAATAAGCATGCTTTATCGTATTACTAATTCCAAACTTAATGCACGCCTTGATCTTTTGGCAAGAGATCATCTATCTCCATAAATTAATTAGAGCTTAAACATTAAATTGTCTGATGCCTCAGCCACCAAGCTCCTTGCCTCCGAAATTTATAAATAATTGGCCATAAAACATTCACAAGGAAGTGTCAGGAAAATCTACCACCATCAAAATGGCCATTGTTCAAGCGTTTTCAACAGCGACTTGCTTGTATTACTTTGTAGTGCTCTTTGTCGCGCATTTCACTTCTTCAGAATCCGTAGAAATTTAGTGCGTTGAATGAAAGAAACAGTGTTACTACCTTATCGAATGAGGTTTAAAGAGATTTCGTTCGAGATGAATTATTAAATTATTGTTTCGTATTAAAAAAATGAGTGAAAAAAATAAAAGAATTTACAAAGATAATAATCACACTATTTAATAGACTAATATTTTAAATTAAATATTAAGCGTTAAGTTTAATTCATCGTCATTTTCAAATGGTGTAGTATTACTTTTACCGCCAACTGCTTCCATAAATTTTGCCCTTCAATGTGGGATTTTATGCAACTTCTCCAAAACCTTATAATTGTTATTGTTGAGCTTTGTGGCTCCACTAGTTTTGCTTGTTAAGTCTGTTGTCACAATGTTACACCAGTAGAATAACAACGTTTGCACACAGAATTTACCACCTTACCAAAAATAAACTTTTCACATTGTCCCTATATGAACAGTAATCATATATATATCAACAGTGCTCAAACTTCTGGTAGCACTTCAATACGATCGCTGACTAGCTGACTGCCGCTGATTGTGTACAAGTGTTTACATACAGGAAAATCTCACACTCACACTTAAGTGAAAATACATAATACACACATACTAATTTTTCTCACACGCACACTTACCCCTTTCCTTCTTTACTCGGGTCATTTCACTCAGTTTTAATCTACTCTCTTACTTTTCTTTTGTTTTCATTACCCACAGACATGACACATTGCTATTTCAACACTAAGTGTTTATAGGTTTAAGAAGCGAGTTATTAACCAACTTTTAAAAGGTATTATAATAAATTATAGACTCAGGGCTATTTATGCAATGGTAGTATTTTTATTGTGCAAAAATGATGATTGTTAGATGTGGCCTTATAATATTCAACGTTTATGTATTTAAGCAACTAATTATTGTAAAAGATTGGTGACAATTAAGTCAATTCACTCATTATTATATCTTATCTATCGTATACAATAACTCTAAACACTTTATTGAAGTGATCACATGGATCTATAATTTTATTGAAATTTTACTTTATTTTTTTTTTTTTACAACTTTTCTCCTCTTCACTCTACCAAATAAATTTTTTCAAATAGATTCTCATTCTTATTCTATCATAATTGATTTCTTCAAATTAAACTAATTCCTTATTGTTTCCATATAATTTTTTAAAATTTCTTTTACCATGCTTAGTTTAGGGTTGACCAGTTACAAAAAGAGGGAAATAAAAGTAATAGAAATTTTCTAAGTTTATTATTTAAAATAAAAAAAAGAAGAAAAAACAAAAATATAGAAAAATTCAACTCCATATATTCAAAAATCATTAATCATCAACGTTCATCAACACATTATTTTATATTTAATTTACTCTTAACACATTATTTTATATTATAATTTACTTAAAAAATATAATAACAAAAAAATAAAGTAACGACAAAAAATGGTGATTGACGAACGCCAATAGTAAGAGTAAAGTCATGGTGGTGACCTTAGTGGATTCCAGCAAAATTAGTAAAGTAAATCAGTAAGCAATGAAAAGATAGCCTTATAATGTCACATGTCACGCTTCACTTTATTTTATGCACACCAATTTTTTAATTTCTTCGTTATTTTATACACACTACTACTTACATTCAACATTTAACTTTTTAATCTCAACTTTTTTAGTTACATTATAAGATAAATTCATTCACATTTCACCCATTCTTCGGTTAACTTTTCTAATCTTATTATTTTATTTTTTTTAACCAATTACTTGTGACCTTATTACAATTTATTATTATTATTGCACACAAAAAATCAAGTCATTCATCACAAACTAGTTTATTAGTTGCCTATATTAACATGTTACTCTCTTCTTTTTCAATTTTTGTTGACAATAATGTTTTCAATAACTTTCTTACTTTAACCGCATATTAGTTCGAGTCTAATTATACTATTAAATTATTAAAGGATAGCCACTTGACTAGTCTATATCGGCTTAATTTATGGCCAAGAAGAGTATTACTTAGTCAATGGATGCATAAGTAATTTTATTGACTATTTTTAGAAAGTTGGTGAGTGTTTTTAGAGGTAATGTTAATCCCAAGTGTAGTTAAATTTTTTTTTATTCTTTTCTATTTAACTAACCACTAGTAGTAACATCTATTTGCCGAGACGAAAACTAATATCAAAAGAAGATTTAGTAATACATAGGTTAAGCTATTTTTCCTCCAGAATATTAAAAAAAAATTACATTTTTTTAAAAGTAATAAAAGAACATATAATACATAATTTGCCGGCATTCATAGAGACGCAAAGCCTACATGAGCATGGGCTTTCTCGTGATGCAGACCAAGCAATGTTTCAACATGTAGCCCAAAACAACAGGAAGCTAAATTGGGCCTCAATCCATTTTGCACATAAAACGCAGCGTTTAAGCGAGAACCAAACGGTGCCGTTTTGTTATCCGAATCTCAGCAACGACAAACGAGCCAACGATGGTCCTCGACAGAGAGACCCCGAACTCGGAGGAGGAAACTTCTTACACCAATTCTCAGTTTTCAATTTTTGAGAAAGAAAAAGATAAAACAAATTTTTGTTTCCAGAAAACAACAAAAACACTTCCGAATTTCAAAAAACAATGTCGAATCGAGACAGAGAATGGGATTTCCATCTCCGAAGTCTATCAAACAGCACCCGCGACTCCAGTGTCGCGACCGACCCCGCGGCCGATCCTTCGCTTCTCTACTCCGTACATAATTATCATACCTACGCGTAAATTTTCCTACTATGATAATACGGTATCGTTTTCACTCTGTGTGTCTGTTTTTAAACAGGTTAAAAAATTATACGAACTATGTAAAGAAGAGAAAAACGATGACCTCGTGGCTAGAGTTTATCCGAACATTAACAAGATATTTCAACGATCCGTCGCTGCTCTCTCTCAATCTCGCACCTCCAATGGCCTTCTCTTGCTTGTATTTTTGTTTAATTTCTTCAATTTTATTATTTGTTTATATATTTTTTTATTTAGTTTCAAATTGGTGTATAATTTATGTAATTCAAAGCGAATAATTGTATGCTTGTGCCGGCGTAAACTGTGTCAACCTTTGGAAATTTTCATGTTAATAATTTGTTTGATGTTGCTGAGATATTTTTGTTGTTTATATTATACAACAGGCAATTCTTCAGTTCTTTCTTGACTTTGGGGAGGTGGTTCTACATGATGCTGATCCAAGTCTAAGGACATTTTTCCGTTCATGTTTGAGCCGGTAAAGGATGTCCTTTGATAGTCATCATACTTTGGATTTTGAGATCTAGTACCAGTAAATATTTATATATATATATATGGTTAGATAGATACCAACAAGATCTTTTTCAGGGTATCAAAGTTGAAATGGGGTTAATAGTTAATGTCCCTCTAGGATTGTTGTTTTTCCTTGAAATGAGTAAACTAGCTCAGATAAGAACAATGCTGAAGTCATATTTGACAACAATCTCCTGATTTATATAAGTCATAGTATTTGGAATTTATTTATTATTGGCTGTGGGACCTGGGAAAGTGTTGCTAAAAGGCCTTATAGGGGATAGTGGTGATCGCTTGAAGGCTGATGCCATAGCTCATAACTGCAAATAGATGGTTAGTCCTTTGAGGAATTAGCGAAGAAGAGTTACCCAGATTTCTTTGTAGAACAGGCTAGATCACGAATGAAATCTGGTGATTGGGTTGAATTTGATCAGCCTAGAGTACACGTAAATTGAAAGTTGGAAAAGGAAAAAGGCACATATAGTAGTTCCAAAAAAAATTCATTTGAGAATTTCGCCATGGATAGCGTTTTAAGTGCTACTTGTACACAGTGTAATGTTCAATTCTTCAAAGATTATTATACATTTTCTTTCAACAATGTTGAACTGCTAAATTTCGTGGTCAGCACACTTCCATCTCATTCTGATGTTGATTACAGTGAGTTTGCAGATCCTGTTGTTGCAGAGGCAACCCTTGAATTTCTGAATGTTAACAAGAAAAAGCTTCTAAGTTCTTTCCCTACATTTTTGCCCCAGGTATGATCAAAAATCTACAGTTCTCTGTAAGCATGCTGTATGGTTATAACATTATGTTAAACATGAAAGATTTGCAGTAACTTGTGAAGGAATTTGTTTGATATCTAAAGTTATTGTATGATGTTATTTTTCAGCTATTAGATGTTTTCTGCAACAGCTAACTATTTTAGTTGGTATACATATCATGGTCTATTCCTAATATAATTCTGAGCTGATAATTATTCTTAGACCAGCCTAGCTAAGTGTTCAACCCTACACTCATTACAATTCTTTATATTACAAACATTCACCTCGGTCATACCAAATAATCCAAAAATGAAAATTTGTAAGCACTTTGTCCACAAATTCAACTGTAGAAAGTCACTAGAAAGCAGTGATGTATTTGCATATCAGATGCATATTATCACAATCACTCATCTCTCTCTAATATTAATGAGGCTTTTGCAGTTCTTTCCACTGTTGTTGAAGCTAATAGCATGGAATGGAAAAAAGTAAGTTCTTATAGGCAATTTGTGTGTGTATAGTTTTTGTTGTTTTTTGTTTCTTATTATCTCTAGTTTTCCAGTGGATTGAATTTATTCACGCTAAACTGAGACTGGTGCTTGTGAGGAATGCAATGACACTGGGCTGCCCTTCTAATACCTCTAAACTATAAACTTTTGGCCTTCAGATTTACTAAAATATCAGAGAAAATAGTATAACCTGACATTTCCTAATATTGAGATTTTGGAGGTCTTAATCTCCATATTTCATGATGTTCTGCTCTACATGTTCTGTTGGGTGCTTGGCTGCCTTGTAACTAGCTGTATTAAATGAGATTCCTTACTAATAGAATGAATTTTGAAAAATAAAAAAGAATTGAAACATCATGGCCTGAAGTTTGTTGGTTTACTTCTGTTCCTTTTTATACTTTGAAAAGATGGAAAGAAACTTTCAGTTGATTTTGTTTAATGAATTATCTAACTGAGACCAGCTAATCATATTGAATTCATCTGCACTGGCAGATTGGAAAAAGCGTTCCTGAAGCTTTTCCCTGCTCTGATGTCCCCATCATCATTTCTTCCACTACTTTCTTCTTTAGTGGATTTGCCAAGTGAGTTTGAATATTTGGCTTTCTAGTTTTAATGGAGTGATGGTAAAATGATCCCTTGGTTTATATATCTCTTGAAAACCCAGCTTGTAATCTGATTGGAATAGGATAAAGGATTTTCTTAGTTATACATGATTTGGAAAGTAAGGGCTCCAGATGCCCTTTTCAGGCTGTTCAAGCTCAGATAGATTCGTGCTGAGCTTGGTTCATATTCAATTGCTTGGATGAGATATTGGAGCTTGGTTGGAGGCTGATACGACAAATTAGCTCTGGTTTTGGCTTCCTCGGTATATATGCTAGATAGATTTTCTTATATTGGATGGGCCTTTAGAGCAATGGAAACATCCATCTCTACATATGACCTGCATATATGCACGAGTAAAAGTTTATTCCATGCAAGAAGATGGAGTAACTCTAGTGTTTATTGTTTGATTGTTTCCCTTCTCTCTAAGTTGGAGTTGCTGTGGTGTTATTTTATTGCCTATATAGAAGAATGTCTTCAAACTTTTTCTTATTATATTTCATCTTTCTAGAAGGAAACAAGTTTGAGTGGTTTCTCCCACTCACTTCCCTTTTCTTTTCTAGTAAAACCCTTAAAGTGGAATTTGTATGATCTTGATATTTGGCCCATATAATTTGAAATGTGTCACATATGCTTCAAGATGAACTGGATTTCACATGACGTCTAGTGCATTTGGGAGTGTTTATTTCCAAGGAAAAAGTACATTTTTATGCATGAATATAGGTATGAAATGTTGTGAAAAGTACTTTTCTCATAAAATGAAGCACTCCAAACACACTCTTCCTCTTAAGCTATTTATTTCATTTTAAACTATTTTAATCCCTGGTTGTCTGTACTAGTTTTGGTTGTGGCATTGGAGAAGGTGGAAAAGAGTTCGGGATCACTAATTGGAAGCAGCATAGCTACTATCCAGAAGAGTACGGCTCCTGAGGTTATCTTTGAGACCTTTGAAAGTACAAGAGTCTAGCCAAAACTTTGTCCTTAGTGTAATTAACTATACTAAATGCATTTACATGCAGATGCTACTTGCACTCATGGATGAAGCTTATACTGGTTCTACCATAGCAGATGGAGGGGGAGACTCCGAATCGGAGGATAGCAGTACAATAGATGTAGCTGATCCTCTGTTTCTTGAACTTCTCAAGGATGAAAATGATGGTCTAGCTGTATGTCACTTTCCATGCCAAGTTCCTTTTTATTTCAACTTAAAATTGCAAATGGCAAATTAAAGCATTTGTTGATCTTGTTGAGAACACAGATATAGTTGTCTTAGAGTTGCAATAATTTTTTGAGATGTTTGCTTTCATTTCTTTTTATAACAGTATTTTATGTATTCTTCTGTCATCTCAGTTTAATTATTTTCCTTCTCTGTGCGGAAAATCAACCCATTAAAGCCTGTCTTTATTGGCAACTAGCTAATTATTGCCCTTTCATCTCAGAGGCTGCATTGGGTATTAGAATTCAATTCACGCGTCCTTAAAACTACTAAATTATAATTACTAAGTTCAATTTCAGTATTTGACTTTAGATATCTTTTTCTGGACACATGATTAAATTAAGTTGACAGTGAGTAATTTTTTTATCAGGAGCGACACTGGACTTCCCCAGGGATGGCTGCAACACTACAGGCTGCAATCAATACCCTTCAGTCTGATAGGCTGAAACAGATACTCAATATGACACCTCGTCTTCTGGACGTATATTTTTCTGTAGCATTGCGTGATGTCAATGATTGTATGTCTATTCTACTTTGAGTCTTCATTGATATTTGCATCATGTCTATTTTTTGAAACTCATCTTCTGCAGAATGCAATTCTATCAAAGATGAGTTATTTTCCAGTTATGATGGCTATTCTGAGATTTTTCCCTCTTTGTCAGCTTTAATCTGTGCATCAATTCCCCTTCTTATGACGAGATATGCCACGCTATTTCAGGATAAGAACTTCACTTATGAGGTACTACCATATTTGAGAATTTTCTTCCATTATACTTCTTGTTTTGGCTCCTTATTTTCACTTTTGACTTCTAAAAGGACAATAGGTTTTAAAGCAGTTCATAACATGTTGGTGCTTAGAAGATCCACAGACTTGGAGTACAGATATATAGGGAACATCAGCTTTTAGCCTAATGCTCACTTTTAGTTCTTTATATTTGCCTATAAAGGTTTATATAGATAAGTTTCCTTACCAGGCGGGCTAAATTGGCTTCCGTGTTATTCATAAGTGCATTTCTTGGAATAGGAAAAATATAGTAGTTGACTAACAAGTACATCAAGAATAGATATCCTTTCCTTTTCGCTGAAGTGTACATAAATATTCACCTTATTTCATTTTATTTGCTTCCCTCTCAACATCCTTGTTTCGTATTAGAATCATTACTCGAATGGTATCAGATTAATTTTTATTTTTTTCTTTGTTGCTGAGTTTCTTAGAAGATTATTCATATATTTTGTACAATGATAAGGCTTTAAGTTGCTAAGTCATAATGCATGGCTATCATGAAAATAAAAATTTTCTAGCTTTATTTTGGTAAACTTCTGCTTATATCTAATCAGATTGTTGTTTTTATTTTATTGATGAATTATTTATGGCTGTAGGTTCATAAAAGACTTGTGGAATTCATGCTTGCTGCATTCCAGCGATCTCCAAATTTTATAGCACTTTTGAAGGTATGATCCTTCCAAAATCTTGCCTACATGCAAATATTATGTCATGGCAACCTTTTAGTTAGACCTATCAAAAGCTATTACATGCATGCCAAAAGAACTTTCGAGCCTTAGACCTAAATGGAAAAAAGTACAACATTTTGCTGTCATGGAACCGGGCTAAACTGTTCACTTCATGTTATTGTTTTATGAAATTTTGTTTTTTTGGTTTTAGAATCTTATTAAGGAGATACTTAATTCAGAACATTTAATTATAGAAAGTTCTACAGTTAGATATTTTTTGTTAACATCTTGTTTCCAATAACATTCATTAAGCAAGTCTTCTAATTTATAAATATTGCTTTTTCACAGCTAACTTATTCTGAGATGACTTTTATCCTTGATTAAATCCATTTAACTCCTTTGCAGAAGCCAATAGTGGACAGACTTGGCGAAGCTTATGATAGCCCTGCTAAGGTCAGTTGTTAGGTTCCTGTTATAATATAATTTTGGGTGACGGAATAATTTCTTATATAGTTCTTGCATAGATGGAGTTGGCACTGCAGTTGTGTTGGGCCATTGGTGAGCATGGTGGAGGTGGCGCATCACACAAAGATGCAGCTCGCGAGCTTTTTGAAAATTTAGAACTGCTTTTGTATGAAAACCTTTCATCTAGGTATGATCTTCAAGAGTCTTGCTGTCTAAACTCTTAGAGCTTTCTTCATTATCAATGTAATATGTTAGCTGATTATCATTTTTACTTACTCAGAAGCCGACGCGGCTTAAGGCAGGAAGCAGCCGTTGGCTCTGGTGGTGAAAACTTCCAGAAATCATCACAATCAAGGCTTTTATGTTTTGTTGTTACAGCTATTGCAAAGCTTGCCACATATCACCGTGAGTTATTACCAAGGGCGCGTGTATCATTGGGCAAGGTCTGGTTATATTAGTTTTGATTATCATCTGTTATAATTTTCTTCCAGGAAGCTGTATGTTTTGCTCACTAGTGAAAGAGAAAGGAGAGGTGGGAGGGGGGGATTATATATCTGCAATCTGTGTTTTGACATGCAGTATTTTTTATACTAGCATTAATTAAATTTAATATGCATTTCCAGGTAGCTCGATCTCGAATCTCAGATGCAAGGGTCTGGAAGCGTGCTCATGATTATTTGGGTATAATGAACGATCCTGCAATTTGTTTGTCTGTTTTGGGACCATCACAACCTTCACAAGGACTGGTGCGGAAACCAGGCACTGTCAACTGGAGTGAAGGTGGAACAAAGATGGTTGCACATATTCCATTTTACGTCCTTGGTGAACAAGAAGGTTTGGGATATAAATTTTAGAAGATTTTCAAATCTACAAGCCCTAGGTCTTTTGTGTTTTTAAATTGGCACACAATCATGCCCTTTTTATTACAAGTAAAAGATAGAACTCTGTTGCTACTACGTTTTAGCACATATTTGGTTGCCAAAATACTTATTATCCAATGAGAGATTGGTAATTTTTTTTTAAGAACAGTCATAAGGCACATCCAATATTTTAATCCACATAGGTATAAATTCTTGTTCATCCATCCGTAAATTAACCCTTGATTTTTTTTTTCTTCCTTTCAGGTCCACCTTTCCATGATTTTACAATATCAGATATTCTTCCAAGAAAATAATGGCAGCCTGTTTGATCCACAAAGAAATGTCTTTCGAGTTTCTAGTATATTAGTTTCTTCCTCGACATCAGGGATTGTTAAAGAGTGCACAAGAAAAAGAAAAAGAAAAAGACAGAAGTTATATTTCCCTGGTATGTTGTACCAAATGGCTTTGAATTTCTGGAATGTGTATATGGTCAATACAGACATCTATTTCCTAAACTTGTATCAATTATCAATTTGATCATAAAGAAGATAATTTTGTTTTGAATACAACTTCCCTAAATTTATTGTTATGTAAGAAGAGGATTGTTGAGATAGTCAGAGGTATAATATTATCGAATAGAACAAGAACTATGGGCTGCTTCCTAAATATGGGGAGTATTACTTTTGCACGATCAACTTTCTATCTTAGCATGTTATTTTAAGAGTAATTGTTAAGTATTTTAAATTGTATTTTAAATTATATTTTAAAAAGTGATATGTTAAGTAATTATTAAATATAATAAATAAGTATTTTAAATTATATTTTAAAAAGTGATTATATTAAGTAATTATTAAATGTAATAAATAATTTTAAAATTTACATTATTGTACTATTTAATAATTATTTGATACATTATTTTTTAAAATACAATTTAAGATATTAATTTGAAATATCTAGCATTATTGTAACTTTATCTATCTATCTAAAAGCCTTTAGATTTTTATTTTTTATTTTTTGAAAGTCTTTAAAGTTTTTATTGAATATATATATATATATAAGGCTCTTTTTTTATATAATTTTTTGCACAAATTTTTAGTCCTTTGATTACTTTTTATTTAATAGTTAATATTAAAGTTGAGGTGTAGTTGTTTTATTTTTAAAAATTAATAGATCTCACCACAATAATAATAATATTATTTTTTCTCTCCTTTTTTATTCTTCATTCTTATTTCATTCAATTTATTTTTTTCTCTCATATTAATAATTTTCTCCTATTGTGTATAAATATCATACTTAACTAATTATAACAACTTCACTTTCTTTTGTATGGATATTATTATCAATATTCTAGATGTATGGCTTAATTTCTTTAATACTTACAAATTTAAAAAATCGATGTTAATATCCGATTTTTTTTTGCAAAATATATATGAATACCTAATCGTTAAAAATATTTCGTTAAAATTAACAGATTCAATATCAATTAATATCAAATAATCAGTTTGACAAGATTAATATGACATGATAATTGCACGAGTTTCAAAGCTGACTTTTAAATATAATAAAATAAAATTTAATTCTTTAAAAAAAATAAATTAGAATAATAATAAGTAATAATAATAACCCTTTAAAAAATAAAATAAAAATTTTAACCGTTAAGGCTACTTCTTGTGCAGTGGAGCTAACATTCAGAGTTGCTTGAAGTCGGATGATGAAAAATTATCATGTCCGGTAATACTTTAAAAAAATAAATAATATAAATTAATAATAATAATAAATGAAAATTAAATTAGAAAATAATAATAAATAAATTTAAAAAAAAAACCAGTGGCCACTGCTTGTAGCCAAATGGTCGCTCCATTAGCGGCAAAAATGATAAATGCTTGTAGAAGCCAAAGTGGTCGCTGCTTGTAGAAGTCAAAGTGGCTGCTTCTTGTAGTGGCCAAAGCCACTAGTTCTGCGGCCAAATATGGCTGCCGATCCAGCAGCCATCTTTGGTCACTAATTTTGCAGCCATTTTGGCTGCCAATTTAGCAGCCAACTAGTTCTGCAGCCAAATACAGCTGCCGATCTAACTACCAACTTTGGCTGCTAGTTTTGTGATCAAATAGGGCTGCCGATCCAAGGGCCATCTTTGGTTGCAGGTTCCGCAATCATTTTGGCTGTGGATTAGCAACCTATTCTTTTTTTAAATTATTAATTTTATTATTTATTTTATTATATTATTATTTTCTAAAAGTTTACAAGTGTTTAAAGCGTGAAATGACTTGATTACCCTTGAATTTGTTAACCTTTACAACAAACCACTAACAATTGGGTATCGGTAATATTTTTAAAAAAAATTGATTACTAACGTTGATTTTTTAAACTTGAGAGTATTTGAAAAATTAGACCTTACCTTAAGGGTATTGATGATAATATTCCCTTTTTGTAAATTGAATTTATAAATTCTATAATTGTCATACCCTAAACCCAAAAGATCTAACACACGACATCACTTACATTCATTCAATAATATTTCTAAGCACATTCATTTTAATTTCTGTCAGAATTATAGCAATTGAATTATGACTGGGACAATTAGTAAACCAGAGATACGCAGAGTTTTCTCAGAGATTAACACTCTACTACGTCACCAGTAGCAACTTTGTTACCGGAAGCCCAAAATATATTCATTGCAAATTCTTACTTAAAATCAATCCATTACCACACTTGGTGAAACTTAAACTAAATCTAACCACACACAATAAAATAATACATAAGTATTTATTCAATAGGGACAAATCAAATATCTTATTTCACGTGTCCCCAAATGAAACACTTAGCAACCTAACAACTTAGGGAACCTAAAGAACAGCAGAAGCCTTGCCAAATCCGCTAAGCACACATGTACCTTATTTACCTGAAATCACCATAAACTATAATGAGTATAAAACTCAGTAAGTATACTTGTTTTTCATATATCAAATACAAATACATATATGTACACAATGCATATGTATGATATGTTGTAATCAATCAAAATCATAATTTTATCAAATCACATATTATGTAAGCGCTTACACATTCTTTCAAAACATATAATAAGAATACCATCACTCAACTACTACTTAGTAGGACTTACATATCACATATCGCATAATGAGCCAAATGTCACTCGTAGATGACATACCGTATGAGAGGAATAGTACAAGTGAGGTTTTTAAATCACACATATATAATGCTCATGCCCGAAGGTAAAAACCAAACCCTCACCCTGATCATCAGTGAGTCCTCTCACATGCACCAATACGCCACTACACGAATGTGATGACTCACTCTTCCTTTAGGTACCAATAGGATCCTCCCTACATACGGAACACATAACATATACCAATCTCGAAGGAAAGACCATACATAAAGGCTCCACAAATCACATAAAATGCCTACTAAGTCAATAGTGAGTTCAAGTACCCTCAAAACACAAAATATTTCTTATAGACATATTACACTTTAAAAACTCTCTTTGTTAAACACATTTCACTTTGAAAGCTCACTTTCAAAAACACATATATGTCATGTATGTCCATGCTCACATTCATAAATACATATCTTCACATTTCAGATCAAAATATACTTTAACATAACATAAACATATTCCTAACCATATTTACAAAATCATACAAAACAATTACTATGTTTATTGTGATTTCAGTAAAAAGTCTAGTGTACTTACCTTTTAGCACTTTCAGCTACAAAGCTTAAATCTCTTTAACCTATCAATGGAGATTAATCCTTTCATAAGCCTCACAATTCACACAAAATACTTTAAATAGCTTACAAAAGTATACACAATGCATTTATCACATCAAATTAGTCTAAATACTTGATTTCTCAAAACCTGTCATTCTGACCACTTACACTTAACAAAATTTTCTAATACATCAAATGATGTTCAATTACTCCAAAATCAGAATATATCATTCTTGACTCATATATCCTTCCTATATATAAATAATATAATAAAATTCCTACACAATCTACTCCATACACACCATCGAATCCAAACTACTAACCTGATAGGATCAAGATACTTATTGAACAGTATTCAATCTCCTAATTTTATAAAATCATATACTAACTGAAAAATTATAAAAATATCACATAATTACTATTAACACATACCTAAATCCATGATAAACATTTCACTTCAAAATCACTGCCAAAAGTATTTTAAAACTATTTTATTCCATAGCTTTAAAAATTTGTTAATCAAATACTACAATAAGCTAATACTCTTTAGAAAATCATAACAATTTAACCACATTGATCTAACTTCTCAATTTTGAGTATATCCTATTAGACATATAAAATTATCATATTACACAAATTCGTAATTTTTGAAGATCATTCAATAGGCCAAATATTGTTTGCCACTATATCATACTGTTCACACAGGAAATGTCTAGAATTTTAGGGTCATTTTAGTAAATTCACTATAAATTTAATTTCTTGAATTTTCAATCGATTCAAAGGATTAGATAATCCTAAATATATATAATTTAATATACTCAAAATTCAATACCAGAATCGAATCACAACAATTTATTAAATTTCTGGATCAAGAGACTATCAAATAGAAATTCTGCAATTCATCATGATTTATCAAGCTCTCTACATAGATCATCATCAATTCTCACAATATCTTACGAAATACACATCAAATACTCAATTATACATATTTTCAAAAATAAAAAATTAAAGGAATTAACTTAATTAACACCAATAAATTGAGAAATAGTTGTGATATACCTCTTAAAATCCAAAATTCCAATTTCTTCTTCTTCTTCTTCTTTTTCTTCTTCTTCTTCTCTTTCTCTCCCCTTTCTTTCTCTCTTTTCTCACTCTAAAAGGGATAGCTCGACCAAAATGAGAGAATTAGGGTTTTAAAAGTGTATTTTTATACTAAGAGGCTAAGTTTAATATTTATGAATTTGCCCCTAAAACTTTTAAAGTATTACAATTTGGTCCCTAAAATAAATCTAAAGTCTTGCAAATAAACCCAATACTAATAGTATGTCCTTAACCTATACAAACACTAATAATAACAATATATAAATCAAGTATCACCCATATATAAATAAATACATATATATATATATAAATACTTATTCTTACCGGTTGTGGATATTGGGTACTACAATTGGCTAGCTCAAGTGGTATAAGGACGGATTCGTTAGACATCTTGAGGTGGTATAACCCATCCGGGTTCGATTCCTTAGGGGTGATCGTTTGTGTGAATGGAGGCCACTGTGAGGTCTAGACCAGTGATGGCCCACTGGGACCGGTATATCCCAGCTTGTCAGACTAAACGGTGCGTATCCTCACAATAATAATATATGACTATTTTTTGAAATATTTGATGTTTTAAAATTATTTAATTACTAATAAATCAACTTATCATTATGATTTAAATTAGACAACTAAGGGCTTATTTAATTTCTAGTTTGATCACGAATATGAATTTTTATTTCACAAAAAAAAAATGACAAAATCAGCATTAATTATGTGCTACATAAATTAAACTCGCCTTTTTTTAACAAGAAAAAATTAAAAATGGGAGATACAAAAATTGAGAGATACAAAAATTGAATTAGATATAAACACTATGTAATTTAATCTTAAGTAAGATCAAATATTGCATACGCACTCTCTATATATGCAGTATATGTAATATAATATGCTATAGTATGAATATTAGTTTCAAACATGTATAAATAATTTCAAACACACATGAAAGTAATATAATAGTACTACATGTGTGTTCTTTTAGTAATAAAAGTGTCTTAAACTAAGTACTCTTATCATATGCATCTACCTTCCATTCTAAATAAAATTTCAAGTTGATTAAGGATTTACTAGAGTTATAATGATAGGTCTCTTACTATTCTTTTTAATATTCACTACACTTCATAAATTTTGAAAAAGTTGGCCAAAAAAAGGAATAATTAAAAAAAAAAGGTCATATATAATTTATAAATTTAATTTACAAAAAAAAGTGAAATTGTTATAATTAGTTAAGTATGATATTTGTATATAATAAGATAGGAAAGCATTAAGATGAGAGAAAAATGAGTTAGATGAGATAAGAAATATGAATAAAAGAGAAGAGAAAAGATAATATTATTATTATTGTGGTAGGGGCTATTAACTTTAAAAAATAAAATAATTACACCTTAATTTTAATTTTAGTTATTGAATAAAAAGTAACTCAATGATTAAAAATTTATGTAAAAAAAAGAAGTATCATGAATCTTACCCTATATATATATATATATATATATATATATGGATGGAGAAGGATTCATTATATATATTGCTCACCATATGGTGAGCAACACTGTCATATGTCACTATTTAGTAAATTCACAACTTTTTATAATTTTTGTACAATTTAAATATGCTATAAAATATTGTCACGTGTCGAGGAGTTCATCATGTGGTGAGCTACGTAGCTCACTAGATCAATTATATATAGAGAGAAGGGGAGGACTGATCTATTGGGTGACGTCGCCCACCACTTGGTAGACAATAGGTCACTGCTTGGCATTGTGTGGCACTGTTTAAATAGTGCTACACAATGTCAAACAGTGACCCGTTGCCCACCACCATATGATCAACTCCTTATATATATATAAATATAAATTTAGTATTTTTTATATGAGAAAATGGGATTTGAACTCAAAATCTTCACTATAATAAAGATTGATGTACCGGTTTTTATTGAATATATATATATATAACTCTTTTCTCATATGAAAAAACCCTATATATATATATATAAATAAATAGATATTTTTCTTTTATATAGGAAAGAGGACTTGAACTTAAGACATTTACTAAAGTGGAAATAGATATACTGCTAGTTCTTTATCATAGGCTGTTAACACAGTCCCTCAATTTTGTACAAAAATACAAGTGGTCTTTAATTATATATAAACCATAATTTATTACAATAAGAATTCCCAAAATAAAGACAGCCTTTTCATATAAGATCCAGTGACATAACGTTCTCTGATATCAATGCTAAATACTTTTAACTTTGACTTTAATATCAATTGTTAAAAATTTTTAAGCGGAAGTCTTTACCTATAAATATCTAAGAATTGTAAAAGATCAAACACAATAAATAGAGATAACACTCAAATGCACAAAGCACATAAGATTTTACGTGGTTCAGTAAATTGTCTACATTTATTGTTGGAGATTTGGGGTTTCAACAATCTTGGTTGGACAAGAATTGAGATAAATACCAAAGATGAGAGTTATAAGAAGTCTAGAACGTGTGGGACACGTATGGAGAAGTCTAGGACGTGTGGGACAAGAAGGGAGAAGCGAAACAGGACTCGAAGACGCAAAGGAAGCCAAACAATGCACGTAGGGGGGCACCAGGGCTGAGTGTTGCAGTGCCCAGGGCTGAGCGTCATGGCACCTAGCATAAAAGCCCAGCGCCACCACGCCCACGACAGAAAGTCCGTTTTGATCCGAATTTTAAAATTTTAGAAGTTTATGACTTTTAAAACAAGAGGACTCTTACTCCAATAAGAAATAGGGTTATTAGGCACGAAATAACCCCTATATAAACACTTGTAAACCCTTTGTTTTAGATCAAGCATTAAGAGAGACTCTAAGAGATGGGAAGAACTGGGTAGACACTAAGTGCATGTGTGCGCTAGGGTGGAACCATTGTTTGGTGTTCATTATTCGTGGTACAGCAAGGGTACACTAAACATTAGATTCTTTTGAGGGTTCTGATGTCTAATTTAATGACTTAGCGCAAGTGCACGCTATTTGTACAAAGTAATATAGGACTAAGTTGAGATTATCGATCCCACATAGACTATTGTTTCTATTTTCTTCAATCGAATACTAAAATTACTCTACTTTACCTTTATTCAGACTAGCTTCAAGGACGGAGTTTAACTAACTAAATTATTGCTATCGAATTGAACCTAATTAAAAATATCGCAAGTACTTAGAGATAGAATTCCCCTAGTAGTTCACTGAGCCATTTAACCCCTTAGTTATTCCTTTTTCATCAATTGATTGGCTAGACACTGATTTCATCATAAGCTTCTGCCAACAGTTGAATGATAATATCACATCTTAACAATTACCTATATGTCTATGGTAATCCGAATAAGATGCAACTCATTAAGATTAAGTCTAATCAAACCATACATGCCACCTAGGTATATGTCTATCCTAGATAGAACTCATAGATATTACCCTATGATCATGTATTAATCTACCCTAGGCTAAACACATGATTCCTTTTGTCAAAGTTATCATAGTCCCTAAACAATCAAAATAGCGATCAAGTATAATGAAAGCATTAAGCATAAATAGACTGAATCAATTAAGGGATAAAAGTTTATAACTAAGAGTTTAAAAGAATCAATTACATATTAGGTTCAATAACGTCTAACCCTAGATCAAAAGTATTTATCTCATGTTCAAAACAAGATTATCAAAGAAAAAGTGTAAAAATATCATGATCAAAATCATCTCTTAAAACTAAGGAAGAAAATAACACAAGTGATGCCCTGAGTTGTTCTTCTTCCTCTTGTCTTGCTTGCTCAAGAATTGATTCTTCAATCTCCAATAACATTCACCTTGATCTCTTGGTTTGAATGTGTATTCGTTACTTATGTTTTTCTCCTTGCTAAATCTCTCTATTTTTGCCTCAAAATAGTATTTTTGTTGCTAAGAGAAACCCTAGGCGTAAGGAGCTTCAAATCCACACCAAATAGGCAACTTGAGAAGAGTATTTAAACATTTGCATGGGCGCCGCGACACTGGGCACGAGCACAGGTTTCTGTAAATCTTCAACGAGCTCTGCGGCATTGGGTGTTGAGCGCCGCAACACTCACTCGCTGTTCTGGGCGCTGCAACACCTAACCACTTGTTTCCATTCTTTCGTCTTTCGTGCGTATTTTGCTCGTTTCTCACCCGATTCGCTTCTCGTTTGTTTCTATACGTTATATTTTCCTTAACGCACCTATTTAAGATTACAAACATAAATAAGTAGCCAAATATTAATGGATTAAAGCAAAAATACCCAAGTTAGAGTGTTAAAATACTATTGTCATTATGCTATTATCAAATACCCTCAAACTTAAGATACTTGCTCGTCCTCGAGCAAGACAAGAGCATACTAACAAGGAGACAAAACAAAAATATAAAAATACCCTCTTAACATTCCATGAACCATGAGTTACTTGGGTCGATCAGAAATTTGTAAGTTGTTTCAACGGGTGAATTACACTTATGAAGCCTTTAGACTCAAAAATTATTCATGCTTATTCTACACTCTAATCATCATGCTTATATCTACCTTATAATTGTTCACTTGTAAGTGTGTGTCGAGCTATTTAATTGCACATCAATTGCATTTTTGAACATTTTATTTTTATCAAAGAAAGATCAGGATCAAAACAATTCTCCATAAGCTTATTTTTCATAGCAATCTCCACTAATGTAGAACAAGTATATAATAAGGGATCAAATAAGACTTTAATTAGCTTGTAATGTAAAGCTAAGGTGAATGTGAGATATAAAGATATATATAAAGTGTAAATCACACCATTAACACTTAAACTTTACTTAGAAACTTCTTGATTCCTTTTCTTCCTTGATTCTTCATCTCCTTCCCCAAACTTATGCTATTTCCATCTTTCTTTTTAATCAATTTTTTTTTGAATCCCCAAACTTAGATTGATATGTACCTTTAAGACTTTTTTTTTATTGCAGTACCCTTTTTTCCTACATCCATAACCTTTTTTTTTTTTTGAAAAATATTTCTAAGTAAACTCAAGGTTTATGGTGCTACCGGTAGATTTTGGGATAAGTAAGCTCGAAGTCTTTAGGCTTGTAATGTGGTTAAACATATAAAATGGAAAATTAAGCTTAAACAGGATAACTAGGGATAAATATATAAATATATATATATATATATAAGTTAGTCTTGAAAAGGCTCAAACGGTCCAAATATGGCCTATAATCATATCCCTTACTATATTTGTCCTAGGATTTTGCCTTGAAAACTAATCAAACAAGTTCTAGATAATAGACGACCTTGATTACCTTCTCTGTTGTGAATAAGTAAATTCTACCTTACAACTGTTGAATATTCAATAGCTCTAGAGTGTACTGATGTTTAAAGTGAACCACTATAAGTTGAATATAATTAATCCGATTATAGTATAAAATGAACACAATAATAGATAAGTCTAGAGTTTATAGCTTTTCTTCAACTCCATTTATCATCATCGACTACAACTCTTTTGACCCAAACAACCGATACTAAAAAAAAGTAAACTATTTCAAAAGAAAACAGATAAAATAAAAAATAAACTAACAACGCATGAAGAAAATTACTAATTAAAAAGTGTTTCCCCTGCCCCGACACTTATAATAGGACATGTCCTCATGGCAGCAGTAAAATAAAAAAATTGGAACACTTCCCTGTTTGTATGAAGCATTAGGTGTCCCCGTCGTCTTCATCTTCACTCCCCTCTTTGTTTTCAGCTTCGACATCATCTCCTAAGTCATCCGCATCTGGTGGTGCTGGATAGGCCGGAAAGTGTGGCAAGTTATGTGTATCAATGCCGAAGTGTGTGAGTGTAATGCGCAAAATCTGGTCTTGATAGGCGGCATGTGAAGCGATCCACTGCTGGTATGTGGTGAAGGCATCCTCTAACCTGAACAACCATTGAGGTATGGTCAATTGTGTTGTGGGTCGGTGTGGCGAAAGTGGTCAGGGAACGGGGTCTTGAGCTAGACCATAAATGATTATAGCAATTTTGCTGTTGTCCAATACATGTGCTGGGGGCAATACTTCCTCTGATGATGTCCACTCAACTCCAGCTTTAACACAAAGTACTGTAATCAGCGAGGGGCAATATATGTTTTGCTTTGAATGATCGAGGTCGAAAAAGATTGTATCGCTGATCACCTGAGCAATGTCAATAGTTCGCCCTGTTAGAATGGCATACAGAAGGAGAGCTCTTTTCGCAGTTACTGTGCTCATGTAACGGACTGGCATTAATCTTGTAGCTATGAAATAGTGCCATGCTTTGAATTCTCTGCACATGTAGCGTATGGGAAAGGAGACCAAAAGACTCCCAAACATCGTCCATTAATCATCTGGGGTAGCCAAGTAACGAATGACCGCTTCATAATCTGGGTTCTGGTAGAGCTCCATATAGTCATCTCGTTGAATATTGGGTACCCCAAAGTATCTATTAATGTCCTCATAATGGATGCAAACAATTTTTCCTTTGATTTCTATTTTTCCATGAGAGTGCTCTTTGCCATTAGCATAAAATTCTCGGACTACTGGGATAACTGCAGCATTCGACTGTGCACACAAGCGTCCCTAACCTCTGTCTGCAATAATTCAGGAGATTCTTGGATAGCCCTCTCCCGTGATATCAAATCCTCTTTCAGGAATGATTGTGCGTTTAATTATGAAAGAGTGATATAAGTCGACAGCTTCCTTGAAAACAAACTTATTAGTGTCGTAGCCTGCAGAAGACGATTAGTGTCGTAGCCTGCAGAAGACGATGCAACAGACTTCTTTAATTTCTTGGGTGCCATTAAATACCTGTAACGACAATAATGAGCATCCCGAATATGGACAGCAAATGCCATACACACATTGCAATAAGAAATCATGTATGTGTGCCATATTTCACGCAACCCACAATCTCTTTTGTACTCAAAATTATATAAAAAACGCAACCCACAATCTCTTTTGCACTCATAGTCATCCATTTAAACAACACTCAACTCACCAAGTTGAACATTAATCATCATTCAATATCAACATGCACAATAAAGACCAATCAATATCAACGGGAACAGTAAACACTAAATAACACCACTTTAAACAATAAATACAAGTCAACACCACTTTTAAACATATTTTCATAAACAACCTAATATGTAGCTAGGTAGTTAATCAAGAATTTCAAGTAGAACCCATTAAACTTCAGTCAACTCATCAATTAGAACAAGATGCACAAGCATTCAAGATTTTTTTTTTTTAAGAATTAATTGAAAACAAGTTCTAATTATCATAATCTAGCAATAAGGAAACTAATTATGCATTGTAATCATAAAATAAAGATACATAACAAGAAATAAAATAAATAAAGATAAAGATTTGTACCTTGAATGCTATTGAAGAGAAGAAGTTGGAAGTGGTGATGAATATGAAGAATTAGGTGAAAAGTGTGCTAATGTGGTGTTAATTTGAGTGGGTAATGAATTTGAATCTAAATGTAGTGTGTGAGAGTGTTTAATTTTGATTTGCGATGAATAGGTGAAAGTGTGAGATAGGAAAGATGAGTTTTAGGGTTAATGTGAGTGAGAGAAAATGGGAAAAGATAAGAAGAATTAAAGGGGGGAAGTATTATACTTCTCCTGTGTGAGCGTTGCGGCGCTCACACACATCTGGGCACGATTGTGCCTAGGTACCGTGGGCGCTGCGGCGCTCGCAAGCCTCTTTTCAATTTTTTTTTTTATACTTATTTTTTTATATCAACCTAAAGAAAAATATGCTATTCAAAAGAAAAAAAAAAAGAAAAATACTAAAATAAAATAAACTAATTAAACTCAAAGGATACTAGGCTTGGGTTGCCTCCCAAGAAGCGCTTAGTTTAACGTCTTCGGCCTGACATGTTGTTCCTGCAGTTACTTGTGATCCATAAGATCAACACTGACCTTCTGTCGATCTATATATCCTCCATGGTAATTCTTGAGGCGCTGACCATTTACTGTAAATGAAGCTTGATTATTCGGATCTCTAATTTTAACTGCTCCACTTGGGTAAACCGTTATGATTTGAAATGAGCCAGACCATCGGGACTTGAGTTTTCCAAGAAATAACTTCAGTCTTGAATTGTAGAGCAACACTAGTTGTCCTTTTTCAAATGAACGTTGAAGTATCTTCATATCACGCCATCGTTTCGTCTTGTCCTTATACATCTTGGCATTCTCATATGCTTATAGACAAAACTCATCCATGGCGTTTAGTTGAAGTAAGCATTTTTCAACTATAGCTTGGAGATCAAAGTTGAGGGCTTTAATGGCCTAATATGCTTTGTGTTCCAACTCTAAGGGTAGGTGACATGCTTTTTCAAAGATCAAATGAAAAGGAGACATACCAATCGGAGTTTTGTAAGCAGTACAATATGCCCATAAAGCGTCATCCAAGTGTAATGCCCAATCCTTTCGATTTGGTTTAACCATCTTCTCCAAGATGCTTTTTATTTTTCGATTGGATACCTCAACTTGTCCACTCTTTTGAGGATGATATGCAATAGCTGTTTTGTGCTTGACCTCGTATTTCTGCAGAAAAGCTGAAAAATACTTATTGCAGAAGTGTGAGCCCTCGTCACTAATAATTGCTCTCGATGTTCTATATCTTGTGAATATATTCTTTTGAAGAAACTTAATCACTGTTCTTGCCTCATTTATTGGTAATGCTACTGCCTCTACCCATTTTGAAACATAATCCACAACTACAAGTATGTATTATTGTTGTGGGATGGTGAAAACGGCCCCATAAAGTTTATTCCCCAAACGTCAAAGATTTCAACTTCTAGAATGGTCTGTTATGGCATTTTATGTCTTTTGGAGATGTTCCCCGTCCATTGACATTGATTACACCCTGCAACAAAAGAATATGCATCCTTAAATAATGTGGGCCAATAAAAATCATATTGAAGTACCTTAGCTGCTGTTTTGTCGCCCGTAAAATGTCCTTCATAATCGGATGTATGACAATGGTGTAAGATGTCTTGAGTTTCTTCTGCAGGGACACATCTTTGAAGGATTTGGTCTGCACATGATTTGTAGAGGAATGGTTCATCCAAGAAATAGAATCTTACATCGTGGAGGAACTTCTTCTTTTGCTGAAAAGTCAAATCATGAGGTGTTAGACCAGAAACTAAATAATTGAAAATATTAGCATACCAGAGGATCTCGTGATGTTGTGTTGCAAGGCGTTGCTCATCTGGAAAGGTTTCATTGATTTGGATCTTCTCTTGGTGTTGATTTGATGCTTCCAAACAAGAGAGATGATTTGCAACTTAGTTTTCAACTCCTTTTCTATCTTTGATCTCTAGATCGAATTCTTGCAGTAGGAGAATCCATCAAATGAGTCTTGGCTTAGCATTTTTCTTGTTAATGAGGTACTTGATTGCTGAATGATCTGTGAATATTATAACCTTGACTCCAATCAGGTAAGCCCGAAACTTATCAAAAGAGAAGACTACCGCTAGAAGCTCTTTTTCTATGGTGGTGTAATTGGACTGCGCGTCATTAAGAGTCTTGCTTGCATAGTATATCATATGAAACACTTTCTCTCGATATTGTCCTAGTACAGCCCCCACAGCTAAATCGCTTACATCACGCATCACTTCAAAGGGTAAGTCCCAATCCAGAGCTATAATGATTGGGGCGGTGGTAAGCTTCTTCTTTAACAATTCAAAAGCTTCAAGACATGCATAATCGAAATGAAACTGCATTTTTTTCTCTAGTAAGTTGCATAGGGGTTTAGAGATCTTAGAGAAATCTTTTACAAATCTTTGATAAAATTCGACATGGCCAAGAAAGCTCCGCACTCCTTTCACATTAGTTGGTAGTGGCAACTTCTCTATGATTTCTATCTTTGTTTTATCAACTTCAATACCATGAGCAGAAATTTTATGACCTACTACTATGCCTTCTTTAACCATAAAGTGGCACTTTTCCCAATTGAGCACTAAATTGGTATCTTCACACCGTTTGAGCACAAATGCTAGATTATCAAGGCATTGATCAAATGAATTGCCAAAAACAGAAAAATCATCCATAAATACCTCTATGAAGTGCTCAATAATGTCTGAAAATATGGCCATCATACAGCGCTGAAATGTGGCTGGAGCATTGCATAGTCTGAATGGCATCCTCCGGAAAGCAAATATACCATATGGGCAAGTGAACGTGATCTTTTCTTGATCTTTAGGAGCAATTGCAATCTCATTATAGCCAGAATATCCATCCAAAAGGCAATAATATTCATGTTCTGCTAACCTATCAAGCATTTAATCGATGAAAGATAAAGGAAAATGATCTTTACGGGTAGCTTTATTCAACTTCCACTAATCCATACATATCCTCTAACCTGTGACAGTCCTAGTTAAGATTAAATCATTATTCTCATTTGCCACTACAGTTATCCCTCCTTTCTTTGGTACACATTGCACTGGACTTACCCATGAGCTATCAGAAATAGGGTAGATAATCCCTACATCTAGCCACTTAATAATCTCTTTCTTTACTACATCTTTCATTACTGGATTTAAGCGCCTTTGCTGCTCAATTGTAGCCTTTTTTCATTCCTCTAACAGGATTTTATGCATGCAAAAAGAGGGACTGATTCCCTTGATGTCAGCAATCGTCCATCCTATAGCCCTCTTATGATCTCTTAAGATCCTTAATAATTTATCTACCTGCGGGTCATCGAGTTGTGCAAAAACTATAATTGATAAAGTAGAAGATTCACTAAAAAATGCATACCTTAAGTGACTCGGTAGTGGTTTTAACTCTAGTTTATGAGGTTCTTCAATAGATGGCTTAATGTGAGTTTGCAAGCCTTCTGGTCTAACTAACGGTTCAGCTTTCCTCCTAAATCTGTCAAATCTCGGAGAAAGACTTAAGGCTTGTAGATACTTTCGTGCTTCACTTCTTTCTACCTCAACTCCATTTACCACTACATCTGCTAGAGAATCTTCAATGCTATTTTTGTTGAACATATCCTGCACTTCCCTGTCAATGACGTCAATGCTCAGACATTCCTCTTCCTCACTTGGCCCTCGCATGGCTTTGAACACATTGAATGTTACTTCTTCATTTTGCACTCTTATAGTTAATTCTTCTTTTTGCACATCAATAAGGGTTCTCCCTATTGCTAAGAATGGTCTTCCTAGTATGATGGGTACCTCATGATCCTCCTCCAGATCCAACACTATGAAATCTACTGGAAAGATGAACTTGTCAACTTTTACCAAAACATCTTCAATAATGCCCCTTGGATAGGTGAGTGAACGGTCTGCCAATTGCAAGGTGACATTAGTAGGTTTAGTTTTCCCCAAACCTAACTTCTTGTAGATGGAATATGGCATTAAGTTGATGCTGGCGCCTAAATCACATAATGCTCTGCCAAAGAATTTCTCCCCGATAGTGCATGGTATGGTGAAATTGCTCGGATCCTTCAATTTTGGTGATAATTTCTTTTGCAATATTGCGCTACATTCATCGGTGAGTGCCACGGTTTCATATTCAGCTAATCTCTTTTTCTTTGATAAGATGTCCTTCATGAACTTCACATAACTAGGCATTTGTTTCAAAGCATCTGCAAAAGGTATGTTAATGTGGAGTTTCTTGAAGACATCTAAAAATTTCAAAAACTGCTTGTCCAACTTCTGTTTCTGTAGCCTTTGAGGAAATGGTGGAGGTGGATGGGGAGGCTAAACTGCAAGTTTTTGCTGACCTTTACTGGTTTGTGCTGCTGCATTATCATTTTTCTACATCTCTTTATTGCTTTCTTCATTTTTCTGCTGCTGTTCATCATGTTCTACAATAAATTTTGCACTTTTCTGCACTTCTGCATTATTTGCTTCATTACATTCTGCACTTTTCTTCACTTTTGCACTGTTTGACTGCAACTCCTTGCCACTTCTCAAAGAAACAACTTTGCATTGCTCTTTATCCCCTCTAGGATTAGCTTCAGTGTTGCTTGGTAAAGTCCATTGAGGTCGATTATTTAATGCTACAGCAAGTTATCCCATTTAAGTTTCTAGAGTTTTCAAAGATGCAGAATGGTTTTTTTCATAATAGCATCATTTGACTTCATGTACTACATAAACATATCTTCCAAGGATGCTTTCTTTTCCTGTGGGGGACAAAATCCAGGTGGGTTAGGTTTAAGTTGCTGGCCTTGGTTCCCACCCCAAGAAAAATTTGGATGATTTCTCCACCTCGGATTATAATAATTTAAATGTGGATTATTCTATTGTCTATTATGGTTCCCCACATAGTTTGCTGACTCTATGCATTGCCCATTCAAATAATTGTCACCACAGAAGTCACAAGTCGCATTCTGGGTCTTGATAGCATTCATAGAATCAAACCTCTTGGTTAATATGTTGATCTGCGCAACCAATGCATTAAATGCATCAACCTTCCTTAGTGTAACTCTTTCAGTAGGTCATTAATAGCTATTAGATGCCATCTCTTCTAATAACTCATATGCTTCATCTGTGAACTTATTCATTAGAGCTCCTCTAGCAGCGGCATCGATAATTGTCCTTAAATGACCCACTAGCCCATTGTAGAATGTCTGGACTAATAACCATTTTAGAACTCCATAATGGAGACACTTCCTCAACATGTCCTTGAATCGTTCCCACGCTTTGTATAAGGTGATGTTATTCCTCATCTTAGCTGTCTTCGCTGGTGGGAAAAACTTCGCTAAGAACTTTTGTGCTAGGTCATCCCACGTTGATATAGATCCTGATGGTAATGACATTAACCAGCTATTGGCCTTATCCCTCAATGAGAAAGGGAATAGCTGCAACCTGATGGCATCATCTAAAACCCCATTGAACTTGAATGTATTGCAAATCTCCAAGAAATTCACAATATGCATGTTAGGATCATCATTGGGAGCTCCACTAAATTGCACTGACTCCTTAAGCATCTGAATAGTACTTGGCTTGATTTCAAAGTTGTTTGCATTAACAGTGGGGCGCCGAATACTAGACTGAATGCCTTCTGTTGTAGGAATAACATAATCCCTCAACGATCTCTGTGGATTCATAGGCTTAAACACTGGATTATTGATATTGTCGTGATTCTCTGCCATGTTTCTGTTTTGATGTTGTTCTCTACGAAGTCTTCGAAATGTTCTTTCAATCTCAGGATCAAAATATGTTGAATCTTCACTCTTGGTTCTTCGCATGAACTGTCAAAAAAAAAATACAATTATTAACTAGAACGGAAAAAGACCAATAACAATAATGAAATAAAAATAAAATTAGAAGTAAAAGTAAAATAGTATGGGATTAGTATCGATCTAAGATTAGATAAAATAATCCCCGGCAACGGCGCCAAAAATTTGATGTCTAATTTAATGACCTAACACAAGTGCACGCTTTTTGTACCAAGTAATATAGGATTAAGTCCAGATTATCGATCCCATAGAGACTATTGTTTCTATTTTCTTTAATCGAATACTAAAATTACTCTACTTTACCTTTATTCAGACTAACTTCAAGGATGGAGTTTAACTAACTAAATTATTGCTATCGAATTGAACCTAATTAAAACTATTGCAAGTACTTAGAGATAGAATTCACTAAATTGATAGGTAATCTAAGGTATCAACGTATTCCCTAGTAGTTCATTGAGCCCTTTAACCCTTTAGTTATTCCATTTTCATCAATTGATTGGCTAGACACTGATTTCATCATAAGCTTCTGTCGACAGTCGAATGATAATATCATACCTTAATAATTACCTATATGAGTATAGTAATCCGAATAAGATGCAACTCATTAAAATTAAGTCTAATCAAACTATACATGCCACCTAGGTATATGTCTATCCTAGATAGAACTCATAGATATTACCCTATGATCATGTATCAATCTACCCTAGGCTAAACACATGATTCCTTTTGTCAAAGTTATTATAGTCCCTAAACAATCAAAATAGCGATCAAGTATAATAAAAGCATTAAACATAGATAGATTGAATCAATTAAGGGATAACAGTTCATAACTAAGAGTTTAAAAGAATCAATTACATACTAGATTCAATAACGTCTAACCCTAGATCAAAAGTATTTAGCTCATGTTCAAAACAAGATTATCAAAGCAAAAGTGTAAAAATATCATGATCAAAATAATCCCTTAAAACTAAGGAAGAAAATAACACAAGTGATGCCTTGAATTGTTCTTCTTCCTCTTGTCTTGATTGCAAAAGAGTTAATTCTTCAATCTTCAATCTCGATTTGAATGTGTATTCGTTACTTGCATTTTTCTCCTTACTAAATCTCTCTATTTTTGCCTCAAAATAGTCTTTTTTTTGCTAAGCGAAACTCTAGGCGTGAGGAGTTTTGAATCCACACCGAATAGGCGACTTTAAAAAAGTATTTAAACATCCACACGGGCACTGCGGCGCTGGGCACGAGCACAGGTTTTCGTAAATCTTCGACCAGCGCCGCGGCACCCAGCTATTTGTTTCCCTTCTTTCGTCTTCCGAGCGTATTTTGTTCGTTTCTCGCCCGATTCACTTCTCATTTGTTCTTATACATCACATTTTCCTTCACGCACCTATTTAAGATTAAAAATATAAATAAGTAGCCAAATATTAATGGATTAAAGCAAAAATACCCAAGTCAGAGTGTTAAAATACTATTATCATTATGCTATTATCATGTTCTTCATTGGGTTTTCCTTGTAAAATCTCTAAGGAGTTAATAAGAGAGGCTAGGATCATTAGATCTACCATAGACGTAGGCAATTGGCTGAATCACGTATGATTGTGTTGTGCTCTTTTATATTTTGCTTTGGATTATTGCTATTTTGCTTGATAAACAGGTTATTCCGTTGTCCAAAGAGGTAAAGGTTCTAGGTTGATCTTGAGGTTCTTCACTTTAACCTAATCTCAAGAGGGAGAAGGGCGTTCCCTCCCTCAATAAACTTGTATTAGAGCTTAAAGGTTCTATAATATATACCTGGGGTATTCAAACCATGGCTGTAATCAAGTAAGAAATAGAAAAGTTCAATGGGATGAATGACTTCAATCTTTGGAGGAAGAAGGTTAGGGCTCTACTAGTGAAGGAAGGGCTAGACTCAGCCTTGGAGAAAGCCAGCTCTTCAACTAGCGATGGGATAACAACCTTAAAGTCCGGGCAGAAAGATTAAGACACAATTCAGAAAAAGGCTCACAGCACCATAATCTTAGCGTTGAGTGACGAAGTATTAAGGGAAGTTGGTGATGAAGAAACTAGTTTGGGACTATAGAAGAGACTCGAGGCATTATACATGAAGAAGTCTCTAATAAATAGACTTTTTGTGAAAAGTAAACTACATCAGCTAACAATGCACGATGGATTTTTATTGAGAGCCTACATTGCGAGTTCAACAAGATCATCATAAGTCTTGAGCAATTGGGCATCAAGACTGAGGATGAAAACAAAGCCATTATCCTGTTAAATTCGTTGCCAAAGAGCTATGAGAGCTTTATGGATACGCTGTTGTATGGTAAGGAGTCTTTAACGATGAATGACGTCAAGGCATCATTGAACTCAAAAGAATTGACAATGAGATCTAAGTCCGAGAATGGAGCAGCATTGCTTGCACAAGGGAGGAAGAGCAACCATTCAAGGAGAAGATCCAAGAAGTGTTTCTTTTGTAATAAGGAATGGTACTTTATGAATGATTGTTCAAAATTAAAATACCAATGAGGGTGGGCTGTAATCAATACTGAAGAAGATACTAAAGTTGTAGACACATTAGTAGCCTCAAGGGGAAAGTACGCTAGCAAATAGATACTAGATTCGGGGTATAGTGTCCATATGTGTCCCGACAGATCAATGTTTACTAACTACAAAGCCAAGACAGGTAAAACTCTAATAACAAATAACATGACTTATGAGATCATGGGAGTTGGTGATATAAGACTGAGGATACAAGGTGGAGAAACTAGGGACTTACATGATGTAAGACATGTTCCTAAACTGATGAGGAACTTGATATCCCTAGGCAAGCTTAATGAGGAAGGATATTCAGTTAGAGCGAAAAAAGGAAAACTGAGGGTAGAGAAATGACCAATAAGGTTTAAGGGTGAAAAGCACAATGAGAGGCTTTATGTGCTTACTGGGATGGCCATGAGTGGCCCAACGTGGGGTGTTGGGGTAATGTAAACCACTAGGCGACATCCAAACCGTGCTCACTGAGGTGATGAGAGTCGAAAAGGAGTACAACGCATCTATACCCTATGTAAGGTGCATGAATGCCTTTGGAGACCAAAGTCATTAGCCCCTGGAAAGTTAAGTCTTGGCGGAGACTTAATTGGACTCAACTCTAAGTGATAGAGTATTGGTGTGGATCGGATCTCGAAACCTTCTTATTTGAAAAATTTTAAATCAATGAAGGGTTTGTTAGAGATTTGGTGATTCAACAATCTTGGTTGGATAAGAATTGAGATGAATGCCAAAGAGGAGAGTTACAAGAAGTCTAAAACGTGTGAGACACGTATAGAGAAGTCTAGCACGTGTGGGGTGATGAACACTTGAAATTATACATTTAATAAGAGTTTTATATGATTGTTTTGTATTACTAGTGTATTTAATTTTCTTAACTTAAGTATGTTTACAATATTGTACTTAATTATCTTATAACTGTTTTGTGGCAGGTTCGGTAAAATAGGCATAACTTTCTACCTAAAGATCCAATTGAGGTGATTCTTAATCCTGTGCAGAGCTGACTCAATGGGCTAACATATTGTATTTCACAAAGCATTGGAAATTCGAGTGTTTAGAGGGTGAAATTGGCCTAGAACAGAATTGATCTGCAGTACAGGCCCAGTTTGAACAGTTATCAGTATTTGGCCCATAACTATAGACATACGTATCTAATACGTATGAGATCACTCAATTTGGAAAGATAAGAGACTTATCTACAACTTTTATGTTTTGAGTGACAGCTAATTCGGATCACATCAATTCCAAATTGGATAATCAAGTGGGTGCCCAAGTGATAATGAATGCAAATTATTTTGCCACCATTCTTGACTTTCATCAACCAAGTGGTTCCCTCCAAATTTGTCTCGATTTATCCATGTTTTTCTATAAATAGGTGGCTTCTTTATGCCTAAAGAATGTAATTAGAAAGTTAGAATTTAGTTCAAAATACTTTTCCTTTGTATCCATTTCCTTGTACTATTATTTCTCTTGTTTACTATTAAGTCATGTTATTTCTTCTTCCATTTCTTTTCTTTTCATTTAGTTTTATTATGTCCAAATAATTTTGTTAAAGCTAAGGTGAAAGGGTGAAGCTCTTGGCAAGGTAATAAGATATGTTTAATATTTATTCATGAATTTAATGCTTCATTTTTAAGTTATGTAAATTTATATATGATGTATTTATTTTGTTTGTAGAATTAATACCATTTCTTCTAAAGTGGTGATTCTTGATTTATTATTGACAAACTTAATACTTGGCACAATAAATTATTGAAACCATTTACAAGTCTTGGTTTATATAACCTTTCTTGTAAAGTGGGAGTCTTAATTTATTGTAGACAAATATAAAGATTGGCATAATAAATACTTGAACCCATTTATAAGATTTGGTGTATAATAATTGAAAGAAATAAATACTAATCAATATATAAATGATAATGAACTTTAATTGCTATATTTTCCGGTTGGAACCTCCTTTGTGTGAGGATTCCAATTGAGTTATAAAAAAATAAAAAGTTAAATATATTCTTACTTCTTATGCCAAGAGTGAATCCCCGTAACCTTAGCTTTTTATTTGAATTGGTTAATTGAAATAATATTTACAAACATCTTATACTGCATTAATTATCTTTAAAGTGTTTATAATTTGTAATTTTAATTCTACTTTCCTGTGGATCGACCCCGTTCTCATCGGGTTATTTATTACTTCGACAATCCTGCACTTGGGAATAACTTCTATATTCTGGACGTGTCATGGGGCACGAAGGGGGAAGTGAAACGGGACTCGAAGACACAAAAGAAGCGAAGAAAATGCCCGTAGGGGGTACTAGGGTTGAGGGCCGCGATGCCCAGGGCTGAGTGCCGTCGCACCCAACATAGAAGCCCAGCGTCGTGGCAATGGGTGCGATACACGCAGAGCTGTGGTGCCCAGGGCTGAGCGCCGCGGTGTCAGAAGCGACAGAAATTCTGTTTTGATTCAGATTTCAAGTTTTGGGAAGTTTAAGACTTCCAAAATAATATGACTCTTACTCTAACAAGGAATTGGTTTACTAGACACGAAATAACCCATATATAAATACTTGTAAATCTTTTATTTTAGATCAAGCATTAAGAGAGACTCTAAGAGAGGGGAAGAACTGGGTAGACACTAAGTGCTTGTGTGCGCTAAGGTGGAATCATCGTTTGGATGTTCATTGTTTGTGGTAGAGTAAGGGTACACTAAATATTAGGTCCTTTTGAGGGTTCTTCATTGGGTTTTTCTTGTAAAATCCCTAGGGAGTTAATAAGAGATGCTAGGATCCTTAGATCCACCGTGGACGTAGGTAATTGATCGAACCACGTAAGATTATGTTATGCTCTTTTATATTTTGCTTTGGATTCTTACTATTTTGCTTGATAAATAGGTTATTTCGCTACGCAAAGAGGTTAAGGTTCTAGGTTGATCTTGAGATTCTTCGCTTCAACCTAATCTCAAAGGGGGAATGGCATTTCCTCCCTCAACATCTATGATAAATCACGGGATCTTAACTTCTTTTATTACTCAGTGATTAACAATGATTACTCATTGATTACAAAGATCGCTAAAAAAATTACAAAGAATACTTAATAGAATGAGCTCTCTAAGAGTTTATACAATACTTTCTTACACATTCAATACTCAAACGCTCCTATAACAACACCCATTTACACATTCAACACTAAAATGCTTACTAAGCTCTTCTATTCTCTCTCTTATTTATGATTCCTTGATGCTTTCTTCGTTGATGCTTAGTCATTTGATCTTATAACGTCTCTATTTTGAATCAGTTTTGTCCGAAAGGGCTACCAATCGCAAGTGATGAGAATGCAATAGAGATTAACAATGGCCAATTAGGGTTTGAACCAGATTTAAATATAGAGATACATGAAAACTCTCAAATTAATTAAATTGGAAAATTCTCTCTATTGAAATTTTTATTTGCAAATAAATAGTCTCAGTCAGATGATTAATATTTAAAAGAAAAACCCTAAAAAATTTGAAGACCAATTGAAGGTGACTAACAAAAACAGAAAATTCAAAGTAATAATGATACAAGATATCATTTTGTTTATGTTATATTATTTTTATGCTGATTTAATATTGTTTTTGTCATAATCGTGGCCTTAATTACAGGTTGATGATCTCTTACAGCATGATGAAGACACTGGCTCCCCTTCACTTACTGTTCTCGGTTCTCCACAAGATTCAACTGATTCTAGGTCATCCACAAATGTCAGAAATGATCAAATGAACCAAGCAAGTGAACTATTCATGGCAGTTTCAGTTTCTGCTGATACAAACAAAATCAAAGTCAGTGACCTTGCTTGTTCAGCAATTGAGGAGCTAACCAAAATGGCCCTCGAGGGAGAACCTCTATGGCATAGAAAAGGAGATAATGAAACTGAAACCGTAAATGGCCTTGAATATATGAAGCAATTTGGTAGTGTTAATGCAACATTGAAGGAAATTATGAGAATGGTAGAAGTAGGAGACCCTCAATGTTTGCCTAATTTAGACTTTAACACTGAATTTACATTTGGAGGTGATGATAGGCCAACGTTGCCTAAAGAACTAGGAGAGGACCACCTTCATACTGAAGCTTCTCGCCAAATAGGTTTAGTCAGTATGAATCCCAGCACCATTGTTGAGTTGCTAATGGATGTCGTAGGTTTCCTTTTTCATTTCTTAACTAATAATTTATAATTCAGTTTCCATTTTATTATTTTGAGGAACAATGAAATGTGATTTTGCTTGTTTTGATAATCAGAACCGATGGTCGTCAACATTTGCCAACATTTATCTCAAGAGCAAACCTACTAGGAGTTTTATCAACAGGAGTAGATGGTAACAATGATGGCACATTGCAAGTGGTAATTTCAACTTTATGTTATTTGAGTTTCATTTTCATTATCTAAACTCTACAATGACAGGGAAGTATAGATCTAGACACTGATATATGCATTCTTGTTGAGATTGAAGTTCTGAATTTCCTAAACATTATCGCACATATCTGAAGCTTCTGTTCTTTTTTAGATTGCAAAATGTCGATTGAAATCAATTAATTCATTTTTAGCGCATGAAAAAAAAAATGTATTTACACACTCGTGGGTTTCTAAAGAAGTGCTTGATTAACTTAACTTCAACTCTTTGAGATGACTGTGGAACTTCATCTCCCAACAGCATTAGTTCCAAGTCGAGAGAGCCATTTTGTAAGGTACTGTAAACAGGTAGCATATGGTACATGGGGAGTCGTTGATGTATCTTTGGAGAATTTATTCCCTTATCCAGCATCAAGATTTCGAAGGAGGCCATCAGGCTGTTTAATTTAAGAAATGCCGAATGGAAGCTCTAAGGTGACCGAATATATATGCTTACTTAAATAGCCAACTTACACATTTCACTTAAATTTAGTTCTGAATGTCATGGTCTTCAATGGTCTTAGGTTACATGGGTTGAGCATGTGGCCGTTGGTTCCAGCATTTATCAACCTCTAGTTACCTCCGGATTTGCATTCAGTGCAAACCGTTGGGTTGCCACTCTAATTAGATATTGTCAATGGCTTGCAACTCTAGGGGCTAAAACCACACCTACTCATGATGGTGGTAAATATAGTAATTTACTTTCATTCCCCAAATATTTTAGAAAACAAACCTCTTAAATCATAATCGTTAACAAGTAATATTAACATATGCTTTAAAGACAAGACGTATCCGAAAACGTATAAGTGCAACAAAAGATGAATCGAGGACCCTATTTTAATCATGAATTTTTTTTTTACTTCATGTTAGTTGGTTGAGTACTGATTATAATTCTGAATTTTTTTTTCTGTACAGTACTAATACTTTAAGCTGGGAGAGAGAGTATGTTGAAGTTGGCTGAGAGAATGACAAGAAGCTTCTGGGGAGATATTAGTGCTTCTAATGAAAACCTATGGAAGCCATTACCTATAATTGGAGTTGAAGATATTAGGGCCATGACCAAGGGCGGCATAGCTCTTCCTGGAAGTTCTCTTAGTACCAAGATACTTTTCAAAGCCTACTTTTGGCTTGCTGTGCCACCAAAGAGAGTTATTTGATTTTCTTCGCGAAGAAAATTATCGAAACAAGGTTAAGTTAATTTCACAATTCTTGGTGATTCGTTTATGGAATCCCTCGCTATGTTGGTTCGTTTCTTTTGATTCCTACTGTTTAGGTTTTTGCATGGATATTATATGATGCTCGTTATCTTAAGAAGACGGGTTTAATATGTTGGTTTTTAATTAAAGTTTATTTTTACTGATTGTTGAAAACGGAAATACTAATATTATAAATACCTCTGTTAAAGAAAATGAGTTTCTAAAATCACTCATGGGATCCCCAAAAATTTCCTAGTACTGCTAATCATATAATATGATGCTATAATTTAAGCACTACTTTGAGTTGCTTGAATAATTGAAGTTTGTTTGAACAGGAATATGTAATGATTCGTTAACCTTCTTAGTAATTCATGTAATGCAGTGGAATAACCGTTTTCGTGGAAATATAATTCGAGAACTTGCATATGTTATCAATGATTACAATCCAGAAAATAGTGTATCTATCTTGCAAGTAAACTTAAGTTAATCATTACCCATCTTCCTTAAATATTTAAATTCGAAGTTCTAATAATTGTCCATGCATACAAATGAAAGTTGCTGAATTAATAGACTACACCAGAGAAGATTGATGCGTTTTGTACTTGCAAGAAAGTTTCGCTGATGAAACTGGCTTTTATGTGATATATGATATCTATGCAATGTCCAAAGTACTTAATGGTGGCAACACAAAAAACATGAACATTTTGCCTTGTGTCTTTGCAATTTTACCTTATAGGCCAACATTGCATGCCATGAAGATGCTTGTCGAAGCCTTATTCTGAGAAAGATAATTAAAAATTATTGTAATATGATTTAAGAAATAAATCAAGGGTGTTGGATGTGTGAGAAAGAAAGACAGAAACAAAAAAAGGCGAAAGGTAAATGCGTCACTACCCAGATCTGGGCACCATGGCACCTATTGGGAGTGCCTACAGCGCCACAGTGCCAGAAGCCCAACGTCGTGGCACTGGGCACGATTCGAAGTAGCATCGTGGCACTGGTGCTGGAAAAGTGTTTCCTGTTTTGAGTTTGTTTCTTAAGTGTTCTAGGTCTCCCTAATACAACTCTCACATATTTTATGGTTAACCTAGATCATCCTAAATCCTATATAAAGGTCCTCTATTAACTTGTAAATACATCTTCGTGATCAAAATAATTTTTATGATTCTTAGTGAGAGAAATTCCTAGTTTACAAAAGAGAATTGTATTCTTTGTGAGTTATTGAGTTCTTTCTTATAAAAGGCATACTTTGTGAGTGCCTTGTGATTCAATAATAAATAGTGTGATTTTGATCTGCCGTAGACGTAGGCAAAGTTACCAAATCACATAAATTATGTGTGTATTTTTTTTCTACTTTCTCTTTATAGTTTTCTTAATTGCTTGATTGTTGTATTATTTACTTTGGGTTTATTACTTGTTTATTGTCTTCCGCTTCAACAAACTGGTATCAGAGCTTTGGTTTTAAGCAAACATGGCTACGCCCAAGTATGAGATAAAGAAATTTAACAGAACGAATAATTTCAATCTATAGAAAATGAAGATTAAGACATTATTGGTGAGCTAATGGTTAGACTCGGCATTAGAAGAGATTGCAACTCCATCTAGTGAAGAAGAGAAGACGCTAGAGTCAACCCAAGTATGAGGTAGAGAAATTCAACAGAACGAGTGATTTCAATTTGTGGGAAATAAAGGTTAATGCATTATTGGTGAGCCAACGATTAAGCTCGACATTAGAGAAGACTACAGCTCCATCTAGTGAAGAAGAGATGACGTCAGAGTCATATAAGGCTAAAGTAGAAAGAACAGACATTCAGGAAAGAGCTCATAGTATAATCGTTGTGTTATTGAGTGATGAAGTATTTAGGGAAGTAGCAGGTGAAATGATAGAAATTGGTCTTTGAAAAAAGCTTGACTCTCTTTATATGCGAAAATTATTGACTAACAGATTGCATATAAAGATGAAACCCACATATATCTACATATTGGTATGATATTGTCCACTTTATGTTTAAGCCCTCATAGTTTTGCTTTTGGGCTCTATCTAAAAGGTCTCATACCAATGGAGATATAGTTCACTACTTATATACCCATGATTTTCTCCATCTCTTGTCAATGTGGAATTTTTTTTCACTTCCTTGACACTTATCACCATTGGATTTGACATTATTAATCGAGCATCTACCAAGGAATATATCCCTTTAAAATCTATAAGAACTATTTACAAGGTCATTGCAGAGACTACTTATCTAATTATGACTGTTGTGGTACTCGAAAATTTACAAGAGAATATTGTAGCAAGTGGGTGAAGGTTCAAAGCCAAGTTCAGCCTCCAATTTGGTGAGTTCTCATCTAGATCTTTTGTCATTCTATACATGTATATTGTTTATATCTCATTTCATTTTGAAGATCTTTCAATGATTACTAGGTTTGGAGGGCTAGGATTTATATATTATATATGTAGCATATGTTGCAATGGTTTACAGAAAAAGCCATTTTTTACTATATTTAGTCTAAAAATCATTTTTGACTTTGTAGCATGTTAAGAGAAGAAGAAAGTGAATACAGATAGAAAATGTTCAATGTTGCAGTGGCTATGAAAAATAAAATAACAAACAACAGTTGATGTAAAAATATGTATGCTTAACTCTTCTTTCTAATATATTACTCGAGATCAATTTCTTTTTTAAAACAAGAAAATGGCTTCAAAAATCATAAATTACTAGCTCGCATTACATTTTTCTTAATATGAGAATAGAATTTACCTCAAAAATGTTGAACAAAGATCTTTGAATTGTGTTACAATAAAAATATTATGCAACAATCTTTAATAAGTCTCAAAAAATGATTGACTAAAAAAATATTATTATTTTATTTCCCGTGTATAATTTAGATGGTGGTGAATGTGCTTTACACCTGTGACCACATGAATTTGAGTAAAAATAAAAAGTAAGAGTTGGTATATTAGAGATTTGGTAATTCAATAATTTTGTTTGGGTAAGAATTGTGAAGAACTTTAAAGAGGAGAGTCATAAGAAGACTAGAACGTATGGGACATGCATGAGGAAGTATAGGACGTGTAGGACATGAAGAGGAAAGCGAACGAGACTCGAAGACCCGAAGGAAGCAAGAAAAAGTGTAGAGCTGATAACAGGGCTAAGTGCCACAATACCCAGGGCTGAAGGTCGTAGCACCCAGATCAGTATGTCTACGTCACAGCCCTAGGTTTCCCAACACCGTGGCATGCTCAGCGCCGCAGTGCCAGGTCCTTGGCACCAGAGCTAGCAAAGTCAATTTTCAATCTGGATTTTTGAGTTTTAGAAAATTTAGACTTCCAAAACAAGTGAACTCTCATTCTAATTAGGATTAGGGTTAGTTGGCATAAAATAACCCTATATAAATCCTTGTAAACTCTTTAGTTGAGATTAAGTATTAAGAGAGACTCTAAGAGAGAGAAGAACTAGGTAGATACTAAGTGCTTGTGTGCACTAAGGTGGAACTATTGTTTGAGTGTTCATTGTTCGTAGAAGAGTAATGGTATACTAAACATTAGATCCTTTTAAAGATTCTTCATTGAGTTTTCCTTATAAATTTTCTAGGGAGTTAATAAGAGAGATTAGGATCATTGGATCCACCGTAAACGTAGACAATTTGGCCGAACCACGTAAGTGATTGTGTTGTTTTCTTTATTATCTGCTTTGAACTTTTACTATTTTACTTAATATCTAGGTTATTTCACTGCACACAAAAATTAAGGTTCAAAGTTAAACTTAGTTAAAATTCTTCGCTTTAATCTAATCTTATGGGGAGAAGAGCAATTCCTCCAATATAGTATTAATGAGTGAGATTTTTCATTCTCTATCTAAACTTTTTTTTTTTTAAAAAAAGAATATTTTTAAAAGAAAGAAAAAGAAATTGCCTCAATGAGCATCTTTGCTCTCTCAATGTTGTTGTTCATATTAAAACAGATGTAGACTTGATGCGTAAAAAAATTAAACTAAGGTGGGCAAATGATGTAAGTGCTCGATTTGTGTGTTTTAAATAGAAGATGAAACATTGAATAAAGTATGAAGCAAAACTGTTGGGTCAGAAGTATGTTATATTAATTTCATGGTTATAATTTCTTACCTTCAACTTGAAACGACATGAATTTCGTCATCAATATATATATATATATATAGCTATAATCAAAATAAATCAGATCATGGCAAATTGAGTTACAATGGACCACTTGAATATCCAACTTTTCCTAGCTGATGTCAAACAGAGACGACCACATACTCATATAGAGTACATACTTTGACACATTTTTTCTTGAGAAAAACGTGTAAAAACAGTACTACATATGATCATAAATGTATAAGATTAATTAATATTCACTACAATGGGATTGTACGCATCTGTTGGAGGTGTTGAAGACAAGCGATTGATCGATGAAAATTGTTAAGAAACTACTTGGTGTGCTTTATATTTTTTGCATGGGGCCATCCACCATTAATTGATAATGTCAAGTCTATTTCAGCAATTTAATTTATCTATGTGCATGCGATTTGGGGCCTATATGGTACAATTATTAAGGCATGGTATCTGAAAAATATGCCTAGATTTTATCTAGTGTCTTGGTATCATCTTGATCAAAATATTGGGAGCACAGGCTTCCCAAAAAAGGATATTTTTTTGGAGTTTATGGTGTGGGATCAATTATTTTCTCTTGAATAAATTCTGTAGAAATAGGGCATCTTTCACTTGTATTTAAAGAATAAATAATGTTAAAATTTATATCATTTTACCATTCAATAATTATTTGACATATTAATTTAAAATAAAAATTTTGAGATGTCATTTAAAAAGTGTAATATTACTGAATTAATTGTTCTGTATGGAAGTTAAATTATAGTTATGAACAGTTATCAAGAGTTGATCAATTCTTTGAGGATATGGAATAATTAATCTTGCCTTTGAGAATTTTAATTTGAAAGAATTCTTTGAGATCCCCCATTAATCTTGTGGTTCTCTCCTCCCATATATAAGTTTTTTGTTCGGTGTAAAATTTTAATTATACTATCATGAATCTAATTCAAGTAAAATCCACATAAATAGTTAACTAATGATGTCTGCTCTCTCCAAAAATAAAAATGAAGCGGAAAGAAAAGTGGAGACGAGAGTGTTTTTCACCGGAGAGGAGGCCGCAACCCTGTCTCTAACGAAGGAAAAAAGTGTGGCGACTGGCTTTTCTCTTTTCTAAATTGAGAGAGTTTGCTTTCTTACGGGTTAGCAATTCTCAATCTCATCAAGTTTTGAATTAGTTTTCAGAAAATTAAAACTATTTTCTCAAAAAAAAAATTATACATCCTTTATTTTAAAAGCAAATAACTGTTCTTCACTACAACAATTTGTCCAAAAAGACTGAAAAGAACACAGGGAAAGAAAAAAGAAAAGAAAAGAAATAACCCACTAGATTAACTTTGTTGTACTAGTTAAGGCTTACTTGCTTTTCAATAAAGTTGATGGTAAAGAACATTAGCTTAATTTCATAGATTGGTTAGTTTGTCTATATGTGTCGATATTTGTTGGTTGTGGCCATGTGAAATTTCATTGATATGTTCTTATAGATTCCAAAAAAAAAGAAGCTAAATAATTATAATAAAAAAACCATTGAAAGAGCCATTCCTCTAACTCTTATGACCCAAAATCGTGATCATATAACATCTTTGAAAACGAAAATACAAAGTACTCGACCTAAATTTTTGAAGTATTATTGTTATTATTATTTCTTGAGGAAGAGTCATGTAATATTGGGACCCCACGATAGGGGGGACTTCCTATTTAATTAGATGATCACTTCCCCATGTCATTGAAATTGAGTCCAATGTATTTATAATTTCCATCCTCAAGTTTTTTTTGTTCTGAAATTGGAAATGGAGTTAAATTAATATGGATAATTATTGACTAATCTCTCATATTATGTCACTCAAATTTGGCTACCACACATCTTAGGTATGCGCCGATTTGAAGTTCATAAAATATGAGTTTTATTATATGCACTCAAACTAAGTGGGGGTCACAAATATTATGATCACATATCCAATGTAGCTCATATATATTTATGTTAATTTCCTTGATTTGTTATATGATAATTATACGAGAGGCTTAAGCCCTTGTTTGGCTTATAAGTCAAAAGAAGAAATATTTAATTGAATGAGATCTTCACAAAATCTTCTGGGACAAAGGATGTCCATATAAAAAATTGAAGGAGATGCAAGTCAATAGTTTTATGTTTTAACATAAAAATGGGTTAGAGGTTTGAAGGAAAATGGCTAAAAGACATGGGATGGGTGCCTAAGAATATGTCTTAGGATACATGAAATGCCAATTTGAAAGATTTACAGAAATGACAATTAATTTGTCTGCACAAAAATAGGCAAAGTTCGATCTAGTAAATAGGGACACAAAACATAAAGATGACCCTTCACCAATTTTCCTAGCAAAATGACCCCATAATTGAGACAATACTGGATTATTTGGTTTAACATAGAAGACTTTTTCTTTTAAAGCTTTTAGTCGTCTTGTTGATGACGAGGTTCTCTTAATAAAATTTAAAATTAGAGGTCAAATATTAAAATTAAAATTTATTTTTATGAGAGTTTTAATGTTAAATTTAAAATTTTGAAAAAAGTAAATCACAAAAATATATATTTAAAAAATAAAAATTATAAAAATATATCATTAAATTACAAATAAATTGGGGTTTGGGGCGATAGCATTAAAGATTCATTTCTTTATATGTTGTTTGATCTTTCATCCCATTTATGCAAGAACAATTTAGGTTTTCCCATAAATGCATCTCGTATAATTTATCACTTTATTTTCTTAGATTCAGAAGAATGTACAAGTATAAAAGCCAACAAAATAAACATTGTGCATTTTAAAAAAAGAAAAAGAAAGATTATATTTAAAAAATTGGTGATTTAATAATTTTGGTTGGACAAGAATTGAGATGAATATCAAATTAAAGAGTTACAAGAAGTTTAAAATGTGTGGGACATGTATGAAGAAGTTTAGGACTTGTGGGACACGAAAGGGGAGGCGAAACGGGACTCAAAAACGTGAAGGAAGCAAGAAAAAACGGGATAGGGGCTATAAGGCTGAGTGCTGCGGCGCCTATAGCTGAGCGTCGCAGCGCCTAGGACAGCAACCCAGCGCTGATTCCTCAGCGCCGCAGTGATGGGTGCGATAATGTCCAGCGCTGTGACTCCCAAGGACGAGCACCGTGGCGTCAGACGCGTCAGAAGTTCGTTTTTCTTCGGGATTTCTAGTTTTAGAAAGTTTTGGACTTCCAAAACAAGTGGACTCTTACTCGAATAAGAAATATGGTTAGTAGGCACGAAATACACCCTATATAAACACTTATAAACCCTTGATTTCAGATTAAGCATTAAGAGAGACTCTAAGAGAGGGGAAGAATTGGGTAGACACTAAGTGCTTGTGTGCGCTAGGGTGGAACCGTTATTTGGATGATCATTGTTCGTGGTAGAGTAAAGGTTCACTAAACATTTAGGTCCTTTTGAGGGTTCTTCATTGAGTTTTCCTTATAAAATCTTTAGGGAGTTATAATAAGAGAGGTTAGGATCCTTAGATCCACTGTGAACATAGGCAATTGGCCAAACCACGTAAGATTACGTTGTGCTCTTTTGTTTTCTGCTTTGGATTCTTGTTGTTTTTGCTTAATTGATAGGTTATTCTGTTGCGCAAGGAGGTTAGGGTTCTAGGTTAAATCTTGGGTTCTTTGCTTCAATATAACCTCGAGAGGGAGAAGGGCGTTTCCTCCCTCAACAAACTGGTATCAAAGCTAGAGGTTCGATAATACACACTTGGGGTAATTAAACCATGGCTGCAATCAAGCAAGAAATAGAGAAGTTCAGTGGGATGAATGACTTCAATCTTTGGAGGAAGAAGGTTAGGGCTCTACTAGTGAATGAAGGGCTAGACTCAGCTTTGGAGGAAGCCAGCTACTCAACTAGTGATGAGGAGACAACTTCAAAGTCCGGGCAGAAAGATTTAGACACGATTCAAAAAATGGCTCACAGCACCTTATTCCTGGCGTTGAGTGATGAAGTATTAAGGGAAGTTGGTGATGAGGTAACCGCTTTGAGGCTATAGAAGAGACTCGAGGCATTGTACATGAAGAAGTCTCTTGCAAATAGACTTCTTGTGAAAACGAAATTACATAAGCTGACAATGCATAAGGGAACTTCATTGAGAGCTCATATTGACGAGTTCAATAAGATCATCATAAGTCTTGAGCAACTGGGCATCAAGACTGAAGATGAAGACAAGGCCATTATTATGTTAAGTTCGTTGCCGAAGAGTTATGAGAGCTTTGTAGATACGTTGTTGTATGGAAATGAGTCTTTAACGATGAATGACATCAATGCATCATTGAACTCAAAAGAATTGACAAAGAGTTTGAGTCTGAAATTAGAGCAGCTTTGCTTGCACAAGGAAGGAAGAGCAACCAATCAAGGAGGAGATCCAATAGGTGTTTCCTTTGAAATAAAGAATGAAACTTTGTGAAGGATTGTCCGAAATCAAAAGGGCCAAGGAGGGTGGGCTGCAATCGGTACTGAGGAAGATACCGAAGTTGTAGACACATTGGTAGCCTCAAGGGGAAAGTACGCTAGCAAATGGATACTAGATTCGGGGTGCAACGTCCATATGTATCCTGACAGATCGATGTTTACTAACTATAAAGCCAAGAAAGGTAAAGCTCTAATGGGGAATGACATGACTTGTGAGATCATGGAAGTTGGTGATATTAGGCTGAGGATGCAAAGTGGAGAAACTAGGGAATTACATAGTGTAAGGCATGTTCCTAAAGTGCGGAGGAACTTGATATCCCAAGGCAAGCTCGATGAGGAAGGGTATTCGGTTAGAGCAGAAAAATAAAAACTAAGAGTAGGGTTTCAAGGTGAGAAGCACAATAGGGGGCTCTATGTACTTACTGGGATGGCCATGAGTGGCCCAACGTGTGGTGTTGGGGTAATACAGACTACTAGGCAAGATCCAAACCGTGCTCACCGAGGTGATGAGGATCGAAAAGGAGTGCAACGCATTCATACTCTATGCAAGGTACATGAATGCCTTTAGAGGCCGAAGTCACTAGCTCGAGGAAAGTTAAGTCTTGGTGGAGACTTAACTAGACTCAACTCTAGGTGATAGAGTATTGGTGTGGATCGGATCCCAAAACCTTCTTATTTGGAAGATTTTGAATCAAGGAATGGTTTGTTGGAAAATTAGTGATTCAACAATCTTGGTTTGACAAGAATTGAGATGAATACCAAAGTGAAGAGTTACAAGAAATCTAAAATGTGTAGGACACGTATGGAGAAGTCTAGGACGTGTGGGACACAAAAAGGGAAGCAAAACGGGACTCAAAGACGTGAAGGAAGCAAGAAAACACAGGATAGGTGCTACAAGGCTGAGCGCCGCAGCGCCCAGGACAGCAACCCACCGCCGCAATGATATGTGCAATAATGCCTAGTGCCGCGACGCCTAAAGACTAGCGCCGCGGCGCCAGACTCGTCAGAAGTCCATTTTTCTTCGAGATTTCTAGTTTTGGACTTTCAAAACAAGTGGACTCTTACTCGAACAAGAAATAAGGTTAGTAGGCACGAAATACACCCTATATAAACACTTATAAACCCTTGATTTCAAATTAAACATTAAGAGATACTCTAAGAGCGGGGAAGAACTGGGTAGACACTAAGTGTTTGTATGCGCTAAGGTGGAACCGTTGTTTGGATGATCATTGTTCGTGGTAGAGTAAGGGTTCACTAAACGTTTAGGTCCTTTTGAGGGTTTTTCATTGAGTTTTTCTTATAAAATTTCTAAGGAGTTATAATAAGAGAGACTAGGATCCTTGGATCCACAGTAAGCAATTGGCCGAATCACGTAAGATTGTGTTGTACTCTTTTATTTTCTATTTTGAATTCTTGTTATTTTTAGTTAATTGACAGATTATTTTGCTGCGCAAAAAATTTAAAATTTTAAGTTGAATCTTAAATTTTTTAGAATGACATTTCCCCTCTCCCCACCCCCACCCCCACCAACAAAACAATCTACTTTGTAAAGTGCCAATTATGTTTTAAGAACAAAAGATGCCGATCAAGGAAGCCTCGTCGAACATAAAAGAAACTAAATGAATATTATATCCAGTAACTTCAAATTTTTATCTTAGTTTTAAAATACTGCCTTAATTTTCCCCGACGTCACTCGACGATAACAGTATTAATTTGATCACAAATTCTTAATTGAACTTTGTATTAACCATCCAATAAGGTGCCAAGTTAGTCAAATAATAATAATAATAATAATAGAATCAACGTGAGCCATACCAAACAATTCATATAGAAATGTGGTTTGAAAACGAAAGTCGTAACCCATGACTAATAAGTTAATCAAAATTTATGGAAATAGTTTCTTCAACTTAATATATATATATATATATATTTGTATTTGTTTCTTACTCAAGTCAATAGTCTTTAACTCATTATTCCATCAAATTAATGATGGAGGCTTCTCCTTATTTTCAACGGCAGACCAACAAGGCAGAATTAAGTAGGTGTTCAATAGTCAATACGATGTGTGGCAACCAAAAGCTTCTGGATCGATACCTTAAATTCTCACGAGATATTGTACAAACTTTCCAAAATGAAATATTGAATAATTTCTCTTTGAAGATCAATTTAATTTCACAATGAAATTTCTTTTTACCGATCCCCCAAATAATCTCTATAAGAATTCATCATCATTACCACATAATGTGATAAGTTCGTTCATTTGCAAATTGTAATAGTAGTTTTGGTTTTCTTTTAAAAAAGAAAAGCTTAATTTATTTGAGAAAGGAGTCTAAATACATAAATACATTAAAAAAAAATTACTTTATATTCCTTCAAATCATAATGTATTCTTATGTAATGATATATCAAGCAACCATTTTATGTAATGAATAATTTTAAAATTTACACCATTTCATCATTTGATTATTACTTGATATATCATTATTTAGAATATAACTTAAAATGTATAATATTACTTCCGAAAATTATATAGTGAGATTGTTAAAATCAAGTGAGAGCCTTTTGTTCAATTAAGAAAATTAAAGCACTAAGAATATTTTAGCAATTTTTATCTATATGTTTAATTAACAAAACTATAATTACGTATACACATTTATTTTAAATTCAATCGGTTATGATAGTAAAAAAAAGACAAAGTAATAAGAAAAAAATTAAAATGCATAACATAATTTTATGTGATAATTCTATAAAAACATTCTCATAATAAGACTTTAGCTGGAAATTAAACCTAATTAAAGAAAGCTCTTCATCTCTGAAAAGTTCGGTTGAAATGATCATATATAAAGGTCTAAAAAATAACAAAAAAATTAATGTACAAATAATTGGTGATGGGTGTAAGAGACATCGATTTCTCACGAGAATGAGAACATAAATGAGCAAAAGAAACTCGTATGAATGGACTCATTCAAGGGATTGAGTTGAAAAAACAAATCCGCTAAAGAATTTATTGGGCAAATGATCAAATCTCTGTTGGTATATACAATACATCTGATGTGTATCAATGCAAAATAACACAAAGATCAAAAGCCCTAATCCTCTTTCTCTTTCTTATTCTCTCTTAGCAGCCAAATTTAACTTCCGCCCAACTCCTTTTCCATGGCCCACAAACCAAGAATTTTATGTCATATTCTATTTCTTCATTCCTTCTCAAGCTCTTCATAGCTTTCCCAAAATCTTATATATAACATCTCTCTCTCATCTTGCTTCTTCAGAAGTGCTTCTGTTCAACTTACAAAATAACAATTAAGCTTATTATCCTCATCTTCTTGTTATTGCTTATCCATTTTTTACTTCTTCTTCTTCATTTTTTTCACTTTTGTAAATGGATAGCTACTCTATGAATTCTATGAACAATAATTGTATAAGCAAGATTTTCTCTTCTAATGAAAGAACAAATGATGATCCTGCTTTATCTGAGGAGAGTGGATGGACTATGTACTTTGATGATTTCTTCAACCAACATAACGAAACCAGCTGCTTCTCTTCTGCTCTTGAAAGCTCTTTGATATCAGATGCTGCTTTTTCTGCCGTGAAAAATAATTTTAAAGCTGCTGATGATGATAATGAACAAGTTATTGGATTTTCTCGGGAAAATCCATGTGATAGATTCATTTCCAGAAAAAGAAAAACCAAAATACTTGTTTTTGATGATGATTTGGAAGACACTGCTAGTTCTCCTGCTAACAGTCCCAAGGTCAGCTTCTTTCTTTATCATAAGAGTTTTTTTTTTCTTTTTTTCGTTTTTATTCAATTAGTTTTCTTACCCTTTTTGACATTATTTTATTAGGTCTGCAATCTGATAAGCGAGTATTATGATAGGAAACCAGACCAAAATAGTGTCATGGACATTTCTCAGGTAATAAATATTATATCAGTCGATTTAATTTTGTGTTCATGGTTCTGGGTATATTTTTGAACGTCTCGTGCATATTGTTTTTGGGTAATTAGAGTAAATTATTTGTAACCTAAATAACAAAATGCTTCTGGGTTTTTTCCTTTTCTTTTTTTTTTTTTTTTTTGGGTATTGATAACAGGAGAAAGCAAGTAGCTCAGCTCAGATGGACCATCATGAGAGGAGTGCAGAGGGTGCTTCTGTTGGGAGAGATCATGAAACAGAACTGAAGAAAAGGGGTCTTTGCTTAGTTCCTTTGTCTATGATAGTGGATTATTTTGGTTAATTAATTTCATGGTGATCTTATCATTATGTATAAATATTTTCTCTTCTTCTTCCTCTCCTATATATCAATCTATATATATGATGAAATGAAACATTAATTTCCTGTAGCATTATTGCATGAACTGAAAGATGTTCTTGTATATAGTTAATGTATTAATATTGATCAAGTTACATCCTATTTCTGTCTCTCCAATCATGCAACCTTGTCTTCTTAATTATAAGTTAAGAAAAAGGTTTTTAGGGTTTATAGGTGCTAATTCAAGCATTTTATTTTGATATTAAAAAAAATCACTCAGGTGAAAAACTTTACTCCTGTTTAAGTGAAATATTGAATGAGGCTAAAATAGAGACCATTTACTCTATTAGATTAGTTAACTAAAAAAGTTCTGTAATGTTTGATAATATTTAAAAATTTCTTTATCATTATAACAATAATAGTATAATTTAACTTTGAATGCGTATAACAGTCTTTTTATTTAAAAATTTAATAAATAGCATCTGTACAATACCAAAGAATAAAAATACATTGTGTAAACAATAAAATTAGTATATTTGCATGAGACTTTATTATATTATGAATTATTATTTAATACGGATGTTTGAATTTTTGTTAAAATATAAATATTCAATATCAATCGTCATATTAATCTAACAAATAAAAAAAATATATTAATTGCATTACAATGTAAATTTACTATTTATACAGCACTATTTAACTATTTAAAACTATGTTACATAGTACTATTTTTACTGTTTACATAATATATTATTATTGTTTGATATTGTATAAATGTAATTGTTAACTTTTTAAATAAAAATATTGTTATATCCCTCTAAAATTAATTTATACTATTACAATTATAATGGTAGACTTTTTTATATTTTCAAACATTAAAAGAGTTTTTGATAGTTAAAAAATTTATTAAAAGGGTAAATGGTAAATTCTCAAAATAGAGACCTAAAAATTAATCGAGCGAGCAGTTCAAGCACTTATCTTTTATTTTCAACCATCCATATTTGACTTCTTAATAAGTAGGAAGACATAAAGTACTAAATTCATGTTAAAGAAATCACTCAAACTCCAAAACTTAAAAGAGATAAAGTAAACACTCCATCAGAGTTCAATTATGAGACCTCAACTCTAATACCAATTAAAAAAATCATTCAATTGGAAATTTAATCCATTAATTGAATAAGCACACATTCTCTAGCTAGTAAGGACAACTAACTCTTGTGAGCAACATAATTAAACTTTTGGTACAATTTGCACCAAAAATTGAATGTTCATACTTAAAAAATTGAAATGGGATAAAGGTCTAAAGTTCATATTATGAATAATTATTAACATATTTGACATTTAAAGCCTACATTGAATGAAAAAGATAAAGAGGGTGGAAATTTGCATGCAATATTGTTATTGTTATATGCAAGACCTATTTAATTTCAAGCTTATTCTTTTCGGGAAAGCCCTAGGCCGGCCATTTTTGGCATTTACAATTACCTAATCTTAACATTAGAAATTAATTTATAACTAATTCAATTCAATTCAATTTGCTTATCAATATCAAGTCATAAAAAATTAATAAGGTACTTAAATCTTTTTTAAGTAAGATTATCAACTTTTTGATTGACTAATGTTGCCAAATTTTAATACACATGACTAATTATCAGCTAATTTGAAGCATGAATTTTTTGCTAACGTCTAATATCAATGATAAAGATCTATTCGAAAAGGGTTCTCAGAGACAGAGAGAGAGAGAGGCTGCATGTACAATTTTGAATTTTAAACATAAATATTCAAAAAAGCTGCAAATTGATTTGTAAAATGACCATTGATGACCAAGCTGATTTGAATCAATCACGGAACTTCTAGAATGAAATGTTAGTCAATTAAGAAAATAATTAGGCAAACACTTATTAAATTATATTTCAAATTTTTTTATTTTAAATGATATATAAAATAATTATTAAATAGTAAAATTATGTAATAAATAATTTTAAAATTTATATTATTTTATCGATTAATAATTATTTAATATTTTAATTAAAATATAAAATTTAATATCATTTAAAAAGTATAACATCCCTCAATATGAAAGAATAATAATAATATTTTAACCTTTTAAAAAAAAAAACAAAGGGCCGTAATAATAGTGTTTTAACCTTTAAGGCATTAGAGTCAAAATCATCTTTAATAATTTCACTATCTTTCGGTTTCATTTTAGTCTTTACCAAATTTGATCAGTTCTTTCTCTTAATGATGATAATTCTATTTTATTTGCAATTCTCAACCTTCCCTAACTAACCCCACTCACCCACACATGCATGTACATAAGGGTTGTATTTATATACAACATTGCTCTTATTATTAATAATTTCAATTTTTATATATTTATAAGATTAGACTTCTTGTACTTAGGATTTTTTTTTGTGTGGTTAAATTCGGGAGAGCATTTGGTGGGTGTGTTTCTTGTATTTAATAAATTGAATTTGAGTTTGATTGAATGGGTAGTAATTGCAAGATTAGAGAGCAAGTTTCTTGCTCAAAACAATATTAAATAATTGATTAATTTCCATTAGCAGCCCTTGTTGCTCCACCAATCCACTAAATGATGAACATTCATCAATTGCTCATGCAAGCAAAATGAGCCACCAAAGAAACATTCATGAATATTATGGGTACGAGTCAAAGAGTCGTTGCTGCCTGCTTTTGTCCTCCCAAAAATGGCATTCCAAGGGCCCATGACTCCCGATGCTCACATACATAGCAGAGAGTTAGACGATTCTATTATAAAGGTATTCTTTGAAAGTGATACGCTATATAAATAAATATTGAAACGTTATAAGCTGTCAATTTTCAAGATTATTTTACACATGGTTGAAACCTAATCCAGTTCCTAATACCTACTCTCTTTTACTTTCAATGGTTCTCTTCACATTGTCCTTCTATGTTTCTATGTTAGTTATATAGGCAAATCTTAGAATTTTCCATACATATGCACCAATCAATTAAGCAACTTGCATATAGAACCATGGTATGCCAAAACAACACACAATGAAAATGTCAATGTCAATGTCGTTCATTTTTTATTCACATTATTATTTTTTATCATTGTATTACTTTTAGCAATTTCTTGACACTTGGAATTCAAAACACAGTTCTATTTTTTCTCAGGGAGCTTCTCTATCAACTCCGGTATCACTTCAAAAAGATCACCTATGAGCCCATAGTCAGCTGCCTGCATTTCATCAACACTCTACTATCAGCCAACCCAGACAGAGGAAAAGACTATATTGCAGTCAATACGGAACCAAAATTCCATTATGACTCCAGAGAGGAGCGATAGAGAGCAAGAGAGGGTTCGGATGTTTACCTGGAAAATTGGTGCATCTGCATCTTTATTTACAGAAACAATGACCTTGGAATCTCTCATCCCAGCCAAGTGTTGAATGGCTCCTGAAACACCAAAAGCCATATACAGTTCTGGAGCAACAATTTTTCCGGTCTGACCAACCTGACAAGCAAAGCCATCATAATTTAAGACTATCAGTAAAACACTAGTAAGATCCTGCAGCAGCAATACACGCATATGCAATACAATGCCTTTGGAGATCCGCCTTTGAATGCAAATGAATAGGTTATCAGGCTAGCATGAGATAAAGCAAAGAAACTGTTGCTTTTATTTTTGTTCACTCTTAAATAGTGTATTATCATTTCTCAAAAAAAAAAATAGTTTATTATCTCACATCAGTGAAAGGGGTAGGAAAAGGAGAATCTTGTCATAGAATTCCAGTAAAATGAATGTATCAAGTATTTTTCTTTCATCTGGCTTAAGGAAAAGGAAAATAGGAGCACTCATATGTAACAGAGTCAAAAATTAAAGGGTTTATCTAAAGATAAAATGCCAAAGTAGAGAAGTTATACATGCTTCTTGAAAGAACAACTAAAATGTTACCTGGAGATCATTTGGAACAAATCCAGCATCAACAGCAGCACGGGTAGCTCCAACTATACAAAAGACAAGTAAAGAATCAGTAGTCTCATATTATGGAAATAAAAGGTTGTGTCAGCAGTGATTCAAAATCGCCATCCATATATCACTTAATTATGAAGAAAAACATAAACCAACAGTTTTTCTAGTCAAGCGGTTTCTCTTCCCTTCCCAAGGGACAGATTATGAGTTCAACAAGTGGAAAAGGAGGATTACGGTGCAGAAAGTGCCACAATGATAAAAAGATATGAAAACCTTACGATTTCTTAATTATGAAATTCTTTAATCAAATGTTATGTTCAAACAAAATAAAACACTAAATTGAATTAGAAATTTAGGCAATTAACATTTTCTCCTAAGATTGCAACAGTAACAACACCATAAACTTCTATAACTTTTATGAATATCAAGAATGACTTCAGTATAGTGGAGGATATACCTGCTGCGCCGAGTTTCTCAGCAAGCTTTTCTATCATTTTGAAATTCTCAGCACTTTTCAAACCTCGCCCCCCAGTGACTACAATACGTGCACTCCCAAGGTCGGGCCGTTCTGTGTCCTGAGATGTATGCTTTACATATCTAGATTTACCAACAGAATCTGCACTAGAATATATATATATATATATAATTGGTAACAACTCCTTGTAGATTCCAGCCAACTCAACAGATTTACAGCCAAATGATCAAATCAGTTACAATTACCCAAAAACAATAAAATCAAAATATCCCAAGAGAACGATGATAAGGACAAAATGCCTCATCAATTCCTTCCATTAATAGGCATACAAAGCATATAAGACAATAAAAAGGATATGCCATATACTATTGGAAAAAGGCAAACAGACCTTCATCTAAGGTTGACAGATCAACCTGAGAAATAGGAGCCCCACTAGATCTCGAATTAGCTGAACTATGGGGCACTGGAAAAGACGTGGATCTGATGGTCAACATACAAGGGTTGACACCAGTGTATCGAACTGTACAAAGCGCATTTCCAGCATAAATTGGCCTACATGAAGCATAATTTTGTTTTCAGCATAAACTGTTTAGCTGGAGACTAAGGGTATGTTTGGGATTGAGGTGCTGTGTTTTTAATCCACAGCTGTTGTGGAATGGAATCGCTAGATGTCAATTATAAGTGTGAGGATAAGCTGTAAATATTAGTGCCAAGTAATGCCACACTTTCGAAGTTAAGTAAAAGCACAGCAGTCCCAAAAATACTGTAAGACTCCTCTCAATTGTGTTGAAGGAAACACTTTGACATGTAAATAACAGAACAAAAGGAAGCCAACGACCTTACATATGATGAAAGAGAATTTGCAACATATAATGAATTTCAAGTCTACCAAATGCTCCATCAAACTAGGAGAAGCGTAAAATCATTAAATTAAACATCCTAAAACCCTACAGGTAGTCATCATGACAAAATAAATGAGAGAACAAGAAACACACCTGACAAATTGACTAGAACCAGAAATTTCAACAACATCAGTGATTGGAGAAACATCCAAGAGAGCAGCTGCACGAGGAAGAATGTTTTTCCCAAACGAACCTGAAGCAGAAATTATGTGCGAGTATCCATCTCTCTGCTGGACCACGTGCACTAATTTTGCCCATGGTTCAGCTAGAGGATACGCAAATTTATCTGAATCAGCTATAAGTACCTACACCCGAAAGAACACTAAACAAACATTAAATCCCCACTACTTAAATACGTAAATTTTTAGAACCCATTTCACGGCTCTCATCCTCCCACCTTATCAATTAAAAAATAGCAATCATAAACAACTAGGTGTAATGCTTAATCTGCAACTATTGTTGAATGGAATTATTAGCTCTAAAATACAAAGAGGTGAATGTTTAGTAAACATTAGCTTTTGTTTATCAAACACTCTAGTTGTTGCGCTTTCAAAATTAAGCATAAGCACTTCAATTATAAAACATATCATAAATCTATTTTACAATTTTTTAGTAATTGAAAACTGTGAATAATTAAAAAACAAATTGCATAGATACCTGAGAAATTGAAGGGTGACAAGAAGCGGCGTGTTTAGCAGCTTCTTTAAGTGAAGAACCCGACCCGGCCAGTAACATTGATACTGAATTGTCATTGCTCAAAGATTTTGCAGCCTCTACTGCGCTCACTGATTGAGCCTTGATTGAACCGTTCTCATGTTCGGCTAAAACCAACGTGCTAACCTATTCATGATCGTTAAAAACATATATACAAATACAGGCGAAATTATATAAAATATTTTAATTTAACAAAAATGAAACTCGTTGATTTTAATTTAAAATCTAGAACTACTGTGATTTATCTATAAAAAAAAAAAAAAATCAGAGTGTGGAGCTTAGGTGCACGAGATAATATCTTACGGATCGAGAAATGGATGCTGCATGGAAACAGAGAGGTCGTTTTGTGAGAGCTCTGAGTATTACACGAGCTGCCATTCCCTTTCTTTACCTTTTTTTTTTTTTTTTTGTGGAATGAAATTATTCTATGAATTTGGAGTTGTTGATGAGGATGCTGCCGAAGCAGACGGAGTTGTCAAACGGGCGGGTCTTTCGGGGCCGGGCCTAATGAAATTAAGTTCATGCGGGGTTAGTTGTCGGGTCGGGCCGCCAATTAATGAGCTGGTTCTGGTTTTGGGCCTTTGCCCGTCGTTTCACGTCAATCTACACAGTTAATTTAAATTAATTTAATATTTTTTATCATGAAAAATTAATTTTTTTTCTTTCAACTATTTCTTATTAAGAATATTATATTACAAAAAATTAAATTAAATACTCCTCGTTAGGGAATGTACAATCAAAAAATGCTCAAATTTGAAATATCTCTCTGAATTAAGTAATTAATAATTGTATTATTTACTTTTTATTTTATTCTCATTTATATAAAAATAAATTATAAGCATTTATAATATATAAGTTAGAGTTTAGGAACAAAATTAATTACTGCATTGTATATATATCTTTCTATATTATTTATAAAATATCATAGAAATTCATTCTTTTAATGATATCAGAGTAATTTTGTAATTTTAAAAAAATTAGAAGACATAAAATTTTTCATAGGACTTCATAAAGTATATGTAGTTATTTAAGGACAAAATTTGCTCACGAATCCACTTTTCACCATTAATAAAGTTCGTTCCTTCATCCTCTAAGAAGAGAAGCAGTGAGAAATATTGAAAGGAATCACATTATTAGCTGAAACTTCAACCTTTGTTGTCAATAAAAACTCGTGAAACTCTAAAAAGAATTTTAACCTAAAATTTTTCATCTAAAATGTGAAACTTGTGAATGTAACTACTGCAGATGACAAGGTTATATCATTGATGTTTGTTAGAAGCTGTAAAAAGTGAATTCTACAAGCAATAAAATTAATCAACGAGAGCACAAGAACTTTTATCCTAAGGCTAACCATGCAGATGCCAATTCACAAGCAACCTTTCCATCTTTCACTCTCACAGTAGAACAATACCAAATTCTTATCATACTATTTTTCAAAAATAAGTCTAATTTATAGCCAATCATGTAGGTAGTACATCTATCACAAGTGATCTCTCAAGTACAACTTTTTGTGCTTCTGCCATTGATAAAGAAATATATTGGATACTTGATACAAGAGCAATAAATCATATGACTTATACTCCTGATTTGTTGACCACAAACTCTCGTGTGAGCAAATGAACAGTGTATCTACCTAATGGAGCTATTACTATTGTCACACACATAAGCAGCATTCATTTTTATAATTTTATTATATATGATGTGCTATATGTGTCCATTCATTTTAATTAAACTTAATTTCCATTAGTAAACTTGTTTACAATTTCCATTACTTTGTCACGTTTACTAATAATGCTTGTATATTACAGGACCAACGATCGGGGAAGATGATTGGGACGGGAACTAAACAAGAAGGATTTTACTACTTTGATACTCATCGAAAGTTAAATGTAATGCAGTCAAACACCAATCTCTTGTTCCTATAGACTTTGGCATCAATGCCTCGATCATCTATCAAATAAGACTTTTCATTTACTTTCCCATTCAACTATGAACATCAAATTTTGTAAACATTCTAATTGTTCAATTTGTCTATTGGCTAAACAAACCCATTCTCCATTTCCATTAAGTCAAATTCACATAAAAGTACTTTTCGAATTAATTCATGTTGATATATTGTGAGGGCACAATGTTCCTTTTTTTTACTAGGGCACAATATTTTCTTAGCATTGTTAATGATTATACTTATTATACATGGATTTATTTAATGCATCATAAATAAGAAACTCTGAGACATATCACTACATTCATTAATTTTGTTGAAACACAATTTTCCTTAAAAGTGATAATAGACCTAAATTTATAATGAAAAACTTTTATTTAGAAAAATGTATCATCCATCAAACTAGTTGTGTTTTCACTCTACAATAAAATAGAGTAGCCGAGAGTAAGCTGTGAGTGATTTTAAACCTAGGATACATGCATGTGAGTTTGTGTCTATCATTCAAAATAACATATGTATCACATACATATATACACAGTGGATGAGCAGAATACTAATTTTTTAATGATAAACACAAATAAACTTTACATGTTATCTCATAAATGTAAACTACATCAAGAGAGAATTAATTACCTTGTCAAGCCTTTGATTTTTTGGTCGAGCTGGAGTACCCACTTTGAAGCAACTTGTTCACAATTCTAGTTCCACAATACGGTGGACTTGAGGAAACCAAAATAGCAGTTTTTCTAACAAATGATTCAATTATTGAATCCTTATTTCTACCTTATACTTTAAATGGTCAAAATAAAAGAGAAAAAGGAGAAAAGTATATTTTTGTACTCTCAATATTTTGAGAGAATTTTCTAACACTTAGCCATCACTTTTCTCTCTCTATCTTACTCCTTGGCCGAATTTTCTCTTAATCAATTGAGCAACATATTGCTCTTTTATTTGTTTATCATTTTTCTTCTATTTTCTCACATAATGACATCCATTATTATGGTCAATATTTGCTATTATTATTTTGTTTATTATTGATTACAATAAACTAAATGAAAACATAACAAAATAGAAAATTATTTAAATGAACTTTTCCTAAATCTAGGCCAAATGAGAAATATTTTCTCATTATTAAGAAACATGTTAAGGCCTACCATTTACAAGTGCCACCCATTTATTCTTATTATATCATTTAATTAATATTAAACAAATGATTTAGTCATATTAAATCATGATAGAAACACATGTCAATTTAAATAAAAAATAAATTGTTTGATTTTAATTTAAATAATAATATCATATATTATTATTATTATTTTATTCAATAAATATTTTAATGAATAAAATAATGATATTATTTGTCCAACAAATAAGGTCATTTTGGTAATTTTTAAGTCAAATAATAATTGGCCCACAATGTGTCATGTGTCAATATCCCATTGGTCAACAACTAATTGTTAACTAATTAATGTACTTAACTCTTAAGTTTTGACACGTGCACGATCGAAGGGAGACCGAAGTAAATGTCTGGTCTACTGAAAGTTTTTGAATGGAACTATTCAATCTGATACGCTGCCCCAGTGCACAACGAGTACACTTCATATTGCGAGACTCTTTAGGTTCACTCCCAATTTGTCAAACAGAACTATTCTCTGAGTCCTAGATCGATGCCTCATGCATACATCATGAATATTACAAATCAGTGCAGTAGACCATACAAGTTGAGGTCATAGTGCATACGTATAATCCTTACACCAATCATATCCTGGAAGAGCAGATATATAGATCACTACAATCAAATCCCTATGTGCTTATCCGTGAACTTATCTCCAGACACGTATCTTAACAAATAATATATGCAAACACTTTTACAATATTGTTTAACCCTGTAGGAAACTCTTTTCTTGGCTTTGTTGCTTATGGTCATAAGACTTTCTAAAATACAATCATTGAGCATCTAGATATATAACTCATCCATGTGAGCTGATGGATCCCATATTTTTATACACCGGACTTTATAAGCATTAGATCGTACCCAGTGGTCACACAGTAAAAAGTCTATGACATGCGTGGAACCAAAGTATGATGGATCACTTACAAACTCACTGTGGTATTCAGGCCAAAGGACCACGTATACTACTCAACTTGAGAATACCTTCCATTGACGGCTTCATGAGATGTCTATTGGGGTCCTCATTGAGTCTGTTCAGTATTCAGTCCTTACTGAACACTTATATGCTATACGAACTTCCAATAAGTCCATGGTCAGTTAAGAATAATCATCTAGACTATCTAGGTATAGTATACACTGGTCTATGTAAAAAGATTTCACTGATAGACCTGCATCGGTGAATTAAGACCAGGAACATATAATTTGAGAATAGACTTACATAATAACATTTCTTAGCATCTATTACAACTCTTTCAGCTAAGTTATTACTAATGTATTCTCCGGTCTTTGTACCGTTACAGACAAGATTCTAACTTTTAGACTTCATTGATTATTATAACATGCTAACTCTTTAGCATTTATAGTTTCTTAGTGATGCTAATAACTCTTAGCATTAATCTAAACTTTTTTAGACCAAATTTGAACTCCTTTAGATTATATAATGTTTATAGCGTCACATGCATTGAACCATTTAATAATTGTAATTAGCGATTTAACAAATAATGTACTGTATAAATATTATAAAATAAAATATTCATACAACAATAGGATGGCACGCAAGCATAAATCTCAATATAAGCATCATCATCTTCTCAATGTATCATGAGCCTTATTACTATAAGCCAACCTACTCAAGAGATTTTGGGGAGATGTCATCTTGACTGCCACATATCTAATCAATCGCACTCTCACTTCTATCCTTTAAGGGAAAAAATTTTTGAAATGCTTTTTCATAAACAACCTATATATGATCATTTGTGAGGTTTTGTGTGCTTGTGTTTTGCTTCCATACAAACTCCATCCTAACGGCACTATAGAACACTACAAGGCTAAATTGGTAGTAAAAGGCAAAAATCAAGTCGAAGGTCTAGATTATTGAGAGAATTTTTGATCATGTTACAAAACTTATGATAGCTTGCCTTCTTTTTATTATAACTTCAACTCAAAATTGGCATCTTCATTTACTCGATGTCAATAATGTTTTACTACACGAGGATCTTGATGAAGATGTTTATATATTTTTACCTCTTAATTTTAGAAGGAAAAAGGAGACACGAGTATGTAAGCTTCACAAATCATTATATAGCCTGAAGCAGGCTTCATATCAATGGTTCATTAAACTCTCCACTACTCTCAAGAAAGCTAACTACAAGCAATCCAAAGTTTAACTATTCTCTATTCGTTCAATACTAGAATGGTAAATTCACTATTCTTCTCATTTATATAGATGATATTATTCTAATATGAAATAATCCACAAGACATTGAAGACACCAAGTGTCACGCCCCAGACCCAAACGATCCGACACACGACATCACTTACATTCATTCACTGCATGTGCACTCATAAATAATATTACACAAAATTTTCAACTTTCATTCAACACAGAAATCCTTAGCAAGTTGCTAGTAAGTTCAACACTAAAATCAACCATAACCTAACATATAAATATAAACTTCTCTTGACAATATTTAAACATTTATTTCAATTTCTTTCAGAATTATAGCAATTGAATTATGACTGGGACAATTATTAAACCGGAGATACGCAGAGTTTTCTCAGAGATTAACACTCTACTACGTCACCAGTAGCAACTTTGTTACCGGGAGCCCAGAATATATCCATTGCAAATTCTTACTTAAAATCATCCAATAACCACACTTTATAAAACTTAAACCAAATCCAATCCACACACAATGAAATAATACATAAGTATTTATTCAATAGGGACAAACCAAATATCCTATCCCACGTGTCCCCAAATGAAACACACAACAACCTAGCAACTTAGGGAACCCAAAGAACCCAAATCCGCTAAGCACACATGTACCTTATTTACCTGAAATCACCATAAACTATAATGAGTATAAAACTCAGTAAGCATACTAATTTTTCATATATCAAATACAAATACATATATGTACACAATGCATATGTATGATATGTTGTGATCAATCAAAATCATAATCTTATCAAATCACATATCATGTAAGCGCTTACACATTCTTTCAAAACACATAATAGGAATACCATTACTCGACTACTACTTAGTAGGACTTACATATCACATATCACATAATGAGCCAAATGTCACTCGTAGGTGACATACCGTATGAGAGGAATAGTACAAGTGAGATCTTTAAATCACACATATATAACGCTTATGCCCGAAGGTAAAAGCCAAACCCTCACCCTGATCATCGGTGAGTCCTCTCACGTGTACCAATACGCCACCACACGAATGTGATGACTCACACTTCCTTTAGGTACCAATAGGATCCTCCCTACATACGGAACACATAACATATACCAATCCCGAAGGAAAGGCCACACATAAAGGCTCCACAAATCACATAAAATGCCTACTAAGTTAACAGTGAGTTCAAGTACCCTCAAATCACAAAATATTTCTCATGGACATATTACACTTCAAAAGCTTTCTTTGTTAAACGCATCTTATTTTGGAAAGCTTACTTTCAAAAACACATGTATGTCCATGCTCAATGTCAATGCTCACATTCATAAACATATATTCACATTTCATATCAAAATATACTTTGACATATCATAAACATATTCTTAACCCCATTTACAAAATCATACAAAATTTATAATTATGTTTATTGTGATTCCAGTAGTAAGTCTAGTATACTTACCTCTTAACACTTTCAGCTACAAGGCTTAAATCTCCTTAACCTATCAATGGAGATTAATCCTTTCATAAGCCTCAAAATTCACACAAAATACTTTAAATAGCTTACAAAATTATACACAATGCATTTATCACATCAAATTGGTCTAAATATTTGGTTTCTCAAAACCTGTCATTCTGACCACTTACACTTAACAAGAATTTCTAATACATCAAATGATGTCCAATTACTCCGAAATCAGAATATATCATTCTTGACTCATATATACTTCTTATATATGAATATTATATCAAAATTCCTACACAATCCATTCCATACACACCATCGAATCCAAACTACAAACCTGACAGGATCAAGATACTTACTGAACAGTATTCAATCTCCCAATTTTATAAAATCATATACTAACTCAAAAATTATAAAACTACCACATAATTACTCTTGACACATATCTAAGTCCATGATAAATATTTGGATTCCAAATAACTGCCAAAAGTATTTTAAAACTATTTTATTTCATAACTTTAAAAATCTGTTAATCAAATACTACAATGAGCTGATACACTTTAGAAATTCATAACACTTCAACCACATTGATCCAAATTCTCAATTCCGAGTATATCATATTAGACATATAAAATTATCATATTCCACAAATTCATAATTTTTAAAGATCATTCAGCAGGTCAAAAATTATTTTCCACTGTATCATACTGTTTACACATGAAATTTCCAGAATTCCAGGGTCATTTTGGTAAATTCACTACAAATTCAATTTCCGAGATTTTCAGTCGATTCAAAGTCTCAGATGATCCTAAACATGTCTAATTTCATATACTCAAAATTCAAAACCAGAATCGAATCACAACAATTTATAAAATTCCTAGATCAAGAGGTTATCCAGCAGAAATTCCATAATTCATCATGATTTATCAAACTATCTTATAGATCATCATCAATTCTCACAACATCAAACGAAATACACATCAAATCCTTAATTATACATATTTCCAGAAATCAAAACTTAAAGAAATTAACTTAATTAACACCAATAAATTGATAATTAGTTGTGATATACCTCTAAAGATCCAAAATTCTCATTTTCTTCTTCTTCTTCTCTTTCTCTCTCCTTTATTTCTCTCTTCTCTCTCTAAAAATGGGTAGCTCGACCAAAATGAGAGAATTAGGGTTTTTAAAAGTGTATTTTTATACTAAGTGGTTAATTTTTGGTATTTACGAATTCACCCCCAAAACTTTCAAAGTATAACAATTTGGTCCCTAAAATAATTCCAAAGTCTTGCAAATAAACCCAATACTAATAGTATATCCTTAACCTATAAAAACACTACTAATAACAATATATAAATCAAGGATCACCCACATACAAATAAAATACGTATATTTATATATATAAATATACATATTCTTACCGGTTATGGATACTGGTTACTACACCAAGTTATTCTTAAAGAATCAATTCAATTTGAAGAATTTAGAACAACCGAAATATTTTTTGATATAGTGGTAGCATGGTCTAAGAAATGTTATTTTACACCAAAAATATCTCTTGAGATTCTTAAAGATGTTGGATATCTTAGTGCAAAACTAGCTTCTTTTCCCATGGAACAAAACTTATCTCACAGTAAGTTTGAAGGTGACTATATCAGTGATCTATCCTCATATTGAAGGCTTGTCAGGCGGTTAATTTATTTGACCATCTTGACTTGGCATATGCAATCTATGTATTAAGTCAGTTTATATACAAACCGTGAGTACCATACTTAGAAGCAGCTCATCTTGACTTGCAATACGTGAAACAAACACTAAAACAAAAAGAATATTGTTTTCTACAGATAATCCAATACAACTGAATGCCTTCTGTGATGCAGATTAAGCCAAGTGTCGTGAAACTTGACGATCAATCATTGGATATTGCATATTTCTTGGTTTTTCTTTAATTTCATAAAACAAACTAAGAAGCAAATGATAGTATCATAGTCAAGTGCTAAAGCTGAACATTGATCTATAGTAGTAACATGTTGTGAAATTACCTGGTTAAAAATAATTCTACAAGATTTGAGTATCAAACATTTACATCTTGTTTATCTATATTGTGACAATTAGGTAGCTTTCTACATTGCTTCAAACCTAATATACCATAAATGAACAAAGCATATAGAGATTTATTGTCATCTTATACTGTTAGGGTCGATGCTTACGTGCCATCCCTGAATGTATATATACTCGTATATTTATACAAGTGTACATTCCTATTAAATCGCTAATACCAATTTATATGGTACTATGCATATAACGTTACAAACATTGTAGATCTGAAGGAGTTCGGATCAGATCTAAAGAGTTTAGATAAGGGCTCATAGTTAGCCATGCTGAGACATATAATTGCTAAATGTTAGCACAGTTAAGTGTTAGCCGGTTATAATACTCAGCGGATTTAAGAGTTGGAGCCTTGTCTGTAATAGGACATAGACCTGGAAATATATTAGTAACTGCATAGTTGCAAGAGTTACAATCGGGTGCCAGAAAATGCATGTTGCACAAGTATGTTCTCGAATAATTATCCCTGATCTATTTCTGCTGATGCGGGTCTGTCAGTGGATACCTTTATATATAGATCAGTATATGTCGTACCTATAGGGTATAGATGGTCGTTCCTGACCGACTGTGAGCTTGAAGCTCGTATTGACATATGGGTATCTAGTTAGGACTGGATATGGGACAGACTCACGAGGGCCTCCGATAGACATCAATGTAAGCCGTCAACGGAGGGTCCTCTCGAATTGAGTAGTATACGTGGTCCTTTGACCTGAGTGTCACGGTAGGCTTGTAAATGATCTACCATATTTTGGTTCCACGCATATTACAAACATTTCATGGTGTGATTGCTGGGTGTCGCTGGGTATGGTCCGATACTTATAGAGTTCGGTGCGTACAGATATAGGATCCGTCAGCTTTTATATAGAGTTTGATATCCAGATACTTCGAAACTGTATCTCAGAAAGTCTTGTGGCCACAAGCAATCATATCGGGAAAGAGTTCTGCTATGGTGGAATAATATGACAAAAGAGTTTGCACATATTGTTCAGTGAGATACAAGTCTGGAGATAGGACATGGATGAGCACACGAGAATTTGACGGTGATAATCTATATCCATGCATATCCAAGATATCATGACGGAAGGACTATACTTATGCATTATAACCTCAGCTTGCATAGTTCAATGCGCTGATTTGTATATCCGTGACATATGCGTGGGGCATTGCTCACGGACTTATGGAATAGTTCCATTTGACGAATCAAGAGTAGGACCTAGGGGTCCCGCGATATATAGTGTACTCGTTGTGCACTGAGGTAGCGTGTCGGATTAAAGTGTTTAATCTAGCAATATTCAGCAATACCACGAGAATACGTGCGTGTCTGTATTTAAGTGTTAAATACAACAATTAGTCAATAATTGTTATTTACTAATTGTATAATGACACGTGGCACATTGTAGACTCTCGGTTGAGTTTACTTAAGTGCGGATTTGGTGGGATCCACTAGGGGGTAAACTCGATAATTATTTATGAGGGGCAAAATGGTCATTTCTCATTTTGATTATTTAATTATTAAATAATCAAAATATCACTCTTATTATATTATATAATATATTTTTATATTATTTTATTATATAATATGTTATTATATTATATTATATAATATTTATTATTAGATATTATATATATATTAATATTATATTTGGGTGCCAAATAGTTGACACCAATTACTAATTTTATATTATTATTATATATATTGTATCTTATAATATATTATATTATATATATATATATATAAAGAGAAAAAGAGAGAGATGAGATGCTGCGTGTGATTTTGGGCAATTGTTGCTCGAGAGAAAGAGAGAAATGGAGAAGAGGAAAAAGAAAAAAAGAAAGAAAGAAAGTACAAAAAAAAGAAAGAAGAAGAAGAAGAAAAAAAGAAAGAAAAATGAAATTATTTTATTTTTCTCTATCATGTCTTAGAAGCAATTGAGAATTGCTTCAACCTCTATTTCTTATCTTTTTGAAAAAAAAAGATATGAATACACACTCGGTTTTTTTGGAGATTAAGAGTTAATTTCAGGCTGAATATCAGACTGCTGTTCTAACTCACCAAGTTCACCGAGTTGGTACTAGAATTGCACGCGAGTTGGTCTCCATGCGGACCTTGAAAAAAATACGTGTATAACGTTACACGTTTTGATGAGTTCTCTATTCTATAAATATATTAATACGATTAATATATTATATTTATTGTGTTTATTATAAAATTTATACATTTCTACTATGTTAGACAATAAACACAATTGCACATACATACACCCACGTGCCTTAAATCCTCTACCAACATATATAAAAAAAAGTGTAAGAGAAAATGATCAAGATGACTCGTGTATCCACGTCAGCTTAACCAATAGACATATCTACAAAACTATTGAGTTCTATGCAATTTTTAACTATATTAAGCAAGATATGTTAAAAAATATAGAATTAATAAATACTTAAAATTTAGAATATCCTTCTAAATTAGACAATCAATAATTATATTATTTATTTTCTATTTTACTCTCATTTATATATAAACTTTTATAGTATATAAGCTAAAGTTTAGGAACAAAATTAAGTACTACATTATATATATATATATATATATATCTTCCCATTTTATCAGTGAAATAACACAAAAATTCACTCTCTTAACCTTTTTTTTATTAATTTTAAAAATTAAGATGCTATTGTGATCTAAGAGGATGAGATTTTGACTGTAGCCTCTTCTAACCCACATTTTATTTTTAATTGGAGCAAATATTTTTTTTAATAAATATTCCGAGAACTTTGCTATCAAAATATCTTATTAAGTAGGTAGAGTATTCTTTTTTCTTTTATATGTGCAACTTTTGTTTTAAATTCTTCTTCACGTTAATATAAGTTTTACTAAATAGATTTCTTTATTCTTTTCTTTGTTATATATATATATATATATTGGTTTATGATTTATTTTTTATTCCTTTTTATTTATCAGCAAGTAGCAACACCTCTTTTTTTTTTTTTAAAAAAACAATCTCTTCTTAAATTATTATTTTGTACATACTTAATTATGTATATTGTGTATTAATCATTTATTTTAATTTTTAATTGATTTATGTGCTAAGAAATTTGAGTACTTATGAGTATTTTGTTTGATTTATATATTTCACATAATATATGTGTGTTTCTTTTTTTTATCATGGTAATCAATGTTTGTATATAATTTTTTTAGTTAAAATAAATTAATTTCATTTAGTTTTGAAAAATAATGTAACTTATATATTTATTAAATTTTTTTATAAAAAAAAATACTCATACTGAACAAATATTTATTGTTTCTATTATTTTAAAGAGATACTAAACGCTTCTTTTTTGTTCTTATTTTAAGGCGGGGCATGAGGCTGTTTTACGTGACCATGAGGGGGATGTTCTAGCTTCCTTATCATTCCCAGTTGCTGCAAAACACTCTGGGAATATATTTAAAAGCTATGGCACTTCTGAAAGATATTCAATTAATGAGTCTCGGAACTTTGGTTTAATTATTCAAGATCTAGCCTCCCTTGCAAATTCTTTCTCTAAATTCTCTTTTAGATATGACCGTCAATCAACAAATCGGATAGGTCATTATCTTTTGAGTATGAAGTATGAGACTATTTGGTTTAGTAAATTACCTTCTCAATTTAATTAATTTATAATTAATGATTATTCTTCACCTTTAAATTGATATTAATCATATTATTTTTTCAAAAAAAAAAAAGATACAACTACCTAAGGCATTTTGTAATATAAAAAACATTAAATTTATTCAATGAAATAATTTTAGAAACAACTCCTTAAAAAGAAAAACCTAAGAAACTTAAACTACCAACTCAAATACAGTGTTAAACTCTCTCTTACTATAAATATTTTTTCTTTATTTTTATTTATTTAATAATTTGGTTTGACATAATAATAGAAATGGTTTACAATTTACTTAATCCGTGGCCACTCCCTTTCTATGAAAAGTGAGCCAAGCCTATCATAAATTTGATTAATTTGACATCACTCCCTTGTTATAATTTTTGATATCACATTTCGTTCTTTTCTTAATATTTATATAATGTTTAAAAATATAAAAGTTTGAGCATATCACGCGCCGCGCGTGCATCTCCCAAGACTTGCTGCTTCCGCTAAACTTATGCTACCGTGATGGCGATTATGTAAATGGCGCCGGAGTTTAATGGTTTTCATATTTCAACTCTTAACTTACAGTAATGCTAAGATCCACTAAAAAAAAGGTTAGCACTAATTACACATTAAATAAAAAGAAAAATGCAGTACTAAGGACATCACGGCGACAGGATTACTTCCCGCGAAAAAGTCTTCAAATCAGACGGCCAGCAACTCATTACAAGTGGACCCACTCCTCCACGAATACACGTCATCTGCTGCCTTTCACATTTTTTGTACGGTCCCGCTTTCCCCTAAAAAAACAAATAAATTGAAAAATAAAAATAAAAAAACCTGGCACAAAACGCACCGGATTGACAACGCAGTTTCTATAGAGATTAAAGCGTGCGATTTTTTACTAAGCTCGCTCGTTTCGTTCGTTCTACTCATCTCATCTCGTCACCAGATCTATTATGTATTCATTTCTCTCGTGAAATCTGATTCCGCAGCAACAAAGCAATCATGATTCCGTCGAGCAAGATCAAATCCGTTGATTTTTACAGGTCAGATCCCAATTTACTCATCATTTTCGTATGTTTTACTGATCCGCAGCTCTTAATTTTCAGCACAAGTTTATTTCCCATTTTAAAAAAAAATATAATTATTTTTTATTTTCGGAAATATTGAACTGTAGTTTATTCGGCTTTGGTCGGAGATTTGTTTTTGGAGTTTTGGTGTCTTTGAATTATATTTGAGTGAATTAATTTGAATATTAAACGAATTTTTTAGAACTAATAAGGTGTTGCTCACCGTATGTAGTTTATATTTGTTGGTGTTATAGCAATAGATTAAGCATTATTTTTCTCAAATAATTTTGTTCAACTAACTTTAAAATGATCAAATTTGATAGCGAGAAAGAACAATTTTAATTAGGAGGAAGATATTGTATCCTAGAAAAATTGAAAAAAAGACAAGCAAATTATTAAGAAAAGTTGAATTGTGAAGGAATTGGCATGGCTTTTATTTCGATTTACTTTATTGTTGCACTTTTGAAATTTTCGTGACCAAATGACAAAATATGGAGATGAAATAATATTGAGTAGAACTTTTGTTATTGTTCTATAGAAATTGGTAGGCTGCAACGATATAATTTTTTGTCGCATAGTGCCATTGTCGGGAGTAGTAAATTATGCTGATACTCTAATTAGGTTTATGATGTTATTTATTGTTTATTTGCAGGAAAATTCCAAGAGATTTAACTGAGGCATCATTATCTGGTGCAGGATTATCCATTGTAGCAGCCCTTTCTATGATGTTTTTATTTGGAATGGTAAGTTCCAGCTTGCTAAGTTGTAAGATATTGGTTTTCATTCTGCATTTTGCAAAACGTCATGTATCTTTGATGTAAATAATGATTTTCATTTTGCAGGAACTGAATAATTATTTAACAGTTACCACTTCTACGGCTGTCATTGTTGACAGGAGTTCTGACGGGGACTTCTTACGCATTGATTTTAACATCAGGTAGAGTTCTATGATATCAATTTAGATGATTTCTTCACTTGTTTATAAAGGTTTTTTAAGTCACATTTTAGATAATTCCTGTTATTGGTCTTTAGATTATATACACTTGTATCCACATGTTTTTTGTTAGCAGGTAATTTGTTTGTCTAGAAATTTATTTTCCCCAGTGAAATCAGTTAGCTGACCATCTTTTTACTTCTTGTGCAGCTTTCCGTCACTCTCATGTGAATTTGCTTCAATTGACGTGAGTGACACGTTGGGAACTGTAAGTCGTTGTTTCGAATAGTTATCTACTTTCTTCTTTTTGTAGCTAAGGGAAACCTGTACTTCTGTTTAGGGAAACTAGTACTTCTGTTTAGGTATTTAATTTTCCGATATAGGATGTGCTAATTGATTTGCTTACAAATTTGTAATTGTTGGTCACTGTTCCTTCCAATAATAGTTTGATCTAATTTATTAAATTAAATAATATAATACATTTCTTGAATATTAATCTAGTAACTAAATTATAATTGATCTTCTAAAAGAGGTCTTGATAATTCAGTTGTAGATACTTGAAAAGTTTAAACATGCCGAAGTATGTCCTATTTTACTAGGTTGATAACCAAGGCAAATGTTGCTCATGAGAGGTCTAGGCAGAGCTTATCCATTTTTAATTGTCTTAATAATTGGCATGGAAACATTCCCTAGTGTATGTTTTAACAAACAAGCATTTTTGTTGATTTCGTAGTGTTAGATCAGAAATTTCCAAGTGACTAAAATTTCAAATCTCTTTGGGGCCACCTACCTAGGATGTTATATCAACATGTTTCTTGACTGCTAAAGGTTGTATGTTTTGCCAGTAGCTAGCAATTTGGACCCCAGGCGCACACGAGAGATTTCTGATCTTATGCAACTGTAGAAGGCATTTTGATTGTCAGTGGGATCCTAAATTCCTAATCCACTTTAACATATTAATATTATTGCAGTTCAAAAGGAAATTGCACATTGTAGGAGAGTTTTAGGACTAGATTTTTCTTCTCTCTGTCTGCCCCTCTTCAGTTGGGAAAGAATGGAAGAAAATATTCTAGTCTCATATCTATTCATTCTCCCTTCATGCCCCTGATCCTTAATGAGTTCTTGATGTTGTTTAACCGGCCTGATGTTCTGCCTTTGTTGTTTCCAGAACAGGTTAAATATAACAAAAACTATCCGCAAGTTTTCTATAGATGCTGATTTAAGACCCACTGGTTCTGAATTTCACTCAGCGCCTGTATCACATTTTATCAAGCACGGAGAGGAAGTTGATGAAGAATCTTTGGAAAGTTCTGTGACACTAACTACTACTAATTTTGATGAATATTCACATCAGTAAGTGAACCATTTCTGAACCAAAATTGTTTATTCTTTTTGTTTCACTTTGTTGTCACAAGATTGTTCTTGTATGTGGCAACTGCAGTGACACCTTTAATATATTTCTTTCAGGCATCCTATTCTAGTTGTCAATTTTTATGCTCCATGGTGCTTCTGGAGTAAACGCCTGGTATTTCTTATTATCACCATTTATTTCTCAAACAATTATCCTGATGCTTTTTGTTTTCTTCTAAACTTACTGTTTTAGTTTTACCTAATTGGATCAATGTTATTTTTCATGTTTTTGTCAATATGGTTGCTAAATCTAATGTTTTAAATTGATTCATTCCTGCCCCTTATGCATGTGCCTGCTCACATGAGCACATAAATTCCTTCATTACTTTGATTCACTACATAACTCTGTTTATGTGTGTGAAACTTTCTGTGGTAAAAAAGTTTTTTATTGTCTAATTGACTGTATGGTTTGACTTGCTTTCACAACGTTGTGTAATAAGTTTTTCCCTCTCTTTTTATTGTTTTCCTCACTATTTCTTTCTCTTCCAGAAACCATCGTGGGAGAAAGCAGCCAAAATATTGAGAGAAAGGTTTTTCCTTTGCTTGATTCATCTTCTTAGATAAACTTTAAATATTATCCCTGTCTTGTTATTCTGTAGTTGTCTTAGTGATCCTGGTTTTGATAATATGCTTTAAGGATTCTTCATGGACATTTTCCTTTTACAGATATGATCCCGAAGAGGATAGGCGTATTCTTTTAGGAAAGGTTGATTGCACTGAAGAAGCTGAATTGTGTAAGAGGTATTTCCTACAACAATGTTCCTCAGTTTCTGTTAATTTTTTTCGTATGAAAAAGGATATCATCTCACTTGTGAGATGCACAATTGATTATTTCCTTTCCATATCTTCACCATAGCTTTGGTTTCAATATATTCTCGCTCTTTCACTTTCCTTTTCCAATCTCACTTGCTTGCTACTGTGATTGTCACTTTTTTCGTTGACTTATATGCCGTCATGGATGTTCAGGCACCATATACAAGCATATCCATCTATTCGCATATTCCGAAAGGGAAGTGATGTCAGGTAAATGACATATTTTTGCTTTTATTTTTTCAAACGAAATAATGTGTTGCATTTCAATAATCTGTTTTGTATGTTATCACAATACCTACATAATCTTAGTTTATTCTTGATCTTCCTTTGCATATTTATTTGTAGAACCATTCCAAGGTCTCTACCATTACAGATATTTTTGGATGGCTAGTCATAATTTATACAGTTAACATCATTTTCTTATGTTGTACTTAATTGATGCACCAATAAGCTGTGGTCAATACATATCTCTTCAGAATGTATTGTTAGTGTGCTGTTTGTAGGTTGCAAGTGTGTATATTACAATTTTTTTATTTTAATAATTGCATATCTCACATACAATTTAAACCAGCGGAAAAAGGAAATCTAATTTCCTATTGCAATATACACATATTGAATATAAGTCTCATTACACTAATGAGATTAGAAATTACTCTTGAAGACGATTCAGGGTATTTTCTATTACCAGAGTTTATCCTGAAGTGATCTAGTGAGCAATTCTAGTCTGTAACACCAGTGGAATTGCGGAGCTAGAATAGTAGCATTCAATTTTTTGCAAGATTTTATTTGAAGCAACTACTTGCTTCTCTCTTTTGTCTCTCAGACAAGTATTTAAGTAAAAGAAAGAAACTGTTTTCTTTCTTACCTATTTCTTTCATTCACTTGAATTGTCACTCAGTATGTCTAACACTTCGACATATAAAAGGCCTTCATTTATTAATAATAGTCATGTATCTCACTTAGACAATTCTTAAGTGGAAATTGCAACTTTTACAATTCACACACACACTTCACCTCCTCATTTGTAACACTTACAAATGTTTCTATCTCATAGCTGCATGCCACATTTGCAAAGCCTTTAAATTGCAATTCAGTTGTAATACTTTTACAATATAATAAACATAAGCTGCCGAATGCCACCATATCTTCCAATTGCAACATTTGCAATAAAATAAGATATATATATATTTATTTATTTATTTCATTTAAGGACAAAGTGTCCTTTAATAAGAAAATGGTGGCTTATTGTTTTAAGTGGTGGCATCTTTGTTTAAGTAGTGGTCGAATATAAAGAGGTGGCAATTGTTACTTGCCATTTGTTAAGTGTTTATAGCATCATCATGCCATATGTCATCCATTTAACTATTAAATTGATGAACGGATACCAAGTGGTGGCAAGTATGGGTATGAGGTGGCAAATCATCATTTGCCACTTGTCAAGCTCCTGGGTTTAACACTTAATCTCAATAGCTTCTCGAGAGACCCTAAAACAATTCCTACTTTTGAAAATCTTCTTAGATCGAACCATTCAACTCGGTGCACTATCACAGTGCTCAACAAGTACACTTCAAATTGTGAGGCTCCTTAGGTTCACATCTGTTTGTTCTATGAAATGTTTTCATAAGTTTGTAAATGATGCTTCACACACACGTTACAGAAATTACAAAACGGCGTGTTGAACTATACAAGTTGAGATTAATACATATTCGTATAGTTCCTCCATTATTTATATCTTGGAAGAGTGGAGACATAAATCATTATTGTCAAGTCTTTATATGCTTAACCGTGAACTTATCTTCAAATTTTTATTTCCATAAATAAAATCTATTTTTGTGATATTATTTATCCCGTAGGAAACCCTTTCTGGGGGTTTATGCTTGTGGCCACAACTTTCTGAAATATAATCTTGGAGCATCAGAATATACAACTCATCCAATGAGTTGACAGATCTAATATTTACACACACCAGACTTCATGAGCATTAAATCATACCCAATGACATCCAGTGGCCAGACCATGAAAGGTCTCTAACATGTGTGGAACTTAAGTATAGTAGATTACTTACAAGTCCACCGTGGTGCTCTAATAAAAGAACCACGAATACTACTCAGCTCGAAAAGATCTTCCATTGACGGTTTTATGGGATGTCTATTGGAGGTTCTTATTGAATAACCATCTGAATTATTCAAATATAGACATACACTGATCTATATATAATAAGGTCTTCACCGACAGACTCGCACCAATGAAGATAGATTAGGAACATAAATTTAAAGAACATACTTACATAATGACATTTTCTAGCATTATTTGCAACTCCTTGCAACTATGTTGTTGCTAATTTATCTCCAGGTCTTTGTCCCATTTCAGATAAAGTTCTAACTTCTTAGATTTCGCTAATTCTTATAACCAATTAGTAGTGCTAACTTTTAGCATTCATAATTCTCAGCGTTGCTAACTCTTAACATTGATTTAAACTCTTTTAGACCAGATCTGAACTCCTTCAGATCGTACAATATTTGAAACGTTACAAGCATCTTACCTTTTATTATTTAATATTAACGATTTTGTTTGAAATGTTTATTATAGAAATATTAAACAATTAAAATTCATACAATATTGGAATGACACGTAAGCACCATATCCAATATATATTACTAATAAGTTGTTCTCTTTCTCTTTGTCTCTACCCCTCCCTCCCTCCCTCCCTCCCACCCATGCACATGTGTGCTTGTGCTCTTATGTAAATACATAATCTCTTTCGGTAGCAGTCTAGATGAGCATTCTGATTAAATGGAAGGTATCTCTTATCAAAAAGTAGGCAAAACTTCTGCCTCTCTTATTTCCAGCAAAACTCCCCAACAATTATAAGGATGCTTGCTTGCTGGCATTAAAGCCCTTCATTATTCTTATTAATGGGGCAGAGGGAACTTTTGATTTTCATCATGATCAAGCCAAGAATTGAAAACCTAATTGACAAAATGAAAGGAATAAGTATATAACTATTTCTTTGTTCATTCTCTTAGAAGTTGCTCAATAATATCCATTTGTACTATCCAGTACTTTCCAAGTTTATATGCTTTTTTATGAAGTTATTTATTCTGTTTGCCTTTTATGTTTATAGCTCTTATTATTCAACCTTTTTACTAACTTATGCCTATAACAGAGATGAGCATGGACACCATGATCATGAATCTTATTATGGAGACCGAGATACAGATAACCTGGTCAAGGTCAAGAATGTTTTGAGTTCGAAATCTTTGCACATATAATTCTGTATTTTTGGCTATTATTTACAGTGCAACATGGACTGATCTGAAGATTTTGCCTCTTGCAGACTATGGAAGGACTGGTTGCACCTATTCCTTTGGAGGAGTCTCATAAACTAGCTTTGGAGGGTAAAAGTAGCAATACTACTAATATTGTCAAAAGACCAGCACCATCGGCAGGAGGATGTAGAATTGAAGGATATGTGCGTGTAAAGAAGGTAACTGTAGCTTAGACTGCAGTTTATTGTCATCAATTAGATTTTCTTGCATGAAGTCAATGCTGCATGATAGTTGTGAAAAACTGAAATTATAGAGAGTAATTCAAATGTGCATGTGAGAAATATTACCACTTTGACCAGGAAATGCTTTGCTTAGCTATAGAATACTAGAACATTTCTCAAGTGTTTAATTTGAGCTATCTGCTCCTCAACAGGTTCCTGGTAATCTTATCATCTCAGCTCGTTCAGGTGCCCATTCGTTTGATACTACTCAAATGAATGTTTCACATGTCATATCCCATCTTTCCTTTGGTCGGAAACTATCACCTAAGGTAATGAGTGATGTTCAGCGATTGATACCTTATCTTGGTGGAAGCCATGACAGGCTAAATGGTCGGTCATTCATTAATCACCAGGAGTTAGGTGCAAATGTCACTGTAAGTCTCTAATTTCACATAATTCTTGTAACTTAAACTTGCTTTGTTTATTGAATGCAGCATTGCAGTGTATTTATCTTTTGATGTCTTGAATAGATCAATTTGAACCTTCATGTAGTGAAAAGGGCATACATATGTAGATTGTGTGAAGGCTAGAGCAGCACAGGATTTAGTGTTCTTATTTTTATTTTTGATAGGAAAAGTAGAGTGGATTTAGAATTCTTACTGACAGTATTTGGTGTTCTTGTTGACTTATATTATTATTGATGCTTAGAGTGGATTCACTGAATAAGATATTGCATTCTAGGACCTGTTCCTACACAAAACCCTGTTTATATGAATATAACCATTTGCTCTTTCTCTTTTTAATATATTGGTTATTGGTACTTTTTGAATGGTAAAATAGTATGGAGGCCAGTATGGTAAGAGGCACGATGTGAAAGGAAGAGGATTGTGATGCTTAGAGAGCCCAGCAATGGTCCTCTTGTTGTATTTAATTCCTTCAGAATGGCATCAATGGACCTAAGTTACATAGGTTCCCTTTCTCTAATAGATAAAATCATTTGCTTGGAACTTTCTAAGCATATATTATGTGCAACGACACTGTGTTCTCGTCTTGAACCACACACAGCAGAACTCCTTAAATGATTGCTTTACCAGTGCTAAGATGCTCAATGAGTGGTAGAGTTTTTGAGATCCACGGATATCTTATATTCAACCACTGTATAGATATGCTGTGTTCTCTGACTGTTTCAATTGCAGATAGAGCATTATCTTCAAGTTGTTAAATCTGAGGTGGTTACTAAAAGACATTCTCGTGAACATTCAATACTAGAGGAGTATGAGTACACAGCCCACAGTAGCTTGTCCCAGAGCACATATATACCAGCAGCAAAATTCCATTTTGAGCTCTCTCCCATGCAGGTTAAGTTACAGATGATTCCAGGATATCATTTATGCTTTACTTTTGCTGAAAAGAAAAAAAAAAATTATAATCCCTGTTTTCATATTTTTTCATATGCTATATTTTCCTTCCTTGGAACAGGTTGTGATAACAGAAAATCCAAAGTCCTTTTCACACTTCATCACCAACGTCTGTGCTATTATTGGGGGTGTTTTCACGGTTGGTTTTTTGTATTCTTGTGCTTTATCATATTGCAATTCATTGATGCATTATTAATATATCATACTATTCTTGCGTGTGGTTGTGGGTTTCAGGTTGCTGGGATATTGGATTCAATTTTGCATAATACAATGAGACTGGTGAAAAAAGTTGAATTAGGCAAGAATTTTTGATAGAGGTGTTAAATTCGTTAGTTTGTAGAGAATCGTAAAATTTTTCCATACACCATTTACTAGCGAGGATTATTCAAAACAATTGCAAATGTACCCATTTTCAGATATGCAATGAAAACACTAGAAGTACTCTTTCCCATTTCATTTGCTTTTGGTAGGAAATGATCTTTTAAGAGTTTTGATTACTTTAATATTTGGAATTTCTTTTGGCAATGTTGTCTTTTTTGGAAGAAAAAAAAAAGTGGAAGAAATCTTTGGTTACTGCCAGATGACCAGTTGGTTAATGGCACCAAAATTATTTTTAATTTTTTTTGATGTGCACGTTTTTATTGGAATAGATGGGCTATCTAATAAGATTTTGCCAATATACATTTTTTTTTTCACTTCTATTGAAATTGATTAATTAGTATACTAAATGTGTCCATGTAAGATTTCATTTTTCTTGATTACTTTTTTTTTTCCCTAGAAAGAATTTTTTTTCAATGGTCTTTTTTTCTGGTAGAATTTCCCATCTTTTTTTTCCCTCTTTGGAAACAGTTGTCTGCACAATGCATTTGCTCCTTGTCATACCCTCGTTGCCTGGGTGTTGATTCTCCCCTTCAATTTCAGTGGATATTCAATCCAAGCACACAATACTTATATAGACATTCCAGGCATCAGCAGAAGAAAAATAAAAACAAACAAGAAAATCTTGTATTTTTTAAAATCCTTATGCCATACAATCCATTTATTTCCTTCCATTACAATACATATACAATGTTCACAACAAACACACATCTGTCCATTTATTCGGAAAAAAAAATCAGGAAGAAATCCAGAGTCAAAAAAAAAAAAGAATCGAAAACAATATTAGAACAAATCAACAAACCCAACTCACCATTGTAAGTAAACAAATAATGAAATCATCAATTTAGTTAAAATGCAAGAAGAATAGATGAAGCAGCAAATGCTACAATGGAGCTGGCAAGACCAACGAAAGTGGAAGAAGCGGCACTTGGTGGAGCTTGAGGAGCTGGAGTTGGGCTACCCTCAACAGTTCCTGCCGGGGGAGAATAGTCACTGGCGGGGGCAGGAGCTGGCGGAAGCACGTCGGATGAGGGCGCGGGAGGAGGAGATGGTGCAGTTTGAGTTGTGTTTGAGTAGCGGTTGCTCCTGTCAGCCAAGACAATCACCACCAATTTTTCATTTTTGAGGCAGTTGTCTTTGTTTCCACTGATGAAATAGTGAGGCCCCGATTGATTGAAACTGAACACAGTGTGCCCATCGGTGTATTTTGCAAGTGGGTAATCTGTGTTGCAGTCGTTGTAGGCATCTTTGGTTACTTGAAGAACTGAGTCTTGCCCTGCCGCATAGTTGAACACTGCATGCATTGCATGGATCATACGAGAGCAAAGTTAAAAGAAGCCACATATATATCAAAAGTAAAAGCATATATATCAATTTCAGAGTCTAATTATTGCTTCTCGATCTTTTGACCTGTTTAAAATATTAATGATGTGTGGTAAAAATACATTTTTTTATTTATTATTTTACTTGTATATATTTAATCAGGCGAAAGCTAACACTAATTAAGAGTTAGGACCCATGTTAAAACAATAAATTTCCTCAATGTTTTGAATTAAATATCGATTAAATTAATTGATGTGTACTATAAGAGAAGTTTTTGTGAAGATGATGATGATGATGATGATGATTATTATTATTATTATTATTATTATTATTATTATTTTTGTTGAAACAAATGGAAAGTTAGAAGAACGGGAGTAACAACTTACCAATAGAGTCTCCAATTTGGAAACGGTTTCTTTCTGCCCATTGATTATAGTTGAGGGAAGCATTATAAGAGGGAACGCCCCAGTTACCCTTACCACCAACCTGGAGCTCTCTTGCTTCACTGTTTTGAATCAAAAGCATGAGACACAAGAGCCCCAATGCATGATATACTTTGCTTCGGCTGCCATTAATATCTAATCTCATCACCATGCTTCTAGCCATTCGAAAGAAAAATTAATAAGAAGAAACAGTTTGATATTTCCGAAGCTAGCCTTGATGAATCTGAGTGAATTGAAGCTTGAGAGGTGACAGGAATGGGTGGGATAGAGAAGGGTTTATGTAGGCAAAGAGTGGGCATGAACTTTACAAGCTGTGGCAGAGAAGCTTTCGCTACTTTTGATTATTCTTTCTTCTTTTGATATCTTGACTCCCAGTGCAAAGCATCTGTACACTTAAAAACAAATCTTAGCATGTTCTAGGGCACTTTTGAATCTTTTTTCTCTGTCATCAGTTGAGACTGTGCATCTATACTTTGCTTCACAGGTAACAAGAATATTCATGTCTTGTTCTTTAGGTTATAATTCTATATTAAATCTGCTAAAAACACTAATATAAACCCTAATTCACACATGGGATGCCGCCAGTCCCTTTCAGAATTTATAATTAATAAGCTTAAAGTGCTTACATTAGATATGGCAATGGCAAATCAGAGAAATACACATGGTGATATAATTTTAACGGTGACAATAAAGTAATAAATTGAAAGCATCTAAGATTTTCTCGGGAAACAATCGAATACCATTTCTTTTGCAATGGAATAGTGTACTACATGCTTTTGTGCATATATTTTGCTTTAAGGTGGAGCCAAAGAAATGTGTTTGGTCAAAACTCAAATCTAACATATTTTAATATCAAATCAGATTATGTGGAACCCTAGCTTTAGCATCTCTTTATTCTAATAATTCATATGGCACCCATTGACAACCACATAATTTCTTTGTCGCTTCTTGCCCAAAACAAACAAGTAACACACAGCTATTTATTTGCATAATAATTAAGGTAATTTATAATTGCTTCCACTAATTATGTGACAACTAATTGCAAATTAATAGTTAATTTTCATGGTACCACAGAGAATTTAGAAGTCTTTTACAAATGATGTTAAAGCTTGAGTACTAAACTAAGTGGGTCGGAGTGATCTAAAAATTCAATCCCTTCTTGGTAGGTTAATATGACATAATGATGAAGGTTTTAGGCTTAATTACTCTCTCCTCTTTGTTTTGCATTTTGAATTAGTTTGCTTGTGATAAAGGATGATGTTAACCTTTTATTTATTTAATTTTTGGAAAAGTACTAATTTCATCTCTAATTTAATTGATATATTTATTAATTTAATCCTATTTTTTAAATAAATACTTAGTTAAATTTTGTAAAAACAAAAATGATTATTATTAAAAAATAAAACAGTAAAAAAAAAGGTCAAAACGTTCTTAAAAAAAGAACACATGAACAATTCAATAGAAAGAACTTATTTTACAAAAAAAAAAAAAAAACAAATTGACTAACCCACGAAGTCACAATCACCATCACAAAATGTTCAAATCAAATCAAATAAACCCAAAAATATTTGACTTTTCCAGTTTTGACCCATTCCAATGAAACATTGGGTCCGCCGCCAACTGTCCGCGCGTCTAATCCACTGGAAACCAAGGAGCGAGTGGAACAAATTCTTTTTCCAGCTCTATTTTGACAAATCGCATGTTCCTCTCTCCATCTTGTTTTTCTCCCGCCAACAATTGAACCGGAAAAACTAAATCCCATGATCACGCGCTATTCTCGCATCCAGTCTTCTTCACCGTCCAATAGAATTACAATAAAACAGATAATTTACCCACTAAATATACTTTAAAAAAAAACAGCTAAAACTTTTCAAAACATAAAAACAAAAAAGAGAGTTCCATAAGTTTTAATCTACATGCTCATATTGGATTAGTTTTTCTAAATAAATAATAATTTACTCAAAACCTTCACTTAAATAAAAAAAAATACATTATAAATCATTTTTCATTAAGACTATTAATTTGAGTGTGATATTATAATCATTAAATTAAAACATTACATCAAGTAGAGATAGAGAAATTTAATCTGTGAACAAAGGTCAAATAAATTATAAAAAAAAAAGAAGATTGAACAAGGTGTAAAGAAATTTAAAATATACAAACTTTCTTATTAAGACTTATTACTCATTATAATTTTAAGATATACAAATTTGAAAGAAATTATTTTAGAAGAGGTTATATAAATGAACGCATTTACTATTTTTTTTAAAAATTATTATAAAAACAGGAAAAATAATTTAAAAATATAAAATATAATGAAATTATTTTAGATTAGCTTTTAAATGATCATATTTAATATTATCCTTAAAAAATTATAATAAAAATAGTAAAAAATTTGTGTAAAAAAAATTATGATAAAAAAGAAAATGGTAAATAGGAAAAGAGAGAAGAGGAGAGGGAGAGAGAAATAACGAGGAACGTTAAAATAACGCATTGACCGGCAGACGGTCGTGTCGTGGTGAGATGGCTTTCTTTGACATTCAGAGCAGACAGCTTTTTTTTCACACACCCGCCATAACCAGCACCAACAACATTAACTAATTCTTCATTATTAAAAAAAAAAAAAGAAAAAAACCGCAAAAAGTTTAAAAAAAATAAAAAACAATTTCTTTTCGTTTCATCTCTTTTTATTTTTTTTTGGTTAACTTTCTTCCCTTTAGCTTTGATCAATTCGTGGTGTTTTTTCCAGCACCCTCATCCGGGTCCCCCTTCCTCGAGCGTATTTGGATCTTTCTCTCAAAAGGGTATCTGAAAATAAAATTTGATTGATATTTGGCTTGGGGGATCAGGTTGAGAGGGTGCTGGTTTTGTATTCTGAAAACATATACATATATATATATATATATATATATATAGATATTTTACTTCTTTTTTTTGGAAGTGTTTTTTTTTTTGGGTCTTTTGAGTTCATAAATGTGGGGGGCACCAGCAGAACCTGCTGATTCTTACTATGAGGTCCGGCCTGAATGCACTGATGTGCCCAAATCCAAATTCAAAATCAAGGTTTGTGCTTTTTTGTGTATTTATGGTAATTTTTTTCTTTTTTTGGGTTAGAAATATTGTTTTTCTTCTATAAATAATGAAAATGTTTCATAACATTCTGATTTAATTGTTTTTGGATTGGTTTATGAATTTTAAGCTGAATTTTTCTAAGTGGGATCATTGAAATGTGATGAAGAATGTGTGTTACAGTTAATTTGGATTATGTTATGAAAAATGCGGGCTTTTACCTTTTATTATTATTGTTATTATTTTTTGTAAAAGGCCCTCATACATGTTGACTTTTTGGAAGCAAGAAAATTGAGCAGAATTGATTTTAATTGGGTTGTAAATTTATGATTTTGATAATGCTAAAGGATTTTAACCAAAACAAACATTTTAATTGCATGTTTATATACATATTTTCTACACTGCATTTGAATTCTTAAGATAATAGCCATAGGCCATGGATAGATGATTTTTTGAAAATTTCAAATCTTGAGCAGCTCATTTTTAATACATCTATGATTCATGAAAAGTATTTTAATTGTTACAGCAGTGCATTATTAATCATAAGAATTTTCTATGTTCATCTGGATAATATTTGTCAAACTGGATATTGGTTTCACAATCCATAAATTTGTTGCTTACTATGGCAATTGCTGAAGCTTTCCGTTTTGTCTGCTAATGCAGCCTGGTAAAACACTAAGCGTGAGGAAATGGCAGGCTGCATTTACTCCAGAAGGGCAATTGGATATAGGAAAGACTCTAGGTCGAATCCAACGTGGGGTAAGTTCATCTTCATTGTTTAAAAGCTATTGCAAGCTATGGTTAGACATATTCTACATGGTAATATGCTAAAAGTAACAGCCTATGTTTAGAAGTATTATGGTGATTCTAAGCAGAAGCGCCATATTTAATGTTTCTTCTATTAGCATAGTTGTTCACTCTTGCTGAGAATAACTTTATTTCATGGTTCATATTGAATTTACCATTTTTACTAAGTCGGGCTCATTATCTATTCTCTATTAGCAAGACTATAAAAGTGTGCTAATCGACAGCAGATTTTGTTATGTTCGTCCTTCATTTTCAAATTTCAATGTCTTTCATTGCTCTCATGCACTGCTTAGTTTTCTTGTCCTTTTCTTTCTTGTTTTATCAATTTGTGCATGTCCATAACTTCTATTTTAAATTTCTTGTATACTAGGGAATCCACCCATCAATTAGAGGAGAAGTTTGGGAATTTTTACTTGGTTGTTATGATCCTAAGAGCACATTTGAGGAACGAGAACAGATACGGCAACAACGGAGGTAATCAAAATTTTTCTTGCTTTACACGGGTTATGGTGATATTAAAAGTTAACACACAAAAATTCCTGTTAGATTTTCGGGAATTAATATAACTTTGATTATTGTCAATATAGCGGATGTAACCCTGTTTTACACATTTAGTCATCAAATAACTTACTGTCATATGTATACTATATTGTATTAAACTCGGTTTTTCATTAGTTTGGTTTCTGAATTTGATAATCACATATGTGTGATTCTACGGTGTGCTCCTACTTCTTGCACCAGTCCTTGTATAGTTGTGTAGGTTTGATGGCTCTAACGTTTTCTTACATTAAAAACAGTTTTTCAATAGGTTGGCTTCTAGCTTTGATAATCGTGTTTGTGTGATTCTATGGTGTGCTCCTACTTCTTGCATTAGTCCTCATTTACTTGTGTAGGTTTGATGGCTCTAACGTTTTAGAATAATCATTCCACTTTTTAAGTATTCTCTTAAAGAGTACAATTTATACAAGGCATGGTGATTTGCTTTATAGAATGCAAATTACTCTTCTTCAAGTCTTGGTATCTTCCGGTAGTTTTTGCACATTGTATGTAGGATGCAAGGCACATCAATTTCTGCTATAATTTTTCTCCCTTATTGAAACTATCAAGGGCAGAGATGACTAGATGAAATATATGTCTGTTAGCTTTCTAATCTTGCTTGTTCTAATACAAGTATTTTAATATTGAAAAATTGCCTTTTATTTTATCTTTCCGAGTTCGTTATCACAATTAAAGTTTTCTTTCCAGGAGCAATCTGATTGTGTATATGTTTATTTGATATGTTAGGAGGATTAGAGATTGAAACTAGAATAGAAATAATAAATTAACCCATTGCATAATGATATCTTTGAATAGATGACAAGATGATTTTTCTTTTAATATGTTACCAATCAGTTATATTAGGATTAATACATATTTCATCGTCAAATGTGTTGGGTTATATGGTTGGGCGAATTTACTTAGGGTTCTTGCATGTGGGTTGTGTTCATCATACAAACAATATACATATCTCATACATACATGTGCACAGCGGAAGATTACATATAATGAACACAGAAATTAACATTTGATTAACTGAAAATTCGAGATTGAGAAAATCACCAATGAAGCCTTTGGATTAATTTTCTTTGAAGTCCACCAATGAAATGAATCTTTGATCAATTCTAGCAATCAACAAGGGTGGGTTTGATTGTCTAGAATGGCAGCATCTTAATCCAGCTTTTGTGTTTAACACTTAAACATTTTTCAAAGTTAAACCATTTAACTTAATTAAATTTGTTTTTCCTTTTATTCAACTCTTGAATAAATAAAACAAATCTTGTTTTTAGTTATTACATTTAGTAACCATTAATTCAATTTGTTTTGTTATTCTAACACTTAAAACACAAAACAAACAATTTCAATTTCTCAAATTGAATTGGCTCCCAAAATGCAAAACCTAAAAAACTAAATCAATTTCTGAATTTCAATTTCATTTCACTTTATATACAAATGAATTAATTCCAAACTAATTTGAATTTCATTTGCATTTCATTTGGCTTAACCTAACCTTAGTTAACATTTAACCTTAGTTAGATTATTTTAACTTAACCTTTAAGTTAATAAATATTTAATTAATTTAACCATAGTTAACTAACTTAACCATGGTTAGGTTAACCTTTACTTAACCTTTAAGTAAGGTTAACTTAACTTAACCACTTGGTTAACTTTTAACCTTAGTTATGTTAAATTAATTTATTTAACAATTAAATAAATAAATATTTATTTTAATTATTTAACAATTAAATAATCATAAAGTGAAATTACTATTATATCCTTACTCGGTTACCAAGTTAACCTAAAGTGGGTCCCACCAATTTAACCACATACTTTAGTTAACGTAACCTTAGTAATTGCTGAATTATACTGTATTGAACAATTCAATACGGTACACTGCCCAAGTGCTCAAAGAGTACATTTCATATTGGGACTCACTAGGTCTACACCCGATCTGTCAAATGGAACTGTTCCATTAATCCGTAATCGATGCCCCACGCACACGTTACGAATATTACAAATCAGCGTGTCAGACCATACAAGTTGAGGTCATAACGTACACGTATAATCCTTCCATCATTTATATCCTAGATGTGCGGGGATATAGATCAGCACCGTCAAATCCCCATTTGCTCATCCATAAACTTATCTCCAGATTCGTATCTCTATAAACAATATACGCAAACACTTTTGCTATATTGTTTAACCCTATGGGAAACTCTTTTCCCGGGTTTATGCTTGTGGCCACAAGACTTTATGAAATACAATCTCGGAGCATCGGATATACAACTTACCTACGTAAGCTGACGGATCCCGTATCTACGCACACCGGACTCCATGAGCATCGGACCATACCCAGCGACACATAGCGGTCAGACCATGAAAGGTCTCTGACATATGTGGAACCAAAGCATGATGGATCACTCACAAGACCACCGTGGCGCTCAGGTCAAAGGACCACGAATACTACTCAACTCGAGAGGACCTTCCTTTGACGGTGTCATAGGATATCTATTGGGGTCCTCATAAGTCTGTTCAGTATCCAGTCGTGACTGGATACCCGCATGCCTATACAAGCTCTAAGCTCATGGTCAGCTAAGAACAACCATCTGAACCAGTCAGATATAGACATACACTAATCTATATATAGTGAATCACCGATAGACCCGCATTAGTGATTATAGATCAGGAACATTATCTTTGAGACATACTTACATAATGATATTTCTTAACACCTATTGCAACTCTTTGCAACTATATCATTACAAGTATACTCTCAGGTCTTTGTCCCATTATAGACAAGGTTCTAACTCTTTAGACCTCGCTGACTCTTATAACCTGCTAACTCTTAACAGTGCTAACTTTTAGCATTTATAACTCTCAGCTTTGCTAACTATTAGTTCTGATCTAAACTCCTTTAGACCAGATCTGAACTCTTTCAGATCAAACAATGTCTGTAATGTTACAAGCATTATACCATATTAATATGATATTAACAATCTTTATTCGAAATGTTTATTGTATAAATATTAACAATTAATATTCATACAATATTGGAATGGCACGTGAGCACCAGCTCCAACAAACTCCCACTTGCTTCAGTGCCATTCGTACTGGTATCTCATATCAATACACTCCACGTGTTTCTCAAACACTATAGGAGTTTAGGCTTAGGGGGGTTCGCTACATACAAGGATTATTCCCTATATTTTTATTACAACTCTTGTTGCCAAGAACTTTCTAATTATGTGATTTTCAGAGTTCACATGATTAGAATACTGGTGTGCCTTATGGCTTCTCGGCTCGAGCAATTACCGTTATTTTGCAATATAGTGGGATAGGATCCACTGAGCTTGGAACTATTCAAAGCTCTGCAATTAATTTTGAATATCCATTGTACTTTCTTTGCTGACTTCTCAAGCCGCAACATATTCTACCTCTAAGGCAGAATTACCTGTGGACATTTACTAACACACATTTAACTAGCTCCGGTACTGATAAAGAGAAACACATAACTAGATGTAGACTTTCTACCATTCAGTTCAGACGTAAGTCTGAATGTGTATCCCTTCTTTTGTAAGAAACTTTCTTCATATTTTATAAACTTATCCTATATACTTCTCAAGTATATATTGATATGTTTCACAACCATTTAATGGTCATGATCTAGATTTAACAGATACCAGCTTGTAACACTTACAACCATCTAAATCCAGATTTCGTACATTAGACGGTATGCATTAATCTATTTCTAGCTAATGCATCTGAGATGTTAGACACTCTAACTCTCTCATCTTCTTCCCGAGGACACTTCCTCTAAGAAAGATGAATGCCACTTCTAAAAGGGACTTTAACTGTCTTACAGTCAATGAAGTTGTACCTTTTCGTGGACTTATTCTATATACGAAGTTTGAGAGAGTCTTATTAGCTTCCTTGCTATATCTCCATAAAGCTTTATACCTAGTACCTAGTATATAGGAAGTCTCTCTCAAATCTTTTATGAAGAAGTTCTTTACACAGATAACACTTATCTGATTTACTTGCTATACTCCAATCATCGTTTCCAATATTGAGTATATACTTTCCACTTTAGAGAACTAAAAAGATAATTATACTCCCACTGCCCTTTCGGAACACACACGCTTCCTCTTTATTCCTGATAAAACCAGACTTTCTGATTTCATCATATAAACAAAGATTCCACCTTTGGAAAAATCTACTTAAGTCCATAAATGGACTTCCTCAGTTTGCACATTATACTAGAAGTTAGGCTTGGATGCAAAAACATCAAGTTGTTCTCTGCATATCTCTTGTTAGAGATATACTTCCCAGAACACCTTATTTACATTTATAAGCCAGTCCTCATTATCATAATATGCAGCAATAGCCAACATAATCCAAATTGACTTTAGTATGGTTACTGATGAAAAAGGTTTCCTCATTATTGATCCTAGATCTCTGAGTGTAACCTTTCAACATTAGTCAGGCCATGAAGGACCATTCCTTCAAATAGGGCCCACATTGCTTCCGCTGCGTAAACTGATTTACTGCTGATAGAAACAATTTCTATAGGAAGCACAACTAAGTCCTAGACTTAATTGTCATACTTAGAGTCAAATTCGAATTTCATGGTATCTTGTCATCAACAAAATCTAAATTGACTTTAGCATGGTTACTGATGAAAAAGGTTTCCTCATTATTGATCCTAGATCTCTGAGTGTAACCTTTCAACATTAGTCAGGCCATGAAGGACCATTCCTTCAGATAGGGCCCACACTGCTTCCGCTGCGTAAACTGATTTACTGCTGATAGAAACAATTTCTACAGGAAGCTCAACTAAGTCCTAGACTTAATTGTCATGCGTTAAGTCAATTTCAAATTTTATGATATCTTTTTATTTTCCCGAATCGATGTCAAACATCGTCTCTCCATAAGTTAAAGGATCCATTTCTTCAACTAAGAAAATACCAAGGGCACCTTCAAGTATCAAACATACCTAAATGATGGCCTTGATATCCTTTTGGACTTATGAACTTAGTGTGTTAAAGGTATTTCACTCATTTAAAATTAAAATTCCATCGTTGGTTCATCAATATCTAGATTGACTTCATCAAGTTCAATCTTTCTATAATCTCCACAATCCATGAGAAACGCTTTCTCTAGGAATGTGACATCATGAGAAACAAATATATTTCGTTCATCTGAATTATAGAATTGGTATCCCATTATACACTTAGGATACTAAATGAACCGATACTTGTACCGTTGGATACAAGTTTATTCTGTTGCATAACTCTTATGAAAACAGAATAACACCAAGTCTTAACATACTTAAGACTCGTTTCCTATTTAGTCTATATCTCATATAAAGTAGTAGGAACGATTATGGAATTATTTAATAAGTGAGTAGCAGATGTTAAAATATAACCTCATAGATATTTTTAGAAGATCAGTGATTCTCAATATCAATCAGACTGTATCTAATATAGTCCAATTCCTCATTTCCTAAACATCTTTATGTTGAGGAGTATTTGGAGGACTATGCTGAGAGAGAATCATATTCTCTTTAAATAATTTATGAATTTACTGATTATGTATAAACTACTTCGATCTAATCGCAAGTACTCAATATACATAAGGGTTTGTTTCTTTACTTTCATTGTCAGAACATTTTGAACACTTCGAAATTATTCTGACCTACGTTTCCTAGAAACACATGTCCATATAGTGACAATCACTATAAAGACAATGAAGTATCGAAATCATTTATAACAGTAAGATTTATTGGACTAAATACATCTATATGTACCAGATCTAATAAACCAGTGGCTTGGCGTCTTACACCTACATAAAGATTCGGTCATATTCTTTTGAATTCATAATTCATAAACTAGTCAATGTACTATAGTTAGATCAAATATCTGACCATCCTTAACCAGTTATTATAGTCGTCTCACGGCTACATGATCTAATCTTATATATACCACTATTCATTATTATTTAAGTTGCTGAAATACTATATATTCTGTTCACCTCTACACTTATAACATTTGCTATTGTATATAAGATATAACGGCCATTCATTAACTGACATTCAGTTAGTAAATCATTATCATTATCACAAGGAACTATTTCCGTATTTTTATGATAACCCTCTCTGTCAACTACAGGGAGTGATATGATTTACCTAATAATGTTTGGCACGTAATAGTAATTATACAACATTAATGCTGTTACTAGAAATAAGAAGTAACTGTGAAGTCTTAACGGCTACCACGTTCAGGAAATCTCTATTACCTACGTGAAGCTGAACTTCTCATTTTTTAGTAATCAAGCATTTCTCAAATCATGCAACATCTTGCAGATATGATAATAACAAGCAGTATCTCATACCCTTGCAGAGTTAACATCAAATGCTAATGAAATGTTAATGTTTGGTCAAACAGATATCTAATGAGTCAATCTTTCTTAAGTCAAGGTACGATGAATAGTAACATTTACTATTTCAAACCTTATAACAGTGGAAACACTTTCCATTATGACTTTTCTCTTTCTGTGGTTTAGTAATATCATATATTACTGAATCTAGAACTATTCTTAGATTCATAAGCAAGTCTTACATATTTTATTCAGTACCCTATAGTTATTGGTATTTGTTCAAGATTAGTAACGGATTGCTCGTACTCATCTTATCTCTATAAGACAATCTTATCTCTATAAGACAAGTATCTTATCTCTATAAGATAATCATCTTATCTCTATAAGACAAAATAGGAGATGCGTAGCAGAACATTTCTTTATCGTTAATAAATTACGTTTTAGATCATGGGTATAACTGTTATACATTTTTTAATCTAAAAAACGCCCTCCCACTGCTTTACTTAATCCCTTTAATCTCTCAAACGGGATAAGATAGTATAATATTTTAAACTATACAGCGGGAAGTGGATCCCATTGGGGTTTTACTCCAGCCTCACGCTAAAGCAATATTGGCCTTTATAAATCCAACAGGTAGACAACTCTTGTCAATTGTATCTCATACAACTCTTACTACTGATCCTAAATACACATTACCCTCACGCTAAAGCAATATTGGGTAACTGTATTTCAGATTAACTCATCAATGCTCAAATATATGTTACTAACACTATCCTCACGCTAAAGCAATATTGGATAATATGTTCGCATATATTTGATTCATCTTATGTTTTACCGGCATTAGACCAAGTCACACCGACCAAATCCCTCACGCTAAAGCAATATTGGGAAAGACCATAGTGACCCATCTCACACCGTATTGACAAGACGGACCATTTAAAATATTATCACATAATATAATAAATTTCAATCTAATTAAGAGAGATTTTAATTACAGGCTTTCATATTATATGCGCTCATCACATGAGAGGTTATTCTCAATCAATTATTCATTTCTGTACAAGCACAACTAACCCCCACCAGTGGGGCCCCCATTGTGGTTACAAAAATAAATAAAATAATAAAAATATTATTTTCTTGGTTTATCATGTAAACTAATAACCCTTATCATTACATCTCATAAACCCCCACATGCGGAAAAATAAAAAGATTTTACTCTTTTTTTTTTTTTTTTTTTTTTTTTTTTTTTTTTTTTAGTGTAAGAACGCCGCGGCGCTGGTCTTATAGCGCTGCCGCGCTAGGGCTTCACAAGCCTCAGCGCTGCGGCGGTGGCTTACCAGCGCTGGGGCGCTGGAAGCAGTGCTTCCCGCGCTGGGGCGCCAGAAAACCAGCGCCCTCGCCCTTGTCCAGCGCTGGGGCGCCAAAAAATCAGCGCCCCTGCGGTACTTCAGCGCTGGGGCGTCATACGCTCAGCGCTCCCGCGTTCATATGAACGCTGCCGCGCTGGACCTTAGCGCTGCAGCGTTCCAGGTGCTGTTTTTCACTGGTTTGCATTTTTAACACTTAAAATGCACCCCAACAGCCCCGGAACTTGTCCTACAATTTAGCCAACACTTAGCTAACACTAAAAAATCACCCATAACAACACAAATTGCTCTGATACCATTTGTTGGGTTATATGGTTGGGCGAATTTACTTAGGGTTCTTGCATGTGGGTTGTGTTCATCATACAAACAATATACATATCTCATACATACATGTGCACAGCGGAAGATTACATATAATGAACACAGAAATTAACATTTGATTAACTGAAAATTCGAGATTGAGAAAATCACCAATGAAGCCTTTGGATTAATTTTCTTTGAAGTCCACCAATGAAATGAATCTTTGATCAATTCTAGCAATCAACAAGGGTGGGTTTGATTGTCTAGAATGGCAGCATCTTAATCCAGCTTTTGTGTTTAACACTTAAACATTTTTCAAAGTTAAACCATTTAACTTAATTAAATTTGTTTTTCCTTTTATTCAACTCTTGAATAAATAAAACAAATCTTGTTTTTAGTTATTACATTTAGTAACCATTAATTCAATTTGTTTTGTTATTCTAACACTTAAAACACAAAACAAACAATTTCAATTTCTCAAATTGAATTGGCTCCCAAAATGCAAAACCTAAAAAACTAAATCAATTTCTGAATTTCAATTTCATTTCACTTTATATACAAATGAATTAATTCCAAACTAATTTGAATTTCATTTGCATTTCATTTGGCTTAACCTAACCTTAGTTAACATTTAACCTTAGTTAGATTATTTTAACTTAACCTTTAAGTTAATAAATATTTAATTAATTTAACCATAGTTAACTAACTTAACCATGGTTAGGTTAACCTTTACTTAACCTTTAAGTAAGGTTAACTTAACTTAACCACTTGGTTAACTTTTAACCTTAGTTATGTTAAATTAATTTATTTAACAATTAAATAAATAAATATTTATTTTAATTATTTAACAATTAAATAATCATAAAGTGAAATTACTATTATATCCTTACTCGGTTACCAAGTTAACCTAAAGTGGGTCCCACCAATTTAACCACATACTTTAGTTAACGTAACCTTAGTAATTGCTGAATTATACTGTATTGAACAATTCAATACGGTACACTGCCCAAGTGCTCAAAGAGTACATTTCATATTGGGACTCACTAGGTCTACACCCGATCTGTCAAATGGAACTGTTCCATTAATCCGTAATCGATGCCCCACGCACACGTTACGAATATTACAAATCAGCGTGTCAGACCATACAAGTTGAGGTCATAACGTACACGTATAATCCTTCCATCATTTATATCCTAGATGTGCGGGGATATAGATCAGCACCGTCAAATCCCCATTTGCTCATCCATAAACTTATCTCCAGATTCGTATCTCTATAAACAATATACGCAAACACTTTTGCTATATTGTTTAACCCTATGGGAAACTCTTTTCCCGGGTTTATGCTTGTGGCCACAAGACTTTATGAAATACAATCTCGGAGCATCGGATATACAACTTACCTACGTAAGCTGACGGATCCCGTATCTACGCACACCGGACTCCATGAGCATCGGACCATACCCAGCGACACATAGCGGTCAGACCATGAAAGGTCTCTGACATATGTGGAACCAAAGCATGATGGATCACTCACAAGACCACCGTGGCGCTCAGGTCAAAGGACCACGAATACTACTCAACTCGAGAGGACCTTCCTTTGACGGTGTCATAGGATATCTATTGGGGTCCTCATAAGTCTGTTCAGTATCCAGTCCTGACTGGATACCCGCATGCCTATACAAGCTCTAAGCTCATGGTCAGCTAAGAACAACCATCTGAACCAGTCAGATATAGACATACACTAATCTATATATAGTGAATCACCGATAGACCCGCATTAGTGATTATAGATCAGGAACATTATCTTTGAGACATACTTACATAATGATATTTCTTAACACCTATTGCAACTCTTTGCAACTATATCATTACAAGTATACTCTCAGGTCTTTGTCCCATTATAGACAAGGTTCTAACTCTTTAGACCTCGCTGACTCTTATAACCTGCTAACTCTTAACAGTGCTAACTTTTAGCATTTATAACTCTCAGCTTTGCTAACTATTAGTTCTGATCTAAACTCCTTTAGACCAGATCTGAACTCTTTCAGATCAAACAATGTCTGTAATGTTACAAGCATTATACCATATTAATATGATATTAACAATCTTTATTCGAAATGTTTATTGTATAAATATTAACAATTAATATTCATACAATATTGGAATGGCACGTGAGCACCAGCTCCAACAAAATGTTCATGTGATCTTATCATCTCTGCATATATTGTGTGATTAGCAAGTCATGCCAAATTATTCAATGCTCAACAAGATATCATCCATTCTTGAAACTATTCAGACTGGGGCTTTTTTTGAATGCCTATGTGCTTTTGCTCTATAAACACATCCACATTTTACCATGTAATTTAGTTTCGTGTGGCATAATGTTATACTGATAATCGAGAAAGTTACAAGGACTATATACCCTCATCATTTATGTGTTCTGTTCACATAACCTTTTGGGAGCTTATTGACAAAAATCTTTGCTGCAGCCTCTTCCTAGTTCCTACACTATGAGATCAATTACTAAGTGTTGTTTCTCTTGTCTACATGTACAGGGTGCAATATTCCATGTGGAAGGAGGTGTGTTGCACAATTTTTCCTGTCATTGGAAGTGGCAAATTCATCACAGCACCTATAATAACTGAAGACGGTCAGCCCATTCAAGATCCTTTAGTAGTTCAAGAAACAAATTCAGGTAAGCAGTTAATCTTACATTGTAAAGATAGTGGCTGTGCTGAAAAACTGTGATTTCATATTTTTAATGCTGTGGATTCTTCAGGTATGAATGCTTCCAGTTCGCAAATGGTGAAAGAGATTACTAGCCGTGGTCCTTTGGACCAGAAAGTTATTCAGTGGATGTTAACTCTACATCAAATAGGTTGGTGGTGCTTCTGTGAATTTTCTCTTCTTCTTCTATCAAATCTCCGTCTCCCATTTTGACGTATGATTAATACAGCATGTGAAGGGTTTGCAATACAATTATTGTACTACCAGTTGTTAATGACGGATGAGAATTGATGTTTCATGATTGACCTTTTTATACACACATGATGCCAGTGAGATTGCGGTTGGAATGGCACTTTTGCATTGTAAAAGAACATGTCATCTCTGTAATGTTATTTCATCAGTTTTTTTTTTTGGTAGCCTGGTTTGGATTCTTGCCCTTCAAATGATTTCTTAGTGTAAGATATGTAAAGATGTACAAGTTGCTTTTGAAAATTGCAAGGACTTATTATTTCCTATTTCTGTGATTGGTTAAAAATTAAAAATAAAATGTGATACTGCTTACCTGATATTCCTTCTCTTTTTGAGCAGTTGTGATTTCTGACCTATTCTACTTGGATACCATTTATGCTAGGTCTTGATGTGGTTCGCACTGATAGGACACTGGTGTTTTATGAGAAGCAAGAAAACTTGTCAAAACTTTGGGATATTCTGGCTGTTTATGCTTGGATAGATAAAGATGTTGGCTATTGTCAAGGTAAATAATTAAATAAACTATATCATATTGATCTGCCAGAGGGAAAAGTGCTACAGATTTGTGTGAAATTTCTCTCTGACTTAGCATGGTCTTGTATGGTCAATATTCTGTCAACCGTCGGAACGGACAGATCTTGCCTTAAAATCATAAACTTTTGCATGGAAATTTGCATGCAATGTGCAGGACAAGATAGATGGTTGACAAGACTTATAATTATCTGATCTTACGTTTTGAGTATACTAGACGGATTGTACTGTTATAAATAGAATACCACTTGGTTCATTGATCATGTGCAAGATTCTGTTGAGATGGTGCTGGGTTGTAGAATTTAAAAATGAACTTTAAACTCTAAAATGCTAACACTGTGGTTGAACTCTGTGACAATACTGAACAGGAATGAGTGATCTTTGTTCCCCCATGATAATTCTTCTTGATGATGAAGCTGATTCCTTTTGGTGCTTTGAGCATTTGATGCGCAGATTGGTACATATTTATCTCTTTTTCCATGGAATTCATCATATGGCATGATGTTTCATTTTCATATGCTAAATAGGATTTCATTTTCAGGGCTGTATTAAGAGCTCCTTGTAAATAAAATGCCTTCTCAACAATATGATTTTCTTCATTAATATTTTAGCAATTGATGATAAATATAAATTCGTTACGTTGGTAAAAATTTTACTTTTCATCTCTTTGGCAGATTCCTGAGAATGATTGGACCAATGCAAAATATTGCTAGCTGTTGTATTCATTTTAGCCTTTTCCATAACATCCTTTATATGGTCACAGAGTATATCTAGTTTCCCCTTTTAGAAAATATGATTTATTGAAATTTTTGTTTATTAATGAACTTCCAGCGAACCCTCTCATTTGCCTGCTTTATGAATTAGTTTTTTTAGAAAGTAGGAAATGCTAGTTAAAATTAACTAAGAAACAGGTTCTTCTGTACTAAATGTCTAATCTCTGTTCCTGTAAAGTTAGTCTGCCAGCATACAGAGATTTCCATATGATCATTTAGATATAGTGCTTCTTTTCTACAATAGCTTTGGTTATCTTTCTTTTCAATTCATTTCTAGATTCTCAGTGATGTGTGTTCTTATTTGATGTCCTGAAGCGAGGAAATTTCAGATGCACTGAGAGCTCTATGGGCGTAGAGTCACAACTTAGTAATTTGGCTTCAATTACTCAAGTTATTGATCCAAAACTTCACCAGCACTTAGGTACGACCTATAATTTTTTCAAGATATATATATATATATATATATATATAGTTACATTACAGGATCATATAGTTGTTGAAGCTTATTCTCTTGTAGTACCGCATTATGCAACTTTGTTATATATACATAGTTACATTACAGGATCATATAGTTGTTGAAGCTTATTCTCTTGTAGTACCGCATTATGCAACTTTGTTCTGCACCTCCCAATTTAATGCAGTTGAATGAAAGTAACTAGAAATTTTGTTTTATGATCCTGGAACTCAGAGACACTAGGCGGAGGTGCATATCTATTTGCAGTCAGAATGCTTATGGTCTTGTTCCGGCGAGAATTCTCATTTTGTGACTCATTATATCTTTGGGAGGTATGATATATTTATCTGATACTATTTTTTTATTTTTTCACTTTGGGGAATCAAGGAAATACATTCAGGTGCTTTCTTGATTGCCAAATCCCTTTCTCTTATGTCGTTAAGGTTTCCTTATAGATTAGGGATATAAAGCTTACTAAAGCACACAGCTAAGTTATAGAAGAATTGAGCTATTTTCCACCCTTTCTTCTACAGCATTAGTGTAAATTACAATTTCCTCGGGTGCTTTAATGCATTTTTTATTTTTTATTTTTCTGATCTGAAGTAAAACTAAGAAAATAATACATTAAGTCAACTTGAACTATATGAACATGGAGTGTAAACTACAATTTCCTCGGTGCTTTAATGCATATTTTTGTTCCCTTTGTGTATGTTTTTTTTTCTGATCCATAGTAAAAATATGGATCTAATACATTAAGGGAACTGAACTATATGGATGTGGAGTGTACGTCTGACTTACCAATGGGGAGGAATGCACTGATTTTCCTTACCTCATGCATGTCCCAGGATTTGATTTTAGGATTTCTTCAATTACAAGATTCTACTAAACAAATGAAACCAGAGGCTTATGGCGTTATACATATGCTGTAGTTTCGTGACGTGCAGAGAAAGATATAATTGATCATAGAAAGATTTTATGAAGTTGCTCACTTATGTAGCTAAAGAAAGGCCAGTCAGCATGATTCACATGTGATGCCCCTCCCAAGACTAATTGCAGTTTTGAGATTTATATGGATGCGAGGATGTAGAAGGGGGTTGGTAAAAAAATCCTGCATGCTTAGTTGTGTTTTATGTTTTTCCTTTATTTCTTGGCCTAGATAAGTATGCTCATATCAATAATTTTCTGTCCTTGCATTTTTTTCTCCCTATTGTTTCTGTGATTTTACTCCATGTTATGCATGATAATTGCTGTCAAAAGTCAACTAATTTGCATCAATTTGTGTTTTATGCTTCTCTTTTTCTGCAACTGAAGATGATTTTTGCTTATAATAATTTCTATTTTTTTCTTCTCTTGTGGTTTTTTAAACTTTTAACAGATGATGTGGGCCCTAGAATATGATCCTGACTTGTTCTCTATGTATGAAGAAGAAGCTGATTCAACTGATAATAAAGCTGAGGGATCTAAAGGAAAAGCAAAATCAATTCGTCAGTGCGGGAAGTTTGAGAGAGCGAATATGAAAAATGGCACAAAGAGTTCAGAGGAGCCCCTCCCAATTTCTGTATTCCTTGTTGCCAGTGTCTTGAAGGATAAGAGCTCAAAGCTACTGACAGAAGCTCGAGGCTTAGATGATGTTGTTAAGGTCAGCTTGATAAGTTATCAACTTTCAGTCTATAAACCTTCAATCTGCCTGTTAATTTTCATGTAGGTATATAACAGTCAAATAGAGGCACATTAAAATTAGTGAAGAGGGCTTTTTTTTTTTTCCCAAGAATAGCTCAAAGAAGTTGTGCATGAAGCGAACTTTCATGAAGAGAGATTCTCATAATCGAAGAGAACATATCTTATATTAGAAGAGAATTTATCATAAATGAAGAGAGTTTCTCTTTTTTGCAGTGAACTCCTTTTGTGAAGAGAACTTCTTTTCATTGAATAAAAATTTCTTTCATTGAAGAGAACTTATGATATATTCTGATAGAAGGCAAGTTCTGTTCAAACAAGAAAAAAAGAAAGGTTGTCTCGAAGAGAACCTCTTGGTTTATATAAAGACAAATAATATAACTAATGTCATAGCTAGGAAATTCACTAGATTTCCAAATCTCAGTAAGCTTCCATGTAATTAACCTGAGAAATTTTATTGGCTCTAGGCCCGATTGTATTATTCTCATTCATGAATATTTCTGTTCTGTGTTTAATTTTTTTTTCATTTTTCTCAGATATTGAATGACATGACTGGAAATTTGGATGCCAAAAAGGCATGCACTGGTGCTATGAAACTTCATAAGAAATATTTAAAAAAGGTATGTTTTTTACTTGAATTGTTGTTAATCCTGATGTTGCATTAGAAATATTCTGCAAGTAAAAATATGACGCAGTACATAGCTAAAATTGCATAATGGGGAATAGGTGAGCCATAATAGTTACAAATTCAAAGTGTGCAAGGGCTTTTTCTTCTCCTACCCCCTCCTTGCCTGTTGCTTGATAATGCAAGTTGTTCCAGTTACCGCCCAAGTTTACTGTTCCATATTGCTGGTGCAGGCAAAACAGACGTAGCATCTGGCAAATCGCATCACAACGCGTTTCAGTCAAGAGATAACGGGCATTTTAAAGTGCAGTGACTTGATCTGGCACGACATCTTGGTGTAAATCTTGGCTCAAGATTTGCCGCATAGAATGATTATTTCAACAAGCAAAGACAAGCAACTGTTGTTCCTGAAATCAATCCTTCTCATCAACTGTATATGCAACACCTTCTTTCCAAGATCTTTATACGAATCATTTGTTACCATTTTTAGTTTTACAATCGTTTTGAAAATCTAAAAATCATTTCCCTTTTACAGGGACCGTCCATATGACATATTTGTCAATTGTATGTATATAAATTTTTTGAGTTGAAACAATCACTTGTAATTTGATTCATACTTTACTAATTCTTGAAGTGATGGTCATATCAATTTGTGAAGGCTACATATAGGGGAAGATTTGTTTTCCGAATCTTGTTACATGGCATGCACTAACAAAATGAGAAGTCACAAATTTTAATTTACGAGTAAATTTTTTAAAAATATCCATCTGAATCATTATCTGATTTTGGTTCATCAACCTCCAATAACATCCCTATGTGACATTCTTAGGTGGCAATATCGTCTTGTTTAATTCGTTGGTGAAAATTTGGCTTTAGTTTCCCTTTTCAAGAATTAGCACAAACAAGAATAGCAAGTCCATTCGTTTGCTAAGCAATGATTTTTTTTTTTATTTCATGATTAAAGTACCTCAAACTAGTTAAGTCCCAAAAAAAAAAAAAAATTTAGGAACACCTTACAACGCCAACAATTTTGTCCCCAATGCATCCAGGAAATGCCAATACTTGTACCCCCATCTTCTGTTAACAAGTAATGGACCTATTATGCTCAAGAATCCCACCACAAACCCAAGTGCCATGCTTATAAACCACTCCTCTTCATCTTCATCTCCATGTCCATTTTCATCTTCAGGAATTGAGACATTCTCACTACAATGCTTGGGAAGTGGAGATCCACAAAGATCATTGCCAACAAAATAATATGCACAAAACCCTTGTAGTTGAGTGCTTTCAGGAATTTTTCCTAACGAATTGTTATTGGATAAGTTCAAGCGACTCAAAAATGTCAAACTCAAGATACTTTGTGGGATCTCACTAGAAAGTTGGTTCGAAGAAAAATCAACGTACTTTAATGATCTCATAATACCAATTGTTAAAGTTTGATATGTTTTCTAGATTTGTAATAAGATAAGATAGTTAGAGAGTGTTTTAAATTCTAGTTTAATCAGTCAAAGTTGGAGAGTTAAGTTTAGATAACAAGTCTCTGATATTAGAATTTGAATTCAAATAAGTTTCTGAATTTGTGATAAACTTATCAGAAATGTACTATTTACATATTAGGATATCAATGAAAATAATTATTCTCTTCCAGCATATCAAAACAGAAGCACTCACTTTACCAGTTATATTGCTTAAACTTAGAAGTGTTTCAGTTGGATTCAAACTTAATTTGATATCATGGTATCAGAGCTTTACTGATTTTAAGGGCTGTGAGGTGCTGATCTCCACCAATATTTTTTGTCAAAACCATTACAATAACCGCAAAATTTTGTAAATGGCCTCTAGCAATTTCACTACACCAACCCCACCACCATTCTCGGGGGAAAACTATCCAATTTGAGCAATCAAAATAAAAAGCATACTTGAAAGCATTTGATTTGTGGGAAACTATAGTTACGTGCAGAGAATCACCACTTTTGCCACAAAATTCCACCATTGCACAATTGAAACAACATAGTGAAGAGTGCTCAAAGAACTTCAAAGCATTGTTAGCTATTCATGCTTCTGTTACAGACACAATATTTACTAAAATCATGACTTGTGAATCAAGCAAACAAGCCCGGGACAAGATGAAAGAAGAATTTCAAAGGAGTGACAGTACATAGCAGATTCAAGTGTTGAACCTATGGAATGCCTTTGAAGTTTTAAGAATACAGGAAAGTGAATCAATAAATGATTACACTGACAAGCTTATGAAGATAGTTAACAAACTAAGGTTACTTGGTGAGGATTTGACAAATAAAAAAAATTGTTCAAAAAGTCTTGGTGAGTATTCCAGAAAGGTTTGATGCAAAAATTTCCTCTCTAGAAGACTCCAAAGATCTTACCAAAATTGAGCTTATTTGAGTTGGTAAACTCTTTAAAAGGTATTGAGCAAAGGAGAGCTATTAGGATGGAGGAGACTTCAGAGTAAATTGTTTTAGCCATACAGAAACTAAACCAACAGGAAATAATTATGGGGGAAATAAAACCAGTGGTGATAAACCTATGAAAGAGAAGAAGAAGGCTGAAGGCTATAAAGGCAGTGGTAAGAAGGCAAAATATCCTCTCTGTCCACACTGCAAAAGAAAGAGCCATTCAGAGAAGTTTTGCTGGTTTAGGCCTAAAGTTCAATGTAGAATTTGCAATCAGTTAGGGCATATTGCAAAGGTCTGCAAAAATAAAACCAAACCACAGACACAAGAAGCTCAAGTAACAACTAATCAAGAATCCCCTACAGAAAGCCTATTTATGGTCACTAGAAGTGAACATGATAAGGCTAAGAAAACTTGGCTTATTGATAGTGGATGCTCACATCACATGATAGCAGATGAAGGTAATTTTTAAGAATTGAACAAAAGCTATATTTCTAGAGTAAAGATAGGAAATGAAACTTGGGTTGCAGTCAAAGGCAGAGGCACAATAAAGGTCTGCATATCTTCAGGTATTAAAATAATACTTGATGTCTTGTTTATACCTGATCTTGGTCTCAACTTGTTAAGTATGGGACAATTGATGAGTAAAGATTATACTCTAAACTTTAAGGGTGACAAATGCACTATTTTTGAACCTTTTGGTAGTAAGCTTATGACTGTTAGAATGAGAGATAAATTTTTTTCTTCAGATTGGAATCAAACAGAACTGAAAGCTTATACTGGTCAGATTGATGAGTCAGTTCTGTGGCACAAGAGATTTGACCACTTGAACTACTCCACTTTGCAAAGAATAAATGAAACACAAATGCTTGAAAACTTACCAACTATTAAGCAAGTTGATTCAGTTAATGAAGTATGCCAATTAGAAAAGTAAAGCAAGCTGCCTTTTGCAGAAAGTAATTGGAGCAGTACAAAAAAACTACAGCTGATTCATTTTGACATTTGTGGACCTATGAGCACTCTTTCTTTAAATGGGAGTAAATATTTTTTTTACTCTTTATTGATAATTTTTTCAAGTTTTGTTGGGTGCATTTCCTTAAGCAAAAATCTAAAGTTTTTGTTCAGTTTCAGAGATTTAAAGTATTAGTTAAAAGATAAACAGGCTGATTAATCAAGGCTTTAAGGACAGACAATGGAGTTGAGTTCAATTTATCAAACTTTAAGACACTGTGTACCAAAGAAGGGATTCAATATTAGCTAATTATTTCCTCCACTCCATAACAAAATGGAGTGAATGAAAGGAAAAACAGAACAATGATGAAAATGACTAGGTGTCTTTGTTTAAAAAGAAATGCCAAAATAGTTTTGGGCAGAAGTTGTGTTTACATTAATTTACTTGTTAAATTTGTTGCCCACAAAGGCTTTGAATGGTAAGACTCCTCATGAAGTCTAGTTTGGTGTAAAGCCATCTGTTCTATATCTCAAAACATTTGGTAGTGTATTCTACTGTCACACACTAGATGAGAAAATGAGTAAATTGGATTAGAAATCTAAAATTGGCATCTTTTTAGGCTATAGTAATGTAACAAAGGGTTACAGAATCCTAAGTCTAAAAACTAACAAGATTTTAATCAAAAGGGATGTAAAGGTTGATGAAGCAGCCTATTGGAATTGGGACAAGGAAAAAATTGAAGCCTCCAACAAAGATCAAGTAAAAGAAGATCAGAAAGAAACTAACTCAGATGGTGTATTAGATTCAAATTTTCCTATTAAAGGGACATGACCACTTTTAGAAATTTATGCTAAGTGTAATCTTGTTACATTGGACTCTATAAACTATGAAGAAGCAGCAAATATAAAAGATTGAAGAAAAGCTATGCAGGAGGAGATCAACATGATTGAGAGGAATAAAACATGAGAATTAGTTGATGCATCATGTGATAAAAAAGTCATAGAGGTAAAGTGGATTTTTAGAACAAAGTTGAATCTAAATGGTTCAATTAATAAGCTAAAGGCCAGACTTATTGTGAAGAGATACTTCCAACAGCCTGAGATAGACTATAATGACACATTTGCTCTTATTACAAGCATGATAGCATTAGGCTACTTATAGGACTTGCAGCTAAGCTTAAATGAAAAGCTGAGTAAAAATGATGATGAACCAAAAATTGATGCTTCAATATATAGAAGCATTATTGGTAGCTTATTATACTTGTCTGCAATAAGACCAGACATCATGTATACAACAAATTTACTTTTAAGGTTTATGCAAGAACCAAGTAAGAAGAATTTTGGAGCTGCCAATAAGGTGTTAAGATACATAAGAGGAACAACAGATTTTGGATTATGGTTTAAATAGGAAGAAAGCACTGATTTATAGGGGTATGCTGACAGTGACTAGGCAGGTAGCATTGATAACTTCAAAAGCATCTCAGAATATGTATTTAGCCTTGGGAGTGTTGTGTTCTTCTAGAACTTAAAGAAACAAGCTGTTGTTGCACAATCCTAAGCAGAAGCAGAGTATATATTTGCCGCAAATGCCTCTAATCAAGCAATTTGATTTAGAAAGATCATGTTTGATTTGGGATAACATCATCATGACAGTACTGTTATTTGGATAGACAACAAGTTGAATATTGCAATTGCTAAAAATCCCATTTATCATAGTAGAATTAAACATGATGTTAAGTTCCATATAAATGTTAAGTTCCATGCCATTAGAGAAGTTGAAAAAATTAGAGAAATATGCATTTGTTACTACAGCTCACAAGAACAATATGTAGACATCATGACCAAGGCAATTTCTAAAGTTCAGTTTGAATATTTGAGAGGGAAACTTGGAGTTTACAGAAAAAAATATCAATGAGAAGTGTTGAAGTTTGATATGTTTTCCAGATTTGTAATAAGATAAGATAGTTAAAGAATGTTTTAAATTCTAGTCTACTCAGTTAAAGTTAGAGAGTTAAGCTTAGATAACAAGTTTCTGATCCTAGAATTTGAATTTAAATAAGTTTCTGAATTTGTGATAAACTCATCAAAAATGTAATCTTTATATATCAAGATATCAATGAAAATAATTATTCCCTTCCAACATATCAAAATAGAAGCACTCACTGTACTAGTCATATTACTTAAACTTAAAAGAGTTTCAGTTGAGTTCAACTTAATTTTATAACACCAATGTTCTTAGAAATTTTTCCTGTAAAAAAGTTGTGCGACAAATTCAAGGTCTGCAATGCTCTAAGGTCTGTCATTTCCATAGGAATCTCTCCAGAAAACATATTATAGGAAAGATCTATCATTTTGACCAAATTGAGAATGATGTCATATTCATCAACTTTTTCTTTCATCACAAGTGATATATCCTCAATCACCACTAATGTATAAAGAGAGAGGCAGGGTTGAGTTGAACCAAATAAAAGCAGCGGATATTGTATAACATTGCCAATAAAATTGCCCATTGCCGCCATGGTGTTAAAGTTATTAATACATCTTGGTATGGTTCCAGAGAGATTGTTGTTCGCTAGATCTAGGATGTGCAGAAGAGCTAGATTACATAGTTTTACCGGTAGAGAGCCATGAAATTTATTTGAACGGAGGATGAGAATGATCATTCTTGAAAATCTTTCATCAATCCTTGGAATATTTCCAACAAACTCAATTTCACCAATGTCAAGTGTTACCAATCTTGTGCAATTTTTAAGTGACTCAGGTATCATCCCAGAGAGCTTATTGTTGCGAAGTTGTAAGGACCGAAGAGAACTTAACATGCCCAATGAGATTGGAAGGTTACTAGTAAATTTGTTGTTAGTTTAAGTACCAACAAAATTTGATAATTCATCCAACAATCAGGTATCTCTCCATGCAAAGAATTGTCTTCAAGGAGAAGAACTTGCATTCTCTTTGGCTCATTGATTCGGTAGCACAAGAAATTTGAGATTGATCCTGAAAAAGCACTATTGGAAAGATCTAGGGCAATTACAATGGAGGATATCAAAGGCAATGGACCCGAAAAATTATTTGAACTCAAGTTAAGAAACTGAAGTTGATCATTATAGGTTAGATTTGGTACCTCACCATGAATATGGTTTTGGGAGAGAACTATAAAATAAAATTGGGAAGTGGATTTCCAAAACTTATTTGGAATAGTACTTGATATTCCTGAGTTGGAAATATCTAGATAAATTAATTAATTACCCTACATAACAAGATCTCAATCCTAAAGCATCAAGTTGGAAAGGAGGAATCCAATCATAGCTCACTTTCAATGTCATTGTGTTATCACTAAGTAAGAAAATAGAAAGTCTTGTGAGATTGGCCAAGTGATTTTCGGAAAGAGTTCCATTTAATTTGTTATAATCAAGATCTATATTTCTCAAGGATGAAATTTGTCCCAAAGACAAGGGAAGAGGACCAGAAATAGAATTTACACTTAGGACTAGAGTTTCTAGGTTTTTAAATTGCCTAAGTTGATCAGTCAAGCGACCAAAAATTGAACTATTTCGCAAAAACATCGTCTCTAGTCCATCAGAAACACATCCTGAGAAAATATCAAAGATTTCGGATATCTCTTGATTCAATTTGACACCTGAAAGAAAGATTGTCCTTAAATTGCAAAGTCTTCCCATTGATCTTGAAATTCTTCCTCCGAGACTATTGTATGAGAAATCAAGCCAACTGAGGGAAGTCAAGTTTCCGATAGCATCTGAAATTGTACCTTGGAAACTATTGTTATAAAGACAAAGATACTCAAGATGGTTAAATTTAAACAGCCAGTTAGGTATTGAAGGGTTGAAATTGTTGGAAGATAAAGCAAGATGTTTAAGGGATGTTAAGTTCTGAAGTCCATTAGAAATTGCACCTTAAAAATTATTCACACTCAGATCAAGAAAGGTTAAATGACCAAGATCAAAAACCCAACTAGGAATTGAGTTATCAAATTGGTTGTGGGAAAGATCAAGGGTGGTGAGAGAAGAAAAATTTGCAATGGCTAAGGGGGGACTATGATGGAGTTGACAATTTGACAATCTCAACACTACCAAAGATGGGAGTGTATTTGTCGCCAGCAGCCAATCAAAGGCTTTGCTGAGTTTCACATAAGTAAGATCAAAGTGTTCCAAAAAACGAAAGACCAGCGAACCACCACAAATTCTGAACATATAAATGATTCTTACTGAGGTCAAGATATTGTAGATTAGAGAGATTTCCTAGTTGGTGAGGAATTGGTCCGAAAAGTTCACTTTCAGAAAGATTGAGGTATCTTAGATTCTTTATAAAACCAAGAAACTTGGGAATCTGAATTCCTTGGAAATTATTGCCACTTAAGTCTGCTTCAAATCTAGCAAAGAAGGATTTATCTTACCAACCAATGCTGACCTCAAATTGTTAGCTTCTTCTGGAGACTGAATGTGATGAGTGAAAGGATTTCGAAGATTGAGCTCAAGGATATGGCCTGTCACATTGTCACAGTCAATACCAGCCCATGTACAACAATCTCCATGTCCATCACCATCCAAGAAGCAAGCCGATTGGAAGGGTCTTTCAGATCTTGCTTGAACCTCAAAAGTGCTTCTCTCTCACTTTCAATGCAACCCACATAAGAGCTTCCTTTGCAGAAGCTAATGTTAATGGCTGCTATGACAAGGAACTCGAAGAAAAGAGGCAACAACAAAACTCATGCTTGTTTTCATTGCTATTCAGTAAAAGAAGTTTGCACGAGAATGTTATCATCAGTACCACCGCTATAAATAAGCCAATGCCCTGTTGCAAATAATCATATCTCAGCAATTGATCATCCATCTGATATTATCAATCTGGTGGGCCCGGAAATGATTCTTAAGGAAATATGGAAGAAGTAGCACTTGGGTACTCGGGTTTTCAAAATCCAAAATTCATGTTATCTCATTGTTACCTCCTACTTACGGAAATGATTCTTAAGCCAACTAAAGAGGACAACATACTCAGCTTTGATGTTTCTAACTTTTTCGTTACCAAAATTTCATATACATATGCAACCATCGAACTTTCATTTTCAATGATTTAAATTTTTAGTTTTGTAGATATACAACCGTCGACAAGTCTCTCTAATTAATATCAGAGTTGCATGCATGCTGGGGGCAATATTTGGCATCGTCTAATTGATTGAAGATATAATTTGTATAGCTTTTGATTAATATGCATAATTCTCTGCTAAAATTTACTTTGATAATTGTGAAAGTAATTTCCATGAATAATTGATATATTCTCAATCAAGATAAAATTATGTTGATCCTAGTATTTTTCTTCAAGTGTTTTTGCCTTCATTTATGTTGAAGTTTTAATACTATTGTTTGGACCATTAATTACTTTCAAGTTTAAGTTTTTAGATCAAATAGCATGATGTCAATAGATTTTATCCTATAACTTTGTCTTCCTTTCTCCCATCACTACCTTGATCATTTTGTATTCACACATCTTTTTTTTTTTTAATGAAAACCAAGCAAAATGAGGCAAATATATTAAGAGCTTGTTTGATTAAACTATTTAAGTAGAGCTTTTATAAGTAAATTTTTTACAAATAAAGCTTTTAAAAGTAGAGCTTTAAAGAAAGTCATTGATTATTTGATTGTCAATTAAAAAAATACTTTTAAAGTATTAAATCGTTTTACACAATATTGAATGTTCTTATATATTATTAAATTACCAAAAAAATATTTAATAAATGTCTAATAATTTTATTTATTTAGGTTTAAAATAAATTATATATAATAAAATTTACCATATATTTCATCAAATTCAATTTCTTAAAATACAAGAATTTAATTAAAGTTAATATATAAAAATCAGCAAAAAAAATAAATTATTGTTTTTGATACAAAAATTTAAAATAAAATAGTACTTACTAATGATAAAAAATTTTTGATAGAGTTTTGTGGAGACATGAAATTGCTGAGACATAGAAATATAATGACTTTTTAAAAAAAAGTTAAAAATATATAGTTGAATGGGGTTGACTTTTATTAAGAATATAATATGAAATTAAGATAATATTATTGGAGTATATGTAACAATATACAAATATAAAAAAATGTTTAAAAACCTTTTACTTCTAATTTAAGCTTTTATAAATAGAGACAAATAACTTTTTGAATTAGACCAAAAACATTCAAAATTTTTTAAAATAACTTTTGGTATTAAAAAGAATTTTTAAGTAATAAAGAAATCCAACTAAACATGCACTAAAAATAAAATGAAGCAACAAGAAAAGCCTCACATCATTTAAAAAAAAAAAAAACAACTAAAGTTGTGGAACAGCTAAAGAGAAAATCAGAAAACGAAATTGAGGAAAATCTCCAACAATCCTAAAAGAAAAACATCCAGGACTTGGTTGGAGGTTCTTCAAATAAAGTAGAATTAGAACAACTCAATCCCAAATTAGTAAAAATTATTTGCAACTTGATTTCCCTCGTGATACACATGAATATCTGTAAAAGGACATTTGAGAAATCCTCGCATGAAAATTTAACCACTCATTACAAATAATCCGAAGGGGGTTGAATTAAAGTGAACTAGATAAACAAGAGCTTCCATAGAGTCACTCTCGGGCAACAAAAGATCTTCAACCTGAATCATAAACATTTCTATAAGAGAAAATGACTAATCTTTCTAAGGTTAAGATTATTTCGCTTATATAGTAAGTTATAAAAACTTATTTGTCTTAAGTTCTAATAAGTATTCAAGTCAACAAAATTTTTAGAAACGATCTACGTAGCGCATTATAAGTTCAAGTAGTTTTTAGGAGGAGTGGCATTCACTAAGTATTCGATAAAATATCCGATGGTACTTGGGACTTACCATTCTCATTCAAAAAATTTATGTTACACCCACGTTACATCTTCACTACAACTTTCGATCCTTAATTTGGAAATTGCATTTGGGTATCTTGGATTCTCCATTGAACCAAGAAATAATAGAATTTGAAATGCTTCAAAACCATTATAGCTCAAGTTTAAGTGATTCAAATGCTTGAAATCAAATTGTGAAGATTGATGATTAAAAATTATGTATAGGATAGTTTTGAGCCATGCTAATGAGAAGGAGATGCCTAACAGAAGTGTAAAGACACACAAAGCACTGAAACACAAACCAATGCAGTACTTAGAGGCTAGGGCACAGACATATAAGGCCACGGCACCACAAAGTCTGTGTATAGGTGCCAAAGGGAAAGAAAATGGCGCCACAGCACCCTGGAGAATCAGGATAGCACCATGACGCAAACTTTCAACCCAATCCTAAGTTGCGGCGGCCCAAACACCTGGAGATCCTGGCGCCATGGTGTGGCCAAGTGAGGCCGCGACGCCAGTGGTGATTTCTCTTTGCGAATTTCTTGTTTTACCATGCATAAATTTTTTCTCTAAATACAACTCGAATTAGGGTTTAATTAAGAAGTAATAGAACTATACATAAGTCTTTGTTTTTTCTTGAGAGACATCACAAAAATTGAGAGTATTTATTGTCATCCCTTTAAGATAGATCTTTGTGAGATTAGGATTTTAATCCAGAACGTAAATAATTAGTGAACTATGTAAATTTTTGTGTCAAATGATTAAATTCTTGCTTTCTATTTTTCTCATTGATCTTTTGTATTCGGCATTTTCAAGTAGTTGTATGTGCAAAACCCCAACACAAGAAAAGAAGGATTTATCTTACCAAACAACATTGACCTCTCACGAGCTTTATATTAGCCAAAAGATTCGTAACCCAGAGATATATATTCATGATCAGCATAAGATTCGTAATCCCGAAGTACAGCATTTCCAAGTTGCAGCTGAAGAACATGGTTTGTGAAGTTCTCACAGACAACACCAACCCATTTACAACAATCTCCATCACAAATCCAAGACGAAATTCTGTTGGAGGGATCACTAAAATCTTGCTTGAACCTTAAAATTTAAGTGCTTCTCTCTCACTCTCAGTGCAACACACATAAGCGGTTCCATTGCAGAAGGTAATAAGGTTAATTGCTGCTATGGCAAGCAACTCAAAGAAAAAAATGGCAATACTAACAACACTCATGCTCGGTTTCATTGTAACAGTACTGAAAGAGAACTGTGCATGAGAATGTTATTGATGGCAATGCTATTTATAGTCCTTTTGATAACAAGGCCAATGCCCACTTGCAAAATAATCTTTAACTTATCTCAACAAATCAGCTTCCACTCCAAATTATCAATCTGGTTAACGTGGAATCTAGTTTGGAAAATACAGCAAGGACCTAAGTCTTCTCTATAATCCAAATTTTAACATCATCCGGCTGTGACCTCCACCCAACGAAGACTACTTTAAGTCAATTAAAGAGAACAAGATAAAAGTTTATTAAAAAATTATTTTGGAAAAAAAATTTTATACTCTTATTAAAAAATTGATAATTAAATAATTTTGGTTGAATAAGAATTGAGATAAATAGTAAAGTGGAGAGTTATAAGAAATTTAGAATGTGTGAGACACGTATGGAGAAGTCTAGGACGTATGGGACATGAAGAGGGAAGCAAAACGGAACTCAAAGATACGAAAGAAGTAAGAAAACGCGAGAGAAAGCTGCCAGGCTTGAGCGCCGCGGCGCCCATTACAGAAGCCCAGCGCCGCGGCGATGGGCGTGATTTCAGCCAGCACCGCGACACCCAGGGACGAGCGCCGCGACGCTAGAACGCTTGAGGATGTCCATTTTTCATTCGGATTTCGAGTTTTGAAAAGTTTTGGACTTCCAAAATAAGTGGACTCTTACTTCAACAAGGAATAGGGTTAGTAGGCACGAAATACACCCTATATAAATACTTGTAAACCCTTTATTTGAGATCAAGCATTAAGAAAGACTCTAAGAGAAGGGAAAAACTGGGTAGACACTAAGTGCTTGTGTGCGCTAGGGTGGAACCGTCGTTTAGGTGATCATTGTTCATGGTAGATCAAAGGTTCACTAAACATTAGGTCCTTTTGAGGGTTCTTTAAATTGGGTTTGCCTTGTAAAATCTCTAGGAAACTATAATAAGAGAGGCTAGAATCCTTGGATCCACCATGGATGTAGGCAATTGGCCGAACCACGTAAGATTGTGTTGTGCTATTTTATTTTCTACTTTGAATTCTTGTTGTTTTTGCTTAATTAACAGGTTATTCCGCTGCGTAAGGAAATTAGGGTTCTAGGTTGAATCTTGAGTTCTTTGCTTCAATATAACCTCGAAAGGGAGAATGACGTTTCCTCCTTTAACAACTCTCTTATCATATATATATATATATTATTAATGTAAAATATTATTTTCTATTATGTATTTATCTTAAGCCTATAAAAAGGCAAATTTTGTATATTATTTGATACAGTAAAATATACTCCCTTTATATTTTTCACATAGTATTAGAGCTATTGTTTTTTTACTGTCATTTTGTTTAGTTGGAGATTTGTCAAATTTTTTTTTAAAACTAGTAGAAATCTATCGAAGTTTTTCGAAAAGTCGCCGTAGTGACCGCCCATCTTAGATTAATTTTTCGGCCGTTTCAATGCAGTCGACGACGAGCCAATCGGAGGTTGGAAACCGTCCCATGCGTCACCTGAAGCCCACTGCCACCAGCCACTGTCATTTTAGATCCCGACTATTCTATGGCTACGTGACAGACATTGCCCCAACCAAAAGAATCCTTAGTCACCGACCGTTCAAATGCTACCGAGTTTACACCAATCGAAGGTCAGATCCGGTCGAATGCACCGCTTGAAGTTTACTGTCTTCACTTAAGGGCCTGTTTGCAAACTTTTTAGTATTTTAAGGACAAATCTTAATATTCTATTTATTGGGACTTTTTTAAAAATTTCAAAAGTTTTGGGAATTTTTTTATAATTATAATATTTTTAAGGGGTAGTTTTATAATTTTAGAAAAATATAGGGGTTACTTTATAATTATTAAAAGTTAAGGGGTTATTTTTATAATTAATATAAAATTCAATGGCCAATTTGTAATTACTTAAAGTTAAGAGATCAATTTATAATTCTTAAAAGTTTGGAGTTAACTTATAATTAGTATTATTTTAGAGACTAAGTTGTCATTAATTAAAAAAGAAAAATAAGGTTTTGGAATTTATGGATAAGTGTGATACTTTTCATTATTATTCTGTTAGTTCTATTCTACTTAAGTCGTGCCACATACGTGAACCATCTCAAAGTATTACTTTTATAGGACCTACTATTACTACTGCACAGGATAGTGCGAATCGTTCCCCTAATAACCTTAAATCTTTACTCAATCTACTCCTTTCTAATTCTGGTAAACCCTTAATTTCTGCTTCTTCTAATATTTCAAGTAATTCTTCTTAGTATTTTGACTCTGCATGTTGTAATCACATGACTTCTGATCCTATAATTTTCTCCTCTAAAACTCTTAATTTCTATTTACCATCTATTAAAATTGCTAATAGTTCTCTCATGGAAATTAACCATGTTGGTCAAGTGTCTTGCCATAATCTCTCTGTATCTGACACTTTTTTTATTCCTAACCTGACATTAAATCTTTTGTCTGTTAGTCAATTGTACGAATTTGGTCTTAATGTCTTGTTTACTGCTTCTGGTTGTTGTATGCAAGATCCAAAGACTGGTTATACGCTTGGGACAGGCCGTAAGGTTGGACGTCTGTATGAACTTATTTCTTTAGATATACTTTTTTTGTATCCTTCGGTTACAGCATCTATTTCTTTAGTGCCTTCATTATATCTTTGGCACTCTCGTTTAGATCATGTGTCAGTCAATCGCATCCAATCTCTGGTATCTAGTGGTCATTTAGGTATCGTTTATGATAATAAAGATGATTGTCTTACTGTCCTTTAGCTAAACAACCAGTCTTATCTTTTGATAATAGTACTATTGTCTCTCATGCTCCATTTGATTTTGTACATTCTAATATATGGGGTTCTTCTTCAAATGCCACAATGGGAGGATCCAAATATTTTGTGATCTTCGTTGATGACTATTCTCGGTATACTTAGTTGTTTTTTGTGAAACAACGATCCGAATTTACTAAAATTTACCAAGATTTTGCTCAGATGATTAAAACTTAGTTCTTATGTCCTATTAAAGTTTTTCGTGCTGATAATGCCATGAAGTATAGAGATTTTGATTTTCATAATCTTTTACAAGAATATGGTACTATATGTCAAAGGTCTTATCCTGATACATTTCAGCAAAATGGGAGAACTGAACATAAACACAGACATATTTTAGACACTACTCGTGCTCTTCTTATCTCTTCATCTTATCGTGAATGTGTTTGGAGAGAAGCTGCTTTGATCGCTGTCTTTACCATTAATCGTATTCCTTCTTCTGTTATAGAGAACAAGTTACCTTATGAGCGTCTTTATAGAACTCCACCTCATTATAAACTCCTCAAAGTATATGGTTGTATTTGTTTTGTCCTACTTCAAAAATATGAGTACACTAAACTCGAGCCACGTACTCGATTATGTTGCTTCTTGGGATACGGGATAAAACATAAAGGTTATAGGTGTTGGGATCCTATTATCTAACCATCTTCGTGTTTCTCGTCATATAGTCTTTCTCGAGCATACAATGTTTTCTTTTGTATCTAACTTTAAATTTGTATCTCCTCTTATGTTACAATTTTTTATAGATAATTTTGTTAATTTTTTCTCGATACTTCATTTACAAATATTTCTTCTAAGTTTCATACAGGTGAATCTGCTGAAACGACGCCTGTGTCTGAGTCTTATACCTCGTCTAAAAGATCTGCTCTCAACATCTTAAGGCTTTCTTTACACCCTCTCTTTGTCGTTCATTTCGGGTAAGAGAACTTTCTATTAAACTTATTAATTATCACTGTTTCTTTATTACCCTTTCTTTATATGAGCCTTAATCATATTTTGAGGCTAATTCTAATCCTGTTTGGCAACAACAATAACAAAAAAATTGCAGGCCCTTGAGAAGTCACATATTTAGGATTTTGTTACTCTTCAATCTAATAAAACTGTCATTGGATACAAATGGGTGTACAAAATCAAGACCAAATCTAATGGATCTATTGAATATTATAAAACCCACATTATTGCCAAAGGCTTTACTTAAGAATATGGAATTGATTATGAAGATACTTTTGCCTTAATTGCTAGATTTACTTCTGTTCGAAGTTTATTGCCTGTTGCTGTTATTCGTGGTTGGACATTATTTCAGATGGATGTCAAAAATACTTTCCTTAATAGTGATCTCATTGAAGAAGTGTATATGAAGCCTCCCTCTGGTTATCCACATCCTCCAGGCAAAGTCTGTAAACTTCGTCGTGCTCTATATGGTCTTAAACAAGCTCCTTATGCATAGTTTGCAATGTTTAGTGAGACTATTCTTTAGCATAGTTTTCAATCTAGTCCCTATGACTCAGCTCTTTTTGTCCGCAAGACAGCATAAGGTCGTGTTCTCCTTATTATCTATATCGATGATATGATTATCATGGATGATGAGCTTTTTGGTATTTCTACTCTCAAGAACTTTCTTCAGCAACACTTTGAAATGAAAGATCTTGGTAACCTTAATTATTTCTTTGGCCTTGTAGTACTATCGGACTCTATTGGGTATTGTCTTTCTTAGGCTAAATATGCATCCGATCTACTTGCCAAAACTAGGTTGAGAGATAATAAGACTGCCTCTACTCCTCTAGAGCCTAATGCCAAAATCCGATCCTCTGATAGTACTCTTCTCAGTGATGCTACCCTCTATCGTCAGTTGGTTGGTAGTTTGGTCTACCTTACGGTTACTCGCCCAGACATTACTCATATTGTTTATGTTATCAGTTAGTTTATGACCGCTCCTCGTACCTCTCATTATGCAGCAGTTCTTCGTATTCTACGTTATCTCATAGGTACATTTTTTCACAGTCTCTATTTTTCAGCTCACTCTCTTCTAGTGTTACGAGCTTATGCTGATTCAAATTGAGCGGGTGATCTTATAGATCAACGATCAACTATTAGATTTTATGTTTTTTTGGGTGATTCTCTTTTTTCATAGAAAAGTAAGAAATAGACAGTTACTGCTCACTCAAGTACTGAAGCTGAATACCATGCTCTTGTAGATACTACCTAAAAAATTGTTTGGCTCCGCTGGCTTCTTCAAGATATAGGTATTTTTCACACTAAAGCTACACATCTTTATTGTGACAATCAAAGTACTATCCAAATTGCTCACAATGATGTTTTTCATGAGCGGACTAAACATATTGAAACAGATTGTCATTTTGTTCGGTAACACGTTTCTCAAAGCATTATCATGCTCCACTCCATCTCATCTGAGGAGTAACCTACTGATATCTTTACCAAATCTCTACTTTCACGCCGTTTTTATGATCTAATCTTTAAACTCAAGTTTGTTTCTACGTGCCATCTTGAGTTTGAGGGAGGTATTAAGGAATTATTCTAGAATTATTCTGGAATGATTACTTTATACTCTCCTACCATATATATATATGTTATTAATATAAAATATTATTTCTTATTATGTATTTGTCTTAGGCCTTTAAAAAGGCAAATCTTATATATTATTTGACATAATAAAATATACTCCGTTCACATTTCTCACAAAGCTTTTGAATATTCTAACTTACATCTCTTTCAAAATATCTATGGCACTCAAGGAAATAAGAAATTTTCTTTTGAAAGTAAAAAAATCTGGCTAAGTTAGTTTATAATATTGAAGTGATAATAGCCAAAGAGTTGAGTAGCCAAGATTTTTTCTTTTTCCTGAAAAAAATGAACAAAATTACAGACTCAATTTATATTACAGATACCTTGTAATATATTCATGCACTTTTATTAAACTGATCCAATTTAAGGTTCTAATATATTCCTAAGCTCTTTTTATTTTTTTGGTTTTGCAAATATGCAATTCCGTCAACTAGTTTTTATCAAGACTGGATTTACGTCCACTTTGGGGCTAACATTGATATTATTTGATTGATAACGAAATAATTTGTACAGTTTCCATTTACCTTGAGAAATTCTTTATGTGAGATAAGGAACATTACTTTTTTTTCAGAGTAATTGATACATTGTCTCTTTTAAGAGAAAATTAATTCTCTTAAATGTTTTCTTTTAGAAGATATTAGATTTTAGAACATTATCTTTTTAGAAGATTCATTGTTTCATTCGGAAGACCTAGATCAAGTGTTGGAAGGTCTTTCAAAAGAGTCAAGATGCAACTCTAGCGTGTTAACTGCGCAATATTCAGAGGTTAAAGGGAAACTATAAATTGCCTTATGTTGTGAATAATAGGATGAAGAAGCAAAAATTTTGAACTAGAATGCAAAGTGTAAATATAAATAAACACTTTTGCAAATATATTAATATTTGTATTTGTTTCTCACTTGTACATAAATGAAAGAACTCACCCATATTTATAAAGTGAGAGAATGAGAAAGAAATGAAATCTTTTCAATGTGAAATTTTGGTCGAGGGCACTGTTCACTTATACGGTACTGTTTATCTATACGACACTGTTTACTTGTACAATATTGTTCACTATTATATTTATAACACTCCCCCTTGGACTCCACCATAATCCCAACTTTCTCTTTAAGCTACACCATTTTTAATTGTACTTTACATTACCAAGGAAAAACCTAGTAGGATAAAAAACTTAAGCAAAATAAATACAACTCTATTTTGTACAACAGTGTCGAACGTGTTTAATACTGTCTGATTAAAAACCTTGCTAGTAAAACCCAGTGGGATAAAATCTGGTCGAAGGAAAAAAGAGTGTAGTACACGTTTGTAACTAGCACTTTTCTTCTTTTGAAAGAATATGCTCCCCCTCAAAATAACATCTTATCAGTTTGCTAATTTATTGAGATGACGCATGTCAATCTTGTAAACCAGTCTTTAAAAAATTGAAGTTGATAGAGATTTAGTGAACAAATCTGCAAAGTTGTCAGTAGAACGTATTTGTTTCACATCAATCTTCTTGTTTTGTTGTAGTTCATGGGTGTAGAAAATTTTTGGAGAGATATGTTTGGTTCTATCTCCTTTGATATATCAGTCTCTAATTTGAGCAATACAAGCTGCATTATCTTTATATATTGTTGTTGGAATATCTGTTGCAGAAGGTAGGCTACATGTATTCTGAATGTGATGAATGACGGATCGTAGCCATATGCATTCCCTACTTGCTTCGTAGAGTACAAGAATCTCAGAGTGATTTGATGAGATGACAACAAAAGTTTACTTTGTGGATCGCCATGAGATTACTGTATTGTTGTAAGTAAAAACATAACCTATCTGTGAGCGAGATTTATTGGGATTAGATAAGTACCCAGCATCTGCATATCTAACTAGACCTGAATTTTCTGTTAGTTCATTAGAATAAAATAGTCCCAAATTTATTGTTCCACATAGATAATGAAATATATGTTTGACACTATTCCAATGACATCGAGTTGGTGAAGAGCTAAATCTTGCCAATAAATTTACTGCAAAAGCTATGTTCGGTCTAGTACATTGGGCTAAATACAATAAAGCACCAATTGCATTTAGATATGGTACTTATAGACCAAGTATTTTCTCTTCATCTTCTTTGGGACGGAATGGATCCTTTTTAAGATCAATAGACCGAACAACCATAGGGGTACTTAATGGATGGGCTTTATCCATATTGAATCTTTTTAAAATCTTTTCAATATAGGTAGATTGATGGATAAAGATTCAATTTGATTTATACTCGATTTGCAAGCCGAGACAGTATTTGGTATTCCCTAGGTTTTTTATTTCAAATTCCTTATTTAAGTATTCTATAGTTTTCAAAAGCTCTTTAGGAGTCCCGATCAAATTCACGTCATCCACATATACAACTACAATAGCAAATCCAGTGTTTGACTTCCTTATTAATACACATGGACATATTGGGTTATTAATATAACCTTCTTTTATCAAATATTCACTTAGACGGTTATACCACATGCGCCCAGATTATTTTATTCCATGCAAAGATTTCTGTAGCTTGATTGAGTACAAATTTCGATTATATGCTTCAGGCATTTTAAATCCTTTAGGAATTTTTATATAAATATATGTGTCAAGTGATCCGTATAGATATGTCATTACTACATCCATAAGATGTATACCAAGATTTTTTGAGATTGCCAAACTTATCAAAAATCTAAATGTAATTGTGTCCATCACGGGGGGAATAAGTTTCATCATAATCAATACTAGGTCTTTGCAAGAAACCTTGAGCAACAAGTCTTACTTTGTATCTAATGACTTCATTGTTTTCATTACGTTTCCGTACAAAAACCCATTTATGTCTTACGGGTTTGATATCTTCAGGTGTCCGGACTACAAGTTCAAATACTTCCCGTTTAGTTAGTGAAGTCAATTCTGTTTGTATTGCTTCTTTCTATTGAAACCAATCATGGCTTTCTCTACATTCATCAACAGATTGTGGCTCAAAATCATCATTCATAATTTCAGTAGCTACTTCAAATGAGAACACATTATCAATGATTGTTTTATCTCGTTCTCACATTTCTCTTGTATAAACATAATTTATACTATTTTCTTCATTTTGAAACTCTTGTGTCTCTTTTAGGACTAATATTTCTTTTAAAACTTTTGTCTGTTCAGGGACATGTGTCACTTCAGGGACTTGTGTCTCTTTAGAGACTATTAATCCTTTTGTTGTTTTAGAGAATGTAGATTCATTTGTTCGAGCATTATTTTTAATAGAATCTTGTGTTTTTATTTTTCTTTTTCATAGAACAGTATCCTTTGAACTAATTGGTCTACCAATCTTCTGGCGTGCTACGGATGATTCATTTGCTGCTATTTGATTAGATTATTCTACAAGAACAATCACCCGGCTGGTGTATTAGCAGTTGGTATATATGATTTGGTTACTTTTGATGCATCTGTAAATACGTCTGGTAATTAATTTGCTATTCTTTGAAAATGAACAATTCTTTGCACCTTATTTTCACATTGAGCTATACGGGGGTCTAAATGAGACATAGTAGTCATTTTTCAAGAAAGTTCATACCTTACTTCAGGAGGAAAATTTCTTTCCCCTAATGATGGGAATATTGTCTCATCAAAATGGCAATCCGCAAATCGTGCGGTAAATAGATCACCTGTCAGGGGTTCAAGATATCTTATAATTGATAGTGAGTTAAAACCAATATAAATAGCGACGTTGAGGTCCCATCTTAGTGCGTTGATGAAGTGCTATAGGTATATATACAACACAATCAAATGTACACAAATGGGATATATTAGGTTGATGACCAAGTATAAGTTGTAATGGAAAATATTAATGATAAGCAGTGGGTGTAAAATGAATTAATGCTGCAGTATGCAATATAGCATGTCCCCATGCAAGAGTTGGTAATTGTGCGTGCATTAATAAAGTATGTGCAATTACCTGAAGTCGTTTAATTAAAGATTTTTCCAATCCATTTTGTGTGTGAACATGTAGTGCAGGATGTTCTACTTCAATTCCCACTGATATATAGTAGTCATCAAATGTTTTGGATGTAAACTCACCAGCATTGTCTAAACGTATTGTCTTAATAGGGTATTCTGAAAATTGTGCCCTTAATTTAATAATCTGTGTCATTAATTTTGCAAATGCAATATTTCGTGTAGACAATAAACACACATGTGACCACCGCGCAGATGCATCAATTAAAACTATAAAATACCGAAAAGGTCCACTGGGTGGATGAATTGGTCCACATATATCTCCTTGGACCCTTTGTAAGAATGATGGAGATTTTAGAATGATCTTAGAAAGGGATGGTCTAACTATGAGTTTGCCTTGTGAGCAAGCAATACAAAATTTTTATTGGATAATAGAATCTTCAAGTTCTTTAACGGATGTCCATGAGAATTTTCAACTATCGTACGCATCATTATTGATCCTGGATGACCAAGACGGTCATGCCATAGTGTAAAAGTTTTTGGATCACTGAACTTCTGGTTCATTACTGCGTAACTTTCAGTTGAATTTATAACTTTATAATATAAACCCGATGATGAAACATGAAGCTTTTCAAGTATGCATTTCTTGTTTGAGACATTAGAAGTAATGCAAAGATATTCTATATTATTTTCATTTAAGGTCTCAATGTGATATCCATTTCGGCAGATATCTTTAAAGCTCAGCAGATTTCTTCTAGGATCTATCAGCATATAAAGCCTTATTTATATATAATTTTGTTCTATTTTCTAACAAGATTGTTACTCTTCCAGAGCCTTCAATTAGATCTACAAGACCTGATATAGTATTAACTTTCCTTTCAATCATTGTTAGTTTTGAGAAATATTTTTTATCTTTTAAGATAGTGTGTGTAGTTGCACTGTCAGCCAAATAGACATCCCCATCTTTTCTCTCTAGAGTGGACAGTTCATTTTTGGAAGCTATATCCTTTAATAAAATATTTAACATTAGAAAGTAAAATAAAAATTACAAAAAACAAATGAAGAGAAACCAACACAATAAATATTAAAAACAAGAAAATATACAACATACTGACATAAAATAAAAGTACAAATATGACGTAATAGAGCTTTAAATAATTAATGTCCCATTTTTAATTTTCAAAGAAATCAGAGACTTTTAGATGAGAGTGATCTACAGGATCCGATTCATCAATAAGATTTGTCTCTATATTCTTCCCCTTTCCTTTGGCAAATGTCTCATAAGACTCAATTTGATTTTTTGGTGCACGACATGTACGTGACCAATGCCTCTTTTTACCACATCGGTAACATACATTTTCATGATACTTAGGGCATTTGATTTTCATATCATTTTCTCTGTTTTGGTGCTTCTGTCTTCCTTTAATATATCTATATCTTTGGTATTTATAACTACCTCGAGGGTAATAATCACGCCCTCTTCCTATTTCACGACCACGTCTAACATTATTATGAAAATTTGCATTCACTTCAGGGAATGGTTAAGAACCTGTTGGACGTGATTCATGATTTTCAATAACAATTCATTATTCTGTTCAGTAACCAAAAGACATGAGATTAAGTCTGAATATTTTGTATACCATAGTTCACGGTACCATTGCTGTAAAACCACATTAGAAGTATGAAAGGTTGAGAATGTTTTTTCTAACATATTATGCTCTGTCACTTTCTCCTTACATAATTTCATCTGTGAGGTAATTCTGAATAAGGCAGAATTGTATTCAGCAACAGTTCTATAATCCTGCAATCACAGGTTCATCCATTCATATTTTACTTTTGGGAGGAACACATTCTTTTGATGGTCAAATCTTTCTTTTAAATTTTTTCAGAGGATATGCCGATCCTCTATGGTCAAATATTAAGCTTTTAAGCTTTCATGTATATGGTGACGAAGAAAGATCATTACTTTCGCCTTGTCCTACAGGGATGTACAAATTTCTTTTTCAATAGTCTTTCTCAAACCACTGGCTTGGAGGTGCATTTTAGCATCCAGCACCCATAATAGGTAGTTTTTTTCTAGAGACATCAAGTGCAGGGTTTTGCAAGTTTGTCTAAGACATTTTATTTAGAGGGCCTTTAGATATGGAAGAATAAAATTAAAATTAATATATATTATATTAACCTTATGCAGAATATCAAAAATAATATTTAAGAGGCATGACCTTCTATATATGTCACATTGTAAAATATAAATATTAAAAGTAAAGTTCTAGAGGCATTGCCTTCCTTAAACAGAATAATAATAATTAAAAAGCTTGACATATATAAAGCAATAGCAATTAGGAGGCATAGCCTTCCATTCAATTAAGTAGTAATAATAATATAAAGCATATAATTAGTACAAGAACTTCTTATTTCAAAAACTGAATTATGACCAGAATGAGCCAAAGTAGTAAATGGGTTAAACCGAAGATCCCCAATTTACTTTATTGACTATCTAGAATATATTTGGTCTTTTATAAGAAATTCGTTATTTAATAATTCTAAGGTAGTAAAGACTTAAAGTAAATTATTACAATTATTTTAGAGGGCATATCCTCTCAAATTGTGCAAGAAGTAAATAATAGAAAATAAATTGCATAATTTAAGAGAGGGTGTGATTTACAACCAAGGCGACAGATCCGACCGACTGGTTATCCCACATAATATTTAAAATTTAAGAGAGTGTGAATCACATAAATAATAGAAAATAAATTGCATAATTTAAGAAAAGGTGAGATTTATAATTAAGGCGGCAGAGCCGACCGACCGGTTATTTCACATAATATTTAAAATCTAAATGAAAGAAAGTAAGTAATTCTTACTTGTAGTTATCACAAATCATGTTGTGACTGTCGCGAATCGTGCTAATAACGTGTTGTAAATAATAGAATGAAGAAGCAAAAATTTTGAACTAGAATGCAAAGTGTAAATATAAATAAACACTTTTGCAAATATATTAATATTTGTACTTGTTTCTCACTTGTACATAAATAAAAGAACTCACTCATATATATAAAGTGGGGGAATGAGAAAGAAATGAAATCTTTTCAATGTGAAATTTTGGTCGAGGGCACTGTTCACTTATACGGTATTATTCATTTATATGATACTATTTATTTATATAATACTGTTTACTGTACGGTACTGTTCACTATTATATTTATAACACCTTATAGTATTTTAAGTATTATTCACTTACTCCCACGTTTTATATTATCTAAAAAAATATATATTATTATAAAGATTTTATTTAATATTAACTATTTATTGTACTATTACTAATTTACTTTCACATATTATTTTTATTTTTATATTATATTTGTTATTAATATTAATATTTTTTAATTCATTAATATTAAAAAGAATAAATATCTTATAGTTGTTTTTTGTTCTTTTAAAACATAATGACTTAAAAATAATGAAAATATAAAATTGTAATATATTTATTCATTCTCAAAAAGTATTAAATACTAATTTATTTAAAAATTATTATTTTTTAAATATTGAATTTCATTCATAAATTTTTTAATGACAATAGCATTAAATACCTTTTGAGAAAGAATAAATATATTATGGTTTTATTATTTTTTTTTGTAATTGTGTTTTGAAAAAAAAAACTATAAGGTATTTATTGTTTCTAAAAAAGTATTTAATATTAATGCATTAAAAAATATTAATATTAATAAAAATATAATATACAAAAAACAATAACATAACAAAACTATTTATCCTTCCATGATAATATAAATATGTTATGATTTTAATTATTTTAATATTATTTTTAAAAACATTATATTAATAATTTATGAAAACTAATAATGTCAAAGTAGATTAGCAAAAACATAATAAATAGTTAATGTTAGATAAAATTTATGTAATAGTAAAGATTTTTTTGAATAATATGAAACATAAAAAGGGTAAGTAATAGGCATCGCTCAAAACACTAGGGGGTGAAATTTATAGTTTTTTGAGGTTAAACATGTTAGGGTACTGTTTCTTGTGCACATAGTAAAAAATATCTTGGGGCTTATTTGTTTTTTTTTTTCACTTAATGTTGAATATGGCTAAATTTCATTAATTAAGCTATTAAGTTATTTGTTTTCTAACTTAATAGGGATTTTAAGTCAATTTTAGCTGAATTTAAAAAAGTAAATTTTTTTAACTTTTTGGTTGAATATAAAAAGTTTAAATTATTTAATTAATTTTTTTTCTAAAATATTTATACTTATAGATATATTTATAATCCTATCCATATAAAATTCTTTTTTCTTTAATGTTAGTTATATACGTACTTTTTCTTTTTTGGTAATTTCTTTTTTTCTCAACTCAACCAATCAAGATTTTAATTATTTTCTAGATAAATCATTTCTTCTCTATTCACTTTAAATTAATTAAACTCAACTCCACTTTTTTTTAATTCTAAAAAGAATTATTGACATGAATTTAATTTTATTAAGTGATATTGTTTTTTAATATGGTGAAAATAAAAAGGTATTATTTATTGTATCTATTACCAATTTTTTGAATTAATAATTAGATTATTATGTCGAGTTAAAAAATGAAAATGAGAGTCAAAATAAAATGTCAAGTTCAAGTAGTACTTCTAACACAATAGACCAAATTTTTATACGATAACTTCGAGATACAATTACAAATTAATTGTTTAAAATATATAATTAGTATTTTTAAAAAAATTGTACACTTTTATTATTTTGATGAATATCATATTAATGTTTTTTTTATAGACTTTTTAGAATAATTATTTTTGTTCCTTTTTTGTTTTGTAATAAATTAGAATTATTTGTTAGGATTTGTGTTCATGTGTCATCTAAATTTTGTATGAATATTATATTTTCATGAGTTTAGTGAAAACTCGTATAGATATACATGTATTTAGTAAAAATTGGATACTGAACTAGACTCAATAAAGATCTCTAATAGATATCTCATAAAATTTGTTAGTGGAGAGTCTTCTCGAGTTGAGTAGTATTCGTAGTCCCTTAACTTGAGCACCACAGTAAGCTTGTGAGTGATCCACCATATTTAACGTTATGCACATGTTAGAGACCTTTCATAGTTTGACTGCTACGTGTTGGTAGGTATGATCCGATACTCATGGAGTATGGTAAGTCTGTATATAGAATCCGTCAGCTTTTATGAGTGAGTTAAATATCCAGATGCTCATATCGGGAAAGAGTTTCTCGTGCTATAAACAATATTGTAAAAGAATTTACATATATTATTTATTGGAATACAAATCAAAAGAGATAAGTTTATGGTTGAGTAATAGGGGACTTAACGGTGTTGATCTATGTCTCCACTCTTTAAAGATATTTATGATAGAGGGATTGTACAAATATGAATTAACCTCAATTTGTATAGTTTAACTCACCATTTTGTTTTATCTATAACGTGTGTGTGCAAAGCATCGGTTATGGACTTATGAAAATATTTTATGAGACAAAATGGGTGTGAGTCTAGGGAGTCTCACTATATATAGTGTACTCGTTGAACACGTGGGTAGCGCATCGGATCAAATTGTTCAATCCGAAAAGTTTTTAGAAAATATAAATTTATTTCAGGGTCTCTCGGGGAATAGTTAAGGTTTAAGTGTTAAACCTAAAATTGTGTTAAGTGAAACTTGACACTTTTATCTACCTAGTGTATGTCTCAAATTGTGTCAATAATTTATATGGGTACGAAATTGAGCATTGGTAAATATAGCTACCATTTAAATAAAATAATTATTGTTGTTTAAATTAAATTAATTATTTACTTATTTATTTCAGGATGTCTTGGGGAGTAGTTAAGATTTAGCTGTTAAACTTAAAATTGTGCCAAGGGAGACTTGACAATTTTATCTACCTAGTGTATATCTCAAATTATGCCAATAATTTGTATGGGTACTAAATTGAGTATTGGTAGATATAATTACTATTTAAATAAAATAATTATTATTTTATTTAAATTAAATTAATTATTCACTTATTTATTTTAGAGTCTCTCGGGGAGTAGCTAAAGTTTAAGTGTTAAATCTAAAACTGTGCTGTGTGAGACTTTATACTTTTATTTATTTAGTGTATGTCTCAAATTATGTCAATAATTTATATAGATATTAATTTAAATATTAATAAATAAATAAATAAATTAACTTTTAAAAATGATGCGCTTGTAGGTAAATTAAAATTTCTTTCTCAAAATATGTTTGTCATTATTATATATTATTTTAGATTATATATTGAATGCTCAATTTATTTTCATTAAACTTTGATTTAATAAACAAGAAGTGGTGCAAAATATTACCACTATTTGCTTCTAAATTTTGTCATAAAAATGGCTAAAGAAATTGTAGTATGACAAAGCAATTAAATTGTCTTGTCATATGTTTGGTCAAATGACTATCAAGTCACTTTTAATTTGTTAAATGAAAAGCAAGTTTACCTATATATATATATATGGTAGCCGAGAGAAATAAATGGGGTGTATTAATTGAAAGTGAAAAGAATTAAGTTGTTAAGTTTACATGACTAAGAGAAAAGAGTGAATTTTTTTAGAGGTTAAGTGCTAACCTTAATAGTTCGAGAGATAGAAATTTAATAGAAGTAAGTGTTGCTTCAAATATTTTAAAAATGGAAGTTATTATTTTAGCTTGAGAAAGCTTACCACGTCTTCAACTAGAATTGTTCAAAGTACGCTTTGATTGTGAGTCCCCTAATCTCATTAGTATAATAAAATTATTTTATTGTGTGTTATATTTTCATTATGTTGCATGTGAGACATGCGATATTATAAATTATTTAAAATGCACACATTCACTCATAATACAGTACACACGCATACAACACCAACATTATCAAAGTTGTCTTACTACTTTAAAAAAGCATTTTCTAAAAATTTACCATAAAATATTTAAATTTACATTGTTTTAATATTAATTTAAATAAAAAAGTATTAATTTATCTATACATTTATAGTTTTTTATTATTAATTCAACATTAAAAATTTATAAGGGTACAAGTATAAAACAATTAGTTTTGAACTTGTTTTTAATCAAAAAAATAAAATACTTAATACTTATATTCAAATATTAAGCTGAAAAATAAATAAATTATTCAAATTTAGTCATTCAACTATATTCAATATTAAGCTCTGTTCTACATTCAACCAAAAAAACAAGCGCTACCTTAGTCTTCAATAATTGTTAATGTATTTATGCAAAAATTCAATGTTTCACAAAAGAACAAAACATGTAAGACATTATGTTTCACTTCATTAGAGAAGTTATATCTAAGGGTGAGCTTGAGGTAAAAAATATTTCAACCGAAGAAAATCCAGCTGATATTAGAGCAAAGGTACTACCATTAAACAAGTTCAATCACTGCCTCAATTTACTTAATATTAACAAAGGTTAAGAAGCTGGTAAGATGGAGCTATGATGAAGGAAGCTAATTTTCTATACTAGGTCATTTACTTTGAAAACCAAGGTAAAAATTATAATATATTAATGGTTCCTAAAGTAAATAGTAATAAATAGTGAGGGCATTTAAGTAACTTCACTCGTTAAGAGTTTAGCCCTAAGTTGAAACGCTGCCATTTTATGCTTTATATGTATATATATATACATCTTATTCTCTTGATTTGTTAAGAGTTCATTTTGTATTCTTGAGGCTGTTTCATATCGAGAGAAATTGAGAGTCTTCTTAGAGAGAGAAAGAGTCTTTAGGCTAGGGTTTATTCATCTCATTCTCTGTAATTGGTTCTTGTACTCTCCTTATCTTGTAATTGGGTCTTAAGAGATTGATTAGCATTAGGGCAATAACATATTCATAAGTGCAAAAATTGAGCTTCCATTGTTAAGCTCGAAAGTGAATGTAGATTGCAATTCTAGTCGAACCATTATAATTATATGTTTTCTATTCTCTAGTATTTTTCATTCTTTGCATATTCTGAATCTCGAAAGAATTAGAGTCATATGTAGTATAATTAGAACTACCACCTTTGTAAATTTAATAATTTGAGAGCTCAATTTTATTTTCAATTAAAAATAATGAGTTTGAGTGTCTTTTAAACTTGGTAAATTTTTTATAAGTGAAAGTCCCTTCTTATAAAAAGAAATTTGTAAAATAGTTGTTTTTATAACTATTTTTTAAAAATTAAAAAAATACAAAACCAGTTCAATCGCTTTGGAAAACCACAAAACTAGTTTGTCTATCTTTAAAAAATATGACCATTTGGATCCAACCACATGACCGATTCTAAATCAATTCTCTAAATTGTACAATTAATTTATAACATGTTGGAGTCAGTTTGAGCTCTGTATACAACCAATTACATTCTATTTGAATTAGTTGTGAAATTAGTTTTCAAATCATACATCCAATTTAAATCCATTATCAAACCGCTTGACTAGTTGTAGAGTTGGTTCTACAGTTTAAAATGCATAGTTGGCTTTAGCAAACCGCACAATCGGTTTAACTTTAGATAAAGTTTTTTCAAAATTTCATTTTAAACAATTCGTCTCATTTTTTAGTAAAACATATTTTTGTAAGGATTCAAATAGTTTTAAAATGTACTATGTTTTACAAATTAAGAATTAGTTCTCAAAAGTAAATAATGTGTACACATTAATACAAGTACTAAAGATAATGAATTATAACTGTTCTTGAAATGATCAAACCATAGTTTTTCTATGAACTTTAAGGAGGATCTCGATTGTTATCTTATAGATATTCTTATATTCTCCCTACATAGGAATTTTACTAAAATTTTGATAGAATTTCCTCTGTTTTTTGCACATTTCCAAACCTACAATTTAAAATATAAACACTTTATATATTTAACTTAAGTAGCTATTCTTCCCAACTTTTCATTTCGCATCCATAATATGTAATCAATATCATTAAATAAAAATACATCTATAAACCATTCATTTACATTTTCTAAGTATTTAGGACAATAATAACAAAAATGATATCGAATGCCTAAAATAGCAAAATATAGATCATTAAATAAAATGATATGCAATTAATATCATTAAATAAAAATACATCTATAAACCATTCATTTACATTTTCTAAGTATCTAGGACAATAATAACAAAAATGATATTGAACACCTAAAATAGCAAAATACATATTCAAACTCCAAAAGTCTAATATAATAGGTTTTGATAGGCCTAAAAAGCAAAGAAAGTCCATAAGTACGTCCCACATGACTCACAAAATAATTTAAAGTGCCATCAAATATAACTCACCTCAACTAGCTACTAAACTGAAGAAGTATACAATCTCTTAAGAGGGAAAAAAATGAGGGAGATAGGTTTTCACAAATCAAATGAGTGGAATAGTATAAATAAAAAAGATCATAATAGTTATAATAAAATAATAATAAAAATTTATACTATTTTACAAGTATGATACAAATATTTCAAACCTCATAATAGTAATTAAAAATTATTTTGTTCATAATAAATATGAAAGTTTTACAAATTCTAACATGATTTTATAATTGGTTCATATGTAATATATGTCATTGAAGTTAAATATATATATTTTTTTAAAATATTAGAACTAGTACCTAGGAGGAAAATATCGTCGTATCCAAAATTCTCCTCGGGTAAAGCATTGGATATATATATATATAACTCAATAATCATATTCTCATCTTGCGCATGCATAAAGTAAAACTTTCAAAGAGCAATGTGCTTATATACACAACCCAAAACTTCTTTATGTGTACAGACAAGTCTCAAAGATTTAACCTCATCTATAAATCTAGAGGGAGAGAGGTATTACTTAATGATTTGAAAATTACTTTTATTATACAAATATAACTCATAGAGTATCATTATCTCATACTTTATATTTTAATCTCATAAATTATTTAAATATATTTCTACAGATATCCATAATATAACATATAAATATTTGAGGTGTCAAATAATAATACGAATGATTTTTTTTATAGCATAGAATAAATACTTAATTTGAATTTGGCATAGTCCAAGAAAATGTATTCATCAAGTAAAACAATCATTTAACTTTAAAAACTATATTCATTGTGATTAAAAATATACTCATCATGCTTTTATAAATTTTATAAAATGATGCATAATAAATGAAATTTTAAATATAAAAAATAAATTATATACACACGTATCTCATAAAGGTGATGTTACTAATTAAAAATTTGTTCTCAGAACACACCACTTATGAGAATTCTTTTAAATAAAAGAAAATATACAATTATTCACCAGAACGAAAGTTAATACTCAAATTGATATTTATAAATAGAAATATATTAAACAAAAAATGAGTTATACATATACTAACTCGTGAAATCGATGCAGGAACTGCAACTCAGGGTCTAGGTCATTTTGTCTATCTCACACAGGTCCTAAAATAAAAAAAAAATAATAAATTAAGTTAATAATATAATAAAATTTAAAATTATGCCCAAATTAAAGGGTTACGATTTTTTCAAAACCCAAATTCTCTCTTTTCTATGAAATTCAATACTCCACCATATATATATATATATATATAACTAAATCTTTTAATTTGATAAATAAATCTGGCTCCAAAACTTCCAACATACTTATATTAATTTTCTTTTTCTAAAATTTTAAATACCTAAATTTCTCTCTAATTTAAAAGATTCTAATATTCTAGTATTTCAAATTATACTTAAATTATCACCCATTTCATAATATCTTAAAATCATACTTCAATAAGCAAAATAAATAAATAAATGAAAAATGGCCATAAAAGCTTACTATTCTTTCTCGGCATTGAAACCCCTTCTTCTCTTCTCTTTATTTTTTCTCCTTTTATTGGTTTTCATTTCATAACAATTTAAAGACAAATAATACTTGTCTTGGCCTAAGAGGAAGTGGGAATTAATTTTTTTTTTTTATAGTTTGTCTTGATTTCCATTTTATCTCCATAAAGTCTAGTATTATTTGATCTCTCCTTAAACAAACAAAACCTTCAAAAACAACTTGTAAAAATATCAAGTAATCATAAATAGTGTTAAAAAAATATTTATTTGTTATGATCAAAATTAAGGATGTCCTATAACCGAGCACAAAGTTGAGAATTGAGTCACTGATTGAAGCTTGTAGTTTGTCCCTACCAATTGACATATGTTGAATTTGGAACTGAAGCATTGTTTTGATTAATCGACTCTTCATCAAGATATTTTTTTGGTGTTTTGATTGTTCCATCAATAAAGCCTTCTAATCCATGGCCACTAACGATAATATGTTTTTAAGATTTTTAAATGAGAAAATTAAATCGATCAAGAATGATCTGAGCAGGAAATGATGTCACAAAAGAAACTTGTGATGAAGCAGAAATTTCCATGACTAGGCTCTCAAACCAGGATTTTGTGTTGTTTGTTTAATTTCTAAGAGAGTTGAAGGGAAAATGAAAAGAAAAATTTGAGAACAAAAAGTGTTTATTGATGATAAAGTCATACTGGGAGTCTGGGACAAACTCTAACTTACTATTTATAGTCTGTATTTCTACACTCTAAAATATATTGCTCCGAACTGTTAACCATATTTGTGCAGGCCTAATTACTTCTTTGTTGAACTTACGAGTCTTAACTAACTCAATGAAATAGTCTTAACAGCTCTTCAAATTGGCTTACAATCCTTAGTTATTACTACTATCATAAGTACTCTGCACCTGCTTCATCTGGCCTCTGTATTTATTCAAATCAGCTCCTCTAACCATCACCATTATCATCATATTGTCTGAGCTTTAGCTCTTTATACCTAAGTCTTGAATTTCAAAGTTGCTTTAAAATTAGTCGTCAAGTTAATTAATTGGTTAATGCATGCACTTCCATAGGCCAAATGAGTGAGTATTTCCAAATGGTTCAACCAACACTTCAAGTACCAAATATTTGGAAATTGGAAACTTTATGAAATTTAACAACGTTATTAGCCTATAAACGCACTTTGTTGAGAGAACAATGAGAATTAACCAGACGAACTCTTTAATCAATAACTAAAAAATATTAACAAAAAAATCATGACAAGCATGCAAAACTGCTACAGTTGCTGTAAATATATATTAACTACTAAGTACTTAAAAAAAAAATTCTTGTACATTAGCATAAATTCTGATTGAACTTGTTACAATCTTCTCACCGTCTTTAAGTAAAGCCTTGAATCATGGTTCCACCATTCATCTGCCCAAATGCACATAATAATAGATCAATCTCTCCAGTTATGATGAAGAAAGAAACAACCAATTTTGGTATGTAAAAAAAAAAGAATAATACTTAAAATGTCATGGTAATGACTCTGCTAAAAATGCTTGAATAAGTACACAAGTAATGAAAATTTTTACCAGCATAATTTCCCTACAAGAACAGAACTTCAGAGGAAGAAAAAAATACTGCGATAGATGATGGGTTTAACGGAAGCGATCTTCCATGAGCACGAAAGTCATCACTGCAATGAAGAGAACAAGCACGATGCTGGCGGGAGATTTATGGGCTGCATCTCTTGTAGGGTACACTTTTGGAAGTTCACATTCTTCTCCATTGAAATAGACCTTTGTAGGGAACCCATCACCTCTCATAATATTAAACTTCGGGGTCTTTGCCTTTTTAAATGAGATCACAGATTGCTGCTTTCCAGGGATTTTTGGCTCACTTGGATTACTGCCATTTGTAATCCCCACCAAATAATTCAGACCCCGTAAGCCTTGGAAGAATAAGGTCTTGTTATGTTGTGGCATCTTTGTCCCATTGAAGGAGTAGACATTTTCATATCCATCGAAAGCTTTGTCAATTTTGACTGCTGTGAACCAATCCTCAAAAGGGGTACTATCCCAGTTGAAGAGGGTGATCTTAGCTGACCATCCATCCTTGTAATCAGAATTAATATGCCAATTTATGCTAACCCCACAGTTATCAGGACAAGGCAGCGGCTTAGGAACTGGCTTGTGTTTAAGGGCAGCCCAGGCTTTCGCTTTATCCGTCCTGTTAGCAAAAGGCACAAGTTGAGCCTCAGCTGGCAGGAGCATTGCCTTAGCTTTTGGGTTACATTTGTCAGTATTTGTACACCCGCAAGCACAAGTAGGGCAAGGAATAATAGATGCATTGTAGTAAGCCGAGAACGATACACAGCACCTTGCATGCTTAACCTCTTCCCTTGAAATGTTGCACACAATTTGGAAACTCGCCACAGCAGTAGATTTGGCTTGAAGTCCACTCGGGTCCGGAAATTCAGACGGGTCTACTCTTATCGGAGGGCCACACTTGTAACTTGGATTCAGATCACCAGATACCTTCCATTTAATTGGTGGGACAAGAGCCGTTCTGTTGTCATTAGGAGGCAATTTGAAAACTTGCATCTGAAAGATCGATCTTGCTTTGCTCTCATCCATCAATTTTGGTAAAAGACTTCCATTCCTACAACAGTATGGGAGCTTGCCAAGCTTTGTATCATTTATAAAATATGATGTTAAATCAGAGATTGTAGGTCTTTTCTCACAATTCTGAACCGTGGAGAAATCAAAATCTTGGTAATATTTCCCAGCAGGCCCGTAAATGCATTCAGATGGATCCTTTTTATGAGTGAAGGCTCCTCTCATATTGTAAATGAACTCATTATTCTGCCATTCCCAGCTTATATTCCAATGATCAAGACGGCCTAAGGAGTTGATATTGTCCATTGTTACTTGAGCAAGATAATTGTTTCCATAAGCATTCAATATATCGTAACTAATGGAGAGATCGCCCGGCTGCCTTGGTAAAAACTTAGTCTTTTTCATTGGCGGCGACTTGTATTTCGGATCCCTCTTACAACATACACTCATATAACTTCCTGTAAAATCCAAAGTATACATACATTGTTCAAGACAAAATATAATTCATGACAAAAATTGTCAATTCGGGATCCCATTTTCATTGGCTATCTCATTTGTGTCCAATGGTGAAATTGGTGTTTGCTATAGGACATAGGATCATTGGCTTGTTCATATTTCTTCCACGTATGAGAATAGAAGGAATATATTTATATATCTATAACTCTTCTAAAAAAATATGCAAAGACACACTTGCAATAAGAAAATGTAATGGAGGAAAATGGATAAAATTTTATCATGATGCATGCTATGAAATCATTAATCAATCTTATAAATTGTTAAGTGATCATAAGATGAATTTAAATTCAGAAACAAATCAGTCAAATCTATTTAACTAACCCAATATTAAATTGGAACTAATACCAAAAAAATTTAATAATAAAATAGTTACCATCTTTCTTAGCCTCGGGACACTTATAGCCATCATTCATGAGTTTGAGGGATTTGGGCATGGGAGTGGCATCCGGCTTAACCCCGAACTGAGTGCCTTTAAGGTCGACCTGCACCCCGATCTGATTAAAATCTCCAGCCGTATCAACCGCGGTCTTCAAATCTGTCTTAGGATTTCCTACTAACGTTGTCCCATTGCCAACGGCCACCGGAAAATCACCTCCGTCGATGAGCGTAGCCCCGGTAGCTGACACCAAAATCTCTTTGTGACGGAAACCTATAAACATTTTCCACCCTTTCAGCTCCTCAGTGCCAGCATTAACTATGGTGGCCATTGCCTTAAACGCCCAAGCCTGAGCCGTGGCGTTCTTGAGAAAGGGATACTCCTTTTCACGTCCTTGAAAACTGTAGGTCAAGAAGATCCCGTTACACTCATCCTGGCCAGGGGGAGGCGCCTGAGCAGCCGGTGCCTCGTCTTCATCGCCACCGTAATCTTGGCCGAAACAAACCTGGGTGATCAACGCAATGTACAACAATACAAAAGGTAGTTTCATGATCAAAATTTTCATAATGTTTTGGTTGGTGTTGGCACAATTAGAAAGTTTGGTTAGAATTTTAAGAGAGATTGCTGGTGGCAATGACAGTGAAGATTTGATAAGAAATGAGATAGGGAACAACAGAAAATGGAAAATGCAAGCGCCGCGTGGGAACGCGGCGAGGCTGTGAGGGGGAATCTGAGGGAAACCCATGTATGAGTTTAAGATGAAGATTATAACAAGAAGATGAAAATGTAAGACTAGGTCAATCTGAATTCTCTTCCTCTAGTTTTTGCTTCTTGTTCGGAGATAAGCAACCACTTTGTTTCCCTTTTTTCTCTGTTAATATCATAACTGCTATCTTACACAACCTTTTCTTTCCTATTTTTGGCCAATATTTGCCTTTTAACTAAACCTCTGGTAATTTCTTTGGTTTTTAATTTTTTTTAAATTCTTCTTCATGAGAGCTGCTATACATCGACTACGATGACATGTATATAAAAATATACAAATATAGTCATTTTATTGATTTGTCATATAGAAAATTTACGTGCAATTTTGTATGTTCCATTTTTTTTTAAACTTTAGTGCTTATTATTAAAGTAACGAAAAACATTATTTCATCAATACATATATGATGTTTCTTCCGAGTACTTTTCTAGCTAATTAACTTTTGTAAAGCGTTTTCCTCTATCAATTAAACATTGTCAATTTTTTAAAAAAAAATCTCAAAAGCACTTTTAACTCATATTATGAACATTGTCAAAAAGAAAAAAGAAAAACTCATAATATGAACGACCTGGTTTATTAGAGTATTCAAGGTCTCAAGGTTTGAAAGACAGAAAATGAGAGAGAGCAAGCCGCAAAGCAACTGTTATAGTTGCTGGTTGTTTATGAATATAAGATGGAAGCTGAGTGAAAGGAAGAATTGAATAAAGCTTGGAAGAGGTGCTGAGTTGTTAAAGACACGTGGATTGCTAAGAAGTTATGAGCTGCTGATATGGTAAGCATTTAAGCAGGAGAGGCAGAGGAGATTTTGTATTTATGTATTCCCGCCAAGAATTAGTTAAGGTTGTTAGATTGTTAATCAATTTAGCTTGAGGTGTGGGATGAGTGCCACGTGTATAAATTAGTTAGATTGTAACTATAAATAGAAACCGAGATTGTATTTCCCATTTTTGTATTAAAAAGAAACATTACAGAAGAAATAAAATCTATAATTTTCTCTTCACTTTCTTAATTATCAAACAAAATTGCTTTTCTTTATATGATATCAGAGCTAGTAACGACTAACGCTAATACATCAAACACTAACTTAACCTTTGTAAACATTAATTATTAAGTCGATACCAACTATGCATTTCCTTCGACAGTAAAGCTTACAAGATCAAATTATGTAGTATGAAAATCACAAGTTTCTATAGCAATCCAAGGTAATAAACTTGAAGGCTTTGTGAATGAAACTAAGAAAGCTCTAGATCAATTCATCAAAATCTCATATCATCATCAACAAAGTGCTGCTTTGGAAAATCCAGAATTTGAAGCCTGAATCAAGTGAAATCAGTTGCTTCTTAGCTGGTTATTTTTTACTATTCATGAATCCATATTATGTCTAGTTATTGATAGCCATACAATTAGAGATTTGTGGCTATCTATTGAAAAGTAATTTGGATCAAAATTAAAGACTCAAATTATTCAATTAAAAAGAAGGTTAGCAACTGTTAACAAAAGTTCTCTTTTAATGTTTGAGTATTTCTTGAAAGTAAAAGGATTAGTTGATGAACTTATTATTGTTGGGTGTCCAATTAATGAAGAGGAATTTATTGAAGATCTTATCACTAATGTTGGATTTGAATTTGACTCTATTGTTGTGCTAATCATAAGCAAAATTGGAGAGATTAGTTTAAATGATGCTTATGGTATGCTTTTAACACAAGAGAGTAGGAATTCACAAAATTCTGGTAAAAATGAATCACAAGGTGGTTTTGCAGCAAATTATGTTTAAAGGGACAAAAGAAATGAGGTTTTAATAATATAGGAAGAGATTTTAATAACTATGGTGGAAACAATCAATCTGGTTATTATGCAAACAATAATTCTGGAAATGGAGGTTTTAATGGTGCTGAAAAGTTTAATAATTTTGGTAGAGGAAGATGACAAAATCAAATGTGGGGAAGATCAAATCAATTTGATAAAAGTAATATTCTAAAGCTAATTTGTCACATTTGTGAGAGGTAAGGACATCCAACCTCAAAATGTTACTATAAGTACTATTGGGACAATGAGCCTAAAAATCAAACTAGTTATAGAAGTATTAATGATCAGAGGTTCAATAACAATGGATCAGGTGGTCGTTTTGGTTCTGGTGCAAATAGAACAACTTTCATAGCAGCACAAACACATCAAGAGAACACATTTGAATAAAACTGGTATCTTGATTCAAGAGCAACAATCACCTCACAAACAACATTAACAATTTGACTAATAAACTTGAATTACTTAGGTAATGAAGAACTCATAATTTGTAATAGTCTTGGTTTAAAAATACTATTCTCTAGAAATGCTTGGCTTAAAACAAATTCTGATAATGACTTAGTTATCAAAGATTTGTTGTAGGTATCTTTAATTACAAAAAATCTTAGTAGTATGTCAAAATTAGTAATTGAAAATAATGTGTTTATTGAATTTCACTCTCATGCATGTTTCACTAAGGATAAGAAGAAAGGAATCTTGTTGATCAAAGGTGTTGCTGTGAAGGGACTTTATATACTAATACTTTCATCATATAATGCAAGTTGTTTTGTTGCTCAATTATTGTCAAATATCCATCTTGTTTTTATGTTCTCTTTGTATTAAAAAAAATGCTTATGTTCTCTTTGTATTAAAAAAAATGCACATTGTATGATAAATAAGGATCAATTAGGTGCATTTGATTCATTATTTTTAAGTTGTAATCCAAAATCATCAGAACATGTGCCTTGTAATGTTTGTATTTAAGCTTCAAACAATCAAAAATGTATCTAATTACAATCTATGGCATCAAAGACTTAGACATCTAATTCTATTTGTCTTTAAAACTATCTTTAACTCTTGTGATTTGACTTTTCAAATAAATTCACCATGCATCTTAAGACCTCTACTTTAGTGAAGAAATGCACTATTAAGTCTTTTGCCATTGGGCCATTCAAGCAAACGCTAAAAGAGTTATTATTTTGGTCACAATATCATCACAGAGTCATATTTTTGACAAATGCCTAGTGGATTGTTTTAGATTGTACTAAATTAATATCATCAAGTAATTACAGGATATTTTTTCTTTAGAGTGTGTGCTTGAGTCACTCAAAGAGTGGTTAAGGCTGCGAAAATATTTAGGTGGTACTTAAAAGGGTTTACTGATCTACTAGTTTAATACTTCGGTTGCCAACTATGTCTTGGGTCGGAATCAAAAGCCTGATGAGTCCTTGTCATAGAAACTTATCTATTTGGGTAACTCAGTCTAGATATCTCTTTATTTCCAATTACTTTTTCCTATAATTATTTTTGTTTCTTGGCACCATTGACATATTCAGAAATTATAAAACCCTTGTAAAGAAACAACTTGATAGAAATATAAAGAGCAGTTTCTTAGATTTCACCCTTGCTCTTAATCTTTGTCATTGCATGATCCTAACCTAACTCTTTAGTGGAGTCGCTTAAATATTTAGGGAAGTATTAGAAGATCATAACATGGTAAAATATCACGAGCTACAATGATTTGACGCTTATATGACACGTTGTACGAAAGATACAGCCTGAGCTTAGAACTTAAGAGAATTTGCAAATTTGTTCCCGGAGCTTAAGAAGTTGATGTTACAAATTTGATTAGACTAACTTGAGAGAAAGAAATTTAACGAATAAATTTAGTCACCAACTATAAAAAGTGTGAGAGCCAGACTTGCACAATAAATAATAGAGAAATACCAAGGCTATAATGTGTTTATGGATGATGAAAGGTGTTATAAAACTTATAAGGGTATGTAGTGTGCAATGCAAGCCTAGGATCTATGCTAGAATAGCCCTAATTTTGTGAAGATTAAAAGGGACACACTCCTTAGATCATATATTTAGTCTTATGACTCTTCTATGGTGGATATAAGTTCTAAAACAACACAGAATAATAGTGATGAATGAGTTTTTACTTGAAAAACAGAAGAATAAAAAGAACACAAAAGGGTTGTTGTGAACCCTAATGGGGTTTTATTTGCATGCAATGCTCTAAGTTGAAGAAGATAATATTTTGGTTTGTTCTAGGACTAGGGTTGTACCAACTTGTTTTTCACATAAATATAGAAGTTTTTATAGTGTTGGGATTTATATTAGATCAAGACACTTTATTTGGTCTATTTTTCTCTTTGAATATGGTTTACTTAATAAATTTTCACCATTGAAAAGGGAAAAAATGCATTTAATAAATAAAAATAGCAAGATACTATTTTATTCCATACTTAACTAACATGCTTATTAAATACCAATTTAAGATAGTCACCAACTTTTAATTTAAAAAGAAGTCAAATGGTTAAATAGTATATTATTAAGATTGTATTTCTTCATTAACTTGTAACATAAACTTACCTTAATTTTGAACTAAATACCTCCCAAACAAATTTTAGTATAAAAGTCTACGTATTTTGGTCCTTATTTAGTACAACCTTATACCTATCAAACCATGAGTCATAAATAGTATCCAAAAAGGAGCTTCAGCTAACGTGTTTTAGTTCTTAATATAACCCTATACTTATCAAACTACGATCTATAAGTAATAACCTAAAACATAGTTTGAGCCCACGTGTCTTACCTTTTTAGACATACTTGAATGTGTGTGTGAGCTTAGATTTGAATCTTTGTAGATGTTTATACAACAACAATCTCAAATCAAAAATCAAATAGATCTTTTTTAACCTCAAATTAAAACTAAAAATATTTTCTTAACCTCAAAAAACAAGAAAATTTTCTTTTTACAATCAAATTAAACCATTAAAAAAAAAACTCAATATAACACATAAAAAAAACCTCAATATAAAATTTTTATTCAATAATTTATAATTTGATTCATGATTTTAAAGCATCAACAAATATTTCTCATCATTGAGGACACTTCAGTCAATATTATAATTTCTGAAACATAAAACATGTAGGATCCTCCATGTCATTCCATATGTTTTCTAAGCTACAACCATTTTCACTACAATATAATGTTTATACAAACACTAGAAAGTTTCAAGTAAAAGGTTAAAACTACATTATAATAGAAATTTAATGGATATGATTACTTCCAACCCAAAAAGATAAAAAAGAAAGATACAACTTGGCTATCTATCACTTTTTTTTTTTGGTGTAAATATTTGAAATAGATCGTTTTACTAACTTCCTAGGTGAATATGGGCACCTGCCCCCACTAGCTTCCAAGTAGCTTTGTCAATGTTCACTGACCTGTTTTTCATTAGCCTATCATGAGAATCCATCTGCTCGGGGATTTGCTGAAACTTTTTCCCATCAACCATTTAGTGTTAGTTCCCCATATGTATGTAACATGAAGTGAAGTGAGGGCATACATTAAGTCAATCAAGCGACAGAAATCTCCTCCACGGCAATGACTTCTTCTACAAACTGTGCTTTTGACTCTAAATCAATGAACTGGTTGGACTTGCTAGCTAGATGTGAGATGCTAACCCTTCCCTGATGCTTAATGCAGTCTGCAACAGCTTTCATCTCTTCCTGTGATATGTATATGTATTTTCCTCTATCGTCCATTACCCCAGAAAGTCGCCCTATTTGAAAAAGCAAATCCTATATTAAATTTCTTTATACAAGCATTTTACAGAACATGGTTCTGTATCACAAACTATCAACAGAATGTAAGAATCATTCAATTTAAACTATGACAAGGAAAAATTGCATAGTTAAAACTAGGAACTAAGAGAGTAAAACCAAAACTATGGCAACCAGAAGAAAACACAAATGCATTCCACTCCTTCAGGATGGGCTGATGATTTTTCAGGACAATGAACAGTTTAAAGCAAATAATAGATTTTGACACGAGACAGCTTTGAAACATTGGATGTGGAGGGCTTTTATATCAAGTTGCATAAATGAGCCATCAATCAGTAAAACAACTTATTTACAAACAATTGGAGTGGAAGATTACATATCCATACTTTCAAGGGAGGTGATCCGATTGATACACTCCTGCATTAGCCAAATTTATTTTGCAGCATTAGTAAGCCATAGTTTGTCTAAGAATATAACAAAAAGACATGACAAACCAATTACCTTAACAGATAGATGCATTTTGTAGAAATTAAAAAGCATCAACTTAATAAAGTCTTTGATCAACATAACAAAAAAGTTCAATATGTGCACTTGTACCGGAAGTTTAAGAACATACTTGATCACTGCAACAAGAGGGGTGAGATAGAGAACGAAATATGTTTATTTAAAGAAAAAGAAAAAATATGATGCAAGAAATAAAAGCGATTTAGAAAACCATTTACCTGGGTCGGCAACCTAAATTCTGCAGCAAGCTCCTCTAAAGGTACACAGTTGTGTTTCTGCAAGATTACATTTGGGAGGAAAAAGAATCAGTGCCACAACATGTACCTTGAAGCTTCAGAACAACCATTAACATATCTCTATTATATATGCCAAGCAACTGTAATATAATTTTTCCTAAAATGCAATTGGATGTAGGGGTTCAAATTTAACTTAAAGCAGATAAGTTGATTATGAAATCCAATTCCAACAGAAATGGTGATTTCCCTTAACAATTTATGATTGAATTCTAACAATATTGGCAAAGGCACAACTACCTGACAATCAGTAGAGAACTGGGAAATACCTTTATGTATTCCTCAAAGTTAGAAAGCAAGTCATGATTTCCATCCTCTACTTCTTCTACAGTACCTTCGGCGTCCACTGAAAATTCCCCTTTCCACTTTTCGAAGTCCAATGCAGCAGCTTCCTCCTCCCTTGCTTTCTGAGCCTTAGCTTCTTCTTCCTATATAAGCCATGGCCAAGTTTTTTAGCAAGTGGGCATAGTCAAATACACCAAAGGGACAGGATCACGTATGAAAAACAGCAACAAAAAAAAAAAAAAGAAGTGGCCAACTCACCAGTTGACGCTCTCGTGCCTCGCGCTCCTCATCCTTCCTCCACCGCATTTCTGAATAGTGATCTTGTTTTACTTGCCTTGACTCTCGTGCAGCTGGTTCAGCCTTTAAAAACAATCATATTAAAAACCATGAAAGGAGGACGAGAAACAAAATTGAGATGCATACAAAGACCATAATAAGCAAGCAAAGGTCAGCAGAAGTATATGTCCTTGGGTTCGTAACCTTTTAATACTCGATGGTTATTGAAAAACAGAAATGGTTTGAGAATCACAGAGTTACCAAAAATGTCCATCTTCCCTCAACTATTACACGAAAAGGGAAAAGAAAGGTTTTCTTCAAAAATAAAAACTAAAATTTCGTTCATAAAATGATGGCTTTACTCAAAACAACATCAAATTTATGCCTGGAGAAGAAGAAGACGAAAGACAAAGCACCTGTCGGTGTGCTTCCCGCTCTTGCTGTCTTTTTTCCTTCTTCTTTGATGCTTTAGCCTCATAATACTCACCCCCAGCAGCTTCATCATCACTTCCCTCAACATTTTCTGCATGCAACAATTTCTATATTAAATAAAACCAGCTTTCAATATCACAGAGGGTACTCAACTTAATATTTATACTATTCTTTCATGATTATACTTACAATAAGTTATGAACTATACAGTCAAAATTTCCTGAGCTAAGAATCTAAAAAAAATTTAAATTCCAGAGTATCTACAAATGATTCTAACAAAAACCAAAAGACAAATGAAGAAATCATATAATCTGCTTCAACGCTTCCAGGACCTTTCCAATTACATTAAAGCTTCTTGAACATTTGTTTGCAATGAAATTAAAGCTATAAACAAGTGTGAACAATGCCTAAAAAGGTAGACCACAAAGACTTAAAAAAAAATAGAGAGCGAAAAAAAAAAGTGATGAAAATAGAAAACCAAATACCTTCCACCACTGCAGCTCCAGCTGATGATGAGCTCGCTCCAGCAGCAGGTCTACGACGCATCCTACGAGCACCAGTTGCACGTACGACAGTTTCCCTCTCCTGAACCTGCGGAACCTGTAATCCATACTAAATATTAGAAGACATAATCTAGGCCCACTGCCAAATGTTCTCAGGGCTTGTTTGAGATTGAAGTGTTGTGGCTTTTAACCCACAGCTACTCTGGAATGGAATCATTAGCCAATAAGTATTAGGAAGTGGGTTTCTACCAAAAACTTTAGCTGTTCTGCTTTCAAACTTCAGCAGAGCCATAGCAATCACAACGACCCTTAGAAAAGTGTTCTTATTGTTGGATCATAAATTTGATCCATTATGGGAGCTTAAACTCAAAATCAATCAAATTGGAGTCCAAGTCCATAATTAAGGTCCAAAACTACTAACCTTCTACCTAGAATCTTCTAGGGTGTGGTAATTAAGCATGTGAATAATTTGGAAGGATGGAGAAGAATGAAGTGTATGGTTATTGTAATTTTGGATTAGTTTATTTGTGTGGTGTAGGATTGTTCTTAAGTAGTATAAATACCCCTCCCCATTTTAGTTTAAGCATCAAGAAAATTTTAAGAGCTTCTAAGTGAGTGAAGAAGCAAACTCTTATAAAGAGTGAGTTGTAGTATCTTGTTTTTGAGTGAGAGTGCTTTTGTAATATTTGTTTGAGTTTAAATAAAAGTTGTTTGTGTGAGTGTTTCATTTCCAACAAAGTGGTATCAGAGCAAGTTGGAAAGTATACACTATTGCATATCAAATCGAAGGTCTCGACGAGAGGAATCCAACGCCACCAAAATATCCCCAATCTGAGTTTGGACGCGCCTCCACGCGCCGCCGAAAAACTGCTGCCAGAAAAGCGGTTGACTCATCGAGTTAAGCCGAGTTGGAGCATTGACCGAGCCGCCAAGCCGAGTTGACCGAGCCGTAAGCATGTTGACCGAGCCGTCCAAGCGAGTTGACTGAGCCGTCAAAATCATTGAGCGTTGACCAAGTTAGGGTTGACTTTGACCATTGACCGAAAAATTGAAAATTTTGACCAGGTCCCTCCCAAGGTTTTTCGGCGTTCCGGATTCATCCGTGCAATCGAATTTTGTAAATTCTCATTATATTGAGAGATATGGCAAATGGTATGGCACCATTCCAAGTTCCGACACTCAACAACAACAACTATGACAACTGGAGTATCAAAATGAAGGCACTTCTTGGATCACAAGATGTGTGGGATATCATAGAGAAAGGCTATAACGAGCCTGCGGATGATGCTGCTTTTGCTGCTCTTACACCAGATCAAAAAACAACTTTGAAGGATTCAAGAAAGAGAGACAAGAATGCTCTCTATCTCATCTATCAAGCATTAGATGATGATGGCTTTGAAAAGATTTCGAGTGCAAGCTCTAGCAAGGAAGCGTGAGAGAAGCTGCAAACCTCTTACAAAGGATCTGAGCAAGTGAAGAAGGTCCATCTCCAAACATTAAGAGGTGAATTCGAATCCTTACACATGAAAGTATCTGAGTCTATTTTGGATTATTTCTCAAGAGTAGTAGCTGTTTCTAATCAATTAAAAAGAAATGGTGAAAAGTTAGAAGATGTGAGGATAATAGAGAAGATACTCCGTTCGTTGGATCCCAAATTTGAGCACATCGTCGTGACGATTGAAGAAACTAAAGACTTGGAAGAAATGACGATCGAGCAACTCCAAGGATCATTGCAAGCATATGAAGAGAAGCATAAGAAGAAGCATGGGTTTACTGAGCAACTCCTCAAGCTGCAACTCAAGGATATGCATGAAAGCCAAAGCAATAATAGAAACCAACGTGGTCGAGGCAGAGGTAGAGGCCATGGACGAGGTGGAAGTCGCGGTCATGGACGAGGCTGGAATTACAACAATAACAATTCCAACAACTATGAGAAAGGAGAAAGCTCAACACGAGGCCGTGGAAGAATCAATCCAAACTCAAGGTATGAAAAATCTCAAGTTCGATGTTATAATTGTCAGAAGTTTGGGCATTATGCTTCAAAATGTAGAGCTCCCAACAACAAAATTGAGGAGAAGGCCAACTACATAGAAGAGAAGACAGATGGCAAAGAAACCCTTCTTCTAGCACGAAAGGAAACTGATGGTGGCCAAGCAAATTCCTGGTATCTTGATAGTGGTGCAAGCAATCACATGTGTGGAAGGAAAGACATGTTCGTGGAGCTAGACGAGTCAGTAAGCGAAAATGTTTCGTTTGGAGATGATTCCACAATAGCAGTGAAAGGGAGAGGTAACATCCTTATCCGTTTGAAAGATGGGAGACATCAGTTTATTTCCAATGTCTACTATGTGCCCAATATGAAAAGTAACATCTTGAGTTTAGGGCAACTGTTAGAGAAAGGTTATGATATTCATATGAAGGATTATAATTTTTCTATAAAAGATGATAAGAATAACTTCATTGCTAAAGTGCCGATGTCAAAGAATAGAATGTTCTTGATCAACATACAAAACGATGTTGCAAAGTGCCTGAAAGCTTGCTACAAAGATGCATCATGGCTTTGGCATCTTCGATTTGGGCATCTCAATTTTGGAGGTCTAGAGCTGCTATCTAAGAAGGAGATGGTAAAGGGACTACCTCACATCAACCATCCTGACCAGCTTTGTGAAGGGTGTCTAGTCGGGAAACAATTTAGGAAAAGCTTTCCAAAGGAGTCAAAGACAAGAGCCAAGAAACCACTCGAGCTCATCCATACTGATGTGTGTGGACCGATCAAGCCAAGCTCTCTCGGTAACAGTAACTATTTTCTTCTCTTCATTGATGATTTTTCAAGAAAAACCTGGGTATATTTCTTGAAACAGAAGTCAGAAGTTTTTGAAGTCTTTAAGAAGTTCAAAGCAGCAGTGGAGAGAGAAAGCGGTAGAAAGATCAAAGCCATGAGATCCGACCGAGGTGGAGAATTTACTTCCAGGGAGTTTCAAGAGTTCTGTGAAGCAAATGGAATTCGTCGACCAATGACAGTTCCTAGATCCCCCCAACAAAATGGCGTGGCAGAAAGAAAGAACAGAACAATCCTCGACATGGCACGAAGCATGCTCAAAAGCAAGAAACTACCCAAGGAATTTTGGGCGGAAGCAGTAGCGTGTGCAGTCTACTTGTCAAACCGATCTCCAACAAGAAGTGTATGGGGAAAAACACCGCAAGAGGCATGGAGTGGAAGAAAGCCTGGCATTTCCCACCTGAGAATCTTTGGAAGTATAGCCCATGTTCATGTACCGGACGAGAGAAGAACGAAGCTTGATGATAAAAGTGAGAGTTTTATCTTCATCGGCTATGATGCTAATTCAAAGGGCTACAAGCTGTACAATCCAGACAATAAGAAGATTGTGATTAGTCGAGATGTGGTCTTCAACGAAGAAGAAGAATGGGATTTTAACTCTCATGCAGGTGACTTCAATTTCTTTCCTCAGTTTGAAGAAGATGAGCAGATAATGAGGGAGCAACTAGGACCTCAACAAGAACTTGAAACTCCACCCACTTCACCAACATCAACCACTCAAAGAGACTCATCACTTTCAAGTGGGAGTCAAAGTGAAAGAGTTGTGCAACGTACAAGAAGCCTTAGAGATCTCTATGAGGTAACTGAACGACAAGATAATCTTACATTATTTTGTCTGTTTGTCGATTGTGAACCAGTGAGCTTTCAAGAAGCAGTACGAGAGAAGAAGTGGAGAGAAGCGATGGACGAAGAAATTAAGGCCATCGAGAAGAATGACACATGGGAACTCACCTCACTTCCCAAAGGACATAAGGCAATAGGTGTCAAATGGGTGTACAAAACAAAGCAAAACGCCAAAGGAGAGATTGAAAGGCACAAGGCGAGGCTAGTTGCTAAAGGCTATAGTCAAAAGGCTGGAATTGACTATGATGAGGTATTTGCTCCTGTTGCTCGATTGGAGACTATTAGACTAATCATTTCTTTGGCAGCTCAAAACAAGTGGAAGATACACCAAATGGATGTAAAGTCTGCCTTCTTAAATGGAGTTCTTGAAGAGGAAGTCTACATTCAGCAACCATCAGGCTACGAAGTCAAAGGCCACGAAGACAAGGTGTTGAAGTTAAAGAAGGCTCTTTACGGGCTAAAACAAGCACCAAGGGCATGGAATAGCCGAATCGACAAGTACTTCCAAGAGAATGGCTTCAACAAATGTCCCTACGAGCACGCTCTATATATCAAGATCAAAGATGAAGATATTTTGATCGTGTGCCTCTACGTGGACGATTTGATCTTCACCGAAAGCAACCCAAGCATGTTCAATGAATTCAAGGAAGTGATGACAAAAGAATTCGAGATGACAGACATGGGGCTCATGGCGTACTACCTTGGCATTGAAGTTAAGCAACAAAAGGATGGAATTTTCATTTCACAAGAAAGCTATGCAAAGGAGATCCTGAAGAAGTTCAAGATGGAGAATTGTAAGTCGATAAGCACACCGACGGAATACGGAATCAAGATGTCCAAGCATGAAGAAGGCGAAAGTGTAGATCCAACATTCTTCAAAAGTTTGGTAGGAAGTCTACGCTATCTAACTTGCACGAGGCCCGATATTCTTCACGCAGTTGGATTGGTCAGTCGCTACATGGAATCTCCAACAACCACCCATTTTAAAGCCGCAAAGAGAATTCTTCGCTATCTGAAAGGTACAATTGACTTTGGTTTGTTCTATTCAGTTTCTAATGATTACAAGCTTGTTGGATATAGCGATAGTGATTGGGGTGGAGACATAGATAATCGAAGGAGCACTACTGGATTCGTATTTTTCATGGGAGATACTGCTTTCACATGGATGTCAAAGAAACAACCGATTGTCACATTGTCCACTTGTGAAGCGGAATATATTGCTGCTACCTCATGCGTTTGTCATGCAATTTGGCTTAGAAATCTATTGAAGGAGATAGGCTTAATACAAGAAGAGCCTACCAAGGTTTGTGTCGACAACAAGTCAGCCATTGCCTTAGCCAAGAATCCGGTATTCCATGATCGAAGCAAACACATCGATATTCGCTACCACTGTATAAGGGAGTGTGTTGCAAGAAAGGATGTGCAAGTTGAATATGTGAAGTCACAAGATCAAGTTGCCGATATTTTTACCAAACCACTGACAAGCGAAGACTTCATAAGATTAAGGAACTTACTAAGGGTCACAAGATCAAGTTTAAGGGGGGGTGTTGGATCATAAACTTGATCCATTATGGGAGCTTAAACCCAAAATCAATCAAATTGGAGTCCAAGTCCATAATTAAGGTCCAAAACTACTAACCTTCTACCTAGAATCTTCTAGGGTGTGGTAATTAAGCATGTGAATAATTTGGAAGGATGGAGAAGAATGAAGAAGAATGAGGTGTATGGTTATTGTAATTTTGGATTAGTTTATTTGTGTGGTGTAGGATTGTTCTTAAGTAGTATAAATACCCCTCCCCATTTTAGTTTAAGCATCAAGAAAAATTTAAGAGCTTCTAAGTGAGTGAAGAAGCAAACTCTAATAAAGAGTGAGTTGTAGTATCTTGTTTTTGAGTGAGAGTGCTTTTGTAATATTTGTTTGAGTTTAAATAAAAGTTGTTTGTGTGAGTGTTTCATTTCCAACACTTATAACATCTTCTTGAGAACTGAAACCATAAAATAAAGTTATTGTTTTTGAGTGCAAAAATGCAACCAAAAAAATAATCCTACGTTCCCACTTATTTCAACACACACTGGCTGGTCTCTAAAATAATCTCAAAATTGCTTTCTAAAGCCTACTAATAAAAACAGTCTACCAAACACAATTTAACAAGTTTAATTATCATGCTTTGATTGAAGTTTAAATCTTCATATACTTAATTGATAATGTAATCTTAGCCCGTGAAATTTGAATGAAAAAAAAAAATCAAAGCTTTAGCATAATAATTGCTTTAGGTTATATAAAATAAGCAAAGAGCGCAGACCTCTCGTTGCTCGTCTCGAGAATCCGGGCGACATTTCCAAATATAGAGTGGAATTAAAGCAAAAACAAGCAGTATAGACAGAATCAGAGCAAAAATTTCCTCCATCTTTCAATATCTTCAGCTGCAACCAATCACATTACAGTAACACATACAATTAATCGACAATTATCCACGGGAGACAATTCTACCCTTATTCTTTCAATGCAACTTTTGTAGTTAAATATGGCACAAAGTATTCAGAGCGTGTCAATTCAATCAATGCTCGGACAGATAATAACGAGTGATCTCCTTCCTCTGCAGAAAATCTAAAAGTAAATCTATCCTCAGCAAAATCAGAAGAGTCTTGTTCTGTACTATAATCTATTTTATTTGGAGAGAGCAAAATCTGGTAGTCTTCTAAAAGAAAATTTCTTCTACTAACAATGTCTATCAAAATATTAAAGATGTTATCTGGCTTAAATGTATAAATGCTGTTAATAGTTACAGCTAATTGGTAAATGTAGCGGTAAATGTAGCTAGACGTCTAAAAGTTGTAATGTCTTATTTTTCTTCTTCTAAGTATTTTCTTTGTAATACCTGTTGAATTTAGTATTTATATAAATTCTTTACTTACCAAAAAAAAATCGACAATTATCCAATAAACGTGTCCAATCTCGAAAAAAAAATTGGAAGTAATAAGTCAAAACCACAGAATTATAAAAGCATCGATTTATTCTAGATGAAGAGTTAGGGTTAGGGTTTATGTCAAAGATGAAAAGCACTCCTCGATTGAAACGGTTACGTTTGGTGATCCATCACGTAGAGGGTTTGACAACTGATCTGACAATGCAGGATATTGATTATGGATATTCTTGTGGTGTTCACGGGGAAGGAAGAAGAAACGATGTCGCATTCATCTTCTCTTTTCTTTTCTTTTTTTTCTATTTGGTCTTGGCTTTATTTCGTGTTCTTTATAAAAATAAAATAATTAATTTTCTTTTAAAAGTTATTCAATTTGTCTGAGCCCGGGTTCAAACGGGGACCTCTAGTGTGTGAGACTAGCGTGATAACCGACTACACCACCCAGACGAATTGCAAATTGTACATACGATCGATCTCAGTAATAATTTAAATAAAAAAATGAATGTTTGGATCGATTTTGACTGAAGCATCGCGATATTGGAAAGAGTCCGTCCCTGTAGACCTAATAAAAGAAACCCTATTTGTAGCCTTTCCTGTATTTTGAAGTCGGCAGAGAAGTCATGTTTGTTAATATCCACTCCCGATAATTCTATACCTCTTGTTAGAAACATGGAAAGCCAAAGCGAAGAGCAAACATATTGACAAGAACAAGAACCAAGTGCAAAGTTCACCTCTAAAAACTTCAAACAAAGTTTACAAGAGAAAAAAGAAAAAAGACCAAGGGTGATCGGAAACACCCATATTATTAACAGAACTCGTAACACTACCACATTGCTCACATCAACCATGCATAGATCCAGCACCACCACCATCGCCGGCTGCCGCCCACTCGTCTACATGACTACTATTTTCCAGTTTATTGGCACATGGATGCAGCTGCTACTACCAATATTCAGGCATCGACAATCTCAGCCGAGTCTGCAGCAGCTAAGATAAGCTCAGGGTGAATGTTTCCAACATAGTTTCCATCTAAAGCATTGGGCAGTCCTAATGACTTCAAGGCCAAGTGAGCTGCCTTCTGCCCTGATATCATCATTGCTCCAAATGTCGGTCCCTGCATTGAGATTATAATTACATTACTTCTTCGTCCCAATTAAGAAAATAGAAACAATAACCATCTGAAAGATAAAATGAAAGCACCAATAGTTACAGTTAAGACTCTCAATTAACTTTATCAGATTCTGGTTTCTTGATCAATTCTCTTAATGTTAATATTATTTGTACAAACACTAATTAACATACTAACTACAACGTAAAAATAAGTGATTTAAAAGAACATACCATCCTTGGAGCACCATCAATCTCAGCAACTTCCATGCCAGTGACAATCATCCCAGGCACAACTTCTCTAGTGAGCCTCACAATAGCATCCTCAGCCGTGTTCATGTCAAGGGCCTTCATTCCAGGCACTCTCTCAATCATTCCAATGTTCATCAACCTCTTCACTCCAGAGGCGCCGAACGGCCCGTCGTGGCCACAAGAGCTCACCACAACCTTGGCCTCCATCACATTAGGGTCCATGCAAGACTGTGTGTCGTGATTCATCGACACCAATGCCCAGTTTGTCACAACACCGCCAACTCTGCCCCCCTTCACGATCAAGTCTTCGGCAGCCACGGCGTTGAAGAGCTTGACATTGGGGCGGGCCAAGACCTTGCTCATGATGGTGGATGTGAAGAGGGCAGCGTGTTTGATGACAACGTAATTGTCTTGCTCATCGTAGTCAATGTTTAGCTCGTCGAGAAAGAGGTGGGCTGGTTTGCGTACAATCTGTTAATTAAATTTACAAACACTTGAAATTAAGTTAGAACTTATTCTTTATTGATCAAATTAGAGTTGAATTAACAATTAAGAAAATGTCAAAACACTTTGCTATGAGACAACTATAAGGAAGTGCTAAGATTGAGGTTTGATTATAATCCTCGATGAATATAATTATGTAAAAATGTATTCCAAGTTTTATTATACTATTGATTTAAAGGGAACTGGAGAAAACCAAAATAGATCCTGATTAGAGTTCTTAGTTTGATGAAATTTCTCATTCATCAATCAATAGTCTGAAACATTCATAGTTCTCCATAAAATCATAGTATCCCTCAATCAAGATATTCATTAAATTCTATTCGTCTCATTTTCTTTCACATCAAATTGAATATTACTGAAAACACAAGTAAATTAAACAATTCGAACCCTTGTATTTACATGACTAACTAAAGACCTACTGTAGCTGAGTTTATACTGGATTTACTCTATGAAATGTATAGTTGTATAGCAATATTTATTTTGGGTCGTAATCTAAAAGTACAAAACAAAGAAATATATTTTGTATGAAATATATTTTTGGGTCGAAGTATAAAACAAAGTGCACGGAAAGAGAACAAAAATGAATAAATGCCCCCGGGGCGTAATTCGGTGACAAGAAGCTTGCTTGCTTTTCGTCTACCACCAGTGTTCCATTTTAGGAGAGGTAAAGGTAAAACCTTTTGGGCACTAGCCCACCTCTACGTTTAAAAAAAAGAAAACTTGATTATTTTCTTGAATGGCCAAGAGGGACATAGACCCACCTCTCCACGTCCACAAGTCTTTGTCTAACGTGAATGAATTCCCCCTTTCAGTGTTACAAAATTACCCTTGCTTAAAACAGATATTTTTTTATGTTACGTCATATTTGTGCAACTGAACTTTCAATATTATGAACAAGTGTCGCTTTTATACTACAATCCAACAGTAACACAAGTAAATAGATGGGCCCAAGTACGCGTATTAATCTGATTCAAAAAAGATTTGAAAAAAAAAAAGCCATATTTACCATGGCAGAGAATAACTGTCCACCAAGCCAGGCGCCGCCTCCGGGGCTAACAGATTGCTCGATAATAGCAACCTGAACATTAGGGTTTTTGCTAAGTTCGTAAGCACATGAGAGCCCGGCACACCCACCACCCACCACCACCACATCTGTATCTGCATGTGTGATCATGTCCATCATGTACCTGCAATTAAAAAAGAAAAAACTTCAGAAACTCAAAGAGAAAACAAAAAAAAATAACTTTTGCTTCTACAGAAAACGTAAAACACCTCTAATAGAAGTGTTTGGACGAGAAAACAACCATGAATACAAGAAGAATAATAAATCAATGACTTATTATATACCTGCGTGTCATTTCACGAGAAACAATGGATTCCCTGATGGGGTCGAAGTTGAAGGCATTCAAGTCATAGGGAGGAGAAGCAGAGGCGGAAATTGAGAAGTTAGAAGAAGATTTGACAGGTTTAAGATGAAGAGAAGAAGGAGGTGACATGGGGACGCCATGAAAGGAAGAGTCAAAGAGCTTTCTTGAGGAAAGAACTGAAGTGAAAGCGGTAGAAGCCATAGCAGCCATGTTAAAATAACGATTAATTAGGATAAGGATGTTCAGCAAGAGTGGAAATAAAAAGCTAGTGTTCTTGCTAAGTGTTGAAGAAAATGGGTAGTTTCTACTTTCTATATAGGAGAGGAGGAGAAAATATATATATATATATATATATGTGGGACACGTGGAAAGAGGATAGGATATGAACGGTCCAGAATAGGTTGAATTCGATCTGCAAGGATTTTGCATGAAAGAAATTAGTTTGTGAAATGTCCGAAAATGGTCGGGGTTATAGAAAAAAATAAATAAATATTTAACTAAATAAGAAAATAATGAATAGATAAAATTATTTTTATAAATAGTATAACTCAAAAAATTTATAATTTAAGTATAAAATTAATAAAAAAAATTATTATTGTCTACATAGATAAAAAATAATAATAATTTCAATCGAGAACAAATAATTTTATGAGTCAATTTACGAAAAAAAAAAGTATAAAAATAATAAAAAATAATAGATCTCACACTAAAATTTCTCGTATTTTATAGGTGCGAGATGGAGCCTCACGCCGTGAGACAGGGTGCACTACCTTGTCACTAGGATAGGGCTTGGACCTTCTCCAATATTTTTTTGGATGGATTTTATTTATTTATTATTATTTATGGGTTATTTTTAATCAAATTTATCATTTTTTAATTTATATTACTTTAAATTTATTTATTTTAATTAATTTTAAAATATATTTTTTATCAAAATTTTAATCAAATAACTTATGGGAGAGAAATATAAAAAATAATTTAAAAATAAAATAGTTTAAAAATTAAGTATTTGATTAATAAAATTCATAAATGTAGTGGAAGTTAAAATAATTTTTGTTGTTTATTTTTCACATCTTCCTTCATTTTTAGGTGTAATTATCACGCAAGTCACCGTTATTTTGCTTAAACATCAAATGAGCCAAAAGTTGGCAAATGTTGTCACATAAGTCCTTGATTTCGATGGAATCAAATAGTTCCCTTAACCAAAAACTTGGCCGTTAATTCTTTCAAAGCCATATGTTCCTTGCCTCAGCACAAAGAGGAAAAGATAGGAGGAAAGCAAGAAACTTTAAGGGATGATTTTATGGTGTTAGAAACTTCAAATTATGATGAACATTATAGAAAAATAATAATGCATGCGCACAAGAATCTCAAGTATCTTTTAATTTTTTTTATTGATACAAAATTAGTGTTAAAATCTTTAGAAATGAGATTTTCTTTTTGAAAAAAAAAATATTGGTCTTTAGTTTCATGTCCTCGTAAATTTTAAAAGAGTGAAGTGGATAAATTTGTATGTCATGAATCTAATATAGATGTTGGTTCAAAATGAAGTATTGACACACGAGTTTCAATAAGAAGAAAAATGAGAAAGATGAGTAAAATTAATTTAAGAAAATTTCGAGTTCGTCATTATTATTTACCTTCATGGCAAGTTTCAATTCAGATTTTGTTACACAAATACTAGCGGTCAACTTTGATCAAAGGACATATTACATATATATGTTACAACGGATATAGAGTTTGGTTTAATAAATAATTTTATTTTAATTAAATTTAAATGTTTAATTTTATCTCGGTTTGTTAATTTTTTTATATTAATATAAACAGAATATATAATTTTTTAGTTTAAATAATTTATTAACCTTTAATTTAAATATACGATAAATTTTAATTTTGTACATGCGATAGATTCTCATCCATTTATTATATCTAATTACGTGGTACAATGTAATCTATTTATTTAATATAAAATAATCTTAATAAAATAACATGTATCATAATATTATAAATTATAAATGATATGTGTTGTGATATGATATGATAAATTTTAAATAATGTATCATTATATAATTCGTTTATATTTTTTAATAAAATATTTTTAAAATAAAATAAATATAAAAATAAAAAAGAAATAACTAGCTAGACCCATGGCCATTGCCATTTCCGTCGTTGGTGATCAATGACAAATTAACTCAAGATTAACATCATCAAATTTAAAATTTCGTCATCTATATAATTGTGGAGCTTTTTTTAAAAGAAGCATTGAAGAGGTGCCAAAAGTACAAAAAAAAAAGTGGTGACCACTATAATGCCATCATTTGAGTGAAGGTTCACAACACCACTATTAAAATAGTTCACTAGACAATGACTCAATAGTAGTAGTAGTGAACCTCTATAAATAGTAATGTTATCGTAGTTGTCACTGTTCTCTCCATTTTTTATACTTCTTTTGTGTAGTTTGATAAATAAAATTTATCATAATATAAATCACAAAATTTTAAATTTTAATAATATAAATTTTAAGTAAATATATCATTGACCATCGCGCGTCAAATAACCATTTAATGGCAGTGGCGATAGCCATTGATGATAGATGTCGGTGCTTTTTCTTTAAGCATTATTCTCTCAACTAGTTTAAATTTAAATATGTGTAATTATATTAAAATATTTTTATTTTATTTAAATTAATAAATTATAATAAAATTAAATATTTTAAATTTAATAAAAATAAAGTTATTTATTAAGCTAAACTCCTTGGACAAAAGTGTCCTTATATAATGTTACAACTAAAATCGTAGAGGACTTGTGTTATCATCATTGCAAACCTTTGGTTACATTTGATGTTACAAACCATGGGGACTTGGGATATAATTACCATTAGGTTTGGTGCAAGTGGCATCGAGGGTTCCCTCAACTGGCTTCATATAAGAGACTAGTGAGTTGTAACACTCACTCTTTGTCATTTTGTGTTAATTTGTTGGTACTTTTTGGTGAGCCTTTTTGTGATCACGAGAACCGTCCATTTTTATCCCTCTGCAACTTTCCAACGAGAGATGTATGAAATATCAAATTGGGTGATTGTGATAGTATCTTTAGAAGTAATATTATATTTAAAAAAAAATTAATTTCAACATTAATATTACATTTCTCAACTTTAATTTAATTTTTAACTTAAATAATATATTAATTATTGGGCGTTAATTATTTTAAAGTGTTTGCATGTAGAATATATTTATCATACAAAATTATACATATCTCATAAATATATATGCACATAAAAGATTAGAAATTATACAATGAATATATTTATATATAATTAATCAAATTAATTACAGAATTGAGAAATATTATTTTTAAAGTCTTTTGATTAAATTGTTAGAATTCACATAAAATGAACTTATTAATAATTCTAGTAATAAACTTAAGTAGGTTTAATTAGTTAAAATAGTAGTATAATCCAGCAATTGTTTAACATTTGAACTGCTTAGATTAACTCTTAATCTAATTAAATTAATTTATTTTATCTTTTGTTCAATTCTTAAACAATTAAAATAAATTAATTTTAGTTATTACATTTAGTAGCCAATTATATTTATTTTGTTGTTCTATCACTTAAACACAAAACAAAAAATTTCAATTTTTCAAATTGAAATAGCCATCAAAATTACAAAATCTAAAACTTATGAATTTTAAATTTTATTTCACTTTATAAACTAATTAATTTCAAACTAATTTAAATTTTATTTGTATTTAATTTAACTATTTACTTAACCAAAATTAACATTTAACCTTAATTGAGTTAAATTAACTTAACCCTTAAGTTAATATATATCCAACTAACCTAACTCTAAAGTTAACTATTAACCCTAATTAAGTTAACATTTATTTAATAATAAAATTAAAATATCTAGATATTTATTTAACCTAATTATAGTTAACAATTAACCATTGTTAAGTTAAGCATAAAATATCTTTTAACCTAGTCATTTGGTTAACAATTAATCATGGTTAAGTTAAATTTTTATTTAATTATTATTTAAATAAATATCTTGATTATTTAACAATTAAATAATCAATAAAGTGAAATTACCACTATACTCTTACTATGTTACCAAGTTAACTCAAAGTGAGTCCTTCCATAACTATATACTTTAGTTAACTCAACCTTTATAATTTGTTATATTTTATATTATATTAAACTATTTAATACGGTATGCTGTCTAAGTGCACAATGAGTACATTTCATATTAGGACTCTCTAAGTCCGCACCTGATTCGTCAAATGGAACTATTCTATGAGTTTGTGAACAATACTCCATGCACACCTCACAAATATTACAAATCAGCGTATCAGACCATACAAGTTGAGGTCAGAACATATACGTATAATCCTTCTATTATTTACACTCTGGATGGGCGGAGATATAGATCAACACCGTCAAATCCTTATTTGCTCATCCATGAACTTATCTCTAGATTCGTATCTCAATAAACAATATACGCAAACACTTTTATTATATTATTTAACCTTCTGGAATAATTATTTCTTGAGTTCATGCTTGTAGCCACAGGACTTTATAAAATACAATCTCAGAGCATCGGATATACAACTTACTTATGTAAGTTGATGGATCTAATATTTACGCACACCTGACTCCATGAGCATCGAATTATACCTAGCGACATATAGCGGTCAGACCATAAAAGATCTCTGACATACATAGAACCAAAGTATGGTGAATCACTCACAAGCCCACTGTGGTGCTTAGGCCAAAGAACCACGAATGCTACTTAACTCGAGAGGATATTCCTTCAACGGCTTCATAGGATATCTATTGGGGTCCTCGTGAGTCTGTTCAGTATCCAGTCCTGACTAGATACCCGCATACCTATACAAACTCTAAACTCATGGTCAGAGACCATAAAAGGTCTCTGACATATATAGAACCAAAGTATGATGAATCACTTAAAAGCCCACCGTGGTGCTTAGGTCAAATGACCACGAATACTACTTAACTCGATAGGACATTCCTTTAAAGGCTTCATAGGATATCTATTGGGGTCCTCGTGAGTTTGTGCAGTATCCAGTCCTGACTAGATACCCGCATGCCTACACAAGCTCTAAACTCATGGTCATCTAAGAACAACCATCTGAACCAGTCAGATATAGACGTACACTGATCTATATAATATTGATTCGCTGATAAACTCACATTGGTGAACATAGATTATGAATATTATGCTTGAGACATACTTACATAATGACATTTTCTAGCTCCCATTGCAACTCTTTGTAACTATGTTATTACTAGTATACTCTCAGGTCTTTGTGCCATTATATATAAGGTTCTAACTTTTTACACCTCGTTGACTTTTATAATCTACTAACTCTTAGCATTTATAACTCTCAGCATTGCTAACTCTTAGCCTTAATCTAAACTCCTTTAGATCAAATCTAAACTCTTTCAGATCATACAATGTCTATAGTATTAAAAATATTACACCATATAATTATAATATTAACAATTTTTATTCGAAATGTTTATTGTATAAATATTAAATAATTAATAATCATACAATATGAAAATGACACGTAGGCACCAACTCTAACATTAATATTTATTAGATAATTAAATTTTATAATTATTTTATTATTCTATCATTCACTAAATACTTAACACCCACTTAAGTGAATAATTAGTAGTCCTAGTAAAATTTCTAATAGGGTCGGATAACCCAAATAGAGAATGAAAAGAGAAAATTTGTGATTTTTCGAATTTTGAGTGGATATAATGAGTTATTATCAATGATTTTTTTATTATATGTAAGCAAGGAGATGGGTTATCGTTGGGTGGTGGTGGTTCATCCCGGTTCCTAACCCAAATTTATTAGGTGTATGCATGTGGTGTATGTGTTCATTCTAAAATTCATATATATACGCATCTAATACATATATATACAAATCATAAACGCAACGGAAGCTAAAAATTAAAATTTCTAAAATGAACACAATAAATTTTATTCATTACATATTAATCAAATTAATACTAATGATTGAGAATATCACCTGTCAAGCTTTTGGAACGAATTTGTAGCTAAAGTACTGCATGAAGTAGACTCGTTGACAGTTCTAAGACTCAACATGATGGGCTTGAGTTGTTAGAACAACAACCTATATATTTTCAACACCGGTTTAACATTTTAACTGTTGGATTAACTCTTATTTCCATAACCTAATTCTTAAACTATATTCATTTTGTTCTTGATGTATTCAACATTTGGCCTTATTGTTTTGCTTCAAATAAGAAAAATAAAACCATTTTTATCTTATTTCTTCTCCATAGCCAAGAGCCACCTTAGCTTTATCTTTCTCCCTCCTTCATTCAAGAATCAAAATCAATTCAAAAGAGAAACACACTACACATAGCCAGCCACTCCTTCATTTTTGTATTCATCAAATGAATACATTTGTTTAATAATTAGAAATATCTCCTCTTTTGTTTAAAACTTATTATTAAAAGAATTTAATCCATTAAATAATCTAAGCATGTGTCCGACATTTGGACAAAAGGTGATTGGGGCAACTCTTGTCTTTGACAAAAAAAATATCATTTAAGTCCTTATAATTCCATTTAATTATTTTAAGTAATATTTACTTTAACTTAATTATTTACTTAATAAAATCTCATTTTATTTAACAATTAAGTCCTCAATAGAATATTTATTTTATTAATTTAACCATGAATAAATAATTAACTCTAGTCAAATTAATTAATCACTTAACTCTTAAGTGAGAACAAATATTTAGATTATTTAACACTTAAATAATCAATTAAGAGAAATAACCCTTAAGCCTTTAATTAACCCAACGTAAGTCCCACCATAATGTGCCACGTGTCACTATTTAATTAGTTAACAATAATTATTAACTAATTATTTGTACTCAACGTTTAAGCATTAACACGTGCGCATCTCAAGGGTTCCTGAAATAAATATTCGATTCTGCTGAAAATTACTAGATTGAACAATTCAATCCAGTATGCTGCCTCAGTGCACAACGGGTACACTTCATATTGCGAAACTCTCTAAGTCCACACCCGATTCGTTAAATGAAACTATTCTATAAGTCTGTGATCGATGTCCCACGCACACGTCACAGATATTACAAATTAGCGTGTTAAACAGTGCATACGTATAATCCTTTATCATGTATATTCTGAATGTGCAGGGATATAGATCAACACCGTCAAATTTCTGTATGCCTGTCCATAAGCTTATATCTAGATTTGTATTTTCAAGAATAATATACACAAACACATTTGCTATATTGTTCAATCCTTTGGGAAACACCTTTCTCGGGTTAGTACTCATGGCCATATGATTTAGTTAAATACAATCTCAAAGCATCTAGATATATTACTCCCCTATGGGAGCTGATGGATCTCATATCTGTACACACCGGAGTCCATAAACATCGAACCATACCCAGCGACACCTAGTGGTCACACTATGAAAAGTCTATGACATGTATGAAACTAAAGTATGGTGAATCACTTATAAGTCAACTGTGGCACTTAGCTCAAAGGACCACGTATACTACTCAACTCGAGAGGACTCACCATTAACGATTTCATAGGATGTCTCTTAGTGTCCTCATGAGTCTGTTCAGCATTCAATCCTGACTGAATACCCGTATACATATACAAGCTTCCGGTAAGCCCATGGTTGGCTAAGAACAACCATGTATTCCATATAAATATAGCATACATTGATCTATATAAAATGGATCCACCGATAGACCCGCATCGGTAAAAACAGATCAGGAACACAGTATTTGATGACATACTTGCATAATGACATCTCCTAGCATCTATTGTAACTTCTGGCAACCATGTCATTACTGGTATACCCTTAGGTCTTTATCCCATTACAGACAAGGATCTAATCTTTTAAATCTGACTGACTCTTATAACCTGCTAACTCTTAGTAACGCTAACTATTAGTATAACTATAACACTCAGCTCCGCTAATTCTTGGCACTAGTCTAAACTCCTTTAGACCAGATCTGAACTCTTTCAGATCATACAATGTCTGTAACATAACAAGCATTATACCATGTATTTATATTGTATTAACAATATATGAAATGTTTCCTTTATAAATATTAAATAATTTAATATTCATAAGTATTAAAATGGCACATAAGCACCAACTCCAACAAACTCCCACTTGCTTTAGTGCTATTTGTATTGATATCTTATATCGATACTCTCCAAGTATTTCTCAAACACAGTATAAGTTTAGGCTTAAGTAGATCTGCTACATTATCCAAGGAATATATCCTATATACTTTGACATCTTCAATAGCCAATAACTTTCCAACTATATAGTATTCAGAGTCCATATGATCGAAATAATGGTGTGCCTTATGGCTTCTTGGCTTAAGTAATTATTCTGTTATTAGTTATAAAGCAGTGGGATAAGATCCACTAAGCTTGAAATTATTCTAAGTTTTGTAACTAACTTAAATTTCTATAGTGTTTCCTTTGTAGTCTTCTCAAGTTATAACTAATTCTTCCTTTAAGAGAGAATTAGTTATGAAAATTTAGACTTGCACGTTTTTCAACTAGCTCCAGTACCGATAAAGAATAACATATAATCAGATGTAGACTTTCTAGAATTTGAGTCAGATGAAAAGTCTGAATATGTGTACTCCTTTACTTATAAAAAACTTTTTTCATATTTAGAAACTTATCCTCTATACCTCTAAGATATATCAGATGTGTTTCATAACCATCTGATGGTTAGGCATGGATCCGATTAATACCAGCTCATAACTCTTAGAGTTATCCAAATTCAGGTGTCGTACATAACATGACATGCATCATGCTACTTCAAGCTAATGCATATTATGAGTTGGACACTCTAACTCTTTCATCTTCTACCTGAGGACACTTCCTGTTAGAAAGATGAATGCTATGTCTGAAAGGTACATTAATTGTCTCACAGTTAATTAAGCTATACCTTTTCAGGACTTAGTCTATGTACAAAGATTTGGAGAGTCCCGTCGGCTTCTTAACTTTATCTTTATAAAGTTTAATTAGAAGTCTCTCCAAATCTTTTATGAAAAAGTTCTTACTCAGATAACATTTATCTAATTAACTTGTAATATACCAACATCATCATCAACATTAAGTATGTTTTTCATGTAGAGAATCAGATAAATAATCCTACTCCCACCGTCTTTCTGAACACAGATGCTTTCTCTTTATTACTAATGAAATTAGACTTTTTAATTTCATCGTTTGAACGAAGATATTAGCTTCCAAAATTGTTTAAGTCTAAAAAAGAACTATTTTAATTTACACATTAGATTAAAAGTTAGGCTGGATATAAAACCTTAAGGCAGCTCTATGCATATCTCTAGCTTGAGATATACATTCCAGAATGCTGTCTTTGCATCCATCAACTAGACCTCAAAATCTTAGTATGCGGCAATAGCCAACAGAATCTAAATTTACTTCAGCATGATTACTGATGAATAAGGTTTCCTTATTACCAAACCTAGATCTATAAGTATAACCTTTCCTTACCAGTTGGGCCTTGAAGGTATCTAACTTCAAGTGCTTATGCTTCCGCTGCATAAACTCTTTTACAACAATTAGGAAATATTCCTACATGAAATACAACCAAGTCTTAGATTTGACTGTCATGCATAGAGTTAATTTCAGATTCTATGGCTTCTTGCTATTTTCCTAAAATAATGTCAAACATCGCCTCTCTATAAGTCAAATGATCATTTTTTCAAGTAAGAAAACAGTAAGGGTACCTTTAGGCATCAATCATACCTAAAAGGTGGCCTTGATATCCTATTAGACTTATAAAGAGAGTGCGTTCAAGATATATCACTTATTTGAACATTAGATTTCACCGTTAGTTCATATACTTTCTAATTGACTTCAACAAATATAATCATTCTATAATCCCTACAATTAAAAAAAAACTCTTTCTTTATGGGAGGTGGTATTATGAACAACAAATATATTTTGTTACTCTGGATCATAGAATTAATATCTAATGAACCGATACTTATACCTTTTAAGCGCAAGTAAATTTTGTTGTAACTCTTATGCGAACAGAACAACCCCAGCCTTAACAACTTAAGACTCAGCTTCCTTTAATCTATATCTCATAAATATTAAAAGATCAGTGAAGCTCAACATTAATCAGACGGTATCATGTAAAGTCTGATTCCTCCATTCCTTAAACACTTTTGTGTCAAGGAATATCTGGAAGACCATGTTAAGCGAGAATTAAATTCTCCCTCAAATATTCTATGAATATACTGTTTATGTATAAACAGTCTTAATTTATTCGAAGGCACACATAAAGATTTGTTTCTTTACTTTTTAGTCAAAAGCCTTTGAACACTTTAAAAGTTTCCAACATATGTTTCCTAAAAACATATATTTGTATAATGACAAATTACTATCCAGAGTATAAAGTATTGATATTCACCTATAGCATTATGATTAATGGACTAAACACATCATATGTACTAGTTCCAATAAATCAGTTGCCCGGTGTCCAACACTTATACTAAAATTTAGTATCTTCCCTTGAATTTAAATTTCATAAACTGACTAAGATTTTATAATGAAATCAAGTATATGACTATGCTTAACTAGACAGAATAGGCGTCTCACGACTAAATGACCTAATCTTATATACCACTATTCATCATTATTTAAAGTTTCTAAACTACTACATGTTCTATTTACCAAGACATTTCTTATTATATGTAACATATATTGGTCATTCATTGCCTGACACTCAATAGGCAAAACATTATCTTTATCATATAAATATAAGGAACTATTTCAAATATTTTTATGATAACTCTTTCTGTCAACTACAGGGAATGATATGATACTCTTAATAATGTTTAGCATGTAATATCAATTATACAATAACTAGTATATATAAGAAGGATGGGCGGTATCTCATACCCCTGTACTGATAACATCATATGCTATTAAAATGTCTAATTTTTGTAAACAGCTATCTAAGGGATCAATTTATTCTCGGTTAAAGTTTCTTGAATAATAACATTTACTATTCAAACCTTATCACAGTGGAAACACTTTTCATTGTAATTATTCTGTAATTGTGGATAAGAAAATCTAATATATCTAAGTAATTTAGAATCTAGAACTATTATCAAGTTCTAAAACAAGTTTTTTATATCTCTCGCTACCCTATAGTTAATGTGCATTGATAAAGTGTACTAACGGATTGCTCATACTTATCTTATCTCATATAAGATATGTATCTTATCTCTATAAGACGATTTAAAATATGTGTAGTAAAATATTTCTAATTGTTAATAATAACGCTTTAGATTATGGGTATATGATTTGTACATTTTTTTAATCTAATAGCGTCCTCCCATTGCTTTATATAATCCTGATAATCTCTCGAACAAGACAATGACAGTTTAAACTCTTTAAACTACACAGCAAAAAGTAGATCTCATTGGCATTTTACTCCAGCCGTATACTGTAATGACCTAGGCTTTTGTGAACCCAACAGGTAGACAACTCTTGTAAATTGCATCTCATTCAACTCTTACTCCTGATCTTAAATACACCTTATCCGAACACTGTAGCGATCTAGGGTAAGTGTATTTTAGATTAACTTGTCAATAATCAAATATATGCTATCGATATTACCCGCACACTGTAGCGATATAGGGTAATACTTTTGTATATATTTGTCTCATCTCATGTTTAGCCGGTATAGTTTAAGTCCAACAGACTAAGTCCTGCACATTGTAGCGATCTTGGAAAAAGATCAACATAACTTGTCTAACATCGTATTGACAAGATGGATCATATATAACATTATCTCATAATGAAATACAATTCAATCTGATTAAGAAATTTTTTTTAAATAGGGTCTCACTTCATTAGGATGTGATTCTCAATCATTTATTTATTTTTTTACAAACACAACTAACCCCCACCAGTAGGGCTCCCATTGTGATTACTAGCACAGAAAAATAATTTCAGTTTATAATATAAACCGATAACTCTTATCATTACATCTCATAAACTCCCACATGCGTATTTAATTTTTTTTAAAAATTTTTTGAAACACTGTTCACAAAACACTGTTCATGTAAATAGTGCTCCTAGCTCTGCGGCGCTAGAAGTAGAACCTCAATGGTGTAGCGCCCATTCTATGGCACTGTGGCAGTGGGCACCTAGAACCCAGCACCACGGCGCTCGCTAGCCACCGCTGCGGCGCCTAACAAGTCAATGGTGTTGCTCATGCATTTCAACACTTGAAACATTCCAACCGAGCCTCAGAACAATTTCAAACACCAATTAACTTCAAATACACCCAATTAACACCATAAAACGCTCTGATACCATTTTGTCGGGGGTGCCGGTTCATCCCGATTCACAACCTAAATCTGTTAGGTGTATGCATGTGATATATGTGTCCATTCCAAAATTCATATACATATGCATCTAATACATATATATACAAATCATAAGCGTAACGGAAGTTAAAAATAAAAATTTCTAAAATGAACACAATAAATTTTATTAATTACATACTAATTAAATTAATACTAATAATTGAGAATATCACTTGTCAAGCCTTTGGAACGGATTTGTTGCTGGAATATCGCATGAAGTAGACTCGTTGGTAGTTCTAGGGCTCAACATGGTGGGCTTGAGTCACTAGAACAACAGTCTATATATTTTCAGCACCGATTTAACACTTAAATCTTTGGATTAACTCTTAATCCCCATAGCCTAATTCTTAAACTATATTCATTTTGTTCTTAATGTATTCAACACTTCAAAATTGGTGGCCATCTTGTTTTGCTTCAAATGAGAAAAATGAAAACCATTTTCACCTTATTTCTTCTCTATAGCCGAGAGCTACGTTAGCTCTCTCTTTCTCTCTCCTTCATTCAAGAATCAAAATCAATTCAAAAGAGAAATACACTACACATGACCGGCCACTCCTTTATTTTTGTATTCATCAAATGAATACATTTGGTTAATAATTAGAAATATTCTTATGCATTTAATACATATATACAAACCATTTCCTATGCATTTAATACATTTCCTGCTATATCTAAAATATAATTACCATTTATCAATTGATACTCATCTAATAAAATATTATTCACATCACATAAATATAAGGAATAGTTTCGATTAAAAATATTATATCCTTTAATGTCTAACACGGGAAGAAAAATAATTTCTCTGATAATGTTTGGTATATAATAACAGTTATACAATATAAATTTTCTATTATAAATGAGAATTAATTCAAAATTTTCAATTTCTTTGACTTTTAGGAAATCACCATTTCCAACACAAAATTGGATCTCTTCCTATTGCAGTTGTCTAACTTCTCTCAAGCCCTATAACATATTGCAGATGTGAGAAGGACATGCGGCATCTAATACCCAACCACTACAAGTATCAAATCCTAATGAAATATTTATAATAGAAAAACATATACTTGAAGAAGTTTTCTTGATTATAGCAAGATATTTCAGACAATTGCATTTCTAATGTCCATCCTCAACGTTGTAGAAAAATTTTCCTTTATCCTTACTATTTTTTTGTGACTTGGATATAACCTGTCTCTGTGGACATGTACATGGTATCTACTTCTCTTTCTTCTTTCCTTTGGACTTCCTAGAAGCCTTTAGGAAAAAAGATGAAGCACCACTCTGAATAAAGAAGGCAATTCTCGCTTTGTTTATGTCCTCTTGAGATGTTATTAACATATTATGCAGCTCAACATATGTAAAAATCAACCCATACATATTAAAGTTCATAATGAATTGTGCAAATAACCGCACATGGACTGAAGAATCAAGTTATGCCCTAAGCTATTGTTCAAAGATATATCCATAGTCTTCAACATTTCGATGTATGAAATCATCTTAAGTACATAAGGACTAATTGGACTGTCCTCAGCCAACCTAAACTGTTAAAGGGTTTTAAATATTCTATAAAGATTGACTTGTGGTCTATCTCTAAATAACTCTTTTAGATTGAGCATTATACTACTTGCACTATCTATATATACATGCTCCCTCCTTAGTTCATTTAACATTGAAGCGAAGATGTATGATTTAACTCCCAAATCATCAGTCAAATCATCATCGACCCATTTCTAATAAGTCTGGAACTTTTTCGAACTTGCATTATCAAAAACACCACTAGTCATCTTCTGATCAATTATATACCTAAGTTTTTCTAAATCTATAATTATTCAGAGATTCATCAACCAATCAAAATATTTGCTGGCACTCATCAGTGGGTTTGCATCAAGTATCAAAGCCAACAGATGATTTAGAGCCATTTTATTTTCACAAGACAAAACATGAGATGTTAGTGAAAATACATTTCAAAATTGTTAATTAAAAAATTGCTTTAGATCATGGATATAACTGGTATATATATTTTGATCTAAAAGCGTCATTCAACTGCTTCACATAATCCCATAAATCTCTTAAACAGGAAAACGAAAATTTAAACAATTTAAATTTTACAGTGAAAAGTAGATTCAATCAGCATTTTACTTAAACCTCATGCTTTAGCAATATTAGAATTTGTAAAACCCAAAAGGTAGACAACCCTTGTCAATTGTATCTCATGCAAATTTTACTTCTGATCCTAAACACACTTTATCCTCACGCTTTAGTAATATTAGGTAAATGTGTTCCAGATTAACTTCAATGATAAAATATAAGTTATTGATATTATCCTCACGCTTTATCAATATTGGATAACACTTTTGCTTATATTTACTTTATCATATGTTTAACCGGCATAGTCTAGATTATACCGATCAGTCCCTCATACTTTAACAATATTAAAAAAAACCAGAATACCCGTCCAACACCGTATTGGTAAGGTGGATGATGTACAACAATACCTTATAATGTGATTCACTTTAATCTGATTAAGAGAGATATTTAATAATTATCCGTATCACATGCAGTTCTGATTTTAAATCAGTATTTGTTTATACAAGCACAACTAAACATACAAGTAAGGCTCCCATTATGTTATCAACATAAACAAATATTTTATAGTTTATAACAAAATGATATATGAAATATAATTGCATTAATTAAAGTCACGTGCAAAAATGCAAGTTAAAGTGCAGGTTATTTTAATCTTCACTACATATGGTCACCAAAAACTTGGCCATTAATTCTTTCAAAGCCATGTGTTCTTTGCCTCAACACAAAGAGGAAAGATCGAAGGAAAGCAAGAAGCTTTAAGGGATAATTTTATGATGTTAGAAACTTCAAATTATGAGGTGCCAAAAGTAGAAAAAAGAGTGGTGGTCACCATAACGCCGCTATTTGAGTAGAGATTCACTGTACCACTATTAAATAGATCATTAGGCAGCGACCCAATAGTGGTAGTAGTAAATCTCCACAAATAGTAAATTTATTGTAATCATCACTGTTCTCTCCACTTTTGGTATCTCTTTAGTGCTAACTTGATAAAAAATATTTACTATAATATAAATCACAAAATTTTAAATTTTAATGGTCTATAAATTTAAATAAATCTATCACTGATCATTGCGCATCAAATGGCCATTCAATGACAGTGGCGATGGCCACTGATGACAGATGCCACTGCTTTTTCTTTAGACATTATTCATCGAACTTATTTAAATTTAAATATATGTGTAATCATACTAAAATACCCTTATTCTGTTTAAATTAATAAATTAAAATAAAATTAAGTATTTTGAATCTAATTAAAGTAAAGTTATCTATTAAATTAAACTCCTTAGACAAAAGTGTCCTTATTTAATGTTATAACTAAAATCATAGAGGACTTGTGTGATCATCATTGCAAACCTTTGGTTACATTTGATGTTCAGACAATCCACGGGGACTTGGGATATAATTACCGTTAGTTTTGGTGCAAGTGGCATCGAGAGTTACCACAACCGGCTTGATAATAGAGACTAGTGAGTTGTAACACTCACTCTTTGTCATTTTGTGTTAATTTGTTGGTACTTTTTGGTGTTTTGTGATTACGACAACTGTCCATTTTTATCCCTCTGCAACTTTCCAAATTGGGTTATTGTGATAATATCTTTAAAAGTAATATTATATTTTAAGTAATATGTCTTGTACCAAAATAAGGCAATTGATTACCATCACATATAAGGCTGATTAATGTAATGATTAAAATTTAATTATATAAATTTATACAATAAATTATTTAAAAAACATCAAAATCTTTCTTTAATATTTAGTTAAATGTTAAATAAATTTTTTAAAATTAAATTATTAACAAAATATTCTTTTATAATATTAAAATTTTAAAAATAATATATTACATTGTATGTTATAATTTTAATTTTAATAATATTAAATTTTATAATTTTAATATTAATTACATTAAATCTTATAATTTTAATTTTAAATTTAATTTAATTACGTTAAATATTATAAATTTAATTTTAATATTATTTTAATTAGGTTAAATAATTTTAATTTCAAATTTATTTTTAATTTTAATTTTAATTACGTTAAATGTTATCATTTCAATTCTAAATTTAATTTCAATTACGTTAAATGATACAATTTTAATTTCAATTATGTTAAATATTATAATTTCAATTTTAATTATGTTAAATGTTATAATTCTAAGTTCAATTTCAATTATGTTAAAATTTTATAATTTCAAATCCAATTTCAATTTTAATTACATTAAATGTTATAATTTTAATTTTAATTACGTTAAGAGTTATAATTTCAATTCTAATTCCGATTTAAATTTCAATTACATTAAATTTTATAATTTTAATTTCAATTACGTTAAATTTTATAATTCTAAATCTATTTCGATTTTATTTATATTAAATGTTATAATTTTAAATCCAATTTCAAATTCATTTACATTAAAAGTTACAATTCCAATTTCGATTATGTTAAATGTTATAATTCTAATTTAATTTTAATTAAATAAAATATTATAATTCCAATTTTAATTTCACTTACTTTAAATATTATAATTCAATTTAAATTTTAATTATGTTAAAATTATAATTTTATTTATAATTTAAATTTAAATTAAATATTAAATATTATAATTTCATTTTCAATTTCGATTTCACTGACATTCAATGTTATAATTGTAATTGTAATTTTAATTTTAATTATTTTAAAGTTATCATTCTAATTTCTATTTTTATTATGTTAAATGTTATAATCCGAATTCTAATTCTAATTTTAATTACATAAAATATTATAATTATAATTTCACTTTCAAATACATTAAATATTATAATTACAATTCCTATTTCAATTTTAATTTCAATTATGTTAAGCGTTATAATTTTAATTTCAATTTTAATTACGTTAAACATTACAATTCTAATTTCAATTTCAACTTAATTACGTTAAATGTTATAATTTCAATTCTAATTATTATTTAAATTTCAATTACGTTAAATATTATAAATTTAATTTTAATTTTAATTTTAATGACGTTAAATATTATAATTACAATTTTAATTTCAATTACATTAAATGTTGTAATTTCAAATCCACATTCAATTTCAAGTGTATAAATGTTATAATTCTAGTTCTAGTTCTGATTTAAATTTTTGTTACGTTAAATGTTATAATTTTAATTTTAAATTTAAATTAAATTTTAAAAACGTTATAATTAAAAGTCCAATTTAGATTTCAACAAATCTGAAATTGGAAGTTAAAAATATATTTTGGACTTGTTATATATTGTTTGCAACATATCAGTAATTTGAAATTATAAATATATTCTGAAAAATTAAAAATTTATTTGTGAATTATTTATTTTGGAAATTAAAATTTTGAATTAAGAGTTGGAATGTTAAGATAGTTTAATAAATGCCATGAAAATTAAAATATATATACGCAAAATATAAAAATACCCAAATAAAAGGTAAAGGTTAAAACTTAAAAACAATCAAAAACTTTATTTAGCTTAACTAAAATATTTTGTTATATATTTTTATATTTAATATACTTTAAATTTTATTTTTAATTTTAACAAAAATTGGTTATTTGAATATTAATTATTCATTAACTTAGAATAATAATTACTATTTTAAGTATTAAGTTAAATAAAATTTAATAAAAAATTAAAGATTAAATATAAAAATTTCAATTTCAATATCACATGACAACCTGTGGTGGCGCCACATGACGAGACTTTTTATGTTAACTATAATTATTTAAAACACATATAAATATCATCAATCTGTATTATATTATATTTTTGGTGAAATTAAATATAAACTCGCAATTTATAAATAAGTTGAAACATTTAGTATATTGAGTGGGAATACATAATAAATTGAGTGGGAAGATGTATTATATTAAGTGGGAATACATTGTAATTGAGTGTGGACATTTGGTATATTGAGTGGGAACACGTAGTATTTTGAGTGGGAACACTTTATATATTGAGTGGGAACATTTAGTAAGTTAAGTGGGAACACGTAATTTATTGAGTGGGAACACGTAGTATATTGAGTGGGAACACGTTATATATTGAGTGAGAACATTTAGTATGTTAAATGGGAACACGTTGTATATTGAGTGAGAATACGTAGTGTGTTAAGTGAGAATACGTAGTATACTGAGTGGGAACACGTAGTAAATTGAGTGGGGACACGTTATATATTGAGTTGGAACATTTAGTATTTTAAGTGAGAACACGTTGTATATTGAGTGGGAATACGTAGTGTGTTAAGTGAGAACACGTAGTATATTGAGTGAAAACACGTAGTAAATTGAGTGGGGACACGTAGTATATTGAGTGGGAATACGTTATATATTGAGTGGGAACATTTAGTATGTGAAGTGGGAACGTGTAGTGTCTGAAATGGGAACGTGTAGTATACGAAGTGGGAACATGTAGTATCGAAACATGTAGTATATGAAGTGGGAACGTGTAGTATTTGAAGTGGGAACGTGTAGTATGTGAAGTAGGAACGTGTAATCTGTGAAGTAGGAACGTGTAGTATGCGAAGTGGGAACTTGTAGTATCGAAACATGTAGTATCTGAAGTGAGAATGTGTAGTCTGTGAAGTGAGAACGCGTAGTATCTGAAGTAGGAACATGTAGTATGTGAAGTAGGAACGTGTAGTATGTGAAGTAAAAACGTGTAGTATGTGAAGTGAGAACATGTAGTATATGAAGTGGGAATGTGTAATATGTGAAGTGGGAACGTATAGTGTATAAAGTGTGAACGTGTAGTATGTGAAGTGGAAACATGTAGTATATGAAGTGGGGACGTGTAATATGCGAAGTGAAAAAATGTAGTATCGAAACATGTAGTATATAAAGTGGGAACGTGTAGTGTATGAAGTGGGAACGTGTAGTATGCAAAGTGGGAACATGTAGTATCGATACATGTAGTATATGAAATGAGAACGTGTAGTATGTGAAGTAGGAACGTGTAGTAGGTGAACTGGGAACGTGTAGTACGTGAAGTGGGAACGTGTAGTACGCGAAGTGGGAACTTGTAGTATCGAAACATGTAGTATCTGAAGTGGGAACGTGTAGTGTATGAAGTGGGAACGTGTAGTGTGTATGAAGTGGGAACGTATAGTGTGTATGAAGTGGGAACGTATAGTATGTGAAGTAGAAATGTGTAGTAGGTGAACTGGGAACGTGTAGTACGTGAAGTGGGCACGTGTAGTATGCAAAGTGAGAACTTGTAGTATCGAAACATGTAGTATCTGAAGTGGGAATGTGTAGTCTGTGAAGTGGGAACGGGTAGTATTTGAAGTGGGAATGTGTAGTATGTGAAGTAGGAACGTGTAGTCTGTGAAGTGAGAACGTGTAGTATGTGAAGTGGGAACCTGTAGTATATGAAGTGGGAACATGTAGTATATGAAGTGGGAATGTGTAATATGTGAAGTGGGAACGTGTAGTATCTGAAGTGGGAATGTGTAGTCTTTGTTGGGATTTGTGCTTACGTGCCATCCCATAATGTATAAATATATAGTGATTGTATTTATATAATTATTATTTCTAATAAAATCGTTAATATTATTTTTATTAAATGGTAAGATGCTTGTAACGTTTTAGACATTGTATGATCTGAAGGAGTTCAGATTTGGTCTAAAAAAGTTTAGACCAAGGCTAAGAGTTAGTAACGCTAATAGTTATAAACCCTAAGAGTTAGTGGTACTAAGAGTTAAAAAAATCTAATGAGTTAAAGCCTTGTCTGAAATGAGACAATGACATGAGAATATATTAGTAATGATATAGCTGCAATAAGTTGCAGATGGTGCTAAGAAATGTCATTATGCAAATATGTTCTCAAACATAATGTTCCTGATCTAATTTCATCGATGTGGGTCTATCGGTGAAACCCATTAATATAGATTAGTGTATGTCTATATCTGGATGGTCCAGATGGTTAGTCTTAGCAAACCATGAGCTTAGTAGGAAGCTCGTATAGAGATACGGGTATTCAGTAAGGACTGGATATTGAACAGACTCACGAAGACATCCAATAGACATCTCATAAAGTCGTCAATGGAAGGTCTTCCGAGTTGAGTAGTATTTGTGGTCCTTTGACCTGAGCGCCACGGTGGGCTTGTGAGTAATCCACCATGCTTTGGTTCCACACATGTCAGAAACCTTTCATGGTCTGACCGCTGGGTGTCGCTGGGTATGGTCCGATGCTCATGGAGTTCGGTGTGTGTAGATATGGGATCCATCAGCTCATATGAGTGGGTTGTATATCCTAATGCTCTGAGATTGTATTTCAGAAAGTCTTGTGGCCGCAAGCATAAACCTCGAAAAAGATATTCCGGAGGAATAAACAATATCACAAAAGTGTTTGTGGATATTATTTTATGAAATATAAATCTGGAGATAAGTTCGTGGTTGAGCAAATAGAGATTTGACGGTGATGATCTATATCTCTGCTCTTCAAGGATATAAATGATGGAAGGATTATACGAATATGTAATAACCTCAACTTGTATGGTCTAACATGCTAATTTGTAATATCCGTAACGTGTGTGTGGGACATTGTTCACGGACGTATGGAGGAGCTCTATATGACAAATTAGGTGTGGACCTAGAGAGTCTCACAATATGAAGTATACTCGTTGTGCACTGGGTTAGCGGATTGGATTGAATAGTTCGATCCAATAAATTTCAGCAAAAGAGAACGATTATTTAGGGATCCCTCGAATTATACATTTGTCAAGACTTAATTGTTAAGTACATCACTTAATTAATTAACAAGGGTTGTTAATTAATAGAATATTGACAAATGACAAAATTTGTTCCATGATTTGATTTTACCTTTTTACCATTTAACCATGGTAGTAAAAATTAGTAAGGTAAAAAGTAATTATTCAAAATTGTTTTGAATAATTAAATCATATATTATTATTATATTATTAGATAATATTATAATATATATAGATCATGGCATTGTATTTTAATACAATGAGTGGCCTAGATGTTGGCCATTTAATTACCCATTATAATTAAAGTAATTATAATTGTTAGGTAAAGATTAATTTTGGTAGCCATTATTCTAGTGCTTGGTTTAATTAATTCTAAATGGGAGACCAACAATAAAATTGGTGGAGCACTTCATTTTGTTTAATCAAAATGTTGAATAAACAAAATGAATTTTGGCAAAACAATTGAATTAATTAATTCATTCATTTTTGGGAGAAGAATTTGGCAATGACAAGAAAGAGAGGTAAGAGAGAGTTCTTTGAGTTTTATTCTTTCAAGTGTTGAAAAATAAAAAAACTTCTCTTCATCTCCTTCTTTAATGGATGGCCAAAATGAATGATATGTAAATGGAGAAAAAGATAATTATTTTACAAAGAGTTGTTCAAAATAATTATCATGTAGAAATTGTTTCTAAGATTAATATACAAGAGTTGTATGTTAAAGATTTTTAATTTATACAAGAGTTGTATAGAAAATATTTACTATCTCCATTTAAGAAACAAAAATTATATTCAAAAGAGTTTGAATACAAGTGCTGAAAATTTTAAACACTAAACTACCATTCTAGCTCCTTAATCCCACCAAAAGTTATGGACTAGAATTGTTCAACATATACTTCAAGGTGAGCTCTTCACATGGATTATTGAAGAACTTGAAAATTTTGTAAAGCTACCTTCATTAGGTGAGTATTTTACATTATGTGTTATAATACAATATTGTTCAACATGTTTATATTTGTATAATTGTTATACTTATTCATATATGTGATATATGTTGTTCATCATGTTCATAATTGTATAATTGTTATACTTATGCATATATGTGATATATGTTGAATTTGTTAAAATGGGTGTATTTTGTAACATGCTTCCGCTTCGCATATAGTAATTTTTTGAAATTACGCACACACTCGTATAATCACACACTCTATGATAAACACCCAACAGTCTTCTACCCGCACATCCTCTTTAAAATTAAATTTGTAATTATAATATTTAATGTAGTTAAAATTAAATTTAAAATTAAATTTTAGAATTATAATATTTAACGTAATTTAAATTAATATTAAAATTAAAATTATAACATATAATGTAATTAAAATTGAAATTGAAATTGAAATTATAATATTTTACGTAATTGAAATCAAAATTAGAATTGGATTTATAATATTTAACATAATTAAAATTAAAATTTGAATTGAAAATATAACATTTAACGTTATTGAAATTGTAATTAGAATTATAATATTTAACATAATTAAAATCGAAATTAGAATTGGAATTGTAACATCTTACGTAATTGAAATCGACATTGTAATTAAATATAACATTTAAAGTAATTAAAATTGTAATTGTATTTGAAATTGTAATATTTAATATAATTAAAATTGATATTAAAATTATAACATATAACATAATTGAAATTCGAATTCAAATTGTAATATTTAATGTAATTAAAATTATAACATTTAACATAATTGAAACTGAAATTAAATTTAAAATTATAACATTTTATGAATCAAAATTGAAATTATAATATTTAATGTAATTAAATTTGAATTTCAAATTAGAATTAAAATTATAAAATTTAATGTAATTAAAATTAAAATTAGATTTAGAATTATTAACATTTAACGTAATTAAATTTAAAATTAAAATTAATTTTAGAATTATAAAATTTAACTTAATTTAAATTAAATTAAAATTAGAATTAGATTTATAATATTTAACACAATTAAAATTAAAATTGATTTTAGAATTATAATATTTAATCTAATTGAAATTCAAACTATAGCATTTAACGTAACTGAAATTGGATTTGAAATTATAATATTTTATATCATTAAAATTAAAATTAAAATTGAAATTATAAAATTTAACATAATTAAAATATAAATTAAATTTGAAATTATAACATTTATTGTAATTAAAAATAAAAGTTTTTGGTATGTATTTTGTCTTTAGTTTTTTATTGATTGTTATCATTGAAATAATATTTAATTTATGTTTATAAATTTTTATATAAAATATGTTTTATTTTTTCAAAATAAATATTATAATAAAATTATTTTATTTTTATTAATTTATTTTTGGACTTAAATGATTTTACATTTATAAGATAATTATATATATTAATTATAATAATATATAAAGGGTCTGTAAAAAAAAATCAAAATAATCGACAATACCTTATATTACCGATCATTTTGGCTATGTCAACCGGTTATATAGCACAACCGGCTGCACTATAACTTATCCCTACATATAAATATATGTATCCAAAAAAATCAGTGCAATTTAAGGACCATGAATACCATCCATATTTATAGGAGCGGTAGCAATAATGGCAATAATAAATATAAAAATTGTGGTCAATAAAATAAGGATCATCAACTTCTTGCAGAGAGAAGACATTTAAAAATGCAGTTGAGAATCAGACTTGACAATTCAATTGCAAAATTGAAAATTAAAATCTTTAAAAATCAAAGTATTTTACAATTTGAAGAGACAAAAACTTGGAGCAAAGAAGGTGAAGGGCCATTTTTTTTAGATATGAGAATTTTAGGGTTTTTTTTTTAAAAAGAGGGTTGATATTAAAAAAAAAAGGTGTTTCGACAAAAAAATAAGAGATATTTAAATACGAAATAAGAGATATTTAAATAAGAATATAAAAAATATTTAAATATAAAATAAGAGATATTTAGATATAAGAAGTTAAACATAAAATAAAAATATTACAATTATTATTTTTTTATTAACTTTGATATAATATTTTTTAATAGTTGGATATTGCTGTTATGTCCTAAATTTTTAAGTATTAGTAATTTTAAGCTTTATCTCGAAGGTATTAATAAGAATGCCCCTATAATTTATTATTTTATTAATTATTAATATAATAGTCTTTGTAAAATATTAGACTAGTCTAGATGTAAAAGCTTATTTAATACCTAACAAAGTTAGAGATGACAAAATTTAAAATGGGGTTTGAATTTTGTTTTTTATGATTCTCAAAATTTGGATTGTACTGCGATTTTTTTTTTAAATGCAGGCTAAATTTAGGCGTCTAAATTCGGATTAATTATTGTAAATAGTGACCTTGTTGTTAGTTGGTTCCTTAGATTCTCTCTCTAGTTTCAATGGCGCCCGAAGCAGCCAAAAATTAAAAAGAAAAGAAATTGCAAGAGCAAAATTCATATAGAAGATGAAATTGGAAGCATAATAGAAGTAAACTAATAACCTATATTGGTCTCTCGTTTCATTTCTTCATTCCGCACTGAACATTTTTTATATGCATAAAAGGGGTTCTAAGATAAAAAACGAAGGGTAAAAAATAAGAAAAGAAAAACTAAGAAGCAAAAAAAAAACAATAAAAGAAGATCAGCAGAGGAGAATCTAAATCAAAGAGACCCGTTTTCAAACTGATCAAAGTGAAGAAGTTGACCATTGCATTTATGGTAATCTTCAACTTGCTTGGGGGCTATGAAATGCTTGTTTGGCTGGGTTCGGTTAAAGAATTTTTTTAATGTCAAAAGTTATTTTTAAATTTTTTTATTATATTTGGTAACAATTGAAGAAGAATTTTTTGAATATTAAAAAAATTATTTTATATTTATTTTTAGAAATTTAAAATTTTAATTTTTAAAAATAAATTTTTTTGAGCTTTTATAATATTTATATTATGTCACATATATTATAATAATATTTTTTTATTTATATAGTATACTCTTAATAAAAATAAATTTTATTAATATATTTTTAATATTTTCTTAAAAATTATCATATCTCAAATTTTTCATATCTCTATAACCATCATAATTTTATGAGAATTTACTAAAATTTTTGTTGATTATTTTATTTTTTAAATAAAAAGAAGTATTATTTATTTTTAATTTATATAACAAACACAATAATTTATATTGATTCTTTGACTATTATATCTTAATTTTATTTAATTTTTGTGTTTTAAAAAATTAAATTTGAGAAAATACATAATAAATTTAAATTTATATAAAATAAAAATATTGAATTGTTCAAAATTTGAATAAATTTTATTAAGTGTCATTTTTAATAATTTAATAATAAATAAATATTTTTAATAATGTATAACTAAATAATTTAATATTTAAAAAAAATTAATTACTAATTAAATGATCAATAATTTTAGTTTTAAAAATTTTATTTAAAAAATTGAACCGAACGAACTTAAAATACATGTGACAACTCTTGCAAACCCTCACATAAAAAATAGTAACACTGTAAACAAAACAAAATTGAAATCTTGTGTTCATGACAACAAATATGAATTAAAGAAAAGCATGACATGATCAAAACCCACGTGTAAAAATAATTCAAACCTACAAAACAGAGTGAATAAGTGATTGAAAACTCGAATTCCAAACTGGGTTAATCAGGTTAAAATTTTTAAAATTTTGAGCTTAGATTTTTTCAGATCTAAGTTTTTTTTGTCATTCGTAAACAAAGGTAAGATTTCTTTTTTAAAGATTACTTCAAAATTGCTTTCAAATTTTATTTTCGTTAATTATTTTATTGAATATAATTAAAGAGAATAAAACTTTATTTTTTAAAAGAAAAACATTTCACATAAAATAACCGTTCACACATACAATTAGGAGTTTCCTATGGTTTAGGGTCCATGAGAATCAACTCTGAGTAATAATTCGAGTTATATTATAATTATTTTTTAAAGATGAGACGAAACCTTAGTTAAATTTGTATCATATTTTAAAATAAATTAAATTTTCAAACCCATCTTAAATATTTAATTTAAAATAAAATTAAAAAAATTAATATAAAAAATTTATTTATTTATATAAATTAAAATTAACTACATAGTAAATTTAAAAATAAATTATTTACATTATATGTTTAAAAATTTTAATTTTAATTCTTATTCATATTATTTATTTTAATTATTTTTTTAATTATATTAAATAATAAACATTATATTAAAGTAATCTTATTTATTAAAAAAAATAAATAATTTTATTATCATTGTTAATTTTTTAATCACCACTCATCTAATTCAAAATCAAAATTTTCTTTACTTTTAAATTTGTAATGAATCTTAATAAAACCTAAATATTTAAATTACAAAATAAAACATAAAAATTTAAATAAAAAAATAAAAAAAATACTAATTTTTACAATTTTAAATTTTATGTAACGTTTACAATTTTTATTTTTATTTTATATTATAATTACACCAAATAAAAAACTAAAAAACAATTAGATATGAGTATTCACAACCCCATTTGAAAATCTGAACCCCGAATTATACTATCTATAAATTTAAAGGTAAATATGAAAAGTTTTACGCCATTCAAAATAAAAATTATAATTCCACCACAACCTCATTAGGTTGTGCCACCTATAAATATATGATAAAAGAGTTATAAATGGCACACCCTTTGGGCCCAACTGAAACTTAAAGCCTTGGGCTACTCTAACTGGGCAACAGCCAAGGCTCAATCTGCTAGACATGTCACTTCAAGATCTCTGTTAGGGAACTAGTTTTTCTCTTCGAAAATAGGATTCGCCTTGAGAATTTTTAACTTTCAGTCACATCTCAGGCGCACACAAATAGTACTAATATGTATTGTTCTTAACTTTTAGAAGATAATACGTATTCATAACAGAGAAGCAAACAGTAGCACGTCTTTGTTTCTCATAATCAGAATCATCCGACATTACATAAAAGCAGAGAGAACTAAGAAACGTCAGTAGTAGCACACATCATTTCAAGCCAACACAGAGATGACATACATAACAGCATCAACTTATAATATTAAGTTTTTGATAACAGCAGCATGTTTTGCACTGACATAGGACCACCACCACCGCCCTATGCCCCGAAACTCAGCTTGAGGTTTACTTAAAAACCATGGATTTTGATGTGTTCCTTCTTCACAATCCCAGCCTGTTGATTGAAAAGAAATAATAGCAAAATCAGAAATTAGACTGAGCTCTGATCAATGGGGTAAGAATATAAGAATTGCCAGACTGAGAAATGGAAATTACCTGAACAAGGAACGTGGATACGTTCTTTCGCTGGTCACCTTGGAGTTGAATGACCTATATACAAATAACAATATAAGAACTTTTTTAAAAGAAAAAAAAACAAATGAAAAAGGGAGTAGTTAATTAGCCAAATAGGGTTTATGAAACACCCACCTGTCCTAACTCAGGGTCCTGGACAACTGTTCCATTGCAGCAGAACTCTTTTTTGAGGTCCTTGAGGATCTTGTTATAGCTGAATTCTTTCTTCAACCCCTGGACAGTTGTCAGGCTTTTCCTACCATTCCGCTGCTGAATACGAATATGCACATACTCTTTTGTTCCAGCACCTGAATCTTCGGCCTTTGCATCAGCAAACGGGTCTAGCATCCATAGAGAAATAGAACATTAATTGGATTTTCTAAATGGGAGATGGATGAGAATGGGAATTTGGCAAAAGAAAAAAATTATGCTATAAAATTACAGACAAGAATAGCAAATGAGAAGATGAAAATAAACCTTGCAACAAGATGATTACAAAACACAGCTACACAAAGTTTGAAGCAGAAACAATAGGTAATCACTAGAAGATGAAATGTTGATAACTGAAAATCCAATCATTGACAAATTACAGGAGATAATAGCAATGTTGTAATTTCCAGTTAGGTTTCTAAGACATAGGTGGGTTTACAGGAACAGTCTTCAAATTATGCTATACAAAAGCCATAGAATTAGGAGCTTCGAATGATAGGTTAAAAAGATATGGAATTGCCACACTTTAAACGCCAAAAACCAGCATTTTCGGCACAGAACCAGCCATCTTAAATATTTCAGAAACCTTCTCAACTTGTAATAATAAACTTAAGAGAGGTATGATACAAATAAAGGCACATGGAACCTGGTATTTTATACATAAAATATATTCTATATATAAACATATAAATAGATCTATGCTGAAATACTTACATTCTCCTGTTTTTCATTAATTAATTTACTTTGCACATGAAAACTTCACTATAATTACTGAAATTTAAAAAAAAAAGTCATTCTATGGGCCCGAACATGTTCTTCACATATTTCCTAAGCAATTGTAACCTACTCCTACTAGAATCTTGTCTATCACATAAACCAACAATCCCAGTCTGATTCTACATATCTCAGTTACACTAACAATCCCTTAAATTCAAAATTGTAACATCACACCATCCTACACACATGGTGGTACTCAAGATGCTTACTCTTGATCTTACTTTAAAAATAAACAGCCAATAATATTGCAGATGTACAATTTAAACATATTCGTCATTATCTATGCACAACTTACCAAAGGCAGTAGGAATCTGGATATCAAGATCAGACATGAAACTTGGCTGATACGAGGGGCCTAACAACCGGAAAGCTCAGACCTATACCATGAGGTTAAAATTACATTAGTAAGTGAGCACCCAGATAATAATGCTCCGAATTGTTCGAACACAAAGGCCTAGAATAACAAATATTGCATCTCAAAAAAAAAATCTGCATGTATTTTAACAGTTTGCAATCCCATCCACTAACATGAATAAATTTCCCATCACAAATAAATAAATAATCAAATGATCTCAAGCTTAACGGGTACCCAAGGAACATATTAAACTCGAGGCTAACAAAATTTCTTACATACTCAAATAAATAAAAAAATTACTCGTCAAATCTAATAATAAAAAAATTAAATTCTTCTCACATCAGAAGAAATAATAATCAACTACACCCAGAGAGAGGAAAATATTAAATACAAAAAAAAGGCAAAATATATTGAATTTGTTAACGAGGGCTTCTAAAAAAGTTTTTGCTTGATGTATTAAAAATGAGATCACAATAATCTAAACCAAGATTCAAATAATTAGTAGCAAAAAATAATAAGCTTCTACAATAACAACCATAATCAGATCACTAAACACAGAATCCCCAAATTTTTGCACCAAAATTTTTATTTTTAAACAAGAATAATATTTGGCGACAAATAATAATCGAATAGTGCTTTGTATTTTCGCTTACCTGATCCGGAGATTAGGGTTTGAGATTCTGATTAGTTCGATCCGATGAGATCGCAAGAAACCCTAAATCGGATAAATCTAAGCTTGTGTGTTTGGTGACGGAGAAAATGAGGAGTAAACCGCTAGAACAAAAATTAATTTAAAGTGCTTCGTGTTTTGGGGTTGGGTCGGTTACTACCCTTTTAACATACTCTCGAATATAGAGCGTTGACGTACGCGCTTTTTGGGACTGATCCGTAGGAAAGATGACTGCGTGTCGAGTAATATGAGCGAGTGTAATTTACGTAGAGAAGGAGAGAGCGAGCGAGGAAATAGAGTATAAGGGTAGAAATGTCAATTTGAATTTCGACAGATGATAGATACTTCGTAGAAAACGTTGTACATGTACCTTCTCATCTATCAATGTTAAATGTTTCTTAGCCTCGGAAAACAACGTGGGGTGTCAACTTTAAACGGCGCCGTTTTACTTATCGGGCCTAAAGGTGGCCCAGTTTCGAGTAATGTAAAAATAAATAAACATACGCATTATATAAATAAACAGGCATATAAATGATTATGGGTGGGCAAATCGGGATCGGAACAGAACCTGATTGATTCCGTGTCTTATTGGGACATAAAAATTTGTACCGGAAAAAATTTTTAGTATGAAATTTGTATTGACCTGAACTGGGACAGGCCAATTCGGAATTGGGACAAAATTCAAGACACGGGTTATTTTTTGTTTATGTTCCTAATTTGTTTTAAATTTATATTTTGATCTAAAAATTTTGAATTCATTTGTGCCATGTCCCTAATTGCTCTAAATTTATATTATTTGCTAAAAAATATAGTTTTAATTTTCTTAAAATTTTAATAATTTTTAATAATAATAATTATTTCATTAATATAATTCTAATTTTAATTTTCAATTACGTTAAATGTTATAATTTCAACTTCAATCACGTTAAATATTATAAATTCAATTTAAATTTCATTAAAAGATATAATTTTGATTCTAATTCTAATTTCAATTACATCTAGTATTATAATTCTAAATTACAAATTCAATTTCAATTATGTTAAATATTATAATTATAATTATAATTTCAACTATGTTAAATGTTATAATTTCAAATTCAAATCTAATTTCAATTATGTTAAATGTTATAATTCTAATTTCAATTTCTATTACTTTAAATGTTAATTCCAAATCATAAATCTAATTTTCTTTTTAATTATATTAAATGTTATAATTTCGATTACAATCTAATTTTAATTATTTTAAATGCTATAATTCTAAATCTCAAATCTCATTTCAATTTTAATTACGTTAAATATTATAATTTTAAATTGTAAATTCAATTCCAATTACGTTAAATATTATAATTCTAATTATAATTCTAATTTCAACTATATTAAATATTAATTTTAAATCTAAATTTATTTTTAATGACGTTAAATGTTATAATTCCGAATCTTAAATCCAATTTAAATTTTAATTACATTAAATATTATAATTCTAATTCTAATTTCAATAACGTTAAATGTTATAATTCAAATCTAATTTTATTTTCAATTACAATTCTAATTTCAATTACATTAAATATTATGATTTCAAATCTAATTTCAATTTTAAATCTAATTTAATATTGATAGTTTAATTAGTCTTTAATATTAATTTGCTTAAATAAAGTCATGAATACAAATCAAGATAAAATACTTTTTTCAATTTTTTTTTTAATTTATAAATTTAACTTGTAAATTTGTAAAGCATACATTAAAATAACTTAAAATTTATTAATTAACTAATAAATTTCAATCTTTAATTATTTTTTTAAAAAGAAAAATTCGAGACCTGAACGGGACTGAGTTTGGGACAAGACGGGACGGTCGATTCGGAATTTTTGCCCACTCCTATAAATGATATGTTTTAATATAAGCTTGGTGTAAAAGCAATATAAATTAAAAATATCTTATGTGTTATGAACTAGCACTTAATTTTCCCTTGTTATGATTCAATAAAATTAATAGAGAGGAAATAAATTTAGAACTATTTAACACTCTTGATTTTGTTATGCTCAAGAATTCATCTAATTAACATGATTTTTCTTTTTTTTCATGATGTGGTTGTATATATTTACAGAATGAGTAATCTTACACATTTTAAATTGTATTTTAAATAATAATATATTAAATAATTATTAAATAATAAAATTATATAAATTTTAAAATTACTTATTACACTCAACGATCTTTTTTTATATATTATTACTTTAAATATAATTTAAGATATAAATTTAATATGTGTAACATTATTTTTAAAAATTATGATGTGGCTTATTAAATTAAACTAAGCTTATGTATCGTATATAAAAAGGCAATTTATGAACCTAAAACGATAACGAACTGTATTCACGTTTGATATTCACATTAATATATTGGAAGCCTAAACAATAAAAAATGGAAAATAAGCAAATTAATATTTTCACGACCCTCATTCCTGGTATAAGATATAAAACACGTAAGAGTTTAAAGACTTTACATGCATCATGCATGCAAAAACGACCCGTGAGTAGAGAGAGAGAGAGAGAGAGAGGACAAAGCTAGCAATAACATGTGTGAAAGCAATTTTCATAGCCAAAATCCCGAGGCAGTTTCACACAGAAACAAAATCCCCAATGCCAGCAATTTGCATGGAATATCGTACGTGTGAGCTTCATTCACAACCTTGTAACACGTATTCGCCATGCAGAGCCCTATGTCACGACCCGATTTATTGCTTGAGAATATTTGGGGCGTGACACCTAGCTCTTCTATAAATAGCGCCATCACCTGCACCCAAACTTTTACCAGCAAGTTACGTAACAAATACAACCCTTAGTGTCAAATTACCCATCGGCAATGGCAAAGCTCCCTCTCCTTTTAGCTACCTTCACCCTCTTTCTCCTTGTGGCTAACGCCTCCATCTACCATGCCACTGTTGAAATCGATGATGAAAACCCTAACCCGCAGGGACAGAGCCAGAGATGCCATCAGCAGATCCAGAGGCAGCAGCAGCTTAGGCACTGCCAGATGCACTTGATGCAGCAGGTCCAGGGCGGACAACAGGGACCATGGGGAATCAACGTCAACCAGATGCAACAGTATCTTCCACAATGCTGCCAACAATTACAGCAGTTGGAGGAATCATGCCGCTGCCAGGGACTAGAGCAAGCAGTGCGGAGCCAGCTGCAGCAGGGACAGGTCCAGGGCCAGCAGATTAGGCAACTTTATCAGACGGCCAGTCAAATTCCTCGCATGTGCTCCATTGAACCAAGGCAGGGCTGTGACTTTAGCTCACCTTACATCTCGTATTAAAGAAGAGGTTATGTGATATCGAAGAAACGCACGATATATATGTAGGTAGTACTAGTAATAAAGTTCACTCAGATCTCTGGCAATTTAGCTGGGGTTTGAGTGACTAGATAGTAGAAATAAGCAGTAATAAAGCACATTATCGTGTGTCTTTGTAAAAGAGCGACAGAGGCGGTGTAACCAAAGTTTATTAAGTGAGAGCGAGTTATCTTGGTATAATTTTTTTATCGTACTTACACTAATGGTTGCAATTTTTATGATCTGGTCTACTACTTACTTCAGTAAATCAGGTTCCTTGAGGCCGAAGATATATAACAACTAAAAATGAGAACTTAAAATTCTGATCTCTTGTAGAACAAGTGAAATGAGAGGCAATTAGAATCAGTAATTTTTTAAGACTTTCTATTTTCACAACACCAAAATGATGTGTTTTCTCAAATTGAAATGTGATGAAAAGACCATATGATATAATTAAGTTGCAGTTATTCGCCGAGAATATATATGTATATGTATATGATATTATACTGAATAGAACTTATGCGTAACTCTTGAAATAATTAATTAGGGTATACCTTTATGGTCTTTTCTCCACATTTACAATCTCTATTTTACCTTTATGGAAAGCTCTTCATATAGTAAATTTTCTAACCTTTATGATGTCAATGGTTTAAATTTTTGTTGTCGTGCTCTCTAAACAACTCATTTGGTCTTATACAATCAACCATTGAGAATAATTAGATAATTTTATGTTCTTAAACACTTTTGCACTATTCAAATGGCATCAAGTACTAATCAAATGTCAAAAGGATATTATTGTAAAAAAATTTTAAAAAGTAAGCACTTAATAAAATATGTTATTCTAACAATTGGGATTAATTTAATAATTATAAAAAAGAGTAGGGATTAAAATGATATATACAAATTAAATTGAAGACAAAGTTAGCAATTTTTTTTTATATTGCTCCAAAGATTATGAGAAGTGGTTATTTCTTTTTTATTATTTTATTATTTTATTCTTGTAACAAGTGAGGTATAAAAAATAATACATAATTGTATTAATATTTCTATTTGTATTATATATGTATATATGAATTGTTCCTATTATAAATATATTGAATTTATAAGAAAAATATAAATACTATTTATTGACTCAAGTAGCTATATATTAGTTACTTAATAATATAATTTTCGATCAATGCTCTTTCTAATACTTGTATTATTAAAATATAAATATCGTTTTTTTTTTAAGAAAATAGATAAGTTGTATGAAAACAAAAGTTACTGACATCTTTTTTATAAATTTCATTGTGTATTACCTTGATATACAAGATTTGAAACTTTAAAAGTATTTAATAAGAATTTAATGACTTTTAAATATTAGATAAAAATGTAAAAAAATTTAAATTTTATATTAAACATAAAAATATTACACTTTTAATAATTATATTAAATATAAAAATAGTTTTTATTATGAATATGATAATTTTTTATTGCTTTTAAATTAATCTATAAAAAATTCATCAGATCTAAATTTATAAAAAATATTTAATTTTTTAATTTTTTATTTAAATTTAATTCTAATTAGAGAACTATAAGCTCAATATTGTTTTGAATTGTAGATTTCAATATTTTTATTTAATGTGTTCAATTATTGATCTAAGAGAAAAGGATTAGTGGACTGCATTGTATGGCAAATTGTTGATCAACATTGACTATTATTAATTAGCTAAATATAGCTCACTATAAATATCATCGGACTTCAAATTTTATGAACTATATAATGGTTAGGTTATTTTTTTCAATAGAATATTAGAAGAGTCTTAAAATTAATGAAAAATAGCGGCCTTATAATAATATGGTCAAATGACTTTTCATTAAATTTAAGCTCCTCTAATGTTTTATTGGCTAAAATAAATTTATTGTCATATAAATTATATATTTTGGAGTTTAATAACAATAATAAAAAGTCAATACATCATTGATCAACAGTTAGTTAATACCAGTCAACACCAATCACCACTTGTTAAGGTTTAATTTTTTCCTAAAAGTACTAGATGATATAATTGGTTTAATTTCTTTCCTAAATATTTAAGGACTTGGGTTTTTGTTTTTTAAAACAATCTTTATGTTTTAGGTCTTATAATCACCTTTTTGTGGATTTAAAAATAATTACAAAAATACTAAAGGCTAAAATATAGTAAAGGATAAAAATACTTTTGTTAAAGTTTTAAAAGTCAAAATATGTTAAAAGCTAAAAAAACTAGAGGTTACTGATAAAGGCGTAAAAGTATTAGTATGATTTGTACTCAACTTTTATATTTTACTCAAAATCATAAATATTTGACTATTTAATTGTGGTTTTTGATCATAAATAGATGCATAATGAAAAATATGACGCATAGGAATAAACGGGAGGTGAATCGGACATCAAACGAAGAAGTTACGCTCAAAATACGAAAGGGGTACCAAGGCTAGGCGCTGTAGCGCCCATGACTAAGCGTCGTGGCGCCCAGACACGTCAGAATGTCCGTTTTGGTTCAAGATTTCAAAATTTGAGAATTTTTGGACTTTCAAAACAAATAGACTCTTACTCTAACAAAGAATAGAGTTAGTAGGCACGAAATACACCCTATATAAACACTTGTAAATCATTTAGTTGAAATTAACCATTAAGAAAGACTCTAAGAGAGGGGAAGAACTGGGTAGACACTAGGTGCTTGTGTGCGCTAGGGTGGAACCATCGTTTGGGTGATCATTGTTCGTGGTAGAATAAGGGTTCACTAAACATTAGATCCTTTTGAGGGTTCTTCATTGGGTTTTCCTTATAAAATCTCTAGGAAGTTAATAAGAGAGGTTAGAATTCTAAAAATTTGATTGTGATACTATAGTAGCTAAGCGCAAGTGCACGTTATCGTATCAAATAATATAGGATTTTAAGTCCAGATATCGATCCCACATAGATTATGTAATCTAATTCTATAAATCAAGTACTAAAATTGTACCTACTTAACTTTTATTTAGAAAATCACAATCTGAAATTTATTTAACTAATCTACTCTATCAATTAAACTGAACAAAAGTAAAGAGTAGAATTCACAAATAAAGATAATCTAGGGTTTTAACTTGTCCTCTAATATTTCATTGGACTCATTAACTACTTAGTTAATCTATTAATACTAATTGATTGGCTTAGACACTAATCTAATCATAAGCCTCTGTCGATGGTCAAGGGACTGTATTACGCATTCTAACAATCACCTATATGTCTATGGTAATCAAATCAGAATGTAATTCATTAAGATCAAGTCTAAATTAAACCATACATACCACCTAAGTATATGTCTATCCTAGATGAAACTCATAGTTGTTACCCTATGATCATGCATCAAACTATCATAGGCTAAACACATGAATCCCTCTATCGAATTCATCATGGTTCTTCAATCATTCAAAATATTGATAAGGTATAATGAAAGCATTAAACACAAGATAGAATGAATCAATTGCATTTATCAAGTTCATAAACTAAAAAGTAACACAATCCAAATCCATACTAGGTTCACATAGTCTAACCTTAAAAAAATAATTTAGCTCATCACAAAACTAAAGTATTTAACAAATTCATAAAAATCAACAAGAACAAGAACATAATGATAAAGAAAGAGAAGAAAAACTAATCAAAGTGACTCCTTGATGTGCTTCTCCCTCAATCTTAATTTGAAGCTTGAATCTTGATCTTGATTCTTCAATTTTTGGCTTTGATCTTTGATTTGTGTTGTGAATTCTCTCTCTACGTTTTTACATCATTTCTTCTCTTTTTCTCTCTCTTTCTCTTCTTGTTTTCCTCCTAAGATTTTTTGCCTTCTATTTATAGGTTTTTGTCTTCAAAATACTGTTCACGAGTTACTGTAGTAAAATACGATTCATGAATTACTGTTTACCAGGGTACTGTTCACTGCCACGAGTGCCACAGCGCTGGGTTGTGGGCGTTGCGGCGCTCAGCTACTGACTTGGGTGCCGTGACTCTCAGTCATGAGCACTGCAGTGCCTAGCCTTAGTACCTCTTTCGTATTTTGAGCGTAACTTCTTCGTTTGACGTCCGATTCGCCTCCCGTTTATTTCTCTGTGTTATATTTTCCATCGTGCATCTATTTTTGATCAAAAATCATAATTAAATAGCCAAATATTTATAATTTGGAGCAAAATATAAAAGTTGAGTATAAATCATACTAATACTTTTACGCTCTTATCAGTTACAATATCCTAAAAGAAAAATATACATATATATATATATATATATGCACCAAATTGCACGTCTTTTAAATTAATTTTTTGAGTTTAAATATAAAAATATGAAATAATCATGAGAAAAGATTAGTATACTCTTAAAAAAAGCTGCATTAGACAAGAAGATAATGGAGTAATATGAAAAACTTAGGAGGTAAGTGAACCACAGGGGGAAGAGTGAGAATTTTTATTTAATTTTTTATTTGTGTAATATTAAAATATAATTTAAACTGCATAAGCCAATTGAATGACAAGATGTGCACCTTCTCCATCTTAAAGTAGAGAGTTCAATTTCATGACAGAAGTATTTTCCTCACGTGCAACGAAGAAAGTCTTAAAATGTTGTAAATATTTAAAGAGGTAGTGAAATATTAGGCCAAATCCGAGAAGGCCAACATGAATTTTTCCCATATTCTTAGAGCCATAATGAGATCGATCTGTGGACATGCTTCAATTTTGGTTTGCTTTCAGATTTCAAATAGCAATTTTTGCAGTTGTTGTCCACAAATTGCTCTCGCATTTGTGTGTGCGGGGAGGTGGAGGGTACGGTGGGTATGTTTAATATTTTTGGGAGTCACGATCGATCTTTTGTTTGACAGTAGCAGCTCAAGTTATACCCATATATGTAACCATGTATGTAACTGCTCAATTTATAGGATTCAGGGTTCTTAATCGTGTAAGAGAAAATTAACCACAAAGAAGTACGCCAATTAATGTAACCAGAACCAGGCTCTTGACGTATAAATAGAAAACTGGAAATTCTTATTAAAGATGCCTAAATTTACATGGCCTTATTCTCAAGTCTACGTACACATTCATTCTACCATAAGACACACGATAATGTGCTTAATTATTTCTACCAATCATTCACCCTAATCTCCAGCTATAATGCAAGAGTATTAGTGAATGAACTTTATTTATTCCTCCTACATCTTCGGAATCCACAGGCCATCACTTAACATCAACTTCTCTAAGAAGAGTAAGGTGAACTGAATTGGCAGCCCTGCATGGGCTGCATTTGGCACATGAGCGGGATGAACCTAGCGGTCTCATAGATTTGTCGCATTTGCTGTTCACCCATCTGTCCCTGTTGCATCTGGCTCCTAAACGCTTGCTCTAGTCCCTGGCAGCGGCATCTTGTGTCCAAAAACTGCAATTGCTGGCAGCATGGTATAAGGTATTGTTGATTGTCAGGGCTTCCGCCCCATGATCCCTGTTGCCCGGACATCTCCGACAAGAACATCTGGCAGTGGCTAAGCTGCTGCTGACTCTGGATCTGCTGTTGGCAACTCTGGCCCTGGTTAGGGTTTTCATTGTCAATCAAGACAGTGGTTCGGTAGCTTGACGCATCGGTGATGAGGAGGAAGACGGCAAAGGTGGCTAGAAGGAGAATGATCTTCGCCATTGCTGTTGGGGATTGAAAACTTACGGTTTGTATGTGTATTGTGGCTTGATGGTGACAGTAGGGTGGTGATGAGGGAGTATTTATAAGGAAAATTAGGGCTTTGCATGGCGAGAACGTGTAGGATGGGATTTGTCTATTCTGAAATTGCACCTAGTTTTGCTAGTTTTGTCGGATTATTGTGAATCGAGGTTACACGTAGGCTTTACATGCAATTTTGCTGGCACATATTTACTCTCGTTTGTTTATCGAATTAATTATCAATTATCGCTAAGGAGATAAGTGAAGATTAAATATAGTCCTTGATGGCGGCCTCAATCTCCAGTTCTATTTTGTATGAAATTTGGAACTTGTAAAAGAGTACTACATTATTGTTCTCCAAAAAAAAAAGTACTACATTGATTACAAAAGAATCCAAAGTAATCACGTGACCAAAAAGAATCACTGTATGGCAGTTTATTTGTTTCAGTCTACGTGGAAGCGTGCATGCTGCAATTCGACCACGCAGGGCATCATAACCCTGACGAACAAAAACAATTTCATTACCAAAAGCAATAAAAAGTTCGCTTAAATTTATCGTAGCAGTTGTATGATACAGTCTACTTATAAGCTTAAATTCGATCACCAAATCAAGCAGAGCCACCCATCAGAACCTAGCCCATCTTATCTTCCACGTAGCTTAAGTGCGAATCCCGACATCTCGTTTCTTTTACAGGTATATATATATATATATATATATAGATGTTCTGATAGAGAGTAGTAACCTTTGTGCATAGAAATGACCTCTTTGACAACTGATGGGTGATTACTGAATTTGGAGCAAATTGTGAACTCTTAATTGATGCATTTGTTAGTACTTTGATATGTAAGTAACTTAAATTCATCTTAAAACAGCTTTAAGTACATGAGCTAGTAGAGTGGAAATTGTGTGTATATATATATATATACAACATCAGACAACGCAAACCCACCTAATCACAATCATACAAAAGCGTTTTGATCGTTCTAATCCTGAAACGAATCACTTTATGTCAGCATTTGTGATAAACCACGTGTAAGCATTATAATTTCAACCATCAAATAATCCACCACGTAAGCAACATCTAAACGCTTAAAATCCCTATAATCAAAGTCCTTGAAGAAGTTACTTCCGGTGTAAATTAGACAAGCAAAGCTTAGTGTCATTGCCACTATTCGTTCTGTCATTTTGCTTGTAAGCAATGCTTTTAATTTGTTAATTTAGAGAATCACCACCACCGACATCGAGATTCATCATCATGATGGACTTGTTGGTAGCTGGCACCGTGTACAACGGTGCCAGCACTTATTTTATGATGGACAGCTATTTTTTGACTGTTCACCATGCTAAACTCTCCCTATAAATGAGAGATTTTAGCAATTCATCCTATAATTTAAATTGAGAGAGAATTTCAATAGATAGTTTTGAGAGATTTTAGAAATTTGAGAGAATTGAGTGTATTGGAATTTTAGGTTGCAAGGCTAAAATACTACAATACTTGTATTCTCCATTTTTAATAGTAAGAGATTCTTCTGTCTTCGCCCGTGGACGTAGGCTAAAAGCCGAACCACGTAAACTCTTATATTTGTCTTATTTCATTTTCATTATTTTTCTCAGTTTTGCTTTAGTTGCGACCCTGCATCACCCATCAATTTCCTAACAAGTGGTATCATAGCTTTTGGTTGAAGGAGGTCACTATTCACGTATACGATTACTGTTCATACGTACGATTACTATTCATGTGAAACAGTGGGAGCCGATCCTAGCAGAAAGCAGTTCGTGGTGAAAAGCAATGGCGGCAAAATACGAAGTTGAGAAGTTCAATGGAGGTAATTTTACATTGTGGAAAATGAAAATAAATGCAATTTTAAGTAAAAACAAGTGCTTAGAAGCAATTGATGAAAGGCTCACTGGTATCACTGATGATATCAAGTGGAATGAGATTGACGGTAATGCAGTTGTTGATCTGCATTTAGCACTTGCTGATAATGTGCTATCTAGTGTGGCAGAAAAGAAGACAGCAAAAAAGATATGGGATACTCTCATTAAATTGTATGAGGCTAAATCTCTGCACAATAAGATCTTCTTAAAAAGGAGATTGTACACCCTTCGAATGGCAGAATCCACTTTAGTGATGGAGCCCATCAACACATTAAATACTCTATTTTCCCAACTCACTTCCTTGGGGCATAAAATAGAGGCAGGTGAACGTGCAAAGATTTTACTTCAAAGCCTACCAGATTCGTATGATCAACTCATCATCAACTTGACAAATGATATCTTAACGGAATTTTTAGTCTTCGATGATGTTACAGTTGCTGTATTGAGAGAAGAACGAAGATGGAAAAATAAAGAAGACAAACAGGAATGTTTGCAGCAAGCAGAAGCTTTGACAATGATGAGAGGTAGATCAACAGAACGTGGCCCCAGTGGGAGTTAAAATCATAGTAGACCAAAATCTAGAAGTAAGAAGAGCGTCAAATGCTATCATTGTGGCAAGAAAGGCCATCTGAAGAAGGATTGTTGGGGATTGAAGAAAAGTGCAGAAGACAAACCTCAAGGGAATATTGCAAGCACCTCAGATGATGGTGAAATTTTATACAGGGAGGCAGCAACAGTTGTTGAAAGCAGAAAACGGTTCTCTGATGTATGACTCATGGATTCTGGAGCTACATGGCCCATGACCTCTAAGAGAGAATGGTTCTATCAATATGAACCTACCTCTGGAGGATCTGTATATATAGGGAATGATCATGCTTTAGAAATCGCTGGAATAGGTTCCATCAAGATGAAGATGTACGATGGTACTGTTCGTATTATCCAGGAGGTGCGACTTATGAAAGGCCTCAAGAAGAATCTTTTGTCATTGAGACAATTAGATAACATTGGGTGTAAGACCCAAATTGAAAATGGGATAATGAAAATTCTCAAAGGCGCGCTTGTAGTAATGAAGGCAGAAAAGGTTGCTGCAAATTTGTACATGCTTAATGGAGAAACACTGCAGGAAGGAGATGCATCTGTTGCATCAACTAGTTCAGCAGAAGAGTCAACGATAATGTGGCATCGCAAACTGGGCCATATGTCAGAACGAGGTTTAAAGATTCTCTCTGATCAAAATTTACTTCCTGGGCTCAAATCGGTTCATTTACCTTTCTGTGAGCATTGTGTCACAAGTAAGTAACACAGATTAAAGTTCAGCACATCTAGTTCTGGAAGTAAAGAAATTCTAGAATTGATTCACTCTGATGTTTGGCAAGCACCGGTGATGTTCTTAGGAGGAGCGAGATATTTTGTATCATTCATAGATGATTACTCCAGGAGATGTTGAGTGTATCCAATCAAAAAAAAGTCATATGTGTTTAAAGCTTTTAGAATATTCAGAGTGCGGGTAGAACTTGAATCAGAAAAGAAGATTAAGTGTTTAAGGACAGATAATGGAGGAGAATATATTGGTGAGGATTTTATTGCGTTCTGTCAACAAGAAGGCATCAAGCGGCAATTCAGCACAGCTTACACACCTCAGCAGAATGGAGTAGCAAAGTGGATGAACAGAACCTTGTTGGAGAGAACAAGAGCTATGTTGAGAATTGCAGGTTTAGCCAAGGCATTTTGGGCAGAAGCAGTCAAAACCGCCTGTTATGTGGTAAATCGATCACCATCAACAGTAATCAAGTTGAAGACACCGATGGAGATGTGGACTGGAAAACCAGTTGATTATTCTCGCCTTCATACATTTGGAAGTCCTATGTACATGATGTATAATCCCCAAGAAACAACGAAGCTGGATCCAATATTCAGAAAATGCCTTTTCTTGGGATACGTTGATAGAGTCAAGGGGTATCGCCTGTGGGATCCCACTACCCATAAGGTCGTCATCAGCAGAGATATGATATTTGAAGAAGATAAACTGCAAAGGAATGATAATGATGATAGCACAATGAAGAAAAATCTAGAGACTACAATGGTACAAATGAAAAATAATCTAGTACAAGAAGATTCAGATTCTTCTGAAGCAGCACCAGGGCACGAAGAACAAGAACCAGCAGAGTCTGAGGCTACAGATGATCGTCGATCAACTCGTGAGAGACGACCACCAGCGTGGCACTCGGAGTATGTCATGGAGGCTCATGTTGCATACTGCCTTCTAATAGAGGATGAAGAGCCCACAACTTTTCAGGAGGCTTCTAAAAGTTAAATGTTTCTCTATGAATGACAGCAATGCAAGAAGAAATTGAAGCCTTGTATAAGAACAAAACATGGGAGCTGGTTGCACTACCACGTGGAAGAAAAGCCATTGGTAACAAATGGGTCTACAAGATCAAATGGGATAGCAATGACCAAGTGGAGCGGTATCGTGCAAGATTAGTGGTGAAAGGTTATGCTCAGAAAGAAGGTATTGACTTTAATGAGATATTTTCCCCTGTGGTTTGGCTCACGACAGTCAGAATAGTCCTGAAAATGTGTGCTACATTAGACTTACATCTATAGCAGCTAGATGTGAAGAGCGCTTTTCTTCGTGGAGAACTTGAAGAAGAAATTTATATGCTCCAACCAGAAGGTTTTAAAGAAGAAGAAAAAGAGAACTTGGTTTGCAGGTTGAACAAATCTCTGTACGGTCTCAAACAGGCGCCGAGGTGTTGGTACAAGAAATTTGATTCCTATATCATCAGCCTTGGATACAACAGACTTAGTTCAGACCATTGTACATACTACAAAAGGTTTGAAGATGATAATGATTTCATTATTTTACTGTTGTACGTGGATGACATATTGGTGGCAGGCCCCAACAAAGATCGAGTCCAAGAATTGAAGGCACAGTTGGCTAGGGAATTTGATATGAAGGACTTGGGACCAGCAAACAAGATTCTAGGGATGCAAATTCACCGAGACAGAAATAACAGGAAGATTTGGCTTTCTCAGAAGAACTATTTAAAGAAAATCTTGGGGCGTTTCAACATGCAAGATTGTAAGCCAATTAGTACCCCACTCCCTGTTAATTTCAAGTTATCCTCTAAGATGTATCCTAGCAAAGAAGCAGAGAGGAAGGAGATGTCTCGAGTACCGTATGCAACAGCAGTGGGAAGTTTAATATTCGCTATGATTTGTACCAGACCAGACATTGCACAAGCAGTGGGAGCAGTTAGTAGATACATGACGAATCCTGGTAGAGAGCATTGGGGTTGTGTTAGGAGGATCCTTAGATACATTAAGGGTACCTCAGATGTTGCTTTATGTTACGGAGGATCAGATTTTATTGTTAAGCGCTATGTGGATTCAGATTTTGCAGGAGACCTTGATAAAAGAAAATTCACTACTGGCTATGTGTTTAAACTTGCAGGAGGAGCTGTAAGCTGGGTTTCAAAACTGCAAACTATTGTGACATTATTTACTACAGAAACAGAATATATGGCAGCTACACAAGCTTGCAAGAAAGCAATTTGGATACAAAGATTACTGGAGGAGCTCGGGCACAAGCAAGAGAAAGTTGAATTATTTTGTGACAGTCAGAGTGCCTTGCACATTGCAAGGAATCCAGCTTTTCATTCAAAAACGAAGCACATAGGTGTTCAATATCACTTTGTTCGTGAAGTGGTAGAAGATGAAAGTGTGGATATGAAAAAAATTCATACAAATGATAACCTAGCAGATGTGTTGACCAAACACACTAATACCAACAAGTTTGTATGATGTAGATCCTTGCATGGCCTAGCAGACACGTAGGCAACATGATTTTGGCGAAGAAGAAAGAATGGTGTGGAAACTTGATTGATTCTCAATCAAATCTCCAAGTGGGAGAATTGTTGGTAGCTGGCACCATGTGCCAGCTATATAATTGCTGGCACACGGTGCCAGCACTTATTTCATGATGGACAGCTATTTCTTGGCTGTCCACCATGCTAAACTCTCCCTATAAATGAGAGAGTTTAGCAATTCATCCTATAATTCAAATTGAGAGAGAATTTCAATAGATAATTTTGAGAGATTTTAGAAATTTGAGAGAATTGGGTGTATTGGAATTTTGGGTTGTAAGGCTAAAATACTACAATACTTGTATTCTCAATTTCTAATAGTAAGAGATTCTTCTGTCTTCGCCCGTGGACGTAGGCTAAAAGCCGAACCACGTAAACTCTTGTATTTGTCTTATTTCATTTTTATTATTTTTCTCAATTTTGCTTTAACTGCGACCCTGCATCACCCATCAATTTTCTAACAGGACCAAGCCAGAGATCGTGAACAAATCCATAGCAGGACCGTAGCCACTCGGAGCGATACATGTTAAAATTATTGGAAAACTTTTTATATTTAATACAATTTGTTGACCTCTATTTTTGATTTCTTGGTAAGTTAAAAGTCGGAACTAAATTTTTTTGCCAGCCGTTTCGTAAAAACAATTATGACTTTAAGTAGCTGACTTCTATTTCTAATGAGAATTTCTTGATGATTGAGATCTTTTGATACTGTAAAAAAAATTTGATTAAAGCTATCCGGTAATATATTTGGTAAGAACTCCCCATTACTTAAGTTAAGACGAAGGTGTTTACTAGAAAAAAAAATGAAAAAACAAAAAGAATTAAAAAGAATAGTGTTTCCTAAAGAGAGAGGGGATTTTCTCTTATTATATGAGGGATACTCCCTATTTATAGAGTTTTGGTATAGATTTGTACTTTTATGACGGACTTCTCATGTTTCTAAAATTTTATCCTTCTTTTAAGGCGTATTTAAATTATCATTAGACTTTTAGATGTCATATTTTACTCATCTTTGATCTCTTTAAAAATTATATTTTTTCTATGTTTGAATTCTTTAGTGTTGTCTTTGAGATTTCGATAGTACTGATCTTAAATAAAGAGTAACTAGTCTTGATTAATTTTGTTGAGGAGTGATCACTCTGATAAGGAGTGCTCGGGCCTGAGAAAAAAACCGAGGAGAATAATTAGTAGTTAGCTCATGTAAGAATGAGTTCTTTGGCCATATAGTAGAGCGCTTTAGTTGTGTGTTGAAAATGCATCTACTAATTAAGGAGTGAGCTCCTCGGCCTTAGTTTAGAGAATGTTCATTCGTAGTCTAAAAGGGTTTTCTTTTTGTAAGATGACAATTATTGGGCCATATAGTGGTGGGCATTAGGGCTCTATTTTGACTTAGTACTATTTTCGGGCTAAACATGGTTTCCTTGGACTTTAGTAAGAGTGTTCGGCTATCATAAGTTCTACTATGCTGGGGAAGATCACCTCTCATGCTCCAAGTTGGGCTTAGTTTTCTCGAACTTTTACAAGTTGATCCGAATTTTAAAGGTATTAGGAGTCTTTCAATTTTTAATATTCACCGGTCAATAATAGAAACTTATATGTAGTGTTCGGCTAATCTCCTCGAATTTCTTTTTTTTTTTTTTAAGGGAACTTTGCATTGAGCTAGAATAATCTTCCATTATAATGGGAACTAAAGCCCTTGGAACATCAAACCTCCAAGAGACTTTAGAATCAGAACTCAATGCTAGAATATATGATGACAGATTGCCCGATGGGTCAATAAAAACTAGTGGGGATGATCGGTTTAGTCGGAAACGGGAAGGAGTGTAAGAACCAAAATTCGTTTTGATGATTTCGGCAACCTGAAGTGTTGGGAGACAAACTTAATTGTCCAAAAAGGCACAAAGCATGATGATGATTCCATTGGCGGTGACATTGAGGTTTGACACGTAATGCACGACGGTTGAATGAGAGGCGGCGCCCGTGGCTATTTTCCCTCGATTTGGGGTCTTTCAGCAACTAAAAGTGGGCAGTGATGGTTAGAAATGGATAGTCAGCTTTTGAGAAGTACTCTGGTGATCTCAGTTTATCAAATGACTACGGCGGCATGGCAGTGGCAGTGGTTGACGGCGGCCCTAGTTTTTTTTTTCTTTTTCACTCTCACTGCACTAATTAACCATGCTTCAGATTCATTTTTTATAATTTCCCATATCACATGGTGCCAACTCTAACTAAAAATGACTCTCAAAATTAATCAACCTACTTTAATACTATATAAAAACTCTAAGTAAGAGAATGAAAAATAATTTTATTGATTCTCGATAATACAACTTCACAAGAGTTGAATTTATACATGAAAATAAACGTATATAAGAAAATAAAAAAATAAAAAAATGAATGAAATTATAATATAATTAGAGAGATACATTGTAAACAAAGAGATTTAAGTGAATTGTGCATAAACTGACAGGTCTTAATTTAAATTATCCTGATCATATTTATATCAATCTTGAAAATCACGGTTGATTCTCATCATTGCTCTTCAAAATAAACTAATAGTTTGGAGTTACTAATTTCTATAAAATCACTTATCAACGAACTACTTCTTGCATAACAAAACACATGTTGAGCAGTAGAAGCAACTTTTAAGTTCAAATTAAAAGAATAGAAGTAGCATAAAAAATTCTATAAAATCCACGGAAAACTATAAGAACGAGGAATGCACCTAACGAAACCCAAACATCATCTAACACGATTGAATTCCTTCTCTTTTGGAGACAAGGAGTTAATTCATTCAAAATCTTAAGACTGCTCCAAGATAGTAGATTTATCACTTGAAGATCTTCACTAGGGGCACAATTAATATAATCTGTCTAATTTCTCGAAACTCCTCCATCTTTTGGGGGATTGGAAGCTAGGACGTTTCATGGTAAGAAGGGGTCTAACATGGGCTGAACTGGGTAAGTATTGGATGATTGTGACTCAACGTCACACGTAGGCTTTGCATGCAAATTGCTGGCATCATTAGCATTTGTTTGTTTATATGCCTAGGGATTTGGCTTACTGGCTGTAGTGAACTCGCTTGGACTATATGCTATAACTTTGTTCTTTAACACTTAGTGCAAGTGTGAAACACTTTCTTAATTCTCATTTTTTTTCTTTTTGGTTACATAATCATGGGATTGAACAGTTCAAATATATCGTTTTCTTTGTACTGAAGAAATAATCAACTGAAAAAAATGAGAACTCAAAAGAGTAAGTAGTTGGAAGGAAGCTATCACAAGTTTCTTTTAAACTTCCTATTTCTACCAGAAGAAAATGAAGTAATGACAACTAGACAAAAGGATGTGATCCGACGTAGAGATCAGAATGTGTAGAAACATTTCACGATATTATGATTTTAGAAGTCACAAAAGTAATGTAAAGTTTTTACATGAAAGTAATTACTAGTCTATATATACTTGGGAAAGAACTATATTCAGGGGTGGAACTATATATTATAGGGTCTAAGGAGGTCACGGTCTCCCCAAGCCCTCATATAACCCCTTAAATTTGTATTTTATATATATATATATATATATATAAGTTTTTGGTATTAAAATACTTATTTTTGCCTCCTAAATTTGTTTTTAAAATTCTTTTACTTAATAAGTTAAATTGTCAATTTAAAAAGTGGTCCTTATTAATATTAAAGACTTATTTTTTAATAAATTATTTAATGTTTAAACGATATCTCATCTTTCTCTACTTTAACATCTTTCTCTAATATATATAGTTTTTAATTTACAAGTGATTCCTATTTTATATTTTTTCAACTTAATTCTCTTATTTTCAAGTGATCCCATCTATATATCTTTTTTATAATATAAAGAAATTTTATATTTATAATTCTTTTCTTACATGAATTTTTTATTTTAATTTTACATATATAAATAGATTTACTATTATAAAATACTATATATTGATAATTTTATTTTCTCTTCAATTTACATCAAACTCTTCTTCCAAACTCTTATTCCTAACTCAAAGGTCAAAAAATAAATTCTCCAAAAAATAAATTAGAATCATTTATATATTTTAATAATTAGTTAATTTTTTAATATCTTATTATTATAAATTTAAATTTATTTTTTTATAGATTTTGTTCTTTATACTTTTTACTTTAAATTTATTAATTTTAAAATATAAATTTATTTTTACTAATAATACATTACATATTTATTGTTTAATATTTTCATAATAAGAAAATAATTTATAATTGATCAATTTAAAAAAATAAAAATTTAAAAATTTTTACATTAAAATTATTTATTATTTGGCCCTTCCACCTTTGAAACTTAGATTAAAATTCAAATTCAAATCTTTGATTCCACCTTTGACACTTAGAACAATAATCAAACAATAGAAGAGGGTCTTAATTAATTAAGTTTGCCAAATTATTGATGTTTGAAAAAAGCAATAGTTCAACTAATTAATATTTTTCACCATTCTTTATGTATTCATAGTCAGTGTTGATCTTGATACCTTAAAATGTATTTTGGGTATTAGTTGTAACCAAGCGGTATCAGTTTTTTTCTCTTTTTTTTTTTTAATTTGTATCATGTTAAAGTGTATTTTTGCTGCTAAGATGTAAGCTTTAGCAGTGACAAAAGTAACAACAGGAGAGTCTTGATATATTTTAAAATATATAAAGACGTAGTGGGATATCAGGCCAAATTAAAATTTTCAAACCCTCAAGGACTTGAGAGTCGCCAAATTAATTTAACCAAAACCTGGAAACTCTTATTAGAGGCGGCTTGATTTGCATGACTTTCTCAAGTCTACATACACATTCATTCACTAGCATAACACACACGATAATGTGCTTAATTATTTCTACTAGTCATTCACCCTAATCTCATGCTATAATGCAAAGAGTATTAGTGAATGAACTTTATTTATTCGCCCTACATCTTCGGAATCCACAGGCCGTCACTTAATGTCGATCAACTCTTCTCTAAGTAGAGAAAGGTGAGCTGAATTGGCAGCCCTGCATTGGCTGCATTCGGCACATGAGCGGGATGAACCTGGCGGTCTCATAGAGTTGTCGCATTTGCTGGTCACCCATCTGTCCCTGCTGTATCTGACTCCTAAACGCTTGCTCTAGCCCCTGGCAGCGGCATCTTGTGTCCAAAAACTGCAATTGCTGGCAGCATGGTGCAAAGTGTTCTTGCTGGTTGCCAGGGCCGCTGCCCCGTGGTCCCTGTTGTCTGGTCATTTCCGACAAGAACATTTGGCAGTGGTTAAGCTGCTGCACTCTCTGGATCTGCTGGTCGCAACTCTGGCCTTGATTTTCATCGTCGATCAGAACGGTGGTTCGGTACATTGAGGCATTGGCGGCGAGGAGGAAGAGGGCAAAGGTAGCTAGAAGGAGAGTGAGCTTTGCCATTGCTGCTGGGTATTGGACACTTAGGGTTGTATGTGTTTTGTGGCTTGACGGTGAGAATCGGGGTGGTGATGGGGGAGTATTTATAAGGAAAATTAGGGCTTTGCATGGCGAGAACGTGTAAGACGGGACGGTCAGAGTAGTTGTTGGATGATTGTGACTCAAGATCACACGGAGCCTTTACATGCAAATTACTGGCACGTAAATACTTTTGTTTCTTTGTCAAGTTAATTATTAATTATGCCTAGTGATTTGTCTATGTTGAAATTGCTTGCACATTTTCCTATAGCTTTCTGAAAGAAAACTTTTACGGTATTAATATCTTTTTTTTTTATTGTTCTTTGAGTTAAATAATGAAAATCTATAACTTTAATTTTTTATAAATAGATATTAATTTTTTATTCCAATAACAAATTACTTTAAATTCTTATTTAAAAATTAAAATTTTAATTTGTTTAATTTATTGAAGTTTTTATCAATAACAAAAACATTAAAATTAATAGCCATACAAACATAAAAATTATAGATTAAATTTAAAGTTAAACATAAACTTAATATAGAATTTTGTTGCAATAGTCATAAATTAAAATATAATCTGAATATATACTTTAATTTCTTTTAGGGAAACATTTATCAAATAGTTAAAACACAAGAATTGAAAACCAATATCAAGAAAAATGAAAATTTGTTTCAATGATATTATACATATAAGAAATAAATACCACGGCCTCTAATTAACTTATTACAATTTATGTAATACAAATTTATACATAAAATTATCAATGTGTGATAATGGTTAATTTAGTAACAATTTTTGCAAAATAAATTTATATTTTAGTAAGACATACAAGTTAAACATTGATTTAAACATTTTATATTACATTTGTAGGTTAGTTTTGTTTAGAGATATAATTTTTTCCATTTGTAGGTTATATTTTATATACATCTCTTACATTGGGTTAGAAAATCGATGCTTTACTGTACATTTTATTGTAGATTTATAACTTTTCATCTTAATATATATATATATATATATATGTGTGTGTGTGTCTTACTTACAAGTCTACTATTATAATTTTATTTTTAATGTTAGATATATAAGTTCAATATTGATTTACAAATTTTGTATTAAATTATAAGTAGTTCTATGTATAACTATAGTATTTTCATTTATAAGTTTACGATTATTTTCTTCTTTTATGTTTTTTTATAATAGATTTTGCATACTTTAGAAATTTATTTTTTTATGCCAAAATTTATTAATGCAATGTTGATTGAGAAGTTGTATGTCATAATAATGAGTTTTGTGTCATTTTATATTAAAATTAAAGTAATTTTATATTTGAGCTTTGATCTTGTAGAAAATTATTGGCTTAGAAATTTTATTTTATTAATTTATTGATATTTTAATTTTAATTTATAGTTAGAATTTTCATTTTATTAATTTTTTTGATATTTTAATTTTAATTTATAGTTATAAATCACAAATAACACTCTGTTTACCCTTTAATAAGAACTATATATATATTTTGATCTACCTACTATTATCATGCTAACGTAATAAAGTTGAATGTTATATAGATATGAATTCAAGCTATGTAGCGATTTTGTTTTTAGATTTTACGCAAGTGTCCTTCATTTAAAATATATTTTTTTAATGTAAATTTTTTTTTAAGGTATTACATATACGCAAACTCAGCGTCCTCGTTAAAGGAGAGATATTAAATTTATAAAGAATGACTCATATTTTAATTTACAAGATGTATTTTGGGTGAGTGACATTTATGTGAGGCCTAAAAATAAAACTTTATAAATTTAAATTTAAGGTGAATAATATTTTATCAAATTTGAGTTGTGTCACGACATTATTTGTTAACTTAAATATGACCTTTTTAATTGGTTTCTTAATAGGTTAATGAAAATTTTAAGATAATGAAAATTTAAAAATACTAAAAATTTAGACCATAAATTTTATCTACCAGTTTATATTAAGTTATTAATTAATACTGCAAGTTTTATCGGGCATCGTAGAAATATATCTTTTGAAGAGATAAGAGAAGATAGAGCATGAAATTGACAACTCTTAAAGATTTCATCGTGTGCAAATAATTCCGAAGCGATCACGGGGACCAAACAAAACCAGTTTATGGCAGTAATAACCCTGACGAACAAAAACAAATTCATTACAAAACAATGCCGTTTCTAGCAACACTTGCATTACACAGTCCACCTGTAAGCTTAAATTCAATCATCAAATCAAGCAGAGCCATCCCATCAAACCCTGGCTATCTATCTTCCACGCACAGCTTACATGCAAATCCCAATATCTCATGTGTTGTCATGTTTATTTGTTTGTTCCCCGTCGGAATCTTACAAACTTCTTAAGTTTTTATGGGTCATCTTTCTTGTTTAAGCATCGTATAGGCAATTTTCACTTGACAAGTTTATGTACTCAAAAACTGTTTCAATATGATCTCAATGCTTCTGATAGAAATTGAATGATTGCTCTTATATTATTAATAAAAAATTAATAAGTTTTGATATTGTGAGAATATTAGTATCGTATTTGTGATCAGTACTTATGTGAATAATAATCATATAAACAATATTCTATTATTGTTATACGGTTTAAATCATTTGATTTCAGATATATTGATAAAAATTTATAAAGTAATTGAAAGGATAATGTGTTTGAAGGTTTACGAGAGATATATGCTTTGAAGAATAAAGAAAAATTTTATTATAGAAAGGAGGGGATTACATAATTTTGAAGGGGTTTGTTAGCTAATTTCAACTTACCGGAACATATCACATACCCTCTTATTTATATTTGTAGCCACCGCCTCTTATTTTTTAAAAATCTCACCTACCTCTCACAATTGTTGACTTATTACAAAATATATTGTAAATTTTCAAACATCTCTAGAATTCTTTGACATTAATTATAAACTTTTCTATAATTTTCTATATAATTATAGATTTGTCTAAATATTTAAATTATTTATAATTTTGAGCCTCCTTTCTAAAAAGTGCATTAATTTCAATACTTCTCCTTAATGCACTTTCGATGAACTTTTAGCATTTTTCGCAGTAACTCAAACTTTGATCTTAGAAGAGACTTGGTGAAGATGTCTATAGTTTGTTATTCTGTTCTGCAATACTTGAGTTCAATTTCTTTGTTTGTTGACGCCTCTATCATAAAGTGATGCTTGATTTTGCTATGAAACACGAGATTTTTTGCCATAGCTATTGTAGACTTGTTGTCGCAGAATATTTTTGTAGCTTCATTCATTTTTCTCCAATATCATCAAATATTCTTCTAAGCCGTATTGCTTGACAAGATGAGCTTACTGCTGCGACGTATTCTGCTTCAGCTGATGATTGTGCCACTATTGCTTGTTTTTTTTATGACCAAGAAAACACAACAAACCTAATAGTGAAAGCATAACCTGATGTGTTTTTATGTCATCAACAAATCTTGCTCAATCACTGTTAGTATATCCAATTAGTTTTGAGTTTGGAGTAGACTTGTACTAAATCCCATAATCCATTATGCCTTGTAGATATCTTTTAATCCCCTTTGTTGCTCCATAGTGAACTTAAGATGTTCCTGCATGAATCTTGAGAGAAAACTGGTAGCATACATAATGTTTGAACGAGTTGCTGTAAGATATAGTAAGCTCTCAATCAAGCTTTTATAGAGCAATCCATCAACCTTTTTTGACTCATCTTCCTTTTTTAATTTTTCACCAGTGACCAAAGGCATAGCTATAGCTTTGTATATGAACATCTTGAATTTCTTCAGTAAATTTCATGTATACTTTTTTTGGCATATAAAAATTTCTTATGGTTCTTGACTTATTTTAATACCAAGAAAGTAATGCATTAACTCAAGATCTGTCATATCAAATGTCTTCATCATGTCTTTCTTGAATTCTTACAATATTTTGTCATTGTTTCTTATGTAGATGAGATCATCCACATATAAGGAGCCAATGAGAGTACTTGAATCATCTTGGGTCTTGATGTATAGTGTTGGCTCACTTTTGCTTCTCTTAAAACTTGAATCCATAAAATAGTTGTCTATACAATTGTACTAGGCTCGAAGTGCTTGTTTCAATTCATATAGAGCCTTTTCAAGTTTTAGAACTTTTTCTTCACTCCCTTGTTTCACAAACCCCTATGTCTGCTCTATTACTTATTCTTCTAGCATATCATTCAAGAATGTTGACCTTACATCAAGCTGGTAAAATTTTCACTTATTTTGAGCTACAAGTGCCAGAAGCGCTCTTTTAGTGTTTAGTCGTGTTATTGGAGAAATTGTTTTATTATAGTTGATGCCTAGTTGTTAAGAGTAGTCTTTTGCTATAAGTCTTGTTTTGTATTTCTAAACTGAGTCATCTGGATTGATCTTGGTGTTGTACACCTATTTGACACCAATGATTTCTTTATCTTGACGGCGCTCCACAAATTCTTATGTTTGATTCTTTTCAATTGTCTCAATCTTGTTTTTCATAGCATTCATCTATATTTCTTATTTTGCTGCTTCTTTAAAGTTTCCTGGTTCTATAGTAGAGAAGTTGCATGTCTCATATATGTCTTTGAGTTCTCTAACTCTTTTTTGTGGTGACTCAAAAGATGGTTTATCTTGCCTTATTAGCAATGTTGGAAGCGTTCTGAAAACTTTTGATTCTATCACTTTACTTTTATCTTCTTCTGTAATGCCCTTCCTCTGGTTTATTGGTACTATGATGCTTCTTTGCTCGACCTTCTCTTTATTTTAGTTCCATGAAGTCAACTCATTGAACTCAACTTCTCTGCTAATCATCAGTTTCTTAGTTTTCAAATTATATATCCAGTAGCCTTTTGACTTTGCATTGTATCCCAAAAATATTCATTTCTGTCTTTTATTTTAGTTTGTGCCTTTTTTCTGCTGGAACATAGATATAGTATACACATCCAAATACTCTGAGATGATGTACTGAAGGCTTCTGTTTGCTCCATGCCTCTATAGGAGTCATGTTTTGTACAGCTTTTGTTAGACATCTATTTAACAAGTATAATGCTATATAAATTGTTTCTGCTCAAAAAAAATTTGGCAGGCCTTTTTCTTTCAATATTAATCGTGCCATCTCTATGACAATTCTATTTTTTCTTTTTGATACTCCATTTTGTTCTAAAGCATAGCTTATTATCAATTGGTGCTCAACTCCTTCATCATCGCAGAATTGGTTGAATTGTCCGGAAGTGTACTATTTTCCTCTATCACTTATTTGCTTCTTTAGGCTATGATCACTCTACCTTTCTACAAAATTCTTGAACTTCTTGAAGATTTTGAGGACTTTTAATCTTTCATGAAGAAAATACACTAACATTATTTTGGTGTAATAATCAATGAAAAAAGATAAAGTACATACTTTGTTCGAGTGACGGAGTCTTCATAGGTCTCCAAAAGTCTGTATGGACAAGCTCCAATGGTGCTTTAGATCTGTAAGATCTTCCTATTAAAAATTATTGTCACCTTTGTTTTCTATTGAAGAATCTTTAGTCCATAGAAGTTGAAGTGCCCAAAATTTTTATATCATAGCCACGAGTCTTCAATTTCTACTTTCATGGCTATGGAGATACTCTACCACTGTAGAGGAAAGTTTCTATTCTGCATCTTCACTTTATTTGTTATTTAGCTCTTATCTTTGTCATATATTGTACAAGTATTTCCAGTGAAGTACAAAATCATATCCATTTTCAATCATTTGTCTAACGCTCAATAAATTATGTTTTAAGCTTGGTACTAGCAATACATTAATAATATATTTAGTTTCTTTATTAGTTTAGATGGTAGTCGTACCGCTTCCTTAGGCTTTCACTAATGCTCCGTTCCCCAATTTAACTTATGATTTTGTTAATGTGTTTAAGTTTTGGAAGATGTTTCATCTCTTGTCATATAATTGCTACAGGCACTGTGCACATACCACGTGTTATTTTTCTCCTCTATAGCTGTTTGGCAAGTGTAAAAGAGCTCTTGCTTCTCATCTTATTTGGTGTAATTGGCTTGTGATTTTTCTTGAATCAATAATTTTTCTCTAGATGACCAAAACTTTTGTACTTGTAACATTTTGGTTTCCTGCAAACCAACAATCTTTTTCTAGATGGCTTATTTTTTCACATATACTATATAGTGGATAAATTTTCTTTTCTTGTATTTTTCTTTGATTATCCGTATTCATATTTTTATCTTTTCTGATTGAATTTTTTCTATTTTCCTCATTCATTATATTTTTTAGACTACAAATTTAATTTAGATTGAAAGAAACTTTCAATTGAATTTTCATTTCTCCTATTCAACTTTTTTTTCCATTCTTCTAGAAAGCCCATTAATTTCGCCACTGTAAGAGTTGATTTGTCTTTTGACTCTTCAATGGCAGTGACTATTGGATCAAATTTTTCTTTGACACTTATTAATATATTCTCCACAATTTTGTTATCATTTGTATTTTTTCATTGGCTCTTAATTGATTTACAATTTCTTTCACTCTTGAATAATAATCTTGAGCGGTCTCAGAATCTTGCATTTTGAGATTTTTTAAATCCCTTCTTAAAGATCAGAGTTTGATAGTACGTATCTTAGCATTACCTTCAAACTCTTCCTTCAAAGTATTTCAAGCTTCCTTTGCTGAAGTGGCTCCAATAATTCTTGAAAAAATAGCATCATCCATCCATTGCTAAATGATGAAGAGTGCTTTAGCATCATTCTGTGTCAACTCTATTAAATTTTTTTTTCTGCTCTTCAAATAGAGAAGATGTATTATCTAGAGTAGAAACCTCATTAATAATTATGTCCTATAAGCATTGGGATAAAAAATATGTCTTCATTGTGATGCTCCAAAAATCATAATTTTCCTCAGAAAAAATGGGGATTGAACATGATGTTTTGTTAGAGCCTCAGCTAGCCATGATGAACCTTATGCCTAGTTATAGTCGCACTAGGCTATGATATTACTGATAGAAATTAAATGATTGCTCTGATACCACTAATAGAAATTTGATAGGCTTTAATACTGTGAGAATATTGGTACTGTATTTGTGAACAATACCTATATAAATAGTAACTATATGAACAATACTCTACTACTATTATACGATCTGAACCACTTGGCTTCAGATATATTTATAGGAATTTATAGGGTGATTAAATAGATAATATGTTTGAAGGTTTATAAGATATATATGCTTTGGAAGATAAAAGAAAGCTTTATTATAGAAAGGAAGGGATTACATAACTTTGGAGGAGTTTGTTAGCTAATTTTAACTTGCTGGAACATATCACACACCCCTTTATTCGTATTTGCAGCCATCACCTCTTACTTCTAAAAACTCTCACCTAACGCCCATAATTATTGACTTATTACAAAATATCTTGTAAATTTTCAATCATTTCTAGAATTCTTTGACATTTATTACAAAATTTTCTATAATTGTTTTTACATAATTATAAATTTGTCTAAATATTTTAATTATTTGTAATTTTGAACCTCATTTCTAAAAAGTGCATTAATTTCAACAACTCCAATTATAAGTACACAATTTGCTCCAATTCGGTGTTCCTCAATTAGTTTTCAAATGAAGTGATCATTATGTTCACCAAGGTTACTACTCTCTGTCCCAGCATCTATATATGCAACATCAGACTATGCAAACCCACCACATCACATTCAAACAAAAGCTATTTGATAATTCTAATCCTTAAAATAATCATGTTTTGGCAGCATGTGCATGATAAACCTCGTGTAAGCATAATTCCAACTAACAAATGATTCATGCCCACCCCATCAAAGTTCCAAAATCACCTGTCTCATAATGCACCTACCATATAATCTATAGATGCTAACCCTTGAAATTCCTATAAACCATCAAAGTCCTTGAAAAAGTTTCAGTAAGAATGGCAATCTTACTGTTATAGCCACTATCCTTTTGCTTACAAACCACCATATTTAATCATGGCGAGCCAAAACCAAGGCTCCAGCGGGAGATGCCTTGAACAAAGAAAAAATGTTACATATTAAGACGTAATTAACTAAAGAAGATTATACTAAAGAAATAGCCACTACAGTGAATGGCCCAGCAAATCCAATAGACAATTGTTAATTGTGACCAACACTCGGTTATTGACATTAATAATAAATTTGCTCCAATACGTAGAAATATATTTACAAGATACACCTTAATGGAAATTTCAAGTAAATTGATCTATGAGAAAAATTAATGTGTTAGTACCTTGTCAACAGCTCTATTTTAGAATAAAGAAAGAGATTTTTGTGGCAGCATTTGCATGATAAACATCACTCGTGGGCATAATTTCGACTATGAAATATGTCAGAATTTAGTGATTCAAAATCGTATTTGAGTATGATTTTGAGTTAGAGATCAATAAAAAGTTGACACAAGGTCAAAGACGCATTAGATGGATGAAAAATAATTAAAAAAAGAGAGTTGGAAGTGAGGAGGGGCTCGAAGAGTGAAACGAGCATGTGTAAGCCTTGGGCCACGGTGTCAGCGTGAGCAGAACCTAGGCGTTATGGCCCACGTGTGGTGGCACCACGACACCACTACAATAATGGGCACTGATCCTTGGCGCTGCGGTGCCCTCTTTTTGGGAAACTTCTATTTTAAGTTATTATGGCAAGTTTAAGTCGATTTTGTATGGACTCTCATTCCAACTAAAAATAGAATTTTTAAAGACCTATATATAAACCTTTGTAACCTTTTAAAATAATCAAGCATTAAAGAAGAAACTCTATAAGAGAAAAAAAAGAGCTAGAAAGCATTTGAGTGTTGGGTACACAAGAGAGTACTATACGAGTGCTAGAGTTCTATATGAGCAAAAAAGCATTGATAGATTCTTTAAAACAACTTATCTATTATTGAATTCCTTAATTATCTCTTGTAAGAGATATTTTCAATCTAAATAAAATAAGTTATGATCTTGTGATCCACAGTAGATGTAGGTTTTTATTATTGAACCTTGTAAATTACTTGTGCCTTGTTTGTGTGATTGTTTATCTCTTTGTATATGAATTTTTTTTTTCTATTCTTGGTTACTTGTAAGTGAAGTCTTTTTCAAAACGCTTAAATATTTTTAAAGTGCACACTAAAAATCCAAATAAACAGTATCAAAGCCAAGGTTATAGATAATATCTTTATGGTATATCAAGAATATATGTTGCGCAACTGTGGAAGCTCATAAGTGTGAGGTTGAAAAGTGCAATGAGAAGAATGGTTTTCATTTATAGAAGAAAAAGGTTATGGCTATACTAATAAGTTAAAGTTTAGATTTAGCCCTTAAAGAGACTCAAGTAACAACTAGCAGTGAGAAGAAACCTACGACATCTGCATCTGAGGCAGATAGAGAAACCATTTAGAGAAGGGCCACAGTACTATAGTTCTATCATTGAGTGATGAAGTTCTAAGGGAGGTGGTTGGAGAAAAGATGACAATAGGTCTTTGAAAGAAGTTTAACACTCTCAACATGATGAAGTCTTTGGTGTATTGTCTGTATGTCAAAAAAAAATTATATAAGTTGTCTATAGCCGAAGGAACTTCAATTAAAGGTTACATTAACACCTTTAACAAGATAATCATATATTTGAAAATAATTGACATTAAGATTGAATATGAAAACAAGGCATTCATCTTGTTATATTCTCTACCTCCAAGTTATAAGCTTTTTATGGATACACTCATGTATAACAGAGAGACATTAATGATGAGTGATGTTAAAGCCTCATTAAACTCAAAAGAATTGTAGAAAATATCAGAGTCCGATCATGCAGTGGGTTTGACAACAAGGGAAGGGATGAGAAGAACAACCAGTCAATGGACAGATCTAAAAAGTGCTAACATTGTAAGAGAGAATGGTACTTAATAAGGGATTATCTAGGAAAAAAAAAGATGGGTGGAGATGTTGCCATAATTTGTGAGAAGAATTATGAGGTTACTGAATCTTTGATAGCTTCTGATGGAAAATGTGTTGGTGAGTGGATACTTAATTTTGGCTGTAATTTTTATATGTATCTTGATAAATCATTGTTTACCAATTATAGATCCATTAGGGAAGAAAAAGTACTAAAATATAATAATATGGCTTGTAATGTCATATGGATAAGTAATATAAGGATGAAATATATAATGAGAAAGTGAAGGAGTTACTTACTGTACGATATGTTTCTAGAGTTAGGAGAAAATTGATATCCCTAAGAGTGTTAGATCGAGTGAGGTGTTCATTCAAGGCCAACAAAAAAAAAAGAATAATGGAAGTTATAAAATGATCTATGGTGATGATGAATGGTGAGAAGCATAATGGGCTATAGAAATGCTACAGTTGACTCAACATGGGGTTTTGAAAGAATGCAGACCAAGAGGCATTATTGGAGAATTGCTAACCAAGGTGATAATTGTAAAGGTACTGATGATAAGAATAAGTTTCAACCATTAAGGGATTATATTCATGGTGTCAAGAGTGACATGAGAGATTGCAATATGAAAACTACTTGAGGAAAGATGGATTCATATCTTTGGAGACCGAAATCACGATCCCAAGTGAAGTTAAGTATATACAAAGACTTAACTAGAATTAGCGTAAATAAATTAAGCATTGGTGTGGATGGATCTTAGAAAACTTCTTGAAGAGATTTTGAATTAAGGATATAATTGTTAGAATTTGGTGATTTAAAATTATATTTGAGCGTAATTTTAAGTTAAAGACCAATGAGAAGTCGACACAAGATTGAAGAAGCGTTAGACGAACAATAAAGAGACGAAAACGAAAAGTCAAAAGCCAAAAGGGGCTCGGAGCGTGAAACAAGCATGTGTAGACCTTAGGGCCGCGACATTGGCCTGGGCAGAACTTGGGCGCTATGGCCCAAGTGTGGTAGTGTCGCGGCACTGGTCTGTGGCGCGACAACACCACCTTTTTGAGAAACTTCAATTTTGAGTTATTATGATAAGTTTAAGTCGGTTTTGGACTCGTACAACATATAAACTCTTACTTTAATTAGAAATAAAGTTTATAATATTTTTATATAAATATTTATAACTCGTTAAAATAATTAAGCATTAGAGAAGAAATTCTAAAAAAAAAAATAAAGTGTTAGAAAGTGTTTAAATATTAAGTACGCAAAAAAATATTATAAAAAAATTAAGTTCTGAGTGAACAATAAAATGTTGATAGATTCTTTAAGAGAGTTCATTTATTTTTTTTTTTGAATAAAAATAAAAAGTAGATTAGTTAAAGTGGGAGGAATACTCCTCAAGTACAAGATGATTACATTGATGTGGGACTTTTCCGAACCAAATAGTCTCTGAACTAATATTTAGTGCAATTTGTGCTAATTCATGTGCTACTCGATTGGTGGATCGATGTGAGTAACTAAAAGAGCAAATATTAAAAGATGAGGAAATTATTTTAATATCATGAAGGACCGTCCCCAATTCCGAAAAAGAGTAGGTGTTGCTGTTAATGTCAGCAATGATACCCGCTGCATCAGATTCAACTTCAATAGTCGATAGTCCCAACATCCTGGCCAAGTTAAGACCCCGAAGAATTGCCAATGCTTCAAGAATATCCACTGAGGGTTTTGCCTGAAGTGGAGAGGATGAGGAGGCCAAGACAGCACCATAGTGATCACGTAGAATCACACCTATACCAGCCTTGAAATGTTTTGAAGAGAGACCAGCGTCAGTATTTAATTTTATTACTCCAAGGCCTGGGGTTAGCCATCTATTGCATGGAATACCAGTGGGTTTAGTTTTTTCCGCACAATTGGATACATATTCATGCCAATAATATTTAGCCCATTTGAGGACATCATCTATCATCATTTCTTTTTTCTCCATCACTGATTTGTTTCTAATAAACCACAATCTCCAAAATAAGATAAGAAGCACCTCAAAATTCATTGCAGATAAGCTTGCTTTGCATTCCATTAAGAGATCCAAAATAGGTGTATTGTGATTGATACTTATACCATTTAAGAAGTCACAAGTTCGACGTACCTTTTTTAGCGTATCGCACAACCATACAGCATGGATGGTGTTTTCCGCACCTTTAGCACAACGACTGCAGGCGTCATCAATGGGAACATGGTGCTTCTTTAGGTTAGCAAATGCAGGAATCCATCCATGCGTAAACCTCCAAACAAAGTGCTTTATTTTGGGAGGAATGTTCAGCTGCCATAAGTGTTGCCACCAAGATCGAATCTCAAGAGTACCAGAACTGGAGGAGGCTTGGTCAGTAGCATAGGATAGCCAATACCCACTCTTGACAGTAAACTAACCATGTCTGTCAAAGTGCCACATGACTGTGTCGGTCTGCTGTTCCCAATATCGAGAGCGGGGGATGTTGAGGATTAGGTCGCTTTCTTCGATAGAAAAGGAGTTGCGAATTAAATCCAAATTCCATAAACCAGATGGGAGAAGTAGGTCTGTTACTAGGGACTGCTCTGGTAGTTTATGCGGAAAGGAAGGTTTGAAGGAGAGAGGTCGGGGGAGCCATTGGTCATAATAAATTGATACAGCTGCTCCATTTCCAATCCGCCAGCGAAGCCCTTTTTTAAGTAGGTCTCTGCCCCAAAGAAAGCTTTTCCAAACCTGCGAATCTGATTGTTTTGGTTTTACCTGTAGGAAGGATGAGCCAGGAAAGTAGATGCTTTGAAGGGTTTTGGCCACAAGAGAATTTGGGGAAGCGAGTAATCTCCATCCTTGCTTTGCTAGGGTGGCTTGGTTGAAAGAAGCCAAGTTTCTGAACCCCAAACCACCATCCTTCTTGTGCTGGCATAGAAAATCCCAAGAACACCAGTGTAGTTTTCTAGAACTTTCATCTCCTCCCCAAAAGAATCTCGCACAGAGCCGATGGATTTCATTGACAAGGCTCTTAGGAAGTCTAAACAGATTCATAATATAAGCTGGTATGGCTTGGATGACTGCTTTAAGCAGGGTCTCACGACCCCCTGCTGAAAAAAGATTTCTCTTCCACCCCTTCAATTTGTTCCATACTTTGTCTTTTACCGCAGCAAATAAATTCTGTTTATTTTTACTGGTGGTACAAGGGAGTCCCAAGTATTTGCTATGGTACGGGACATGAACCACCCCAAGACAGTGGGCCAGCTCAGCAGCAACCTCCAATGAGATGGATTTCCCAAAACATACAGCTGACTTCTGGTTGTTGATCAGCTGTCCAGAAGCGAGTTCATAGGACCTCAAAGTTTCTTTGACCGAGTAGCAATTGGCCAAAGTGGCCTTAGTGAGTAGGAGGCTATCATCAGCGAACAGTAAGTGAGATATTGTAGGCCCCTGGCTCCCAAGTTTCAGCCCCTGTAAGTCTCCACGTTGTTCAACACATTTAAGTAAAGAGGAAAGCCCCTCTGCACAGAAGAGGAATAAATATGGAGATAGGGGATCACCCTGGCGAAGACCACGCGAGGGAGAAATAAGGCCATGTGAGATGCCATTGAGAACAATGGAGTAAGATACTGAAGAAATGCACCGATAGATTCTTTGGCACCAACTATCTGAGAAACCAAATCTCCTCATTATTGTCAGCAGGAAAGCCCATTCCACCCTATCATAGGCCTTTGACATGTCCAATTTCAAGGCTAAGTACTTACCAGCCGAGAATTTATTGCGTCTAAGAGCATGGAGGCACTCAAACCCGATTATGGCATTATCAGTGATTAGGCGCCCTGGGATAAAAGCACTCTGGGAGTCAGAAATCACATCCTTCATAACTTTACGTAATCTGTTGGCCATAGCCTTTGCAATAATTTTATACAGAACATTGCAGAGGCTAATAGGATGAAAATCTGCGCAGACTTTAGGCTCACCGACTTTAGGGATAAGGGTGATAAGTGTGTCATTAATCATTCCAAGATCTTCCCCATTATTGAGGAAACCCAAGCATACACGGCAGATGTCAGGGCCGACTACATCCCAGAATTTTTGGTAGAATAAGGCAGGCATACCGTCCTTACCTGGAGCCTTTGTAGGGTGCATCTGAAAAGCTGCCTGTTGGATCTCGTCAGCGCGGAATGGGGTGTCCAGCCACTGGAGACTCTGCATAGATAGTCTCAAATCCACACCAGAGACAACCCGGTCAATTACAGACCTCGGAGGGTTGGAGGAAGTGAAGATATCAGAAAAGTGATTCAGAAAGGTCTTTGCAGTTTGTGTCATATCTGTACACCAGACTCCCTCGCTGTTGGTAATCCCAAAGATAGAGTTTCTCTTCCTCCGGCCAGAGGCTTTAAGATGAAAGAAGCGTGAGTTTTTATCACCTGCTCTTAGCCATTGTACCCTCGAACGTTGTCTCCAATAAGTCTCTTCTTTGTATAGTAGTGCATCCAGAGATTTCTGGATCTTAGTAATATCCGGCCAGGTTTGGGCACCCGTTTGCTGGTTTAATGATCCCAGTATTTGCTTTTTGTCTTTGATCTCCGCTTTTAGTCTACGAAAGTGTGCCACATTCCACCTTTTGAGCTGGGACCCAATAAGTAAAAGATTACCGTACACTGCGTTGAGGGAGCTGAGGTTTTGGGTCCATTCTTCTGAGATGATTTTTCTACAGTCCTCTTCGTCAGCCCATGCCTCTTCAAAGTGAAATCTGCTACGGGGGCGTTGTGGTGGGCCCCATTCAAGTGGTACACCAATCTCACTAATAGATAGCAGGAGTGGTCGGTGGTCGGAGCCCCAAAAGTCCAGGTGTTGCACGGAGGAGTTGGAGAATAGGCGATGCCAAGAGAAGGAGCAGAGCAATCGGTCTAGTCTTTCCTGGATGAAAGAACTGGGATCACGTCCATTGCACCACGTGAAAGGGGGGCCAATAAAATTAATTTCTGCAAGGCCGCAATCGTCAATAGCGTTTCTGAAGTTCTGCATAAGGTAGGAAGGACGGGGCAAGCCACCATCTTTTTCAGGGCTTTGGAGGATCTCATTGAAGTCCCCCCCACACACCCACGGGAGGGTAGACAGTGAACATAGGCGTCGCAGGAGATTCCAAGAATGGACACGCTGAGATGCTTCGGGATGGCCATAGAAGCCTGTAAAACGCCAGTTTTTCCCCGATACTAAAATAGAGACATCAATGTGAAAACGAGAGTAGGAAAAAAGGGATATATCTACCTTATCCGTCCATAGCAGTGCTAGGCCGCCACTGCGTCCAACTCTTTCTACAACAAGTTTTCCTACTAATCCAAGTTTTACTCTAAGATCTTCCAATCGTTGTCTGTATGCGCGTGTTTCCATAAGGAAGATCACCTCTGGGCAGTGGTCCTGCATTAGGGATTGCAGGATGTGGAATATGCAAGGGTTGCCCAGCCCTCGCACATTCCAGCTTAGGAGTTTCATTGTGGTCGGCAGTCCTGCATAACAGCAGGAGCCGCCGATGGGAAAGCTGGGAGGAGGTTATAGAATTTTGGGTCCCCCTCCGGAGTTTGCAGACCCAAAACATGTTGTACTGTGTTGTCATCATCTTCTGTGGAATGGTGGTTGTGTGTGGGTGATCGGTTCACAGCCCTAGTTTCATCAAGAAGTTGTTTTTTTTGCGGATTAGAGAGTTCCGTGGTATCATTTCGTTCTTTCCGCTTTGACTTCACATTTTTTTCCTCGGCAGCGCAGTGTGGCTTATGGCTGTTAGGGTTGTATTTTCTTTGGTTATTCTTGTACTCATGGATTTGTGTTTGTCTACGTTGCTTCTGTCTGGAGGATCTTCGTAAGGGGTCTGAAGTGTTGTTTGCTGTTTCGGGGAGAGTGGGTTGGTCAGAGAAGCTTTCAATATTTTGTTGGTGTGCATTCGCCCAATAGTATTCTGTGACAGGGTCTTGTCTAGCCTTGTGTTCGGAGCTTTGTTTGGGCACGAGTTTACCAATGTCTTGGGGGCCACAAACATCCGTACGTTCCATTGAGCATTTTTGAAAATGTTTTGAGTGGCCGACCGTTGGATTAACTTTTGAGGCAGCATGCGGTTGATTGCTCGTTGCAGGCCGAAGATGGGTTGCCATTGTGTGGGGGACACCGCCCTTCGTGATGCTCTTGTCAAGTGGCTGGATGGCCTTTGGAGTGTGTAAAAGAGGCACGGGTTTACCAATGTCTTGGGGTTCACAAACCTCCGCATGTTTTATTGGACAGTTTTCAAAGCTTTTTGAGTGGTCGACCGTTGGGTTGGCTTTTGAGGCAGCATGTAGGTGGTTGCTAGTTGCAGGCCGAAGATGGGTTGACATTGCGAGGGAGGCCCCGCCCATGGTGATGCTATTTTCGAGTGACTGTATGGTCTTTGGAATGTGTAAAAAAGGTGGTGGGATGGGGGGGCTGCTTGGCGTGCGTAGTGGCTGGATGGCCTTTGCTTGTTTATTCGCAGGTTGGTGTCGGTGGTGTCTTTCCCCAGCCGACAGGTTGGAGGCACATGGACTCGGGTTCACCCCTCCATTGTATGGTGCAGTGTCCCGTAGTAGTGTTCTCTTTGTCGGGCTTCGCTTAGTGCATTGCACATGCTCAATTTCCTGCTGGTCTTGTGGCTGATGCTGCATTTCCCGAGCAGTTTCCCTGTCTTGGAGGTTAGTTTCAAAAGCATCGGTTTTGATCTCTGCCCACTGTCTCGGTTTCCCGCCAATGCATGCTGCAACTGTATCTGGTGATCCATTCATCGGGCTCCACTCAGCACGTTGCCCATGTTCATCTGTCTTCCACTGCTCTTGGTGTGTATCACGTGTCTGGTTCTCTTGATCCATGCCGAGCACATGCTGCCATGGAACCTGTGCAGAGCTGTTTTGGCTTCTTTCTCCTGTCTTCACGTTAGTGTCTTCACATGCATCAGTGGTGGCTGTTTCCCAATTTCCTGGGTGAGTTTCACGTATTGCAGCCAAGTCTCCAGCAGATTTTGTGACCCATCTCCTTGTGCTTCCTGGTTTATTCCCTGTCGTGCGCCTCTCAGCAGCTGTTGGACACGCCATTGCTGCCTTTCCGTCATGGCCAGATTTCTTCCCTGTCCCCCCGTCGCTCCTCTTTAGTTCTGGGTACACTTCTGCTGTTATGTCATCATGGCCGGGATCCCTCACTGCCCCAATGTCGCTCAACTTTATTTCTGTACTTGCTGGGGAGGTTTTGTCACCGGCAGGCACTCCGAAGGTGCCACTGCTACCACCGGCAGGGTGGTTCCTAACACTTTCTGGTCCCTTGGTTCCATTTTCCACCTCTCGGCTGATGCCTCCATTGCTTCTCTTTTGGGAATTGTTACGGGTGTCCTTTTGTGTGGATGTTTTGTAGGCTTTAAAACTTTCGCCCGCTCTGATGTTTTCTGAGTAGTGATGGTTTCCTGGTTTTTTAAGAACAGTTGGGTATGTTTCTAAACACTCTCTGTAACTGTGATCTAGAAAGCCGCAGAGGGTGCAGAATTCTGGGAGCTTTTCATACTTAAAGTCAAGCCATATCAGGGTTTCATTTGAGCCAAGTTTAAGGAATATGCCTTTCCGCACTGGTTGGTCAAGATACAGTTTCACTCGAATGCGCATAAATCTCCCTATGCATGATCCTGAATCATCGGCATCTACATCTATAAACTTTCCGATTTTGTTGCCGATTAGTTCGCCTGTCTCTACATTCATATGAATTATAGGGATGTTGTGAACTTGAATCCAAAAAGAGACGCATCCAAATGTGGGGTTATTAGTCAAGTTTGCATCCTTCGCTGGTTCCATAGCGATTAGGAATTTGTTGAAGTTCCAAGGTTCAGTCCATAGAACCTTTTTTCGATCGTCCTCCAAAGAGAACTCGCATAGAAAAGTGTCGCCGCCTAACCATCGGAATTTCAATTCTCCCGTAGGTTGCCACAGGCTTCGCATTATGTTTTGGAGAGCTTCTCTTTGATAATGTTTCCTCGTCATAATCTTGATAAAGAGACCAAATTTTGCTTCTGAACGGTGTCTTTTAACCACTGATTCTGAGATTCCGAAGACCTCTTCGTTGTGAGAGTTATCAATAGAGAAAGAATTCCATAGAGCTTCAATATCTTCCATAATTTGATAAGAGATAATTGAGTTCGCTTGAGCAAACGATTGACAAGAGATAAATGAGTTCGCCTGAGCGAACGAGAGTCCGATCCCTTAGCTAACTAGGGAGAGCCTCAATGTTCAGCCATTAATTCCTTAAGAGAGAGAGTTCATTTATTATTGACTCTAAGAGAGAGAATGTCAACACAATAAATGTGGAACTAAATATGGTTGTCTAATAAAAGCATGCTACTGATCCATTCTTTTTAATTTAAAAAGGATAAACCGTGAAACAAATTACATGGGATTATTCTACCTGGGTCAATAAAAGCTGACCAGTTTCACAAATAAAGATTGCCAGCTGTACGTAGACACGAAAGATCCTACGACTGGGAAATCCAATTGTAATAGTATGACTCGAGGAATTTGAAGGGAGATCGCCTCTTTCTCTCTAAATTTTGCCTATGAAAGGGGGAGTTTTTTTTTTTTTTTTTTATCTCAATTCGTTGAAAACATTTTTTCAGAAAATTTTCACAAATCATTAAAGAACAAAAAACAAATTCCAGTAGCATTCACATTCACAAAACTCTTCCAAAATACAAAAATTTTCTTTATGTTCCTTTAATCTTCCTCTACAAATTGATCATGATCTTATTTAGGTATCGAAGGATTTGTTGCTGATACAAGGAGATGAGTTCTTAATTCAAGGAAAACAAATAGTAAGGAGCTGAAGGTTATTTTCAAAAATATATTGTGAAGTTCACTTCTGAAAACTTCACCATTGAATTAAAAGGGTAATAAGTGGTAAAAGGACATGAAAATGGTGATCTATAAATTAGCACGTTACAAAAGAAATCTGTAGTTGCAAGAAGAGAAAAAAAAAAATAGCAAAGAAGTTGTAGTTCGTAAATAAAAAATATTAAGATGTATTTAAAGAGGAGGAAGACTGGTGACAAATAAAAATTCATAGATCAGAGGTGGTAATGAAAAACGAAAGCGGAGAAGATTCTCTTAGAATAAAAGAGTTCCTCAAGTTTTATAGAGGGGGGATTACGATGTGGATCACCAATGAAAAGTATCTGAATATTTATATTTCTGCAAATGTGGATGGCCGATTTTAATCATCTATGGAAAAGTTGTTGAATCCTTCTACTATCTTTCTATTTCTCCAAGTTTTTTTTAAATAAAAAAGAATAAATTGTTTTATGTTGCAAGGAATATGAAAGAAAGCAGGAAGATAAAATATTTTGAATCCTTGAATTAGAAAATAAAGATGAATTAGTAAAAAATAGTTGTTGATTTAAATAAGCTGTAACTGTCCACATGTCAATTTGTAGAGATGAAAATGTTGGCTACATTTAAATAGACATGACACTAGAATAGAAGCCTCAAGTAAGCGGAAAAGTCCAAAGTTAAAAGGACATGTGGCGCTTACAGGATGAAAGTGAAAAAATGTGCCCTATAAGTTTTTCTTCCAAAACGATACGCTCCTTTACTTAGATGGTCTAATCAATCTACGCGTGACTTATGTCAGAAAGCCCAAACTCTGCTTTAAGATCCAACCTTTGAATAGGTAACCTGTTTCCATGTACTTACGACTTTCACATACAAGCTTTGGATATTGCAAGAAGATGGAAGCGGATCAATTTATGAATTTGAGTTTAATTTTGATTGATGAATTCACATTTAACATAAAGAAACGTTTCTCAAAGAGTGGTTAATTTATCACAAAAACTCTTTCACTAATTAATAATGGAACATATTTATTAAAAAAATATAAATTAATCATAATTCGATTAAAATAAACATCAATGTTATTACAAATTGAGAAGGACTGAAATTCTCACCCCTACAAAAATTATTCAATTATCAAACAAGAGGATCATAATTAATTCATGCACCTGAATTACATACAACCTTAGCAACATATTAAGCTATTATTGTTTATACATATTATATACACTTCTCCACACTTATCATCTCCTTTTTCTTTAAAAAATAATTTGGAGTCGACGTATTTTTTATCGGAAGACCAAGGGTGCTTTCTGTTAATTAAAGAGAGTGGTACATAGGCAAAATGATAATTGACCACGGCGATTCTGATTCCAAGAGCTTCATGATCAAAATATTAGTTAAGAATTTATTCACTTGTTACTTTTTGTTACCAACAATTATTCTTATATTAAGATTTATTTTTTAACCTTTCAAAAATAATTAATTTTTTTAATTTTCTTATTAATACCTATCTTATATTTCCCTTTGCTAAAGTATATTAAAAAAATAAAAATATGAAAAGAAAGAAAGAAGAAAGGGGGACAGGTGAAGGGTATTTGTATTTGCGACAGGTGAAGGGACGAAAGCTGCAGGATATGGTGCGAAGTGAACAAAATTTACGATGAAAATAGTTGAACTTTTGACAAAGATTTTGTTATAATATTTCACCAGACTGTACGAAAATATATTCAAAAAATATAATTAAATTTACACTATAAAAAATCTTCAAGTCTACTGTGTTATACGATTAACTCTTTATGCTAATGGATATGAAAGAGTTTTTTTTTTTTTTTTAATCTTAAGGCATTCAACCTTTCACACATAAATAAAAATTAATTGTTTTCATTACATAAATGTAAATAAAATCTTTAATCTGAAACTTTCTTTTGGAACTATACCAAGAGCTTGAGGGGCCATGATTGCTATGTAACATAATTATTCTAATGCTGAAGTCAATTCTGATAACATAATTTATCAAACACGATCAATTTCCTTCTCATACTATTTCGGAGAAAATGAGTTAATTACATCACTGAACATGTTGTACTCCTCCGAGATTAATGGATTCATCACTTCCTTGACAAGCTTATATAGTGGGACAATTAATTTCATCCATCTTTCGTCAAACTCCTCCATCTTTAATTTTTCCCATCAATTGCGTACCTTTTCGGTGGTCTCAGGTGAGAGCGACCAGCGTTTATGCCTCAATGTCCTACTGAAATAAGGAAACATATATAATTTAAGAACATGACTATTTCTTTGATTCCCCTCTTCAACGTTGATGACGACGACGAGGACTCAAATGCATCATTGAAAGCCTTTTGTTGCTCAGAGAATAATTGTACCATTTGCTTGAGATACATCACTTCTTCGAATATCATCTTTCGCCATCTTTCATCCAACTCCTCCATCTTTGAGTCTCCGATTAAGTTAAAAATCTTTTCAATAGCCTCACGCGAGTGAGAAGGTGTACAATTGAATGACCGTTTGAACCATGGACACATGGATAAATTCAGAACAGGCTTTTCTTCACCAAGAGCCATGCCCGTCTCACTCTTTGCTGGTGCCGCCATAGAAAGATTGCGTATTATTAATGTTGTTAGTAATTGGGAAATACCAGGAGATGAGAGAGTTTGGAGAGAAAATCGGTAACTACAGTGATTACATATTTTCTATTGAGGTTATTATGAAATGGTTATAGAGTAGGTTTTTATATAGACTCTAATTTAAATTAGATATAATGTGAACATAAACATATAATAGTCAATTGTTAGAGGAATTATCTTTTTTTTTCGTGAAATTAAAGTAAAGTAAAGAATTCTAATCAAATTTAATTTTAAATTCTAACCTCTTTACACAGCAGAATAATTTGTATATCAATTAAAATAGCAATAATTCAAAGTTAAAAATATAGAGTATAACGCAATCACTTACGTGGTTGGGCCAATACCTTACATACATGGTGGATCTAAGAATTCTAACCTCTCTTATTAATTTCTTAAATATTTTATAAGAAAAACTCTCAAAAAGACTAATATTTAATGTACCCTTACTTTACCACGAACAATGAATATTCAAACGACGGTTCCATCCTAGCGCATACAAACACTTAGTGTCTACCCAGTTATTCTCTCCTCTTAGAGTCTCTCTTAATACTTGATCTCAACTAAAGGGTTTACAAGTACTTATATAGGGATTATTTCATGCCTACTAACACTGTTCCTTATTAGAGTAAGAGTCCACTTGTTTTCGAAGTCCTAAACTTCCCAAAACTCAAAATTCGGATTAAAAACTGACTTTTCCTCACTCTGGAGCTGCGGTGCTGAGGTCTTGGCGCTGCAGGGCTAAGTCTTGATGCGTCCAGCACTGCGGCGCTAGGAACCTGGTGCCTTGGCACTGGAATTTCATTTTGGGCACCGCAGCGCTAGCCCCCGTTCCAGCTCTGCAGTTTTCCTTGCTTCCTTCGTGTCTTCGAGTCTCGTTTCTCTTTTCCCTTTGTGTCCCACACGTCCTAAACTTTTTCATACGTGTCCCACACATCCTAGACTTCCTCATACGTGTCTCACATGTTCTAGACTTCTTATGATTTTCCTATTTGATTTTCATCTCAATTCTTATCCAAACAAGATTGTTGAATCACCAAATCTCCAACAAACCATTCCTTAATTCAAAATCTTCTAAATAAGAAGGCTTCTGAATTTAATCCACACCAATACTCTATCACCTAGAGTTAAGTCTAGTTAAGTCTCTACAAATACTTAACTTTTCTCGGGCTTGTGACTTTGGTCTCCAAAGGCATTCATGCAACTTGCATAGGATATGAATGCGTTGCACTCATCTTCGACCCTCATCACCTTGGTGAGCATGGTTTAGATGTCGCCTAGTGGTCTGCATTACCCCTACACTTTGTGTTGGGCCACTCATGACCATCCCAATAAGCACATAGAGCCTCCCATTGTGCTTCTCATTCTCAAACCTTATAGGTCTTTTCTCTACCCTCTAACCAAATACCCTTCCTCATCGAGCTTGCCTAAAAACATCAAGATCCTCCTCTACTTAAGGAACATGTCTTACACTATGTAAGTCCCTAGATTCTTCACCTTGCATCCTTAGCTTTATGTCACCAACTCCTATGATCTCACAAGTCATGTCATTCTCTATTAGAGTTTTGTCTCTCTTGGCTTTGTAGTTGGTAAACATTAATCTGTCGGGACACATATAGACGTTGCACCCTAAATCTAGTATCCATTTGCCAGCGTACTTTCCCCTTGAGGCTACCAACGTGTCTACAATTTCGGTATCTTCCCAAGTTCGATTGCAGCCCACCCTCATTGGCCTTTTAATTTCGGACAATTCTTCACAAAGTGTCATTCTTATTACAAAAGAAACACTTCTTGAATCTCCTCCTTGATTGGTTACTCTTTCTCTATTGTGCAAGCAATGCTGCTCTACTCTCGGACTCGGATCTCTTTGTCAATTCTTTTGAGTTTAATGATGCCTTGACATCATTCATCATTAAGGACTCCTTACCATAGAATAGCATATCCATAAAGCTCTCATAGCTTTTTGGTAACAAACTTAATAGGATTATGGCATTGTCTTCATCCTCAGTCTTGATACCCAATTGCTAAAAAGTTATGACAATCTTGTTGAACTTGTCAATGTGAGCTCCCAATAAAAATTCATTGTGCATTATTAACTAATGTAGTTTCTTTTTCACAAGAATTCTATTTGCAAGAGACTTCTTCCTGTATAATGCCTCGAGGCTCTTCCATAGCCTCAAAGTGATTTCTTCATCACCAACTTTCTTTAATACTTTATTGTTCAACGTTAGAATTATGGTGTTGTGAGCCTTTTTTCTGAATAGTGTCCCAATCTTTTTGCTTGAACTTTGAGGTTGTCGTCTCTTTACTAGTTGAGGAACTGACTTTCTCCAAAGCTGAGTTTAGCTCTTCCTTCACTAGTAGAGCCCTAACCTTCTTCCTCTAAAGATTGAAGTCATTCATCCCATTAAGCTTCTCTATTTCTTACTTGATTGCAGCTATGATTTAAATACCCTAAATGTGTATTATCAAACCTTTGCTCTGATACTAGTTTGTTGGAGGAATCACTATTCTCCCTGTGAGATTAGGTTAAAGTGAAGAACCCTAGTCAAGTTTAACCTTGAATCCTAACCTCTTTACGCAGCGGAATAACTTGTATATCAAGCAAAATAGTAAGAATTCAAAGCAGAAAATAAAAAGTACAATGCAATCGCTTACGTGGTTCGGCTAATTGCCTATGTCCATGATAGATCCAATGATCCTAACTTCTCTTATTAATTTCCTACAGAGTTTACAAAGAAAACTCAATAAAGAACCCTCAAAAGGACTTAATGTTTAGTGTATCCTTACTCTACCAAGAATAATGAACACCCAAACGACGGTTCCACCCTAGCACACACAAGTACTTAGTGTCTACTCAGTTCTTCCCTTCTCTTAGAGTATCTCTTAATACTTGATCTTAACTAAAGGGTTTACAAGTGTTCATATAGGGGTTATTTCGTGCCTACTAATCTTATTCCTTATTGAAGTAAGAGTCCACTTGTTTTGAAAGTCCTAAACTTTTCAAAACTCAAAATTCGAATTAAAAACAAACTTTTTCTCGCTCTGGTGCTGCGGCGATGAGATCCTAAAGCCGCAGTGCTGAGCCTTGACGTGTCCAGCGCTGCGCCGCTAGGAACCTAGTGCACGGCACTCAATCTTGGGCACCGCAATGCTAGCCCTTGTTCTAGCTCCGCACTTTTTCTCGCTTCTTTCATGTCTTCGAGTCCCGTTTCGCTTTCTTCTTCGTATCCCACACGTCCTAGACTTTTCCATATATGTCCCATACGTTCTAGACTTCTTATGACTCTCCTTTTTGATATTCATCTCAATTCTTGTCCAAACAAGATTTTTGAATTACTAAATCTCTAACATCAACAATTGTGACTATAGGGTGTGAATATAGAAATATAAAAGTCAATAATTATGACGACATTATTTTCTTTAACATCCTTCCTCAAACTCAAAATCGCATATGCTTGAGTTTGAAAAGAAAATTCTAGTTGTGGTGGTGTAGTTGAGAGACAACCATTGTTGAAGAAAAGAGGCAACCATAGTCGAGAGCGACGACCATTATCGGAGAGAGATGACACCATTGTCGAATAAAGATGCCACTATTATTGGAGAGATGCAACCATTGTCGAAGAGTGACTGCGTTGCGATGTCTTGCGGCGAGTGATAATATTCAGGCAATGATAATATTGTCGGGGTGGTGACTAAGTTGTTGGAGAGTGACAAGCGTATTGACCAATTTATCCACCAATTTATTTGGTAGTGCAAAAATAAAAGACCCATAAGAAATAAAAAATTATAAAATGATCCTGAAATAAAAATAACAAAAATATCCCAAACATACTATAAATTATGTAATTACCTCAAATTTTCAAAAATTATATAATGACCCTAAAAATATAGAGAAATTTTAAAATGACCTTAGAAATTTGAAAAGTTTTCAACAAGGCCCCTACTAAAAAATGGGGTGTCAAATGAGAAAACTGTTGATAAATTAGGTAAAGAGAAATCACATAGAGGTGGGGGTGTTAATTCACTTGCCGAAAAATGTAACAGATCGGAGTTGGAAATGGGGTGTTGTAATGGTTCTATTATAGTACTTGTTGTGACTCTCTTTAATCCCTTTTTTCTAGGCATAGAATCCTTATTACTTATGGACGTTCATCTTACTATTCTTTGGATAAACCGTATTCCTAAGGTAACTAAGGATTATAATCCAAATTTACCTTAATTTTAAAAGATATATGCATATGTACACTATTATGATCAAAATAAGGGAAAATGACATTTTAGTCTGTTATTTTAGGAGTATATACCAACATAGTCTCCTATATTTCAATAATTGTAACTTTAATCCCTGCCGTCAGAAATTTACTATTAAATAGGTTTTTTCTAAGGGTAAAATAATATTTTTTTTTATTTTTAAAATAAAAAATATAAAAATAACACGTGTTATTATTTTTAAAGAATAAATTTTTTAAAATTAAATTAATAAATATATAATTAAAGAATAAAAACACGTGCCGTACTATGATTAGTTACAAATGACACGTGTCATTATGTAATTAGTTTATATGTTTAATAAATATTTTTTTAAAGAATAAATATTTTTAAATTAAATTAATAAATAAATGACATATGTCATACTATGATTAGTTACAAATGACATGTGTCATCATGTAATTAGCTTAATTGTTTAATAAATATATTTTTAAGGAATAAATATTTTAGAATTAAATTGATAAATATATTTTTAATAAATAAAGGACATGTGTCATAATATGATTAATTACAAATGACACGCGTCATCATGTAATTAGTTTATATGTTTAATAAATATATTTTTTAAGAAAAATATTTTTAAAAGTAACTTAATAAATATATGCACCGTCCCCACCGATGTAAGTCATCACCCTCCTATTTGACGACGAGCGATGGTGGCCGCCGTCCCTCTTCTATCATTTTGGTATTTTTTTATATTTTTTTGTAAAAATAAAATGACCTCACCATTGTGTAGATAAAAAATGGAGTCTAATAATATAAAATTTGATAAATTTTATCATCAAAATATCGTTAAAAAAAAATTACCGATTAGCCACCATTTTTCGACGAAGGTGACAGCTCTATAACTAATCATGAGAATTACATAAATAAAACACAAAAATACAAAAATACTGAAGATCATATATTTAACATAATTTGTACATTGTGCTAACCAATTATGATACATCACGTGTTCATGAGCATTTAAGAGGATATAGTAAATAAGAATTGTAAAGATGAAGGATTTTGGAGAAAAGTTCATTGATTTTCTTAAAAATTCTTTCACTAATTAAAATAATTAAAAAAATTAAAAATAAATTCACACACTCTTTAGTAAGAGTTCAAATTGAATTTATATTTGAATATCTTAAAAAAAATTTAAACTCATATGATAAAATTGATTCTTTATCATTTATTCATTAACATAATAAATAATATAATTATATTTATTTGTGTATACATTCTTTTATATACAAATAATTAACGCTGACTTAAGCATCATGTATTTATTGATAAAAGAGTAATGCAGTGACAAGAAAGTAATTAACCGCAAATGTTAGAGAATTTCAGCGGTACTAATTATGAGAATGAATTTTCTTAAGCAAAAATTATTGCCAAACAGAAAAAATCTGAAATAAAAAAAATAAAATTGAAGAAAAAATGGTAAAAAGAAAGAAGAGGAAAAAGAAAATACTGCCAAATCAAAAACAAAATCTGAATTAGAAAAAATTACAATCGAAGAAAATAGAAAGAAGGTAGAAAGAAAGAAGAAAAGAAAATAAAGAGAAAGAAAGAAAAGAAGCAGAAAAGAACAAAACAGAAAAAGAAAAAAAAAAAAGCATGGGCAATAAGATAGTCCATTAGGAACCGTCGCACGTTGCCATAATTCGTTGCTGACCATCGCACACCGCAGGCCATTAGCCACCAAGCAAGATGATAAAATACTTAGAGAGGCCAACTGACCAATTCCAAGTATCGTCGGCCTTCAAAGACACTGGAAACAGCTCAGATCACTGCCAAACTGAGCCCACCCCTCCCCCGATGCCCGAGCTGACCAACCCAGCCACTCCCTTTGTCAATCAAATGTATTGAAATACTCCTCACATGCCACTTACCAAAGCATGATGGCTCTTATCGCCTTCTAAGTTGGTTGCTGGATTTCGATTGCCCATTTTCAACCACTATTTTATTTTAGATTTTCCGATCAATCTTTAGATGATTGTAAAAGGTTTATCTAGTTATTTTCTTCAAAGTGAAAAACTGACTTTTTTTAATATTTTTATAAAGTTCTGACATTAGGCTGAAAATCAACTAGACAGAAAAATCAAATATTTTAAATCTGATGGAGGGGGCAAATTTTCATCCACGGCCTTCATTGATCATCTTACTATATGTTGAATTAAAAGGCAAAATTTTTGTCCCTACACCCTGGAGCAAAATGGAGTCTCAGATAGAAAGTAAAGGCACATAACACAGACAGGCTTAATAATGATGTTTCATGCTTTTCTACCATTGAAACTTTTGGTTGAAGCTTAGTTATTTGCTGCGTATCTTATTAATCGAAATCCATTAATTACACTTGGCATAAAAGTCCTTACGAGAACTGTTCAATAAAGCACCTGACTACAGTGGTCTAAGGGTTCTTCGTTGTTGTTGCTTCCCATACCTACGAGACTATAGCAAAACTAAGTTTGATAAGAAATCTTATCCTTATGTTTTTGTTAGGTATAGCTCAGGACACAAGGGCTATAGATGTTTAAATCCTCAAAACAAAAAGATATAGATCTCCAGGCAAGTGGTATTTGATGAAGGTATATTTCCATTTTCTGAGACTCTTTTGCTTCTGATTTGCAGGATGAACACTTCTTCACTACTTTTCCTAGCTTCGACAACTGGACCTTTCCTTCAAAAATTTCAGATAAAAGGAATCAAGAAGCGGAAACACTACTTAAATCTATTTTTTGTCCACCTAATAATTCGGCTCAACCTATTTTAGACAAACTAACACCTTTTTCTTTTCCATGTCAGGATGATCGCACAATCAACAATGAAGAATTGGAGTCCTATTCAACTTATGATGGTCTCAATGACACAGTATCTACCTCACATCTTTTCCAAATTCAATAAACCTAATTGCACTCAAACACATTGGAAACTATAAACTCTTAATCCGAGTTTATCACGGAAACAAATACCAGCTTGACCGAACCTCACGATAATTTACCTGATATATAGAATAGAATTGTGATTGAAATCCTAATAACACGAACCTTTCATCCTAACCCAAACACTAAAACCACAATTCTAGAGGTCTCCAACACAAACACTCATCTTTCGATCACTAGGAATATATTCAAACACAATCCACAGCTTGCACTCCAAACCTAAGCAACGAAAATCACTAAACCAAATACTTTCAAAACCACCCTCAAAGATCCACGTTGGGTCACTGCTATGGAACCAGAATTGCAAGCCTTGCGTCATAACAAAACGTTGGAGTTTAGTACCACAGCTAATAAATACCAACTTTTTAGTCTAAATGGGTTTACTGGATAAAATATGAAGAAGATGGGATTACTGATAGGTTCGAAGCACGGCTTGTAGCAAAAGGGCTTTACACAAGTTCCCCAGACTCGACTTTGAAGAAATATTCAGTTCAGTTGTAAACGAATACAATAATAAGATTGGTTATCGCCCTCCCTGTCAATATTAATTGGACAATGAAACAATTGAATGTCAGCAATGTATTTCTTCATGATCATAGTCACATCAAGGTAAACATATACATGGAACAACCACTAAGTTTAATTGATCAAACTTAGTAATCACACCTTTGCAAGCTACATAAATCTCTTTATGGTCTTAAACAGGTTCCTCGGGCTTAGTTTGAGTGTCTTAAATATTTTTCTTAAACTTGGATTTAGAAACGATCAAGTCGACCTCTACCATTATATTGATTCTTATTTATGTTGATGATGTAAATAACTACAGGGAATAATGTGGAGATAATTCAGTCCATTATTACCAACTTTTACTTCCCAATTTGCGTCGATAGACCTTAGTTCACTTAAATATTTCTATGGACTGATATTTCTTAAGGATTGAAGTTATGAGTTAACCATTGAGTTTTTCTATTGCAAGCTAAATACACGAAAGATTTGTTAGACAAATGAAAGATGTTATGTTGCTCTTCCATTGCCATACCTTCCATTGTTAAAGACACACTAACCGCTAATGACAATCAACCTGTCAATACAACTGAGTATTATCAAATTGTTCGCAGCTTGCAATATCTAGCATTCACTGAGGCAGACATCACACATGTTGTCAACAAAGTTTGCCAGCACCTTCAATCACCAATAAAATATGATTTCAGAGTAGTGAAATGCATACTATTCTACCTCAAGGGAACTTGTGAGTACGGTCTTCAATTTTGTCTCAAAGCTCCGTCACTCTATTTGGCATCTCTGTCTCAGATTAGGCTGGGTGTTCATAAACCAGAAGTATCGCAGGCTACTGTGTCTATGTAAGAGCCAAACTTCATCTCATGGAGCTCAAAGAACCATTGACAATTCCATCTCATGAGCTGAAAGAAGCAATCCACGGTTTCTAGATCAAGCGTTAAAGCCAAGTATCGATCAATGTCTACCACCACTGTTGAACTCACTTGGATTACATATATACTACGAGTCATTAGAATCAAACTAATTCAGCCCTATTCTTATTTGTGATAACAAGAGTGTTTTACAGGTCTAAAAAATCTTGCCTCCATACCAGCACTAAGCACATCAAGCTCGACTATCACTTTGTTGGTGCTCGATCTAATAGGAAAGCTGGACTTTGTTTCAATAACAAACTGTTGTTTTAATTTCTTATTCAATCGATAAGACTTACATGACTTTAAATACTGAATTTTTTAATTCAAATACAACTCTAATATCTACTCAATCAAAAACAACAACTTAAGTTCAAATTTTAAACTTCAGTTCCTATTATCGCTCTTAACAAATCAACTTATTTATCAAGTGGAGCAAACTTAACACTCTTTCACACTCCTAACTATTTTTGCTGCAAACTCCCATTTTATCTCTAAAATACTCAAATCTTGTTCTAAACATACCCTTTGTAAGAATGTTTGTCAACTGAACTTCAGTGCTACAATAAACAAGCTTAACTTCATTATCCTTCTGCATTTCTCTTTGAAAATGAAACTTCACTTTGAAGTACTTAGTTCTATCATGAAACACATGATTATTTAAAATAGTTATTGCAACTTGATTATCCAAAAACAATTATGTTGCTTTCTCCTATTTTAGCTTTAGATGAGCTATTATCTTTCTCAACCATAAGATTTGATTTACTATAGTGACCATATATTCAGCTTCTATTGTGGGTTGAGCAACCAATACATGCTTTCTTGAATTCCAGCTAAAACTCTCTAATTTAAGGTTAAATAGAAAACAAAAAGTAATTTTCATGTCTTCATATGAATCGGCCTAATCACATATCCATGTCTGTATATCCATGTAAAACTAATTCAACTTTCTTCATAAATTTAATGCCATGATTAATTATGCTTTTAATGTATCTTAGCACCCACTTTGCAGGCTTCAAGTGCACTTCTTTAGCAAAATTCATATATCTTAAAAGTAGATTCACAACAAAAGCTATATCTGGTCTTGTTGTTGTTAAGAACATTAGGCATCCAATAATAGTTCTGTAAAAACTTTCATCAATTGTCTCAATATCATTTTCTTGACAGAACTTTTCATTCAAAGCCAGTGATGTGTCCATAGCCTTGCATTCTTGTCATCTTGAATTTCTCTAATATCTCATTTATATAATTATAATGTTTAATGAATATATCATTCTTTGTTTGTTGTATTTCCATGCAAAGAAAATAATTCATCTTACCATGGTTTGTCATCTCAAACTCTTCTTGCATCTACTCCTTGAATTTTTCAACTAGCTCAGAATTGTTTCCTTTGATCAACAAGTCATCTACATACACTGATATTATTGTCAAGTCTTGTTCTTATGTCTTAACATACAAATTTGTCTCACTAAAACTTCTCTTAAAGCCTATGTTTAACAGATGCTCATCAATTCTATTATCCCGAGCCCTTGGAGCTTGCCTTAGTCCATAAAGAGACTATGTCAACAAGTAAACTTTCTCAAGTGTTTATGCAAATCTTTCTGGCTACTCTACAAATATCTCCTGACAGAACTCGACCTGAGCCTTCTTCGAGAATCGAGGTAGATCCTGCGATGACATGAGACTAACATACTTTTTACTCATACATATGATACAATGAGGCTACCTACCTCAACAAAAGGTGTACACGTGTACTCCAATATATAAAACAATATACAAATACACAAACTGAGACACTTATACAGCTATGCGTGTCATGGGTTAATCTCAAAATGTAATGACTGTATCACACTGCACGAATTCCTGTGACAATCTGGAAAAAATAGGAAAAATGGTAAGCTTATGCCTCAGTGAGCGGACATAATTAGAAAATATTATATACTTTATATGTATTGTACACGTATAAATCTGTAAGATAAAATAATCATGAAATTATATACTCAGTAGTCAATAAACTTGTACTGAAAGTATGAGCTATCATAAAATCTGTGCTAAAGCTAAAATTATAACATAATACTGGAAATCTGAAAGTCTGAAAGTATAAACTATCATAAAATCTATTATCAAGCTGAATATATGTAACATGGCTCTAGAAACATATACATTAAAAACCACACCAAACTTGTACCCAGAAAAAAACTGGTCTAACCTAACAGAATAACTCACGTGCAAGCAGATCGGGGGATCTGAGCTGGTCTAACCCGATGAAATATTGCTTTGCTCGGGAGGAGCAAACTAAACTGGTCTAACGTATGCGCAGAGCAACTACACTAAAGAACATGGTACGCATGTTGTGGTTCAAAAACTAGTTCTATATAATATCATAAAAGTATAATTGTTCTAAAATAAATATTTCTGTACTGAACATAATCATAAACTATACTATAATAAATTCTAAAATATAACTGAATATTCTAAATAGCATAAATATTTATCTGTCTAAAATAAATCATGACTAAATCTGATAACGCGTAATTTAATCATAAACGACTGCATTAAAAATATATAAAATATATATAGTTATCTATTCACAAAAGTGCGCTAATATTGAGCTAGGTCTGGATTCTGTGATCTACCCGCTATCGGCACACCTCCTATATCATAGGGTGTAAAAATACATCATTAGTATCGATATGTAATATAAATATTAAAATATAAATATTCTAACATTGTAAAACTGTTACCCGTTGAATTACTGGGTTTAAATCTAACTATACAAACTTATTTCCTGTAAACATTCCTTCTCTCTTTTTTTCTTCTTCTTTTTCTTTTTCTCTTTTCTTTCTCTTTTATTTCTCTTTTTTTTTCTTCTCTTCTTTCTCTGTTTCAGCTTTTGCTTAGTTTTCTTCTATTTTAATTTTTGATTACTCAGTAAATGAAGCAAAACAAAACATATATATATATAAATAGACAACGGCCACCGCTTAAATAATATATATATATATTTGTATTCCCTTTTTTTATCACTAAGATGCTTAAAAATCATACAAGTGTATGACAATCTGAACAGGTTTCTCGTCATAAGTCATAAGTCTGTCCTCAACTGGACTTGCTGAGTATTTAGAATGTAAGAAAGGTCAGTTATATACTTTCGCAATATTGAAATATGAAACACATCATGAATGCATGACAACTCAGGTGGTAATGCTAAGCGGTACGCAATAACACCAACCTTTTCTAGAATCTCATATGGCCCAATATATCTATGACTTAATTTTTTCTGTTTTTCAAAATGAAGCACACCCTTTTATGGTGAGATCCGTAAGAAAACTTCGTCTCCTACTGCAAACTCAAGCTGTCTACAACGTTTATCTGCATAACTCTTCTGTCTGTCTTGAGCTGCCTTGAGTTTGTCTCTGATAATACTCACTAATGGCTTGGATAATCTTTGAACCCAACATTTTTCTTTCTCTAATCTCATCCCAGCAAACTGGAGTTCTGCATTTTCTTCTATATAAAGCCTTATACGGCACCCTTTGAATGTTAGACTGATAACTATTGTTATATGCAAACTCCATCAATGGTAAATAATCATCCCAATTACCCTTAAGCTGCAACATACAAGCTCTGAGCATATAGAGGATCCACATAAATTTCATTTGCTGAGATCACATGGCCTAGAAATGTAACTTTATCTAGCTAGAATTGACATTTGTTGAACTTAGCATATAACTGTTTGTTCCTCAAAATCTGTAACACAATCCTCAAATGCTCTGCATGTTCCTCTATACTTCATGAATATATAAGAATATCATCAATAAATACTATAACAAATAAATTAAGATAAGGACAAAATACCCTATTCATAAGGTCCATGAATGCAGCTGGAGCATTAGTCAACCCAAATGACTTTACTAAAAGCTCATAATGCCCATATCGAGTTCGAAATGTAATATCTCTTATTTATAACTGATGATACCCTGATCGTAGATCGATCTTTGAGAAAATATTTACACCCTGTAACTGATCAAATAAATCATCAATGCGAGGAAGTGGGTACTTGTTGCGTATAGTGACTTTATTTAGCTCATAATAACTAATGCATAGCCTCAAAGTTTCATTTTTTTTAACAAATAATACCGGTGCTCCCCATAGTGATACACTAGGTCTAATGAAACCCTTATCAACCAATTTTTATAATTGAGTCTTCAATTCTTTTAACTCTGAGAGGGCCATTCTGTATGGTGCTTTAGAGATAAAAGTAATGCCTGGAACTAAATCAACACCAAAATTAATCTCTCTATCTGGTGGTAAGCCTGGAAGATCTTCAAGAAAAACATCTGAAAAATCTGATCATCGAAATATCTTCTAATTTAGCCTCATTGACTCTGGTATCAATAACATATGTCAAATAGGCTGGACATTATTTTCTCAGCAACCATTTAGCTGTCATAGCAGATATAACATAAGATGGAAGAACTTGTCGATCTCTATAAAAAATAATATCAAGCTCTCTATGTCTTCTGAATATAACCTTATTTCAAAAACAGTCTACAGTAGTATGGTGATTAGCTAACCAATCCATCCCAAGTATTGCATCAAAATTATATATATCAAGAGGAACTAAATCTGTTACCATCTCACTACTACCTACTTTAATAACACAATCCTGAAATACATTCTCAGCCAATAATGATTCTCTAACCGATGGAAATACCACCAAGCTGTAATCTAGGGATTTTAACACTCTATTCGCATGCACAGCAAAAATAAGGGAAATAAAAGAATGCGTAATGCCCGGATCAATTAAAATATGGGCCTCTCGACCAAAAATAGTCAGTATACCTGTAACAACATTTGGGGTAGCTTGTGCCTCTTACTGAGTCAAAGTAAATACACATGCTTAGCTATGAGGTCAACCTAGCTGACCCCTCTATGGATCTCTACTAGCTCCTAAAGCTCTAGGTTGTACACCAGTACTAGAAATAGGCTCTCATGTTTGAGATCCTCCATGTCTTTGAATATTTCCACTGCCACCTTGAAAACATTAAGAAGCTATACTCTGTACTAAGGTGCTACTCCAAAGAAGATGAGCGTAATCTCTCCTCAAATGTCTAATTTGTCCGCAATGGTAGCAACCTCTAAAACCTTTCAGACACTGTCCCTCATGACTCCTGCCACAAATAGAACACTGAGGGTACCTTCTTATACTAACACTACTACTTAACTGGCTACCACCCTGAGGCCTTTGACTCCCTATGTTGCTTCCAACAGATAGAGGCACAAAACTCTGGTTAGAACTCTGTCTCTATCCTTCTGATAGCATAGGGCTATAACCGTACCGTTGTCTACCTGAATACCCTATATGGGATGTCTCTCCTCTAGATGCTTTACCACTACTTGATCCACCAACTGACCAACTATGGCCTGGTTTCTACTTGAATGACTGAGCTCTACATGCCTCTACCAGGCTTCTCTCAACTCTCATTACAGCCCCTATTAACTCACTGAAATCACTGTGCCTCATAGCTATAATTGCTGTCCTGATATTGCCTCTGAGGCTTTGTTCAAATCTCTTACATTTATCCCTCTTATTCTATATTGCATATGAAGCAAATCTAGATAACTCTATAAATCAATTCTCATATAACTCTACTGTCATCGATCCCTGTTCTAACTCAAAGAACTTACTAGGCTGGATGTCTTGATAAACCATAGGAAAGAATTTAACACTAAATTCTTTACAAAAATCAGCACAACTAATCACCTCTCTATATTTATGTGATACTGATCTCCACCAGTGGTATGCCCCACCCTCAAGTAAAAATGTAGTAAAAAAAATCCTCTCATCATCCGTACATCTCATAACATCAAATATTCGTTCTACTCTGGTTAGCCATGACTCTGTATCAGCTGGCTCTGTAGTGTCTAAAAAATTCTTTATCCCCAAACTATAACCACGCTCTATTGTATTCTCTCTCTTGGGTTGTCCTTGTGTTTGTCTCTCCACTGCAACTGTAACTAACTATAGATTACTCTAAGGCAGGTCTATCAGGTTGTTCCTGTGTAGGCTGTATCACAGGTTATAGCACTGGCTGAAGGTGTATCTCTTTCACAATAAGATTAAGTTGGATTTGAGGTATGGGTACAGGGGGAACTGACTCAACTACTTCCTCTCTAAGAGGTTCCTCCTTTCTATCTAGTACTAAGGGAGCTTCTAATTCAACCATAAGTTTTATGCGAGGTCGATCACGTGAAAGCATAATGATAATCTATAAAATGCAAAAAATCATTAATGACATCTCTAACATGCATGTATCATATACTAGTCTACAGAATCTAAAACCACGCTTTAATACCAAACTAACAGGACCCGACCCGAGCCCTCTTCGAGAATCGAGGTAGATCCTGCGATGACGTGGGACTAACATACTCTTTACTCATACATATTATACAATGAGACTACCTGCCTCAACAAAAGGTGTACACGTGTACTCCAATATACAAAAAGATATACAAATACACCGGCTGAGACACTTATGTAGTTATGCGTGTCGTGGGCCAACCTCAAAATGTAATGACTGTATTACACTGCACGAATTCCTGTGAAAACCTGAAAAAACTAGGAAAAATAAGAAAAAATGTGAGCTTGTGGCTTAGTGAGTGGACATAATTAGAAAATATTATATACTTTATATGTATTGTACACATATAAATCTGTAAGATAAAATAATCATGAAACTGTATACTCAATAGTCAATAAACATGTACTGAAAGTATGAGCTATCATAAAATCTATGCTAAAGCTAAAATTATTATATAATACTGGGAATCTGAAAGTATAATTATCATAAAATCTATTATCAAGCTGAATATATGTAACATAGCTTGGAAACATATACTACATATACATTAAAAATCACACTAAACTTGTACCAGGAGAAAACTGGTCTAACCTAGCGGAATAACTCATGTGCAGGCAGAGCGAGGGATCTGAGTTGGTCTAACTCGGCGAAATGTTGCATCGCTCAGGCAGAGTAAACTAAACTGGTCTAATACATACGCAGAGCAACTATACTAAAGGGAAGGGTACACATGTAATAGTTTAAAAACTACTAGTATATAATATCATGAAAGTATAATTGTTGTAAAATAAATATTTCTATACTGAACATAATCATAAACTATACTATAATAAATTCTAAAATATTACTAAATATTCTAAATAGCATAAATATTTATCTATCTAAAATAAATCATGACTAAATCTGATAACACGTAATTTAATCATAAACGACTGTATTAAAAATATATAAAATATATATATAGTTATCTACTCACAAAAGTACGCTAATCCTGAGCTGGGTCTGGATTCTGTGATCTATCCGCTATCGGCACACCTCATATATCATAGGGTGTAAAAATACATCATTAGTACCGATATGTAATATAAATATTCTAACATCGTAAAACTGTTACTCATTGAATTACTAGGTTTAAAACTAATTATCCAAAAAAACAAATTTTCTTCTCGGCTTCCCTTATTCTCTTTTCTCTTCTTCTCTTTCTCTTTCTCTTTCTCTTTCTCTTTCTCTTTCTCTTTCTCTTTCTCTTTCTTCTCTCTTCTCTTCTCTCTCTGTTTCAACTTTTGCTTCGTTTTCTTCAATTTTTGCTTCCTCACTAAATGAAGCAAAACAAAAAATATTCTCTCTCTGTTTCAACTTTTGCTTCGTTTTCTTCAATTTTTGCTTCCTCACTAAATGAAGCAAAACAAAAAATATATATATATATAAATAGACAACGGCCACCGCTTAAATAATATATATATATATATTTGTATTCCTTTTTTTTTACCACTAAGATGCTTAAAAATCATACACGTGTATGACATCTCCTCTTATAGATTGTCATTTAGAAAGGTAGACTTCACATCTAACTGGTAGATTCTCTACTGTTATTGTGCTATAACTATCAAGAATAGCCTAATTGTATCCAACCTTGCCACTGGTGTAAAGATTTCTGAAAAATCTACTCCAAACTATTGTGCATAGCCTTTTACTATCCACTTTGCTTTGTACTGGTTTATTAACCCATCTACATTCAATTTTGTCTTAAACAAAATTGTGAGCTGGTCTGTCCACCCACTTAACTGTTAGAGTTGGTGTTTACATGTAATCCCTGAAGGTATATATACTTATGTATTTATACATGTGTACATTCTCATTAAATTGCTAATACCTATTTAAATAATATCATACAATGTAGCATTACAAATATTGTATGATATGAAGAGTTTAAATCTGATCTAAATGAGTTTAGATAAGAGCCCACAATTGGCCACACTAAGAGATATAAATGTTAAATATTAACACAACTATTTGTTAGTTAGTTATAATAGTCAGTGAAGATCTAAGAGTTGGAGCCTTGTTTGTAATGGGACATAGACCTAGGAATATACTAGTAACTATATAGTTACAAGAGTTGCAATCAAGTGCTAGGAAATGTCAGTTGCACAAGTATGTTCTCGAATATTGTCTCTAATCTATTTCTGCGAATGCAGGCCTGTCGGTGAATATCTTTATATATATCAGCATATGTCATACCTATATGGTATAGATGGTTATTCCTAGCCAACCGTGAGCTTGGAGCTCGTATTGACATATAGGTATCCAGTTAGGATTAGATATAGGACAGACTCACGAGGGCCTCCGATAGACACCCTATGTAAGCCATCAACAGAGAGTCCTCTTGAGTTTAATAGTATACGTGGTCCTTTGACCTAAGTGCCACAGTGGGCTTGTAAGTGATCCACCATACTTTGGTTCCACGCATGTAACAGACTTTTCATGGTGTGACCGTTGGGTGTCGCTGGATATAGTCTGATACTTATAGAGTCGGGTGTGTACAGATATGGGATTCATCAACTCGCATAGGGAGTTAGATATCCAGATTCTTCGAGACTGTATCTCAGAAATTCTTGTGGCCACAAGCATTAATCCTGGGAAAGAGTTTCCGCCGGGGTAGAACAATATGGCAAAGGAGTTTACACATAGTGCTCAGTGAAATACAAGTCTGGGGATATGACATGGATGAGCACATGAGGATTTGACAGTGATAATCTATATCCCCACACATTCAGGATATCATGACGAAATGACTATATGTATGCGTTGTAACCTCAACTTGTATGGTTCAACGTGCTGATTTATATATCCGTGACGTGTGGATGGGGCAATGTTCATGGACTTATGAAATAGTTACATTTGATGAATTGGGCGTGGACCTAGTGAGTCCCGCGATATAGAGTGTACTCATTGTGCATTGAGGCAACGTACCGAATTAAATTATTTAATCCAGTATTATCCAACACTACCACGGAAATGCATGCGTATCTGTATTTAAGCATTAAATATAATAATTAATTAATTATTATTATTTACTAATTGTATAATGACATATGGTGCATTGTGGACCTTTGGTTGAGTTTACTCAAGTGCGTAATTTAGTGGAACCTGCTAAAGGTATACTTGGTAACTATTTATGAGGGGTAAAATGATCATTTCACACAATAATTATTTAATTGTTAAATAATCATAAATATCTCATTATAATATATTATTATTTTATTTATTATTTTATTGTATAATATTATTATATTATATAATGTGTTATAGTTGTCACCAATTATTTTTATATTAAAATATTATTTATTATAATAATATTACTTTTCCTAAAAGGTGGCTTTATTAATGTTATAATATATAATATTATTATTATATTTATATGAGATATATATATATATATATAAATGTGTGTGAATTGGTGTGTGTGAGGTATGTGTGAGGTGGGTAAGGGAAACAAAAATGAAAATTGTTTTATTTTTTTCTTTGGCGAATTGAGAGAGGAAGAAGAGAAAAAAAATGAAATGGTTTTATTTTTCTTCTTGTGAGGCCGTGAGGGAGAAAGGGGAAACAAAATGAGTTTGTTTCTTTTTTTTTTTCTTCTTTAAGGCTGAGAGAAGCAATTGTGAATTGTTTCAATTTTTATTTCATTTTCTTTTAGAAAAAAAAAAAGAAAAATACACTCAACCGGCCATTTTAAGGGGTTAAGAGTTAATCCCGTGCTAGATATGGAGTTGCTTTTCTAGCTTATCAAGCCTACCGATTTGGTGACTAGAACTGCCAACGAGTTGGTCTTCAAGCGAACTCCCACGATACACGTGTATAACGTTACACGTTATGATAATTTTTTCAACCTTTTAAATATATTAATACGATTAATATATTATTTATTGTGTTTATTGTATGATTTAATTATTTTGTAGAGGTAAATATGTATGAGATACGTATTTTATGCAATAAACATAATTGCACATACATACACCCACGTATATTAGATCCCTTACATTAACTCCATAACTTTCTTGTAGTTGGTTTGTCCACCAAGTCCTAAGTTTGATTTTTATTAATCATTTTTATACTCTCTTACATTGCAGCCACCCACTTCTCATCTTTAACTCCTTCTGCATATGCTGTTGGTTCTAAAACTGTAGCACTGCATTTCTAATAAATGTTAATAAATGAACATATTCCTCTTACATAATATTTATCAACATTGTCTCCTTCCAACTAGTTTACAATCTTTTCTTCAAAAGTAAGTCTCCTAGATTTAGCCTTGTTCCTATCCTATTCTCCTTCTTTATCAAAAGTTATATCAATGCTTATGATAAGCTTTCCTGTTAAGGGTTGGTAGATTCTATATTGCTTACTAATGGTGTTGTATCTTACTAGAATACCAAGCTTAACTTTCCCATCTAATGTTTCTCTCTTGGATTATAGAATATGAGTGTAGCAAAGACTGTCAAACACTTTCAAATTAGCAACATTAAGCTTAGTACCATACCTAACTCATAAGGAGTCTTTTCCTTTACAGCCTTGTCACTAATCTATTTAAAATAAATATAGCAATGTTTACTGCATGTGCCAGAATTTCCATGGCATGTGTTTCTCAAATAGCAAATGCCTGACCATCTTTATACTAGTTCTGCTTTTCCTTTCACAAACTCTATTTTGCTAAGGAGAGTAAGGAACTGTAAATTGATGCTCAATCCCAATATCTTTACAAAGTCTAGTGAATCTTTCAAGAATATACTCGATTCTATTATTTGACCTTATTTTTCTTATTTTACAGTTACTTTAATTTTCTATCTAGGTCTTAAACCTAGAAAATACTCTAGCAACTTCTAATTTTTGTTTCATGAAATGAATCTAACGTATTCTACTAAAATCATCTATAAACAATATAAAATACATGTTGTCATTTAGTGTTTTTGTTGATATAGGACCTCACACATCAGTGTGGATCAACTATAACTTCTCATATGCTCTCTAGGCCTTACTTACTAAGAATGGTCTCCTAGTCTGCTTCCCAAACTAACAAGCCTCACATACTATGGTTTCTTTACCAATATACTCCATTCCTTGCACTGATTCTTTATTTTGTGTATACTCCAATGTTAACTTGTGAAAATGTCCCATCCTCTTATGCCATAAGTCTGCTTGTCTCAAAGCACTTAGATGTGCACTATAATTGGTCCATTTTAAACTAAAGCTTTTTCCTTTTATACCTACAAATAACAAAACAGCTTTATTGGAATCAAAATTTTCACACTTGTTGTGAGGATACGCACCCAGTTATCCTGATAAGCCGGGACATACCGATCCCAATGGGCCATCACTGGTCTAGGCCTCCCAAGTGGCCTCCATTCACTCAAAGCATACCCCCAAGGAATCGAACCCGGGTGGGTTATACCACCTCAAGATGCCTAACGAATCCGTCCTTGTACCACTTGAGCTGGCGTATCCTCACATTAAAAGGCACCTTTTAATGTGAGGATTCGCACCCAGTTAGTCTGATAAGCCGGGACATACCGGTCCCAGTGGGCCATCACTGGTCCAGGCCTCCCAAGTGGCCTCCATTCACACAAACGATCACCCCCAAGGAATCGAACCCGGGTGGGTTATACCACCTCAAGATGCCTAACGAATCCGTCCTTGTACCTCACACATCAGTGTGGATCAACTATAACTTCTCATATGCTCTCTAGGCCTTACTTACTAAGAATGGTCTCCTAGTCTGCTTCCCAAGCTAACAAGCCTCACATACTATGGTTTCTTTACCAATATACTCCATTCCTTGCACTGATTCTTTATTTTGTGTATACTCCAATGTTAACTTGTGAAAATGTCCCATCCTCTTATGCCATAAGTCTGCTTGTCTCAAAGCACTTAGATGTGCACTATAATTGGTCCATTTTAAACTAAAGCTTTTTCCTTTTATACCTACAAATAACAAAACAGCTTCATTGGAATCAAAATTTTCACACTTGTTGTGAGGATACGCACCCAGTTATCCTGATAAGCCGGGACATACCGGTCCCAGTGGGCCATCACTGGTCTAGGCCTCTCAAGTGGCCTCCATTCACTCAAAGCATACCCCCAAGGAATCGAACCCGGGTGGGTTATACCACCTCAAGATGCCTAACGAATCCATCCTTGTACCACTTGAGCTGGCGTATCCTCACATTAAAAGGAACCTTTTAATGTGAGGATTCGCACCCAGTTAGTCTGATAAGCCGGGACATACCAGTCCCAGTGGGCCATCACTGGTCCAGGCCTCCCAAGTGGCCTCCATTCACACAAACGATCACCCCCAAGGAATCGAACCCGGGTGGGTTATACCACATCAAGATGCCTAACGAATCCGTCCTTGTACCACCTGAGCTGGCCAGCTCAAGTGGTACAAGGACGGATTCGTTAGGCATCTTGAGGTGGTATAACCCACCCGGGTTCGATTCTGCCAGCTCAAGTGGTACAAGGACGGATTCGTTAGGCATCTTGAGGTGGTATAACCCACCTGGGTTCGATTCCTTAGGGGTGATCGTTTGTGTGAATGAAGGCCACTGTGAGGTCTGGACCAGTGATGGCCCACTGGGACCGGTATGTCCCGGCTTGTCAGACTAAACGGTGCGTATCCTCACATTAAAAGGCGCCTTTTTTTGTGAGGATACACACCCAGTTATCCTGATAAGCCGGGACATACCGGTCCCAGTGGGCCTTCACTGGTCCAGGCCTCCCAAGTGGCCTCCATTCACTCAAAGCGGCCAGCTCAAGTGGTACAAGGACGAATTCGTTAGGCATCTTGAGGTGGTATAACCCACCCGGGTTCGATTCCTTGGGGGTATGCTCAGCCCAAGTGGTAAAAGGACGAGTTCGTTAGGCATCTTGAGGTGGTATAACCCACCCGGGTTCGATTCCTTGGGGGTATGCTTTGAGTGAATGGAGGCCACTTTGGAGGCCTGGACCAGTGATGGCCCACTGAGACCGGTATGTCCCGGCTTATCAGGATAACTGGGTGCGTATCCTCACACTTGTTCTGCTTAAATATAACTAAAAAGCCCTTATCAAGTAGCTATCCCATATTAAGCAAATTTTGATATATTTCAGGGACATATAACACGTCACTTATTAGCTTTATTTCATCAAAGCTTGAAATCTTAATTGTCGCCATTCCTTTTACTATAATCAATTGTCCATTCCTATCTTGACTTTAGATATTGTAGTTCTATCAAGCTCTTGAAAGATGAAATTATCATAAGTCATGTGGTTAGTACAATAACTATCAATTAGCCAAGCATTATTAGACAAGCTATTTTCTACAAAGTGAGTAGCTAGAAACAGTTGATCCTTATGTTATTGTTGTACTGCTTGTGCTTGCTGAAATTTCTTTTGTTTATTCTTGCAAAATCTAACAATATGTCCCTTCTACTTGCATAATCTGCATTGTAATTCTATATTTTTCCAACAACTTGACTGTTGATGATTGGTCTTGCTACAGTATGGACATAATGAGAATTTGGCCTTAAATTCACCACCAAAATTACTTTTTCATTTCTTCTGATTTTTCTTATTCTAGATTCTCTTTCCTTTACCTTCACTTGTATTTATGTCACTCTCTTTTTCTTGAAAAGCACTTTTTCTACGGTCTCTTTATGCCTATATGACCTTCTTTGTTGATAGGTCTGCTGACTCTTCAAGAGATGATATTTTAGACTCAAACCTTTTAAGGAGAGTTACAATGATCTTCTCCAAAACTCTCTTTTCAGGCAGTTGTTCTCTTAGTAGCCTGATCTTGTTAACTATTTGCATTAGCTTATCAGAGTAATCTTTAAACTTCTCAATTTCCTTTATATTTTGTATTTTAAAATCTCTTCTAAGATTCAAAATTTGCATCTACCTTGATCTGGTATTGCCTTGATATTTATACTTAATGAGGTTTTATGCTTGTTTTGTTGTCTCACAAGTTATAATATTGGTGAAGATTAATTCTGAAATTGCAAAGTAAAAGAAAGTCTTGGCTTTATACATCCTTGTTCTTTCTTCTCTCTGAGTTTTGATCTAAACTATTATAGGATCCTTTGGCAATGGTGTAACTTCACCAGATCCCACCAAATCCCACAGATCATTGGCCTGTAGAAAAGCTTCCATTCTGACAACCCATATTTGGTAATTTTCTTCTGTGAATACTTAAGGCATTGCCATGTTGTTTCTAGCCATTTTCCTAAATCAAACTTACTGCAATTTACTCAAAAAATAGCTTAGATCCTTTAAGAAGTTAAACTCTGATACCAATTGTTGGTGCTTGATGTAATAGAAAAGTTTGACTTTGTTTCAACAACAAATTGTTGTTTCAATTTCTTATTCAATCAATTAGACTTATGTGACTTTGAATATTGATTTTTTAAAAAAAATCAAATACAACTCTAACAACTACTTAATAAAAAATAATAACTTAAATTCAAATTCTAAACTTCTGTTCCTATTATCTCTCTTAACAGATCAACTTATTTGTCTAAGTCTTCAATAGAAAATATAGCACTCTTTCAACACACTTCATCTATGAAAATGTATCTCAAGGGTTGCTTCACACATGATAAACTCCATTTTTGCAAATCACATATGTACTTACAATCTTATCCAAATCCTCATATTTACATTTCAAACCAAGTTTAGACTCTAAGAAAATTAAAATAAGTCAACTACTACAATCCTTAAAGGAGAAGAATCTTTATTTGATAAAGATCAACCCTTTTGTGTACTGCTTTAGTCAAAGGGATTCTAGCTACAAGAATTGACCCCCAATAGCTAGATGCATCTTTAAGTAGCTATACAATACAGCTATAGAAAAGTTATTCAAAATGTAATTAAGCTATTATCAACTTCCAAATAATGGTTAAAAATATTGGTGTGTATATATTGCACACTAATCGTGTAAATAGCCCTTGCAAAATAGATAATACATTAGGAAATTGATAACTTTTCCTTTTTATGAAAATTAGAAAATTGATAATTTAGTTCTTATAAGCCTATATTTTCTTATACTTACTTTTTATAAGGCTATTCTCATGGGTTTCAAGGCCTATTGAAAAAGTCATTTTTTTTCTTTGAATTACTCATTAAATCCTTATTTAATGTAATTATATTTCTATCAAACCACAATCTATAAGTAGTGCTTTAAAAAGTGACTTAGACTCATGTTCTTTACCTTATTATACACACCTGGATATGCATATGGGCTTGAGCTTGGCCTTTGTCAGTCAGTGCAAAAAGTTAGTATAATTATAATGAAATGTCAATAAATTCATTATAGGTATTTTAGTCATTTTAATAAATGTAAGTGTTCAAACTTTAAAATGCCATTTAGGGTGAAAATAATCCATCTTATTAAAGAAAAACATTTCTAAAAAAACAAGACTATATATGGTTAATATAAGATATCTTGCCTTAGAATTAGAGCCACTCACATTAATTATACGGTCTTGATCCAGCTACATACAATTGTTAAATAATAATGTTGGCACCCAAAATAAACTCCCAATATTCTTGAGTAACATATTTAACGACCTACCATTATGTTCTAATTTCGGTAAAAGCTTGCTTCTTTTTGCTCTTTTGTCTCTCTCCCTTAAGCAGAAACCAAGAAACTATGGAATTGATAGACAAGAAAAGTCCTATTGATGAAGCTGAAGATGAAGTTGATGAAACCCATCAATAAAAGAAAATGAAGTTGAAAGGGGAGGACAATCATGTGGTTGCTAAAACTGATCAGAATACAAGGATAAAATGTTAGAAGGCTGAAGTTGTTATTCGTGGGAAGAACCAGCATTCTTTGGAAATTAATAAAAGAATGAGAAAGAAATTGTCTTCAAGAAATAAGAGGAGAAATATTAAGGTTGGAGCATCTAAAGACTACGTAAAAATACATCCACAAGTTCTTTCTAATGAAGTAGCAGGAGTTTCAAGGATGATACAAGTTTGCAATTCGATGGATTCAGGTTCTGAGAACAAAGAAGACAATGGGAGAAATATGAATAATGTTGGGACATCTCAAGACTTATTCGAGGATGACATTTTAGAGTTGTGTAATGTTTTAACTCTGTTGACAATGTGAGACAAAATGCATGAACAGGATCTTGCAAGTGAAGGATTTTTAATAAGAGAAGTGTGAAATTCGATGGGTTATTTAAGACTATCTGATAAAAAGGAAGATAATATGGCAGGTAGCGAAAGAAGTGAGTTAAACAAGGAAAAAGGGAGACTCGTGATCTTGGTGATGATGAGCAAGATGATCAAAAACTATATTGTTGGAGGAATCATCATTCTCCTTGTGAGATTAGGTTAAAGTGAAGAACCTTAGTCAAGTTCAACTTTGAACCATAATCTCTTTACGCAGTAGAATAACTTGTATATAAAAAAAAATAGCAAGAATTCAAAGAAAAAAATAAATAGCATAACACAATCACTTACGTGATTTGGCCAATTACTTATGTTCACGGTGGATCCAAGGATCCTAACCTCTCTTATTAACTCCCTAGAGATTTTACAAGAAAAATTCAATGAAGAACCCTAAAAATGACCTAATGTTTAGTATACCCTTACTCTATCACGAGTAATGAATACCCAAACGATAGTTCTACCCTAACGCACACAAGCACTTAGTGTCTATCCAGTTCTTTCCTCTCTTATAGTCTCTCTTTAATGCTTGATTTTAACCTAAAATGGTTTACAAGTATTTATATGGAGGTTATTCCATGCCTACTAATCCTAATCCTTATTGAAGTAAGAGTCCACTAGTTTTGAAAGTTCAAAACTTTTCAAAACTTTAAAATTCAAAACAAAAACAGACTCAGCCCGCTCTGAAGCCACAACGCTGAGTATACCACGCCTAGCATTGCGACCCTGTCAGCTGCTCTATACTTTTTCTTCGCTTTCCTCGCATCTTTGAGTCCCGTTTTACTTCTCTCTTCATGTCCCACACATTCTAGACTTCCTCATACATGTCTCACATGTTCTAGACTTATTGTGACTCTCCTCTTTGATATTCATCTCAATTCTTGTCCAAACAAAATTGTTGAATCACTAAATCTCTAATATGTATTAATTGATCTTCATGGGCACAATTCGAATGAGATACAAGGGATCGAGGAACAATCATGGTTATGTCATAATTAGTTTTTTCAATTCTTTTCTAGAAATGTTCACTGATGAGAATAATCATTTTGGTAATTTTCCATAAGGAGAATCATATATGATATGTCAGCGCTACAGAATCTATTGCATGAGCATAATTCATTTTTGCTACATACTTTTACATGCTCCCTAAATTTCAAGGAAGTGTAATTCCTTTTCAATTATGAATTTTCTTTCTTTTGGGAAACTATATATAATTCCCCCCTTATTGCATCTGATATTACCCATAAACTCCTCTATTGTTTCATGTTGTTCAAAAAAGACCCTTCAATTATATAAAATCTGTTAGATTCAAATTGATTGTAATGTTTTATTAGTTTGCCTTTGAAGGTTTAGCTGACATTGTTTGACAAGAAAAATTAAATAAAATTATAAAAATAACCTTTTGGACACAAAAAAACAAAAAACAACAAAAACAAATTGTCCTATATGGCAGTATGACCATTGGATGACAATAGTAATATATTCACACACAAATATAAATAAATATCAGCTTCTATTTTATTTGAATCAAGAAAACATTTTCATCTCTACTCATGTTAAGCACAAAATATTCTTACATCATAAAATCCCAATCTAGTAGAATCGCTATTATAACTATAAACCAAAAAAGCTCTCACCAAAAGTCATAAACCAACACCTACATTACAACATCAGACAATACATAATGCTTTCTAAGAGGTCAAGTGATGGCGTCCAAATTAATGAGGGATTAATCAAGTTTCAAAACAGAAATTACTTTTGTGGAAAAAGGATTGATGTGAGAATATCTAAAACTAATAAAAATCCTAACAAGCTATATATTTTATCTGTAAGTAAGTGGTAAAATGTGATTACTTCTTATTCCGAAGTCTATCAAGGGAGGAGTTCACCCTACAATCAATGCCTCATATGAATTTCATCAATAATGATACGAGTAATAAGGTAAATGGGAGATTATAAAATTCAAGAAAATGTTATATGATTGTGGGAAAAGGTTATCAGTTGAAATATCATAATCATCAAAAAATAATTCCAAACAAGCTCTATTACTTTTGTAACCAGCAGAGTAAGTGTTCATATTTCAAATTTTGGAAGCCTATAGAAGCTAAGTCCAATCAATACATTAGCATTGGTGAATTAACTAGCTGTGCACATAGAGGGATGTCAAGTTGCACTTCTAGTAATACCAGCACAAGAAGCATAAACATAGAGATAAAGGAATCTAATGACAATTATGAAAAACTTGGAAAGATTAAAAATAAATTGTCAAGCATTAAAAGCATGATCGTCGTAAGCATGATACTAATAGCTTTATGTGTAATAAATTATGGGCAAATGAGTAATGTATTAGTAAAAGTAAATATCATTCAACGAAAGGAAAGATTGAAAAGAAAGTATTCACAAAAAAATATATAGATATATATTGTTGTATGTCAACTTAAAAAGTGTTGTATATCAATATATTGTCCATATTAAGCCATACTCAAAAATACACAAAAATATTAACATTAAAAAAATTTTAAAAAGTATTGTATGTCAACATACTATCATCCATAGTAAGCCGCATACATTTAGTAGGTTTATTTTTAAATACATTGAACATTGCAGTATCATGATGTGTAAGCTTTGAAACTTGTTGGAATCCAACTTCTTATAAAGGGTTAGTAAGAATTACATTAGGTTGTGAAGATAAAGGTTGTAACTCTATTTCAAACTTTAGTAATCCAATACTAATAAACATCAACGTGGATACATGTATCATCAAATTCATATTTGATTCTAGTTCTTTTCTGTCATTATACCAAAAAAAAGTAGTCAATATCTTAAAATGATTATCAAAGAGCATATGTCGGTTGAACACTTTTGGCCATTACATCATTTATTAAACCCACTAAGCTTATATAATCAACATCATTAAGCCATAGTTTAACCTCTTTTTCACAAAAGTAAATTACAATTTCAACTCTATCCACTTGGCAAAAAAGAAAATTTCAATAACATAACAACACATCCAACTGAAATTAACACAATATATAAATTCATAAACACACAAAATTAAATGAAAATTCATGGTTATATTACTCATGCATAATAATTTTTTCAATAATATAAGCCAGCAAAACCAGATGACCACCAATCCACCATTAAAAATCATCTATCTCCCCCTAATAATCTTCAAATAACCAACATTGATTAAACAAAAATATATATATTAAAGTTTTAGAAATTAAAACAAATTAAAAATCACTTGTTAAGAATCATATGAAAGGGAATTAGAACTTTTAAAATTTTCTTTTTATTGACCGAAAATATAAAATATAAGAGTGATAACAAAAGCTTACATTTTGGATTAAGTTGAAGAATTGATTTTTTTTTTCTTACACAAAGAAATCGGTTCAAGCCATGCCCAAATGTAATCAACCCTCGGTTCGACATAAAGAAATTAATGAAATATTTTTAATAAAAAAATATTAAATTTACTGAATTATTGATGAATTAGCGTAAATTTTTAACGCCAAAACATGGCTAGAGTAGCTTCTGTTTTAGTCTAAAGCTTAGAATATGCCAGTTACAATTACATCACAATTAATTTTTGCTTTTGCTTTTTAAAAGTTAAATTGAGCTTAGGATGCCTAGTTACATTATAATTAAGTTTTGCTTTTGCTTTTGCTTTTTAAAAGTGAATTTGTTAATTTTCTCTAAAACGTATATATTTTTTATTATTAAATATTATTACTTAAGAAGACTCATTTATCCTTATAAACTGTAAAAATTATAAACGTTCTGTTACCGTCTTAACGTTAGGGGATTTTTTTGGTTAATTTAAAATAAGAGGGGTTAAGTGGATAATATGTAAACTAATAAGGGGGTAATTGGTGGCCACCCTTTTCTTTTTGTCTGCTGTTTAATCTCTTTGTTGCAAAATTATTGGCACAAATTCCATCCTAAATTGGTTAGGACTGATGTATGTAATAAGCAAGTGGTTAATGGTTTTGTTTCATTTTCTAGTACTTCAACAAAAATCCTGCGGATTGTTTTCCCAATATGTCTACCCGAAGAATTCAGATAAGATATATATGGACTTGATTATAATCTCTCTATGGAAAACCTAGGATTAGTGAAGTGCTTAAATTCTTCAATGAAAATAGGTTTTAGACCTTCATCAAAGATTTGTTTTTATTACATTTAATTTTGGTGAAAATAGTAAAATCCCTGAATACGTAAATAGAAGCATAACCCATATAGAAAAACCTGCAACAAACAGCACTGACTCCTGAATTTTTGATTTGCCATTGACACAAAACGCAGTCAAAATTTCACATATCTACTAGCGCTATGGGACGAGATTATACAAATAACACAGGTTCAAAAGTTGCAAAAGAACAGCAATAAGAACCGAAATTCGCAGCCTTCACAGGACACAAATAACACTGGATCAAAAGAGAACAAGGGCAAGCAGATCTTCCAGTTTTGTCAAATTTGTGAGAAATGGGATCACGGTGCGGCCTCGAGCACTCATTGCTGCCATGATTTAGAGGAAGCAATAGATCAACACTTCACATGACTAATAATACAGTTAAACTCAAACCATATAAAGGCCCGTTTGAGATTGTTGTTTTAGAAGTTCGAAGTTGCTTCTTTTATGGTTTCATATTAAAAGTGTTTGGTAAAAACTTTGTAAAATCACTTATTTCCTAATCTATTTCATTTTGACAACAATTTCTAGAGATATGATGGGTGCTTTCGAAAATAAGCAGCTTAGGAAAAAGACAATTTCATCTCATCTCTCTAGAAATTCCAATTTATTAATTAAAAACCTTGGTTACTTACGACCACACCCTCTTCTTTCTAAAACAGAGACAATCTCGTTAAAGAGCATAGGCCTTTCTACAAAATTAAGTGTCATAGATTATTTCTCGAACTCTGTAAGATTTTAAACACTTTTTAAGTGTTAAGCAATTTAAAAGATTAATTAATAAAAAAAAAAGATGAAAAAGAAACATATTAAGTATTTAAAAAAAATAATCTTATATATTACTACTAAAGAAAGATTACAAAGGTATAAAATTACTATACTTGAGTGTTTGAAGGATGGTTTGCTCAAATGAGAATTCTATTTATTTATAGTTAAAATTATATATAATAGATGGCTAAGATTCACTTAATCTAACAGTTCACATCTAAAAAGAAAAATATACAAAAAAAATTTCAAAAATATCACTTATCACAAAAATATTTTAAAAAATATCATTTTTAAAATATTTTCTCACTTACTATACACATGTGACCTTAACTCAAGTCAATTAGACTTTTTAAAAACTCAAACTCATATAATATATAATGGGTCAAATATTCTCTTAATAATCTTTTTACGCGCTAAATATTTAAATAATTACTTGAGAATATTAGAGCGTGACACAAGACAGATTCGAGATAGATAACAGACGCCAAAAAGATGATACCAAGTTTGACATCTTTGAAAAGTATCTAGATGAACCACACACCCCAAAACCGCGACCTTATACCATTGTGCAAAACAATAGCTATGTCGATGTAAAACTAAGAATACGAGAATAATGTAACATCAATTTCATCCGCCGCGAAATGCAGTCCACCCCCTTCTGCTAACTCGCTCAATAACAAGCTCGCCAGCAAACTTAACCAGAAGTTCCTCCATTTGGTCATGAATCAGCTGCCCTAAGATATATCCGCCCATAAGGGAGAAGAACATTTACCACTTCTGCATCCAGTTCTAATTGTAAAATCTGAATCAACGCAACTGTAATATAAATACAAATTCCAACATGAAGATATCTCCCTAAAAAGTTCCCTACGCCCCATGGGCGACTTCCTCCACCAAGCCTACAATTATTCCTCCAAGCAAAACACTTATCTCCTTATTTATACATGCAATAGGAACTCTGTGGAATTGATCCAAAATCAGCCCACAGGTTTCTACAATCACTGATCCTAGACTCGTTTGTCAAAACAATAAGCTATCATGACCACTCTCTTGTCCACCTCTGATCGGTATTGGAAAGCAAAAGAATTATTGCCGAGGGAATCAACTTCAAACTTTCTCCACAATTTTACACAGCCTTTGGCAACCCAAGAACTACAGCATCTCTACTAATCCTTTGAGTAGCGAGGTTTAATTTTTTTTTTTTAAATTATTAATCATTTTATTACCAAGATAATGAAGACTGATTAATAAAAGAATGCGACATTACTCTCTTAACTATTAAATTTAACAGACAATGAACGTGAAATCTCTTAATTTAGTTGCATGGATGAGAACAATCAAGATTGACAACAGCCCCTCCAGAAACAATGGCATGGAACAGTCAAGATGAAAGACTAGATTCAACTCACAGGAGTTCTACACCAAATGCAAATCACTGCTTCAATAAACATCATTTTCAACAGCTCAGATACATCTCTACCAACAAGAACACTGATAAATTTTCATCTGCAAGTGATATAAAAGACAATCAGAATTCACCTAAGTTATTTAACTGATGGGCACCAAATTAAGTGAAGAGAAAGAAAGACCGACGACTGGGTAATGACTAATTCCAACGCAACCATCCTGCATATGTATCACCACCATATCAAAGACAGAGCTTCAAAACTAGTAATCACAGTGAACCACAAACATAAACAAGATCATGGGATATTTAGAGCACAGCACATATACAAAAGAAGAAACTTTATTAGTAAACAACCACATTGAAGCCATTTCAGCAATCCTTAACAGAGTATAATATCAGAAACAAAAGCATTAAAGTAAAACAAAGTTTTGAACTTATTCTAAACCATCAAGACCACAGTCCCAACAAAACAAACACTAGCATTGAACCCCAATGCCATTAATAACCACCACGGAGGCGAAGGACAAGGTGCAAAGTAGACTCCTTCTGGATATTATAATCAGCCAAAGTACGCCCATCCTCCAGCTGCTTACCAGCAAAGATCAACCTCTGCTGGTCTGGTGGGATCCCCTCCTTATCTTGGATTTTGGCCTTTACATTATCAATAGTGTCTGAACTCTCAACCTCCAGAGTGATTGTTTTTCCTGTGAGAGTCTTCACAAAAATTTGCATGCCACCACGGAGGCGGAGGACCAAGTGGAGGGTAGACTCCTTTTGAATGTTATAATCTGCAAGGGTCCTCCCGTCTTCAAGCTGTTTTCCTGCAAAGATCAACCTCTGCTGATCTGGGGGAATTCCCTCTTTATCTTGAATCTTTGCCTTAACATTGTCTATGGTGTCTGAACTTTCCACCTCTAAAGTGATGGTCTTCCCAGTCAAAGTCTTCACGAAGATCTGCATACCTCCACGAAGGCGGAGCACCAAGTGCAGGGTGGACTCCTTCTGGATATTGTAGTCTGCAAGAGTCCTTCCATCTTCAAGCTGCTTACCAGCAAAGATGAGCCTCTGCTGATCTGGTGGGATCCCTTCTTTGTCTTGGATCTTTGCTTTCACATTGTCAATAGTATCCGAACTCTCAACCTCCAAGGTAATAGTCTTCCCAGTAAGAGTCTTAACAAAGATTTGCATGCCACCACGAAGGCCTACCCAAGTGAAGGGTTGATTCCTTCTGGATGTTGTAATCAGCAAGAGTACGGCCATCATCTAGCTGCTTCCCAGCAAAGATCAATCTCTGTTGATCTGGTGGGATACCCTCCTTATCCTGAATTTTTGCCTTGACATTGTCGATGGTGTCAGAACTTTCAACCTCCAACGTGATAGTTTTACCAGTGAGAGTTTTCACAAAGATCTGCATCCCACCCCTGAGACGAAGGACCAAATGAAGGGTGGACTCCTTCTGAATGCTATAGTCCGCAAGGGTGCGTCCATCATCAAGCTGTTTGCCAGCAAATATGAGCCTTTGCTGGTCTGAGGGGATTCCTTCCTTATCCTGAATTTTGGCTTTAACATTATCAATGGTGTCGGAGCTTTCAACCTCAAGGGTTATGGTCTTGCCTGTGAGAGTTTTCACAAAGATCTGCATGCCACCCCTGAGACGAAGGACCAAGTGAAGAGTGGACTCCTTCTGGATATTGTAGTCAGCAAGGGTCCTTCCATCTTCAAGCTGCTTACCAGCAAAGATTAGCCTCTGCTGGTCAGGTGGGATACCCTCCTTGTCCTGGATCTTGGCTTTTACATTATCAATTGTGTCAGAGCTTTCAATCTCAAGGGTTATGGTTTTGCCGGTGAGAGTTTTCACAAAGATTTGCATCTGTTGGACCAAAAGAACAAATCATAAGAGATGCTACAGGCAAATAACCAACTCATGACTCACAGCAAAAGTTAATCAATAAAAGTAAAAAATCAAACTGCTTTGTTTTTCACCACCATGTGGGTTTCCTCACGACTAATCAGGACAATAACCAAAACCACCAATGAGTGTGAAATGACATAATTAGGCAATAAAGAAAAGGCTTTAACATACTAATTAACAAGAAGGAATCTATGTAAGAGTTAAGTTTTCTATATTATTTACAAGAATTCACAAGAACAAAACCCTGACAAGAGAAATGAAAGCAAACAGTCAATATCATCAATAATAATAACAGCATTAATATCATCTAAATCATTGACTAAACAATAACGATTCACAAGAACAAATCTATGACAATCCAATTTTCTCCAACAATCCCTAATAGAATCCAGACATATTAATGAAAATAAAATTACCTCGATTGGAGAGAAAGAAACCTATATTGATGAATCTGGAGACAATTTTCTATATGTGAATTATGATGAAGTCAAGGGATTGGGCTCGGGTACTTATAGCAGGAGATTGCTCGACGAGTGAAGGAAATTCGATAACGACGAACAAATAGGATTTCGCCACGTGTAAAGCCCTTGTTCAGACGGCACGGATTCCTTCCGTGAGGACTGGGTGAGGGTAGGTCTCCTACGCTCCTTTAAAACGGAATTTTTTTTAGAAAAAAAATTATAAGTAGAATGTTACATTTTAAGGGTTTTAATATAAAATTATTAGAATGTTGTACAAATATCTCAATCATCGATGAACGCTCAAATTTGGAATTCTTCTAAACAGAAATATTTTGTTTTTTAAAAGATAATGGCGTGTGCAGGCATAAATAATTTCTTTTTCCTTTATCTCCTTCAAAATTAAATTTAACTGACAACATGCACAGAATTCTAATAACCACCAAATTATACTTCTGAGGCCCAAAAAAATGAAATATATAAAACTCCATTGCGGATAACTATCTTATAATTGAAATTTTCTACTCCTATTAAAACTGAGGAGTTTGAAGAGACCTTTAAAATAGAATTTGGTATTTTTTTTTTTAAGTATTATAAAATTTCAAATTTTAATTATCTAATTATAACTCTTTTAAATAATTGAAGAAATTAAAATTAATTTTTTAATTATTAAAGAAATTAAAATTATTTTTTAATTATTAAAGAAATTAAAATTATTTTTTAACTCCTCGTCAAAAAAGACCAATTTCTTATAGAAGAAAAAGTTCCATCGAACAAGTATTTATTACATTGAGCTTGCACGAGACGCAACGAAGTAACGATGAGATTGCCTTTAGCACCGTTACAGACGGCACAAGTTCTTTCTTCTTTGTATCATATTATGAAATTACGGCTTCTTAACATGAATAGGCATCCTTCTAATTCACTTATTCATCAGTTTTGCGTGAACGTCACACTAAGGATTTGATCGACACTAGTTTTGACGCTCTTTTTTTGCATTTTTTAACGGCCGGCCTGGATACAATTGCTTAAGCCCAATTGCAGAATAAGTTTCTTGCAAGTCGGGGCACAAACAGCATCATGAACACAGATCTACGATACCCATTTGTGTCTGCAGATTGATGCAACGTTGAAATAGTTCATAATTTACTCATCTGTAAATTTTCATACACCAGAAACACAAAATTGTTGCATATCATGATCAAGAGAGAACAAGATATTCCGAGCTTTTCAGCTGAATGGAATCATAAGAACAAATGGTAAGAGGGCCAGTTTGAGTTTAACCAAACTTTTCATCTGGGGCAGAGTTGAAAATATATGTTTTGCTTGCTCTGACCAAATTGGTATCAACAAGAACTCTAAACAGACATACTCTCCAAGGGTGGCAATGAATAGTCAGTCCCAGATTCGGAATAACTGGAGAGCAATGAAGGAAAGGCAGATTGGTCCTGTCAGAATGAAAGTACTAAGAAGAAAGGAAGATTTAAATCAAACTAATTTTTTCATTATTTTCTCTTGCGGGTGGGAAAAAAAGGTAAGAATTCCCACAGCTCTTTCATGTAGGAGATAAAGTCATCACTCGTTATATAAGAAATGACATTCATGAGAAATAGCTCTCTTACTTATTCATAACTATGCTGGTATCAACTCAAGCAAAAGGATCGAACCACTACAGAAAGTAAAAAGAAGCAACCAAGCATATCCAAATAAAATCGCAAGCAGACAGTAGAATTTGTACATTAAAAGCACATTTATTTATAGAAATATCCAAGAAAACAAATTGCAACAACCATCCAGCAAACGAAACTAACAGAGTTTTTACAACTTATTCAAGCCATTTACCAATGGCAAACAAACACAAACCACACGCAAACAAAAGAGAACCACGAAGTCAACATTTGAAACCAGAAACATAAATCCATGGACACACACATGACCTTAACTCAGAAACCTCCACGGAGTCGGAGCACCAAATGCAGAGTGGACTCTTTCTGGATGTTATAATCAGCAAGAGTCCTTCCATCCTCAAGTTGCTTCCCAGCAAAGATCAACCTCTGCTGGTCTGGTGGAATCCCCTCCTTATCCTGGATCTTAGCCTTAACATTGTCAATCGTATCAGAACTCTCGACCTCCAAGGTGATAGTTTTCCCAGTTAGGGTCTTCACAAAAATCTGCATACCACCACGGAGACGTAGCACCAAGTGGAGGGTTGACTCCTTTTGGATGTTGTAGTCGGCGAGAGTCCTTCCATCTTCCAGCTGCTTCCCAGCAAAGATAAGCCTTTGCTGATCTGGTGGGATACCCTCCTTGTCTTGAATTTTGGCTTTTACATTGTCAATGGTGTCAGAACTCTCCACCTCCAACGTGATGGTTTTCCCTGTAAGGGTCTTGACAAAAATCTGCATACCACCCCGGAGACGGAGAACCAAGTGGAGGGTGGACTCCTTTTGGATGTTGTAGTCTGCAAGAGTCCGGCCATCTTCAAGTTGTTTACCGGCAAAGATGAGCCTCTGCTGGTCTGGAGGGATTCCTTCCTTGTCCTGGATTTTGGCTTTAACATTGTCAATGGTGTCGGAGCTTTCCACCTCAAGGGTGATTGTCTTTCCAGTGAGGGTCTTTACAAAGATTTGCATGCCACCCCTGAGACGAAGGACCAAGTGAAGGGTGGACTCCTTCTGAATGTTGTAGTCAGCAAGTGTGCGCCCATCCTCGAGTTGTTTACCAGCAAAGATGAGCCTCTGCTGGTCTGGAGGGATTCCTTCCTTGTCCTGAATTTTGGCTTTCACATTGTCGATGGTGTCAGAGCTTTCAACCTCGAGGGTGATCGTTTTACCAGTGAGGGTCTTTACAAAGATTTGCATACCACCCCTGAGACGAAGGACCAAGTGAAGGGTGGACTCCTTCTGAATGTTGTAGTCGGCAAGTGTGCGACCATCCTCAAGTTGCTTACCGGCAAAGATTAGCCTCTGCTGGTCTGGTGGGATTCCTTCCTTGTCCTGAATTTTGGCTTTGACATTGTCGATGGTGTCAGAGCTTTCCACCTCAAGGGTAATTGTCTTCCCAGTGAGGGTTTTTACAAAGATCTGCATACCACCCCTTAGACGAAGGACCAAGTGAAGGGTGGACTCCTTCTGGATATTATAATCAGCGAGTGTGCGCCCATCCTCTAGTTGTTTACCGGCAAAGATAAGCCTTTGCTGGTCTGGTGGGATCCCTTCCTTATCCTGAATTTTTGCTTTCACATTGTCGATGGTGTCTGAGCTTTCCACCTCAAGGGTGATAGTTTTACCGGTGAGAGTTTTCACAAAGATTTGCATCTATTGGAGCAAAGGAAAAAAGAATCAATATGTAAATAATAAAAACCATGACATGGATCCTACCACAATAAATAGTATACATGTATCTTAGAGAGTTAGAAAAGCAATATCCGAAACAACCTTCAAATAATTCTCGTAGATACATCGCTCACAACATACATCAAAGATGCTTTCAAGTTTCTAATTTACATGTGAGTTTCAAGTAACAAATATTGAACAAATTTAATGATCTTGTTGTACAAATCTATATAAAATAGAAAACTGAAAATACATATTACAACAAACAAACAACCATCTAAAAGAATAATCAAGAAACCCTACACAGCAAAGCTGTTAAAACATTTTCTTTTCGTTATAAAAAGGAATCACTTCATTTCCACAAAATATGGAATCAAGTGACATGAACCAAATTAGTACCGACAAAATAGAAAATTTCTGCCAAAACCCTAAATCAAAGTACAGATTTAGAGTTAAAACACCGTAACTATTACAAACCAGAGATGGAACAACAAATCCAAGCAACAATTAATCGAGTATTAGGCCAAAGACGGAATCAAAATAAAAACAACAAACAAAATTAAATCTAACCCTAATTGAGAAATTAAAAATAAAACATCAAGTTTCCTAAATAAATCGATAAGCAAAATTGACAAAATTAAAAAAAAAAAGACGCTTTAAAGAAGCTAAGGAGAGGAATTATTACCTTGACAGAGAGTTGAAGAAGGCCTTGATCGAAATTTGTGCGAAGATTATCTGAGAAACGGTGAAGAGACGAGGCTCGACTACCTTTATTTATAGTCAGAATTGATTATCGAAATGACCATTGTACCCAGCCTTGCAGCCACGAGAATGACGACACGTATTTTCGCAGGCTATCCTTACCTGGCCCACACGCCAAGATTAGTTTCTTCAACCCATTGGCCGATAGCGTGAGGCGGATATTTTTAGAATATTACTTCAGCTAAGGTTTTGCCACGCTCGTTTAAAACGACTGTGCCACACGCTGATTAAAATAAAAAATAAAAAGTATTAGTAAAACTACAATGTTTTAAAAGTTGAACTTTCGGCGCTTGACTTTTGCACTTGATAAAGGGGACAATTTTTTATTTAAATTTAATTATTCATTTTCCGAATATGCTAAAAAAGGGATCAAATCCATGAAGGAGCGTGGGTTTGGTTTACTTGAATGTTACCAAACCACGTGCTCACGCATTCACGAGGGAGGTTTGGTCAATTGGATAATGGAGTACGGGGGTTGGTCACCGTTACTTCCGCCGTTGGATTTTCTCCAACGGAGTTAGCTATTGTTTAGCAATTCCATCGCCATCTACTTAATAATTAACATATTATTTAACTGCTCTAAAGTTTACTGAAATATTATTTAATATCTAATTATATTTTCATAATTTTAATAATATTTATTTACCCTTTTAATATAGGAGTATTATAATAAACTAATAAAGTGTTACCATAAATCTCACGGTCACTTGTTAACTAGAAACGATTACAATAGATATTTTTTTGCTAATAAAGTATTGTCTATATAAATAGTATTATATAAATAGTGCAAGTATTGTTTGTGATGATTATTTATTATGAATAATATTTATCACAATAAATATTATTCATATAAAAAGTGTTACAATGCACTATTTAATAAAATTTTACCAAAAATTATCATTGCTTTTCTTAACATCAATGAATTTTGTTGTGAGGCCTTTTTGCAACGGATCGCTATCGAATTGCGGTGGAGAGTTTATGCAAGTGTAACCCCCAAAGATTTTTTAGAGTTTATTTTTTGTCCCCACCCATAACATTTTTTACGCTTGCTATGAATCTAATTTTGATGTTCTAAATTGTGAAAACTGCAGATTTAAGCATCAAAATAGTGAAATTTGATCAAAAATTTAATGCTCAAATAGAGGTTTCAATAAATAGTATGTTGTGACACTGTTCATGCGAACAATGTTCGGCGTGATAGATACTATTTATGATAAATAGTAATTTTAATATTTTAAGAGTGAGATGCTTTTTAAAAAAATATATATATATTTTTAGGAAAATATTATAATCGGTGCATTTAATGGTCAACTTGCCAACAAATACCTTTAAAAAAGAAAATAAAAAAGAGCTTGCCTACGAATGGATTAATCAAAATTTGGTCACTCTTTATTCCCTAATTTTAACAAGAGTAGAGATTCGAGATAGTAGAATAGTGTTATGATATGGGATTAATTATGTCTTTTTTTAAAGAGAATAATTAAGTGTGAGCGTACGTTAATAAGTAAATATTATATTATTTTAATAATCTTTAATTATATATCAATATGTTTTAAAATATAATATACTAATTTTAATTAATATTATAATATATGTTTAAAAAAGATTAATTCAAATTTTTATTTGGTCCCACTCATTTCCTCAACAAGGAGTCTTCAAATAAAATGCAAATTAATTGATTGAAACTAGAAGTTCATTTATATGAAGAAAAAAAAAAATTAGATGTTTCTCACGGCATTTGCATAGCCTTTAAGCGTCTAAAAGATATTAGCATATCCTCTCAGCGTCTAAAAGATATTAACAAAATATAAGAAGCTAAATGATCAATAGATATGTAAAAATCCACATAATGTCAAACCAAAGCATATTATTCAGAAAAATATATTCAACGCTTGTATATATTCCAAGACATGAGAAAACTTATTATTTTAAGTATTTTATAACGATTTTGTTGGGAAATTTGTAAAAAAAAAATTCTTAGTATAAACACAAACTAGTGTTGATAAATGGGTCATAGAGATAAAAAGAGAGAGAAAGAGAGAAACTATTGAATGTTTTAAAAGTAAGAATGGCTTATTTAGAATCCAAAAATTTCTATTAACGCATCAATTTGGACTCTAATTATAGGTCTCTAATTAAGTTCAATTCATAATTATAAATTTCCATTAGAATTGAGAATTATCAAAACTTTTCCTTTTGGACTTTTAGAATTTTACCAAAATAAAAGTTGATTTTACTTATTCTTGTAAAACTCCTACTAATATTATAGAAATTATATTTATAGAACAAATCTGAGTTCTCGTGATTTTCGGTGATAGGTCCATTTTAGGTTATATATGATCAATGTGATCGACTTAATTGAAGAGAGTACTTAATACCGAAGATTTTTCTTGAGAAAATCAAGGACTACCAAGCAGCTTGAAGACATCTTCACTCGTTGTTGGGTTTTAATAAATGTGGTGGGGCTATAACTAGAAGTGATAATTTGTGTAAACGAATTGTATTCATATTATGTCAATACAGAGTATTAACAAATTTTTATTATATTTATTTACAATTTGTTTACGTAAATAAATTAGACACTCAAAACATAGATTTGATTCGTTTAATATGTAAATTACACAATAAAATTAGACATGTTTAAATAAATAATTAAAATTTAAATAATTAATATTATTATATACAATTCGATTCATTTGCAATTATATTAGTTTAAATACATAATAACACTAAATTCGATTCATTTATATAAAATATTTTATTTATTTAATTTGATTAAACATGTTTAAGTCACAATATATAAATTTAAAATTACATTAAAAATTAAGCATTTAATATATATGATAATAAAATGATTCTAAAACATAATTAAAAATAAATAAAATTTATCCAACACAATGAAAGAAAAAAATACATCATTCATCAAATAAGAGAGCAAACTCTCAAGTCTAAAATCTAAGCAATGAACTTGTAAAATAAATTTTAAATTAGCACAAATATATAGTTGTTAAGTTTATCAAATACAGTCTCTTTAAATTCATATGTTTTGTGTTCAATTCTTAACAAAAAAAACATTATCATAAATTTATGAATCATGATTATAATTGTTACAAAAGATTAGTAAGGCCATGCATGAATCATGATTATATATGAATCATGTACCACTTGAAAAGAGGTAATGATGATAAAAATACATAATTATTATTAGAGATTTGATGATTCAACAATTTTGTTTAGGTAAGAATTGAGAAAAATATTAAAGAGGAGAGTCACAAGAAGTTTAAAATGTGTGAGACATGCGTGAGGAAGTCTAGGACATGTAGGGCATGAAGGGGGAAGCGAAACAGAACTCGAAGACGCGAAGGAAGCGAGAAAAAGGGCAGAAGCTGGGTACAGGGCTGAGCACTGTAGCGCCCAAGGCTGGACGTCGTAGTTCAAAAACCCAACGCCGCGAAGCCAAGTCCTCAACACCGCGGTGCCAGAGCAGGAGGAGTTCGTTTTTGTTTCAGATTTCTGAGTTTTTGAAAGTTTTAGACTTCCAAAATAAGTGGACTCTTGCTCCAATAAAGATTAAGGTTAGTAGGCACGAAATAACCTTTATATAAACCCTTATAAACACTTTAAGTTGAAATTAAGCATTAAGAGAGACTTTAAGAGAGGGAAGAAATGAGTAGACACTAAGTGCTTGTGTGCGCTAAGGTGGAACCGTCGTTTGGGTATTCATTGTTCATGGTAGAGTAAGGATACACTAAACATTAGGTCATTTTAAGAGTTTTTCATTGATTTTTCTTTGTAAAATCTCTATGAAGTTAATAAGAGAGGTTAAGATCTTTGGATCCACCGTAGATGTAGACAATTGATCGAACCACATAAGTGATTATGTTGTGCTCTTTATTATCTGCTTTGAATTCTTCTTATTTTACTTGTGTTGAAGCGGAAGCATATAAATAAGCAATATCACCCAAACAAATAGTGCAAAAAAGGCAATTAAAGAATTAAAGAGAGAAAGGGTAGAAGAAGAACACACAGAAATTTACGTGGTTTGGCAAATTGCTTATGTCCACGGTGGATCAAGATCACTCACTCTTCTTATTAAATCACAAGACACTCACAAAGTATGCCTTTTACAAAAAAGATCACAAAGAACAACTCTCTCTTGTAACTTAGGGATTTTCTCTCACTAAGAACCACAAAGAAGGTTTACTCACTAAGATTTCTTAAGATATCACAAAGATGTGTTTAGACGTCAATTGGGAGCCTTTATATAGGCTTTAGGACGTCCTAGGTTTACCCTATACATGTGAATGTCGTATTAGGGAGTCCTGAAGAAAGTGAGAGATGAAATAAGGAAGTCTTCAATTCGAAAAACTGTTCCCACGTCTAACGTCACGTCGTTGGTGCGTCTCTCGCCTAAGCGCCGCGACGCTGATCACCTGACTCCGTGGCACTCAGGTTCTGATTTCGGTGCCTCAGCGCCCACTCCTGGTCACTGCGACGCTGGCGCCTGTCACGTACTTCTTAATTTTTCGCCTCCTTTCGTGTCCTCTTCAATCCTCGCGTACTCTACGCGCTTGACTTGCTCTCCCAATCATATCCCGATGATTTTCAATCAATATTCTCATAAATTCCTTCCTTGATTCAAAATCATCAACAAAGGAACTCGATATTTCATTTTCGCATCTTCGATCACCCTCACAAAGTAGTGACTTCCGCTAAGTCTTTGCCTATGATGAACTTAACCAAGGACAGTGGCCTAGTCAATATATCAGCAAAGTTTTTAGACGACACTATCTTCTTTAGACTAACTTCACCACTTTGGATAATCTCTCGAATATAATAGCGCCTCACATTAATGTGTTTCGACCTTTCGTGGAACACTTGATGCTTGCTTAGGTGTATGACACTGTGGCTGTCACAATATACACCGGTGTTCACATTTTCACTAGCCAATACCTCCGCGCATATGCCTTTCAACCACACGCCCTCTTTAATAGCTTCACTAATAGCCATGTACTCCACCTTTGTGGTAGATAGTGCAACCACATGTTGTAGAATTAATCTCCAATACACACTAAACCCAAACACTATGAATACGTAGCCTGTCAACGATCTTCTCTTATCTAGATCACCTATATAATCTGAGTGTACGTACCCTCTTACCATTTCACTGTTGTCTTCATCCCTCTTATACATTAACCCGGATTTGACATCTCATTGAGATATCTTAGAATCCACTTCACTGCAAGTCAGTGATCCTTACCCAAATTTGTCACGCATCTATTCACCATACTCACAGCCTGTGCTATATCTGGTCTTGTGCAAACCATTGCATACATGATGCTCCCCACAGTGCTTGCATACTGTACTTTACTGATCTATAATTTCTCTTCTTCAGATGTCGGTGACTGTGCTGCTAAAAGTCTGAAATGCATGGCCAAAGGAGTAGAGACAACCTTTGTGTTGGACATACTAAAATTCTTAAGAATTTTGAGTATATATTGTTGTTGGGACAAGAAGATGACATCTCTTCTTTCCTTCATAATATCCATACCTAATATTCTCTTTGCTGCTCTCAAATCCTTCATTTCAAACTCGTCATTCAACTACTTCTTGAGCTTCTATATTTCTTTCATATTTTTGCATGCGATCAATATATCATCAAAGTATAGAAGCAAATATATCATCCTATAACTTATATTCTTGAAGTACACGCTTCCATCATACTTACTCCTACTAAAATTACAAGCCATCATAAACTCATCAAATCTCCTATACCACTGTCTAGGTAATTGCTTTAACTCATATAACGACTTCTTTAGCGAACAAGCATAATCTTCTTTCCCGGGCTCTTTGAACCTTTACAGTTGTGCTATGTATATCGTTTCTTCAAGCTCTTCATATAGAAAAGCTATCTTTACATCTATCTGCTTTAGATGTAAATCAAGATTTGTACACATCGCTAACAAAAATCCTTATAAATGTGTGCTTGATGACTAGAGAGAATATTTAATGAAAGTCAACTCCCTCTCTTTGAGTAAAATCTTATGCAACTAACTTAGCCTTGAATCTCATAGGCTCTATTCCCGGTATCCCTTTCTTCATCTTATACACCCACTTGCACCCAACTAGTTTCTTTTGAGGTCTCTCTACCAACTTCCAGGTATTGTTCTTCCTAAGATAACTAATCTCTTCTTCCATAGTCTGCTGTCATTCTTTCTTGTTTTCACTCTTCATAGCCTCACCATATGTCCTAGGCTCATCATACTCAAGAGTGTAAGCAGAATTAAAAGCATGAGCAATTAAATCTGCTTGTGCATATCTGATTGGTGGGTTAATCATTCTCCTTAGTCTGTCTCTGGCTAGCTGATACTCTTCAAGTTCCATCTCAAGAGTCCTAGTCTTTCTTTGGATGGACTTGGAGGAACTCATCGGTGTTCTTGATTTATCTTCAAGGATCTCTTTATTAAAGTACTGATTTTGGGATAAATCAGATCTACTCTTAGGTTCTACTTCAACTTCTATTGACTCGGGTGTTAAGTCTTCCTTGGGCACAGGTTCTTCTTTCTCATCTTCTTAGGAGGCTTTCAGCATGGTCATCTCATTGAACGTCACGTCACGACTTATGATACTTCTTGGTGGTGTCAAGTCTTTACATCACATCTTGTATCCTTTTACTCATTCGGGATATCCTATGAATATCCATTTGATAGCTCTAGGTTCCAGCTTCCCCTCCTTAACATGTACAAAAGTAAGGCAACCAAATATTCTGAGGTGGTCATACTATAAAAGATTGCCAGACCATTTCTCTTCTGGCGTCTTGAAGTCAATTACTGAGAATGGACTTTTATTAATCAAATAAGCTACAGTTACTGCAGCTTTTTCCCAAAATGAATTGGATATCTTTGCATTGATAAGCATGCATCTAACCCTTTCGAGTAGGGTCCTATTCATCCTTTCAGCTATGCTATTCTGTTATGGTGTTGATCTTACCGTTCTATGCCTTGCAATCTCATGCTTAGCATAAAATCCAACAAACTCTTTATTGCAAAATTCGAGGCCGTTGTTAATTCTCAACCTCTTCACCCTTTTGTTAGTCTAATTCTCAATAAGAGTCCTCCAAGTCTTAAATACACCAAATGCTTGATTCTTGCTCCTCAACACATAGACCCACAACTTCTTTGAATAGTCATCAATTAAATTGAGAAAATACTTGGCACTACCATTAGTAGCTGTCTGAGCTAGTCCCCAAAGATCCGAGTGTATGTAGTTAAAAGTCCTCTTAGTATTGTGCTCGCCAATACTGAACCTCACCCTATGTACTTTTCCAAGTACATAATGCTCACAAAACTCTAAGGGCTAGAACTTATCCTCACCAAATACCTTTTGACTAAATAACTCATTCAGGTTTCTCTCACTTAGGAGCGCTAGTCTAAGATGCCACAACTTAGTTTGCATACTCTCATCATTTATAGAGAACAATGCAGAACCACTCACGACTTCTCCCTTAAGCATATAAATGCCTTTGTGTTTCTCTCCTCTCATTACCACCATGGAACGTTTCAACACTCTCAAAACTCCTCCGTCGATCCTTATAGAACACTCATTCTGGTCTAAAGCCTTTAGTAAGATCAAGTTCCTTTTGAGGTCAGGAACATACCTAACATCTGTCAACTCTCTCACTCGTCCATCATGCAGTGTAAGTTTAACACTACCAATTCCTATTATCTGACATACAACGTCATTACCCATTAACACCTTACCATCACTAATGGGCTGAAAATTTACAAACCAAGACTTATGCGGGCATATGTGAAAAGTATAATCAGAATCAAGAATCCATTGTTCAGTGCTCTTACCATCAGTAGCGATAAGTGTCTCTGCGCTGTCATAGCTATCATCATAGGCAAGCTCAACATCCGTTTTCTTCTTGTCTTGTACTATCTTCTCAGAACAGTCTTTTATGAAGTGCCCATCTTTCTTGCAACAATAGCACTTCCTAGGAGTTCTAAACTTTGATCTTAAGCTATTTTTCCTTCCATCTCTAAATGGGGGCCTTCCTCTTACAGATAAACTTTCTGCATTGCCTTCAATCTGCTTTCCTAGTAACTTTGAGTTTAATGATGATTTCACATCACTCATTATTAAACTCTCTCTACCGTAGAGTAGCGTATCAATAAAGCTCTCATAACTTTTAGGAGTGAGCTCAGTAGAATAATTGCTCTATCTTTATCTTCTATCTTGATATTGATAGAGACTCAAGATCAAGGATGATCCTATTGAAGCCGTTTATATGGTCCTTCATCGACGTCCCTTTTGACATGGATAACTGATACAGCTTATTCTTTATATGCAATCTGTTGGTCAACGATTTTCGCATATAAAGAAAGACCAACGATTTTCGCATATAAAGAAAGTCAAGCTTCTTTCAAACACCTATCGTCGTCATCTCATCTGCTACTTCCCTTAGTACTTCATCATTCAATGATAGAACGATTGTGCTATGAGCTCTTTCTTGAATGCCCATTCTTTCTGCTTCAACTTTAGATGACTCTGGCATCTTCTCTTCATCACTAGATGGAGCTGCAGTCTCCTCTAATGCGAACCCAGCCTTTGGTTCACCAACAACGCCTTTACCTTCATCTTCCATAAATTAAAGTCATTCGTACCATTGAATTTCACTACCTCATACTTGGGTGTGACCATGTCTTCTTAGAAATCTAAGGTCTAATACTAGTTTGTTGAAGCGGAAGTACACAAACAAGCAATATCACCCAAGTAAATAGTGTAGAATAAACAATTAAGGAATTAAAGAGAGAAATGATAGAAGAAGAACACACAGAAATTTACGTGGTTCGGCAACTTGCCTACGTCTACGGCGGATCAAGATCACTCACTCTTCTTATTAAATCACAAGGCACTCACAAAGTATGCCTTTTACAAGGAAGATCACAAAGAACAACTCTCTCTTATAACTTAGGGATTTTCTCTCACTAAGAACCACAAAGAAGGTTTACTCACTAAGATTTCTTAAGATATCATAAAGATGTGTTTAGAAATCAATTGGGAGCCTTTATATAGGCTTTAGGACGTTTTAGGTTTACCCTATACATGTGAGAGTCGTATTAGGGAGTTCTGAAGTAAGTGAGAGATGAAATAAGGAAGTCTTCAATTCAGGAAACTGTTCCCGCGTCTAGCGCCGCAGCGCTCAGCTCCCATCGCTGCGGCGCTGGTGTGTACCTATCTGGGCGCCGCAACGCTGATCACCTAGCTCTGCGATGCTCAAGTTTTGGTTTTAGCGCTGCAGTGCCCACTTCTGGTTGCCGTGGCGCTAGTGGCTATCACGTACTTCTTCATTTTTTGTCTCATTTCGCGTCCATCTTCCATCCTCATATACCCTACGCGCTTGACTTACTCTCCAAATCATATCTCGATGATTTTAAATCAATATTATCACAAATTGATATACAAGTTATTCCGCTGCACAAAGAGATTAGAGTTCAAGATTGAATTTAGTTAGGGTTCTTCACTTTAACCTAATCTCACGAGAAGAAAGATGATCCCTCTTACAATTATGAATCTTGAATTTATAAAAAAGAAATTAGAGAACAAGAAATTAGGAGAGGGAATAAGGAAAAAAATATTAAAAATAGAAATGAGAAATGAGAAATGAATTGAATGAATACGTCGTGGTGGTGGCGGCCTCAGAAGAGCAACTCAGTGTTAGAATATTATGTATTTGTTGGTGGTCAAGGAAATAACACAAAAACTCACTATTTTTTAATACATGCAAATCTTGGAAATCAAGTTGACTACTGCTGACGATTCGGTCAGTGACGATGGTGATAAAGGTGATCGAGTTGCGATGGTGGTGCTGATTGTTGCTGCTGTTTTGATTGTGGCTATAAAAAACGGTTATTGTTGTTAGCCAAAGAAGAATGATGTTGATGGTGGTGGTGATTAGGTCAGTGGCAGTGGAGATGAAGGCGGGCGGTTTGTATATTGCTGCTGTTGGTGTATAGAGAAGGAGAAGAATGATGCTGCAACTACTGCTAATCAAAGGCTAATTTTGGAGAAGAGGAAATATTTACTTTGGTTATGTTTATGACTTTGTGTTCTAAACATTTTAGTCTTTTAAGTTGTAAGTTGACATTTATTTTTTTAATTATATAATTTTATCATTGAATTTGTATATGACTAAACAAAAATTCATTTTTAAATAAATTAATTAGATTCATTTAATTAACGATAAATTAATTAATAAGTTAATCATAATGTTTTTTCTCTGTAGCCTTTGTTTTAAAAAGTATTTAACATTTGACTTTAAATTATATAAAGTAGTTTTAAAGTGTTTGGGGGTGTTTAATTGAGTGTTTGGATATGCAATTAAAAAGTGCTTTGATATTAATAAATTACTAAAATAGATATTATTATTATTTAAAAAATTAACACAAATATTATAATTAAAAACATCTATATAAATTGTTATGTAACCATTATAAATATTTTTAAATTAAAAATTAGTAAGAATATTTTTTTCCATTTTTAATAGATATTATATATTTTAAAATGATAGCATGATAATAATAATAATTTTTTATTTTACAAACATCTATATTAGTTATTATAGTAAAAATATTTGATAAATAATTTTGTGATGATAATTGTTATTTTTATTTTTTAACTAAAATAAGAGAACAAATAGTAAAATAAAATTATAAATTTCAATCCAACGTCACTTATAATATACTATTACAAAATAATAAAAATGTTTGACATAACAAAAAAGCTTATTCATGTTAGCTACTCAATAATATATTTCAATCAATTAAATATAAGAAGATTTGCAATTCTTTCACATTCTTCCTTCATCTCCCTTGCATGAAATGTATTCTCTATTTAAACAACCTCTTATTGTGAACTCGTTTTGTCATTAAGCGTAAGGAGAAGCTCATCATTATTATCATAAAGTTTGAATTCTAGATCTTGTGTTGAATGAATCCTTATAAAGTTATAAAGAGCCATTGAAGTAATGACATTTTGTACTTGCTTTTTTAAAGGAAAATTGTGCATTTGATATAAAATTCTCCATTGTTTCTTTCAAACTCCGAATGTTCTTTCAATTGTGCATCTCAACGATGAATGTCTATGGTTAAAAAATTCTTTTTTCTTTATTGGTTGACTACCACATCGAAAATGAGAAAGACGATACCTTTCACTTTTGTAAGGGCTTGAATACCTTCTTTATTGTGGATAACCAGTATCAACCAAATAATATTTACCTATAAAAGAATAATAAATCAAATAAGAATCAAATTTATATATACTCAAAATAACATATATAAATAATATTTACCTATAAAATGTTGATACATATTTGACTCACCTCTAGGTGGATGAAAAAAAATTCAAATTTGGTCTTCTTAAGGCCTTTAAGAATATACGAGCATCATAAGCAGCACCTTCCTATCCCGTCCAAGCAAATGTGAAGTACATATTAAAATCAAGGCCTCTAAGAATATGCGAGCATCATGAGCAACACCTTCCCATCCCGTCCAAGCAAATGTAAAGTGCATATTAAAGTCACACGCATCCATAATATTTTGAGTAGTAATGCATTTTCTACCAATATATGGTACTTGCTCATCTCTAGGGACAACAATTGGTATACGAGTCCAATCAATTACTCTAATACAATAATTAAAATAAGGCCAATACCGATTATCATCTTTAATTTTACTAGGTGTACTCCTAAATTTTGGATCACTTGATTTTATGATATCTACAGCTATGCGAGATACAACATGTAAAACTATTCCAAACCATCTAGACACAGTTTCACCCGAGCGTTGAAATCTCTTTTGCATCATCCTATTACATAACCCATGACCTAAATGTTGAGTATTATATATTAAAGTGAGCCTACATATATCAATTAATTGTACATTATTGGTTATCTATTTTATTGCGCATTAAAAGTGATTAAATAAAGTTTGTTTATTATTGGACTTTTAAGGCATCACGTATGGCATGAGCTTTAATATGTAGAGATCTAGTTATTTTATTTTATTTTATGATGGGTCAAAATAAAATAAAATAAAATACTATAAATAATAGGTTAAGGTCCCCAATCTAAACTCTAACGTATTATTCATTCACATTTCATCAGTGAGTGACGGTAATTTTTCTTTCATAAAAACATTTTAGACGTGGAAGACATCAACCTCAATTTTCCTGCGTTTCTATGAATTTAGGTACGCTTTCGATTTTATTCTTCTTGATAATTTAACATGAAATTTTAGTTATGATAATTCTTTCACCAATTAAAAATTTTTATTCAATAAGTAATATCAGAGCCATCTCATATTGAATCATTAAAAAATAAAAATGTTAATACTAAGTTATAAGTATTAAATTGTGTGTATGATAGTATTGCATATTTATTATATATATTTATATATGCCAAACTGCAATTGATATGTATATGTATATATAGATTTGCGGATCAATTGTTGTTGGATTCAATATATGAATACGTAATTATTATTAAAAAAAAGGTCATGGCAATTTTTTTGAATCCGCATTGATTGGTTTACACCCTTTTGCATTTATTGCATCAATAACTTGTTTAATTTATTAGCATTTATTACATTGGATGTATATATTGAATTCACACATGCAGTACATTCTCATAATTTTTTCATGAATGCATTCATCATTTATGAGCAGTATATGCATATAGATTCAATTCTGTAACTTTATTTTATTTTATTGAATTGAATATGTTAAATATATATATTTACAGGAGAAATAAAAGAATAAAAATTTAAATTTTATTTAAAGTTAAATTAATAATATTAAATTTGATGAGATTTCTTTTTAATTGTGGTGTACGTTAAACAGTTAGTATCCATAATTTTTGAAAGTTTATCAAGTTAATTTTATATGATCCATAAAGATTTTATCGGGCCTAAATTTTTATACCCAATATATTGATCAAATCAAGTGAGTTAAAAGGGACCTCAGCCTATTTTAGATTTAGGTTATTAGACAAAGTAGGGTTTAGGTAATTCGAAAATGTTAGACTTGACCTGACTTAACCACTTTAGTCCCTACCCATTCCGGTCCCATCTTAATTTTGACATGATTTGACTGTTAATTTTTTATCGTTGACTTTGACTTTGACCATTCTATTTTTTTTCATTTTCGTACAAACTAATATTCAGTATTTTAAAATAAATTAAATTGAATTAAAATACCACCAAAGTGACCTCTTTTATGTAGATTTATTTATTTTAAAATATGTGGGTATTATTAAAGAAAATAAATAATTGTGTTTAAATTTATGCAAAAAATAATCGGCCTAAAAATAATCGGCCCAAAAAAAAATTATTTTTTAGCCAGATAATAAACACATGCGACAATAAATATGTGATAAACCTTGGCACTTTTTATGCATATAATATGTCAGTCCAAAGAAAGACATATTATCGGCAGGATCTATTATCAATGTTTATTGTCTAAGTTTTTAGAGTACCATTTACAAATTATTATTTCTGTCTAAGGACTAAATAGTAATATTGTATTTAGTAACTTATAATGGCTCAATTTATTATATCTTATACCATGTGTGTATATGAATGCATGATTAAATGACATGGTTATTGATTGTGAATTTTTTTATTTGTTCTATACAGTAAATGCTTCTTCTGTATTTGCCAACTTGAATAACATTCCAGTACTTAACGGCACTAACTTCAAGAAATAGAAGGAGTACATTACCATTGTGCTTGGGTGTATGGATCTAGACTATGCAATCCAGATGGAAGAACTTTCCGTCCCTACTGATAGCAGTACTGCTGAACAAATGGCACTTTATGAAAAATAGGAGCGTTTTAACCGCATGAGTCTAATGATCATGAAGCACTTTATTCCAGATACCATCAGGGGCGTAGTGCCTGAGGAAAAAAATGCTAAAAAGTTCCTGAGCCAAATAGCAGACCAATTCGTTGTAATGAAAAGGTCGAAACAAGCACCATTTTGTTTAAACTTGTTTCAATGCGATATAAAGGCAAAAGAAATATAAGAGAGTATATTATAGAAATGTCTAATCTTGTTACAAGATTAAGGGCACTAAAGTTAGAGTTATCTGATAACATTCTCGTGCACCTGGTCTTGATCTCTCTTCCTGCACAATACAATCCTTTCAAGATCAGTTATAATACTCAAAAAGAGAAATGGACTCTTAATGAGCTCATTGCTCAATGTGTACAAGAGAAAGAGAGATTGAAACAAGAAAAGATAAAGAGTGCTCATTTAACAATTTTTTTCAATGACAATGCTGCCAACAGGAAAAGGAAATGAAATAATAAAGGGAAAAGAACTACAGACATTGGAACTTCACAGCCTAAAGTATAAAAGAAATATAATGTTAAAATCTCTTATTACTTTGGTAAGAAAGTTGGACATGTAAAGAATGATTGTTCCAAGTATGCAAAATGGCTTGACAAAAGGGGTAAAATTCTCAACTTTGTTTGTTCATAAGTTAATTTGGCTTTAGTACCAAGTCACACTTCGTGGATAGATACGGGTGCAACTACTCATATGAGTATGACTATACAGGGTTGTCTAAGGAGCCGACCGCCAACTAATGCTGAAAGATTCATCTATGTAGGTGATGGCAACAAGGCTCCTGTTGAGGCAATTGGATTATTTAGAATACTATTAGAATCTGGTTATTATTTGAATTTACATGAGACATTTTTTGTACCGTCATTTAGACAAAATTTAGTTTCTATTTCTTATTTGGACAACTTCGGTTACTCTTGTTCTTTTGAAAATGAAAAGTTTAGTCTCTTTCAGAATTCAAATATTATTGGTACCGGTTCTTTAGTTGATAATTTATATCAATTGGATCTTCTTGCCTCACAAATTAATGAAATCTTGCACGTAAGCAATTATGGTATAAAATGCAAATTAATTAATGAGAATTCTTATATGTTATAACATAAGCGTTTAGGACATATTTCTAAACAAAGAATTTAAAGGCTTGTGTCAGAATGAATTTTAAATTCTCTTGATTTTTCAGATTTTAAAATATGTATTGAATGCATTAAGGGAAAACAAACAAATATTAGAAAAGTTGGTGCCAACAGGAGTTCAAACGTCTTGGAATCAATTCATACTGATGTTTGTGGTCCATTCCCTACAGCATCCTAGAATGGTCAACAATATTTTATTACTTTCATAGACGATTGTTCTCGTTATAGGTATCTATACTTGATTCATGAGAAGTCCCAATCATTGGATATTTTCAAAGCCTATAAAGCTGAAGTTAAAAATCAGCTTGGCAAGAAAATTAAAACCGTTAAATCTGATTGTGATGGTGAGTTCTATGGCAGATATGAAGGATCAGGTGAACAACGTCTAGGCCCTTTTACGAGATATTTGCAAGAATGTGACATCGTTCCTCAATACACCATGCCAGGGACTTCAAGTTAAAATGGTATAGCTGAAAGAAGAAATTGTACCCTAAAGGATATGGTTAGAAGTATGATAAATCATTCGTCTTTACTAGAATCTATTTGGGGTGAAGCCTTAAAAACTGTAATATATATCCTTAATCGAGTTTCAAGTAAAGCAGTAGCTAAAACCCCATATGAACTATGGACTGGAAAGAAGCTTAGTATTAGACATTTGCATGTCTGGGGTTGTCCAACTGAGGTTAGGCCATATAGGCCTAATGAAAAAAAGTTGGACTCAAGAATAGTAAGCTGCTACTTTGTTGGATACTCGAAAAGATCGAGGGGTTTTAAGTTTTATAATCCCTCAAACAGATCCTTTTTCGAGACAGGGAATGTTAAGTTTATTAAGGATGTTGAATATAGTGAGGGTGTTAAACTCAGAAACATTATCTTTGAAGAGGAATATGTAACTATTCCTAATACTGTAATTGATAATGGCCAGGTAATTGCATCTATCATTATGCTGGATGCAAATACAGATAATCAAGACGTTCCTAAGATACCTCCCGCTAATATTAAAGAACTTGCTCATACTTATATAGAGGAGCAACAACAACAACAACAACCTCAATTAGAAGTGTTATTAAAGAGATCCACCATGAAAAGGAGATACAACGATTTCAGATGATTATGTCGTGTATCTCTAAGAACATAAGTTTGATATAGGACTGGAAGATGATCCAATAACTTTCAGTCAAGTCAAATAAAGTGTGAACTCCCAAAAATGGATAGATGTCATGAAAGATGAGATGAAATCAATGTAAGACAATGACATTTGGGATCTTGTCGAATTGCCTAAAAGAGCGAAACCAATTGGTTGTAAATGGATTTTCAAAACCAAACGGGATTCAAAAGGCAATGTCGAAATATATAAGGCATATCTAGTCGCAAAAGGTTTCACTCAAAAGGAAGACATTGATTATAAAGAGACTTTCTCTCCAGTTTCATCGAAAGACCCTTTTAGAATTATTATGGCACTTGTAGCTCATTATAATTTAGAGCTATATCAGATGGACTTAAAGATTGCATTTCTTAATGGCAACATTGAAGAAACCATATACATGTTGTAACCAGAGAACTTTGAATCCAAAGATTCAAAATATTTGGTGTGCAAATTAAAGAAGTCCATCTATGGTTTAAAGCAAGCATCCCGTCAATGGTATCGAAAATTTGATCAAGTGATTACCTCCTTTGGTTTTAAGAAAAATACTATTGATAAATGCATTTATCACAAGATTAGTGGGAGCAAATTTATTCTTCTTGTCTTATATGTGGATGACATTCTACTAGCAAACAATGATATAGGATTATTGTATGAAACCAAGATATTTCTTTCAAATAAATTTGAAATGAAAGATCTTAGGAATACCTCTTTTGTGTTGGGTATACAGATTCACCGAGATTATTCTCGTGACATACTTGGCCTATCACAAAAGGCATATATCGATAAGGTGCTTAGTAGATTTAACAAAAAGAATTAGGCATCAGGAGACACACCATTACTAAAGGTGATAAATTTAGTCTGCTTCAATGCCCAAGAAATGAGATTGAGAAGAAAGAGATGGAGAATATCCCTTATGCGTCGGCAGTAGGAAGTCTCATGTATACTCAAGTTTGCACGCGTCCAGATATTGCGTATGTAACTGGAATGCTTGACAGATATCTAAGTAATCCAGGAATGGATCACTGGAGAGCCGTTAAAAAGGTTATGCGGTATCTACAGAGAACAAAAGATTACATGCTCACATATCAGAGGTCAAATCATTTAGAGATTATTTGGTATTCCGACTCCGATTTTGCTGGTTGTCTCAATAGCAAAAGATTCACTTTATGTTATATCTTCCTAGTGGCTGAGGGAGTTGTGTCATGGAAGGGTGTCAAGCAGACACTCGTAACTTCATCCACCATGGAAGCAGAATTTGTAGCTTGCTATGAGGCATCAAATCAAGCAATATGGCTGCGAAATTTTATCACTGGGCTACAAATTATTGATGGCATTGAGAGACCATTGAGAATAAATTGTGATAATAAAGCCGCCGAGTTATATTCTAAAAACAACAGAAGCTTGTCAAAATCGAAGCACATTGACATCAAGTTTCTTGTTGTTAAAGAGAGAGTTTAGAGTCTTCAGGTGTCTATTGAACATATCAGTACAAACTTAATGATTGCGCATCCGCTTACCAAGGGTGTACCATCTAAGGTGTTTCATGAGCATGTGGCTCGTATGAGTGTGGTTTATCCTGATGATATGCTTCTATAGTGGCAGTTTGTTTCTTGATATTCAATTATAATTGATATATTTTCTAATCAGACTAAAGTATTACTTTTGTTTATTTATTGAAAACTCTGAAATAAAATTATATTCTTTCAATTGCAGTTTTGTATAAAGTTTTGAAAGTATATTATTAAACGTTTATGAGTTATAAAGTAGGACCAGTTGGAAATAAGCATGTTAAGGGATCACGTTGCATGAAATTTTTATGCTACACATCCATGCCTGATCTATATCATTGATTATATTGATTTATGTGACCATTGATAGGTTTAATTATAAGAAAGATAACGAAGACCTCTTTGATCCTATATTAGTATAATTGATGGACCAGAATGTTAAGAGATGTCTTTTATTAAGATAGCAAATATTGAACTCATAAAGTTATTTGGTAATGTACAATTGTAAAGTGACATATGTGGTCCAAGTGGGAGATTGTTGGATATTATATATTAAAGTGAGCCTACATATATCAATTAATTGTACATTATTGGCTATCTATTTTGTTGCCCATTAAAAGTGATCAAATAAAGTTTGTTTATTATTGAGCTTTCAGGGTATCACATATGGCATGAGCTTTAATGTGTAGAGACCCAGTTATTTTATTTTATGATGGGCCAAAATAAAATAAAATACTATAAATAATAAGTTGAGGTCCCCAGTCTAAACCCTAACGTATTATTCATTCACATCCCATCAGTGAGTGACGACAGTTTTTCTCTCATAAAGAAAAGCTTTAGATGTGAAAAATATCAATCTCAATTTTTCTGCGTCTCTATGAATTCAGGTACGCTTCTAATTTTATTTTTCTTAATGATTTAACATGAAATCATGGTTATGGTGATTCTTTCACCAATTAAAGATTTTTATCCAAAACTAAAGTGATAATAAACATTACTTCTGCCTCTTCTAATTAGACATCTAAACCTTTTCTTAAATCATAACAATTGATAAGTGTTGTTAACAATTGCGTGAACACAAAATTTTCAATTCTAAATTGTTCTATACACCTTCCATTATGATCTTTTAAAATTTTATTTATCCATTTATATCAAATATAAGTAGAAATCTTATAAATTTTTTTTATCCATATACTTAAGTCATTGAAACACAACTACCACATATCCTATAACCACCAACTAGTAGGATTCATTATCACTCACCAGTAGATGAGTTTATATTATTGCTATTACTATTACTGAAACTCATATCTATAACAAAAATAATAACAATAATAAAAAGATATTTTAATAAAAAGATATTTCTAAATTAATAAAAGGATAATAAAAAATTAAAGAACATAAATTTGCTTTTCCCTTTGAGTTTAGCTTCATGAAAAAAAAAAATAAAACCTAGCTACTAAAAAAATGTGGCCACCCATTACAAATGAAAGCAGCCATGACATTACTACACAGCTAACGTTCAAGCTGACCCATTAAGCATATCAGAACTTTTATGTATGTGGCATAACATTTCTTTTTTCTTTTTGTATGTGACAAAACATTACATCAAAATAAATTTATTTAATCTTCTTTTTTTCATGCCTTTATTGACTGAAAAATATATATGTATGGGTTGATGTTTTATCAAAGGACTAAAGATTCATGTACAAGTTGTCCCACAGCTTGGCAACAGAGGAAGTCATAAAGATGAAGGTGACTTTTCTGATGCAACAAGCAAGATGGTGGTTTACATCTTTTATCAATCATCTCACACGGAATAAACAAGTTGCAAATTATATTTTCAACTCTGTAAAAACTTTGTATGATTTCCTAGATGCTCAACATTAGCATGTTCCAACACGAAGCAAATGCCGCAGAGCGAGAAAGATGCCAATACAAATTACACATAAAATAGAAGCAATACTGTATATAAAAGGATTCATAATTTTTTTTTTAGGGATAAGAATAATTTTATTCTCATATTTTGAGTTAATTAATAACTTTACTTCGGTTAAATTTAAAATACTTAATTTTACCTTAATCAATTAAATTTTATCTTCAATTTGAATGAAAAATTTATATTTAATATATTTATACCATTTTATCCCAATAATAATACACATAAAAATGTATAAAATATATATATAAATGGACACGTGTCATTATATGATTTATTACAAATAACACGTGTCATTGTATAATTAGTTATATTATTAATAAATTAAATTAAAAAATTAAAAACAAAACAAGCACTGTCGCCGAAAAATAGCAGTCGGTCGGCCACTGCTCACCATTTTTCGGCAACACACGGACAACAAAAATTTATCAAATTTACATCATTAAACTCCATGTTTTTTTATCTACACAGTGGTGAGATCATTTTTAGTAAACAAAAGACTAAAAAATAGTCAAAAATGAAGGAGAGTGGCGACGGCCACCGCTGTTAAATGGTGGGGCGGTGACTTGCACTGCCACCACAGGTGGATAGATCGGCGGCCGACAATACCAATTTTTTTTTTAATTTTTTAATTTATTTTATTAATAATATAACCAATTATACAATGACACATATTATTTATAACAAATTATATAATGACACGTATTCATTTACATATATTTTATATTTTTATATATTTATATATGTGTGTTATTATTGAGGGTAAAATGGTAAAAGTATTTTAAATATAAATTTTTTCGGCGACAGTACTAATTGTTTTTTAAAATTTTTTTGTATAATTTAATTTATTTGCAAATTATTTTTAAAAAATAAACCAATTACATGGTGACACGTGTCTAAAAGTACTAATCACATTTTGACACGTATCATATTGTTAAAATTTATTTTTAAAATTATATTAAATTAAATTAATAAATGAGATTGTGCCACGTATTCGAAAAGATAATGAATGGGTAAGATTTTGCCACGTGTTGAATGGGTCATTTTAACACGTGTCATATTGTTAAAGTTTAATTTTAAAATTATATTAAATTAAATTAATAGATGAGATTGTGCCACATGTTTGAAAAGATAATGAATGGGTAAGATTTTGCCACGTGTTTAATGGGTAATTTATTTGTATGCCTAGATTATATTTTTATCTTTCCACCATTAAAACTAATGACAAAATTTAATAGATTAGAACAAAATTGAGTATTTTAAATCTAATTGGGACAAAATTGTTAATTAACCTAAAACATAAAGGTAAAATTATACTTATTCCCTTTTTTTATCATATTAATGCTATACAAGAAACACTAAAAAATATAAGTACTATAGCAATTTGAGATTTTGACAATATTGTATTGATAGACTGAATTTTTGTTTGAGCTCTCCAGAAAACAAATGTGTCAATTGAAGTATAGTGCTTGTGATTTCCCCTGACCGCACCTAGTTGGATTTCACCAACATGAAGAGAAACGCAAGAAACTGCTCCTCTTGAAAGAAAACAAAACCTCTTTTTAAAGACTATCACAAAAATATATACCAACCAAAAGAGAAAAAAGGGCCAAAGTTTCAAGATTAGACTATCTTGCATCCTATTAAGTCGCAATAAGCACAATCAGTCTCAGTATTTTCCAGTTTCGAGTGTGGTATCATTCAATTAGCTACATTTTCTGCTTTATTTTGCTACACAAAAACGAAGCACATTGAAAAGTGCCATCTGCAGCAAACATAAGTTCCTTTTGTTAGTTCTAAACATCCAGATGCCCTTGCTATTTTGCAACACATTAACATTCAATATGAAGAAGCTAGTTTAGGTAACTTATGAACAGAGACAACCAACATAATACTAGAAGCAAACAAACAATCAAATGGGGCACTTAGAAAACACCCCATAAATTTGAACTCATGCTGATTAATTACATCAAGCATTATAGCAAAAAGAGAAAAGGCCTTGGTCCCAATCATAGTACTGTAAGTAGTAACAAGAGTTATAAAGGAAAAACTCATAGACGTCAAACTTGTTAAGAATTCAATAAAAATAAACAAAGATTTGTAGGTTTTAAAAGGATGGAAGCCAAGATGAAGGACAAGCATAAATTGTGCATTACTTGTTCTAAAAATATATATACTGCTGTAGATAAGATAACTGCTGGTAAAACCAGCTTTTACATTATTTTGAATTCAAAAATAACTTCCTGGAATCAAGCTAATTCCAGCTTATTCTTAATTGAATTTTAGCTTAGTAAAATAGAGTTTTAAACTTGTTCTTATCTTGAACAACTTGTGAAAAATATAAAAATTTAACACTCCTTGATATTTTTCTTGAACACTCTAAGTTTGTCCCTTAAGAATTTAAATTTTGCTCTTGGAAGTGCTTTGGTCATTATATCAGCATTTTGCTCATTTGTACTGCAATGCACAAGTTTGATCTCTCCTGTTTTTTCAGCTTCTCTGATGGCATGAAATTTGATATTGATGTGTTTTGTTCTGCCATATTGAACTGGATTTTTTGCAATAGAGATAGCAGACTTGTTGTCAATCCAAATAGTTGTTGTTTTATGTTGTTGAAACCCTAAATCAACAAGAATTTTTCGAAGCCAGATAGCTTGATTAGATGCACTTGCAGCAAAAATATATTCTGCTTCAGCTAAAGATTGAGCTACAACTTCTTGTTTCTTGGAGTTCCAAGAGAAAGTTCCACTTCCAAAAGAGAAAACATAACCAGATGTACTTTTAGAGTCATCCACACAACTTGCCCAATCACTGTCTGCAAATCCCTGTAGTTGCTGACTTTGTTCTCTTTTGAACTAAAGACCAAAGTCAGTGGTGCCCTTGATGTATCTTAACACTCGTTTAGCTGCCCCTAGGTGAATTTTACTTGGAGATTGCATGAACCTAGAGAGCAGACTTACAGAATACATAATATCAGGTCTTAATGTAGAAAGATACAATAGGCTGCCAATTATGCTTTTATACATGGAGGCATCAATTTTAGTTTCATCATCATTCTTGCTGAATTTTTCATTCAAAACAAGTGGAGTAGCCACTGGTTTAGCTATTTCTAAATGAAATTTTCTTAAGAGTTCCTAAACGTACTTCTATTGGGAAATGAAGATTCCACCCTCAGCTTGGTGAATTTCCATTCTTAAGAAGTAGCTCATCCTTCCCAAATCAGATATTTCAAACTCTTTCTCAATTTCAGCTTTAAAATTCTTTATTTTTGCTGAAACTCCTCTTGTCACCAACAGGTCATCAACATACACAGACACTATTAGTAGCACTTCAGTTCCTGATTTCATAGTGCAGAGTATGGCTTCATTTTAATTTCTTACAAAGTCTTGCTGGAGTAAATAATTATCAATTTGACTATATCAGGCTTTAGGAGCCTGTTTTAATCCATATAAAGCTTTGTAGAGCTTATAAACTCTCTCTTCAGTTCCTAGAGCTATCAACCCTTTAGGTTGCTCAATGTAGATATCTTCTTCAAGCACACCATTTAAAAAGGCTGACCTTACATCTAAGTGATAGATTTTCCAATTTAATTTGGCTGCAAGGGCTATAAGAAGCCTAATAGTATCATGCCTAGCAACTGGGGCAAAAGTATCAATATAATTAAAACCAGACTGCTGCATGTATCCCTTCATAACTAACCTGGCTTTGTGCTTATTAACAGTATCATCAGGATTTACTTTTGTTCTATAAACCCATTTTACTTCTATGACTTTCTGACCACAGGGCCTGTCAATAAGTTTCCATGTTCCATTCTTTTCAATCATACTGATTTCCTCCTGCATAGCATTCCTCAAGTTTTTCAACTTCGCAGCTTCATTGTAACAAGTTGGTTCCGAGGCAACAAGATTACACCTCTCATAGAGCTCTGCATTTGTTTTGGTGCCTCTTACTGGAATTTCAGTATCTGAGTCTTCTTCAGAATTACTAAAATTCTGATCTTGAGACACTTCATCAGGTTCTTTTGTGTTGCTTCCATCAATTCTAGCTTCATTCAAATTCCAGTGTGCAAGCTCATTGAATTTTACATTCATGTTAACAATAATTGTTTTAGTTTTCAAATTGAAGATTCTGTACCCCTTTAATATACTGTTGTATCCCACAAAGATGCCAATGTCAGATTTTTGATCCAGCTTGTCCCTTTCTCATCTAGACCATATGAGAAGAAAATATAGCCAAACACCCTCAGATGCTCTGCTGAAGGTTTTATTGATATCCAAGCTTCAAAAGGAGTCTTACCTTTTAGGGCTTTGGTGGGCAACAAATTCAGCAAGTATACATAAGTATTTATAGCTTCTACCCAAAAATTCTTAAGCAAAGTTTCTCAAACAATAAACATCTGGCCATTTCTATGATTGATCTATTTTTCCTTTCACTTACACCATTTTGTTGAGGTGTGTAAGGAATTGTCAGCTGATGTTTGATTCCAACCTTAATATAGAAAGACTTGAATTCATTTGAGCAGTACTCAGCCTTATTGTCAGTCCTGAGCATCTTAATGAAACTTCTAGTTTGTGTCTCTACCATGGACTTAAAGTTATGAAATTTTGCAAAAACATCTGATTTCTGCTTAAGGATGTACACCCAACAAAATCTAGTGTAGTCATCAATGAAGAGTAAAAGGTATTTACTCTCATTTAGCGATGCAACACTCATTAGACCACATAAGTCAGAATGGATTAACTGAAGCTTTTCAGATGCCCTTCAAGTACTTTCAGCAAAGGGCAATTTGCACTACTTACCATATTGACAGCCAGCACATACATCATTGACATGAGTAATTGAAGGCAGGTTCATAACTAGCTCATCTTCATGCATTTTCATTAGATTATAGTAACTAAAGTGTCCAAGTTTTTTGTGCCACAGTACAGAACTATCTAGATGGCTAGGAAAAGCAAGTAAATCAGATTGTTTCCAGTCTACAGGAAATACTTTATCTTGCATTTTTACTCTTATGAGCTCACAGCCAGAGGGATCACAAATGATGCATTTATTTCCCTTAAATAGTAATGCATATTGTTTATCCATTAATTGACCTACACTAAGCAGATTTTGGCTTATATCAGGTACATATAACATATCAGAAATGACTTTAGTACCTGATTGAGTATTAATGGAAACTGTCCCCTTACCTTTGACATCTACCCATGCTCCATTTCCCACTTGCACTCTAGACTTATAGGACCTATCCAGTTCACTGAAATTTGCTTCTTCAGAGGTCATATGGCTTGAACAGCCACTGTTCACTAGCCACCCCTTCTTGACTTCATTGGTAGAATAGCTAGTGACAGTAAACAGGTTCTCTGTTGGGCTCTCTTGTTCTTCAACTGCTTGTGCTTATTGTGCTTGTGCATTTCCCTTGTTTTTGCATACTTTAGAAATATGCCTCAGCTGGTTACAAACTCTGCACTGGACTCCAGGCCTGAACCAGCAATAATTTTTAGAATGACTTCTCTTTTTACAATGAGGACAAGGTGGAAACTTGCCATTTTTTCCAGAATTCTTATTTTCTTTACTTTTTTTCCTTTCTTTTCCCCTATTTTCACCAACTTGCTTATTTCATCCATTGTTGCTTCCTGTAGCTCTATATCTCTGTGTTACCTGAAGTGCTTGTTTTGTTGAGTCATTAAGCCTTATAGCTCTTCTTTACTCAATAGCTTTTAAGGCATTGACTAACTCAGTAAGGTTCATCCGAGAGAGATCTTTTGAGTCTTCTAAAGATGAAATTTTTGCATCAAACCTTTCAGGCACACTGACCAGAACCTTTTGAATTATCCTCTTATTTGCCAGTTCTTCCCCAAGCAGTCTAAGTTGATTAACAATCTTCATGAGCTTGTTTGAGTATTCTTTGATAGTCTCATTCTCCTTCATTTTCAAGACTTCAAATGCTTTCCATAAGTTAAGCACTTGAATTTGTTTTGTGGTGTCATTTCCTTGAAATTCCTCTTTGAGCTTGTCCTAAGCTTGTTTTGCTCATTCACATATCATAATCCTTGAAAAGATTCCATCAGTTACAAAGGAATGTATTGCAGACAAGGCTTTATAATTTTTTGCACATTCCTCACTGTACTGTTTCATTTGGGCAATGGTTGGATTCTGAGGCAGTAGGGCAGGCTTTCTTCCTGTTTCAATTGTATCCCACAAATAAAAAACCCTCGGATATGCCTTCATTTTTACTGCCCAGATAGGATAATTTTCACTTGTGAAAGGAGGTAGAGTTGGAGCAGTGAAAGAACTTGAGGCCATTTAGAATTTAAAGCAGACTTTAGAGGCTTTTAATAGAGGTTTAGCTTTTCTAGTTTTATTTATACAAATACTGCCCTTAAAATCAATGCAGCTTTGATACCATGTTAAGAACTCAATAAAAATAAACAAAGATTTATAGGTTTTAAAGGGATTGAAACCAAGATGAAGGACAAGCATAAATTGTGCATTACTTGTTTGAAATATATACACTGCTGTAGATAAGATCACTGCTGGTAAAACCAGCTTTTACATTATTTTGAATTCAAAAACAACTTTCCGGAATCAAGTTAATTCCAGCTTATTCTTAACTAAATTTTGACTTAGTAAAATAGAGTTTTAAACTTGTTCTTATCTTGAACAACTTGTGAAAAATATAAAAGCTTAACATAAGGCAAATCACATGGCTTTATTCTTAGAAAATACCTTTAATGCAACTTGGTTCAAATCAGTTCTGACAAGAAGACAAGATATAGATTCCTTTCCTTCTAAACATGTTTCCAATTAGTTTTAGATACAGTAAAATTAGCCAAGGTGACAAGAAAGATGAAACAAGTGTAATGAAAATCATGGAATTGAGAAAGCAATGGATCAGTAATGATTTAAAGCTAGCTTATTTTTTTATAGACTGGATGAATTAAATAAGGAGGGCTTGTTCATTTCAATACATAGGTCAGTCAAGTAATAGAAAATGAAAGATTTGTTTTGCAACCACACAGTAACTAAGAGAGAATTTATAAGAACTAAACCACTAATCTGATATTAACACACTCTATATGCCTACCACATATTTGACATTTATATAAGCAAACTAAAAAACATTTGACAAATCAGTAAACATTTCTACCTCAATATTTAATCTTACAGACTTCAAAATAAATATCGCTAGTTAAAAGATTTGAATAGAACAAACCAACAACAACATTACATACCGCCATAGAAGTATAGCAAAAATCACCTAACAATAACATGGAAATTTTTAATATTTATGGAATATCTTTTAAAGTTGAGTTGAATCCATTAAACAATTCAGGGGGAAAAAAAGACAAGAAGGGAAGACTTTTCATTAAGAACATAAAAATTTAAATGAAAAAGAGAACTTGGAATACCTGGTTGCTCGAGTAATACTTATAAAAATAGCTGACGTGGCGTCTTCGGTTTTTTTCTCTCAGCGCACGATGTTAACCTACGCCGTTTCATATAGGGAGGAAAAACCCAAGTAAAACGTTGTCGCCCGCCGCTCCTAGCCGTCGCTTGGGATGCTCTTCTTCTGCTGTTCCTCTTGTCGGAGCGATGGAGGCCGCTTGTTACAGCCAACCTGCTGCCATCCCATCCTCGTCGGGGCTGTCTCCGACGGACGTCGCAAGTGACCCTCCGACAGCTGCAGATGCTTCTTCCCAGTCAGGACAAGGTCTTACAGACCTGGCCGAGGTGCAATCGTCCATGTATCCCACTGTCTCAGAACTGGCCGATGGGATGCCGACCATGTCTACTTGTTCCACTGTAGGCGAAGCTCTCACATACTCAGCCCCGACGCTTGCGAATGGTGGCTATGCCACGACGAACTTGGCCACCTTGTCTCAGGCTTCCGCTGGCGTTGGTTCTGGGCAAGCTTCTGTTGGCGCTGGTGCTGAGAAGGTTTCCATTGACGGTGGTTCTGGGTTGGCTTCCAATGGCGCTGGTACTGGCAGGCTGCCGCTAACGCTGGTTCTAGGCTGGCTTCCGATGGCGCGGGTGCTGGGCAATCTCCTCAAATGGCCGACCGGTTTGGCTGCAGGGTTACTGTCGCAATGGCCAAAGGTGACAAGAACTCGACTTCGATTTCTGCTGGTGATGGGTTGAGCTCCGGTGCACAGTCATTGGCCGCAGTTGCTACAATGGCAGAAAGGGTTGGCAGCAAGCCTACTATTGTGCACACCAATCGGCAGTGGGTGTCTTTGTTTGCTGACAACCGAACCCAAAGTTATGAAAGTGAACTACAATTTGTCCCCCCTACCATTTCGAATGGTAAGAAAATTGTTAAATTTAATTGTAATGAACTTAAAGAAGAGGAGAATAGATGGCAGCATGCGTTAATTGGTTGTGTGTATGGATTATTTCCTAGATTTCAACCACTCCAAGCCTTTGTAATGAATCGTTGGAAGCATTTTGGCTTATTTTCGGTTCACTCCATTAAATATGGGTTGTTTCTGTTTAACTTTGAGAATGAACTTGGGCAGCAGAAAGCACTTGAGAATGAACCTCTGACCTTTGATAAACGCCCATTGATCCTCAAAGCTTGGAAGTCCATAATGGTTATGGATGTAGCCAGTATCAGAACTCTGCCTATTTGGGTGCAATTACCAGAACTATCGTGGAAATTCTAATGCCCCCCCACTTTTGAGTCGTATTGCTGGCTCGTTGGGATCCCTTAAATTCTATAATCAATGTACCTTGAATAGAACAAGGCTGGCTTTCGTGAGAGTCTTGGTGGAAATGGATGTGGATGGCGATTTTCCTTCCATGATAACCTTAGAGGATGAAGAGGGTAATATGGTTATGTAGAAGGTGACTTATGAGTAGAAGCCCACTGTTTACCCCAAATGTAAACGGATTGGTCATGAGGGGAAAGATTGTAAGAGGGATAAAAAAAAGTGTGAAAAGCAAAAGAGATGGATTAGAACAATCAAGGCAGAATTGAAGCACCTATTTTCCACCTTGAAAAGCAGGAACAAAAAAAGCTAAATATAGGCAAAGAAGAGCTGGATATACAGACTCTAGAAGGCAAGGAGGAGAATGCCCCAATAGATAAGGCAATAAAACAAGCATCAGGTAACGAGGGATCAGAAATTCTTCAGGCAGTGGACAGATTCAACTTAAGGAAGATTATTAATCTGACGCATGATGTGGGAATTATAAAGAAGGGTCGACGTGCCACAAGGAGCTCTGAATCCCTAAATAGGGGACAATGATCGTAAGCTGAAATATCCAGGGTCTCTATGAACCTTGTAAACAATTAGAGGTAAAGTCTTTGATTAAATCTTTTCGATTATGTATTTTGGGATTGTTAGAAACAAAAGATAAACTATCTAATCTAGATACCATTTGGAAGAAATTAGCATTACGGGATTGGAAGCTAGAAAATAATTTAGAGTGTCAAGATATAAAAAGAATTTGAATTGTCTTTAATCCTACTAGATGCAATGTCACGATCTTACAAAAGCACCAGCAATTCATATATAGTAGAGTTCTTATTGATGACATGGTGTTTTACTGGACTCTTGTTTATGGTGCCTCTACCTTTGTTGAGAGAGAAAACCTGTGGAAGGACCTTTGTGATGACTTGACTCCTAACACTACACCTTGGTTAATCCAATGGGACTTCAACAACGTCCTCAGCAACAATGATAGAATAGGGGCCAATAGGTAAATGATAACATGGTGGAACAGTTTAAAAGTTAGACATCGAGACTAGAGTGATTCAAGTTAAAGAACCATAGCTGTCGCTATACTTGGTGCAATAATCAAACTGGAGGACAACGAATTTGGAGGAAAATTGACTGGGCATTTGTTAATAGAAACTGGTTAGATGCATTGGCATTTTTTGAGTGTGAAGTTTTACTAGCGGGCATTTCAGATCATTCCCCTCTTGTGGTAACCATTTCTAGAGCATCCTATAGTGGCATTATTCCTTTCAAGTTCTTCAATGCCTAGTGTGACCATCCCAAGTTCCTCTCTACAGTCAAGCGAGGTTGGTAGCATGATTGTTATGGCTCCTCAATGGCCCGAGTATAGCTCAAACTCAAATTATTAAAACCCAAGCTAAAAAAGCTCAACAAAGTATTTTTCTCTTATATCCAGCAAAAGATTGAAGACTACAAATTGATATTGGCCTCCTTACAGAGTAGTCTGATCCATCATCCATTCAACCAAATTCTTCAAGACGAGAAAATTGGCATTTATCAGCATTTAAGGAAACTTATTTATGCAGAAGAAAGCATTATTAGACAAAAAATCAAGAATTAAATGGATTCAAATGGGGGATTCAAACACCAGCTACTTTCATAAGTCAGTTAAGCAGAGAAGAGCTCAGAATAGAATCACTTCGATTGAGAGCCAAAATGAGGAAAACTCTAAAATCCCAAGGTTGTGAAAGATGTTATAGTCGATTACTATAAAGATCTGTTGGGTACCAACACTTCTTATAGGGCGTCTATACAAAAGAGAATCATAAATGCTAGCCCTAAACTGAAGGTAGACGATAGAGACATGCTGAATGCTCCTGTCACAGCCCAAGAAGTCAAAAATGCTATTTTCAGCATCAATGGTGATAAAGCCCCTGAACCTGATGGTTATAACGGTTATTTTTTTAAAAAATGTTGGCACATTCTTAGAAAGGAGGTGACTGAAGTTGTGCAATATTTCTTCTCTTCAGGTCAGTTCTACAACCCCATAAATGCCACTGCCATTACTCTCGTGCCTAAAATTTATATTCCTCATAGCTTGGGGGACTACAGACCAATTACATGTTGTAGGGTCCTTTACAAATGTATCACCAAAGTAATAACATGCAGGCTAAGAAATATGGTGAGCTATTTAGTCAACTTCAGTCAATCAACTTTTATTCCTAATAGGAAGATAACCGATAATGTTTTACTGGCACATGAACTTGTGAGGGGCTATGATCGGAATAGTGGTAGCCCAAGATGTGCTCTTAAGATAGACCTCTGCAAGGCTTATAATTCAGTCTCATGGGATTTCCTAGAAGAGATATTGATAAGGCTTAACTTCCCTTATCACTTTATCAATATCATCATGAAGTGTGTCAAAACAAGCAAGTACTCAGTTGTGGTTAATGGCAGAGTAGAGGGCTTTTTTTCGGGGATGAAAAGATTGAGGCTGAAGGATCCCATGTCCCCTTTACTTTTTGTGTTGGCTATGGAATACCTTAGTAGGAGCCTGAGCTGTATTTTTCAAAACCAGTTTATATATCACAGGGGGTGTAAGAGGCTGTAGTTAAATCACTTGATGTTTGTAGATGACTATCTTGTTTTCTCATGGCAATGATAGATCGGTGGGCTACTTTAAGCAAGTGCTTGATGAATTTTCAATGGTTTCAGGGCTACACCTTAACGCTAGTAGGAGCTTCATTTTCTTTGGGAATGTTCCTCAGTCTACCAAGGAGATAATTCTGCAGATTACCCAGTACCAACAAGATATGTTGCCTATCAAATACTTAGGTATTCCCCTAATTTTAGGTAGACTGAAGAAAGGCCATTGTCAGGAGCTTATTAATAGGATAACTGCTAGAATATCAAGTTGGACTGTGAAATATTTGAGTTATGCGAGGAGGTTACAATTAATAAAATCTATCATAATGAGTATGCACGTCTACTGGTGTTCTATGTTCACCTTACCTAAGTCAGTCACCAAAGAAATTGAAAGCAAATGCCATAATTTCTTATGGCATGGAAGTAACCAACAGGGGAAACGAGGATTAGTGGGCTGAAAAGATGTGTGCAAAGGAAAAAAAGAAAGCGGTCTTGGCATTAAATCTATAAGCTTGTGGAATTTATCAGCAGTTACTAAGCATATCTAGGAGCTAGTTGCTGTGAAAACCTCTTTATGGGCAAATTGGGTAATTGATAACAAACTGTGTAGGCTAAGTTTCTAGGGAATCACAAAGCTAATGGATTGCAACTGGACATTGAGGAAAATCCGTGAAGTGGGAATTCAGATAAAATAATTGTTCTCATATGATTTGTATAACGACAAATCCTTCTATTTTTGGTAGGATCCATGGCTGGGTGGGGAATCTATAGCTGATAAATTCCCCCACATTGACATCTTTGATATGGATATTCCACGGGATGCTAAGGTTAATGATCTATAGAAGCATGGTCATTAGAACCTCCCTGATCCTTTGGATGAGAACACTGCTCAAGTATGGGATTATTTCCAAAAACAAATTTTAATTACTGAAGGAGAGGATAGAATTTCATGGACAGCAAGCCCCTATACAAAGTTTTCTATTGTGAGTGCTTGGAGGAGTCTCAAGAATAATGATGTTAAGGTGGGATGGTATAAACTAATATGAGGAATGCAACATATTCTTAAACACAGCTTCGTTACTTGGTTAGTTTTGAAGGACAGATTATCTACAAGGGAGAGACTAAAAAAATGGGGGCTTATTCCATCAGATGATTGCCCTCTTTGTGGTTGTGACAAGGAGACAATTTCACACTTATTTTTTCAATACAAGTTTAGTGGTGATATATGACACAAAGTACTTATGGTGTGTCAACTCAATCAATGCCTGAACAGATGGCAACGAGTGATCTCCTTTCTCAGTAGGAAATCTAAAGGCAAATCTATGCTCAGCAAGATAAGAAGAGTCTCGTTCTGTACTATAATCTATTTTATTTAGAGAGAGCGAAATCTAGCTGTCTTCTAACAGAAAACTCATTCTACTAGCTATGTCTATCAAAATATTATGGATGTTGTCTAAATTCGATGTATAAGTGCTGTCAATAGCCAAACGATAGATAACATTGCGGCTGGTTGGTAAATGTATCTAAGAATTTTAGGAGCTGTAATGTCTTAACGTCTCTCATTTGATTATTCTCTTTGTAATACCTGTTGGATTTAGCTTTTATAACAATTCTTTAATTACCAAAAAAAAAAGAACTTGGAATTTATACAATAACAGGGATTATTCAAAACTTTTAAGTAAAATAATATTAAAAAAATATAAAACAGAAACAAAACTTTCATTAAATATTGTGAGAATGTTGATTAAAAATTATCGGGATATGATTTGGAGATCAAGTTAAGTGCGTAAGGTGTGCAAGAATTGAAGACGGACGCAAAAGGAGGTGAAAAATGAAAAAAGTGCTTAACAGGAGCCAACGCCGCGGCGACTAAGAGTGAGCGCCGCGGTGCCGAAACTAGAACCTGAGTGCTGCAGTGCTAGTGATCAGCGCCGCAGCCCTGGATGCGTAAACAGTATCTCAAAAATTAAAAACTTTCTTATTTCATCTCCCACTTGCTTCAGGACTCCCCGAAATGACTCTCACACGTATAGAGTAAACTTATAACGTTTTTGTAGTAACCAGTATCCACGACTGGTAAGAATAAGTATTTATATATGTATAAATATACGTATTTTATTTGTATATTGGTGATACTTGATTTATATATTGTTATTAGTAGTATTTGTATAGGTTAAGGTGATACTATTAGCATTGGGTTTAATTGCAAGACTTTAGATTTATTTTAGGGACCAAATTGTAATACTTTGAAAGTTTTGTGGGTAAATTCATAAATACCAAAAATTAGCCACTTAGTATAAAAATACACTTTTAAAACCCTAATTCTCTTATTTTGGTCGAGCTACCTCTTTTAGAGAGAGAGAAGAGAGAAAAGAGGGGAGAGAAAGAGAAGAAGGAGAAGAAAAAGAAGAAGAAATTGGAATTTTGGATTTTAAGAGGTATATCACAACTATTTCTCAATTTATTGGTGTTAATTATGTTAATTTCTTTAAGTTTTGATTTATGGAAATATGTATAGTAGAGGATTTGATGTGTATTTCGTATGATATTTTGAGAATTGATGATGATCTATAAGATAGTTTGATAAATCATGATGGATTGTAGAATTTCTGCTTGATAGTCTCTTGATCCAAGATTTTTATAACTTTTTGTGATTCGATTCTGGTTTTGAATTTTGAGTATATGAAATTAGACATGTTTAGTATCATCTGAGACTTTGAATCGATTCAAAATTTCAGAAATTAAATTTTTTGTGAATTTACCAAAATGACCCTGAAATTCTGGAAATTTCCTATGTGAACAGTATAATACAGTGACGAACAATGTTTGTCCTACTGAATGATCTTCAAAAATTACGAATTTGTGGAATATGATAAGTTTATATGTCTAATATGATATACTCGGAATTGAGAATTTAGATCAATGTGGTTGAAATGTTATGATTTTCTAAAGTATATCCGCTCATTACAGTATTTGATTAATAGATTTTTAAAGCTATGGAATAAAATAGTTTTAAAATATTTTTGGCAGTGATTTGGAAGTGAATTATTTATCATAGACTGAGATATGTGTTAAGAGTAATTATGTGATAGTTTTATAATTTTTGAGTTAGTATATGATTTTATAAAATTGGGAGATTGAATACTGTTCAGTAAGTATCTTGATCTTGTCAGGTTAGTAGTTTGGATTCGATGGTATGTATGGAATGGATTGTGTAGGAATTTTGATATAATATTCATATATAAGAAGGATATATGAGTCAAGAATGATTTATTCTGATTTTGGAGTAATTGGACATCATTTGATCTATTAGAAAATTTTGTTAAGTGTAAGTGATCAGAATGACAGGTTTTGAGAAACCAAGTATTTAGATCAATTTGATGTGATAAATGCATTGTGTATAATTTTGTAAGCTATTTAAAGTATTTTGTGTGAATTGTGAGGCTTATGAAAGGATTAATCTCCATTGATAGGTTAAGGAGATTTAAGCCTTGTAGCTGAAAGTGTTAAGAGGTAAGTATACTAGACTTTTTACTGGAATCACAATAAACATAGTAAGTGTTATGAATGATTTGGTAAATGTGGTTAAGAATATGTTTATGTTATGTCAAAGTATATTTTGATATGAAATGTAAATATATGTTTATGAATGTGAGCATTGACATTGAGCATGGACATACATGTGTTTTTTGAAAGTGAGCTTTCAAAATAAGATATGTTTAACAAAGAAAGCTTTTGAAGTGTAATATGTCCATGAGAAATATTTTGTGTTTTGAGGGTACTTGAACTCACTGTTAACTTAGTAGGCATTTTATATGATTTGTGGAGCCTTTATGTGTGGCCTTTCCTTCGGGATTGGTATATGTTATGTGTTCCGTATGTAGGGAGGATCCTATTGGTACCTAAAGGAAGTGTGAGTCATCACATTCGTGTGGTGGCGTATTGGTGCATGTGAGAGGACTTACCGATGATCAGGGTGAGGGTTTGGCTTTTACCTTCGGGCATGAGCATTATATATGTGTAATTTCAAGACCTCACTTGTACTATTCCTCTCATACGGTATGTCACCTACGAGTGACATTTGGCTCATTATGTGATATGTGATATGTAAGTCCTACTAAGTAGTAGTTGAGTGATGGTATTCCTATTATATGTTTTGAAAGAATGTGTAAGTGCTTACATGATATGTGATTTGATAAGATTATGATTTTGATTGATCACAACATATCATACATATGCATTGTGTACATATATGTATTTGTATTTAATATATGAAAAACTAGTATGCTTACTGAGTTTTATACTCATTATAGTTTATGGTGATTTCAGGTAAATAAGGTACATGTGTGCTTAGCGGATTTGGCAAGGCTTCTGCTGTTCCTTGAGTTCCCTAAGTTGTTAGGTTGCTAAGTGTTTCATTTGGGGACACGTGAGATAAGATATTTGATTTGTCTCTATTGAATAAATACTTATGTATTATTTTATTGTGTGTGGTTGGATTTAGTTTAAGTTTCACCAAGTGTAGTAATGGATTGATTTTAAGTAAGAATTTGCAATGAATATATTCTGGGCTTCCGGTAACAAAGTTGTTACTGGTGACGTAGTAGAGTGTTAATCTCTGAGAAAACTCTGCGTATCTCCGGTTTACTAATTGTCCCAGTCATAAGTCAATTGCTATAATTCTGAAAGAAATTAAAATGAATGTTTAAGTATTATTGAATGAATGTAAGTGATGTCGTGTGTCAGATCTTTTGGGTCTGGGGCGTGACAGTTTTAAAGCATATATAAAGGCTTTTAATTGGCTTGTAAACACATTTTTGTGATCAAGAAAGAGATCTTAGTGATCATAAAATATATCTTTGTGATTAAACTTTCTTTGTGATTTTTTGTGAGAGAAAATTTCTAAAGTGCAAGAAAGATAGTTTTTCTTTGTGAGTCTTTATTGTAAAATGCATACTTTGTGAATGCCTTGTGATTCAATAAGATAAGAAAGTGATCTTGATCCGCCGTACGTAGGCAAGTTGCCGAATCATGTAAATTTTGTTTGTTCTTCTTCTACCATTTCTCTCTTTAATTCTTTAATAACTTGTTCTGCATTATTTACTTGGGTGATTTTGCTTGTTTGTGTGCTTTCGTTTCAACAAATATAAAGCTCAAATAAAAATGATAGGAAAGAAATTATCTTCATTTTACTCTGATAAAATCAATAGGCTCTTAGCCGCTCAATGATTTATCTTCTAAAAATCAAGCAAGGGTGGAACAACTCAAACCCCTTATATCTTATAAGTTACAATTATCATAAAGGAGAATTTATATTAATCAATTAAAAATTAAAGAAAGAGATAAATGACCAGCAAATTAAATATAATAGGCTAAAATTTATAATAAAATCTAAAAGTAATTAAATACAAAATCCCTAACAATATTTAGATAGAACAATAAAAAATATTAACCTCTTACATTCTCAAATGAATAAAGAGAAGGATCTTTATTGGTGATAATGATGAAACAGTGATTAAAAAGCGATCGAATGACGATCGAACAATTAAGAGTTATAAGTGATAAGAGAAAAAAGAGAAAATAATTTAGGACGAAATTCGGTGAGACATATAATGGGACTTGGGTTGGAATTTTGCAAATTTCATAAAGATACTTTAAGAATTACAAAAAATTATTAAAATCTCAAGTGCTACCATTAAAAGCACATGAGGTGCTAATTGAAGAAAGCATTGATCTAAGTGCTTTGTTTAAAAAGCACATCTAATGCTTTTTACATTTTAAAAATACTTTTAGAATTTTTCTAAACACTCTAATAAAGTACTTTTAACATTAAAAAAAATGCTTTTAACATTAAAAAAGTACTTTTATTGTGCTAAAAAGTACTACCAATCTGACCTTAAATAAATTTACGAATTACAAAGCATAAATACATGTTTAACACGATTAATAATTGAATAGTATGAATTCGACCTATTTATTAATTGTGTCAATTTACATCTATCCATATTCATTTAAATCATATTGAATTCGTGTTGAAAAATTGTGTCTTTATTCATTTGCCGCCTTTAATTGTAACCAATGTGTCCTTAAAATATCTGGCCTTGTGCTTATGGGCTGAGATTTAGAAAAATAATAATTATTATTGTTGTTATTGTTATTATCCATTTTGCCACATTTAAATGTAACCAATGTGTCTTTAAAGTATTTGGGTTCGCACTTATGGGTTGAAATTTAGGGGAACAATTATTATTGTCGTCGTTGTTATTGTTATGGTCCGGAGATCCACCTATTTGACCTTGAGAGGATGAGGACCTCCTCAATATTGATGATAAAATCTCGAGGAGGTTGGTGGGAGGTTAAATATAGACTGAACCCATTTAAAGATGGGGCTATAAACAGGAGGCCTACTATCACGCCCCTAACCTGAATGGGTCAGAAGAGTGATGCCTATCTAACCAAACTTACTATGTAAAACTTAAATTCAATACTTAATAATTAATCAAAAAATCAAACGTAATCATAACAACTCTCACAATCAAAATAGAGAAAATAAAGTACTTAAAAGCAAAATAGCATTCTAACAAAGTGTCCACAAACTTAAAATCCTAACAATTTATAAGGAACTATGGAACCACAGAAGCCTTGTCAAATTCACTATGTACATAAATCTTTAGTTATCTGACAATCACAATAAATTATATTGAATATAAAACTTAGTAAATAAACTAGTTTTTCATATAGGAAAATAAATATATACATATAATGCATGTGAATGATATGACGTGATTAAAGAAATAATTTTCAAAATTTCAAAACATATCATATCAGATCTTTCAATTTTTTTTTCAAACTTATACTAGGAATCCTGACATAAAAGTGTCTAATTATATATGGAGCTGAAAATAGAATATAATGAACTCAACATAATCACATTAAAAAAATTAAAAGTTAAAGAGAAAGTTGATTAATAGTTGACTACATTTACCATAGTAGTTATATTTATTAATGAACTTATTTCATCTTGGTAGTAGTTGTAAGTTTGAAAGTCTTTAGTTTTCATTAATTATTATACTTTGAAAAGTTAAAATGAGTGTTAGGCATCTCAAGTAGTCTTTATAAATACTTGGAGGAATAAAGGGGAGATAAGATTTGAGTTTTAAAAACAATTGTATTTTGAGCTATGTTGTAAGAGTTGCTTCATTAAACTATGTATCTCTTGGGTGGAATTCTTGGAGTTGTGAGTTTAAAAGCCTTGTATCTCTTCAAGGATTCATTAGATGGTGCATTATTTTGTATCTCATTGTACACCTCTTGAGTGGTGAGTTTTATGTTATATTTCTTTAGAATATTGTATTTCTTTGATGGATTTCATTGAATGGTGAGTTCATTCAAATAGCCAATAACTCTTATTGTAACCCTTTAAGTGGTGAAATTCTATATTCTTTCATAAAGCAATAAAAGTAGTGTGCTTATTTTGTTTTATTTATTCTCATTGTACTTTCTTTTAACTCTTGAGCTTGTGTCAATTTGATATCAGAGTTTTAGATTTTGGCTTTGTCTTTTAATGGCCAAAGGTCATCTAACATCAATTTGCTCAAACCATTTAAGGTGATCAAATGAATAGGAGAAAAATGCCTAAAATTTTATAGAGTCTCTGATGTACTTAATGTTGCTGATCTTTTTCCTTAAAAGGGTTATGACGAAATTGATGACTTGAGGATGAGTCTTTTCCAACCAGGAGGGTTTGACACAAGAATGTCTAATTATATAGAGTTAAAAATATAACATAATGAATACAACATAATTGTATTAGGAAATTAAAAGTTATGAAGAAAGTTAAATAAGTAGTTGACTATATTTATCATGATATCTGTATTTATTACTGAATTTATTTCATTTTGGTAGTAGTTGTAAGTTTACAAATCTTTAATTTTTATTAATTATTGTATTTTAAAATATTGAAATGAGTGCTAGGCATTTCAAGTGGTCTCTATAAATACCTTGAAGGATAAAAGGGGAGATAATATTTGAGTTTTAAAAACAACTGTCTTTTGGAGTTCTATTGTGAGACTTTCTTCATTAAACTTTGTATCTCTTGAATGGATTTCTTAGAGTGGTGATTTTGAGAGCCTTGTATCTCTTGTAAGATTCATAGGGTGGTGAATTATTTTGTATCCCATTGTATACCTCTTGAGTTATGAGCTTTATTTTGTATTTCTTTATAACTATGTATCTCTTTGGTGGATTTCATTAAGTGGTGAGTTCGTTCAAATAGCATGTAACTCGTATTGTAACCTTTCGGGTGATGAAATTTTATATCCCTATGGAAAGCAATAAAAGTGGTGTGTTTATTTTTGCTTCTTTCATTCTCGTTGCACTTTCTTTTAACTCTTAAGCCTGTGTTAAATTCTCTCACTCAATTATCACTTAGTAAAACTTTCAAAACTTATAGAACGAGCTTATATCACCCGTTGGTGAAAAATTATATGAGAGACAAGCATAAGTGAGCCTAATAATTTCGTACATAGAGAATACTCATGCCTAAAGGTAATGAAAATAGAACCTAATAAACTCAACATAATCGTAATAGGAAATTAAAAGTTAAGAAGAAAGTTAATAAGTAGTTGACTACATTTATCATAGTAGTTATATTTACTACTAAATTTATTTCATCTTGGTAGTAATTGTAAGTTTAAAAGTCTTTAGTTTTTATTAATTATTGTACTTTGAAAAGCTGAAATGAGTATTATGCATCACAAGTGATCTCTATAAATACCTTGAGGGATAAAATGGAAGATAAGATTTGAGTTTTATGCTTTAAGGTAAGAGCCTCACCTTCACTTTAATTATTGGTGAGTCCTCCCATATACATAAATACGTCAACATACGAATGTGAAGACTCAGCAGTCCTGATAGTACCTATAGGGTTCCTTTCAATATAGTAATAAAAATAAATAGATTATCTATACCAATCTCGAAGAAAAAGTCACACATATAACAAAAAAACTCTAGAACAAATAGAGGGTGCCTACTAAATAAAAATTAAGTTTAAGTATCATAAAAAAGAAAAATTATATCATTGATAAATCTTTTTCTTCAAAACAAACATTCTTTCAAAATAAACTTTCTTATTCAAACAAGGTTTTATGTCTATCCATACTTAAAGCAAATGTTTAGATTATAACAGAAAGAAATTTATATTTCCGTAACAAGATAGATTTGGGATAAAATGTAATTAAAATTTGAAATATATACAAAACACTATATGCATAAATAATAATATATTTATTGTGATATGAGTAAAAATCTATTTATTATGATCCCAGTAAAAGTCTAAAATACTTACATCTCATCGATCATAACAAAAACTCAAGTTCTTTAATCGAACATCAAAAAACAATTTTCACATAAATATCATAGTGGAATCGAAATCTTAAGATAATTTGTTAAATTTTTTACTTATCTCATCAACTTAATCTATTAATTAGTCTCTTTAACTTGTCAAAACTGACCCTTTAATTTTATCCAAATTTCTTAGGGCTTTAAAAAGATCAAGTGCTTACAAATTTAGAATATCATAATCTTGGAATAATATAGAACTTATATAAAAATATAGGACATAAATTCTTATAACTATATTTTATCTAAATTCCAAAATCTAGAATAGATACTTGTCAGAAACTGATCTTTTATTGAATAACTCTTAATCTCAAATTTTTAAAAAATAAATCACATATCAAAATCTATCAATATTTTACCGAGTAGAAGTAGATAGGATTCTTCAAAAAAAATATTTGCATTTTAATGCAACCAAAATACTCTTATATGAATTTCGTTCTAGAACTTTCATACCCCATTATTTAGAATTCTATACTGATACTTGTATATTCCAAAATTTATAACAATTAGAAAATAGAGAATCTAACTACAAAATTTTAATATGTAATATTAAATACATAAAAAAATATCTATACCAAATTTCATAATTTTTTGAGATATTTGGCTAGTCATAATTCCATTTGTTTAGTTGTACTGTAGAAACTGGCAGATTTTAGAAACCTAAAGTCAGATTTAGAAAATGATTAAAAATTCAAATCATAGTCTTTTTAAACAAAACAAAATTCTATACGATCCTTCATATGTATATTTTAATGCATTATAAAGATATTTGCACAATTCATGATGAAAAATACAAACCAATTCTCATAATATTATGTTGTCATGAACAAAACTAGCAAATCTTTATTGATTCTTATCTTATACAATGTAATTGTGATTTCTTTAATCAATAATTCCCTAAATTTATGCTTAATAGCCCTAGAACAATAAAGTCCAAGAACAATAAAGTCAAAATCTAATCCCTTATTATTCTTAATACTTTTAATAAAATTGCTCTAAAATTAATAAATAATATCAAGAATAATTTAAAGGATTGAAAAGTTACCTCTTTAATCTCTAAATTTTCATTTGTAATCTTCTTTTAACTCTTTTTTAAAGCTTTTAAAGTTGTCTTCTTAGGGAAAAAAAAAAGGTGTATTGCATGAAAGCCTCATAAACTAACTTATTTGTAATGTAAGATTTGTTTTTAGAACACAAATGAATCTTAAATCTAGTTATATTCTAACATAAGACTTGGTGAATATTTATCCTAATAAGTCTTGAGAATTTTAATCTTAATTATATAACTCATAATTCTAGCCAACTAATAAAATAAATAAAATTCTTAAATACTTATTTTTTTTAGGTTGTTACACCTACCTACTTGTACCTAGGGCATGATGGGGGCATCTTCACCGTAACCCTGAGGAGGTCATGAGAGACTTTTTGAGCATAAGAGACCCTGATAGATTTAAAAGATACAAATTAATGTTAAGATCTAGTTACTCAAGTGATCCATCAATTACTGCTCAATAAAGAAAATCTCAAGAATCTCAAAATTGGAGTTAATCCCATACATTTTGAAATTCATCGCTACTTACAATGAGGATGGTGCATATATTTTTGGGGATAGAAAGACAAGAACTAGCTATAAAAAGATAAAGTAATCATAATCTTATGGTACGCAACTTTTTCTAAAAAAATTAGAAACTTTACACATTTCTTCCCCTCGTTTCTCAGAAAAAAGCTGAGTTAAATATCAAAGGGTTATTATTAGAAAAACCATCGGCGATACTTAACCCTGCTTCATTTTTTTATTGTAGAAACAACAAGATTATCAAACGAGGCCCGCTTTAGCACATCAATTGTTTCAAAAGCCTAATTTTATTTTTAAAAAATAAGTTTAAAATTCATTGGCCCAAGTAAGTCAATTTTATATGTCAACAATTATTATTATTATTGTTATTATTATTGTTGTTGTTGTTGTTGTTATTATTATTATTTCTCATATGAGAAAAATAGTGCTATGGTTCTCAAATATTATCTCAAAAGTTTTATCAAAATAATGTATTAAATAGTCATTAAATAATATTGCTTATCACATCAATTTAAAAAAGAAATTTTTAAATAATATTTAAGAAGCTAAATATTACTGAAAATAAGGGTTGATGAGACAAAGGTGGGGTTAAAGAGTTCCACTTTAGTTGTATTTCAATGAATTCTAATTTAAAAGAAAAAAAAAAAGCAATCATTTCAACAAGGTTAGGGGTTTATTAGATACAAAATGGAAACAGTATGTCATTACATAAATAACATAAAAGTAAAGGGAACTGAATGTTATTGTTTCCATTAAATTTTTGTTTTTTTTGTGTGAGAAAACAGAGCTATATTTGACGTCAAGTCAGTCATTTGTAAATTGTAATCCGCTAAGACAACCAGAAGAAGAAGAAAACATATAAATTCCATTGAAAATTTCGTTAACTTGCTCTATTTTTCCCTTTTATACTAGAGATCTGGTCATGGCTCCTGTTGGTCCTCGATCCGGTGACGCAATCTTCGCTAACATGGAACGCGTGGTATGTTTGATCTAATTTCTGTGTAATCTTACTAATTTTGATTCTGAAACTTGTTTTTTTTAATTGATTTTTTTTAATGTTTTGGAATTTGATTTTGTTCAGAATGCTGAGCTATTTACGTTAACTTACGGCGCGACTGTGCGCCAGTTACTGACGGATCTTGAGGAGGTTGAGGAAGTTAACAAACAGCTTGATCAAATGTACACTCGCTTTTCGCTTTCTCAGTTCAATTCATTCTGCAGTTGTCTTGAATTTTTGCAAAATTTATATCGGTCTTGAATTGTTAAGAGAAAAACAATGATAGGAGAGGAGTAATATTAAAATTTAACGCTCCTTACTAGTTTAGATGTTAAGAGAAATGTAGAGTTTGCTAAATTTCTTATATATGTTTGGTTAATTCTTTGGGAATATTGAAAAAAATAAGTTGATTCCATTTCTTCCCGAATCTTTTGACTTGTGGAGAGATTTAAAAGGTGGATTTTGAAACTTTCCTCTGCTTCTCTGAACCCCAATGAGCATTAGTTCAATGAACTTGGGGCATTACATGTCAAATATGTTGTTTCTTAACCTCAGGACTATGAATTCAACTGCTGTTAATCATGGAAAAGAAAATAGCACATAGGGTGGGAGGTGAACCGGAGTTTGTTGTCTGTAGAGCAAACTTGGTGCAAATGGGTTTGTAATGGAGTTATCAAGGCTCATGATATCATTTATTGTTAAATGGAGAACAATATGAGATTGAATTTAGAAAAGGCAGCTGCATGAGGAGTGGTCTAATTATAAAGCTAAAGCACAAATAACAAGAAGTTGAAGAAAGAGAAAGTTTGGGCCTGGATTTTATTATTTGTTTATTTATTAGGGTACAAGCCCATTTGCATTTGTTGAAGAAGTAAGAAGTAGAAATAGTGAGTGATGATTGAAGATGTTATGACAAGGTAGATTCTGGAATTCAGGTGCTTTAATTGGTTGTGACACCTATATATAATTTTTCTTTAAGTTCAGTTTCATATTGAACTGCTAAATTTTCTTGAATTCACTTCATTGCAAGAATTTACTGTAATGTCTCCTCATCTATATAGATTCTTATATGGATAACTGGTCTCTGTCTAACTGTGTTATAGTATCTGATGGAATTCACAGAATTATGATTACAAAATGTGAATTTCAGGCCATATTCATTTGAAACTTAGTTGTGTTGCAGGGGCTACAATATTGGAATTCGACTGGTTGATGAGTTTCTAGCCAAATCTAACGTCTCTAGATGTGTTGACTTCAGAGAGACAGCTGAAGTGATTGCAAAGGTCTACTTTGATTTACTTTATATAATGTAACGTAAATATTGTATTAATAATCCCTGTCTTCTTGTGGAATTTCTTCATACGCTTGCTTGTTTATAATGTGTTTTCCCTCTGATGTCCTCTTTATTAACCATGTGTAATGGATTATCACCTTTATCTAGTGGTTAAATAATATGATCTCTATAATTGTTGCCTGTCAAAATGATTTGCAATTTTCATTCTTTTAATAGTTACAGTAGCTTTATTTGACTGTAGAAAATTTGATGTTTAGTACTTGTTGATATAAGTTGAACTTGACTTATATTCTGCTTTTTCTTCTTATGAGCAATGGTGGATTAATTGAGAAGTGCTGGTGTCAAACGTAGGTGGATATGGTTCTTCTACATGCAGTGCAGCTTGAACCTGTCCTAATTTGAATAGAACCTATATTTTGCTAACTTTAGTAAAATTTTCTGGACACAATAGTGTGAGTTGAGTTAAGGCCCTTGAATGACCTCATAATTTGAACTGACTTTTGGAGTCTTTGTTACTATATAATATGTGTGTTCCTTACCTTTGTATAATAAAATTAGCATACCAATAATGGATTTTTTTTGTTCTTTTTCGTATGATTTAGACAAAGTATGATGATAGCTTATGTGATTCATTACCATACAAATTCCTCTAATATGCTATTTATTTTTTCTGTTGCTTTATAAGATTCTTAAGTTTTTGTTGTCATTTAAAATCTGTTGAATTCCTTTAGTTGGATTTGGTTTGGTCTTCAAACTAATTGAACACACTTGCAGCTTTAGACAGATCTCTAATAGTTGGGTGGTTCTTGACAGGTTTATATTTTAGTTTCTTCGCAAAGTCAACTTTTGAAAGGGAAATATATTTCTTATACTTGAGAGATAAAAAATAATTGTTGAGTCATGTTTGTTTGGTAGGAAGTTGCATGCTTTCTCAATTGTGACTTTTAAGCATAAAGAAGGTTTAAGGAATATGAACCCTGGTGAAGCTTCTATACAGGTGGGTTTTAAAATGTTCTTAGGGGTTACTGCCTCAGTAAGCAATTGGGATGCTGATGGAACATGTTGCAGCATAATTTTGGAAGATAATCCCCTGGTGGATTTCGTTGAGCTTCCTGATACATGTCAAGGTCTTTACTATTGCAACATCTTGGCTGGAGTCATTAGAGGAGCCCTGGAGATGGTGAGTGCTATTCATTTGTATTTCACAGCTTTGATATCATTTTATGAGATCTGTTCAAGTTTCTTCATTTTCTCCTGGTGCATCCTACTGACTTTAGTGCTTTTCATGCTTCCTTTAGAAATTGATTTCAGTTATTATAGATTTTTTGGCCAAGATTATATTATTGCAATGATATTGTTGATTTATTATCATAATATAATGATTTCAATGTCTTATGCCCAAGAGCTAGGACCAGAATTCGTTGCACAGCTAAGCTACAGTAATTTTGACATAATTATTGTTCACGTTAAAGCATGTGTTACTAGTGGTGAATTGAACATGTGTGACTATAAGTCCTAGATAGAAATGCAAGGTCCTGTATTTTGATATTTGTTAAGCTGCTGTTTTAAGCTTTTGTCGAAATAACAGTGAATGTTCTGAATTTCTGTAAACCACCTCTGTCACATTCTTCATTTGTGATTATAGAATTCATATGACGAAAAAGGATGTGTGCTTCTAACTGTAATAGCTTCCTATTTCTTCAGAATCTTTTCACCTGTCTTTGCTGTAAAAATATATCATATTTCTTGAGTTCCTCTCTTAGGGTCCTGATTTATATGCAAGAATTTATCTTTTTGAGAGAGGAATGAGGTTTAGTTGAGTTGAGGAATTTTTCCATTTGTTGTCCTCCATTGGTTACTTTGGAACTTCTTAGTGGTCCTGAATAGCTCAAGGAATGGTCTTCATTCTTATATTTTACTTTCATCATCTTTTGTTTGTCTACTCTCCCTTGTCATTATAGTGGTCTGAACTTTCTTCTATTTGCAGGTGTCAATGAAGACTGAAGTCACTTGGATCCGTGATGTCCTTCGAGGGGACGATGCCTATGAACTTCAAGTGAAACTTTTGAAGCAAGTTTCTGAAGAATACCCATACAAGGATGATGAGTAACCTTAAAAAGATGTGACATACAATGCTTATACTTCTTCTTGTGTCATTTATAACCTTAAAAAGATAGGCAATTCAACTTATTGTGTCATTTATAAATAGTCTTAGAAACTTTTGGTAGAATTTGCACTGTCATAGATATGCTACTTTACCCTAGTTCTGTAAGAGTTGTCTGTCAAGCTCAGTTAAGTTGATGAAATCTGCTCGGTTCAGATGTTTATTTGCATCAAGGGTTAGGATTTTGTACATCTGATCACTGTTGTATTGTTACACCATAGCTGCGCATGTTATAGTTGGATGAGTTTCAGTTGGCTTCTAAGCTAGGGTCATTTGAAATTTTGTGAAGCACGCTAGTCGTTGAGCTTCATAGTATATTTCCTAGATTATTATCTAGGATGTACTGAATGCACCAACAAAGGAAAAAAATGACGACGATGACGACGTTGAAGTCGGATAAAGATTTAAGATACAATGGATCGATTAGTGATTTATCAGCGAAAGCTTAAGGCGTTGCTACAGTGCATTCATATATTCGGTCGGGTTTGATTTGGCTTATCGCATTTGCATGAACTTAGGTCATTGTTATGGAGAATTTCTCGTGCTTCATTGGGAACGGAATTTGGGCCCGAGGCCCATTGGAGAAAAAAAGATTTGTAGCTGTATTCTCATAATACGTCGTTATTGGAGAATAGACTTCCAATGTAAACCGATCCATTTCTAACTCTTGGCGTGTTCTTGAACTTGTTCACGAGCCTATCCAGTTTAGTACGATTGTGCAAACGCTGGTGATAGCTTATTGAGTGGAGCTATTCAAACTCCTTTGTTTATATATATATTTGAGCCGTCATCAAAATATTTAGTCATCTAAAGTTTGTAATACAATCCATTAAATCCCAAATATGCTTTACCTCAAAAAGAAAACTGAACCTGGTTTATATTTCTTCGTTAACAACCACACCTTCACCGCTCTCTTATAGTCCCATTCATTCTTTTTCAAAGGAGGAGACTATTCTTCCTCTTCGCATATGAGCTAGTTAACGGGTTTAGACAAATTTTTTTTTTAAAAAAAAAAAGGGAAATAGGTGGATTAATTGATTCAAATCCCACGTAGTTTTTGAGTTGGAGAAAAGCCAAAATAATGGCATATCATATTTGAAATTTTAATTTCTAATGTAAGAACATAATTGTTGTTACTATTTAGTAGTCTACTTGATCTTTGTAGGTTTTAACTAATCATTTGACTGTATTTCTTCTTGAGAGTTGAGGCCATTGGCAAAATAGATAAGGTTCGGAGGTTTTCCCTTTTTACTCGGTCTCTAAGTTCTCAAGCTCAAAACCCAAAATCTTTAATCATGAGACTATCCGAAGACCCAAAATATCCGAGATAGCCACTCTTTAGGATTCCCCTAAGAATGTATTAATATTAAAATATTTATAATTATAAATTTATCGAGACCTATAATAATAATAATATTTATTGAGATAACTTATAAATTTAGACCTAATAAAAACCAAATTTATTTTATTAAAGAAAATTTATTCTTATTCATGGAAGGAAATTCAAACCTTATCCCTAAATTGAAAGTCAAAACTATCTACCATTCAATTAAAAATGATAAACTCTAAAATAAATTTTAAGAAAAGTAAGCTCTCCAAATATATATATACCGTGTGGATAGCTCACGGTTCAATGCTAATCTAAAGATCTTAAGATCTTAATAGCTCCAATTCAATTTGATTAAAACAAGAGTAACAACTTTATTTCCACATTTATCAATTCTCACATATCTCACCAAAATACAACTCTTTCTCTTCCTTCATCCTATTGAGCTAACTACTAAGATACAAAATTTGGTAAGATATGTGAGAATTGATGAATGTGTAACTTTCTCTCACTACCCATCTTAACCCTTTCCTTTACAAACCTCAGCATAAACAAAACAGCTTATTTGGTAATTTCCAATCTTAGTTTTAAATTGACATAAAATTAATCTACATATTTGAAAGTGCAATAATATTTATTAAAACAAACAGCTCATTTTTATTTTATTTTATGAGACTTCGATATTTGATATGTGCTAAACATATACTAGGTAAGAGATAAAAATGATAAAATAAAAATATTTGAGGACTTGGGTCTATCCGAGAGGAGGGATTGTTGGTTTGTATTTGTTCGCAAGTCAATTGTTGCTCAAAGTTTATACAGATGGTACATTTTCCTTCTGTCTCTTTCTGAAATATTACATGCACATGAAATAAATGACACCTTAATTGCTGGAATTCTTGCAATGTTAACTTAATAAAGGAGAGTATTAATTGACACTCAAACAATCAAACTCAATACCATCTTGAAGTCAAGTGATGATCATATAAGACGGAATCAAATTCATTGTAATTTTGAGATGGGTGATTTTATGTATTATGCACATTAAAATGTTATAATTTTTAAATTACATTTTAAGTTTTTTAAAAATTAAATAGATGTGTCAAATAATTATTAAATAATAAAATAATATAATTTTAAAATTATTTGTTATACTATTTTATTATTAAATAATTATTTAAAATAATAAAATTTTAAATACAGTTCAGAAAAACATAACATTATTCTATGTAATAACGTTTGATTCACGTGAGAAATGTCACGTCTTAGTACGTACAAAGAGGGACAAACAAAAACAAACAAATATATACGAAAAGGAAATATTTAAAAAAATATTACAAATACAGAATGATGAAATGAGAGATATGAAATTAGCCCATGGGCCACGGGGGGGCCTTTCTTCTGGTGGCCGACATGGCTAATCATTATACCAAAACCAAATCATTTAATTAATCAAGAAGTCGGCCGGGCCCGATGTGGATCTCCTTCTTTTCCAATAATTCTACAGCAAATTTCATGTAATTACAAACATACAATGGGCGGTCCGGCCGACATGGCTATTCAGATTTAAGTGGGACATATATATATCTTCAGATTTAATGAATCATTTAATAGACCTCGCAAAGCACATGTTCTTGTTATAAAGACTATGAACATCCTAATTCCCCTTCTTGCCACGTGTAATTTAAGAAAGAGACATTATCAACTTGAGAAAGAAGACAAAACAGGATTCAATTATATGAAATTGTCACCATCCACTCTATTATTTTCTATATTTTCCATTTGTCTTTTTATCTTTTTTTTTATATTACCCATTGCCTATATATTGTTAAAAAGTTTTTTTTTTAAATAAATAAATTATTTTTAAATTTTTTTTACTATTTCCTTAAATGTAACAAATGAGTTCTAAAGTTATAAAATAATTTTTATTATAATATATTATTTTAATATACCTCTGTTTCTTTATAAGTCAAGTTAAGAGCTATTGAAAAAGAAATACGAAAAAAAAATATTAATGTCCGTATTTAAGAGTATCTTAATCATAATAAGGGGGCAAGAACACTCGTTATTTCTACCAGAAGGCTTGGAGTAAACAGTTAAAAATATGATTATAGGGCTTACAGATAATAATAAAGTTTTGCATGAAGAGAATGATTCCATGATAAGGGTGGTTTTAGATTATATTTATAGTATATTCTTTTCATCGCCTTGTTCAGCTTTGGATTTGGAGGAAGTCACAAATTTTGTTCAGCCTAGAGTTTTTGATGTTGCTAATCAAATATTAGATGCACTGTTTGCGGTTGATAAGGTTAAAAAAAATATTGTTTTTCTAAATAATTTGTACTAAAGCACTTAGTTTGAATGGTTTTCTTATTATTATTATTATTTTTTACCAAAAGTTTTGAGAGAGATTGAGATGGATACACTAGTGTTTGTTTGAAGTTTTTAAATGATGGCTATGATCTCGGTAAGATTAACGAAACTCTTATTGTCTTGATTCTTAAATAGAATGATAGGAAGGGCTTTCTGAATATCGCTTTATTAACTTGTGCAATGTTATTTATAAGATTATTTCAAAGACATGGACTAACAGATTTTGGGTTGTATTGGAGATATTATACCTGATTCTCAAAATACTTTTATTCCTAGACAACTAATTATTGATAATGCAATCATTGGCTTTGAGTACTTTTATGCTCTTAAATAAAGATCAAAATTACAAGAGTGTTTCTTTTCCCTTAAATTGGATATGTCAAAAGCCTATGATAGGAAGGAATGGTGCTTCTTAGAGATGATAATAAGGAAACTAGGGTTTTCATCTTTTTGGTGGCAAAAGATGATGCATTGTGTCTCTTTAGTATTATTTTTTTTTTAAATAAAATTAATGGTGAGATAAAAGGTTCCCTTATCCTTTATTAGGATATTTGGTAAGGGGAACCTTTATCTTCATATCTCATTATTTTATGTAAAATAGGACTATCATCACTCCTACATTTGAAGGAACTTAATGATAAAATTAGCGGGTTTAGTGTAGACATGATGGACCACGTTTGTCACATCTTATTTTTATTTTTTTGCTGACGATAGTTAATTGTTTATTTATCAAAGTCTGAATGAGTGAATTTGAATCCATTAAGTGTTTTGTCAAAGTATGAAGTTGTATCTTAACAAATGGTTAATTTTGATAAATCAATAATATGTTTTAGTAAGTTGTGGATGCTAGAGGTTGTTGACCATATACTTAGTCTTCTTGGGGTCAAATTGGTTACTCAGCATGATCGGTATCTAGTCTTTCTAGTTATATTAGTTAATGCAGGAAGTTAATGTTTGCATAAATCATTGAAGAAAATTCAATCAAGGAAGAAAATCTAAAGAAGTAGTTCAATCCATCCTTGCCTATTCCATGAGTTTATTTCAGCTTTTAAAATCTTTTATTGTTGAACTTTATTTACTAAATGCACGATTTCGGTGGGGGGCTCAAATACAAAACAAAAATTACATTGGTGAAAGTGGGATGATTTGTGCATACATAAGGAAGCTAGGGGGTTGGAATTCAAGAATTTTGTTGTTTTTATTCAAGTTTTATGAACGAAGCAAGGTTGGAATTTTATTTGTAATCCATCTTCTTTGACAACGAGGTTCTAAAGAGTTGCTATTATCTAGAAGGTGATTTTATGCAAGCAAAAGTTAAAGCATCTTCTTCTTATCTATGGAAAAGTTTGCTATGGGGTTGTAAAATAATTGAACTTGGCTCAAGTTAGCAGAAAGATAGTCTTCTACAATTTCTATGTACTATGACTAATGGCTGCCTTGACCATATTCGTTGAAGTCACTGTTTCCCCATTTCTTACTTAAGACATATATGGTGGCTAATCTGAAGATAGCTTTAGGAGCTTGGAATATTGAGCTAGTTTGACAAAGTTTTGATAAAGAAGAGATGAGAGGTATTTTGAGTATTTCCACTTGTGTGGCTAAGGGTTGGCTTTTTGATAAAAAGGGTTAGTTCTCTGTTAAAAGTAGGTATTGGTTGGTTACATGATTGAGTTCTTTAGTATCTTCTTCATAAGTTTTTATTTTGAGGGCTGGTGGAATTTGTTATGACGGTTATAAATACCTACCAAAGTTAAAGTTTTTTTTTTGTGTGTGGAAATCTTTCAACAATTTGTTTCCAAATTAGCGAACCTTTAAAGACATGTGATTCTAATGGCGGATGCATGCCCTATTTGTTTGCAATGATAAAAATCAATGACATATGCTTTGTAGGATGTGACATTCTTTCTCACCTAATCACGTGATGCCCTCGTCACAGTTTGGTTTAAAAATCAAGAGCCAACTTGCTCATCCCCTCGGGGACATGAGGACCCACTACCTACGTAGCAATATCTATTGGGGCTCAAGACACAAGATTTTTAGGGCTCACTTGGCCTGTATTGCCTATTCCTCCAGAGCCATGAGGGACCCACATTCCATATAGCAATCTCCATTAGCACAATTTTAGAAGCCCGCATGCAAATGAGAATTTGAGTCTGCTGTGATACCAAATGTCACAGATATTTTTAGAACCATATGGCTTTAGACGCCTTACTTGCTAAGTAGTCTAGAAAACACTACATAAAAAAGAGACGAGAGACAACGCACTAAGTATTTGAGAAGAAGCGCTCTTATATTAACTAAAAGAAAATACAAGCTAATATATATTTGTACAATTGAGGATTACCCTTTTATATACTATTAGCTCTATACAATCAATAGTTAGGATCTAAGATGTTATACATTGATCTTTAAAAGATGAAAAAATATGCCACCACATATTTAAGGGAATATTCTCATTTTAAATAAAGGTCTGTGTCCCTTATAAGTGGCGGGCTTGTCCTCGATCTTCACTCAAGTCAACGAATTTTTTAAAAGCTCCGATTCGTACACTTCTGTACCAACCCACGTAGTCTCTAAGAGCATTTGTTGCATACTATATATTCGAAGAAATGCTTGATAACACTAGAGGCATGACACTTAGCTCTTTTGTTTCTGTGGAAGTTGCAGAAGCCTTGGCGGCTATACAAGGTTTGCAACTTGTAAGATAACTTAATCTAACCTAAATGAGCTTGAGCTTGACTGCATGAACATTGTAAATGCTATGACATCTGCTGAATTGTCAATGTCTAAATTGGGAATGCTAGTTCAGGATGTTCATGAACTCTTAAATTTCTTCTCTTATTCTATCATTTCATACACCCCCACAAAAACTAATAGGTTAGCTCATAAGATTGTTAGAATTGCTCTAAATGTATCTCATGAGACAATTTGGACTGCAACAGTCCCTTTTAGTTGCAACTTAATGTAATGGATGATATTCATCCGCTATCTTACTTGCTCTTTTTATATAACTCGTTCGTAAAGAAAAAAGAAAAAAGAAAAAAAAAGAAAGAAAACAAGGGAGATGCCCCTCACGATAAGAAAAAATTATATATTCTTTGTATCCGAAGATTCTACTAACACTATAACTTCCAACCTAAAAAATCAGGGTACATGCTAGCTACAATTGAATGAGGAAGTCATTTGCGATCATTGCCTTTTAAAGTTAACGTAGGAACCACACATCAATTAGTTGCTTCACTGTAGAAAAATTATGATTATTGCACCTCTTGATTGAGAAGAATGGATGCCCTAACTTCCAATAATATTTAAATTATGTAGCTAGTGTATTGTCAATTCACAATATATTGAGGTCTGACTTTTTGGCAATTAGAGAGGAGCTTTAAAAGATGACAGACTTGGAGGAATAAGAACCAATTAAATGAAAATGTTTATTGAAAGAGACCTATTCTTCTTTTCAAAACTTAAATTGAACAAAAATTTCTGGCCTTAACAAGGCTATATTCCAATTAATATTATTAGAGGTATTTCTCTTATTCCTTCGACCATTCTTTAGACGCGTGTTCTTTATTCTAGCCATAAATTCTCAATCTACAAAGTATAATTTCATCAACTCTACGAACCCTAAATTGCACAAGCGTAATTTACATACCACATATCTAAGTAGCATGCCTTTTCTTTTAAAAGCTTTTTGGTGCACGGAAGCAAAACTAATATTGTTTCCGTAGTCATGCCTCTTATATAACGTTATGTTTTAATTTTCTCTCGATCTCACATTTATATTTTTGTTCCTTATAGCATTCTAATAATTAGGTGCTTCTCCGCAAAAAGGTTTCATATGCTTCTGCTTCTTCAGTGATCTTTTGATCAAGAAATCATGAGATGGAGTTAGTGAACTTGATCACGCTAGGTACCGTCATTTCCCCATATAGGTTTAATTTCTGCTAGCAATTTGAAACCTCGAAATTTTTGCGTGCAAGGTTACTTATTATGAAACTTCTTTAAACAACCTTATTATATGACAATAGAGATAAGAATCTAATAGAGATACTTAAGATTATGGATCTAAACATGCGTGACAATAAATAGGGTGCGTTTGGGAATTGTCCTCTAATAAGAAGTGCTTCCAAGCAGAACTGTTGCTTTATCAAAACAACTTGTTTATAGCTTATAGAAAAGCATCCGATCAGTTTGTTTTTCACGAAAGCTCACGCATCTTATAAAAAAATGTGTTTTCGTCAGTGCAAAAATTTAGCAGTTTTGAAATCTTCCCTTATTATTCCCTTTTAATTTATTGCCGTGACACTGCTTGCTATGGATATTAATTTCAGATATTCTTGCTGCTTCTCCTTGAAAACATTTATGTTAATCTCTGTTATCAGCTAAGAGTTGTGCAAGGCTGACATTAGACGGAGCCATGGATGGATAGGTGAGGAAATTCGAAATATTTTTTGCATTATGAGTTATAAATTCTCCATAATAAATTGGCAACTACTGCTCTCTTAAAAAAATGGGCAATTACTTATACATAATTTGTATGTAGGGCATAAACTTTAAGGTATAAATAACATATTTCATGCATTAACCAAATCTTGAGGGTCGAGAATTTCTTATTATGGGATAACAATTAAGAAGGTTTTCTGATATTTACAAAGGTGTAATGATGGGTATTAGTTAGTTTAATCGGTAAAGTCTCTTAGATTTCAAATTGTGCTTATACTAGAGTAGTGAAGAATATAATTTAAATTTCATATAATAAAAAAAGTATATTCAATCTTTTTTAATTTATTAACAACTACCTAATTTATAATAGTCATTGATCGTATCCAATTTTGTAAATTTAATATTATTATTTTGTTAACATTATGCTAAAGTGGTTTTAAAAAAGAATTGACATTAATTAAACATAATTAATTCCTAAGAGCATATCAATTTTATGATTGTAGAAAGGTCTTGACATATACCAATCAGTTGAACCATCATTTTAGGAAAGTCAATTATCCTATGGCATGGTTTATAGCAAAATCAAGAGTACCATGTCATTATATATTATGGTGAAAAGTCATGAAAAAGACTAATTAGATCCTCTCTATCAGGTTTATATTTAGTAGCTAATAAACACAAATAATTGATAATTATGTGGTTGTGGAGACCTTGTGGCTTGTAGTAGGCGCTGCGTCAAATTTTCTTCTTTCATTTGGCCGCTCATTATCTCTTTTTAATTAACTATCATGTATAACAAAGACAATGTTACACATTCATAATTGGGATATAAAAGTTTTATCTTAAATAATGTGTCATTTAGGGGCAGAGCTCCATTTGGGCCTAGAAGGGTCATGCCCCCTCAAGCTTCAATAATTTTTTAAATTAATAATATATTTTTTGCAATTTTTATTATTTAAAATAAGTATTTTTATGATTTAACCCCTTAATTTTTATATTAATTTTTATAATTAAACTCTAACTTAATATAATTTTTAATTTTAACATTTAATCCTCCTACCTTAAATTATAATTTTGTATTGGTGTCATCAATTAGTGACCATTAATCGTTAAGTAGTTATTGACATTTTACATTTTATTAATATGATAATTACATAGTACTAATTAATAATAGATATGTCAGATATCATATTAATTAGGATATAAAATATAAAATTTATATCCAATTGTGTAAACGTAGCATTACCATGATCAAATATCTTCAATTTCTTTTTTGTGCTAATAAAATATCTTCACATGTTATGGAAAAAAGCTACAAAATTCAAGCAGAATCCAACTATATAAAATCAACTATCGAGTAATTGAATTAAGCACTAAGCATATGTTACATATGAAAAATATTGTCACGAACTTCAAAAAGCAAGAGGATTTAAAACCATAGGCATTTACATTTTTTTTATCAATAGAGAAAATTTAAAGATCCAGTTAGTGGAAAAGTTTTGTATCTTATAACAGTTACAGTGTAAGTAGATGATTGCTTAGTAAATACTCAACTGTGAAATACAAATAATATTTACAAAATATTTTAAGTGTTGTGCCTCAAAATCATCGCAGAAGATGCATATTCATATCAAATTCACCTTAACTGCTATCAAATAATCACATTTCAACCAAATTTATTAATTCTACAACCCTATAGATTTCTAACATAAAAAAATATATTCTACGGAATTGAAAAATCATCCTTAATTTATAGGAAAAAAAGCCTCATGGTTCTATAAAAGGGAAGCCTTTTTAGCAAAGAAAATTACAATTCAATATTAGATTTCTAACAAGCCTCCAGATTACTACTCGAGTGGTCGCTAAAGTTTTAAGTTCGAGAAAAAGTTGGGGGCAGGGGTTGGATATTTAGGATATCTAATTCCTGCCCAAACCCTTGTAGAACAAAAAAAAAAAAAAAGAAAAAAAATCTTAGATTGCTAACTTAAAACATTTAATCTACAGAATTGACGAACCTTCTTTATTTAATTTCCAGGGAAAAAAATCACACATTTTCTATAAATGAAAATTAATTATACAGCTCAATACTAACCAAAACATGCAGCAAAGTAAAAGGAAAATGATTTTTCACTTCATATTCTTTGTCGATTAACATTCCAATTAACCGATATATTTATATATATATATATGTAAGAATATTGACTAAAAATTATCGAAATATGATTTGGGGATCAAATCAAGTGCGTAGGGTGCGCACGGATCGAAGACGAACGTGAAAGCAGGCGAAAAAAGAAGAAGGGCGCACCAGGCGCTAGTACCGCGTTGCCCAGAACAAAACTTGAGCGTCACGGCGCCAGGAGGCCAGCGCCGCAGCGCTCAGCAAATGCGCGCCAGCGCTGCGGTGACTAGAGCCCAACGTCGCAGCGCTGGAGACGGGAAAGTATCCCGTCTCCCACTTGTTTCAGGACTCCCTAATACAACTCCCATACGTATAAGGTAAACCTAGGTCGTTCCAAAACCTATATAAAAGCTATCAATTGGCTTGTAAACACATCTTGACAATCTTTGTGATAAACAAGAGATTTTAGTGGTTCTTTGTGAGAGAAAAACCCTAGAGTGAGAGAGAGAGTTTTCTTTGTGATCTTTCTTGTAAAATGCATACTTTGTGAGTGTCTTGTGATTCATAATAAGAGAAGAGTGTGATCTTGATCCGCCGTGGACGTAGGCAAGTTGCCGAACCACATAATTCTTTGTGTGTTCTTTTTCTACCCCTTTTTCTATTTATTTCTTAGTAACTTGTTTTGTATTATTATATTGCTTGGGTGAATTTTTTGCTTGTTTGTGTGCTTCCGCTTCAACAAACTGGTATCACAGCTTTGGTTCTAAGCAGACATGGCCACACCCAAGTATGAGGTAGAGAAATTCAACGGTACGAATGACTTCAACCTAGGAAGATGAAGGTTATGACGTTATTAGTGAGCCAAAGGCTTAGTTCGGCATTAGAGGAGACTGCAGCTCCATCTAATGATGAAGAGAAGACGCCAGAGTCATCTAGAGCAGAAGCAGAAAGAATGGACATTCAAGAAAGAGCTCATAGCACAATCGTTCTGTCATTGAGCGATGAAGTACTAAGGGAAGTAGTAGGTGAGACGACGACAATAGGTCTTTGGAAGAACCTTGACTCTCTTTATATGAGGAAATCGTTGGCCAATAGATTACATATAAAGAATAAGCTGTATCAGCTGTCCATGTCAGAGGGGACACCGATGAAAGATCATATAAACGCCTTCAATAAGATCATCCTTGATCTTGAGTCTATCAATATCAAGATAGAAGATGAAGATAGAGCAATTATCCTGCTGAGTTCACTCCCTAAGAATTATGAGAGTTTTGTTGATACTCTACTCTACGGCAGAGAGAGTTTAACAATGAGTGATGTGAAATCATCATTAAACTCAAATGTATTAGAAAAGCAGACCGAAGGTAATGCAAAAAGTTTATCTGTAAGAGGAAGACTCTCATATAGAGAGGGGAAGAAAAAAGGCTCAAGGTCGAAGTCTAAGACTCCTAGGAAGTGCTATTGCTACAAGAAAGAGGGGCACTTCATAAAGGACTGTCCTGAAAAGAGAGCACAAGACAAGAAGAAAGCGGATGCTGCACTTGCCTATAATAATAGCTATGACAGCGCAGAGACACTCGTCGCTACTGATGGTATGAACTCTGAACAATGAGTTTTAGATTCTGATTGTACTTTTCACATGTGCTCGTACAAGTCTTGGTTTACAAATTTCCAGCCCATTAGTGGTGATAAGGTCTTAATGGGTAATGACATTGCATATCAGATGATGGGAATTGGTAGTGTTAAGCTTAGACTGTATGATAGGCGAGTGAGAGAGTTGACAGATGTTAGGTAAACTTGATCTCATTGGGGAATTTAGACAAGAATGGGTGTTCCATCAGGATCGACGGAAGGATTTTAAGAGTTTTGAAAGGTTCCATGGTGGTGATGAGAGGAGAGAAGCGCAAAGGTGTTTATGTGATTAAAGGTGAAGTCGTGAGCGGTTTTGTACTATTCTCTGTAGATGATGAGAGTATACAAACTAAGTTGTGGCATCTTAGACTGGCACACCTAGGCGAGAGAAACCTAAAAGAGTTATATAGTTAAAAGGCCTTTGGAGAGGATAAGTTCCAGCCCTTAGAGTTTTGTGAGCATTGTGTGCTAGGGAAAGCACATAGAGTGAGGTTCAGTACCGGCGAGCACAAGACTAAGGGGACTCTTAACTACATACACTCGGATCTTTAGGGACTAGCTCAGACAACTACTCGTGGTGGTGCCAGGTATTTTCTCAGCTTGATTGATGATTATTCGAGGAAGCTGTGGGTCTATGTGTTGAAGAGAAAGGATCAAGTATTTGATGTGTTCAAGACTTGGAAGGCTCTTGTTGAGAATCAGACTGGCAAAAGAGTAAAGAGGTTGAGAACTGACAATGGCCTAGAGTTTTACAATAGAGAGTTTGATGGGTTTTGTGCCAAACATGAGATTGCAAGGCATAGAACAGTAACATTAACACCGCAGCAGAATGGGGTAGCTGAGAGGATGAACAGGACCCTACTTGAAAGGGTTAGATGCATGCTTACCAATGCGAAGATGTCCAAGATATTCTGGGGAGAAGCTGTAGTAACTGCAGCTTACTTGATTAATAGAAGTCCATCCTCAGCAATTGACTTCAAGACGCCAGAAGAGAAATGGTCTAGCAATCCTCCGAAGTATGACCACCTCAGAATATTTAGTTGTTGTTCCTTTGTACATGTTAAAGAGGGGAAGTTGGAACCTAGAGCTATCAAATGGGTATTCATAGGATATCCCGAAGGAGTGAAAGGATACAAGGTGTGGTGTAAAGACTTAACACCACCAAGAAGTATCATAAGCCGTGATGTGACGTTCGATGAGATGACGATGCTGAAAACCTCCCAAAAAAATGAGAAAGAAGAACTTGTGACCAAGGAAGACTCAGCACCCAAGTCAATAGAAGTTGAAGTAGCGCCTGAAAATGGATATGATATGCCCCCAGATCAACACTTCAACAAGGAGATCTTTGAAGGTGAACCAAAAACACCGGCGAGTTCCTCCAAGTCCACCCAAAAGAAGACTAAAACTCATGAGTTGGAACTTGAAGAGTACCAGCTTACTAGAGACAGGTTAAAAAGAATGATCAACCCACCAGTCAGGTATGCACAAGCAGACTTAGTTGCTCATGCTTTTAATTCTGCTTACACTCTTGATTATGATGAGCCTAGGACATATGGTGAGGCTATGAAAATTAAAAACAAGAAAGAATGGCAGCAGGTCATGAAAGAAGAAATTTGTTCTTTTAGGAAGAATAATACCTGGAAGTTGGTGGAGAGACCTCAAAAGAAGCTAGTCGGGTGCAAGTGGGTGTATAAGGTGAAGGAGGGGATACCGGGGATTGAGCCTACAAGATTCAAGGCTAGGTTAGTAGCACAAGGTTTTACTCAGAGAGAGGGAGTCAATTTTCATAAGAAATTCTCTCCAGTTGTTAAGCACACATCTATTAGGATTTTGTTAGCCATGTGTGCAAAATTTGATTTACATTTAGAGCAGATGCATGTAAAGACAGCTTTTCTACATGGAGAGCTTGAAGAAACGATATACATGGTACAACCGCAAGGGTTCGAGGAGCCCGAAAAAGAAGATCATGCTTGTTTGCTAAAGAAGTCATTGTACGGGTTAAAACAATCACCTAGACAGTGGTATAGGAGATTTGATGAGTTTATGATGGCTTGTGGTTTTAGTAGGAACAAGTATGACGGATGCGTATACTTCAAGAACATAAGTTGTGGGATGATGTATTTGCTTCTATACGTCGATGATATGTTGATTGCGTGCAAAAACATGGAAGAAATATAAAAACTCAAGAAGCAGTTGAGTGACGAGTTTGAAATGAAGGATTTGGGAGTAGCGAAGAGAATTTTGGGTATGTATATTGTGAGGGAAAGAAGAGATGTTATCTTCTTGTCATAACAGCGATATATAGTCAACATTTTAGAGAAGTTTGGTATGTCAAACGCGAAGGCTGTCTCTACTCCTTTGGCCATGCATTTCAGACTTTCAACAGCACAGTCGCCGACATCCGGTGAGGAGAAACTGCAGATGAGCAAAGTACCGTATGCAAGCGCTGCGGGAAGCATCATGTAAGCAATGGTTTGCACAAGACCAGACATAGCACAGGCTGTGAGTGTGGTGAGTAGATACATGGTGAATCCGGGAAAAGATCACTGGCTTGCAGTAAAGTGGATTCTGAGATATCTCAAGGGAACGTCGAATCACGGGTTAATGTATAAGAGGGATGAGGACAACAATAAAATTGTAAGAGGGTACATAGACTCAGATTATGTAGGTGATCTTGACAAGAGAAAATCGTTGACGGGCTACGTATTCACAGTGTTTGGGTGTAGTGTGTGTTAGAGATCAGTTCTACAACACATGGTTACACTATCTATCACAGAGGCAGAGTACATAACTGTTGGTGAAGCTATCAAGGAGGCCGTGCGGTTAAAAGGCATATGCGCAGAGGTATTGGCTAGTGAAGATGTGAACACCGGTGTGCATTTTGATAGCCAGAGTGCCATACACATAAGCAAGCATCAAGTGTTCCACGAGAGGTCGAAACACATTGATGTGAGGCTTCATTACATTCATGAGATTGTCTAAAGTGGTGAAGTTAGTCTAACAAAGATAGCGTCATCTAAAAACACTGCTGATATATTGACTAAGCCATTACCCTCGGTTAAGTTCGTCCTATGCAAGGACTTAACCGGAGTCACTACTTTGTGAGGGTGATCGAAGATGCGAAAATGTGAGATCGAGTTACTTTGTGGATGATTTTAAATCAATGAGGGGATTTGTAAGAATATTGATTAAAAATCATCGGAATATGATTTGGGGATCAAGCCAAGTGCGTAAGGTGCGCACAGATCGAAGACGGACGTGAAACGAGGTGAAAAATGAAGAAGGGCGCACCAGGCGCCAGTGCCGCGGCGACCAAGCGTGGACGCTGTAGTGTCCAGAATAGAACCTGAGCGCCGCAGCGCTCAGCAAATGCTCGCCAGCACCGCGGCAACGAGAGCCCAGCGCCGCAGCGCTGGAGACGGGAACAGTATCTCAAAATAAGGAAACTTCCTTATTTCTTCTCCCTCTTGCTCCAGGACTCCCTAATACGACTCCCACACGTATAAGGTAAACCTAGGTCTTTCCAAAACCTATATAAAGGCTATCAATTGGCTTGTAAACACATATTGACAATCTTTGTGATAAACAAGAGATCTTAGTGGTTTTTTGTGAAAGAAAATCCCTAGAGTGAGAGAGAGAGTTTTCTTTGTGATCTTTCTTGTAAAAGGCATATTTTGTGAGTGCCTTGTGATTCATAATAAGAGAAGAGTGTGATCTTGATCCGTCGTGAACGTAGGTAAGTTGTTGAACCACGTAATTTTTTGTGTGTTCTTCTTCTACCCCTTTCTCTATTTATTTCTTAATAACTTATTTTGCATTATTATATTACTTGAATGAATTTTTTATTTATTTACATGCTTTCGCTTCAACAATATATATATATATATATACACACACAATTTCATCTTAGGTAATCTTCTCTTGGATTTGAGAACTAAGTTCCAAGGCATTTCACTTTCTCCATTTCTATTGATATCGAACCTCCATTTGAAGAAACTTATCCGACCTTCTTCCAGAACTCTTCTGTGAAAGCAAAGGACGAGACACTTTTTGCAGTGGAGTGTGAACTTCCTCTGATCGATCTTGCTCGTCTAAATTTCCAGAAGTTAGACAAATACAATCCCTTGAGTTTCCCAGATTTCGAGAAATGCATAAAAGAGATGGCTGAAGCTGCTTCTGAATGGGGTTTCTTTCAAATTGTGAATCATGGGATCCTTCAGGAAGTTCTCGACAGTATGCGAAGTGAGCAGGTGAGAATTTTTCATCAGTCCTTCTGCAAAAAGTCAGCAGAGAATTTTATGAATTTATCAGCTGGTAGTTATCGCTGGGGAAGCCCTCGAGCTACTTGTTTGAGGCAATTTTCATGGTCAGAAGCCTTTCACATTCCTCGTGTTGATATTTCAAAACTGGATGAATGCAAAAGCCCCAGGTACCAGCATTACTCATTCATAATTACTGTAATTTTTTTTATTTATTTCTTATCTTCCTCAGATTAAATGTTCATTTAAGAGCCTAAAGAGTTAATTACATAGATTAATAATGGGAAGGGGAATTGCCAGTTTAGTGTGTAAAATTTGGTTGGATTACTCAATTATTTTTTTAAAACTATTTTTGTTAGTTTTACTATTGAAAAAGAATTTTTTGAGGGTAGTAAATACTATGTTTGATCATGAGAAATGTTCTTTTAATTGATCAAATTTATTTTACTGCCATAAAAAAATGCACTTTTTCAATGAACAAAAACTAACTAAAATATTTTAAAATATAAGTACTAACTAAATAATTCAACTAAACTTCAAAAATTAGATTAATAATTTTTTTAATGAAAAATTTGATTGAAAACAAACCAAAATTTTATAGCAATGAAAACAAATTTCGAGATTTACTTTATTGATTTTATTTTTCTATATGTGTTCTCACTTTCAACTATTATTTAATATTTAATATGAATGCAAAATTTACTGCGTATCCTTAATTACTGCCAATTATTGACTGTATATACCCAAATCATAAATAATTTATTTTATAAAACATGATTTATATTTGTACTTCCATAGATATAAAAATGCTTACAAATATTTACACGGTAAGAGAGTAGGGGTGGGCATTTTCAGTTCGGTTCGGTTTTTGAGGAGAATCGAAAACCGAACCGAACAGTTCGGTTTTTGTAGAGTAAAACCGAAAATCGAACCGTGGGTAGATGAAACCGAACCGAACCGAACCGGGTCGGTTCGGTTCGGCTCGGTTCCTCGGTTTTGTTCTCGGGTCGGATATCGGTTCAGTTGGCGGGTCGGATTTTGGTTCGGATCAAATTTTAAACTCTGTTTTTCTGAATTTTTTTGGGCTTTTTAAATTTTTTTTAATTGGGCTCCATTAAAATCAATTTCTTCACTTTTATTGGGCCATTTAGTTAACAAATCCTCTTTTTAAATACTATATTAAGCCCACTAGAAAAAATCTCATAAAAAATGATATATATTACACAAATAAAAATAAAAACAACTTAAATTAAAAGCAATTATAATTATACTTTAACTTAACAATTATAATTTATAACATACAAATACAATTATATAATATAACAACACATAATTTATAACATAACCAAATAACAATAAAATATAACAATATAAAGTTAAAATTAAAATTTAAAACCTTAAATTAAAAGTAAAATGTCAATATAACATAAAAATAAAAAAACTCGAAAGGTTAATAATTAATGTCTATAAAAATCCATAAAAAGAGGAGACCGTGGTCGTCGAACGTGGACAGCACAGCAGTGAACGGCAGTGTGGACAGCGGCTGGGACGGCGGAGTGGATGCGGACCCGAGCGGTGAGACCGTGGTCGTCGAACGTGGACAGCACAGCAGTGAACGGCAGCATGGACAGCGGCTGGGACGGCGGCGTGGATGCGGACCCGAGCGGTGAGATCGTGGTCGTCGAACGTGGACAGCACAGCAGTGAACGGCAGCGTGGACAGCGGCGTGGATGCGGACCCGAGTGGTGAGACCGTGGTCGTCGAACGTGGACAGCACAGCAGTGAACGGCAGTGTGGACAGCGGCTGGGATGGCGGCGTGGATGCGGACCCGAGCGGTGAGACCGTGGTCGTCGAACGTGGACAGCACAGCAGTGAACGGCAGCGTGGACAGCGGCTTGGAGGGCGGCGTGGACAGTGGCTTGGACGGCGGCGTGGTCGTCGAAGGTCGCCGGTGTGGTTGACAAAAACAGCAACGTGGATGCCGGTGTGGAGTCGTGGACGGCGACCGGTGAAGCAGAGGCCGAGCCGCCGAGAGACGAGAGACGAGAGACGAGAGAATGAAATGATTTACAATTTGAATTTTGGAGAATTGAAATTTGAGAGTAGGGTTTACTGTTTAGCCCTTATATATTATAGAGAATAGATTTAGTGCAACCATGATCATTATAATAGTTTACATCTTCTAATCAAAATATGCCACGTGGCATTTAAAAATTTTTTTTAAATAAATTTTGGTTAACCGGTTCGGTTCTCGGTTTTTTGATTAGGAACCGAGAACCGAACCAAAAATTCGATTTTCTATTTGTTAAAAACCGAAAACCGAACCGATTCAAAGTAAACCAAACCGAACCGAACCAGTTCGATTCGGTTCACTCGGTTCGGTTCGATTTTTAGTTTTTATGCCCACCCCTATAAGAGAGTGGCCACTAATGTATTGAATTCACTTAATTAATCAAATTGACCTCAGTTAAATTCTATTTTAAATTTAAGATCTTTATTACTTTTTAAGAACTGATTGATTTGATTCAATTTGGTTAAAAAATTTTAGAAAAGATTAAAATAAAAAAAAAAACAAAAATTGAGAACTGTAGAACGTTCTATCTAAACTTGGTTCTAAACGACCTTAAACTGCAAATTCCCAACACCCTAGTAAGAAGTGTATTGGACTAATCAATTCATCTAACCGGAAAAAAAATGCTTATATAGAATATTCTTTTAATGTTTGTTATACGAAGAAATTAATTATACAGTACCATATAGTATTTGTATTAATAACATAATAATAAAAGGTTAACAATATATTTACCTTTACTTTAATAAAGGTGACGAGTTTGAATTCTTCCTTCCTTGTGTTAAAATAAAAAAAAATTATACAGCCCCATATAGACTCATGTTATACGAACAAATTAACAGGCAAAATGTGAAATTAAGCTTGAATACTACATACGTTGAATTTTCCATATGAGACATAAAACTTAAACCTAGAGGGGACACACATAGCCCTTGACATTTCACTTCACATCTTTTCAAAATTCTATGTGGCGGGTACTTCTATTTTTTTTTTCAAAACTTGTCTGAAAGCCATATCACATACGTAGATCGATTCATGTGATGATCTAAACTTCTAGGCACTTCATGACTAGGAGGTACAAAGATATTTGAGGTTCAGTTTCTATACCATGAAAGCAGATCTTGATAAGATTCTTGAAACAGCTGACAGATTTTCATAACCCGCAATATCATTTTCATAATACATAACAACGTACTCGAATCATCACAGTAAATGGGTAATAATATATGAATGATAACATAAAGTGGTTTGGTACGAATGTTAAAAGTTTGGAGAAAAGCATGTTACATTTGACACTCCTAAAATTATTCTTTCATTTGACACCATGGTCCTCGATAAAATGTAAAATTCTGAGTCTACATCTAGTTTATGGATTGTATAAAGTAATCCCACAGTAGATTACATGTAAGAATTATTCTTTGTGTTTGCTCCTGGATCCCTAGTACGAAATCATGGAAATATTGATTTGAATAATTTGAAGTATTATTTCAATTTTGTATATCTATGATGTATTAAACTAAGATCTTATTTCCTTCGTATTTCACCATCTTCTTTCAGATCAAGTATTGGATTGTTCGCAACAAAAGCAGCTAATATAGCTAAAAAATTAGCTGAGTATTTAGCGCAGTACCTGATGATCAAATCATCTTATTTTCGAGATAATTGCCCTCCAAGCTCCAGTTTTCTTCGGCTGAATAGATATCCCCCATGCTCGTTAACATTCGAGGTTTATGGACTGATGCCCCATACTGATAGTGATTTTCTCACCATTTTATATCAAGACCAAGTGGGAGGGTTGCAGCTGAAGAAAGATGGACGTTGGCTTAGGGTTAAACCGAATCCAGAAGTTCTAATTGTCAATATTGGTGACTTATTCCAGGTAATATGTTTATAATTTAGCACTTGAAACAACGTTAAAACCATTTCATCTACTTTCAAATATGATTTATAATTTAACAAAGTATTATATATGAGCTAGGGCAGGCATTCAGCAATGGAGTCTATAAGAGAATTGAACACCGAGTTGTTGCCAATTCACAAGTTGAAAGATTTTCTGTGGCATATTTTTATTGCCCCTGTTATGATGCTGTGATTGAGAGCTGCAGCAAGACAACAATTTATCGAAAATTCAGTTTTAGAGAGTACAAACAGCAAATTCAAAAGGACGTTCGGGCTTTCGGCGAGAAAGTAGGGCTCTCAAGGTTTCTCTTATGAGAAGAAAGCATTCACATTATTTGAACAAATTTTTAGACCAAAAAAATATGAGTTTGGTCAATCTGTATTTCATTTTTGAGTCTGGGTTATTTTAATTTAATCAGGATTTCATTTATCATGTATGTACTACGCAAAGGGCATATTTATTCTGCTAGTGCATGCGATTACATACATATATATGTGTGTTTAATTTAATGGGTTTAACTGTATAATTTACAATTGGAGCAGCTTTGATTAACGAAATTACATATAAAGAGAAACTACTAGATGAGTGAAATTGATGAACGACTGGATTGATCGAAACCCTAATTTGAAGAATTTTTGTTGCGTTTGCTATTTCGTTTCTCGGGATTAATAAATCAAAAGGAAGTGGATTGTGATGTAGCTCGGTCTGGACCGACCATGCAGCTGCTAAGAGTAGGCTTCACTGTTTGATAATTACTAGTTGCACTTATTTATTTTTAGGGTATGTTTATAACTTTATACTTCCGCTTCATTTTAAAAATATATCGAACCCTCCCATCTTTTGGCAAGTGTTACCAAGGAGGACGTGAAGGGGGAGAATGTAGACTTTGATTCACATGTATTGACGATGAAGAGCCATCACAATTCAGAACATGTGACGAGTGTTATCAAATGTCAGTTTGTGTAGTGGGTGGTGACTTGATATCGTGCTTTCAAATTAATAACAAGTATTGAAGGAAAGGAATAGTTTTTGGAGAGTACTAGGAAGGATGTTAAGCCAATAAATAAACAAAGAGAGAATAATGGGAGCAGCAATTAGTGGTTAAATTAGCAGTTACAATCTCTTATGATGCTAATTATTGCTATAATTTTAGGAATTGCTTTGTTGACCTTTTCTTTGGCATATTGCTTTGTTGACTCAATCTTAAGAACTTATGAAACATTATTTCCCTTTTATTAGATTGTTATCGTTGGTATTTTTAAATCAAATTTTTTATTAATATATATATATATATATATATACAAACAAGTATTTAACTATACCCTCTCATATTCAAATTTTTATCTTATTTTTTTTTATTAATATAGAGTTAGTAGTTGACAAAAAATAAAATTGCACATAACTAAAATAATGGAGCCACTTCTTAAAAAGGGAGCCTTTTCTTAAAAGAAAATAAGGCTCTAAGCAACTGCTTAAGTTGTTTAAGGAAAAAGCCGCTATTGATGTATGCTATATAACAGATCTATTTCTCCTGCATGCAGACTTAGCATAATTCATATATGCTAAAAACCGGTAGAACTACTAATCACTTTATACATAATTGTTATATATATAATGCAATATTGTTAAATTCAAAGTTGATTGATAACATGATATATTGTGCGTGGAAGATTATTACTAATGTGACGTAACACAGTAAGAATGTGATGTTATATGTAATGACAAGCCATATCACCAATATGATCGGTTTAATATATGGACCCTGACCAATATCTAACCACCTGTAACATTAATTTTTCCTAGGTCCTAGTACGATGGCGTACGACCGTAGTTATGGATAAGTTACGAACTTGATTTTTGTTCTTGTTTTTATGTTGCCGACTATGGTAAAGGACAAATCGACCAGTTGTCCAGTGGGCGCAAGCACTATGCATATATCATTAAAACTTGAAAAGGAAAGAACGTCCACCCTTTTCACTGTAGGTGGTCAAGTACTTCAAATTAGCACTTAACTATCCATCCTTTGTAGCCATATGCTTTCTTCCAACCTTCGTATAGTGCCATGAAATGACTCTGGATAAGTTCTTAGTTTCCTTGTTTCTCTCTTCTTCTAAGGATTCGTTTGATATAATAGTGATTGTAATTTTGTTTTTTCAAAAGTTTAAATAGAGTTAAAAAAAATTTATCCACTGAATACCAAAGTTTACTCTTATTTTTATTTAAACTTGGGATGCAAGACTATGGTGTAACTGGAATTATTGATTCAGAGAATCCTCTAACACACTTTGTGTTTTTTTTCATATTGCGTTCCCACAAACTTTGAAGTTACTATTAAAGAACAAAAATGGCAAAAAGTCCTGGATGAAAAAAAATTGCATCTATCAAAAGGAACGGCACATAGAGCTGGTAGATCTTCTAAAAGGGCAAAAGATGGTTGGTGTCAAGTGGGTTTACAAAAGTAAGTTGAAGGAGAATGGTGAAATTGACAAGTACAATGCTCACACGGTTATAAATAAGAGTTTGCTGTGGATTATAAAGAGGTTTTTGCTGATGTTACAAGACATGAAATAATCAAATTGGTTATAACATTAGCTACTTAAAACTCATGACCCATCTTCTAGGTAAATGTGAAGTCGGCATTCTAGCATGGGGATTTAAAAGAACAGCTATATATTAATCAACCTCCTGCATATGTGAGAATTGATAGTGACCATAAAGTTTAAAACTCAAAAAAGCTTTAGATGGATTAAAATAAGCACTTAGAGTTTTGTATAATTGTATAAATATTTTAAAAAAATGTCTATAAGAGCATACACACAAAAATTGAAGATAGAGGAAGAATTAATGCTGAATGTAAGCTTATATGCAGATGATTTTATTTATACTGGAAATGACAGTGCCAGCTTGAAAGTTTTAAGAACTCCATGATGTTGGAGTTTAATATGCCTGATCTTGAAAAGTTGTATTTTTTTTTCTAGAAGTAGTGTAAACTGCTGCTAGAATTGTTGTCAACAAAATATACCCACGAATGTTTAGATAGGCTTTAGATGAAGAATTACAACCCTGTGACGACTCTAGTTGAGAAAGGCTTGAAACTTGTGAAGTATTGACAGGACCCGACCCGACCTCTCTTCGAGAATCGAGACAGATCCTGCGATGACATGTGACTAACATACTCTTTACTCATACATATAATACAATGAGGCTACCTGCCCCAACAAAAAGTGTACACATATGCTCCACTATACAAAACATATACAAATACACAGACTGAGACACTTATGCAACTATGCACGTTGGCCCAACCTCAAAATGTGATGACTGTATCACACTGCACAAATTCCTGTGACAACCTGAGAAAAATAGAAAAAATAGGAAAAAGGGTGAGCTTGTGGCTCAGTGAGTGGACATAATCTGAAAATATTATATACTTTATATGTATTGTACACGTATAGATCTGTATGATAAAATAATCATAAAACTGTATACTGAGTAATCAATAAACTTGTACTGAAAATATGAACTGTCATAAAATCTGTGCTGAAATTAAAATCATAACATAATACTGGAATCTGAAAGCGCAAACTATCATAAAATCTATTATCAAGCTGAATATATGTAACATAACTCTGAAAATATGTACTACATATATATACTGAAAACCACACCAAACTTGTACTCGGGGAAAATCTGGTCTAACCTGGCGGAGTAACTCACGCACAGGCAGAGCGGGGGATCTAAGTTGGTCTAACCCGGCGGAATGTTACATCGCTCGGGCAGAGCAAACTAAACTGGTCTAACGCATGCGCAGAGCAATCACATTAAAGGGGAGGGTACGCATATGGTGGTTCAAAAACTATTACAATATAATATCATAACCATAATTATTCTGAAATAAGTATTTATGTACTGAACATAATTATAAACTGTACTATAATAAATTCTAAAATATTTCTGAATATACTAAATAATATAAATATTTTTCTGTCTAAAATAAATCATAATTAAATCTGATAACGCGCAATTAAATCATAATTAGCTGTATTAAAAACATATAAAATATATATAGTTATCCACTCACAAAAGTGCGCTAATCCTGAGCTGGGTCTGGATTCTGAGATCTACCCGCTATCGGCACACCTCCTATATCATAGGGTGTAAAAATACATCATTAGTATCGATATGTATTATAAATATTAAAATCTAAATATTCTAATATCGTAAAACTATTACCCGCTAAACCACTGGGTATAATTCTGACTACCCAACTAATTTCCTAAAATTTCCTATTTTCTTTCTTTTTCTTTTCTTTTCCTTCTTTTTCTTTCTCTTTCTCTTTTTCCTTCCCGTCTCTTCCTTTCCCTTTCTTTTTCTTTTTCCTTTTCTTCTTCTTTTCTTTTTCTTCTTTCTTTTCTTTTCTCTTTTCTTCCTTCTCTCGGCTTTCTCTTCTTTCTTTTCCCATTTTTCTTTTTCTTTCTCAGTTTCAACTTTCTTCTTCTTAACCCAAAAAAACAAACAATATGTTTAATATATATACGGCGGCCACCGCTTTAACTTCTTCTCTCTCTCTCTTTTCTTTTTTTTTTTTTGCCACCAAGATTTATATATATACTACACGTGTGTTACAATTCCTCCCTCATAAAAATTTCATCCTCGAAATTCGTATACCTCTCTGAAACAAATGAGGATACTGAACTCTCATCTGATCCTCTCCTTCCCATGTAGCCTCTTCCACTGCATGATTCCTCCATAGGACTTTAATTAGCGGTATAGTCTTATTACGTAGTAGTTGTTGGCGATAATCCATTATCTGAACAGGTTCCTCATCATAAGTCAAGTCTGTCCTCAACTGAACTGGCTGAGTATCTAGAATGTAAGAAGGGTCAGGTATATACTTTTGCAACATAGAAACATGAAACACATCATGTATGCGTGACAACTCAGGTGGTAATGCTAAGCGGTACGCAACCACACCAACCCTTTCTAGAATCTCATATGGCCCAATATATCTAGGACTTAGTTTTTCCTGTTTCCCAAAACGAAGCACACCCTTCCATGGTGAGATCCGTAAAAAGACTCTGTCTCCTACTGCAAACTCTAACTGTCTACGGCGTTTATCTGCATAACTCTTCTGTCTATCTTGAGCTGCCTTGAGTCTGTCTCTGATAATACTGATCTTCTCACTAGTGGCTTGAATAATCTCTAGACCCAACAATTTTCTTTCTCCAACTTCATCCCAACAAATCGGAGTTCTGCATTTTCTTCCGTATAAAGTCTCATACGGTGCCATCTGAATGCTAGACTGATAACTATTATTATATGCAAACTCCATCAATGGTAAATAATCATCCCAATTACCCTTAAGCTGCAACATACAAGCTCTGAGCATATCCTCTAAAATCTGTATAGTTCTCTCCGACTGCCCATCTGTCTGAGGATGAAAAGCTGTACTAAAGTTTAGCTTAGTGCCTAAGGCCTTCTGTAAGCTATGCCAGAATCTAGAAGTGAATCAAGAGTCTCTATCTGATACAATGGACACTGGAGCCCCATGTAACCGTACAATCTCACTCACATACAAATGAGCCAGCCTAACTAATGAGTATGAAATCTTATAAGGCAAGAAATGAGCAGACTTTGTGAGTCGATCAACAATCACCTAAATACTATCATGACCCCTTCGTGTACGAGGAAGCCCAACAACAAAGTTCATGGTGATATGTTCCCACTTCCATTCAGGAACTAGAAGTAGTTGAGATAATCCTGCTGGCCTCTGATGTTCTGCCTTAACCTGCTGACAAATCAGGCAGTGAGATACAAACTCTGCAATCTCTCTTTTCATACCTTGCCACCAGTAATGTTCTCTCAGAGTACGATACATTTTAGTGCTACCAGGATGCATAGCATAAGTTGAGCTGTGAGCCTCTTCTAAAATCTGCTTCTTTAACTCTGAGTTATTCGGAACATAAAGCCTGTTACCCATAACTAATGTCCCATCAGCTTTCAACGTTAAATCAGTTTGCATTCCATTCTTTACTTCTTGCTTAAGTTTAATTAACTTAGGATCCTGATCTTGCATCTCTCGAATCTGATCAATCAACATAGGCTTAACTTGAAAATGTGCTAGAAGGACTCCAGATTTGGCTACAGACAATTCAACCCCCATAGATCTTAATTCAACTAACAATGGAAGATAAGTCACTTTCAAATAAGTAATGGAGCTAGAAGACTTCCTGCTGAGTGCATCTGCTACCACATTCGCCTTACCTGGATGATAGTCAATCGTACAGTCATAATCTTTTATTAACTCTAACCATCTCCGTTGTCTCAGATTCAAATCTTTCTGTGTGAACAAATACTTCAACTTTTTATGATCAGTGAAGATTTGACATGTAACACCATATAGATAATGTCTCCAAATCTGCAAGGCGAATACTACTGCTGCTAATTCTAAATCATGGGTTGGATAATTCAACTCATGCTTCTTAAGCTGCCTAGAAGCATAAGCTATCACCTTACCATGCTGCATTAATACACAACCTAATCCTTGTCTAGAAGCATCACTGTAAATTATAAATCCTTCAGTGCCAGATGGAAGAGTGAGAACAGGAGTTGAAGTCAATCTCTTTTTAAGCTCTTGGAAGCTATCTTCACATTCATCAGTCCACACAAACTTTACATTTTTTCTGGTCAACTTTGTAAGCGGTGCAGCAATCTTAGAAAAGTCTTTAACAAATCTTCGATAATAACCTGCTAGACCGAGAAAACTTCTAATTTCTGTCACACTAGCTGGTCGCTCCCAATTTACTACAGCTTCAATTTTCTGAGGATCCACATAAATTCCATCTGCTAAGATCACATGGCCCAGAAATGCAACTTTATCTAGCCAAAACTGACATTTGCTGAACTTGGCATATAACTGTTTATTTCTCAAAATCTGTAGCACTATCTTCAAATGCTCTACATGCTTCTCTGTACTCCGTGAATACACAAGAATATCATCAATAAAAACTATAACAAATCGATCAAGATAGGGACGAAATACCCTATTTATAAGGTCCATGAATGCAGCTGGAGCATTAGTTAGCCCAAATGGCATTACTAAAAACTCATAATGCCCATATCGAGTTCTAAAAGCAGTCTTAGCCATATCAGTATCTCTGATCTTTAACTGATGATACCCTGATCGTAGATCGATCTTTGAGAAAATCTTTGCACCCTGTAACTGATCAAATAAATCATCAATGCGAGGGAGTGGATACTTGTTGCGTATAGTGACTTTATTAAGCTCCCGATAATCAATACATAGCTTCAAAGTTCCATCCTTCTTTTTAACAAACAATACTGGTGCTTCCCATTGTGATACACTAGGTCTGATGAAACCCTTATCTACCAATTCTTGTAACTGAGTCTTCAATTCTTTTAACTCTGAGGGGGCCATTCTGTATGGTGCTTTGGAGATAGGAGTTATGTCTGGAACCAAATCAATACCAAAATCAATCTCTCTATCTGGTGGTAAACCTGAAAGATCTTCAGGAAATACATCTGGAAAATCTCTTACCACTGGAATATCTTCTAATGTAACCCCATTGACTCTGGTATCAATAACATGTGCCAAATAAGCTGAACATCGTTTCCTGAGTAACCGTTTAGCTGTCATAGCAGATATAACACATGATGGAAGAACTCGTCGCTCTCCACAAAAAATAATATCAGGCTCTCCGTGTCTTCTGAATATAACTTCCTTTTGAAAACAGTCTACAGTAGCATGGTGATTAGCTAACCAGGCCATCCCAAGTATTGCATCAAAATCATGTATAGCAAGAGGAATTAAATCTGCTACCATCTCACTACTACCCACTTTGATAACACAACCCCGAAATACATTCTCAGCCAATAATGATTCTCCAACTGGTGTGGCTACCACCAAACTACAATTTAGGGGTTTTAACATTCTATCTGCATGCACAGCAAAGATACAGGAAATAAAAGAATGCGTAGAGCCCGGATCAATTAAAATATGGGCCTCTCGGCCAAAAATAGTCAGCATACCTGTAACAACATCTGGGGTAGCCTGTGCCTCTTGCTGAGTCAAAGCAAATACACGTGCCTGGCTACGAGGTCGACCTGGTTGACCCCTCTGTGGATCTCTACTAACTCCTAAAGCTCTAGGTTGTACACCAGTACTAGAGATAGGCTCTCCTGTCTGAGATCCTCCAGGTCTCTGAATATTGCCACTGCCACCTTGAAAACCCTGAGAAGCTGTACTCTGTACTAAGTTGCTACTCTGAAGAAAATGAGGGCAATCTCTCCTCAAGTGTCCAACTTGTCCGCAATGGTAGCAACCTCTAAAACCTCTCAGACACTGTCCCTCATGACTCCTCCCACACATGGAACACTGAGGGTACCTTTTTATGCTTGCACTACTACTTAACTGGCTACCACCTCGGGGCCTCTGACTCCCTATGTTGCTTCTAACAGATGGAGGCACAAAACTCTGACTAGAACTCTGTCTCTGTCCTCCTGATAGCATAGGGCTCTGACCATACCGTTGTCTACCAGAATACCTGCATGGGATGCTCTACTGCTACTTGATCCACTAACTGACCAACTATGGCCTGGTTTCTGCTTGAATGACTGGGCTCTGCGTGCCTCTACTAGGCTTCTCTCAACTCTCATTGCAGCCCCTACCAACTCACTAAAATCAATGTGCCCCATAGCTATAATTATTGTCCTGATATTGCCTCTAAGGCCCTGTTCAAACCTCTTACATTTATCACTCTCATTCTGTATTGCATAAGAAGCGAACCTCGATAACTCTATAAAATGGTTCTCATACTCCTTTACTGTCATCAATCCCTGTTCTAGCTCAAAGAACTTACTAGCCTGGATGTCTTGGTAAACCATAGGAAAGAATTTAACATTAAATTCTTTACAAAAATCAGCCCAGCTAATCACCCCTCCATATCTACGTGATACTAATCTCCACCAGTGGTATGCCCCACCCTCAAGTAAAAATGTAGCAAAGGAAACTCTCTCATCATCAGTACATCTCATAACATCAAATATCCGTTCTACTATAGTCAACCATGACTCTGCATCAGCTGGCTCTGTAGTGCCTGGAAAATTCTCTGCCCCCAAACTACGAACACGCTCTATTGTGTTCTCTCTCTTGGGTGGTCCCTGTGTTTGTCTCTCCACTGCAACTATAACTAAGTGAGCCAGTCTATCTATGGATTGCTCTAGGGCAGGTCTATCAGGCTGTCCCTGTGTAGGCTGTGTCACAGGTTGTGGTATTGGCTGAGGGTGCATCTCCTCTACAATAGGATCAGGCTGAGTTTGAGGTATGGGTACAGGGGGAACTGACTCAGCTTCTTCCTCTCTAATAGATTCCTCCCTTCTATCTGATACTAAAGGAGCTCCCAGTTCAGCCACAAGTTTCGTGCAAGGTCGGCCACGTGGACGCATGATGAAAATCTATAAAATGCAACACATTATTAATGACATCTCTAATATGCATGTATCATGTACTAGTCTACATAATCTAAAACCATGCTCTGATACCAAACTGACAGGACCCGACCCGACCTCTCCTCGAGAATCGAGACAGATCTTGCGATGACATGTGACTAACATACTCTTTACTCATACATATAATACAATGAGGCTACCTGCCTCAACAAAAAGTGCACACATATGCTCAACTATACAAAACATATACAAATACACAGACTGAGACACTTATGCAGCTATGCACGTTGGCCCAACTTCAAAATGTGATGACTGTATCACACTGCACAAATTCCTGTGACAACCTGAGAAAAATAGGGAAAATAGGAAAAAGGGTGAGCTTGTGGCTCAGTGAGTGGACATAATCTGAAAATATTATATACTTTATATGTATTGTACACGTATAAATCTGTATGATAAAATAATCATAAAACTGTATACTGAGTAATCAATAAACTTGTACTGAAAATATGAACTGTCATAAAATCTGTGCTGAAATTAAAATCATGACATAATACTGGAATCTGAAAGCGCAAACTATCATAAAATCTATTATCAAGCTGAATATATGTAACATAACTCTGAAAACATGTACTACATATATATACTGAAAACCACACCAAACTTGTACCCGGGGAAAATCTGGTCTAACCTGGCGGAGTAACTCACGCACAGACAAAGCGGGGGATCTAAGCTGGTCTAACCCGGCGGAATGTTACATCGCTCGGGCAGAGCAAACTAAACTGGTCTAACGCATGCGCAGAGCAACTACATTAAAGGGGAGGGTACGCATATGGTGGTTCAAAAACTATTACAATATAATATCATAACCATAATTATTCTGAAATAATTATTTCTATACTGAACATAATTATAAACTGTATTATAATAAATTCTAAAATATTTCTGAATATACTAAATAGTATAAATATTTTTGTCTAAAATAAATCATAATTAAATCTGATAACGCGCAATTAAATCATAATTGGCTGTATTAAAAACATATAAAATATATATAGTTATCCACTCACAAAAGTGCGCTAGTCCTGAGCTGGGTCTGGATTCTGAGATCTACCCGCTATCGGCACACCTCCTATATCATAGGGTATAAAAATACATCATTAGTATCGATATGTATTATAAATATTAAAATCTAAATATTCTAATATCGTAAAACTATTACCCGCTAAACCACTGGGTATATTTCTGACTACCCAGCTAATTTTCTAAAATTTCCTATTTTCTTTCTTTTTCTTTTCTTTTCCTTCTTTTTCTTTCTCTTTCTCTTTTTCCTTCCGTCTCTTCCTTTCCATTTCTTTTTCTTTTTCCTTTTCTTCTTCTTTTCTTTTTCTTCTTTCTTTTCTTTTCTCTTTTCTTCCTTCTCTCGGCTTTCTCTTCTTTCTTTTCCCGTTTTTCTTTTTCTTTCTCAGTTTCAACTTTCTTCTTCTTAACCCAAAAAAACAAACAATATGTTTAATATATATACGGCGGCCACCGCTTTAACCTCTTCTCTCTCTCTTTTCTTTTTTTTTTTTTTTTGCCACCAAGATTTATATATATACTACACGTGTGTTACAAGTATATAGTAGGAAAAGGAGTCGATAATACTCTTTACAAGCAAATAGTTTTGGAGTTTGGTGTATTTGATAGCAACATGACTTGGCTTAATACATTCTATAAGTCTTACTAGCCGGTATATGGAGTTGCCAAAGGAGATCCATATTCTAGTTGTGAAGAGAATTGTTCAGTATTTGCATGGTACAATAGATATTGTGCTGTTCTACAAAAAGGGTGAAAATTAAAATTTTTTTGGATTCAGAAATAGTGACTATGTTGGAGATTCAAATGAATAGAAGAAGCACATCACGATATGTTTTTATGTTTGGTTCTACAACAATTTCGTGGTATTCAGAAAAGCATCCCACTATTACTTCATCAATGGCTGAAGCTAAATTTGTAGCTGTAGCATCTTTTACTTCTCAAACTTTTTGATTAAGGTATATTCTTGAAGAACTTCAGTTTGAGCAACAAGATTCCATTACCCATATGGGGTCGGGGAAAAGAATCCCAAAATATTAGGTATTATTGTTAAACTAGCAGAATATTTTATAAAATTAGTGGAGTAGTAAAAAATATAGCTTGAAAGGCTATTTTAATAGCGGCATCCAAAATACCTATAAGTACTTAATTCATTATTTTTGGATAAGAATATAAAATTAAAGGAAAGAAATCTTGAGTATAAAAAAACTGTTGAAACGGAAGCAATTAAACGAACAAAATAATTCAAGTAATGTAATGTAGAAACAAGCAATTAAAAATCTAGAGAGAGAAAGGTAGAAGAAGCAATACACAAAATTTACGTGGTTCAGTAACTTGTCTACATTTACGGTGGATCAAGATCACACTCTCTTATTATTGAATCTCAAGATACTCACAAAGTATGTATTTTACAATAAAGTCTCACAAAGAATTCACTCTCTCTTGCAAACAAAGATTTTCTCTCACTAAGAATCACAAATAATGTTATAATCACAAAGATTTGTGTTTGATCACTAAGATGTGTTTATAATCTAATAGAGAGCCTTTATATAAGTTTTAGGAAGACCTCGGTTAACATTAAATGTGTGAGAGTAATTTTATGGAGTCTTAAAACAAGGGGGAGTCAAAATAAATTTGATTAAAACAGGAAACTAATTCCCACGCTGGGCACCTTGCGACGCAATACTTAGGTTCTGTTTTGGGCACTGTGGCACTTACGCTTGGACACCGCCTCTTACATTTTCATTTTCTTTCGCATTTATTTTCGAATCTTGTGTATTCAATGCACTTAACTTGCTCTCTAAATTATATTCTGATGATTTTTAATCAATTTTTTTACAAAAATAGTTGCAGGTTTTTTTTTAAACTTTATCCTTTGCTTTACTTTCTATTAAACAAAAAAAAATAGATTAAAAAAAATGATATGATTTAATCTCAAACCCATTTGAATATAGCTAAAAATAATGGAACCCACGAATTGATGTGTATTCAAATCATAGTAGTCGATAATAATCGATATGCTCATATCTATGATGTTATTATTATTGTGATCAAGGAAGTAATATCAAAAACTCCTCTAGAAAGATCATAAATAATTAGTGTAACTACACGTACTTGTAAAGAACTCAAACATGACAACGGAATTTTTTATGATAACTATTTAGCAATAAAGCTCCAAATAATCATGTTCTTCATGGAAGATACAAGCACATAGATTCGAGGTACAATTTCTTACATGATCTCACAAATGATGAAGTTATTGATCTAATTTTCAGCAAAAATAAAGACAAATTGCTGATATTTTTACTATACCCCTCAAATTAGCTCCTTTTTTGAACTTGAGAAAGCTGTTTGGAGTCTGCAGTTTTTCTGGAGTCAATTTGAAGGAAAGCTCAAAATAATTATTAAACAAAAGTTTGCAAACTTTCAATTTAAGGGAGGCATTGTTAGAAAATTCTAATTTACTAAGTCTTGCTGCTGTCATAATATCTAGAAGTTTGTTAGTTTGTTTTACGTGCTGTTTTTTACCAAGTCTTTAGGAGATGCTTTTTGCAGAGTAATGGTCCTATTTTGATGTTCAAGTTTGTTGATGGAATTGCCTATTTAAAGGCTAGTTCAGAGTGAATAAAGTATCGAGCTTATTTCCTCCTCTCTTTTTCTATTAGTTTGTTTTAGTATTTTGATTTCTTTATCAACAGAGTAAACAATTTTAGAGAAGCATCTTCTGAAATAAGAACATGATACTAGTATTTGCCACTGAATGATGGCATCCCTTGAGATAGGAACTAACAAGTTGATTTTTTATATATATATATGATTTTATGGGCAAGTTTTTGAGTTCTGCAAATGTAATTCCAGCCAACTTACCTTGAATTTAGATGTGAAAAAGAGATTTAAATGATTCTGAAACAGTGGCTGCTTAAGCATCAACAGGGAAGCAGATGAGGAAACACATGGCCATCTGCAGCTTCAAACAAAGGCATCCCATCAATGTAACTGACCCATAAATAGTAAAAGGAAAACTTTGGAATCAAGTTGGGGTCTTTTAAGGAATTAAATTAAATTTTAAAACTTTAACAACGTTTTTTTAAAATTGGGGGCTCGTGAGATAGAAAGTGGGGTTCCAATAGCTCCGCTCGTTTCGGCATTTTCTTGATCTTCTAATTTGAGCCGTCGACTATTTATATTTTCCAGATGTATGCTCTTAATGTCGTGGGCTCTTCCTGTTTTCAAATAAATTGATGCTATTGACACCCCTCTATTATTCCATGAAACCCTCTTTCTATTGCAATTACATTGGAAGACAGATATAACTTTGATTTAATCTACTAATTTATCCATATTTTCTCTATTTTAACAGCTCTTTACAATCACATCTATGTATTATTTACGCTATATACACAAACTATTTATAAAAGTCATCTCATATAAATGGATGTAGCATATATTAATAAGATGATTGGAATAGTCATTTTATTTTCATTGATTACATTGAGTTGTTTATAATACATTGATTCATATGTAGGACTTTATATAAATAGTTTGTATATGAAGTGTTACTCATTATATATATATATATATATATAAGGATGTATCATAAGAAACGTTAACATAACACAGACCATAAGATAAAAATAAGTGTAGGTTAAATTTTATTGGCTCAATTTGTTACCGGGTCAATCAATTAGAATTCGTATGATAAAGATCAAGTTCAGGTTTAGTTTTTAAAAAGGTTTGGATGAGACAAAAAATTTTAATCACAGAAATAGTAACTCTCATCCTCTCTTTTTGCTTAAACTTAGGTGACCACAAGGCCTTACACATTTATGACCGGTCGAATTGTGCCTAGGGGCAAATCAAAGGTTACTTTAAATCTACCATTCATATAATATATATACAAATGTGCATACACAAATCATGAGCTGTCATTTTTAATTATAATCAATCTTCACTTTCTCTTTCTCTTAACTTCAATTCTATACACACAAATTTCTTTCTTTTTATTATTTTAATGTATTTGTTAAAATAGGAGCACATATATATATATATATATATATATATATAAGGATGTATCATAAGAAACGTTAACATAACACAGACCATAAGATAAAAATAAGTGTAGGTTAAATTTTATTGGCTCAATTTGTTACCGGGTCAATCAATTAGAATTCGTATGATAAAGATCAAGTTCAGGTTTAGTTTTTAAAAAGGTTTGGATGAGACAAAAAATTTTAATCACAGAAATAGTAACTCTCATCCTCTCTTTTTGCTTAAACTTAGGTGACCACAAGGCCTTACACATTTATGACCGGTCGAATTGTGCCTAGGGGCAAATCAAAGGTTACTTTAAATCTACCATTCATATAATATATATACAAATGTGCATACACAAATCATGAGCTGTCATTTTTAATTATAATCAATCTTCACTTTCTCTTTCTCTTAACTTCAATTCTATACACACAAATTTCTTTCTTTTTATTATTTTAATGTATTTGTTAAAATAGGAGCACATAAATAAGTAAAATATTTATTTAAATAATATAATAATATAAAATAAATTACTAAAAAATAAATAAAAAAAGGGGTAAAAGTAGAACATATAATAAATTATGTGGTTCGACAACTTGATTACGTCCACAGTGGATCAAGATTACAAAGATATATTTACAACCTAATTGGTAGCCTTTATATAGGCTTTGGGACGACTTGGTTTACCCTATACGTGTGAGAGTCGTATTAAAGAGTCCTAAAATGAGTGGGAGACGAAATAAGGAAGTTTCCTTATTTTGGGATACTATTCCTGTCTCCAGCGCTGCGGTGCTAGGCTCTCGTCACCGTGGCGCTAACGCGCTTTTGCTGAGCGCTGCGGTGCTGGTCTCCTGGCGCCGCGGTGCTCAGGTTCAGTTCTGGGCGTCGCGGCGTCCATGCCTGGTGCGCCATTCTTCATTTTTCGCCTCTTTTCTCGTCTGTCTTCGATCCGTGCGTACCCTACGCACTTGACTTGATCCCCAAATCATATTCCGATAATTTTTAATCAATATTCTTACAAATCCCCTCCTTGATTCAAAATCATCCACAAAGTAACTCGATCTCTCATTTTCGCATCTTCGGTCACCCTCACAAAGTAGTGACTTCGGTTAAGTCCTTGTTTAGGACGAACTTAACCGAGGGTAGTGGCTTAATCAACATATCAACAGAGTTTTTAGATGACGCTATCTTTGTTAGACTAACTTCACCACTTTTGACAATCTCACGAATATAATGGAGCCACACATCAATGTGCTTCGACCTCTCATGGAACACTTGATGCTTGTTTAGGTGTATGGCACTCTGGCTATCACAATACATACCGGTGTTCACATCTTCACTAGCCAATACCTCCGCGTATATGCCTTTTAACCACACGGCCTCCTTGATAGCTTCTCCAACAGCTATGTACTCTGCCTCTGTGGTAGATAGTGCAACCACGTGTTGTAGAATTGATCTCCAACACACACTACACCCAAACACTATGAATACGTAGCTCGTTAACGATCTTCTCTTGTCAAGATCACCTGCATAATCTAAGTCTACGTACCCTCTTACTATTTCATTGCTGTCCTCATCCCTCTTATACATTAACCCGTGATTCGACGTTCCCTTGAGATATCTCAGAATCCACTTTACTGCAAGCTAGTGATCTTTTCCCCGATTCGCCATGTATCTACTCACCACACTCACAGCATGTGCTATGTCTGGTCTTGTACAAACCATTGCATACATGATGCTCCCCACAGCGCTTGCATACGGTACTTTGCTCATCTGCAGTTTCTCCTCACCGGATGCCGGCGACTGTGCTGTTGAAAGTCTAAAATGCGTGGCCAAAGGAGTAGAGACAGCCTTCGTGTTTGACATACCAAACTTCTCCAAAATGTTGACTATATATCGCTGTTGGGACAAGAAGATAACATCTCTTCTTTCCCTCACAATATCCATACCTAAAATTCTCTTCGCTGCTCCTAAATCCTTCATTTCAAACTCGTCACTGACCTGCTTCTTGAGTTTTTATATTTCTTCCATGTTCTTGTACGCAATCAACATATCATCGACGTATAGAAGCAAATACATCATCCCACAACTTATGTTCTTGAAGTATACGCATCCGTCATACTTGCTCCTACTAAAATCACAAGCCATCATAAACTCATCAAATCTCCTATACCACTGTCTAGGTGATTGTTTTAACCCGTACAATGACTTCTTTAGCAAACAAGCATGATCTTCTTTTCCGGGCTCCTCGAACCCTTGCGGCTGTGCCATGTATATCATTTCTTCAAGCTCTCCATGTAGAAAACTGTCTTTACATCCATCTGCTCTAGATGTAAATCAAGATTTGCACACATGCCTAACAAGATCCTAATAGATGTGTGCTTGACAACTGGAGAGAATATCTCATGAAAATCGACTCCCTCTCTCTGAGTAAAACCTTATGCTACTAACCTAGCCTTGAATCTCGTAGGCTCAATCCTCGATATCCCCTCCTTCACCTTATACACCACTTGCACCCGACTAGCTTCTTTTGAGGTCTCCCCACCAATTTTCAGGTATTATTCTTCCTAAGAGAACAAATTTCTTCTTCCATGGTCTGCTGTCATTCTTTCTTGTTTTCACTCTTCATAGCCTCACCATATGTCCTAGACTCATCATACTCAAGAGTGTAAGCAGAATTAAAAGCATGAGCAACTAAGTCTGCTTGTGCATACCTGACTGGTGGATTGATCGTTCTTCTTAGCCTATCTCTAGCAAGCCGGTACTCTTCAAATTCTAACTCAGGAGTTTTAGTCTTCTTTTGGGTAGACTTGGTGGAACTCGTCGGTGTTTTTTGGTTCATTTTCAAGGATATCCTTGTTGAAGTGTTGATCTGGGGGCATATCAGATCCATTTTCAGGCGCTACTTCAACTTCTATTGACTCAGGTGTTGAGTCTTCCTTGGTCACAGGTTCTTCTTTCTCATTTTCTTGGGAGGTTTTCAGCATCGTCATCTCATCGAACGTCACATCACGGCTTATGATACTTCTTGGTGGTGTTAAGTCTTTACACCACACCTTATATCTTTTCACTCCTTCGGGATATCCTATGAATACCCATTTGATAGCTCTAGGTTCCAACTTCCCCTCTTTAACATGTACAAAGACAGGGCAACCAAATATTCTGTGGTGGTCATACTTCGGAGGATTGCCAGACCATTTCTCTTCTGGCATCTTGAAGTCAATTGCTGAGGAGGGACTTCTATTAATCAAGTAAGCTGCAGTCACTACAGCTTCTCCCCAGAATGTATTGGACATCTTTGCATTGATAAGCATGCATCTAACCCTTTCAAGTAGGGTCATGTTCATCCTCTCAGTTACCTCATTCTCCTGCGGTGTTAATCTTACCGTTCTATGCCTTGCAATCCCATACTTGGCACAAAACTCATCAAACTCTCTGTTGCAAAACTCGAGGCCGTTGTCAGTTCTCAACCACTTCACTCTTTTGCCAATCTAATTCTCAATAAGAACCTTCCAAGTTTTGAATACTTTAAAGGCTTGATCCTTACTCTTCAACACATAGACCCACAGCTTTCTCGAATAGTCATCAATCAAGCTGAGAAAATACCTGGCACCACCATGAGTAGCTGTCTGACCTGGTCCCCAAAGATCCCAGTATATGTAGTCAAGAGTCCCCTTAGTCTTGTGCTCGCCGGTACTGAACCTCACTCTATGTGCTTTCTCAAGCACACAATGCTCAGAAAACTCTAAGGGCTGAAACTTATCCTCACCAAACGTCTTTTGACTATATAACTCCTTTAGGTTTCTCTCGCCTAGGTGTGCCAGTCTAAGATGCTACAACTTAGTTTGCATACTCTTATATTCTACAGAGAATAGTGCAGAACCGCTCACGACTACACCTTAAGCACATAAACACCTTTGCGCTTCTCTCCTCTCATCACCACCATGGAACCTTTCAAAACTCTTAAAATCCCTCCGTCGATCTTGATGGAACACCTATTCTGGTCTAAAGTCCCCAGTGAGATCAAGTTTCTCTTTAAGTCAAGAACACACCTAACATTTGTCAACTCTTTCACTTGCCCATCATGCAGCCTAAGCTTAAGACTATCAATTCCCATCATCTGACATGCAATGTCATTATCCATTAAGACCTTACCACCACTAATGTGCTGGAAATTTTTAAATCAGGACTTGTGCAGGCACATGTGAAAAGTACAACCAGAATCAAGAACCCATTGGTCAGAGTTCATACCATCAGTAGCGACGAGTGTCTCTGCGCTATCATAGCTATCATCATAGGCAAGCGCAACATCCGCTTTCTTCTTATCCTGTGTTTTCTTCTCAAGACAGTCCTTTATGAAGTGCCCCTTTTTCTTGTAACAATAGCACTTCCTAGGAGTCCTAGACTTCGACCTTGAGCTTTTTTTCTTCTTATCTCTATATGAGGGCCTTCCTCTTACAGATAGACTTTTTGCATTGCTCTCAGTCTGCTTTCCTAATAACTTTGAGTTTAATGATGATTTCACATCACTCATCGTTAAACTCTCTCTGCCGTAGAGCAGCGTATCAACAAAACTCTCATAGCTCTTGGGGAGTGAATTCAATAGGATAATTGTTCTATCTTCATCTTCTATCTTGATGTTGATAGACTAAAGATCAAGGATGATCTTATTGAAGGCGTCTATATGATCTTTCATCGGCGTCCCCTCTGACATGGACAGCTGATACAGCTTCTTCTTTATATGTGTTCTGTTGGTCAACAATTTTCTTATATAAAGAGAGTCAAGCTTCTTCCAAAGATCTATTGCCGTCGTCTCACCTACTACTTCCCTTAATACTTCATCGTTCAATGACAGAACGATTGTGCTATGAGCTCTTTCTTGAATGTCCTTTCTTTCTACTCTAACTCTAGATAACTCTGGCATTTTGTCTTCATCACTAGATAGAGCTGCAGTCTCCTCTAACGGCGAACCAAGCCTTTGGCTCACCAATAACGCTCTAACCTTCATCTTCCACAGATTGAAGTCATTCGTACCGTTGAATTTCTCTACCTCGTACTTGGGTGTGGCCATGTCTGCTTAGAACCAAAGCTCTAATACCAGTTTGTTGAAGTAGAAGCACACAAATAAACAAAAAATTCACCCAAGCAATATAATAATGCAGAACAAGTTACTAAGAAATAAATAGAGAAAGGGGTGGAAGAAGAACACACAAAGAATTACGTGGTTCGGCAACTTGTTTACGTCCACGGTGGATCAAGATCACAAATATATGTTTACAAGTCAATTGGTAGCCTTTATATAGGCTTTGGGACGACCTAGGTTTACCATATACGTGTGGGAGTCGTATTAGGGAGTCTTAAAATGAGTGGGAGACGAAATAAGGAAGTTTTCTTATTTCGGGATACTGTTCCCGTCTCCAGCGCTGCGGCGCTGGGCTCTCGTTGCCGCGGCGCTAGCGCGCTTTTGCTGAGTGCTGCAGCACTGGCCTCCTGGCGCCGCGGAGCTCGGGTTCTGTTCTGGGCGCTCGTCACCGCGATGCCGTGCGCACCCTACACACTTGGCTTGATCCCCAAATCATATTTCAATAATTTTTAATCAATATTCTTACACTATTTTTGTCAATTAATTTCTAAGACTTTTCTTCTCTTTTTCATAAAAACTATTATAACCGTTTTAAATTTATTTTAAACATTTTTTCTTTAAAAAAATCTGAAGAGTAATATTGTTAAAAGAAAAATAAGGTAATACAGATTCTGTGGAGACATAGTGAGCCTTACGCCTGGAAATTGGTATAAAACTGAACAAAGCATAAGCTTAATAAAAACAAAACTAATTGAAAGAAGGCAAGAGCTAGCGAGGATAACCATTGACATCTTTAAAAGTCTGCTAGCAAATAGCGGTAGGAGTCTAAAGTAAATCATTATGAAGCAGACCAATATTATGCAAGTAAAATTATTTTAGACATATTCTTGCATAAAGACTATTACGTAACATTTAACATCAAAACCCTTTTTTTTTACCTTCAATTTTCTTAAAACTTTTATATATATATTTTCTTAAAACTATGATTTTGTAGATTGTTTGTATTGTGTTTTAAAATTTTATATAATTTATTAGGAGTTTAATTAATCACACAAATTTTTATATTAATATAATATATATACTTTAAGTTTAAGTTTTCATGATTTTTTTCTCGAACTTTACCAAAATGACTTTACAACAATAGAAATGTAGTTCATTTTTTATATAGTCAAGATTCTTCCAAGTTTTTGCTAATGTAGGATTTTTTTATTTTCTTAACAATCATTATCTCGAACAAATGAGCATATAAAGTCTCCCCTCAAATGATATCTCATTTGTTCATCTTTTACACAAGAAGATTTCGCTCCTAACATTCTGTTATTCATCTTCACTACGTTATTTTTTATTATGGGACTTGTTTGTTTTCTTAACAATCCTTATTTCGAATAAAGGACCACACATAACCTCCCCTCGAATAATATCCCATCAGTTCATTTTTTACACAAGAAGATCTCGCTCCCAACATTCAGCTATTCATCTTTATTGCATTGCTTTCACAAGCCTTACGTGAAGCACCATAATACCCCTTACATTGAGAGCCTCCTTTGTTAGGTCAACTTCTAATCACTGTGTTAGTTGACACGCTTTATGTGAAGTTCGGAGCATACCACCGCCTATCCATAAAGTTTAACCACGGATCCCATCGCAAGCAAATTATGTTTACTAGGTTCACTACCTTCTTGTTTGGCATTGAGAATTTTCTTCACATAACTAACTCTTGGGCATGACTTTGATACCACTCTTAGGAGCCCAATGAATTACACATATCTTCACTTTAATATAATATTGTTAATTTTAGGTCTAAATTATTATAATTTTATTCTTGAACTTTACCCAAAAGATATCACACCAATAAAAATATAATTCACTTTTTATATATTCATAATCATTCTTAACGTGAGATTTTATTTATTTTCTTAATACAATTATTTAGTGCGAATTGCTATTTTAAAAGCAGGGTAGATATGCCGGTTTAGGTAACACAATAAAAAAAAAAGGAGTTGGAATTTTGATTCTTTCATCCATTAAGCTAATGAATTTAGTTCAGAGTTCGTAGAATTTGACCATGCGACCGAAAGTTGTTTTGACACGATTTGTTGCCAAGTCTAGTTCTTATCTTACAAAAGATGTAAGAATGACATAAGAAAAGCTATTAGATGCCAATTGCAGAACTAAAGGGGAGCTTTGGTTGGAATTTTATCTTTTCTTTTTCTTTTTTCTCCTTCGTTGCCATAGAAGCATATTAAGAAAAAGAAAGCGTTGACACGGAAGCATCTGTTTGCGAGTCATCGCGACAATCCAATTTGGTTGACATAGACTTAAGCATTCATCTCTCTTTCTTTTCCTTACCTTTGCAGTTATACTCTTGTCCCTGAGCATTTGCTTTTTAAACTTTAATACTTTTAAAGTATATCTGATTTACAAATCTATGATTAGGATTCGATAATTTAACACCTAGAAAATTTATTCGTGTGGACGGTGAGTAGCAAGACTGTGATAGAGAAATACAAGACAAACTACTTCCATTAATTTGGGGTTTAGAACTGAGAGAAACGGAGAAATACACAGAAAAAAAAAAAAAAAGAGTCCCAAAATGAGTTTTTTTAATTTATTTTTTTAAATCGACATATTTAATAGAATACACCTATTAGAAAATGAACAAAAATTTAAATAAACTCAAATAAAAAGAATACTAATCTGTGTTTATAGTAGTAGTGCATTTCTTAGGTTTTAGATAAAAGATTAATAGTAATACCTATGTATATACTTTCCCATTTCTTTCTAGAATTTAATTGTTGGTAGCCGAGGACCTACAAAGCAGTTTAAGCAAGACATCATCTTGTTTCAATGTATAGTACACCAATTGTAGTTTTACAGGTTTAAAGCTATATATATATATTTTAAAATGTTGTCACATTTTTCAAAATTTTGATTAAATGTACATTATTTTTTCTTCTGTTAGATTTCTATAAAAGAAAAAGAGAAATATAAGATTCCAATACTTGAGAAATTTAATAGAAAACTTTATGCTATACGGAACTCCATTATAAATCGTAATCATCATAAAATTTAGGGTAAATGCCATTTAACTATAATGTTTTTTCTAATATTTAATAATATTCAAAAAATCTTTTATCGTTTATAACTATAATAATATAAATTAACTTCGAAGAAGTATAATTATTTTTTTATTTAAAAAATTAACAATTGTGCCTATACAGTACTAAATAATAAAAATAAACAGTGTAAACAGTAATTTAATATACACTAATTTAATATACTTGTATTATTAAAAAAATTATTAAATACAAATATATGTAGTTTTGTTAAAATATTGATATTCAATATTAGTCGTCATATTAATCTAATTGTTAGAATTGGTGATTTAACAATTAAATATGAGCATAAATTGAGATGGATACTAAGTAAAAAGTTAACACGAAGTCTAATATGCGAAAGTCATACAAGACAGGAATAAAATATGAAACCAAAAATAAGATGAGTTTAAAAACACAAGGAGAGATGTATAGGTCTGAACATTCCAATGCTGGAAGATAGAATGTCCCAACGTCATTTTTAGAGTCAAATGCCCTCGCGTTGCCAAAGAACGCTACAAGATTGCGACAAGGTCCCATTAACGCCCCAATATTTATTAAGAAACACTTTGACATTGGAACAGTCGTATTAACGTTTCACTGTTGGATGTTAAATGCCCCAACATTGTTTGTTTAAAAAACTCCTGGTTCAAATTGACTTCTTTGAGAGGATTTTATACCCCTATACAAAAGGATTTTTATTTCAATTAGTTTTAAAAATTTCTTAAGTTTTTGTAAATACTAAATAAATCTTTATAACTTTTATAACACTAAGTGCTTGTGTGTATTAGAGTGAAACTATTGTTGAGTGTCTTTGTTCTTGTGTAAACAAAATAAACACTAATAGATTCTTTGAGGGTTCATCATTTTGTATTTTTTATAATCTCTATAAAAGTTAATAAGAGCAATTAGGATTCCTTTATCTACCGTGAATCTAAGTTGTTGGCACCAAACCACATAATTGATTGTGTGTGTTCTTATTAATTTTATTTTTATTTCTTTTCTCTTATATTTGCTTGTGAATTTACGTTTTCGCAACAAGTGGTTATTAGAGCGAAAAGCTAATTTATGAGAGAAATTGGTACTAATTTAACTTTCTTTGTATTAATAAATAGAGAAAAGTTATTGATTATAATAAAATATAAATTTATTATTTATGTAATATTATTTAATTATTTAAAATTATGTTTCAAAGTGCTAATTTATTATTCACATATTACATTATTATCGTTTAATATTATATAGATACAATTGTCGATTTTTTTAAGTAAAATAATTATTATATTTTTTAAAGTTAATTTATATTATTATAATTATAATAATAAATTATTATTTTTAAATATTATTAAATATTAAAAAAAATTAATAGTTAAGAAATCTTACTAAATGATAAGTTTTCTAAAATTTAGTTGAAAAAGTTTTAGGTGAAATTACGGAATCATCATAGATCATGCCTCCACGAGGCAACTTTCCTTTGGTGCCGACATTACCATCATTAAAGGAGTGATATTCCTGCATTTAAGTGATGGAGTTGTTTATTTCTTCTACTGTAAATGATCGATTTGTGCCCTTTTGTGGGTAGTTGTTGATAAGTGAGTCTGAATAAAAACAAAGAAAGTCAACATCAGTGGCTTTGTATTTAACCCTATTCTGTAAATCAAGAGCAGTCAACTCATCTGTCACTAAGGCACTTGAAAGAACATTGACACATTCTACTTCACTTTCCTTGCGAATATTGTCGGGATTCATTCAAGGCTCCGTCACACACTACGACAGTATTCTTCCTGTGCAGAAATGAAGATAGCCGGATGCCATCTCACAAGATTCAATGATTGCGTATTAAATAATTTATTATCGTAAAGATGGCTGAACGGTTAAATCGGTTCCCTCGTTACATTTCTATTGTAGATAATAATTCTAGACACCTTTATAAAAGTTGTTGAAAAAAACACATTCTATTAAAATCAGGTTTAACGTTAAATTTTAATTGTCATCAATTTTAAAATTTAAAATTTTTTTGTAATAAAAATATGTGATTGTAAATAAATATAATATCAAAAATATAAAATAAGAACATAACATGATTAATATATGTAGTTTCATAAAAATTTATTTTCGCAGTGAATTAAAAGATCTTAATCTCTTTTATTAACACTTTAGAGAATTTGGGAAAATAAATAAATAAATAACCTTTAAAGGAATTTATATAGCGTACTTTCATTCTTTCAAAAATAATAAACGCCTAATAATAATTGTTCTTAATGTCCATAAACACTTAGTATTTATATAATTCTTTAATCTCTTAGAGTTTTATTCTTAATGCTTGATAATCAATTTAAAGGATTTATAAAAATTTATATAGTTAGTAAAACGTCAATAAAAATCTTAAACTTATATTGAAATAAGAGTCAAAATGTTTAGTTATCTGAAACCTTCTAAAAGAAGTCAAAATTGATCATAAAAGGACTTCTTGAACATGCGCGTTGCAGCGCCAAAGGGTCGGCTCCATAATGCCAATCCCAGCCTGAACCAGCATCACGATGCTAAAGTTTCTGCCACCAACACTAGGGCCTGAACATGTACCTTTCCATTTTCTTCGCCTTTGCTCACTTCCAAGTCTTGTCTTGCTCATCCCTTGTGTATCCAACGTGTGCTTGTCTTTATGATGATTCTCCTCTTAGTATTTATTTCAATTTTCGTCCATACAAAATTGTTGAATCACCAATTTCTAACAAAAATGATCGTATCATTTATAACTTTATTGAAGTTTTACTCTATTCTTTGTGAAAACCTTTTTTCTTCATTGTAACTTCTTTCTCTCTCTCTCTCACTCACACACACACAAATGGCTAAAAGCCTCTCTTAATTATCAATTCTCAATCTAACCTGATACCTTACCTTGCTCTCACCATTACAAAAGTCCTTACTTCATTGCATAATAAAAGCTTTTTTAAAAAAAAAAATTGTGGGTTATTGTTTTGCTCTCATTTTAGCCATGGGTTATTGATTTTGATCATTAAGACTATATCTCTTAGCTTAAAATGAAAATTCAATTGATATTTATCAATCTTTAGCTCAAAGTTTAAATCTTTAATGTGTAAATCATCACTGATACTTGTTCATGTTGAAAGATAATGCCAGATATTTCAATACGATCATCTATGTTCAACGGCCCTGACTATGTTGAAGATTTAAACGAGTTTAATCAATTTTATGAAGACTTAAGTTAATTACTTGTTGTTAATCTTGCCACTTTACGTAATACATTTATTATTCATCTAGCCTAATGGACTTTAAATAATCTGTAATCATTCTTCCCCAGTATCATAGATGATCATTCCTCATTATGGTTATCACGTGTTATGCTTTACTTTATTCTATGCACAACAACTTTATTTATTTTATATTTTAATTTAAGTTATAAAATAAACCAATTGCATTATGACATGTGCCACTTTTGATTAAAATAAAAAGAAAATAAAACTCACCATAAAATTTGCTAATGTGATCTTTTATAATTAAAAGTATGAAATTGCCATTTTTTTGGGTGGTTGTAGGTAATCATGACATGGAAGAATGTCATTGGTTGTAGTGATTTTGTGCTTACATGGTAGGTTGTGTGAAAGAACAATTTGGGCTTAAGTGTTAAATCTTGGCCTCTTCACCTTTATGAGTTCAGAAGTAAGGCTCACCAAAAACTTCTGAAGAGCTCTTGGAGTCCAAAAAAATAATATTACAAATTTGCTTAAGTTAACTTGAGGGAAAGGGATTTAAAGGATAAATTCAATCATATCTCGTGAGAGATGCAAGAGTTGGACTTGCATAATAAATAACATTACTATAAAAATGGCTTTGTCTGATACTAATGAATTGTTTTGGTGACACCATTTTATTTTGTTAATGTTGCTCGAGTAAGAGATTTATTACCATTATAATAAGTTTCAGTAATTCATTGATCTTATAACAACACCAAACATAGTAGTGCACTAAATTTAATACATTTTAATTCATTCCGTTATATTGCAATCCAATCTAATTTTTATTATCCAATTCAGCCTGACATGCCAATTGACGCCTTATTTGGGATGAATATGGATGAAAAAATGTATGTTGCTTTGCTTTGAAACAAAATAAATTAGAGTTATATTTAAAATAAACTCTGAGGGTAATAAATTCATAATAGTAAGGGAAAATGACACCTAAACCATTAAGGTTTTAATAAATGGACTAATACATCATAATAATTACAAAATCATTATGATCCTGTTAGCTAGAGCTAACAATTGGAATCATAATATATTTATTAACTCCTTAAATTTTCAATTCACTTTCTATGCATCATAAATTAACTAAAATAATAAATGAATCAAATTCAATTTTGAGAAAAATTACGTGAATTGAGTTCATGATTTAGCTTTCTAATTTGCCAATTTGCTTATAATTCACTACTTTTACATAGAAAACTAGAAAAATTCAAATAAGACATAAGTTCAATTAGAATTCATGTAAAATATATACTTAAAGATATTTAAAATATATAACTTATTAATTTTATAATTAACATTTTAAAAAAAGAAAGGACCAAATTGCGGATCAAATTAGAATTGAATTGTGAAAATGATATTATTTATGTCAAATATGAATCTGAATTCCTTATTTCAATTATTGTGCAAAACAAATGAAAATTTACTAGAATTGTGTTATATCATACTTATATTCGATACAAATTCAAATCTTATTTAAGCGTTCTAATTCATTAACTTGAATAATTAAATTAGGCTAATTAATTTAAAACACAAATTTGTAGGACTAGTTGAATTTGAATTGAGAAACATGACACAATTTTTAAAAGGTCGAATCCATGTTACGCTTTTAATAATTGTGTCGAATTCCTGTTGAATATTATTATTTGACACTAGGACCAGGCAAAAAAGTTTGAGGACCAAAAAAATCAGACTAAACCGAACTAAGTAGTTTGGTCTAATTTTTTTATACTAAAAGAAATATTATTTTGTTTTAATATATTAAAACAATCCTATATGATTGTATATTAGTGTTGTAAATGATTGATATTACACTTTGGTAGTACAATAGTTGATTATTAAGCAACTTTAGATTAGTTACACATACCAAAACTTTTAGTTATAAATATTACATCTTTAATTCTAAACACTTTGGTTGGTTGATTGGTTGGACATACATAAACTTAATTCAAAACATTAAGTTTCTATTTAATGACCTATTTGTTTAAATTAGTTTGTATTTTTGTTTACAATATTTGTATAATAACTATTGAGAAAACTATGAATCCACAACATTGTCTATAACTCCAATTTTTTTTTTAAAGGCTATTATATTAGTTTTATATCCTGGGTGTTCAACTCTTAATTATTGACTAGTGGTTGATTCCATTACGAGTGATCATAATACTTCTAATCTTTTAAATTAATTAAAATAATCTTATGATTATTTTACATCCATCAACATTTAATGTTGTAATGAAGTTTTCTGGTCAAGTATGTATTTCTTTAATTGTTGTAATTGGTATATTATTTACACATTATATCATAAGTTTTACATCTTTAGTGTATTCTCTAGTGATTCTACATATTTTAATGTATCCATACTATTGAGGGAGGAAACGCCCTTCTTCATCTTGAGATTAAGTTGAAGCGAAGAACCTCAAGTTTAACCTAGAACCCTAACTTCTTTGCGCAACGGAATAACCTGTTAATCAAGAACCATAGCAAGAATCCAAAGCAGAATATAAAAGAGCACAACATAATCTTATGTAATTCGGTCAATTGCTTACGTCCACGGTGGATCCAAGGATTCTAACCTCTCTTATTAACTCCTTAGAGATTTTATAAGGAAAACTCAATGAACAACTTTCAAAAGGACCTAATGTTTAGTGAACCCTTGCTCTACCACGAGCAATGATCACCCAGACGACGGTTCCACCCTAGTACACACAAGCATTTAGTGTCTACCTAGTTCTTCCCCTATCTTAGAGTCTTTCTTAATACTTAATCTCAACTAAAGGGTTTACAAGTGTTTATATAGGGTGTATTTCGTGCCTACTAATCCTATTCCTTATTGGAGTAAGAGTCTACTTGTTTTGAAAGTCCAAAACTTCTTAAAACTTAAAATCTGGATTAGAAACGGACATCCTGATGCTGCTGGCGCCGTGGCACTGGTCATTATCGCGCCCATCGTCGCGGCTTTGGGCTTCTGTGCTGGACGCTGCGGCGCTCAGCCCTGGTGCCTGCTATACACGTTTTCTTCGCGTCTTCGAGTGCCGTTTCGCTTCTCCCTTTGTGTCTCACACATCCTAGACTTCTCCATGCATATTCCACACGTTCTAGATTTCTTGTGACTCTCCACTTTAGTATTCATCTCAATTTTTGTCCAACTAAAATTGTTGAATCACCAATTTTCTAACACCTATGTCGTTTGGGAACTAAGTTGTCATGTTAACACGCTATGTACTTCATGTATGTGTCATTGCTTCTATTTGTGCCATTTTGTTTTCAAGTTGTGTACGAAAGTTGTGATATGTTGACTTCCAATTTTGAAATATTGATACTACTTTAAGATAATTATTCTTAATCAAAATTTAGTTAATGTGTAAATAAATTCCTATTATAAAGGAAATGATCTGATTTAATTATTTAAATAGTAACTTGTTATAAATGAATTGGTAAATATGGGTGGATATAGTTCAGTTTTCTTCGTAACTAAACCGAGTAAAAACAAAATTGAGATTCTTAAATATAAAATTACATGACCGGCCCGTTTTGAATAACAATACCGAATTGAATTGAACCATTTTGGTTTCGTCCGATTTATTTAGTTCGGCTACTTATTGTTATTAAATTTTATTTACCAAGTATAGTTAAGAGTTGAGTAGTTTCAAAAAGAGAAAAAAATAAGGTAATAGAAATGTTTTTACGTTTATTCTTCAAAATAAAAAGAAAAACAAAAACAAAATATTAAGAAAAATTCAACTGCACAGATTAACAAATCATCAATCATAACCATTCATCAATACGTTATTTTATATTTAATTTGCTCTAACGTGTTATTTTACACTTAAATAACTTTAGTGAGAAAAAACAGTAAATTTCTCATATTAATTAACTTTTTGGAAGGAAACTGAGTAGAAAATACTCTTGTGAATTTTTATCTTCAGTATTTTTAGCTTCAATGTTTGACCTTCTCCTCATGTCTGCTTTGTGCTTTTTAAGCAAGTTTCTTGAGGGGTAATTACGATAAAATAAAAGTGCTTTTCATAGAAACAAGTGAACTGTGATTGTGGAGCCAGAAGATGCTCCTTACCGTTCAATAATATTTTTCTTAAAAAAGAAACTGTCCAACAATATTTTGTCTTGTTACTAATCCAGCATTTGATTTAGGTCTAGTGGTATTGTGAGGTGGGACTTTTCTGCAATGACCAATGAGAGAGGAGTGGGGAGAGGTAAAAGGCATGAGACTCGGAGATATGAGAGCCAAATAATTCAAGTTTAAAACCTAATTAAAAATATTTAGCGTTTTCAACATTTAAAGCGTCTCAAATTAAATGAGAGGTGTGTCCCTGCCCATTGAGACTTCTTTAATTTTGACGCGTGTTCTATACATCTACCATAAAATCTCAATCTTTACTGCCTGACCTTCAAGATATATACCAGTATACATAAACTGCATGAACTCCAGAAACCCTAAATTGAATAAACTTCTCATATATGTAAGTTACATGGCTTTCCTTTCATAATCTCTTCTATAAACTTAAGTGAAACGGGATGCTTTCCATACTTATAACCTTTGTAAAAAGTTCTGTTTGATTTTCTCTCTTTTTGTGATCTCAAGTTCATGTTTATATATTTTTCTATACAGCATTAGCATTCCAGGTGAATTCTGCGGAAGGGTTTGTATGTGCTTTAATTTGCTTCTTCATTTTGCCATTTGCCATGATTATTTTTGCAGAATCATCAATCTGTTGCACTGTGATGATTCTCTCTCTTTCTTCAAGTTTTTGTTGGTAAGTTTGTAGGATTAATCTTTTATAAACCACCCAGCTGTCTTATGTGAATTTCTACTTACGGCAAGCACTTTTTTTGTACAGTAAGCTTGATTGCAAACACAAAAATCACCATCCAGAAAAATCTGTATGTGAATTTTAGGGTGCCGTTGGGAATTTTTCTGTAAGAACTGCTTTCCAGCAAAACTTTTCTTTACAAAAACACTTGCGCATAGTTTTGAGTTATTTGTAGATATTTTTTTAGTTCTATTTCAATGAAATGCTACAAACTGTGCAAGAAAATGATTTTAACTAGTTATATTGAGACATTTTCCTTAATCCCAAAATCATTCCTATACGAACGTTATGAATTAAAAAGTTGCTAGTTTATCTTGACTATGTCTAAAGCTTATGGGGTGAAATAGTTCCAATTGATTTGGTAGATTAATTGGTTCTTCTGGACATTAATTGCAGATATGGAATATTTGTTTTGCTCCTCCTTGAAAAAGTTGATGTTCATCTCTATCATCTGCTAAGATTTGTGCAAGGCCGACATAGCACAAGGGATGGATGGATAGGTGAGATATTTTGCATTAATTAGAGTTATACTGTAATTTATAAATCGGCAAGTAAGTTAGTGGTTTTTCCCCCTTTCATCTGAAATATAATGATATATGAATTATTTGAAATTTAAATAGATTTAAATTTATATGTTTATAATTATAAATCATTTAATGGTATGAAATATGGTTTGTTTTTTTTCCTATATAATTATAAATCTTGGTTGAAGATAAATAATTGTATAAAGGAATATATTAATAATAGGTTTTTATTTAATAGAAAATAAATAATTTGATAAGGGTATGTTTGAGTAATAAAACTCAAATAATTCATTTAAGATGCTATGAAGCAAAAAAATTTAACTTCATTTTACTAGTCTAGATGTTTGAATTTCAATATTAAATTTAAAAAATAAACACACTTGGAACAGAAGAACATAAATAAGCAATATCACTTAAATAAATAGTACAGAACAAGTAATTGAAAGAATTAAAGAAAGAAAGGATAGAAGAAGAACATATAGAAATTTACGTGGTTCGCCAATTTGTCTACGTTCACAATAGATCAAGATCACTCACTCTTATTATTAAATCACAAGGCACTCACAAAGTATACCTTTAATAAGAAAGATCACAAGAAAAAAACGTCTTTATTGCAATTTAAGAATTTTCTACTACTAAAAATCACAAAGAAGGTTTAATCATTAAGATTATTTAGGTTATTACAAAGATGTGTTTACAAGTCAATAGAGAGTTTTTATATAGACTTTAGTTCGTCTTAAGTTTACTTTAAATGTGTGAGAGTCATATTAGAAAGTTCTGTAATAAATGAAAGACGGAATAGATAAGTATCAAAATGAAAAATTGTTCTTGCGCCGTGGCGTTCAGCTCTCAACGCCGCGGCGCTGGGTGTTTCTTGTCTAGGCACTGCGGTGCTCACTTCTGGATGTTGCGGCGTCCACACTTGGCGCCACCTTTTCATTTTTTGTCTATTTTTACGTCCGTCTTCAATTTTTACGCACCTTACAAATTTAACTTTTTCTTTAAATTATATCCCAATAAATTTTAATTAATATTCTCACAAATTAATTGAATGACAAAAAATAAGTCATAGTTTATGCTTAAACTAAAAATAAACCACCTCTTTGTCTATATTTGCTCTACAAACTATACACTTTAAGGTAATAAATATACTTCATACATAAACTTGATGGGATAACAATCAGGACCTTTAAAAACCAACTCTTGATGTTGAAAGTTTTCAATTAAATATCACTCTCAAGGGGCCCGGTTGATTATTCAAAATGTATACATTTAATTAAAGGTTTTCTTTCTTTTTTTTTTATTTTAAAAAACTTCCTAATTAACAACATCGATCCCATAATTTTAAGAAAGGCCTTAATCTTCAAATCAATTGTTTCATCATTTCAGGGGAATCAATTATCCACTCCCATGATTTTAGGAAAAGCAAGCATAGTAAGTCATTATGTTATACTCGATAATCATAAAAAGAATTAAGAATAATTTCTGACGTGTTTACAATAGGATTTTCGACAATTCCTTAAAGTAAAAATGTGTTTTAAAAATGATGTTTTTAAGAATGAAAAATGTGTTTGATAGTATTTATTAAAATGATATTGCATTTATTTTTGTTTCTAAAAATGAGTAAAGTAGTTATTTGAGGACAAATTTATAATTTAATTTAAAAACATGTTTACAAAAATGATAGAAACGACATTTGGTTGTTTTCTACTTCTTAGATACAAAATTTGGTAAGATATGTGAGAATTGATGAATGTGTAACTTTCTCTCACTACCCATCTTAACCTTTTCCCTTACCAGCCTCAGCATAAACAAAACAGCTTATTTGGTAATATTTCCAATCTTAGTTTTAAATTGACATAAAATCAATCTATATTTTTGAAAGTACAATAATATTTATTAAAACAAACAGCTCATTTTTATTTTATTTTATGAGACTTCGATATTTTGATATGTGCTAAACATATACTAGGTAAGAGATATAAATGATACAATAAAAATATTCGAGGACTTGGGTTTATCCGACAAGAGGGATTGTTGGATTGTATTTGTTCGCAAGTCAATTGTTGCTCAAAGTTTATACAAATGGTACATTTTTCTTCTCTCTTTCTGAATTATTACATGCACATGGAATAAATGACACCTTAATTGCTGAAATTTTTGCAATGTTAACTTAACAAAGGAGAGTATTAATTGACACGCAAACAATCAAACTCAATACCATCTTGGGGTCAAGTGATGATCATATAAGACAGAATCAAATTAATTGTAATTTGAGATGGGTGATTTTATGTATTAGTTATATTTCTTAAATAATATTTTAAATTTTTTTAAATTAAATTAATGTATTAAATAATTATTAAATAATAAAATAATATAATTTTTAAAATTAATTGTTACACTATTTTATTATTTAATAATTATTTAAGACAAAAAAATAATTTTTAAATACAGTTCAGAAAAACATAACATTATTCTGTGTTGTAATATTTGATTCACGTGAGAAATGTCACGTCTTAGTACAAAGAGGGATAAACAAAAACAAACAAATGTATACGAAGATAATATATTTAAAAAAAAAGATTATAAATACAGAATGATGAGATGAGAGAGATGAAATTAGCCCATGGGCCACGGGGGGGCTTTCTTCTGGTTGACAACATGGCTAATCATTATACCAAAACCAAATCATTTAATTAACCATGAAGTCGGCCGGGGCCGATGTGATCTCCTTCTTTTTTACAATTCTACAGTAAATTTGATATAATTATAAACTCAGAATGGGCGGTCTGGCCGACATGGCTATTCGGATTTGAGTGGGACATAAATATATATCGACTTTCAAAGCACATGCTCTTGTTGTAAAAGACTATGAACATCTTAATTCTCCTTCATGCCACGTGTAACTTAAGAAAGGACAATTATCAACTTGAGAAAGAAGACAAAATAGGATTCAATTATATGAAATTGTGACTATCCACTCAATTATTTTCTATATTTTTCATTTATCTTTTTTTTATATTACCCATTGTCTATCTATTGTTAGAAAGTTTTTTTAAACAAATAAATAAATTATTTTATTTATTTTTAACTATTTTCCCTTAATGTGACAAGTGAGTTCTAAAGTTATAAAATAATTTTTATTATATTATATTAAAATAATTTTATCTTGATACCTCTACTGTCAAGTTAAGAATTATTGAAAAGAAGATGAATGTTTTTATAAAGAAAAAAAAAATATTTATTAATGTTCACATTTAAGAATGTCTTAATCATAGTAAAGAGGTCAGAACACTCGTTATTTTTACATTAAGGCTTCGAGTAAAAAGCTAAAACTATTATTATGGTCCTTATAGACAATAATAAAATTTGACATGAAGAGAATGATTCCATGGTAAGAGTGGTTCTTGATTATTTTTATAGTATTTTTTTTTTCATCGCCTTGTTCAGCTTTGGATTTCAAGGAAAGCATGGATTTTGTTCGGCCTAGAGTTTTTGATGGTTCTAATCAAATATTTGTTTGTGGTTGATAAGGTTTAAAAAAAAATCATTTTCCCAATGTTTTGTTTTTACTAAAGCACCTAGTTTGAATGGTTATTATTATTATTACTATTTTGTACCAAAATGTTTTAGAGAGATTGAGATGGATACATTAGCATTTGTTTGAAGTTTTTAAATGATGGCTATGATATCAATAAGATTAATGAAACTCTTATTGTCTTGATTCCTAAACAGAATGATAGGATGGACTTTCTAAATATCGCTCTATTAACTTGTGCAATGTTATTTATAAGATTATTTCAAAGACATTGACTAACAAATTTTGGGTTATATTGGGGATATTATACATGATTCTCAAAATACTTGTATTCCTAGATGACTCATTATTGATAATGCAATCATTGGCTTTGAATACCTTTATGCTCTTAAATAAAGATCAAAATCGCAAGAGTGTTTCTTGGCCCTTAAATTGGATCTGTCAAAAGCCTATGATAGGAAAGAATGTCGATTCTTAGAGGTGATAATAAGGAAACTAGGATTTTCATCTTTTTGGTGCAAAAAGATGATGCATTGTCTCTCTTTAGTATTATTCTTTTTTTTTTTTAAATTAATGGTGAGATAAAAGGTTCCCTTGTCCCTTCTTTAGGTATTTGGAAGGAGGAATGTTTATCTTTGTATCTCTTTATTTTTTGTGCAAAAGGAGTATCATCGCTCCTATATTAGAAAGAACTTTATGATAAAATTAGTGAGTTTAATGTAGACACGATGGACCATGTCTGTCACATCTTATTTTATTTTATTATTTTTTACTGATGAGTGTCAACTGTTTGTTTATCAAAGTTCAAATGAACGAATCTGAATCCATTAAGTGTTTTGTTAAAGTATGAAGCTGTATCTGGACAAACGGTTAATTTTAATAAATCAATAATATGTTTTAGTAAGTTGCATATGCCAGAGGTTGTTGACTATATACTTAGTCTTCTTGGGGTCAAAGTGGTTACTCAGAATGATTGGTAGCTGGTCTTCCTAGTAATGTAGGAAGTTAATGTTTGCATAAATCATTGAAGAAAATTTAATCAATGAAGAAAATCTAAACTCTTTTTGACTGGTAGATGTGAAGTATATCTTAAAGCAGTAGTTCAATCCATCCCCATCTATTTCATGAATTTATTTCTACTTTTAAAATTTTTTTATTGCTAAACTTTATTTACTCAACGTGCAATTTTGGTAGGGGCTCGAATATAAAACAAAAATTACATTAGTTCAAGGGATTGACTTATGCATACATAAGGAAGCTATGGGTTGAAATTCAGGAATCTTGTTGTTTTTATTCAAGCCTTATCAATGAAGCAAGGTTTTTATCTGATTCGTAATCCATCTTCTCTAACAGTGAGGTTCTAAAGAGTTGCTACTATCTAGAAGGTGATTTTATGTAAGCAAAATTTAAAGCATCTTCTTTTTATCTATAGAAAAGTTTGCTATGGGGTTGTAAAATAATTAAACTTGGCTTAAGTTGATAGAAAGATAGTCTTTTACAGTCTCTATGTACTATGACCGATGGTTGCCTCGACCATGCTTGTTTAAGCTATTGTTTCCCTATTTTTTACCTAAGACATCTATGGTAGTTGATCTGAAGATAACTTCAGGAGTTTGGAATGTTGAGCTAGTTTGACAAAGTTTTGATAAGGAGGAGATGGAAGCTATTTTGAGTATTCTAACTTGCGTGGCTAAGGGTTAGCTTTTTGATAAAAAGGGGTTAGTTCTCTGTTAAAAGTAAGTATTGGCTGGTTATATGACTGGGTTCTTTAGTATCTTCTTCATAAGTTTTTAGTTTAAGGGCTGATGGAATTTGTTATGACGGTTACGAATACCTACCAAAGTTAAAGTTTTTTTTTAAAAATCTTCCCACAATTCGCTACCAACTTATACAAACCTTTGAAGACATGGGATTCTAATGGCGGATGCATGCCCTCTTTGTTTTTCAGTGATAATAATAAAAGATATATACTTTGTGGGACGTGAAATTCTCTCTCACCTAATCATGTGATGCCCTCGTCACAATCTGACTTAAAACTCAGGAGCTAATTTGGTCTGTACTAGTCATCCCCTAAGGGACATAGGAACCTACTACCTACGTGGCAATCTCTATTATGGCTCAAGACATAAGATTTTTAGGGCTCACTTGACGTGTATTGCCCATCCTTCTAGAGCCAAGAGGGACTTATATTCTATATGGAAATCTCATTAAAGCAATTTTAAAGGCCCACATATAAATAAAATTTTGAGTTTATTGTGATACCAAATATCATGAACCTTTTTAGAATCGTACGACTTTAGACGCCTTACTTGCTAAGTAGTTTAGAAAATACTACATAAAAAAGATATGAGAGACACGTTGCCAAATATTTGAGACAAAGCTCTCTTATATTAACTAAACGAGAATACAAGCTAAGATAGTTTTGTGGGATTAAGGATTACCCTCTTATATACTACCAACTCTATACATTCAAAAGTTAGGACCTAAGAGGCTATACATTGATCTTTACAAGATGAAAAAATATGAAAACGAATATTTTAATATGTCACCACATATTTTAGGGAGTATTCTTATTCGAAATAAAGGTTTACGTTCCTTATAAGTGGCGGACTTGTTCTAGATCTTCACTCAAGTCAACAGGTTTTCTAGAAGCTCCGATCTATAAACCATTCTACTAGCCTACATAGTCTCTAAGAGTCTTTGTCGCACATCAAATATTCGATGAAATGCTTGATAACACTAGAAGCATGTCACTTAGCTCTTTTGTTTATGTGGAAGTTGTAGAAGCCTTGGCAGCTATACAAGGTTTGCAAATGGTAAGATAACTTAATTTAACCTAAATTGAGCTTGAGCTTGACTGCATGAACATTGTAAATGCTGTGACATCTGCTAAATTGTCAATGTCTAAATTGGGAATGCTAGTTTAGAATGTTCATGAGATTTTAAATTTCTTCTCTTATTCTATCATTTCATACACCCCCATAAAAATTAATAGGTTAGTTCATTAGATAGTTAGAATTGCTCTAAATGTATCTCATGAGACAATTTGGATTACAACAGTCCTTTTTTAGTTGCAACTTATTGTAATGGATGATATTCATTTACTATCTTAGTTGCTATTTTTATATAACTCGTTCGTAAAGAAAAAAAGAAAAGAAAGAAAACTAGGGAGATGACCCCATGATAAGAAAAACTTATATATTCTTTGCATCCGAATATTCTACTAACACTCTTAACTTCCAACCTCAAAATTGCGGTACATGCTAGCCACAATTGAATGAGGAAGTCATTTGTGATCATTGCCTTTTAAAGTTAACGAAGGAACCACACATCAATTAAGTGCTCCCCTGTAGAAAAATTATGATTATTGCACCTCTTGATTGAGAAGAATGGATGCACTAACTTCCAATAATATTTGAATTATGTAGCTAGTGTATTGTCAATTCACAATATATTGAGGTCTGGCTTTTTGGCAACTAGAGAGGAGCTTTAAAAGATGATAGACTTGGAGGAATAAGAACCAGTTAAATGAAAATGTGGATTGAAAGAGACCTATTCTTCTTTTCAAAACTTAAATTGAACAAAAATTTCTCGCCTTAAATTCCAATTAATATTAATTATTATAAGTCTTTCTCTTATTCCTTCGACCCTTCTTTAGACGCTTGTTCTTTATTCTAGCCATAAATTCTCAATCTACAAAGTATAGTTTCATCAACTCTAGGAACCCTAAATTACACGAGCATAATTTACATACCACATATCTAAGTAGCATGCCTTTTCTTTTAAAAGCTTTTTGGTGCACAAAAGCAAAACTAATATTGTTTCCGTAGTTATACCTCTTATATAACGTTATGTTTTGATTTTCTCTCGATCTCACTTTTATATTTTTGTTCTTTATAGCATTCTAATAACTAGGTGCTTCTCCGCAAAAAGGTTTCATATGCTTCTTGTTCTTCAGTGATCTTTTGATCAAGAAACCATGAGATGGAGTTAGTGAACTTGATCACGCTAGGTACTGTCATTTTCCCATATTTACAAACCAGATTATCTGCACTATGATAATTACTTCTCTCTCTCTCTCTCTCCAATTGATATAGGTTTAATTTCTGCTAGCAATTTGAATCGTCGATGAAATTTTTGCGTGCAAGGTTGCTTGTTGTGAACCTTCTATAAACAACCTTATTATATGACAATAGAGATAAGAATCTAATAGAGATACTAAAGATTATGGATCTAAACATGTGTGACAACAAATAGGGTGCGTTTGGGAATTGTCCTCTAATAAGAAGTGCTTCCAAGCAGAACTGTTGTTTTATCAAAACAACTTGTTTGTAGCTTATAGAAAGCATCCGATCTGTTTGTTTTTCACGAAAGCTCTGGCATCTTATAAAAGAATGTGTTTTCGTCAGTGCAAAAATTTAACAGTTTTGAAATCTTCCTTTATTATTCCCTTTTAATTTATTATCGTGGTCTCCATTGGATTGATTAATTAACTGCTTGCTATGGATATTAATTTCAGATGTTCTTGCTGCTTCTCGTTGAAAAATTTATGTCAATCTCTGTTATCTGCTAAGAGTTGTGCAAGGCTGACATTAGAAGGAGCCATGGATGGATAGGTGAGGAAATTCGAAATAGAATTTGCATTATAAGTTATAAATTCTCCATAATAAACTGGCAGCTACTACTCTCTAAAAAAAAAGGGGCAATTACTTATACATAATTTGTATGTAGGGCATAAACTTTAAGGTATAAATAACATATTCCATGCATTAACCAAATCTTGAGGGTCGAGAATTTCTTATTTTGGGATATTAATTAAGAAGGTTTTCTGATATTTAAAAAGGTGTATTGATGGGTATTAGTTAATTTAATCTGTAAAGTCTCTTAGATTTCAAATTGTGCTTCTATTAGAGTGGTGAAGAATATAATTAAAATTTCATATAATAAAAAAAGTATATTCAATCATTTTTAATTTATTAACAAGTACTTAGTTTATAACAGTCATTGATCGTATCCAATTTTGTAAATTTTATATATTATTATTTTGTTAACATTATACTAAAGGGGTTTTACAAAAGAATTGACATTAATTAAACATAATTAACTCCTAAGAGCATATCAATTTTATGATTGTAGAAAGGTCTTGACATATACCAATCAGTTGCACCATCATTTTAGGAAACTCAATTATCCTATGGCATGGTTTAAAGGAAAATGAAGAGAACCATGTAATTATATATTATGGTGAAAAGTCATGAAAAAGACTAATTAGATCCTCTCTATCAGGTTTATATTTAGTAGCTAATAAACACAAAGGATTGATTACTATGTGGTTGTGGAGGCCTTGTGGCTTGTAGTAGGCGTTGCGTCAAATTTTCTTCTTTCCGATTAACTATCATTTATAACAAAGACAAAGTTACACATACATAATTGGATATAAAATTTGTATCTTAAATAATGTATCATTTAGGAGCAGAGCTCTATTGGGGCTTAGAAGGGTCATGCGCTGCCCTTCCCCCAAGTTTTAATATTTTTTAATTTAATAATATATTTTTACATTTTTTATGATTTAAAATAAGTATTTTTATGACCTAGCCCCTTAATTTTAATAATTAAATTCTAACTTAATATAATTTTTAATTTTAACATGTGACTCTCCTCACCATAAATTATAGTTCTGTCCTTGGTGTCATTAATTAGTGACTATTATTTTTTAAGTAGTTATTGACTTTTTATTTTTTATTAATATGATAATTACATAGTATCAATCAACAATAGACATGTCATATATCATATCAGTTAGGATCTAAATTTTATATTCCAATTGTGTAAGCATAGCATTTTTCATGATCAAATATCTTTAATTTTCTTTTTTGTGCTAATAAAATATCTTCACATGATATGGAAAAAGGCTACAAAATTCAAGCAGAATCCAACTATATAAAATCAACTATCGAATAAATTGAATTAAGCACTATACATATGAAAAATTTTGTCACGAATTTAAAAAAGAAAAGAGAATTTAAAACCATAGGTATTTACATTTTTTTATCAATAGAGAAAATTTAAAGATCCAGTTAGTGGAAAAGTTTTGTATCTTATAACAGTTACAGTGTAAGTAGATGATTGCTTAGTAAATACTCAACTGTGAAATACAAATAATATTTACAAAATATTTTAAGTGTTGTGCCTCAAAATCATAGCAGAAGATGCATCTTCATATCAAATTCACCTTAACTGCTATCAAATAATCACATTTCAACCAAATTGTATTAATTCTACAACCCTATAGATTTCTAACTTAAAAGAAAATATTCTAAGGAATTGAAAAACCATCCTTAATTTCCAGGAAAAAATCCTCATGTTTCTATAAAAGGGAAGTCTTTTTAGCGGAGAAAATTACAATTCAATATTAGATTTCTAACAAGCCTCCAGAATACTGTTCGAGGGGTCGTCAAAGTGCACTGTATCTACAACCATTTAAGTTCGAGAAAAAATTTCGGGCTGGGGTTGGATATTTAAGATATCTAATTCCTACCCAAATCCTTTTAGAACCCAAAAAGAAAAAAAAAATCTTAGATTGCTAACTTAAAACATTTATTCTACAGAATTGAAGAACCTTCTTTATTTAATTTCCAGGGAAAACAAATCACACATTTTCTATAAATGAAATTAATTATACAGCTCAATACTAACCAAAACATTCAGCAAAGTAAAAGGAAAATGATTTTTCACTTCATATTCATTGTCGATTAACATTCCAATTAACCAATATATATATATATATATATATAGACACATAATTTCCTCTTATGATATTCTGAGGTAATTTTCTCTTATACTATTTCTCAGGTTTTGAGAACAAAGTCCCGAGGCATTTTCACTTTCTCCATTTCCATGGATATCGAACCTCCATTTGAAAAAACTTATCCGACCTTCTTCCAGAACTCTTCTGTGAAAGCAAAGGATGAGACACTTTATGCAGTGGAGGAGTGTGAACTTCCTCTGATCGATCTTGCTCGTCTAAATTTCCAGAAGTTAGACAAATACAATCCCTTGAGTTTCCCGGATTTCGAGAAATGCATAAAAGAGATGGCCGAAGCTGCTTCTGAATGGGGTTTCTTTCAAATTCTGAATCATGGGATCCCTCATGAAGTTCTCGACAGTATGCGAAGTGAGCAGGTGAGAATTTTTCATCAGTCCTTCTGCAAAAAGTCAGCAGAGAATTTTATGAATTTATCAGCTGGTAGTTATCGCTGGGGAAGCCCTCGAGCTACTTGTTTGAGGCAATTTACATGGTCAGAAGCCTTTCACATTTCTCATGCTGATATTTCAAAATTGGATGAATGCAACAGTCCCAGGTACCAGCATTACTCATTCATAATTACTGTAATTTTATTATTTATTTCTTTATCTTCCTCTGATTAACTGTTCATTTAAGAGCCTAAAGAGTTAATTACATAGATTAATAATGGGAAGGGGAATTGCCAGTTTAGTGTGTAAATTTGGTTGGATTACTTAATTATTTTTTCTAAAAATATTTTTGTTAGTTTTACTATTGAAAAAGAAATTTTTGAGGGTAGTAAATACTATGTTTGATCATGAGAAATGTTCTTTCAATTGATAAAATTTATTTTACTGCCATAAAAAATGCACTTTTTCAATGAACAAAAACTAATAAAATATTTAAAAATATAAGTACTAACTAAATAATTCAACTAAACTTAAAAAATTAGACTAATAATTTTTTTAATGAAAAATTTGATTGAAAACAAACCAAAATTTTATAGTCATGAAAACAAAATTTCGAGATTTATTTTATTGATTTTATTTTTCTATATGTGTTCCTCACTTTCAACTATTATTTAATATTTAATATGAATGCAAAATTTACTGCCTATCCATAATTACTGCCAATTACTGACTGTATATACCCAATTCATAAATAATTTATTTGATAAAACATGATTTATATTTGTACTTCCATAGATATAAAAATGCTTACAAATATTTACACCGTAAGAGAGTGGCCACTAATGTATTGAATTGACTTAATCAATCAAATTGAACTGAGTTAAATTCTATTTTAAATTTAAGATCTTTATTATTTTTTAAGAACTGATTGATTTGATTCAATTTGGTTAAAAATTTTCAGTTTAAGGTCGTTTAGAACCAAGTTTAGATAGAACGTTCTACAGTTCTCAATTTTTGTTAAAAAAAATGCTTATATAGAATATTCTTTTAATGTTTGTTATAGGAAGAAATTAATTATACAGTATCATACAATATTTGTATTAATAACATAATGATAAATAGTTAATGTATTTACCTCTACTTTAATAAAGGTGTCGAGTTTGAATTCTTCCTTTCCTGTGTCAAAAAAACATAAATTATACAGCCCCATATAGACTCATGTTATACGAACAAACTAATAGGCAAAATGTGAAATTAAGCTTGAATACTACATACGTTGAATTTTACATATGAGACATAAAACTTAAACCTAGAGGGGACACACATAGTCCTTGACATTTCACTTCACATCTTTTCAAAATTCTATGTGGTGGTACTTCTATTTATTTTTTTTTTCAAAACTTGTCTGAAAGCCATATCACATACGTAGATCAATTCATGTGATGATCTAAACTTCTAGGCACTTCATGACTAGGAGGTACAAAGATATTTGAGGTTCAGTTTCTATACCATGAAAGCAGATTTTGATAAGATTCTTGAAACAGCTAACAGATTTTCATAACCCGAAATATCATTTTCATAATACATAACAACGTACTCGAATCATTTCACAGTAAATGGAGAAAAGGATGTTACATTTTGACCCTCCTAATAATTATTCTTTCACTTGGCACCATGTTCCTCGATAAAATGTAAAATTCTGACTCTACATCTAGTTAATGGATTGTATAAAGTAATCGCACCGTAGATTGCATGTAAGAATTATTTTTTGTGTTTGCTCCTGGATCCCTAGTACGAAATCATGGAAATATTGATTTGAATAATTTGAAGTATTATTTCAATTTTGTATATCTATGATGTATTAAACTAAGATCTTATTTCCTTCGTATTTCACCATCTTCTTTCAGATCAAGTATTGGATTGTTCGCAACAAAAGCAGCTAATATAGCTAAAACATTAGCTGAGTATTTAGCGCAGTACCTGATGATCAAATCATCTTATTTTCGAGATAATTGCCCTCCAAGCTCCAGTTTTCTTCGGCTGAATAGATATCCCCCATGCTCGTTAACATTCGAGGTTTATGGACTGATGCCCCATACTGATAGTGATTTTCTCACCATTTTATATCAAGACCAAGTGGGAGGGTTGCAGCTGAAGAAAGATGGACGTTGGCTTAGGGTTAAACCGAATCCAGAAGTTCTAATTGTCAATATTGGTGACTTATTCCAGGTAATATGTTTATAATTTAGCACTTGAAACAACGTTAAAACCATTTCATCTACTTTCAAATGTGATTTATAATTTAACAAAGTATTATATATGAGCTAGGGCAGGCATTCAGCAATGGAGTCTATAAGAGCATTGAACACCGAGTTGTTGCCAATTCACAAGTTGAAAGATTTTCTGTGGCATATTTTTATTGCCCCTGTTATGATGCTGTGATTGAGAGCAGCAGCAAGACAACAATTTATCGAAAATTCAGTTTTGGAGAGTACAAACAGCAAATTCAAAAGGACGTTCGGGCTTTCGGCGAGAAAGTAGGGCTCTCAAGGTTTCTCTTATGAGAAGAAAGCATTCACATTATTTGAACAAATTTTTAGAGGAAAAAATATGAGTTTGGTCAATCTGTATTTCATCTTTAAGTCTGGGTTATTTTAATTTAATCAGGATTTCATTTATCATATATGTACTACGCAAAGGGCATATTTATTCTGTTAGTGTATGCGATTACATACACATATATGTGTGTTTAATTTAATGGGTTTAACTGTATAATTTACAATTGGAACAGCTTTGATTAACGAAATTACATATAAAAAGAAACTACTAGATGAGTGAAATGGATGGACGACTGGATTGATCGAAACCCTAATTTGAAGAATTTCGTGGCGTTTGCTATTTCGTTTATCGGGATTAATAAATCAAAAGGAAGTGGATTGTGATGTAGCTCGGTCTGGACCAACCATGCAGCTGCTAAGAGTAGGCTTCACTGTTTGATAATTACTAGTTGCACTTATTTATTTTTAGGGTATGTTTATAACTTTATACTTCTGCTTCATTTTAAAAATATATCGAACCCTTCCATCTTTTGGCAAGGGTTACCAAGGAGGACGTGAAGGGGGAGAATGTAGACTTTGAGTCACATGTATTGACGATGATGAGCCATCACAATTCAGAACAACATGTGACGAGTGTTATCAAATGTCAGTTTGTGTAGTAGGTGGTGACTTGATATTGTGCTTTCAAATTAAGAACAAGTATTAAAGGAAAGGAACAGTTTTTGGAGTGTACTAGCAAGGGTGTTAAGCCAATAAATTCACAAAGAGAGAATAATGGGAGGAGCAATTAGCGGTTAAATTAGCAGTTATAATCTCTTATGATGCTAATTATTGCTATAATTTTAGGAATTGCTTTGTTGACTTTTTCTTTAGTATATTGCTTTTTTGACTCAATCTTAAAAACTTATGAAACATTATTTTCTTTTTATTAGATTGTTCGGTACTTTTAAATCAAACTTTTAAAATATATATATATATATTAAAAATTGATAATTCAACAGTTCTGTATAAATAATAATTGAGATAGATAATAAGAGTAGAGTAATTATGAAATTAAGTACGTATTAAGTATATAAGGAATGAATAAAAAGGAAAGTAAAAAAAAATTTGTACTGTTTATGGCGAGCACTGTTGTGTGGAGTGACTGGTACTATTTATTGTTGCTACTGTTTATCAAGATACGGTTCACGCGCGGTTACTATACACGCAGTTACGGTTCACACGGCAATTTTAAGGTATTTCCTGTTTTGACTCAATTAACTTCTTTAAGTAAGATTAGAACTCTTACAAGTAATGACTCTTATTTTAAATAAGTTTAGGATTTTTTAAGTTATTTTATTCACTATATAAATCCTTCTAAACACAAGAGAAAGACAAGCATTTAAAGTTTTAAAATATAACCATAAGAGAGAATAAAGTAGCTAGGTAGACACTAAGTACGTGGTGCACTAGAGTGTAACTTTTGGGGAGTGTTTTTTTTTATTCTCAAGTAAACAAAAAAAACATCATAGATCCTTTTGGCTTAGATGCTCGGGCTATTCTTGTATTCCTTGTATAAATCTCTTATGAGGAGCTACTAAAAGGTCTTGGGGAGTCATGGTGATCATGATAAATACTTAGAGGTCTTTATGGGAGATATTAAAGGATCTTACAGGATCATTGATGATGTAAGAAAATACTTAGTGATCTATATCAATAATAAGAAGCTGCATCATAAATCCTTCGTGAACGTTGGTAATTTTAGGCCGAACCACGTATATCTTGTGTCTTATTGATTGATTTGTTTTTTTTTATCTTTATTGGTGTGTTGATCTTATATGTTCTTACTTATAGTGTGAGTTATAATTTTTCACTGCGCATAAAGTAAAGAAGTATCAAAATTGTGACTTAATTAATGCCATAACGATATTAAATTGAAATGCTTGATTTGATATCCGTAACAATATATATATATATATATATAAACAAAACAACAATTTAATTATATCCTCTCATATTTAATTTTTTTATCTTTTTTTTTTAAATTAATATAGAGTTAGTAGTTGACAAAAAAATAAAATTGCACATAAATAAAAAAACGGAGCCTTTTCTTAAAAACGGAGCCTTTTTTTAAAAGAAAATAAGGCTCTAAGCAACTGCTTAAGTTGTTTAAGGAAAAAGCCGCTATTGATATATACTATATAACAGATCTCTTTCTCCTGCATGCAGACTTAGCATAATTCATATATGTTAAAAACCAGTAGAACTACTAATCACTTTATACATATTTGTTATATATATAACGCAATATTATTAAATTCAAAGTTGATTGATAACATGATATATTGTGCGTGGAAGATTATTACTAATGCGACGTAGCACAGTAAGAATGTGATGTTATATGTAATGACAAGCCATATCACCAACATAACCGGTTTAATATATGGACCCTGACCATTATCTAACCACCTGCAAAATTAATTTTGCCTAGGTCCTAGTACGATGGCGTACGACCGTAGTTATGGATAAGTTACGAACTTGATTTTTGTTCTTGTTTTTATGTTGCCGACTATGGTAAAGGACAAATCGACCAGTTGTCCAGTAGGCGCAAGCACTATGCATATATCATTAAAACTTGAAAAGGAAAGAACGTCCACCCTTTTCACTGCAGGTGGCCAAGTACTTCAAATTAGCACTTAACTATCCATCCTTTGTAGCCATATGCTTTCTTCCAACCTTCGTATAGTGCCATGAAATGACTCTGGATAAGTTCTTAGTTTCCTTGTTTCTCTCTTCTTCTAAGGATTCGTTTGATATAATAGTGGTTGTAATTTTGTTTATTTTCTCAAAGTTTGAATAGTGGTAACAAAATTTATCCGCTTAATATAAAGTTTTCTACTTATGACGTGTGACTACGATGTAATTAAAATTATTGATTCAATAAATAAGTATGATCCTCTTTTTTAATTCTATAAACTTTTGTGGTTATATTATGTTAAATTATTTTTTTAATATTTTTATATAAAAAAATTATCTTTGCATCAATTTACTCTAAATGTAAATTAAAGTTTGTACATATAACTAACAGAATTCTAATGAATGTGTACTTGACGATTAAAAAGAATAAAAGTCAACTTTCTCTCTAAAAATAATTTTGTGCAACTAACCTAACATTTAATCTCACATGCTCTATCCCCAGTTTTCCTCCTTCATCTTATACACCTACCTGCACCCCACTAGTTTCTTTTGAAGTCTCTTCACTAACACCCAGAAATTATTCTTCTTAAGAGAACTAACATCTTCTTCCATAGCCTGCTGTCATTCTTTTTTATTTTCACTCTTCATAGCCTCACTATATGTTCTAGGCTTATCAAATTCAAGAATGTAAGTAGAATTAAAGGCATGAGCAACAAAATCTGTTTGTGTAAATCTGATTGGTGGATTAATCATTCTTCTTAGCATGTCTCTGACTAGCTGGTACTCTTCAAGTTTCATCTCAAGAGTCCTAATCTTTGTTTGGGTGGCCTTGGAGGAACTTGCCGGCGTTCTTGGTTTATCTTTAAGGATCTCTTTTTTGAAGTACTGATTTAAAGGCATATTAGATCTACACCCAGGCTCCACTTTAATTTCTATTGACTCAAGTACTGAATCTTTCTTAGATACAGGTTCTTCTTTCTTATTTTCTTAGGAGGCTTTCAACATTGTCGTCTCATCAAACGTCACGTCACAACTTATGATACTCCTTGGTGGTGTCAACTTTCTACACCGCACTTTGTATTCTTTCACTCATTCAAGATATCCTATGAATGCCCTTTTGATAGCTATAGGTTTTAATTTCCCTTCCTTAACATGGACAAATGAGGGACAACCATAAATTTTGAGGTGATCGTACTTAGAATGATTGCCAGACCATTTCTTTTCTGGTGTTTTGAAGTCAATTGCTGATGAAAGACTTCTATTGATCAAAGAAACTACAGCCATTACGGCTTCTCCCTAGAATGCCTTAGGTATCTTTGCATTGGTAAGCATTCATCTAACCATTTCAAATAGGATCGTATTTATTCTCTCAGTTATGCCATTCTACTGTGATGTTCATCTCATAGTTCTATACCTTGCAATCCCATGCTTGGCATAAAATCCATCAAACACTTTATTGTAAAGCTCGAGGCCATTGTCAGTTCGCATCCTTTTTACTATTTTGCTAGTCTGATATTCAACAAGAACCTTTCAAGTTTTAAACATATCAAACACTTGATCCTTGTTCTTTAACATAAAGACCCATAAGTTCATTGATTAGTCATTAATCAAACTAATAAAATACCTAGCACATTCACGAGTAGCAGTTTGCGCTAGTCCCCAAAGATTCGAGTATATGTAATCAAGAGTCTTCTTAATCTTGTGCTCGCTGGTACTAAACCTCACTCTATATGCTTTCCCAAGCACACAATGTTCAATAACTCCAATGGCTGGAACTTATCATCACCAAACGCAATTTGACTAAATAAATTTTTCTCCCCTAGGTGTGCTAGTCTAAGATGCCACAACTTAGTTTGCATATGATAAAATTGTACGTGGAGCCCACCCAATGGCTTGGGTCCATCAGGTACACCAGCTAGTGCACCACGCACAGAACTGCATCTTATGCTGCCCCCAACCAATGTTGAACTTGGGATCTTATCCCTTATAAGCCTTTAAGGTTCTGTGCGTGGTACGCCAGCTGGTGTGCCTGATGGACCCAAGTCGTTGGGTGGTGTTTACGTACAGTCCTATTAGAAAGGTCGACCTTTTTGTAAGACTATGTGAGGCCTACCAACCACTTTGGTCCAACCAGTAGCTGACACCTCAGCATCTATTGGCGCACCCACATAATCTGCCCCATGCATGACCCCTTTTGTTCATTTCCTCTTGAGCCATTTTTAGCATGTTATGTAGATGGGTACAATCATCGAACCTTAAAGGCCTATAAGGGATGAGATCCCAGGTTCGACATTGATTGAGGGAGTAGGTTACCTGTGATGGCTATTTGTGGTGCGTCAGTGGTTTTGGGGTCCCACTGGTGGACCAAAGGGTTGGTGAGCTCCACCACAGTCTTACAACATATTCTCATCATCCATAAATAATAATGCAGAACTACTTACAACTTCTCCCTTAAGCATATAAACACCTTTTGTGCTTCTCTCTTGTTATTACCACCATGGAACCCTTCAATACTCTTAAAACTCCTCTGTCGATTCTGATGGAATACTCATTATAGTCTAAAGTCCCTAGTGAGATCAAGTTCCTCTTAAGGTCAGGAATATACCTAACTTTTGTCAACTCTCTCACTCGTCTATCATGCAACCTAAGTTTAATACTACTAATTTTCATCGTCTAACACGCAACATCATTACCCATTAATACCTTTATACCACTAATGGGTTGAAAATTTATAAACCAAGACTTGTGCGGGTACATGTGAAAAGTAAAACTAGAATTAAGAACCTACTGTTTAGTACTCTTATCATCAGTAGCAACTAGAGTCTCTACGCTTTCGTAGCTATCATCATAGGCAAGCGCAGTACCTGCTTTCTTTTGTCTTGTGCCTTCTTCTCCTGGCACTTTTATGAAGTGTCCCTTTTTTTTCTGTAGCAATAACACTTTTTATGAGTCCCAGACTTTGATCTTGAGCCATTTTTTTCTTTCATTTCTATATGAGGGCTTACTTTTTATAGATAAGCTTTCTGCATTACCCTCAATCTACTTTCTTAATAGTTTTAAGTTTAATGATGATTTCACATCGCTCATCGTTAAACTCTCTATGCTGTAGAGAAGTGTATCAATAAAGCTCTCATAACTCTTGAAAAATGAACTCATGAGGATAATCGCTTTATCTTCATCTTTTATCTTAATGTTGATAGACTCAACATCAAGAATGTTGATAAACTTTCTATGTTGTAGAGAAGTGTATCAATAAAGCTCTCATAACTCTTGAAAAATGAACTCAGGAGGATAATCGCTCTATCTTCATCTTCTATCTTGATGTTGATAAACTCAATATCAAGAATGATCTTATTGCAGGCATCTATATGATCTTTCATCAGCGTCTCCTCTGATATAGACAACTGAGACAACTTCTTCTTTATATGCAATCTGTTAGTCAACGACTTTCGCATATAAAAAAAGTCAAGCTTTTTCTAAAGACCAATCACTGTCGTCTCACATGCTACCTCTCTCAGTATTTCATCGCTCAATATAAGAATGATTGTATTGTAAGCTATATCTTGAATGTCCATTCTTTCTGCTTCAGCCTTAGATGACTCTGGCATTTTTTCCAATTCACTAAATAGAGCTACAGCCTCCTCTAATGCCAAGTCTAACAGTTAACTTACCAACAACACGTTCATTTTTCATCTTCCACAAATTGAACTTATTTGTACCATTGAATTTCTCTACCTCATACTTAGGTATGACCATGTTTACTTGAAACCTTACTCTGATACCAGTTTGTTAAAGCGAAAACAATCACACAAGCAATACACCCAAAGTATTTAGTGCAAACTGTTAGGGTCAGTGCTTACGTGCCATCACTAAATGTATATATACTTGTGTATTTATACAAGTGTACATTCTCATTAAATCGCTAATACCCATTTATATGGTATTATGCATGTAACGTTATATACATTGTACGATCTGAAGGAGTTCAGATCAGATCTAAAGGAGTTTAGATAAGGGCTCAAAGTTAGCCACGCTAAGAGATATAAACGCTGAATGTTAGAACAGTTAAGTGTTAGCTGGTTATAATACTCAGCATATCTAAGAGTTGGAGCCTTATCTATAATGAGACATAAACTTGGGAATATACTAGTAACTACATAGTTGCAAGAGTTGCAATCGGGTGCAAGAAAATGTAAGTTGTGTAAGTATGTTCTCGAATTATTATCCTTGATCTATTTCTGTCGATGCGGGTCTGTCGGTGGATACCTTTTTATATAGATCAGCATATATCGTACCTATAAAGTATAGATGGTCATTCCTAGCCGACTCTAAGCTTGGAGCTCATATTGACATATGGGTATACAGTTAGGATTGAATATGGGATAGACTTACGAGGGCCTCCGATAGACACTTTATATAAGCCGTCAACGGAGGGTCCTCTCGAGTTAAGTAGTATACGTGGTCCTTTGACCTGAGTACCACGATAGGCTTGTAAGTGATCCACTATACTTTGGTTCCACGCATGTCACAAACCTTTCATGGTGTGACTGTTGGGTGTCGCTGGGCATGGTCCGATGCTTATGAAGTCTGGTGTGTACAGATATAAGATCCGTCAGCTCGTATATAGAGTTAGATATCCAGATGCTTCGATACTATATCTCGAAAAGTCTTGTGGCCACGAGCAATCATCCCGGGAAAGAGTTTTGCCAGAGCTGAACAATATGACAAAAGAGTTTGCACATATTATTCAGCGAGATACAAGTCTAAAGATAAGATATGGATGAGTATTATAGGATTTGACGGTGATAATCTATATCCTGCATATTCAGGATATCATGACAGAAGGATTATACGTATGCGTTGTAATCTCAGCTTGTATGGTTCAACGCGCTGATTTGTATATCTGTAACAGGTGCGCGGGGCATTGATCACGGACTTATGGAATAGTTTCATTTGATGAATCGGGCGTAGGACCTAGGGAGTCCGGCCATATGGAGTGTACTCGTTGTGTACTGGGACAGCGTACCGGATTAAATAGTTTAATTCAGTAATATTCAGCACTACTAAGGGAATGCGTGCGTGTCTGTATTTAAGTGTTAAATACAACAATTAGTCAATAAATTTTATTTACTAATTGTATAATGACACGTAGCGTCTTGTGGACCTTCAGTTGAGTTTACCCGAGTGTGAAATTTGGTAGAACCCACTAAGGGGTAGACTTGGTAACTATTTATGAGGGGCAAAATGATCATTTAACACTTTGATTATTTAATTATTAAATAATTAAAATATCTCTCTTATTATATTATATAATATATTATTATATTATAATTATTATATTTTATTATAAGATATTATATATGATAATATTATATTTTGGGTGCCAAATAGTTGGCACCCATTAGTAGTATTATATAATATATATTATATTATTATATATTAGATATATAAAGAGAGAGAAATTGAAAATGAGAGAATTGGTGTATTTTTGGCCATTTGGCCGAGAGAAGGAGGAAAGAAATGGATAAGGAAAAGAAAGAAAGAGAAAAGAGAAGAAAAAAAAAGGAAAATAAGAAAAATTGAAATTGTTTCATTTTTTTTATGGTTTGATTTGAAGGAATGGTGGATTGCCTTAAATTTTTCATTTTTTTATCTTTTTGGAGAAAATGATAAAAACACACACCGACCATTTTTGGGTTTAAGAGTTAAATCCGGTGCTACGTATAGGGTTGCTGTTCTAGTTCACCAAGTCTACCGTGTTGGTGACTAAAATTGCCCGCGAGTTAGTCTCCATGCGGACTCCAAGAAAATACGTGTATAACGTGATTAATATATTTATTTATTATATTTATTACAAAATTTATATACTTTCGTCGCGTTAAGCAATAGACACAATTGCACATGCATACACCCACATACGTATATTAGATCCCTCCGCCGCCAACAATATAAACAACAAAACAATTAAGAATTTAGAAAAAGAAAGGTAGAAAACAATACGCAAAATTTAAGAAGTTCGACAACTTGCCTACATCCATGATGGATCAAAATCACACACTCTTATTATTAAATTTCAAGGCACTCATAAAGTATACCTTTTATTAGAAAAACTCGTAAAGAAATTACTCTATTTTGCAAATAAGGAGTTTCTCTCACTAAGAATCATAAAGAACACTTAAATCACTTAGATATTACAAAGATGTATTTACAAGCCAATTGAAGGACGTTATATAGGCTTTAAGATGACCTAAGCTAACTGATAAGGGTTCATTAAATCTAATATTTCATCTTCTAAAATTAATATTTGTTCGTAGGAATTAAGATTATTTAGTTTTTGATGTATTTTATTATTATTTTTGTAGGTTTGGAGTCAATGGAGCAAATAGGGTGAAAACTCTAATGAAAATAAGCCAAAAATATTAAATTGCTACAGTGCATGCTACAATGATACTGCTATAGTACCCATTGCCACGGTGACCAAAACAATGTCTCAGCACTGCAATGACAAAGATCTAGTGCCGCGGCATGGGTGGTGGTAAACAGTACCTATGAACAGTATTTTTAACACATAAACAATAATTCAACTTTGACTTATATTTGATGTTTAACCCTAATTTGAAGACAAAAACTTATAAATAGAAGGTCAAAACCCCTAATTAAAATGGGGAGAGGAGAACAAAAAGAGAAGAAATGAGGCAAAAACTTAGAGAAAAAATTTATAACACAAAATAAAAGATTAAAGCCAAAGATTGAAGAATCAAGATCAAGATTCAAACTTTAAGTCAACATTGAGCGAGAAGCACATCAAGGAGTTACTTTGATTAATTTTTCTTCTCTTTCTTTATCATTGTGCTCTTATTCTTGTTGATCTTTATGAATTGGTTTGATACTTTTAGTTTTGTGATAGACTAAATTGTTTATCTAGGGTTAGACTATATGAACCTAGTATGAATTTGGAATGTGTTAATTTTTAGTTTATGAACTTGATACATTCAATTGATTTATTCTATCTTGTGTTTAATGATTTCAATTTACCTAATCAATATTTTGAATAGTTGAAGAACCATGATAAACTTGACAGAGGAATTTATGTGTTTAGCTTAGGATAATTTGATGCATGATCATAGGGTAAGAATTATGATTTTTCATCTATAATAGACATATACCTAAGTGATATGTATGGTATAATTTAGATTTGATCTTAAGGAATTACATTCTGATTTGATTACTATAGCGTGCATTTGCGCTTAACTAGTATAGTAGTCAATTATTAACCCTAAATATGTAGGAGTCGTTTTAAAAAGACCTAAAACAAGTAAGAAGCTCAACAAAACAGAAAAGCCTTTTTTCTACACAGGGCCCCGCGGCCCCCACTTTCTGTCTGGGGTGCCATAAAGCCTACAACCCAGCGTCGCAGCACCTATGCCTAGGCACCACTTTTACATCTTTTGCCTTATTTCTTTATTCATTTTTAATCCTCGCGTACCTAACACACTTGACTTGCTCTCCAAATTATATTCTCATAATTTTTAATCAACTTTTTTACACCAAATGAGATCCATATTCTTGTTCTGAAGAGAATTCTTCAATATTTGCATGGTACTATAGATATTATGCTATTCTACAAAAAGGGTGAAAATTAAAATTTTTTTGGATTAAAAACTAATGACTATGTTAGAGATTCAAATGAATAGAAGAAGCACATCACGATATATTTTTATGTTGGGTTCTACAACAATTTCGTGGTAGTAAAAAAAGCATCCCACTATTATTTCATCAGTGACTGAAGCTAAATTTGTAGCTGTAGCATCTTTTACTTCTCAAACTTTTTGATTGATGTATATTCTCGAAGAACTTCAATTTGAGCAACAAGACTCCATTACCCGTATGGGGTCAGGGGAAAGGATCCCATAATATTAGGTAGTTATTGTTAAATTAGTAGAATATTTTATAAAATGAGTGGAGTAGCAAAGAATATAGCTCGAAAGGCTATTTTAATAGCAGCATTTAAAATACTTATAAAAACTCAATTCATTATTTTTTGATAGGAATATAAAATAAAAAGAAAAAAATATTGGGTATAAAAAAAATTGCAGATTTTGCTTTGAACTTTGTCTTTTGCTTTACTTTTTAGTAAATTTTAAAAAAACAAATTAAGAAAAATGATGTGATTCAATCTCAAATCCATTTGAATATATCTAAACGTAGCAAAGCCCGCAAATTGATGTGTATTCAAATACTAGGAGCCAATAATCATTGATATGCTTTTATTGGTGATGTTATTGTTGCTGTGATCGAGAAAGCAATACCAAAAATGCCTCTAGAAAAATCAGAAGTGATCAAAGCTGTAGTTATACGTACTTGTAAAGAACTAAAACGTGACAAGCTCTCAAATAATCATGTTCTTCTCGTAGATTTGAGCTATAATTTCTTACATGATCTCACAAATGATGAAGTTATTGATCTAATTTTCAGCAAAAATAAAGACAAATTGCTGATGTTTTTACTAAACCCCTCAAATTAGCTAGTTTTTTTTACTTGAGAAAGCTGTTTGGAGTCTGCAGTTTGTTGGAGTCAATTTGGAGGAAAGCTCAAAATAATTATTAAACTAAAGTTTGCAAACTTTCAATTTAAGGGAGGCATTGTTAGAAATTTCTAATTTACTAAGTCTTGCTGCTGTCCTAATATCTAGAAGTTTGTTAGTTTGTTTTACGTGCTGTTTTTTTTTTACCAAGTCTTTAGGAGATGCTTTTAGCAGAGTAATAGTCCTATTTTGATGTTCAAGTTTGTTGATGCTATTGCCTATAGAAAGGCTAGTTCAGAGTGAATAAAGTATCGAGCTTATTTCCTCCTCTTTTTTCTATTAGCTTGTTTTAGTATTTTGATTTCTTTACCAATAGAGTGAACAATTTTAGAGAAGCATCTTCTGAAATAAGAACATGCATGATACCAGTAACTGAATGATGGCATCCCTTGAGATTGCAACCAACAAGTTGATTTTTTTTTTATATATGACTTTATGGGCAAGTTTTTGAGTTCTGCACATGTAATTGCAGCCAACTTACCTTGAATTTAGATGTGAAAAAGAGATTTAAATGATTCTGAAAATGTGGCTGCTTAATCATCAACAGGGACGCAGATGAGGAAAGATTATGAGGAAACGCATGGCCATATGCAGCTTCAAACAAAGGCATCCCATCAATGTAACTGACCCATAAATAGTAAAAGGATAACTTTGGAATTAAGTTGGGGTCTTTTAAGGAATTAAATTAATTTTTAAAATTTAAAATGGGTTTTTTAAGGAATTAAAATAATTTTAAAATTTTAACAACTTTATTTAAAATTGGGGGCTCGTGAGATAGAAAATCGGGTTCGAATAGCTTTGCTCGTTTCGGCATTTTCTTGATCTTCTAATTTGAGCCCGTCGACTATTTATGTTTTCCAGATGTATGCTCTTAATGTCGTGGGCTCTTCGTGTTTTCAAATAAATTGATGCTATTGACACCCCTCTATTATTCCATGGAACCCTCTCTCTATTACAATTACATTGGAAGACAGATATAACTTTGATTTAATCTACTAATTTATCCATATTTTCTCTATTTTAACAGCTCTTTACAAACACATCTATGTATTATTTACGCTATATACACAAACTATTTGTACAATGTCATCTCATATACATGGATGTAGCATATATTAATAATACGATTGGAATAGTAATTTAATTTTCATTGATAAAATTCATATGTAGGAGTTTATATAAATAGTTCGCATATGAAGTGTTACTCATTATATATATAAGGATATATATAAGAAACGTTAACACAACACAAACTATAAGATAAAAATAAGTGTAGTTTAAATTTTATTGGCTCGAGTTGTTACCGGGTCAATTAATTAGAATTTGTATGATAAAGATCAAGTTCAGGTTTGGTCTTTTAAAAAGGTTTGAATGAGGATAAAAAGTTGTTGCGGATATTAAGTCATGCACATTAATTTGATACCCTAATGGCATTAACTAAGCCACAATTTTGATACCCCTTTTTATTCTATGCGCAGCGGAAAAATTATAACTCACACCAAAAGTAAGAACATATAAGATTAATACACCAATAAAGATAAAGAAAATAAACTAATCACAAGGCACAAGATATACGTGGTTCGGCCCAAATTGCCTACGTCCACGGAAGATCCATGATCCAGCTTCTTACTATTGAAACAAATCACTAAGTATCTTCTTACACCATCAATGATTCCACAAGACTCCTTAATATCTCCCATAGAAACCTCTAAGCATCTATCATTGATCATTATGACTCCCTAAGACCTCTCAGTATCTCCTCATAAGAGATTTTTACAAAAAACATAAGAATAGCCCGAGCATCTAAGCCTAAATGATATATGATGTTTATCTTTTATTCACTCAAAGACCCTAAAGAAAAAAACACCCCCAAAGGTTACACCCTAGTGCACCACGCACTTAGTGCCTACCTAGTTCCTCTATTCTCTCTTATGGTTACATCTTGAAACCTTAGATGCTTAATCTTAAACAAGGGTTTACAAGTGTTTATATAGAGTGTATTTCGTGCCTACAAATCCTATTCCTTGTTGGAGTAAGAGTCCACTTATTTTGGAAGTCCAAACCTTTCCAAAACTTGAAATTCCGAACCAAAACGGACATCCTGACGTGTCTGGGCACTGCGGCGCTCGTCCCTGGGCCCTGCAGCGCTGGCCCTTCTCACTCCCATCGCTGCGGCGCTGAGGACCCAGCACTGCGGTGCTGGTCTTCTATGTTGAGCATTGCGGCGCTAGAAGTTCTTCTCGCAATTTCTTCATTTTCTTCGCGTCTTCGAGTCCCGTTTCACTCCCCCCTTCGTGTCCGACATATCCTAGACTTCTCCATACGTGTCCTACACGTTCTTGACTTCTTGTAACTCTCCACTTTGGTATTCATCTTAATTCTTGTCCAACCAAGATTGTTGAATCACCAATTTTCCAACAAATCCCCTCCTTGATTCAAAATCTCTTCCCATGAAGCTAATCACCGTCACCCCTCATTGACCAATGCTCACTAGTATAGTCTATAAGTCAAGTTTCCGACTTAACTAAGGCTCTTGCGACTACGGTTTTCAAAGATTCCTGAATACTGATGTCTAGAGTAGTTCAATGTTATGATCTTCTATGTCCCGAAGACACCATGACCATAACCCTTAATGGTGAAAATCTCATTTTCGCCATTGCTACTCTTCCCATACATTCTCTTTCGACCCCTGCCACAAAGTGATATATCAAAAACTGCTTTATGGTCTGTTTTAAATCAACCCTATGTTGATCTCATTCTAAGCACTTTTTTACAAGCACATAGCCTTCCTCTGTGCTTTATCACTCCCTCGATCCTTTTACTTACCCATTTAGTGTTCCTTCTGTATGCCTTCCATGAATCTCCCTATTTTGATCTAGCAGTCCCGAGTCCTCTAGGTCTTCATGAGATGAATAATAAAATCTCATACCTAGTCCCTCTCTTGTCTTTTTTACTATGTAGTCTCAATCTTATTCTACCAATCCCCTATGACTTACCATAAGCCATATTACTCAAATTGGTAAATAACGATTCTCTATGACTCATATGAAAACACTACCCTAGATCCTAAAAATAGTTCGTTCATCAGACACTGATTCCTCCAGAAGCTCTCATGCGATCAAGGTCTTTGCCTAGTCATCCAATAGACTTGTAAATCTACTTTCCTTCTATTTTTGTCTTCCTCTTAGGACTATCCATTTGAGCGCCCTAGACACCTTTTGGATCTGCCCTTCAATCTTGATTGTTCTTCTTTTGCCATCTTTATTTTGTGTCCAATCTGAATGATTCTTCTAACTAGGACCTAGATTACGCCATCTTTTTGGTAGTCTTTTTTTTTTTTTATGAGTAAGCCTTACTCAAAAAATAAAACTCCCCAATAAGGCCATCATCTTTTCCTCTTTCAGATAATCATCTTCCTTATTGTTCTTCTCTTATATTTGTGAGTCTCTATGGTTGACAACCTTTGCTCTGCAATCTGACTCTGTCGCCTATGCTCTGCAATCTGGACTTCAACCCATGCTCTAATATCAGTTTGGACTTCAACTCAAGCTCTGATATTCGTTTGTAGCTTCACTCTAAGCTCTGATACTAGTTTGTAGCTTCAACCTAGCTCTGATACCAGTTTGTTGCGGATATCAAGCCATGCACTTCAATTTGACACCCCAATGGCATCATATAAGCCACAACCTTGATACCACATTTTACTCTATGCGCAGCGAAAAAACCATAACTCACACCAAAAGTAAGAACACATAAGATTAACACACCAATAAAGATGAAAACAAGTCAATCACAAGACGCAAGATATATGTGGTTCGGCCCAAATTGCCTACGTCCACGGAAGATCCATGATCCAGCTTTTTACTATTGAAATAGATCACTAAGTATCTTCTTACATCATCAATGATCCCACAAGACCCCTTAGTATCTCCCATAGAGACCTTTAAGCATTTACCCTTGATCATTATGACTCTATAAGACCTCTCAGTATCTCTTTATAAGAGATTTTTACAAGAAACACAAGAATAGCCCGAGCATCTAAGCCTAAAGGATCTATGGTGTTTATCTTTTATTCACTCAAAGAACCTAAAGAAGAAAATACCCCCAAAGGTTACACCCTAGTGTACTACGCACTTAGTGCCTACCTAACTCCTCTATTCTCTCTTATGGTTACATCTTGAAACCTTAGATGCTTAATCTTAAACAAGGGTTTACAAGTGTTTATATAGGGTGTATTTAGTGCCTACAAACCCTATTCCTTGTTGAAGTAAGAGTCCACTTGTTTTAGAAGTCCAAACCTTCTAAAAACTTAAAATCCTGAATCAAAACGGACATCTTGACATGTCTGGGGGCTGCGGCCCTCGTCTCTGGGAGCTGCAGCGCTGGCCTTTCTCGCGCTCATGACTGCGGCGCTGGGGACCCAGCGCTGCGGCGCTGGTCTTTTATGTTGAGAGCCGCGGTGCTTAGCCCTGGGCACCGCGGCGCTAAAAGCTCTCCTCACGATTTCTTCGTTTTTTTCGTGTCTTCGAGTCCCGTTTCACTTTTTCCTTCGTGTCCTACACGTCCTAGACTTCTCCATACGTGTCCTACGCGTTCTTAACTTTTTGTAACTCTCCACTTTGATATTCATCTCAATTCTTGTCCAACTAAAATTATTTAATCACCAATTTTTCAACAAAAATTTTAATCACGATATATTAACTCTTACCATCTATTTTTTCTTGAATTGAGGTGACCACAAAGCCTTAATTGCGCCTATAAGCAAATCAAAGGTTACTTAAATTTACCATTCATATAATATAATTACAAATGTGCATACACAAATCATGAGCTGTCATTTATTATTATAATCAATCTTCACTTTCTCTTTCTCTAAACTTTAGTTCTATACACACAAATTTCTTTTTTTTTTTTCTAATGTTGTTCACATCTATTTTTGTCAATTAATTTCCAAGACTTTTCTTCTCTTTTTCATGAAAACTATTCTAACCGTTTTAAATTTATTTTAGACATTTTTTTCTTAAAAACAATCCGAGTAATATTATTAAAAGAAAAATCAGATAATACAGCCTCTGTGGAGACATAGTGAGCCTTATGCCTGAAAATTGCCATAAAACTGAACAAAGCATAAGCCAACCCAAAAGAAAAAAACTCTAGAGAGAAATGTCTTAAGAGCTAGTGAGGATAACCATTGTCAGCTTTAAAAGTCTGCTAGCAAATGGCGGTAGGAGCCTAAAGTAAATCATTATAAAGCAAACTAATATTTGCCAAAGTATCTGTACCGCCAAGTAATTTTATTTTAGACATATTCTTGCATAAAAACTTTACGTAATATTTAACATCAAAACTTTTTTTTACCTTCAATTTTCTGAAAACTTTGAGATATATATATATATATATATATTTTTCTTGAGACTTTGATTATGTTGATTGTTCGTATTTTATTTTTTAAAATTTTATAATAATTTATTAGGAGTTCAATAAATCACACATATTTTTTTATTGATATCATATGTTCATTTAAAGTTTAAATTCTCTTGATTTTATTTTTGAACTCTACCTAAAATACCTCACATCAATAAAAGTATAGTTAATTCATTATATATTATGATCTTCCCTATTTTTTACTAATGTGAGACTTTATTTGTTTCCTTAACAATTTTTTCTCAAACAAAAAACTCAACACAGCCTCCCTTTAAATGATATCTCATCTGTTCATCTTTCATACAAGAAAATCTCGCTCCCAATATTTTGCTACTCATCGTTACTGTGTTACTTCATATTATGAGACTTTGTTTGCTTCCTTAACGATCATCCCCTCAAACAAAAGACCACACACAATCTCTCCTCAGATAATATCTCATTTGTTCATCTTCCATACAGGAAGATCTTGCTCTCAATATTCTACTACCCATTTTCACTGTGTTGCTTCCACAAGCCTTATGCGAAGCACTAGAGTATTACTTATATTGAGAGTCCGCTCTATCAAGTCAACTCCTAATCACTGTGTTGGCTAACACACCTTACTTGAAGCCCGTAGGAAGATCTCGCTCACAACATTCTAGTACTCATCTTCACTGCGTTACTTTATATTGTGTGACTTTTTTTTACTTATTTAGCAATCATTTCCTCGAATAAAGGACCACAAACAAACCTCCTCTCAAATAATATCCCATCCGCTCATCTTTCACATAGGAAGATCTTGCTCCCAGCATTCTGCTACCCATCTTTATTGTGTTGCTTCCACACGTCTTATGTGATGCACCAAAGTACTACTTATATTGAGAGCTCGCTCTATCAGATCAACTTCTAATCACTGCATTAGTTGACACGCCTTATGTGAAGCCCGAAGCACACCACCAGCTGTCCATAGAGCTTAACCATAAATCTCATCTCAAGCAAATCGGGGCTTACTAGGCTCACCACCTTTTTGTTCGGCCCCAAAGATTTTCTTTACATAGCTAACTTTGAAACATGGTTTTGATACCACTGTTATGAGCCAAACGAACCACGCATATCTATACATTAGTATGATATTATCCACTTAGACCTAAACGCTCATAGTTTTGCTCTTGAGTTTTACTTAAAAGGTCTCATACCAATAGAGATATATTTCACTTCCTATATACTAATAATTCTCCCTCTTTATTACTAATGTGAGACTTTGTTCACTTCCCTAACACAATTATTTAGTAGGAATCGTATTTTTAAGAGCAGGTTAAATATGTTGGTTCAGGTAAAATAATAAAAAAAAGAGTTAGAATTTTCATTCTTTCATCCAATAAGCTAATGAATTTAGTCAGGTTTGTAGAATTTGACCATGCGACCTAAAGTTGTTTTGGCACGATTTGTTGCTAGGTCTAGTTCTTATCTTATAAAATATGTAATAATGACACAAGAAAAGCTATTAGATGCCAATTGTAGAACTAAAAGGGGGAGTTATAGTTGGAATTTTTCTTTTTCTTTTTTTTTCTCCTTCTGTATAAAGTATAGCATCCAGCTGCCATAAAAGCATATTAAGAAAAAGAAAAAAGAAAGCGTTGCCATAGACGCATTTGTTTACGAGTCATCATAACAATCCAATTAGGTTTACATAAACTTAAGCATTAATCTTTCTTTCTTGTCCCTGAGCATTTGCTTTTTAAACTATAATACTTTTAAAGTATATTTGACTTACAAATCTGTTGAAGTGAAAGCAATTAAATAAGTAATAAATTCAAAGTATATAACGCAGCAACCAAACAATTAAGAAAACTATAGAGAGAAAGTAGAAGATTAATAAACAAAATTTACGTGGTTCGATAACTTGCCTACATCCACGGTGGATCAATATCACACTATCTTATTATTGAATCACAAGATACTTACAAAGTATGTCTTTTATAAAAAAAAGCACTCACAAAGAATAAACTCTCTCTTGTAAACTAAGGGTTTCTCTTACAAAAAATCACAAAAAACACTTTAATCACCAAGATTTTCTCATAAAGTGTTGAAGCGAAAACACATAAACAAGCAATATAACACAAGCAATATAATGTACAACAAGTAATTAAGAAACTAAAGAGAGAAAAATAAATGAAGAACACACAGAATTTACGTGGTTCGGTAACCTGCCTACATCCACGACGGATCGAGATCACTCACTTTTATTATTGAATCTCAAGGCTCTCATAAAGTATGCCTTTTACAAGAAAGACTCACAAAAAAAATACTCTTTGTTGCAACCTATGGATTTTCTCTCACTAAGAATCAGAAAGTATATTTAATTGGAAAGATTTCCTTAAAGATCACTAAGATGTCTTATGTTATCTTTTACAAGCCAATAAAGAGCCTTTGTATAGGCTTTAGGAAGACCTAGGTTTACCTTAAACGTGTGAAAGTCATATTAGGGACTCATAAAATATGTGGGAGATGAAAACAAGTTGTAATAATTTAGGAAATTGTTCCCGCGCTGGGTGCCATGACGATTACACCTGGGCACCGCCTCTTGCGTCTTTCGCCTCTTTTTGCATCTGTCTTTGATCCTCGAGTTCCCAACGCACTTGTCTTGCACTCCAAATCATATTCCGATGATTTTTAATCAATATTCTTACATATTTCCTCCTTAATTCAAAATCATCCATAAAGTACCTCGATCTCTCATCTCCACATCTTTGGTCACCCTCACAAAGTAGTGACTCCGGTTAAGTCCTTGCATAGGATGAACTTAACCAAGGGCAGTGGCTTAGGCAATATGTCATTAGGGTTTTTAGACGACGCTATCTTCGTTAAACTAACTTTACCACTTTGGACAATTTTTCGAATGTAATGGAGCCGCACATCAATATGTTTTAACTTCTCGTGGAATATTTGATGGTTGCTTAGGTGTATAGCATTTTGACTATCACAATATACACTAGTGTTCACTAGCCAATACCTTCGCGCATATGGCTTTCAACCACACAGCCTCCTTAATAGCTTCACCAACATCTATGTACTTCGCCTCTATGGTAAATAGTGCAACCATATATTGTAGAACTGATCTTTAGTATACGCCATACCCAAACACTGTGAATACATAACCCGTCAACGATCTTCTCTTATCTAGATGACTTGCATAATCTGAGTCTACGTATCCTATTACAATTTTACTGCTGTCTTCATCCATTTTATACATCAACCTATGATTCGACGTCCCTTTGAGATATCTCAAAATCCACTTCACTGCAAGCCAGTGATCCTTACCCGGATTTATCATGTATTTACTCACCACATTCACAACCTGTGCTATGTCTGGTCTTGTGCAAACCATTGTATACATGATGCTCCCCATAATGCTTGCATATGGTACTTTACTCATCTGTAATTTTTCATCTTCGGATGTCAGTGACTGTATTACTGAAAGTTTGAAATCTATGGCTAAAGGAGTAGAGATAGCCTTTGCATTGGACATACCAAACTTCTCTAAAAGTTTGAGTATATATCATTGTTGAGACAAGAATATAACATCTCTTCTTTCTCTCACAATATCCATACCAAATATTCTCTTTGTTGCTCTCAAATCCTTCATCTCAAACTCGCTACTCAATTGCTTTTTGAGTTTATATATTTCCTCCATATTCTTACATGCGATCAACATATCATCGACTTATAAAAGCAAATACATCATCCCACAACTTATGTTCTTAAAGTACATGCATCCGTCATACTTGCTCCTACTAAAGCCACAAGCCATCATAAACTCATCAAATCTCTTATACCATTGTTTAGGTGATTGCTTTAACCCATATAATGACTTCTTTAGCAAACAAGCATGATCTTCTTTCCAGGGCTCTTCAAACCATTGCGGTTGTGCCATGTATCGTCTCTTCAAGCTATCCATGTAGAAAAGTTATCTGTACATCCATATGCTCTAGATGTAAATCAAGGTTTGCACATATGGCTAACAAAATCTTAATGGATTTGTGCTTGACAACTAGAGAGAAAATCTCATGATAGTCAACTCCCTCTCTCTGAGTAAAACTTTATGCAACTAACCTAGTCTTGAATCTCGAAGGTTCTATTCTCAGTATCCACTCATTCACCTTATACATCCACATGCACCTAACTAGTTTCTTTTGAGGTCTCTCTACCAACTTCCAGGTATTATTTTTCCTAAGATAACTAATCTATTCTTCCGTGACCTGCTGCCATTCTTTCTTATTTTCACTCTTCATAGCCTCACCATTGTTCTAGGCTTATCATACTAAAGAGTGTAAGCAGAATTAAAAGTATGAGCAACTAGATCTACTTGTGCATACCTGAATGGTAGGTTTATCATTCTCCTTAGCTTGTCTCTAGCTACCCAGTATTCTTTAAGTTTCATCTCTAGAGTCCTAGTATTTTCTTAAGTAGACTTAGAGGAACTTGTTGGTGTTTTTGGTTCTTCTTCAAGGATCTCATTATTGAAGTGCTGATATGAGGGCATATCAAATATACTTTCAGGATCCACTTTAACTTCTATTAATTCGGGTGCTGACTCTTCCTTGGACATAGGTTCTTCTTTCTTATCTTTTTGGGAGGCTTTCAGCATGGTTGTCTCATCGAACGTTATATCACGGCTTATGATACTTCTTGGTAGTGTCAAGTCTTTACACCACATCTTGTATCCTTTCACTCCTTTAGGATATCCTATGAATACCCCTTTGATAGCTCTAGGTTCTAAATCCCCTTCTTTAACATATACAAAGGCAAGGCAACCAAATATACCTTCTCTTGCAACCTAGGGATTTTCTCTCACTAAAAATCACAAAGTATGTTTAATCACAAAGATTTCTTCAAAGATCACCAAGATGTCTTAGGTTATTTTTACAAGCCAATAGAGAGCCTTTCTATAGGGTTTAGGACGACTTAGGTTTACCCTAAACGTGTGGGAGATGTGTTAAAGAGTCCTAAAACAAGTGGGAGATGAAAACAAGTTGTAAAAATTTAGGAAACTGTTCCCGTGGTGGGCGCCACGCAGCCTAACCTTTGTAACCGCGGCACTGGTCACCTCACGCTGTTGTGCCCATACCTAGGCACCACCTCTTACTTCTTTCACCTAATTTCGCATCCTTCTTTGATTCTCGTGTACCCAACGCACTTGGCTTGCTATCCAAATTATATCCTGATGATTTGTAATGAATAGTCTCACACAAAGATTATTGTATTCTCTTAGATATATTTACAAGCTAATAAAAAGACTTTATATAGGTTTTAGGACAACCTATATTAACCCTAAATATGTGGGAGTCATTTTAAGGAGTCCGTGTAGACTTATAAAACTATTCAAAAATTAAAAACCTATTTTTCGTACCAGTGCCGTGACACTAACTATTGAAATTAGTAATTCAACATTCATGTATGGGCATGAATTGAGATGGATATCAAATAAAGAGTCAACATAAAATCTAATATGTGAAAGGCGTATGACAAAGGAATAAAATATAGAACCAGAAACAAAAAGAGGCTTGGAAACACAAGAAAAGATGTACAGGTCTGATCACCAAAATATTGAAAGATAGAATGTCCCAGCATCATTTTCAGAGAATCCAATGCCCTCGCGTTGCCAGAGAACGTTGCGGCATTGCGACAAAGTCGCATTAATGCCTTAGCATTCACTAATGAACAGTTGGGTATTAGAACAGTCGCATTAACGCTCCAACGTTGAATGCTAAATGTCCTGTTGTTGTTTGTTCAAAAAAATTCTAATTCAAATTGACTTTTTTGAGTAGGTTTCAGACTCTTGCACAAAGAACTCTTATTCTAATTAGTTTTAAAATTTCTTAAGCCTTTGTAAATACTATATAAACCTTTATAACCTTTAAGAATTAATTAAGCATTAAGAGACTCTAAGAGAGAACAAAGAATTAGGTAGATACTAAGTATTTGTGTGCATTAGAATAAAACTATTGTTGAGTATCTTTGTTTTTCTGTAAACAAAAGAAACACCAATAGATTCTTTGAGAGTTTTATATTCTGTATTTCTTGTAATCTCTAGAAGAGTTAATAAGAGAGGTTAGAATTCCTTAATCCACTGTGAATGTAGGTTGTTATTGCCGAACCATGTAATTAATTTTGTGTGTTCTTATTGATCTTGTTATTATTTCTTTTTTCTTATATTTTTTTATAATTTTATGCTTCTACAACAAGTAGGTATTAAGGCATAAAGCCAATCTAAGAGATAGATTTGTATTAAACTTAGATTCTCTTCGGCACTAATAAATAGAAAAAAGTCATTAATTATAATATAATATAAATTTATTATTTATGCACTATTATTTAATTATTTAAAATTATGTTTCAATGTGCTAATTTATTATTTATATACTTTGCATTATTAGTGTTTAGTATTATATTGACACAGTTTTTAATTTTTTAAATAAAAATATTATTAAAATTTTTTTAAAATTAATTTATATTATTATAATTATAATAATAAGATAGTTTTTAAAAATTATCAAATATTAAAAGAGTTTGTAGTAATTAAGAAATTTATTAAGGGTAAATGATAAATTTTTTAAAATTTAGTTGAAAATGTTTTAGGTGAAATTACGGAATCATCAGAGATCATGCGTCCACGAGGCAACTTTCCTTTGGTGCCGACATTACCATCATTAAAGGAGTGATATTCCTTTCAGTTAATGCGACGAAATTGGAAATGTTTTATGCCTTCAAATTGGTTCTTTTATTTCTTCTACTGTAAATGATCGATTTGTGCCTTTTTGGGGGTAGTTGTTGATAAGTGAGTCTGAATAAAAACAAATAAAGTCAACATCAGTGGCTTTGTATTTAACCCGATTCTGTAAATCAAGAGCAGTCAACTCATCTGTCACTAAGGCACTTGAAAGAACATTGACACGTTCTACTTCACTTACCTTTGCGAATATTGTCGGGATTCATTCAAGGCTCCGTCTAACACACTACGACAGTATTCTTCCTGTGCAGAAATGAAGATAGTCGGATGCCATCTTACAAGATTGAATGATTGTGTATTTAAATAATTCATTATTGTAAAGATTGGGAACGGTTAAATCGGTTCCCTCTTTACATTTTATCTATGGTATATAACAATTCTGGACATTTTTATTAAAGTTGGTGGAGGAAATATTTTTTTTATAAAAAATTAAGTTTAACATTAAATTTTAATTGAGATTAATTTTAAACTCTAAAATTTTTTACAGTAAGAATATGTGATTGTAAGTAAATATAATATTAAAAATATAAAAACAAAGATAAAATAAGAACACAATATAATTAATATAGTGATTCGATAAAAAGTTACGTTTACAAAAGATCAAAATATTATAGTCTCTTTTATTAATTTTTTTAAAGAAATTTATAAGAAAAAATAAACAAAAACTTCTCAAAGGAATCTATATGGCATATTTTATTTTTTTCAAGAACAATAAACATTAAGGGTGGGCAAAAAAAATCAAAAATTAAAAAATCAAATTGCACCGACCGATTCAATTCGATTCGGTCCGATTTATTTTGAGAAAAAATGGACCGATTCGGTTCGATTTTTTCAAAAGAAACCGAAAAAAATCAAACCGAAAATTAAAAAAACCTATAATTTAAAATAAAAAAAAATTGAAAAAACCGATTCGGTTTTTCCCATTAAAAAATAGATTTCGATTTTATTTATAAAAAATATCGAACCAAACCAGACCGTGCCCACCTTTAATAAATGCTCAACAATGACTACACCTTAATATTTAGTGTCTACGTAGTTCTTTAATCTCTTAGATTCTCTCTCTTAATGCTTGATAATCAATCTAAAAGATTTATAAGGGTTTATATAGTGAGTAAAACGTCCCTAAAAACTCTAAATTTAGATTGGAATAAGAGTCTAAGTGTTTAGGAGTTTAAAACCTCATAAAAGAAGTTAAAATCGAGCATAAAATGGACTTCTTGAATCTAAGTGTTGTAAAGCTAAAGGGCCGGCGCCATATAGCCAATACGAGCCCGAACCAGTGCCACAGCGCTGAAGTTTCTACCATCGGTGCCGCGGCGCTAGGGCTTGGACATGCATATTTCTGTTATCTTTGCATTTTCTCGCTTCTAAGTCCCGTCTTGCTCCTTCATTGTACGTCTAATACATGTTTTACTTTATGATGACTTTTCTCTTGTTATTCATCTCAATTCTTGCCATAAAAGATTGTTAAATCACCAACTTCCAACAAACCTTTCCTTGATGCAAAATCTCCCATTAAGAAGGCTTCTGTATCCACTTACATCAATGTTCTATCACTTAGAGTTAAGTCCAGTTAAGTCTTTATCAAAACTTAACTTATCTCAGGCTTGTAACTTCGGTCTCCAAAGGTATGAGTGCCATTTGTATAGGGTATAGATCCATTCCCCTCCTTTTTGACCCTTATTACTTTGGTGAGTATATTTCGGATGTCACCTTATGGTTTGCATTATCCCAACACCCCGTGTTGGGCCTGATAGAGGTGTAAAAGTATTAGTATAATTTGTACTCAACTTTTTTATTTTGCTCTAAATTATAAATATTTGGCTATTTAATTGTGGTTTTTGATCATAAATAAATGCATGAAGGAAAATGTGACGTATAGGAATAAATGGGAGGTGAATCGAACGTCAAACGAAGAAGTTACGCTCAAAATAGAAAAGGGGCACAAGGCCAGCGAATGAGCGCCACAATGCCCAAGTCAGTATCTGAGCGCCGCCGCGCTCACAACCTAGCGTGGCGGCGCTCATGGCGGTAAACAGTAATCGTGAACAGTATTGTGCTACAGTAACCAGTGGATAGTATTTTTGAAGACAAAAAGCTATAAAATAGAAGGCCAAAAACCCTAAGGAGGAGGAGAAAAAAAGAGAAGAAAAGAGGCAAAAACTTAGAGAAAAAATTCACAACACAAGATCAAAGATCAAAGCCAAAGATTGAAGAATCAAGATCAAGATTCTAGCTTCAAGTCAAGATTGAGGAAGAAGCACATCAAGGAATCACTTTGATTAGCTTTTCTTCTCTTTCTTTATCATTATGTTCTTGTTCTTGTTGATCTTTATGAATTGGTTTGATACTTTTAATTTTGTGATGGGTTAATTTGTTCATATAGGGTTAGACTATATAAATCTAGTATGGATTTAGATTGTGTTAAATTTTAGTTTATAAACTTGATAAATTCAATTGATTCATTCTATCTTGTGTTTAATGCTTTCATTATACCTGATTAATATTTTGAATGATTGAGGAACTATAATAAAATTGACAGAGGAATTCATATGTTTAGCTTAGGATAGTTTGATGTATGATTATAAGGTAACAACTATGAGTTTCATCTAGGATAGACATATACCTAGGTGGCATGTATGGTATAATTTAGACTTGATCTTAATGAATTATATTTTGATTTGATTACCATAGACATATAAGTGATTGTTGGAATGTGTAATATAGTCACTTGACCATCGATAGAGGGTTGTGATGAGATTAGTGTCTAAACCAATCAATTGGTATTAAGGGATTAACTAAATGGTTAATGAGTCTAATGAAATATTAGGGGACGAGTCAAAGCCCTAGATTATCTTTATTTGTGAATTCTACTATTTACTTTTATTTATTTAATTGAGATAATTAGATTAGTTAAATAAATTTCAGATTTTGATTTTCTGAATAAAAGTTAAGTAGATATAATTTAGTACTTGATTTATAGAATTAGATCGCATAGTCCCTGTGGGATCGATATCTGGACTTAAAATCCTATATTACTTGATACGATAGCGTGCACTTGCGCTTAACTATTATAGCATAATAATCAGGGCCATCCTCGACCATTATTTTAAGCACATAGAGCCATTCATTGTATTTCTCACCTTTCAATTTTATAGATGCTTTTACTACCCTCAGTTTTTTCTTTTTTACTTTAACCGAATACCCTTCTTTATTAAGCTTCCCTAGGGATATCAAGTTCCTTATTAGATTAGAAACATGTCTTAACCCATGTAAGTCCTTAGGTTTTCTATCTTGTATCCTCAACTTTATGTCACCAACCGTCATAACCCCATAAGCGATGTCAGTCCTCATTAAGGATTTACCATTAATGGCTTTATAGTTAGTAAATAATGATCTGTCAAAAATTGACACTACATCTAAAATTTAGTAATCACTTGCCAATGTATTTTACCTTTGAGGCTAGTAATGAGTCTGCAACTTCGATGTCATTCCCAAGACTTTCTATTATAGTACTCCAATCCATTTCTTTTACTTTAGTACAACCCATCACATAGTGTCTTTCTTTGTTACAAAGAAAACACTTCTTGAATCTCCTATTTTGTTGGTTGTTCTTCTTTTCTTTTGCAATTAAAGTTGTTGCACTATCGGTTTCAGATCTTTTTCTCAATTCCTTTGAATTTAATGATGCCTTAACACCATTCATTGTAAAAGTCTTCCAAAAATACAATAATGTATCAAAAAAGCTCTCATAGCTTGACGGTAATGAACTTAATAGGATAATGACTTTTTTTTCATCCTTCCATCTTGATACCTAAATTCTCAAGACGTATAATGACTTTGTTAAATGTGTCAATGTGATCTCTTAATGAAGATCCCTCGGACATAGACAACTGATGTAGCTTCTTCTTCACATATAAACGATTAGCCAAAGACTTCCTCATGTATAAGGCGTCGAGTTTCTTTCATAGACCTAAAGTTGTCTCTTATCCATCTACCTCCCTTAATACTTTGTCACTCAACATTAATATTATGGTGCTATGAGCTCTCTTTTAAATTGTGTCCAAATCTATCTCCCCAGACTTCAAGGTTTCTTTTATTTGCTAGTTGATGAATGAGCTTCATTTAGGGCTGAAACTAACCCTTACTTGACTAGTAGAGCATTTATCTTTTTCTTCCATAGATTGAAGTTATTCAATAATACGAATTTCTCTGTATCTTGCTTGATAGTTGCTATAGTTTAAACACCACCTGAGTGCATTATTAAATCTAGCTCTGATACTAGTTTGTTGAAGAAAACATATTCTCCTTTAAAAATTGGGCTTAAACTCTAATATTCTTTTGTAGTGAAAATATGTGGTTACAAGCAAATATAATATCAAGAATATAAAAGCAGATAAAATAATAACACAACACAATCAATATACATGGTTTGGGGAAAGCCTATGTCCACAGTGGATCAAAAGATCCAAACCTCTCTTATTAACTCTTCTACAGAATTTTATAAGGAAAAATAAATAAAGAACTCTCAAATGAATCTATGTGGCATACCTTCATTCTTTTAAGAATAATAAATGTCCAACAATGGTTGCACCCTAATACCCACAAGCACTTAATGTCTCCCTAGTTATTTAATCTCTTAGAGTCTCGTTCTTAATGTTTGATAATCAATCTAAAAGATTTACAAAGGTTTATATAGTGAGTAAAATATCCTTAAAAACCCTAAACCTTGGTTGAAATAAGAGTCCAAGTGTTTAAGAGTCTGATACCTCCTAAAACCTCATAGGTTGAATTAAGAGTCCAACTGTTTAAGAGTTTGAAACCTCCTAAGTTGAAATAAGAGTCCAAGTGTTTAAGAGTCCGAAACCTCTTAAAAGAAGTCAAAACTGAGCATAAAAATAGACTTTATGCTCAGTTTTGACTTCTCAAACTTGGATGTCGCAGCACCAAAGGGTCGATGCTACAATGCCAATGCTAGCCCGTACCAGCGTAGCAGCACTAGGGCTTGGACATACGCCTTTCCATTTTGTTCGCTTTTCCTCGTTTCCAAGTCCCATCGTGCTCCTCCTTTGTGTGTCCATGCGTGCTTCAATTTATGATGACTGTTATTTTGGTATTTATCTCCATTCTCGCCCATACAAGATTGTTGTTAGATTACCAAATTCTAACAAACGTGATTGTATCATTTGTAACTTTATCAAAGTTTTACTCTATTCTTTTTCTCTGTGCAAACGTTCTTTTCTTCACTGTAACTTCTTTCTCTCTCTGAAATGGCTAAAAGACCCTTTTAATTATCAATTCTCAATCTAATCTCTATCAATATATTCATACCTTACCTTACTCTCACCACTACAACGTCCTTATTTCATCAAATAATAAAAGCTTTTTTTTGCTCTTATTTTTAGCCATGGATTATTATTTTGATAATTAAAACTATATCTATCAGCTTAAAAGAAAAACTCAATTGATATTTATCAATCTTTAGCTCAAAGTTTAAATCTTTAATGTGTAAATTGATCACTGAGACTCGTTCATGTTGAAAGATGATGCCAAATATTTCAATATGATCATCTATGTTTAACAGCTCTGACTATGTTGAAGATTTAAACAAGTTTAATCAATTTAATAAAGACTTAAGTTAATTACTTCTTGCTAATCTTGCCACTTTACGTAATACATTTATTATTCTTTTAGCCTAATGGACTTTAAATAATCTCTAATCATTCTTCTTTATTATGGGTAACTGATAATAGATTTACTGTATCGTAGATGATCCTTCCTTAGTACGCTTACCACGTGTCATGCTTTACTTTACTCTATGCACAACAACTTTATTTATTTTATATTTTAATTTAAATTAAAAAATAAACTAATTAAGTTATGACATGTGTCACTTTTGATTAAATTTATGATTAAAATAATAATGAAATAAAACTCACCTTAAATTTGTTAATGTGATCTTTATAAGTAAAAATACGAAATTGCTATTTTTTGGGTAGTTGTAGGTAATCGTGACTTGGAAGAATGTCACTGGCTGTAGTGATTTTACGCTTACATGCCAGGTTGTGTGAAAGATAAAACTTGAGCCTAAATATTAGACCTTGACCTCTTCACCCCTGTGAGTTCGAAAGTAAAGCCCACCAAACTTTTGAAGAGCTCTTAGAGTCCAAAAAATTAATGTTACAAATTTGCTCAAGTTAACTTAAGGGAAAGGGATTTAAAGGATAAATTCGATCATATCTTGTGAGAGATGTGGGAGTTGGACTTGCATAATAAATAACATTGCTACAAAAAAATGACTTTGTCTAGTATCGATGAAGTATTTTAGTGACACCATTTTATTTTGTTAGTGTTACTCGAATAAGAGATTTACTACTACTATAATAAGTTTTAGTAATTCACTGATCCCATAACCACACCAAATATAGTAGTGCACTAAATTTAGTACATTTCAATTCATTCCATTATATTGCAATCTAATCAAAATTTTATTATCCAATTCAGCATGACATGTCAAACACCCTATTGGGGATGAATATGGAAAAAAAAGTTTATGTTCCTTTGCTTTGAAACAAAATAAATTAGAGTTATATTTAATAAACTCATAATAGTAAGGGAAAATAACAGCCGAACCATTAAAATTTTAGGAAATGGACTAATACATCATAATAATTACAAAATCATTAAGATCCTGTCAACTAGAGCTAATAATTGGAATCATAATATATTTATTCACTCCTAATTAATTTTCTAATTCACTTTCTATGCATCATAAATTAATTAAAATAATAAACAAATCAAATTCAAATTTGAGAAAAATTATGTGAATTGAGTTTATGATTTAACTTCCTAATTTGCTAGTTTCCTTATAGTTTACTACTTTTTACATAGAAAACTAGACAAATTCAAATAAGACATAAATTTATTTAGAATTCGTGTAAAATATATAACTTATTAATTTTATTATTAACATTTAAAAAAAAGAAAGGACCAAATTGCGGATCAAATTAGAAATAAATTATGAAAATGATATTATTTATGTCAAATGCGAGTAAAACAAATCGAATTTGAATAATTCATTTGAAAATGAATGAGTTTGAATTCCTTATTTAAATTATTGTGCGAAACAATTACAAATTTACTAGAATCGTATTATATCTTACTTATATTTGATACAAATTCAAATCTGATTTAAGTGTTTGATTCACTCATTTGAATAATTAAATTAGGCTAATTCATTTAAAACACGAATTTGTTTAAAAATTAGCTGAATTTGAATTGAGAAACATGACACAATTATTAAAAGGTCGAATCCATGTTACCCTTTTAATAATTGTGTCAAATTGTTGTTAAATATTATGATTTGACAATAGGATTGGGCAAAAAAGTTTGAGGACCAGAAAAACCAAACCAATCCGAATTGAGCGGTTTGTTCTAATTTTTTATATTAAAAAAAAATACTATTTTCTTTTTATATACTAAAAAATTACTATAGGATTGTATATTAGTGTTGTAAATGATCTATATTACACTTTGGTAGTACAATAGTTGATTATTAAGCAACTTTAGATTATTTACACATACCACAACTTTTAATTATAAATATTACACCTTTAATTCTAAACACTTTGGTTGGCTAGATATACATAACCTTAATTCAAAACATTAAGTTTGTAATTAGTGATCTATTTGTCCAAATTAATTTTTATTTTTGTTTACAATATTCATATAATAACACTTGAGAAAACTATGAATCCATAACATTGTCTACAACTCCTGTTTTCTTTTAAGAGGCTATTTTATTAGTTTCATATCTCAGGTATTCAGCACTTGATTATTCACTAGTGGTTGACTCCATTATGAGTGATCATAATACTTCTAATCTTCTAAAATAATCTAAATAATCCTACAATTATTTTATATCCATCAGCATTTAATGTTGTAACGAAGCTTTCTAGTCAAGTATGTATTTCTTTCATTGTCGTAATTGGTATATTATTTACACATTGTATCATAAGTTTTTACATCTTTAGTACATTCTCTAGTGGTTCTACATATTTCAATGTATACTAACATTGTTTGGGACCTAAGTTGTCACGTGTAACATGCTATGTACTTCATGTATGTGTCATTGCTTCTATTTGTACCTTTTTTTTTCAAGTTGAGTATCAAATTTGTGATATATTGACATCCTATTTTGAAATATTTATACTACTTTAAGATAATTATTCTTAACCCAAATTTAGTTAATGTGTAAATAAATTTGTATTAGAAGGGAAATGATCTGATTTGATTATTCAAATAGTAATGGGTCATGAATTGGTAAATGTGGTGGACATAGTTTGGCTTTCTTCATAGCTGAACCGAACCTAAAAAATTCAAAATTCTTACATATAAAATTATTTGACCGGCCTATTTTAAATAACAACACCGAATTGAACTGAACCATTTTAATCTAGTTTGATTTGATTTAGTTCAGCCTCTTATTATTTTTTAGATTTTATTTTACCAAGTATAGTTTAGAGTTGAGTTTATTCTTCAAAATAAAATAAAAAAACAAAAACAAAAAATTAAGAAAAATTCAACTCCACAGATTCACAAATCATCGATCATAACCATTCATCAATACATTATTTTATATTTAATTTGCTCTAACATATTATTTTACACTTAAATAACTTTTTTTGGAGACAAAACAGTAAATTTCTCACATTAATTAACTTTGTGGAAGGTAACTGAGTAGAAAATACTCGTGTGAATTTTAATCTTCAGTATTTTATGCTTCAATGTTTTGACCTCTCTCCTGATGTCTGCTTTGTGGTTTTTAAGCAAGTTTTCTTGAGGAGTAATTAGGATAAAATAAAAGTGCTTTTCATAGAAACAAGTGAACTATGATTGTGGAGCCAGATGATTCTCCTTACCGTTCAATAAAATTTTCTTAAAAAAAAAAATCTGTACAATAATATTTTGTCTTTTTACTAATCTAGCATTTGCGTTAGGTCTAGTGGTATTGTCAATTCGCGATATGTTGAGGTGGGACTTTTCTGGAACGACCAATGAGAGAGGAGTGGGGAGAGGTAAAAGACATGAGACTTGGAGGGATGACAGCCAAATAATTCAAGTTTCGAACCTAATTAAAAATCTTTAGCCTTTTCAACATTTAAAGCCTCTCTAATTAAATGAGAAGTGTGTCCCTACCCATTGAGACTTCTTTAATTTTGACACCTGTTCTATACATCTATCATAAAATCTCAATCTTTACTGCCTGGCCTTCAGATATATACCTGTATATACATAAACTCCATGAACTCCAGAAACCCTAAATTGAATAAACTTCTCGTATATGTAAGTTACATGGCTTTCCTTTCACAATCTCTTCTATAAACGTAAGTGAAACAGGATGCTTTCCATAGTTATAACTTTTGTAAAAAGTTCTGTTTGATTTTCTCTCTTTTTGTGATCTCAAGTTCATGTTTATATAGTTTTCTATACGGCATTAGCATTCCAGGTGAATTTTACGGAAGGGTTTGTATGTGCTTTAATTTGCTTCTTCATTTTGCCATTTGCCATGATTATTTTGCAGAATCATCAATCTGTTGCACTGTGATGATTCTCTCTTTTTCTTTTTCTCTTTCTTCAAGTTTTTGTTGATAAGTTTGTAGGATGAATCTTTTATAAACCACCCAGCTGTCTTATGTGAATTTCTACTTACGGCAAGCACTTTTTTGTACAGTAAGCTTGATTGCAAACACAAAAATCACCATCCAGCAAAATCTATATGTGAATTTTAGGGTGCAGTTGGGAATTTTTCTGTAAGTACTGCTTTCCAGCAAAACTTTTCTTTACAAAAACACTTGCGAATAGTTTTGAGTTATTTGTAGATATATTTTTTATTCTATTTCAATGAAATGCTACAAACTGTGCAAGAAAATGATTTTAACTAGTTATATTGAGACATTTTCCTTAATCCCAAAATCATTCCTATTTGCAACGTTATGAATTAAAAAGTTGCTAGTTTATCTTGACTCTGTCTAAAGCTTTTGGGGTGAAAGAGTTTCAATTGAATTGGTAGATTAATGGGTTCTTCGGGACATTAATTGCAGATATGGAATTTTTTTTTGTTCCTCCTTGAAAAGGTTGATGTCCATCTCTATCATCTGCTAAGATTTGTGCAAGGCCTACATAGCCCAAGGGATGGATGGATAGGTGAGAAATCTTTGAGATATTTTGCATTAATTAGAGTTATACTGCAATTTATAAATAGGCAAGTAAGTTAGTGTTTTTTTCCCTTTCATCTGAAATATAATGATATATGAATTATTTGAAATTTAAATAGATTTAAATTTATAGGTTTATAATTATAAATCATTTGATGGTATGAAATATGGTTTGTTTTTTCCCTATATAATTATAAATCTCGATTGAAGATAAATAATTGTATAAAGGAATATATTAATAATAGGTTTTTATTCAATAGAAAATAAATAATTTGATAAGGGTATGTTTGAGTAATAAAACTAAAAAATTCATTTAAGACACTGTGAAGCAAAAATTTTTAACTTAATTTTGCTCGTCTAAATGTTTGAATTTCAATATTAAATTTAAAAAAAATAAACACATTGATTTAATTGAATGACTGAAAATAAGTCATAGTTTGTGCTTAAACTAAAATAAACCACCTCTTTGTGTATATTTGCTCTACAAACTATACACTTTAAGGTAATAAACATACTTCATACATAAACTTGATGGGATAACAATCGGGACCTTTAAAAACCAACTCTTGATGCTGAAAGTTTTCAATTAAATATCACTCTCAAGGGGCCCGGTTGATTATTCAAAATGTAAACATTAATTAAAGGTTTTTTAGTTTTAATTCCTAATTAACAACATCGATCCCATAATTTTAAGGAAGGCCTTAATCTTCAAATCAATTGTGTCATCATTTCAGGGGTATCAATTATCCAGTCCCATGATTTTAGGAAAAGCAAGCATAGTAAGTCATTATGTTATACTCGATAATCATGAAAAGAATTAAGACTAAATTCTGACGTGTTTACAATAGGATTTTTGACAATTCCGTAAAAGTAAAAATGATGTTTTTAAGAATGAAAAACGTGTTTGATAGTATTTATTAAAATGATATTGCATTTGTTTTTGTTTTTGAAAATGAGTAAAGTAGTTATTTGAGGACAAAGTTATCATTTAATTTTAAAACTTGTTTTAAAAAATGATAGAAACGACATTTGGTTGTTTTCTACTTTTTAGTTATAAATTTCAAGACATTGTCTTTATTTTTTATTTTGTTTTTTTTTTTAAGAACAAATTCAAAAGATGTCTAACCAAACACGATTTTTGTTCTTTTAAAAAAAAAGAGAAAACTGTTTCAGAAATATAACCAAATGCATCTTAATATTCTCTCTACAAGGTTAATGACTTATAATAAACAAAACAGATCTTAACAATGAAATATTAATAATAATGATCCTGTTAGAATATTGATTAAAAACTATTGGAATATGATTTGAGGTTTAAGTCAAGTGTTAAGGGTGTACACGGATTGAAGACGGACGTGAAAGGAGGTAAAAAATGAAGAAGGGCGCATCAGGCGCCAGTCCCGCGACGACCAGGCGTGGGCGTCGCGGCGTCCAGAACAGAACCTGAGCGCCGCGGCGCCAGGAAGCCAGCGCCGCAGCGCTCAGCAGACGCGCATCAGCGCTGGAGCGATCAGATCCCAGCGCCGCAACACTGGAGACGGGAACAATGTCCCGAAATTAGGAAACTTCCTAATTTCGTCTCCCACTTGCTCCAGGACTCCCTAATACGACTCCCACACGTATAGGGTAAACCTAGGTCGTCCTAAAACATATATAAAGTCTACCAATTGGCTTGTAAACACATCTTTGTGATCAAGAGTGATCTTTGTGATCAAGAGTGATCTTTGTGATCAAGAGAGATCTTGGTGATCAACAACAGTCTTAGTGATAATTCTTAGTGGTTCTTTGTGAGAGAAAATCCCTAGAGGGCAAGAGAGAGTTTTCTTTGTGATCTTTCTTGTAATAGACATACTTTGTGGTTGCCTTGGGATTCATAATAAGAGAAGAGTGTGATCTTGATCCGCCGTGGACGTAGGCAAGTTGCCGAACCATGTAATTCTTTGTGTGTTCTTCTTCTACCCCTTTCTCTCTTTTATTTCTTAATAACTTGTTCTGCATTATTATATTACTTGGGTGAAATGTTTTGCTTATTTGTGTGCTTCCGCTTCAACAAACTGGTATTAGAGCTTTGGTTTTAAGCAGACATGGCCACACCCAAGTATTAGGTAGAGAAATTCAACGGTATGAATGACTTCAATCTGTGGAAGATGAAGGTTAGGGCATTATTGGTGAGCCAAAGGCTTGGTTCGGCATTAGAGGAGACTGCAGCTCCATCTAGTGATGAAGAGAAAACGCCAGAGTCATCTAGAGTAAAAGTAGAAAGAAGGGACATTCAAGAAAGAGCTCATAGCACAATCGTTCTGTCATTGAGCGATGAAGTATTAAGGGAAGTAGCAGGTGAGACGACGGTAATAGGTCTTTGGAGGAAGCTTGACTCTCTTTATATGAGAAAATCGTTGGCCAACAGATTACATATAAAGAAGAAGCTATATCAGCTGTCCATGTCAGAGGGGACGCCGATGAAAGATCATATAAACGCCTTCAATAAGATCATCCTTGATCTTGAGTCTATCAACATCAAGATAGAAGATGAAGATAGAGTAATTATCCTGCTGAGTTCACTCCCCAAGAGCTCTGAGAGTTTTGTTGATACGCTACTCTACAGTAGAGAGAGTTTAACGATGAGTGATGTGAAATCATCATTAAACTCAAAGTTATTAGAAAAGCAGACCGATGGCAATGCAGAAAGTTTATCTGTAAGAGGAAGGCCCTCATATAGAGATGGAAAGAAAAAAGGCTCTAGGTCGAAGTCTAGGACTATTAGGAAGTGCTATTGCTGCAAGAAAGAGGGGCACTTCATAAAGGACTGTCCTGAGAAGAAAGCACAGGATAAGAAGAAAGCGGATGTTACGCTTGCCTATGATGATAGCTATGACAGCGCAGAGACACTCGTCGCTACTGATGGTAAGAACTCTGACCAATGGGTTCTTGATTCTGGTTGTACTTTTCATATGTGCCCGCACAAAGGTGTTTATGTGCTTAAGGGTAAAGTCATGAGTGGTTCTGCACTATTCTCTGTAGATGATGAGAGTATGCAAACCAAGTTATGGCATCTTAGACTGGCACATCTAGGCGAGAGAAACCTAAAGGAGTTATATAGCCAAAAGGCCTTTAGAGAGGATAAGTTCCAGCCTTTAGAGTTTTGCGAGCATTGTGTGCTAGGGAAAGCACATAGAGTGAGGTTCAGTACCGGCGAGCACAAGATTAAGGGGACTCTTAACTACATACACTTGGATCTTTGGGGACCAGCTCAGACAGCTAGTCGTGGTGGTGCCAGGTATTTTCTCAGCTTGATTGATGACTATTCGAGGAAGCTGTGGGTCTATGTGTTGAAGAGCAAGGATCAAACATTTGAAGTATTCAAGACTTGGAAGGTTCTTGTTGAGAATCAGACTGGCAAAAGGGTAAAGAGGCTTAGGACTGATAACGGCCTCGAGTTTTTCAACAGAGAGTTTGATGGGTTTTGTGCCAAGCATGGGATTGCAAGGCATAAAATAGTAAGATTAATACCACAGCAGAATGGGGTAGCTAAAAGGATGAACATGACTCTACTTGAAAGGGTTAGATGCATGCTTACCAATACGAAGATGTCCAAGACATTCTAGGGAGAAGCTGTAGTGACTACTGCTTACTTGATTAACAGAAGTCCTTCATCAACAATTGACTTCATGACGCCAGAAGAGAAATGGTCTGGCAATAATCCGAAGTATGACCACCTCAGAATATTTGGTTGCCCTGCCTTTGTACATGTTAAGGAGGGAAAGTTGGAACCTAGAGCTATCAAAGGGGTATTCATAGGATATCCCAAAGGAGTAAAAGGATACAAGGTGTGGTGTAAAGACTTAACACCACTAAGGAGTATCATAAGCCGTGATGTGACATTCGATGAGATGACGATACTAAAAACCTCCCAAGAAGATGAGAAAGAAGAACATTTGCCCAAGGAAGACTCAGCACCAGAGTCAATAGAAGTTGAAGTAGAGCTTGAACATAGATGTGATATGCCCCCAGATCAACACTTCAGCGAAGAGATCCTTGAAGATGAACTAAGAACTCCTGCGAATTCCTCAAAGTCTACCCAAAAGAAGACTAGAACTCCTGAGTTGGAACTTGAAGAGTACCAGCTTGCTAGAGACAGGTTAAAAAGAACGATCAACCCACCAGTCAGGTATACACGAGCAGACTTAGTTGTTCATACTTTTAATTCTGCTTACACTCTTGAATATGATGAGCCTAGGACATATGGTGAGGCTATGAAGAGTAAAAACAAGAAAGAATGGCAGCAGGTCGTGGAAGAAGAAATTTGTTCTCTTAGGAAGAACAATACCTGGAAGTTGGTGGAGAGACCTCAAAAGAAGCTAGTCGGGTACAAGTGGGTGTATAAGGTGAAGGAGGGGATACCGGGGATTGAGCTTACAATATTTAAGGCTAGGTTAGTAGCACAAGGTTTTACTCAGAGAGAGGGAGTTGATTTTCTTGAGATATTCTCTCCAGTTGTCAAGCACACATCTATTAGAATTTTGTTAGCCATGTATGCAAACCTTGATTTACATTTAGAGCAGATGGATGTAAAGACAACTTTTCTACATGGATAGCTTGAAGAAACAATATACATGGCACAGCCGCAAGGGTTCGAGGAGTCCGGTAAAGAAGATCATGCTTGTTTGCTAAAGAAGTCATTATACAGGTTAAAGCAATCACCTAGACAGTGATATAGGAGATTTGATGAGTTTATGATGGCTTATGACTTTAATAGGAGCAAGTATGATGGATGCGTGTACTTCGAGAACATAAGTTGTGGGATGATGTATTTGCTTCTATATGTCGATGATATGTTGGTCGCATGAAAGAATATGGAAAAAATACAGAAGCTCAAAAAGCAGTTAAGTGGTGAGTTTGAAATGAAAGATTTGAGAGCAGTGAAGAGAGTTTTGGGTATGGACATTGGAAAGGAAAGAAGAGATGTTATCTTCTTGTCCCAACAGCGATATATAGTCAAAATTCTGGAGAAGTTTGGTATGTCAAACGCGAAGGCTGTCTCTACTCCTTTGGCCATGCATTTCAGACTGTCAGCAGCACAGTCGCCGACATCCGAGGATGAAAAACTGCAGATGAGCAAAGTACCGTATGCAAGCGCTGTGGGGAGCATCATGTATGCAATGGTTTGTACAAGACCAGACATAGTACATGCTATAAGTATGGTGAGTAGATATATGGCGAATCCGGGAAAAAATCACTGGCTTGCAGTAAAGTGGATTCTGAGATATCTTAAGGGAATGTCGAATCACGGGTTAGTGTATAAGAGGGATGAGGACAGCAATGAAATGGTAAAAGGGTACGTAGACTCAGATTATGCAGGTGATCTTGATAAGAGAAGATCGTTAACGGGCTACGTATTCACAGTGTTTGGGTGTAGTGTGTGTTGGAGATCAGTCCTAAAACATGTGGCTGCACTATCTACCACAGAGGCAGAGTACATAGCTGTTGGAGAAACTATCAAAGAAGCCATGTGGTTAAAAGGCATATGCGCGGAGGTATTGGCTAGTAAAGATGTGAACATCGGTGTGTATTGTGATAGCCAAAGTGCTATACACCTAAGCAAGCATTAAGTGTTCCACAAGAGGTCGAAACACATTGATGTGAGGCTGTATTACATTCGTGAGATTGTCCAAAGTGGTGAAGTTAGTCTAACAAAGATAACGTCATCTAAACATCCTGCTGATATGTTGACTAAGCCACTACCTTTGGTTAAGTTTGTCCTATGCAAGGACTTAACCGGAGTCATTACTTTGTGAAGGTGACTGAAGATGCGGAAATGAGAGATCGAGTTACTTTTGTGAATGATTTTGAATTAAGGAGGGGATTTGTGAGAATATTGATTAAAAATTATCGGAATATGATTTGGGGTTCAAGCCAAATGCGTAGTGTGTGCACGGATCGAAGACGGACGCGAAAAGAGGCAAGAAACGAAGAAGGCAAGTTGCTAAACCACGTAATTCTTTGTATGTTCTTCTTCTACCTATTTCTCTCTTTATTTTTTAATAATTTCTTCTGCATTATTATATTACTTGGATAACTTATTTTGCTTATTTGTGTGCTTCCGCTTCAACAGACCTCATATCATAGAACTTTTAACAATTTTGATAAATTAAAATGGGAGATAAACCAAGAAGCAAACACCATGAACATTGAGATTCCATTAAAAGGTTAATTCATTAATTGTCTAAATATTTTAGTCTGAATTCAAATTTTTTACTAATGCTCGTAAGGATTAATACTACACATTATCTTAAATCTTGCATCAAATGTGGTATTTGATTATCCATTCAAAGCCAGCTTATGTATATGATAAAATATTTTATTATGTTAATGTAAAAGCCAAAAAAATGTTTTCTTAAAGAGGGAAAATGAATCTTCTTTCCTAATAAAAAACTAGAAAAATTTCAAGCAAAATCAAAGTAGGATCTGGGTTTCAAAAAGAAAATTGAAAACTTAAATAATAACTTTTTCAAAATTATTACACTAATAGTTTGGAATTAAAAAAAAAAACGAAAACGTACTAATAATTTTTTATTTTATTTTATATGTTGAAAAAGCTTCCCTATTTAATTTACAGGTATAAAAGTAAAAACTCGTTTTTCCTGGAAAACTGAACTGTAATATGCGAGAATCTGCATGAGAGAAAATGACAAACAAAAATGCATCAAGAAAAAAAAAATGATCTCACTTTGGCATATTGTTCAATCTTTAATTTCCAATTAACACTACAAGTAAATTTTATTTTCCCTTACTAATCTTTAAAATTCTCAGGTTTTAGAAGAAAAGCAAGGCAATATTAATATTTCTCTCTCTCTCTATCTCCTCCATGGATATTGAACCTCCATTTCAAGAAACTTATCCAATCCTCTTCAAGAATTCTACTGCGAAAACAAAGGATGAGGGGGTTTTCGCATTAGAGGAATGCGAACTTCCTCTGATTGATCTTCCTCGTTTAAACTTCTGGAACTTTAGGGATTTTGATAATTGCCTAAAAGAGATGGCTGAAGCTGCTTCTGAATGGGGTTTCTTTCAAGTTGTGAATCATGGGATCCCTCAGAAAGTTCTCAAGAGCATGCGAAATGAGCAGATGGAAATGTTTTATCAGCCCTTCAGCAAAAAGTCTGCAGATAATTTTATGAATTTATCAGCTGATACCTATCACTGGGGCAACCCTACTGCTACTTGCTTGAATCAATTTCCATGGTCAGAAGCCTTTCACATTCCTCATTCTGATATTTCAAAATTGGATGAATGCAACAGAACCAGGTATTTGCATTTCATTTATATCTCTTTGTTATAATTGTTGATGCAATATCTCTAGCTAGCTAGGCTTATGATCAGTTTAAAAAAAAATAACTAGGGAAAATTTTCAACTAAAACATGTAAAAGAGTTGAACTCTTTCAAGAAACCCAATTAATTGGTTCATTTGGTCTATGATTACTAAAATAATTATCTCTTAAAATAATAACATGATTACTCTTTTCAAATAGATGCATATTTTATGTTTAAAAAAAATAATGTTACACTTTTTAAATATTATTCTAAATTTTTTTATTTTAAATGATGTATTAAATATTATTAAATAGTGAATTTTTGTAACTGATAATTTTAAAAGTTACAGTAATTATTTGACTCCTCAATTTAAAAATAAAAATTTTAAAATAATATTTAAAAAGTATAGCATTAATCTTTAACAAAATTAATAGGCTCACTCTTCACAAGTTGAAGATATGTTCAATATTTAACATGGAGACAAATATAAATCATTGATAAGCTTATTCATTTGTTTCAAAATTGTTTTGCTCTCATGAATTCAAGAAAGTTTTAATAATGATAAACAGCAAAAATCTGCACTCATAAATTATCTCGAAAACTTGAAAATCGCACTAGCCCTTTGATGATGATACATCACATACTATATTCTTTAAAATAAGGAGCTTACCATTTACTCTCAGATAAACCAAAATCCTCTCTCTTGATACCAATGGTCTTAAAAATAAATTTATAATCTTAATGTAATAAACAATAGAGTTTTTTTGTGTGGTTATTTTTGAAATATTAGAGAATTTTGGTAGCTAAAAATAAGAAATTTTAAAATATAATTTACAATGTAGAGTATTATTATTATTATTATTATTATAAGAGAAATAAAATAGTTACGAAAAAAAGAAGAGGTAGATATAGTAAAACTAGATTGATAGAGAATGGAGAAGCTTTATGTGGGATGAATGTATCCGATCGTGTCATTCATGTATTCATGCAACAGTATCTAATTTAAACGGACCAATCATGTTAAGGGTAATGACAATGAAAGTTCAAAAGTTAAGATACATCAATTTACTAGATAGTCTCAAAGAGTTCTCATGAAAATGAAGCCAAAATGCAGAGTTTACTTTGGAATTGTGAAAAATTAAAAATGGGGATTTGTGATAACTTCAACTCAAAGTTGTGTCACTTCTAAAAGTATTTTAATTTTTTTTAAAGTGCCCAAAATCCCTTTTAAGTCTTAATTGGCTCACTAATGCTGATTACTATCAATTATTTAATGGGCAGAATTGTATAATGGCCACTCTTTTTTTTCGCTGTTTTTTTTCCTGTAGGAATAAAGGAAAGAACGGTTACCTTTTTATGTTATACACCTTTTTCTCTTTTAAATTTTTTAAAATTATTTATTATTTCTTTAAAAAAAAATAATTGTTGACTTTCAATGATAAAAATATAGTGCCATAAAGTATGATATGTGATAAATCCACTCTATCACCTCAAATTCATTCACGTGTAATAAATCCATTCTATCACCTTAAATTCATTCGCATGGGTGTGACAAAATCGCTCTATAACAAAGTTATGATAAAACACTTGTGATAGAATTTGTGATAATTTTTATAAGCAAAGTCTTGTGATAGAATTTTATTTGATAGAAAATTTCTATCATATATCTGTCGTAACATCTTAGATAACATTTTACCTAGCATTATTAGGTAGTAATAGAAGTTGAGTTATCACATAAGATAATAGTTGACATGGCGGTTGCCACATGAAAAGTAAAGTCTAATTGGCAATTTATGTGGCTGAGTCACAATAAATTATGTGACAAAATTACTAATAAATTTATGACAAAAACTCACACGAAATTATAATATTTTACATCAATAATATGTATATTTCTGTATATATATATATTGTTGTTCATGAACCTATTAATATATATATTTATACACATATAATTTATATTGTTAAAAATAAGTTAATTTATAAAAGTTAATTTGAAATTCATATAAATATATTAATTTATAATCTACTAGAAAAAATATATTACATCCCATATTAGTACTTCCAAAAAAAAAAAAAATATTGACCAATTCCATCATTAATGTTTATCGTAAATTGTACAATTATATTTCAACCCAATGAACTAAAGTTCAGTAGAAATATAAATAGTTCAACCCAACCATTTAATGGAACAAGTCTTTTAATGGGTACATCGTACATGCATAATGTTTTTTTTAAAAATGAACTAGTCTTTTAATTCAACCGCAAAACACATGCATAATTTGTAGTATATATTACCTTCACTAAAACCCAATTTAGAATAGGTTTTTTTGGATTAGTTTCCTTCTTAGGCTAAAGTTATCATTATGGCACTACATGAAAAAAAAATTATTATTAATATATAGAACATTATAAACTAGCATATTAAGAAGAAATTAATCACTTACTTGTTAACAATTATTTTTAAATTATAATGCGAACTCTGACCCAAGAGGTCCATGTAATAAATTGTTTTATTAGACACGTTAATTGCCATGAGAACATAGTAAAAACTATATTAAAAAAATAAGTCATTAAAACAAATAATGGTGAATGAAATTTAAATTAAAGCATGAAAGAAGAGAAATTACTTGGGATTGTAATGCATGAGAATCAATTGACTATATTTTGAAGACTTTAAATGGTTAGCAATGTGTTGAATATGATCATTTCGCAGTGTCTTTGCATCTGTCCTTATAGCTAGAGACATTAATGTTGAATCTATGAGACCAATTTGTGTTGTCCTGCCGAATTGCTTCAATTTTTCATATAAAGACCCGTGCCACGTAGAGATATTATAAGAAACTAATGTCCATAACATAATAGAACAAAAAAAAAAAAAAACCATTATAAAAAGAATAATGCTAAATTTTTTCTTATATCATATACAGAGAATTAATAGAAGAACTTAATTCCCTTAGGGTCATCAATGTGACACCATCATCTAATTAGTTGACTTGAAAATCAAACATCTCCTCTTTAAAGATAATTTCGTGGCTATGGTGGCAAAAGTTTGGTCCACCATCTTGGAAAAAGATTCAACCTCGAGATATCTCTTAAATGCCAAGGCCTTTGCTCCTCTAATATTCCTCTCAACTTTTTCTACAATATTAGAAATGGCATACACATTCTAAAAAAATTGGCAAAGTATAATGTTAAACTGAATACATGTTATTTTAACTAATTCAATAATACAAAATAACAATTGTCTTTTACTTTAAAATTTTTGACCATATGCTAAGGAGTAGCATTCTTATTTGCTTTTACAGTGGAAAAGGCATCTTTAATAGAAGTATCTTCATCAATTTTGTGTTCATCAATAATCTTATAAAGTACATAAAACATTGTGTTAGTTATATATTAATTGTGTTAGTTATATATTAGTTGAATTATAATAATTAAAATTCATTCCTATAAATTTATAGTATAATGAAATTAATAACCTTCTTTCCAGGACAAGTATACAATTTAAAACAGACATCAATGTTTAAACAATTTACCTGATGTATTATTGTCTGGTATGGCTTTTTTTTCTTGAAGATGTGTGGGGCTATTTGATCGGAGTATCATAACCAATATCAACTTGGTCATCATTCTTAGACAATATGTTAATTATAAATTAGTTGGATTATAATAATTAAATTTATTCCTGTAAATTAATAATATAATAAAATTAATAACCTTCTCTCCAGGGCTAGCATGACTTCTCTTTCGGAGATCTATGAGACTGAATGAGTGCAATAATCTCTTGACCAACATCAACTCGGTCATCATTCTTAGACAAAAAAGAGGCAATGTGTTAGTTATATATCACGACAACATTTAAAAATGATATTTCTATTGTAGTCATGTAAATTCATTAAATAGTCACGTAATTAAAATATTACCTTACGTAATGTTTGTGCACCATGGATCTTTTTTCTTGGGGATCTCCAGGGTTAAATAGTCTTTTTAGGAACAGCCTAGGATAATACATTGACATAAGAGTAAGTAACCTATAATATAGTTTATTTGCATAAGTAATCATTTTACCTTATGACCAGGAATGGCATGGCTCCTATTTCTCAAAGTTTTGCGGAGTTGTTTTTTAGCTGATTTGTCATTATACTTATGAACCGGAGTCTTAAAGGCCTTCTTCTTAGGGGTTTCTTTATCTACATTGAACATGTCATCAGTTTAGGTTATTAGAAGAAAACCAGGGTCAATGTCATTAACAAAACAACTTATGAAGTATAATAAAAATTACAGTTAACTATAACAACACACATCATAGTCATCTAGGTCATTTAAAATATAATCATCTATTACCAATCTCTTTAAGATATTTGAATTGGTCGTTCATAGAGTATTAGAACTGCCAACCTCTGACATTCTGCTACCTTTATTCAACTTGTTCACCAAATAATCGATTTTTGCATTAACTTCAACAAACTTTTCTTTATATCGCTCTCTTTCCCTCTCCTACATCTCCTCACTAGTTGGAATATTGAAATATGCGCTCGATGCAATAAAATTTCTCATGCCTTGCAAATGTCTTATTTATTACGTATTTTCAGTAATTGAGCAAGTATGTCATTGGTACCTTCAAGTATGACACAACATTTTTTGACTTTGCTTTTAACAGAGTCCTAAAATAATATTGCAAATTGAATTAGTGCCGGTACATGCTATATCAATAAACAATATTAAAAAAAATTCATAATTTCATATTACATTCCTAATGAAGTATTAAAAAAAATCAGAATTTCAGTTAAACAATATAATTTTTTGGATAACTTCTATAATATTAGAGTTGTATCTTCTTTACTTATTTTTTCGTGCCCAATTCCATGCCATACTCTTGTCAATCTCTATTTCTAATAAATTGGTCTCTTTCATCTGAATGCATCAAATAAAATATAATCATAAATATTATATGACAACATTAATTATGTTCACTACTTATGAAGTAAAAATTAATTAAGAAAAAAGAAAGCTATTTAATTTACAATCTCCTTAATTAGGTCTATATAATCTTTAGGTCTATATAATCGTTTCGGCACAAACAGTGATTGTACTTATTGCACTTTCTCTTTTTTCATCTTTTTTCTAATTCATTTAGGGTTTTTAATACAACAAGGTTTTAGTGCAGGATGGCAGTTGCTGACTGTTTTCTCGCCGGCTGCTTCTTGCTTGGGTGACCTGTACTGCGTCTCACTGGTCCTGGCCGACACCAGCCGCGCCTCTTTTGGCCTTTTGCTCCCTTGGCCATTTTTCGGTTAGTTTTCACCGGACCTTTGCCGAAATCTGTCGGTTGCTGTCCCTTTCATTTCCCTTATGCACTCTCAGCCCCCACCGCCGGTAATGACACCCTCCTAGGTCTTTCCTGACCCTACCAACGTGTTGTGGCCTCTTGACCAGTCGGGGCCCCGTTGGTCAGTGTTTTTGGTCTTTCTCCGATGGCCCTTCTCCGTCCATTTGCTCACTGTGGTACCACCGAAAAGCTGTACTGTTTTTTTGGTTTTCATTGCCGATTTTATCTTATATTTGGGTGTTTGTGGCTGAGTCTAGTTTGTTGCTTTTGAAGAAATCGTGTTTAATAATTTCTCCCTGTTTAAGGATCTATATTTCTCTCGTTTGCGAGATTTGCTTCTCCTTTTCTTTGAAAAGGTCAGCAATTTTAGCTTGCGAGATCTATTTCTCCATTTCTTCGGAAAGGTCAGTTTCTACCTTTCTTCGAAAAGGTCAGTGCTAGGTTATCCATACCAATATGGGTATGGTTTGTACTCTTCTAAAGAAGAGTTCTCAGGTGGTCTTAAGATGTATTCTATTCTTATCCTTTAATCCTTTTATCTTATGTATCAAAGATCTTTATTGTAATGTCTTGATGATATGTAATGATATGATACCAATTTCAAAAAAAAAAAAATACAACAAGGTTTTAGGTTTAATCAAAAGAACTTCACAAGCTCTGTTTCTTTTGGGTTGTTAAAATTTATAGGCCTAATTCAAAAATTCAATTTTAATTTGGGTTATTTCAATAACCCAAATTATTACCCACATTGATAGCCAGGTGCTTATTGTCTCTACTGAGGTTTAATTCAATAGTAAAGTTAGAATTTAATATTTTCGGTGGTCAAAATATTAATGTTAAAATTATATTAATATTAAAAATTTATAAGAGTCAAAGTTTATATAATAAAAACCATAATGTCAAATGTTTTAAATTTTTAAAAGCCAAAAACTTAAAAATTTTATTTTTACACTACTACAAAAATGAGCTTTATTGATACTATGCTATTGACACTTTTCTAAATAGTGTCAGTGAAACCTATTGCCAGTGAATTATTGATATTATAGTGTTTGAAAAAAAAAATATCAGTGAAATACTAATACTGTAGTATCAGAAAACAAAGTGCAAGTAAATTAGTGATACCATAGCATCAGAAAGTTATTTTTTAGTAAAAATATTTAATTGTTAAAATAAATTTAAAATTTTAAAAAGCAATATAATACAAAAAGCGACATCATTTTTTGCTTTTTTACTTTAACGCTTTTGGGTATTAGTTAAATTTAAATGTTTACACCGTTTTGACCATTTTTTTTCTATTTTTATGTTAAATGTTATAATTAGTCCAAATTTAATTTCAATTTTAATTAAGTTAAATGTTATAATTCTGAATCTAATTTCAATTTTGACTAGGATAAATGTTATAATTTTAAATCCAATTTTAACTACATTAACTATTACAATTCTAAATCTATTTTTAATTCTAATTACGTTAAATGTTATAATTCTAAATTAAATTTTAATTTTAATTTCAATTACATTATATTATATTTTAGATTCTAATTCCAATTTCAATTATGTTTAATGTTATAATTCTAATTTCAATTATGTTAAAAGTTATAATTTCGAATCCAATTTCAATTTCAATTATGTTAGATGCTATAATTTTAAATCTAATTTTAATTACGTTAAATGTTATAATTTTAATTGTAATTTTAATTTCAATTACCTTAAATATTATAATTTCAAATCTAATTTTAACTTCAATTATACTAAATGTTATAATTTCAAATCCAATTTCAATTTTAATTATATTAAATATTATAATTTTAAATACAATCTCAATTATATTAAATCTTATAATTAAAATTAAAATATGAACAAAAAATATAATTAGAATAGTAAGTATATGTAATCCAATTTCAACTATGTTAACTGCTAAATCTATTTTCAATTTCAATTACGTTAAATATTATAATTTCAAATTCAAATTTAATTTTAATTATGTTAAATCTTATAATAATTCAGATTCCAATTTCAATTTTAATTACGGTAAATTTTATAATTCAGATTCCAATTTCAATTTCAATTACATTAAATGTGATAATTCTGAATCCAATTTCAATTTCAATTATGTTAAATGTCAATCTAATTTTAATTATGTTAAATGTTATAATTTTGATTATAATTTCAATTTCAATTAGTTGAATGCTATTATTCCAAATTCAATTTTATTTTCAATAACATTAAATTTTATAATTTCAAATCTAATTTCAATTTTAATTACGTTAAATGTTATAGTTTTAAATACAATTTCAATTACATTAAACATTATAATTAAAATTAAAATATAGATAAAAAATATAATTAATATAGTAAGTATATATAACTACATGTAATAATTAAAATTAGAAAAACTAACAAATTTATTACTAATTTTAATTTATTTAAAAGAAAACTTAAAATTTAAAATATAACTCATGGTTATTTAATTAAATGTAATAAAAAATTATAAAAGCTAACAAATTTATTACTAATTTTAATTTATTCAAAACAACACTTAAAATTAAATTATGGAATCTAAAATATACCTCATGATTATTTAATTTAAGTAATTAAATTTATTTTAATTAAAATAATTTTGAAAAGAAAATAAAAAACAAATGCCTGTTTAAATAAAAACACCCATACATAAAAAAGGACCGATCAAAATTTCAACAACTCCAAAAATGCAATAACAATATTCTCTCTCAAGGCTATAGTAACACAAAAAATTCTCTATAATCTCTATCAGGCTAAAAAACTTTACTTATTATTTTTTTTTGCACAACATTGTTACCAAACTTTACTCATCAATCTTTTACCCCAGCTAATCAAATTGACTTAGAATTAGGAAAATCTAATTCATAAAACCTTAACTTTCCCAAACTCTCTCAACCGAAAGAGTTCCCAACAAAGCCGCCGCTTTACTCTTTCTACTCCTTCCCTTTCTCATTTGCTGTTATGTTTTCTTTTTGTTTTTCCTATTTTAGTTTCTAGTTTTGTACACTGGTTCTGAATCTTGCTTGGCCATCAACCCATCGTAGTGTGCTCCTCGGCCCGTGCTAAGCCGTCGGGAACTTCAGCATTTTTTTGGCCCTAGACAAGAAAAGTTTGACACCTTCGGCTACTGCTGGAGCCACAGCTGTCGATGACTCTCTTAACAGGCCCTGGGTGACCTCTTTAGTGCAAATAAAATCTCGGCCTTCTGTCTATTTAACGGTGGCACTGATCAACGACCCATGGCTTCCCCTCCACTGGTTCTCCCTCGGTGCAGGTTGACATTGATCTACTTGGCCATTTTCCCAGCGGCTATACAGCAAACACTCCCAACTTAAAGAGAAAACAAAACTTTTCTGGTGCTGTGTTGGTCGCCGGTTATTTTCTCTCCGGCCAACTTCAACACCGTTTGGACTTAGTTGCATCTCTTCAATCCTTGCTGGCTTTTAGTAACTGGGCAGCATTAGCCCGGGGTTTATGTAATTTTTGACAGTTGCCACAATCTCCACCGTCAGTTTTACAGAACACTATTACATATTAGTCCAATGCTTTGATGGTCTAATGACTCTTGTTTTATCATTGTTCTTATATTGGGTAGTATGAGTTATGAATTTAGTGGGTGTTTTTGTTGTTATTAGCGGTGGAGGTTGTTTTCATGGTGGTCGTTGGTAGTAGTCTTTATCCTACTACCTTGATCTTGTCTGACCATTTCAGGTAGTGCATTACCCTGTTTTTCAACCTACTACTGCTCGGTTCCTTGGCTGCCTTGAAACTGCTTGATGTTCTTTTGCCAGTCTTGTTTGTATTTCTGTCTGCTATCTTCAATCCTTCGTCAGAAGCTACCGTTTCAATTTTTCTGTTACTCCATTTGCCTAAATTTTCCAGGTTTTGGCATTGTTGCTCTGGTGTCACTTGCATGTGTGGCCTGAATTAATAGCTCTAACTTGTGTAGATTATTTCATAAATGATCAAAGATAACTTTTACACATAATTGTCTTGTGTTACAAATTTTTGTGGCTTGTGCTTATTTTCTATTAATTCATTAACTTAAATTTGATAATGTAATTAGCTTTCTTCAAAATATTAGACTCCTACTATGATTGTGAGTCATCATGGGGATTTATATGTGATAGTGGTGGCAATGTTAATTGTGTGAAGCTAGATTCGAATGATAAGTGCTTGCTACTTGATATGATGAATCTTAATGTTTGCTAACGTTTCATCAAGTAAATCTTAAACAACTGTCTTTTACTTTTGTTGTATTTGATGTTATTTATAGTTATTAAGTTAATTAATGTGTTATTATGCCGCTAATTAACATTGCATTCTTTGGATAATATGAACTGCTTCGGCATCAAAAGAAGTTAACTTTTGATTTTTGTTTGAGGCTTTTGTTGGACTAATTGAAGTGATATTCTTTTTTCTAGACGTGAGGTATTCTTTTAGGTGAATTGTGTTGTATTGCGTGGGTTTAATGATGATGAGATATATGATTGCATTGAGTTGACACGAGATAGATCGATTAATATTCAGTTCATTGAGTTTGTGCCTTTTGATGGAAATGTTGGATTGATCATAACAGTTGCCAAGTGTTCTCTATTGCTTATTTAGTTGTCATTTAAGTGGTAGTAGCTGATACAAATCCCATTCAAATAACTAGAATACTCATAAAGAACATAGTTAAGTTTTAAATAAATAACTACAATAAAGTCTTAGTCATAAAATATGGTATGATGTCACAAGACAAGTTAAAAAATAGACAAGGACAGGAATAATTAAGTAAGGATTCAAATGCAACAAAATAAAATACACTTGAGTAGAGGATCTAGCCTGTTTGACTTCTTGAGAAAAACTTCATTAGTATTTTGTCTAAATCATTTATGCTTATTTGGTGGATAAGTTAACATAACTGTTACCAAGCTGTGTTTTGTTTCCTAATAATAACTTACTATTCCTCATTGGTTCTCTTTCTGTTAAACAAAACAGTTGACCTTTGGCTTTTGAAAATGATTAACTTTATGTACCTTCATTGTTGTGAAATTGGATCTACTATCATGACTACCTTTTTTTTTTCTTTTTTTGTTTTGTGGAAGCTATGCTTCTATCTTGTTTATAAATCCAAGTTTTTCTTTACATACCCTGGGGAGTTTATTAGACGCAATGCATTTCTAATTATTTACTTAACTAAAGATGATTCTGTTTTACAACTGCTAGTATATAAACTTTATTTTAATGAATGTGATATAATAACTGTCAGGTCTTGGATTCATAAATAGTTTGATTGTAGCTATAATTGTTATGTAGAAATGCTTGAATTATTTATGTGATGTTTATATGTTGGGCTGATTACGTGGATTTGTTTGAAATTTAGGGATGCAATTGTGACTTAAATGTGAAGGGCTAAGTTTTCTTTGTATGTATCTATATTTTTAACCTCAGTAACATATTCAATTACTCTCATTGACATGTAGGTTTTAGAGATAAAGTTTATGGCAACTAGTTTAGTGCTAATGAGAGTGTAGTATATATGGACAAGCCATTTAGAAAACCTTAAGTAATTGGATCCCGGAGCAAATGCTGTCCTGTTTTGGTAACAGCCCGATAGAGAATTAGAAGTTAGAAGATAATACATGCATACAATTGATTTTAAGAATGCAATAATTGTATTTAGTATGAAAAATGAATCAGAAGTCGGAAGATAATACATGTATATCATTAATTTTCTACATTCTTGACAGGAGCATCTAAGCAAATATGATTCATCATTTATTTTTTTACTTAAGGTATGTTTTCTCATTGTATATTCCTTATCATGTTTATTTATATAGGCTATTTATTGCTTTAACAAATTTCTAGTTTGATGGCTTTTGGTTGCTCCAATTGTAACTTTTCTAGTTTTATGAGGGTATAGGTAATTTGGCCTTTTATTTTAGGTTAATCGATATTAATTGTTTTTGTATTCACAAGGTGAGATCCTTGTTTTATGTGTTAGATGAGTGTTGTTTGTCTAACTTGCAAAATAGTTACGTGCTTTGCACTTTTCTTGCTATCATACTTCGACTTCAAGATTAATGTCTATTTTGGAAATCTCTTTATTTTTTATAGACTTGTTCGATTGTTCCTCATCCTCATCATCTTCATCTTCTTCTTGTAGTGATATTCATTCTTTTTTATTGGACATGTTGTAACCTGCCATATACCTCTAATTGTTCTAGAAAAAATTACTCTTTTTTTTTTATCTTTATGAATGCTTCTGTATAATTGTTGATTGTGAACACAATAGCACACACTTGATAAGAATTTTAATTATTTGCTAGCAATTTAATTTTAGTATTGAAAATCAATCTTTTTCAAGTTGATGCTTATATGTTTTTGTTATTGGTTTTAAAGATACTAAATGTTACTCATTTTTTGATGGATTGAGTATGATAGTTAGGCTTTTTTAGTAGCTAAATTGATGCTATAAAATATATTATGTTTATCCCATTTATACTTTAGTAAATTCCTAGAATGTTATAATCTAACATATTTTTGAACTCGCAACATCTAAAATACATCGGTGAAGATATTTGAAAGAGCATTTGCACTTGTAGCCTCTTATAAATCATACCATGAGGCATCATGAAAGCGTGCCTAGGTGTCCAGTAGATCTCGTGGTTGTTAAGCAAGGCCATAGAAGAAGAGTAATGGATAGAAGAAGAGTCATAGAGATTTTTACATAGTAGGATAATTTTGACAATTTACTTTGATAACATTTAAATGTGTTTATGGAACTATTGTAGTTTTTTAAGATATACATTGAGATGCTCTGTACTGTTTGTGAAACTTAGTTTGAATGTTTTACTAATTGTACTTTTATTTATTTAAATAAAAAAATAAAATTATATTTACTTAGATGTGATATTTATGTATGGAATTATAGTTTATAAATATATACAAAATTCTAGTCCAATAATTCAAATTCAAAATTATTAAAAAAATATTTTAAATTTAATAAACAATCACTGATACCACGGTGTTAGTGATTTATTAATATCATGGTATCAATAATTTATTGATACTACGGTATTAGAGATCCACTGATACCGTAGTATCAAAGAATCACTGATACCACGGTATCAGTAATTTACCGACATCATATATAGTATCAGTAAATTTCTGACTTGAATAACACTGACACTATGAAATGGTGTCAATGAAACCATTCACTGACGCTAAGATTAGCGTCAGTGAAGGCCCTTTTTTTTAGTAGTGTTAGGAGATAAATTTATAAATAAATATTTATATTTTAAGAATGTCTCCATAAACTTTTTTATAGCCTATCCCTAATCTATTGATAGGAGATATTATTCCCTCTATTATTCATCTTGTATCTCTCTTTCCAACTACTTTGATACTTTTTAAAGGAAATATGTCATTTTAATTTTTAATTTTATGAATATATATTAATTTAGTCTCCATTTGTTCAATATATACCATGTTAGTCCTTGTAAAAACGAAAACGTAAGTTGATATATATTCATAAAAACAGGGACCAAAATGATATTTTTATTTTTTTAAAAACAATTTATCTCCTAGCTCACTTAAATATTTTTTTAACCATATATATTATACAAATAATATTACATTTTTTAAATAATATCTTAAATTAACGTGTCAAAGAATTATTGAGTTCTTACACACATGACTCTTATTTTAATTATGTTTAGAGTTTCTAAGGACTTTATAAGCACTATATATTCCTTATAAACCTTTAGAATTAAATCAAGCATTAAATAAGAGATTCTAAGAAAGATTAAAGAACTATGTAGACACTGGATATTTGTGTGCATTATGGTGAAATCATTGTGGACGTTTATTATTCTTGTATGAATAAAGGTACGCTATATAGATTTATTTAAGAGTTCTTTATTTTGTTTTTTCTTTGTACTCTCTAAAAGAGTTAATAAGAGAGGCTAAGATCCCTTGATCTACCGTGGATGTCGAACCATATAAATTGGTTGTGTTGCATATTTGATTGATCTTGTTTTTATATTCTTTCTCTTATATTTATTTGTAATTATATGCCTCCGTTAATAAAAAAGTATTAGAACATTCGACTAACTCTGTAACCTTCAACAAACATTCATACATGCAAGTGAAACATTTAATAGATTAAAACGTTGCAAGTTTTTTTGAACTCTATCTAAAGCTTTTTGGTAAAAAACTTTCAAGGATATGAATGGTTAATTGGTTGACTTGGCTTTAATTGTAGACACAGAATATTCTATTTGCTCCATGAAAAGTTCATGTCCATCACTATTATCTGTTTAGATTTTTGCATGGTCGACATAGCCAAATGGGATATGATTTGGAGAGCAAGCCGAGTACATTCGGTATGCGAGGATTGAAGATAGACACAAAAGTAGGCGAAAGATACAAGAGGCGGTGGCCATGTATAGGCACCGTAGTGCCAAGGTGTGGGCACCGAATGCTTAAATCAGAACCTGAGCACTACGGTACCAGGTGACCAGCGCTACGGGGCCCAGACAAGGCGCCCTAGCACCGTGGTGCCCAACATAGGGAACGGTTTCTTGATTTGTTACAACTTGTTTCATCTCCTACTTGTCCCAGGATTCCCTAATACAACTCCTACACATTTATGGTAAACTTAGGTTGTCCTAAAGCCCATATAAAGGCTCTCTATTGGCTTCTAAATACATCTTGGTAATTTTTGTGATTTTTAGTGAGAGAAAATCACTTAGTTGCAAGAGAGAGTGATTACTTTTTGAGTCTTTCTTATAAAAGGCATACTTTGTGAATGCATTGTGATTTAATAATATGAGTGTATAATCTTGATCCGTCATGGACGTAGGCAAGTTGTCGAACCACGTAAACTCTATGTGTTCTTCTTCTACCTTTCTCTATTTAGTTTCTTAATTACTTGTTTTGCATTATATTACTTGGGTTATATTGCTTATTTATATACTTTTGCTTCAAAAAACTGGTATCAGAGCTTAGTTTTGAGTAGACATGACTATACCTAAGTATGAGGTAGAGAAATTCAACAGAGCGAATGACTTCAATCAGTGTAAAATAAAGGTAAAGGCGTTATTGGTGAGGTAACGGTTAGTCTCGGCATTAAAGGAGACTGCAGTTCCATCTAATGAAGAAGAAAAAATGCTAGAGTCATCTAAAGTTAAAGCAGAAAGGAGGAACATTCAAGAAAGAGCTCACAACACAATCGTTCTATCATTGAGCGATGAAGTACTGAGGGAAGTAGTAGGTAAGACAATGACAATTGATCTTTTGAAGAAGCTTGAATCCCTTTATATGCGAAACTCGTTGGCCAACAGATTACATATAAAGAAGAAGCTGTATTAGCTATTCATGTCAGAGGGGACGCTGATGAAAGATCATATAGATGCCTTCAATAATATCATTCTTGATCTTGAGTCTATCAACATCAAGATTGAAGATAAAGATAAAATAATTATCCTGCTGAGTTCGCTCTCTAAGAGTTGTGAGAGCTTTGTTGATACACTACTTTACGACAGAGAGAGTTTAACGATGAGCGATGTGAAATCATTATTAAACTCAAAGTTGTTAGAGAAGTATATCGAGGACAATGCAAAAAGTCTATCTGTAAGAGGAAGGTCTTCGTATAGAGATGGAAGGAAAAATGGCTTAAGATTTAAGTCTAGAACTCCTAAGAAATGCTATTACTGTAAGAATGAAAGGTACTTCATAAAGTAGTGTCTAGAAAAGAAAGCACAAGACAAGAAGAAAGCGGGTGCTAAAGAAAAAAGAGGGGCACTCCTAGGAAAAAAAGACACTCGCGCTACTGGTGGTAAGAATACTATACAATGGATTCTTTATTCTGGTTGTACATTTCACATGTGCCTACAAAAGTCTTGGTTTATAAATTTCCAGCCCATTAGTAGTGGTAAGGTATAAATGGGTAATGACGTCACATGTCAAGTGATAGGAATTGGTAATATTCGACTTAGGTTGCATGATAAGCGAGTGAAATAATTGACAGATGTTAGGTATGTTCTTGACCTCAAGAGAAACTTGATCTCACTAGGGACTTTAGAGCAGAATGGGTATTCCATTAGGATCGACTGAGGGGTTTTAAGAGTATTAAAGGGTTTCATGGTAGTAATGAGAGAAGAGAAGCATAAGGTTTCTATGTGCTTAAAGGTGAAGTTATGAGTGGTTCTGAATTAATCTCTGTAGATGATGCAAATATGCAAATAAGTTATGAAATCTTATACTAGCACACCTAAGCGAGAGAAATATGAAGGAGTTATTTAGTCAAAAAGCGTTTGGTGAGGATAAGTTCCAGTCATTGGAGTTTTTTTAGCATCGTGTACTTGAAAAAGCACATAGGGTGAGGTTTAGTATCGGAGAGCACAAGACTAAGGGTACTTTGACTACATACACTCAGAGTTTTTGGAAGCAGCTCAGACAGCTACTCGTGGTGATGCTAGGTATTTTCTCAGTTTGATTGATGACTATTCGAGAAAGTTGTGGGTCTATGTGTTGAAGAGTGAGGATTAAGTATTTAATGTGTTCAAGACTTAAAAAACTCTTGTTGAGAATCAAACTAGCAAAAGGGTGAAGAGCTTAAGAACCGACAATGGCCTCGAGTTTTGCGATAGAGAGTTTGATGGGTTTTGTGCTAAGCATGGGATTGCAAGGCATAGAATGGTAAGATCAACACCACAGCAGAATGGAGTAACTGAGAGAATGAATAAGACTATACTTGAAAGAGTTAGATGCATGCTTACCAATGCGAAGATGTCCAAGGCATTTTGAAAAAAAAGCTGTAGTGATTATAGCTTATTTGATTAATAAAAGTTCCTTATCAGCAATTAACTTCAAGACGCCAAAAGCGAAATAGTCTAACAATCCTTCTAAGTATGACCACCTCAAAATATTTGATTGCACCGCCTTTATAGATGTTAAGGAGAGGAAGTTGGAACCTAGAGTTATCAAATGGGTATTTATAGGATATCCCAAAGGAGTGAAATGATACAAGGTATGGTGTAAAGATTTAACACCACCAAAGAGTATCATAAGCTGTGATGTGACATTCGATGAGACGACCATGCTGAAAACCTCTCAAGAAGATGAGAAAAAAGAACCCGTGTCCAAAGAAGACTCAACACCCGAGTAAATAGAAGTTGAAGTAGAGCCTGAGAGTAGATCTGATATGCCCCCAGATCAGCATTTCAACAAGGAGATCCTTAAAGATGAACCAAGAACATTGGCGAGTTCCTCAAAGTCTACCTAGGAAAGACTAGGACTCTTGAGATGAAACTTGATGAGTACCAGTTAACCAGCGATAGGCTAAAGAGAATGATAACCTATCAGTCAGGTATGCACAAGTAGATTTAGTTGCTCATTCTTTTAATTTTCCTTACACTTTTGAGTATTATGAGCATAGAATATATGGTGAGGCTATAGAGAGTGAAAACAAGAAAGAATGGCAGCAGGTTATTGAAGAAGAGATTAGTTCTCTTAGGAAGAACAATATCTGAAAGTTGGTGGAGAGACCTCAAAAGAAACTAGTAGGGTACAAGTAGGTGTATAAGATGAATGAGGGGATACCGAGGAGAAAGCCTACTAGATTCAAGGCTAAGATTTTACTCAGATAGAGAGAGTTGACTTTCATGAGATATTCTCTCCAGTCGTCAAATACACATCCATTAGGATTTTGTTTGCTATGTGTGCAAATCTTGATTTACATATAGAGTAGATGGATGTAAAGATAGCTTTTCTGTATAGAGAGCTTAAAGATATGATATACTTGGCACAACTGTAAGGGTTCGAGGAGCTAGGGAAAGAAGATTATGCTTATTTACTAAAGAAGTCATTATATGGGTTAAAACAATCACCTAGACAGACGTATAAGAGATTCGATGAGTTTATGATGGCTTGTAGTTATAGTAGGAGCAAGTATGATGGATGCATGTACTTCAAGAACATAAGTTGTAAGATGATGTATTTGCTTATATATGTCAATAATATGTTGATCGCATGTAAAAATATAAAAGAAATACAGAAACTCAAGAAGCAGTTGAGTGGTAAGTTTAAGATGAAAGATTTGGAAGCAACGGAGAGAATATTGAGTATGGATATTGTAAAGAAAATAAGAGATATTATATTCTTGTCTCAACAATGATATATACTCAAAATTCTAGAGAAGTTTGGTATGTTCAACGCAAAGGCTATCTCTATTCATTTGGCCATATATCTTAAACTTTCAGCAGCACAGTCGCTGAGATTCAAAGAGGAGAAATTGCAGATGAGTAAAGTGCCATATGTAAAGGCTGTTGGGAACATCATGTATGCAATGGTTTGCTCAAGATCAGACATAGCATAGGTTGTGGTGTGGTGAATAGATACATAAAAAATATGGGTAAAGATCACTGACTTGCAATGAATCTAATTTTGAGATATCTTAAGGGGACGTCAAATCATGGGTTGATGTATAAAAAGGATGAGAATAGTAGTGAAATGGTAAGAGGATACGTAGACTCAGATTATACAGGTGATTTAGACAAGAGAATATCGTTGATGGGTTATGTATTCACAGTGTTTGGGTGTAGTGTATATTGGAGATCAGTTATACAATATGTGGTTGCACTATCTTTCACAGAGGTGGAGTACATAGCTATTGGTGAAGCTATTAAAGAGGCCGTATAGTTAAAAGGCATATGCGCAGAGGTAATGGCTATTGAAGATATGAACAACGGTGTATATTGTGACAGTCAGAGTGCCATACACCTAAGCAACCATTAAGTGTTTTACGAGAGGCCTAAACACATTGATGCGCAGCTCCATTACATTCAAGAGATTGTCCAAAGTGGTGAAGTTAGAATAACGAAGATAGCGTCATTTAAAATCCTTGCTAATATATTGACTAAGCTACTGCCATCGGTTAAGTTCATCTTATGCAAAGACTTAACTAGAGTCACTACTTTGTGAGGGTGACCGAAGATGTAGAGATGAAAGATTGAGTTACTTTGTGAATGATTTTGAATCAATGAGGAAATTTATGAGAAAGTTGATTAAGAATTATTGGGATATGATTTAGAGAGTAAGCCGAGTGAATTAGATACACAAGAATTGAAGACGGATGTCAAAGAAGGCAAAAGACGCAAGAGACGGTACCTAGGAGTGGGTGCCGTGGCGCCCAAGTCAGAACCTGAGCACCGCGGCACCTAGCGCGGGGAATAGTTTTCCGATTTGTTACAATTTGTTTCCTCTTCCACTTATTTTAGGACTCCATAATATGACTCCCACAAGTTTAGGGTAAACATAGGTCATTTTAAAGCCTATATAAAGGCTCTCTATTGGCTTGTAAACACATCTTGGTGATCGTTGTAGAAATGTTTTGATCAAATATACTTTATAATTTTTAGTGAGAGATAATTCCTTAATTGCAAGAAAGAGTGATTACTTTATGAGTCTTTCTTGTAAAAGGCATATTTTGTGAGTGTCTTGTGATTCGATAATAAGAGTGTGTGATCTTGATCAGCCATAGACGTAAGCAAGTTGTCGAACCATGTAAACTCTGTGTGTTCTTCTTTTACCTTTCTCTATTTTATTTTTTAATTACTTGTTCTACATTATATTACTTAGGTTATATTGCTTGTTTATATTCTTTCGCTTCTGCAAAGTTACTCCTTATTTAGCTTTTACTAATTCTCTCTACTTCCTTCAATTAAGTTATCCCCTCATTCTAGTAAAAATGTTAGTTGACAATAATTTTTCCATTCCAATTTTAGTTACCAACTGTGATAAAGTTGTATGTCATAAGTGATCTCAAATTTCCATTTGGTTCTTAAATTTGTGGGGCATTGACACGTAATTCTAAGTCATGCATGGAGAGGCCATAGAAAGTAGGAGCAAAGTGGACAAACATGCATATTGCACAAGATGAAAAGATTGAGACTTTTGAATTGGATTATGATAAACGAGACTGATGGAATGGTTATGATCCAATAACATATGCCTGTGTCATTGAGAGATATGAGGCTAGAAGAAAATACCTGAAGGAATAGTAGCTGAAGAAATTAGAGGAAAAATAATGTGATATTTTATTCCACAATTTGATTTTCCATAATGTTGAAAAAGGGTGTTAATTAAACAAATATTATCGGTTTTCTTCCCTGAATTCGTTCCTCTTTAATGCAGATGTAGATATCTAAGGGTGAATACGATGAGTCTGGTCCAGCTATTGTACACAAGAAATACTTTAAGTTGTTTGAAAATATTGATGGTGAGTTAAGGTCTTTGTTACTCAGGCTTGTGTCACATGTGAGTTCAACTTGTTTGACTTTTTAAGCTTTGGTTTATTGGTGGAGAAACAGATTCTGGTACATGCATGGGATTTTAAGCATGGAAAATATATTATGCTATCTTACTAGGTTTTTAAAGCCAATCATTATTGGCAATGAGTGAGTGGAATTACATTCTTTTTCTTTTGGCGAGGAATGTAGTGATTTACTATAGAATGGAATGTTAAGGTTAATTCTCATTTTTTTCTCCCTTTATTAAATTGGCTATCTAGAATGATAGCATTGTTGAATACTAAATTTATTTTAAATTTGTTATCCAGAATGATAGCATTGCTGAATACTAAAATTATTTTAAATTAGCTATCCAGAATGATAGCATTGTTGAATACTAAACTTATTTAATGACCTAAGCCCAAATCCATTTTATAGGACTTTAATCTAACCTATGAAAGTTTTTTAAGTTAGGTAAAGAAGTGTTGATACTTATGGTTTGATTAAAGATTAAATTAGGTAAATGGGATACTTTTGTGGTTTTAATTAAAAGATTAAGTTAGGTATATAGACGTTTGTATGGTGTAGATTAAAGTGATGTGTATCACTTTGTGTGGTGGAGAATGATCAAGTAGTATAAATACTCTTTAAGTTTTAACATTTGTAACAATTGAAGCGTGAAGAGAGCAAAAAGTGAGGAAGAGAAATAAAGGAAGCAAAGCTTCTAAGTGTGTTTAAAATAGCTCTTAGAGCTTTATTTGTGTGAGAAAAAACTTGAGTGTTCCTTCTCTTGTAAGAATTCTTGTGCTAACAATACAATTTCCTTTTATGTGAAGTCTAATTCTTCTTCAACAAAGTGGTATCAGAGTCAAGGCTACAAAAGCTTGAGGAAACAAGCACGGTGCTGCAAGAATCACCAAAAATAAACGTTCAAAACTTCGTCACGCTTTACCAAAAATTTCTTCAAATTTAAAAGTATGGCTAGCAATGATATGTTATCCTTCTAAGTCCCTATACTCAACAATAATAACTATAAAAATTGGAGTATCAATATGAAAGTTCTTTTAGGTGCACATGATGTTTAGGAAGTTGTTGAGAAAGGTTGTAGTGAGCCACAAGATGAGGCTACTTTAACCTAATAACAAAAGAAAAGTTTGAAGGATTCAAAAAAGAGAGACAAGAAAGCTCTTTACCTTATCTATCAAGCATTAGACAATAACGATTTTGAGAAGATTTCAAGTGAAACTTTCGCTAAGTAAGCATGGGAGAAGCTTTAAACCTCTTACAAATGAGGTGAATAAGTGAAAAAAGTTCATCTCCAAACATAATGGGTGAATTTGAATCTCTACATATGAAAGAATCCGAGTCTATTTCTAACTATTTCTTAAGAGTCTTAGCCATTTCTAATCAACTAAAAAGCAATGGTAAAAAGTTAAAAGATGTAAGAATAATGAAGAAGATACTTCACTCTTTAAATCTAAAATTCAAGCATATAGTTGTGACTATTGAAAAAACTAAAGACTTAGAAGAAATGACAATCGAGAATTGGATGGGATCATTGAAAACATATGAAGAAAAGCACAAGAATAAGCAAGGAATCACAGAGAAACTCTTAAAAATGCAAGTCAAAGAGAAAGAAGAACATTTTGGCAATGAAAGAAGCCAACGCAAAAGAGGTCGTGGCTGCAAAACAAGTTGTGGACGTGGAGGAGGTTAAAATTACAACAAAAATAATAGAAGAGGAGAAATTTCAACTAGAGGTTGTAGAAGAGGACACTCAAGCTCAAAGTATGACAAGTTTCAAGTTCAGTGTTACAAATGTCAGAAGTACAAGCATTATGCCTCTGAATGCAAAGCTTCCAACGATAAAGTTGAAGGAAGAGCAAATCATGTTAAGAAAATAGATCAAGATGATGCTATTTTATTGTTAGCATATAAAATAATGCTGCAGGAGAAGACAATACGTGGTACCTTGACACAGGCGCCAGTATTTATATATATGGAAGAAGAAACATGTTTACGAAATTTGATAAAACTGTGAGCGAAAATGTCTCTTTTGGAGATGAATCATAGATACCGGTGAAAGGCAAATGTAATATCTTAATCCGCTTGAAAGATGGAAAGCACCAATTCATCTCTAATGTTTATTTTGTTCCCAATATGAAATAATATCTCAAGATTGGGGTAACTCTTAGAGAAAGGATATGATATTCATATGAAACAAAATAGTCATGTTATGAGTGATAATAACAATAATTTAATAGCAAAGGTCTCAATGACTAGAAATCGAATGTTCCTTTTAAACATTCAAAATGATGCTACAAAGTGTCTGAAGGCCTATTGCAAAGACATAACTTAGCTTTGGCATATTCGATTTGGACATCGTAATTTTAAAGGACTAGAGTTATTATGCATCTCATCAGTCATGCTGATCAACTATATAAAGGATGTTTATTTGGGAAGCAATTTAGAAAAAGCTTTGCAAAAGAGTTAAACTCAAGAGCCCAAAAGCCACTCGAGCTTATACATACGGTTGTGTGTGGTTTAATCAAACCAAGCTCTCATAGTAAAAGTAATTATTTCCTTTTTTTTATTGATGATTTTTCAAGAAAAACTTGGGTGTACTTCTTGAAGTAAAAATCAGAAGCATTTGAAGCTTTTAGGAAATTTAAAGCTGCTGTAGAGAAAGAAAATGGACGTGAGATTAAAGCTATGAGATCGGATTGAAGAGGATAATTCACTTCCAAAGAGTGTCAAGCTTATTATAAAACAATGGGATACGTCTATCTTTAAAAGTTTAAAGATCCTCTTAATAAAATAAAGTGGTTGAGAGGAAGAATAGAACAATCTTCGATATGGCACAAAGTATGCTTAAAAGCAAGAGAATGCCAAAGGAGTTTTGGGCCGAAGCTGTAACAATTACTATGTACTTATTAAATTAATCTCTAATAAGAAGTGTATAGGGAAAGACACCGCAAGAAGCTTAAAGTGGGAGAAAGCCTAGTGGCTTTTATCTAAGAGTTTTTGAAAGTATAGCTTATGTGTACGAACTGAATGAGAAAAGAACCAAGCTCAATGATAAAAGCGAAAAGTTCATCTTTATTGGATATGACAACAACTCCAAAGGTTATAAGCTGTACAATCTAAGCACTGATAAGATTGTGATAAGTCGAGATGTGAAATTTGATAAATAAAACAATTGGGATTAGAGTTTTAATACAGATAACTATAACTTATTTCTATTTTCTGAAGAAGAAAATGAGCAACCAGTGATAGGGCAAGCAAGAGATGAGCAAGAAGAAGCAATTACCCTACCTACTTCACCGACAACAATAACTTATAAAGGTGCATAATCTTTATCATCAACATCTTAGAATTTAAATAAAAGAGCCGTGTCACGCACAAAGAGCATACATGAACTTTATGAGGTAATTGAAAGGCTAGATAATTTTACTCTCTTTTGCCTCTTTGTTAATTGTGAACCAGTAAATTTTTGAAAAGTTGTGCCAAATAAGAAGTGGAGAGATGTGATGGATGAAGAAATCAAATCCATAATAAAGAATGACACATGAGAACTTGATACTCTTCCCAAAGGCCACAAGGCTATTGGTGTCAAGTGGGTATATAAAATAAAAAATAATTCTTACGGAGAAATTGAAAGATACAAAGCGAGGCTAGTAATAAAAGACTATAGTCAAAGAGTTGGTATTGACTATAATAAGGTATTTGCGCTAGTTGCTTGCATGGAAACTATAAGATTGATTATTTCTTTAGCAGCACAAGACAGGTGGAAGCTTCATCAAATGGTTGTCAAGTCTTCATTTCTAAGTAGATTTCTCAAAGAAGAAGTTTATATCCAACAACCATTGGCATATGAGGTCAAAGGATATGAAGACAAGGTCTTAAAGCTAAAGAAGGCCCTTTATTAATTGAAGTAAGCACCAAGAGCGTGGAACAGTTAAATTGACAAGTACTTCGTGAAGAATGGCTTCACCAAATGCCCTTATGAGCATACTCTTTATATCAAGATCAAAAATGGAGATATCTTAATCGTATGATTGCATGTGGATGACTTAATCTTTACAGAAAATAAGTTAAGCACGTTTTAAGAGTTTAAGAAAGTAATGGCCAAAGAATTTGAGATGACTAACATTTGACTAATGTCATTTTACTTTGGGATTGAGGTAAAATAAAAGGAAGATAGAATCTTTATCTCTCAAAGAAGTTACTCAAATGAGATTCTTAAGAAGTTAAAGATAGAGAATTGCAAACCAATAGGTACACCAATAGAGTGTGAACTCAAATTATCCAAGAATGATAAAGATGAATGTGTGGATCTAACACTCTTAAAGAGCTTAATTGGAACCTGGAGATACTTGACATGTACAAGACTTGACATTCTCAATGCCACTAGACTTGTGAGTCATTATATGGATAATCCCACAACCACTTATATTAAAGGTACAATTAATTTTGGCATGTTTTATTCTTCTTCTGATAATTACAAGTTAGTTGGATATTGCAATGACGATTAGGTTGGAGATTTGGATGATAGAAAAAGCATTACTGGATTTGTGTTCTTTATGGGAGATACTGAATTTATATGGATGTTGAAGAAACAACCAATTGTTACACTTTTCACATGTAAAGCTGAGTATGTAGCTGGTACTTCATCTGTTTGCCATGCAATTTGGCTGAGATCTTTGCTGAAGGAGTTAGGATTGCCACAAGAAGAACCAATAAAAATTTGTGTTGACAAAAAGTCAAAAATGACTTTAGCAAAGAATCCTGTTTTCCATGATCGAAGTAAATACATCGATACTCATTATCACTACATAAGACAATGCATAATAAGAAAGGATATATAATTAGAGTATGTAAAGTCTCAAGATCAAGTTGCCGACATATTCATCAAGCCCAAATCCATTCCATGGAACCTTAATCCAACCCATGGAAGTTTCTTAAGTTAGGTAAATGAGAGTTGATATTTATGGTTTGATTATGATTAGATTAGGTAAAGGGGACACTTGTGTAATTTTAATTAAAAGATTAAGTTAGGTAGATAGATACTTGTATGGTGTAGATTAAAGTGATCTGTATCACTTTGTGTGGTGTAGATTAATCAAACACAAGTATAAATACCCCTTAAGTTTCAGCATTTGCAACAAGTAAAGCGTGAAGAATGCAAGAAGTGAGGAAGAGAAATTGCTCTTAGAGCTTTATTTGTGTTAGAAAAAAATTTAAGTGTTTAAGAGTTGTATTTTGAGTGTTCATTCTTTTATAATAATTCTTGTGCTAATAATATAAATGTTTTTTGTGTGAAGTTTAATTATTCTCCAACAAACATATGAATATAATTTTAAATTAGCTATTTATAATTTAAATTTAATTTTAGTTATTCATATTTAATTTATATATATATACATATTTTACTACACATATAAATATATAAAATAATTTAATATAAATATATGAATATATTTAAATACATGAATAGTATAAAATTGATTATAAAATAAAATTAGTGAAAATTTATTTTTTTGATACAAGTATCACCGGATAATGATATACATTTATTACAAATTTGTGATAGATATTAATTTTATATGACATTAGCATCATGACATCACACTTACGTCATTTGCCAAATCATTATTCACGTAATCTTCCACGTGGGCAATATGTACCATATAAGAGTTGTATACGTAGGACAAATATCACAAATTAGTAATAAATAAATTCTATCACAAAGTACATCAATCCATGAGTTAGTACATTTTTTTTATCCCAAAATTTATCTATCACTATTTTGTGATAATTTATTTTTCTCTCATAGATTGCTAAAATAACTTTTGGGAATAGAAATGTTCTGTTACAAAACATGATTTGTGATTGTGATTTTCTATCACCAAAATTTTTTTTATAGTAGACAATCAATATTAGACACATTAGAATTCACATAAGTTACGATACAAAATTTATATTTCAATTATGTAACTGTAAATGTTTGGGAAATTATACACACATAAATTTGTAACCGCAAGTGCACGGGTAATGAGCAAGTAATAAAGTGATGAGTGAGTATCATTCCCACGAGGATTGTGTCCTAAATTAATGCTAAGTACTATGATGTCGGCAACCTAACTTTATCTAAGCGAATTTAAAGAATAAGTTAAATTTTGAAATTAAAAATGTTTTAAACTAAGTAAATTGATAAATTAGAGAAATGATAGTTCTATGGCAATGAGGGTTTTAGGGACTTGATTTCCCTCTATTGTTTCTATGCTTTTTGTCATTAGTGATTAACAACTAATCTAATGTATTCATTAATCAAGGGCTTAAGAATAATCTCATTCCCTCTCTCGAGTACCGAATGAGACTTTATGCATATACAAACAAGTTGATATCCCTATCTAACCCGTTATATATACATACATTAAGTTAGCTTACGTGACTACCCTAAGTTCATTAGTCTCCCAACTCAACAAACTCAAAGCTATGCCTTTTACAACCAACATATGGATTAAACTTTCCCAAACACATACCCTAAATGGTTAATTCATCCAATCCATTTTCCAATGCAAATAGAAGTATTAAATACATAAAAGGCATAAATGAATAAGCATCAAATAGTCATTAATGACAAAATCACATCAATACATAGAGTTCAATAGAGTTCCATCAAGCCTTAGAACTTATAATCTAGCAATCCATAGTGAAATATTCAACTACATTCATCCAAATATTCATAAAAGTACTCACGTTCAAATTAACACAAAATACAATTACAAACTATAAATAAATATAAATGCAGTAGAGAGAGAAGAATGACCTAGTTAGAGAAGCCTTTGGAGTCTTCAATCTTCAATAATCTTCCTTAATCTAAGCTTCAATAGTGTTTCTCTCACTAAAAACTAGAGTTTCTCTCTCTATTTCATGCTCTCATTTCTCCCCTTTAAAAAAGGGCTAAATGGTAGTATTTATAAATTTTAAATTAGGGCAAAAAAATAGGTAATGAAACACGTATTGGCACCTAGGCGCCACATATTGGCACCTAGGCGCCACATATTGGCACTTAGGCGCTGCACATTCTGCCAATGGAGCCTATTTTGGCGCTCGGGCTCTAAAGCCTGGGCACGGTACTATAGCAAGACACTGTTATGAACTGTAGCTCCGTCATTGTTCATGGCATTGCAGCATATTTGGTGTTTTTACTTGTTTTCTTTGAATTTTTATCCCTAATAACTCCATTAACTTGAAACCTACAAAATGAAATTAATATACATAAAAAGCTATAAATTTATATTCAAAATGAGCAATTATCTAATTACGAGGGGTATAATATCATATATAAAATGTGCTTATCAGTAAGCATATCATTACTATAAATTATTTGAAATAGGGGTATTCAAAATCTAATATTCAATATGTTTAATTCGTATGGTCCCATCCAAACCGATGTTTCTTCTTGAATTTTATAAATTGATAAATTGGATTAGATTCAAAAATTTAAAATCTATCATTGGTAGATTAGTTCATAAATTTACTCCAACAAATCTATTAATATTTGATCTTATCTAAAGAAAATAATACCATAATATTTATAAATAGAATAATTAAAAAAGTATCATTATCTCATTATTCCACTAGTTCAAATGTTATTTTTTAAATTAGCTACTAAATTTACAAAGAAAACTAATTATCTTTACTAAAATTGCTTTTTAGATGTAGGAATATCATTAACATCAAAATAATATATCTTTCTAACTTTATAATGAGTAATGTCCATAGAAGTAATACTACAATAATGAATTTTCAAACAAATTATTTTTATCAAATTTATGTGTAATCATTTATCATTCAACATTATCTCTTGTTAACTAAATTTATTTTTATTTATTTTGACTAATTAATCCACTTTGTTTCAGGCCACAACAAATTGTATGTAAAGAATTTATATAAGAGTTAATATATATTATATAAATTATTAATCTTTTATTGCCATACGTTAATTGTTACATCAAAATTTCCTCTTTCAAAATTAGCATACATATATATGCGATCCATATCTTCTTTCTATTAAAGGGATGCATATATGATGGCTTGATAGAGTAGTCAAGTATGCACTGCCCTAGTCACGAGGTTGGGAATTTAAGTCTGAGCATATGCTAAGACAATGAATATTATTTTATTTTTAAGGGGTTTTTTTCTTCCCTCTTTTATTGGATTCGTATTTCTTTTTTACAAGGTCTACTCCCATCGGGGGTTATGGGGTATGTATTCCTTTTAAGAAAGAGTTTTTTCTTCATTTTGTGGGGTTTGTATTTCTCTTTTAAAAGTTTTTTTTATAGGGTCTACCTCCCTCATGGGGTATGGGGTATGTATTCCTTTTGTGAAAGAGTTTTTTCTTCCTTTATTTTGTGGGGTTCGTGTTCCCTTTTTATAGGGTCTATTTCTCCAATAAATTAAGAGTTCAAGTCTTAGCAGATGCTGAAATAGTGAATAAGTTTTTTTAAGAGATTTATTTCTTTCCTCTTTTATTAGGCTTGTGTTTCTTTTTTATAAGATATACTTTCCTAGTTTGGTATGGGGTATGTATTTCTTTAATGAAAGAGTTTCTTTTTCTTTCATTTTATGGGGTTTGTTTTCCCCTTTCATAGGGTTTATTTTTTAGTGCGGTGTGAGTTTGTATTCCTATTCAAAAAAGGGTTACTTTTTCTATATTTTGTGAGATTTATGTTCCTCTTTCATAGGATCTACTTCCCTAGTATTAAGAGGTCTCCTTCTTCTCTCTTTTATGGGTCTATATTTCTTTTATTTTTAAGGGGTTTCTTTCTTCTATTTTCTATCTACTTCCCTAATGTGGTATGGGATATGTATTGCTTTTATGAAAGGGTTTCCCCTTCCTTCATTTTGTAAGCTTTGTGTTCCCTTTTCATAGGATCTATTTCTCCAGTGTGGTGTGAGTTTATATTCCCATTCAAAAAAAGGTCACTTCTTACCTCTTTTGTGGGGTTTATGTTCCTCTTTCATAGGTAAACTTTTTTAGTGTTAAAAGGTCTCGTTCTTCCCTCTTTTGTAGGATTTGTATTTCATTTACATAGGGATTACTTCCCCAGTGTGGTGTGGTATACACATTTCTTTTATGAAACTGTCTCTTCTTTCCCTTTTTTATAGGGTTTGTTACTTTTTCATAGGGTCTACTTCTCAAATGTAGTGTGAGATTTGTATTTATGAAAGGGTCTGTATTCCCTTTCATAAAAGGATCTTTTCTCTCTTCATGTGTTTCGTGTTCCACTTTTATACATAACATATTTTTGCCGATAAAAAGTAAAAATCTTAGACTAACCAATGTATACATACAGCAAGATAATAACTTCAATGACAATACCACTCTTTCATTCATTTCCAATTATCATTACAATTACTTTATATATATTTTCTATTCCTAGTTCTTGCAATACTTAGGTTTCAGAAGAAAGCCCAAAGGCAATATCAATATTTCTATTTTCTCTCTATATACATGGATTTTGATCCTCCATTCCAAGAAACCTTTCCGACCCTCTTCCAGAACACTACCGAGGAAGCAAAAGATGAGAGGCTTATGAATGGGGTTTCTTTCAAGTTATGAATCATGAGATCCCTAAGAATGTTCTCAAGAGCATACGAGATGAGCATGATGAAAATATTTCATCGGACTTTCAGCAAAAATTCTGAAGAGAATTTTATGAGTTTATCAGCTGGTAGTTATCGCTGGGGGAATCCTACAGCTACTTGTTTGAGGCAATTTCCATGGTCAGAAGTCTTTCACATTCCTCTCACTGATATTTCACATTCATAACTTCCCTGGCAGATCCAATTAATATGGAGACACATATGTAATCATTCATAATTTTCGTAATATTTCTTTTCTTAATAAATTTCTTTTGGCTTTGACTGACTGTTCGATTAAGAAGATGTAGAGTTTGATTAATAATGTAAACTTTGACTATGACCAATGAAATTTGAATTGCTACGAAAAAAAAATCTTTGGAATTTATTATACTAATTTTTCTATATATATTATTCGTGTTCAACTATTGATTAATATGTTTTCATTAAAAAAAAACTATTTGTAAATATTTAACAATGTATGCAATCTATTTCCACAATTGGGAGAGCAAGAAGCTTAATCTAAGAGAGTCGATCGAATTAAAATAAAAGTACAATTTTAAAAATCTTAACAAAAATAATAAGTAGCAAAATTTCGAACTTCGCTAAAATAAGAGAAAATGAATTTGAAAAAAAAACACGTATTTTTTTTAGGAGAAATAAAATAATAGTGAAAGAGAGACAAAGGCATAGCAGAATTAGAATGACGGAAGATTAAGAATCAGTAGAGATTCTGAAGCTGCACAAATATGGCAAAGAGAACCAAAATCAGAATTTATTAACTAAAGCATAATTTTGTCAAATATCTCATGTGTATCTCTAATATTAAATGTGATTTTTTTTTTAATTGTCATTTTTTTTTTATTTAAGTTCATTATTTTTGTATAAATTGAGCCTTAATAAAAGCTAATGAAATAAGACTCCTATTTTACATCTTTTTTTTAATTTTGTCAAATTCTTTAAAGCATATATAAAGATATATTTTCGACGATTCTTTTTTAGTATAGGTCTTCACATTTTTTTATAATTAATCTAGATATACTAATATTTCTATGTTTATGATATATAAGATCTATAAAATTATTACAATGTTATTTTCCACATATATATTTCACCTCTTCTTCAGATCAAGTATTGGATTGTTTGCAACAAAAGTAGCGAGTTTAGCTCAAAGATTAGTTGAGTATTTGGCACAGAACTTGAGGATGAAATCATCTTATTTTCGAGATAATTGCCTGCCAAGCTCCAGTTATCTTATAATGAACAGATATCCCCCTTGCCCATTATCATTCGAGATTTCTGGCATGGTGCCTCACATTGACATTGATTTTCTCACCATTCTATGTCAAGACCAAGTGGGAGGGTTGCAGTTGAAGAAAGATGGACGATGGCTTAGGGTTAAACCTAATACTGGGGTTCTCATCGTCAACGTTGGTGACTTATTTCAGGTCAGTAATTTATAACTTAGTATTTGAAATTAACAACTTAATGTGATTCTCTCTTTCTTTTTTAAATTGTTAACGGGGAATATAGTTTATAACTTAGCCGTTGCAAGCATTGAGCAATGGAATCTACAAGAACATTGAACACCGAGTGGTTACCCATTTACAAGTTGAAAGATTTTCTGTGGCATACTTTTACTGCCCCCCTTGTGACTCTATGATTGAAAGCTGCAGTGAGTCAACAATTTATTAAAAGTGCAGCAAATCCAAAAGGATGTTCGATCCACTGGCAATAAAGTAGGGCACTATAGGTTTCTCTTATAAAAATAAAGTTTGAGAGGGAGTAAGTAAATTTCTATTCCCTGTCCGAGGAGCTGCTTAATCAATATAACAAAGTTCTATTCCCCGCATGAGGTCCGGGTTATACTTTAAAAAATGAAATTGTTAGACATGCATTATTAATTTGTACCTTTAAAGTATGCACAATAATATTTTATTTGATTAATAAGTTTATTTATACATATACTTAAACATACATTAACGAGCTCATATTTATAAAATATGTGATCTATATATTAGGTATACAATACTAATACAAAAGGTATAAATTAAAAGTTTTTTTATAAATTAAATCATGTTCGTAACTGTTAATAAATAATATATTTTATTATGTAAGATTATAGTTTTTCTACTTTTTATAATAGATGATTTACTTTAATTATTAAAGTAAAAAATTCGAATAAAGAAACTAGTATATATGATATATTGAAAAAGACTAATGTAAATTTTGATCTGGTTAATTAAATATCATAGATTTTAAGTCACAAAAATTTTAATAACATTGATTGACCTCAATTTCAAGCACGAAATAAACTTATATTCATGTGTTGTATCATTTGAGTTATCACGTAGTGAGATCCATATAAACGGACAAAACTTCGATAGCTTGAAGATATAATTTTATTAGTTGTAGGAACATATATTTGCGGGATGGAACCTACTTAGTGATGTTTGCCTAAACTGTTTGTAGTACTTGATCATTTAAATCTTTGGTCGCAATTTATTTAATAAATTATTTATTGAATATTAATTTTTATTGGTAAATTTATTTATAAATTTAAGTATTTGGTGACTTAGGAGTTAATAGGTAATTAAATAAGCAAAGCATTTTTCAATTACCCAACTTTAATTACAGAGATGATTTAAAAAGTCAATTAAGTGTTTATTATTAATCTAAGACTAAGCCTAATTAAATTAAAAGAGTTTTAATTAAAATGAAATTTTATTTATTTTATATAAATTACTAAAGTACTGCATTTAGTTTTTAATAGAATAGCATGGGGATAACTTTGAAGAACTTAATGATAACTTGGACCTGGACCTTTTTAGTTAAAGTTAGGAAACCAGTGAATGTAGCATTTCTTTAACTAGTTCAAATTCCAATCAAATTTTAAATCCTTAAGAAAGATGCTTATATATAGGGGGGTTGGGAGTAGTAAAACATAACAAGATCAATAATTCTTTTGTATATTTTTACGTGAAAAAGAGAAATAAGCTATTCTTCTCCTTTCAACTTATAGTATTGTTTTGGGTACGCGAGTTTAAGGATTAAGGGACTACTCCTCTTCTTCCAATCTATAGCATTGTCTTGAGTATGGGTGAGTTTGGGGATTAAAAGAGATTTATGTACTTATATGTATGAGTTTGAAAATTGAGAATAATAAAAAATATTATAGCCATTCAATTCAAAATTTATCAAATTGATTATTGAGATAATTTTATAACCATATATTTGTAATTATGAATAAAATGTTTATTTATTTTATCCAACCGCAGCATCCACAACTTAAAAATCTTAGGAATAAGTAACTGCAATTATGCATATAAGAATACTTTCTTAGCATCCCTACATTTTATGCAATTATTGCGATGTGGCTGTTTGACATGGTTGAATTGATAACGTAGTCTAATTTCAGTCATATGTTTAACATCTGTTAGCAATCAATGTGAAGTGGGAGCATGTTGATTTTTATTCACATGCCTTTGTCACTTCAATTAGCAATCACGACGACAACGTAAAGGTTGGTAATATTGACTATGCACGTCGCCAATGTGCGATATTATATCCAACAAAAAGTTATTTCGAATAAATGAATGACCGATGCAGCAATTGACTGAGTGCGTGACCCCAGCTGGAAATTTAGTTTTGCTTTGTAGAGGTCCTACTGTTATTTGATCACGGGGCCACGCAGCCATAGTTCGTAGATAAGCCACAAACTTGATTTTTATACTTGTTCTTATGTTGCCGACTATCTGAAGTCAAGTCGATCACTTGTCAAAGTGGGCACAAATGATGGTATCAATTGTCATCATTAAAACTTGAAAGGAAAGAACACCCAACCTTATCTCTGAGGATGGCTAGAAGTACTTCCATAAGCACTTTCTATCAATATTTGTAGCCATAAAATTGTTATATCCTTCATCTGAATATCTATTTCCAACCTTTGTGGAGCCATAAAATGTCTCTGGATAAGCTCTAGTTTCCTCTCTCTCTATCTCTCTTTGAATATGTAGTTGCTCTCAAACACTGTTTAATCTTATCCGTTTATTGAAAGCCATTTATTTATGGAGATAGATAAATCTTTTTTTTTTTATCAACCTCGACGCAATTGAAAGAATTTATTATAAAAAAAAAAGTTGACACTTAATTAGAGGGGACATGATGAGTCTTATCTCTCAAAATATATTCAAGACAAAAGCTTAACTAAAAATTTAGAAAACAAAAACTGAAAAAAAATGCATGTAAATATAAAATGCAGTAAAAGGGAATTTTTCCTTTTTAAAAAACAATAGCAGTGAAGGCAAACCTCAATGAAATTGGAGAAAAAAAAAAAACCTAAATTGAAATTTGACAAAAGGCAAACTCGAGCCACAAATTAAGTAGTCCAACCTTCAGTACAAGCTTGCTGAATTCCAGACCGTTATTAATTCTCTTCGATAACATATAACAAAAGCATGCTGGAAAGATTTTGATGATATGATCTTTCTGTTTATATTGAAATTAAATACCGTTCTAAATGGGAAAAATCAAAATTTAAAGAGTGAAAGTTCAAAATTATATAAAATTTGTTTAATTATATGAAAATTTTAATATTAGACTTAAAATTTTAGAGGATTAAATTATAAAAATACTTATTTTAGAGACAAAATTATAAAAAATCATTATTAAACTTAAGAATTTCCAGGGGCTTGGGGCCATGGCCCCTTACGTCTAACTCAAATCCACCCATGATAGTCAAAATTATTTAAGAAATAGAGATAGAAAATTAAATATATTACGTACTATATATTTTAACTTATATAAAATTTCAATTATACAATTTAGACCCTTTACATTTGCCTCGGCACCAAGTGTAATAGTGGTACACTTATTTTAAGTTTACTGTTACTAAGGAAATTGTAAGATAAAGAAATAAAGTTTCTTAGGAAGTAATGTAGCCAGGATAGGAGATTGTTTTAGGCATTCTTTCAGTTTTTTTGTAACGCTTTTGTCTTTTCTATTTCCTACAGATTTTCGTTCTTAGTTTTGATAGTTTGGAAGTAGTGTCTATATTTATCTGATATCCATGATATTAATCTGCTTAGGACATCTACTCTTTTAGTCAAGATCTGAATTTCCTTTGATGTGCAGGGTATTGTAATCTTTCTGAAAGCCTGGACTTATGTTGGATCAACTTCTATTCCTCTTATGCTTATGATATGACTCAGGAAGGTTCTAAATGATATCTCGAAGGTGCATTTGGTTGGGTTTAGGTGCATTATGTACTATCGCAAGACATCAAATAATTCTTGTAAGTCGATGATGTGGTCTTCTGCTTTTTTGCTTTTGACTACTGTATTGTTAATATATACTTCAACTGTTTTGCCCAAGAGTTTTGCAAAGACCTTGCTGACTAATCTATAAAATGTAGCTCCTGCATTCTTTAACATGAATGGCATTACCTTATAGCAGTATATTTGGTTATAAAACTTGTCTTTTTTCTTTGTCTTTAAGCCATCTTGATCTGATTGTATTTACTACAAGCATTCTAGGAATGAGAGTCTCTCATATCTAGTTGTGGCATTTACATTTGATCAATTTTTGAACATTGGAATGAGTCTTTGGGTGTGACTTTGTTCAAGTTAGTAGAGTCTATGTATACCATCCACTTTCCATTCTTCTTCCCTACCATCACTACATTTGAGAGACAATTTGAATAGTTTACTTCTTGTATGAATCCTATTTCTAGCAATTGGTCTACTTCATTGCTTATTATCTTATTTTATTCAGGAGTGAATCCTTGTTTCTATCTACTAGTTTATAATTCTTCATTGTATTCAATTTATGGCATATTACTTTCAGATCTATCCCAATCATGGCTTTATACGACTAGGTAAAGATATAATGCTTTTGTTTCAATAATTTGATCATCTTTTCTCGTTCTCCTTAGGCCAAATTGGCGTCAATAATAACTTTTTTTATTTTTATCAAGGTCCATAGGGTTTAGGAATACTTCCTCAATTTTCTCGATACTGGGTGGCAAGGATTTCTTTTCAAGAGGAAGTCCCTTCAACCTAAAGGAGGTCCTTTCACCCATCAATTATGTAATTGTTATTTGGCATATGGTTCCACCCTTATAGGCATGGAAGTTGTTCTCATTGGAGTAGGTATACATCTCATGCTACCACTTTTAAAATCCCCTGATTTAGTTTTATTTCTATAGTGTATGCATATGTCATGTGTTTATTATCACAAATATGTATCATATATATATTAAATCGCAGTGAAAACATAAATATACATCTGATACATATTTATATATAATGGAAGCATATATTATAATGAACACAAATAAAACACATATTAATCGAATTAATATATGTAAATTGAGATTGAGATTAAGATTAAAAACATCACCAATTAGAGACCGACCAGAGGTGAAACTAGTTGGCAGTTCTAGCAGTCAACAAGGTAGACTTGTCTAGCTAGAACAATAGCATATCTATTAATTCTGGGTTTAAACTCTTTAAACCTTAAGCTATTTGATTTACCCTTGATCAACACTTGATCAATAAATCAAATACTTGAATTGTTGTAGTTAGTAGCCAAGATTTCAATTCTTGAAATGAAAAAGAAAAGAAACAATTTTATTTCTAAGTTTGCTCAACAACGGCTGACCATCAAATGTTCTTCAAAAGAACAAAAACAATTCCCTTAGTAATTCACAATTGCTTCTCACATACAACACACACACACTAAGCGCACACACACACATATATATATATATATATATATCTCACATAATAATATAATATTAATACATATATATATATATACTTGGCCACCAAGTATATATATATTTATATTATATTAAATAATAATATTATATATATATATACTCGGCCACCAAGTATATATATATATTAATATTATAATATATAATATAATATTATATAATAATAAAATATTTTAATTATTTCACTATTAAATAATCAATGTGTATAAACAATAATTATCCACCATATTTCACACTTTGGTAAACTCAACCAATTGCTCACAATGCGCCACATGTCACCATACTATTAATCAACAATAATTGTCAACCAATTACTGTATTTAACACTTAAATACAAACATGTGCACATTACCATGGTACTGTTGGATTGTAGTAGACTGAACAATTCAATCCGATATACTTCCTCATGCATAACAAGTACACTCTATACCATGGGACTCTATAGGTCCATGCCGGACTTGTTAAATGGAGCTGTTCTATAAGTCCGTAAACACTGTCCTACGCACACGTCACGAAAATACAAATCAGCACGTCGACCATCTAAGCTGAAGTTGTCGCACATAATGTATAATCCTTTCATTATGATATCCTAGATATACAGGAACATGAATTATCACCGTCAAATCCTCAGGTGCTTATCCATATCATATCTTTAGACTTGTATCTCGCTGACCAATATGTGTAAACTCCTTTGTCATATGTTCAACACTGGCGAAAACTATTTCCCGGGATAAATGCTTGTGGCCACAAGACTTTCTGAGATACAATCTTAAAGCATTTAGATATCCAACTCCCTATGCAAGATAATGGATTCCATATCTGTATGCACCGAGCTCTATAAGCATTTGACCATATCTAGTGACATCCAGCGGTCACACCATAAAAAGTCTGTGACATGCGTGAACCAAAGTATGGTGGATCACTTACAAGCCCACTATGGCACTCAGCTCAAAGAACCACGTATACAACTCAATTCGAGAGGATCCTCCGTTGACGGCTTACATAGAATGTTTATTGGAGGTCCTCGTGAATCTGTTTCATATCTAGTCCTAACTGGATACCAGTATGTCAACACGAGCTCCAAGCTCATGGTCGGCTAGGAATAACCATCTATACCCTAGAGGTACGACATATGCTAATCTATATAAAGGTATCCATAGACAGACTCATACCAGCAGAAATAGGCCAAGGACAATATTCGAGAATATTCTTACACAACTGACATTTCCTAATACCTTATTGCAACTATGCACTTACAAGTCTATTCCTGGGTCTATGTCCCATCATAGATAAGGCTCTAACTCTTAGATCTTTGCTGAGTATTATAACTTGCTAACACATAGCATTTATATCTCTCAACATGGCCATTTTAGATCAGATCTAAACTCCTTCAGATTATACAATGTCTGTAATGTTATATTACATGTTACCATATAAATAGGTATTAACAATTTAACAAGAATATACACTTGTATAAATAACAAGTATATGTACATTTAAAGATAGCATATAAGTACCAACCCTAACAATATCCCACTTGCTCTAGTGCCATTGTTGATGGTATCTTATACACATTGATTCCATGTAATTTTTAAACCCTTTTAAAGTCATGGCCTTAGAAAATGGGTCCACTTAATTATTTATAGAACAAATCTACAAATAATCACATCTCTTCTGGCTAAGATCTCTCTAATTATGTGAGACTTCTCTCATTATAATTAGAGTATTGGTGTCTTCTTGGCTCTTTGGCCTATACAACGACCTTATTATTGTCCCATAACTATTAGATATGATCTATTTATCTTGGAGCTCTTCCAAGCTTAACAACAAACGTACGAATCCATACTACTTCCTATGTTACTTTTAAAATGAATTAGTAGTGAATCCCACTTTGGTGTTGTTCCAACTCACCTCAGTACCATTGAAAGTGAACACATACCTAGATATAGACTATCTATCATTTAGGTCAGACTAGAAGTCTGAATCCGTGTATCTTTTCAATTGTAAATCATTTTCTCCATATATGAGAAACTTATCCTTTGTACCCTTAAGGTACCTCAGGATATGTTTGATTACCATAAAATGATGGTCACCTGAATCAGACTGGTACCGACTTGTAACTCTTATAGCTATACTGACATTAGGTCTTATGCACATCATATCATATATAAAGCTCTCAATAGCTGATGTATCTAGTGTGTTAGACACTCTAACTCTTTCATTTTCTATCTAAAGAGACACTCTTCTTGAAAAATGAACATTGTATGTAAAAGGTACGTTAACTATCTCACAGTTAATGAAAATGGTACATTTCTAAGATGCTGTCGATATGAAATAATTTGAGTTCTATCAGCTTCCTAGCTCCATCTCTATAAAGCTTTATACCTAGTATAAAAGAAACCTTTCCCAAATCCTTCATTGAGAGGTTCTTATGAGTAACTCTTGACCGGTTATAACATACTGACATCATACCCAATGACCAGTATGTCATCAACGTAGAGCATTAAAAGAGTATCATGCTCTCACTAACATTTCACAAACACACACACACGCACACGCACACACATACACACTTCCTCATTATTTTTTATGAAATCAGACAATCAAATTACCTCATTAATGGACTTCTAAGGCCATAAATGGACTTCTTAAATCTGCATACAAGATTGAAAGTTAGGCTGGATACAAAATGCTTTAGCTATTTCATGTATTTCTCTTTTTTGAGATATACATACAGGAATGCCATTTTGACATCCATCTTCCAATTCTCAAAGTCATAGTATGCCACAAAAGCCAACAGAATTCTAATTGACTTTAGCATTACTACTAGTCTAAAGGTTTCCTCATAGTTAATCTTAAATCACGGAGGAAAACTTTTTTGGAACAAATTTTAGACCTAAAAGGTCTCTACCTTTCATTTGGCCCCTACTGTCTCTTGTAAACTCTTATAAACGATGGGAACAATTTTCACGGAAAGCTTAACCAAGTCCTAAACTTGATTCTGATGCATAGAGTCAAATTCTATTTTCATGACTTCTTATCATGTTTTTGAATTTATGTCTAACATCGTCTCCCTGTAGGTTAAATGATCATTTTCTTATACTAAAAAAACTCTAAGTTTACTTTCAAGCATCTAACATACCCAATAGGTGAACTAGACATCCTTTTCGACCCATTTGGAGAGTGTGTTAAAAGTCTACTGTATAATTGACCTTGAGTTCCCATTATTGGTTCATTGATTTTTCGATTGATTTTACTAAGTTCAATTTTTCTATGATCCTCACGGTCCATGAGAAACTCTTCCTCTAAGATGGTGGCATATCGATAAACGAACACACTTCGATTCTTTGAATCATAAAACTGGTATCCTATTGAATTCACAAGATACTTAATAGAGCTATACTTCTACCCATTTGGTGCTAGTTTATCCTACTAAGTAACTCTTACAAAAAATATGATATCCTACTGCGTAACTCTTACGTAAGTAGCATTACCTCAAGTCTTAAAACAATTAAGACTTGGCTCATTTGGGTATAAGTATATCCTACTACATAACTCTTAGGTATGCAAGATATCCCAAATCTTAATATATTTAAGCTTCAACTTCCTTCTTCTCAGTATCTCAAATAGAGTGGAAGGAACAGCTTTTGACAGAACCTTGCTAAATAAGCAACTGTTTCTAGAGCATATTCCCACAGATATAGATCGATAAAGTTCATCATTGATCAGACCGATTCTTTCTCTATGAAATCTCATTGTGTTGCAGAGTACCTGGGGGACTATAGTGAGTGAGAATCTCATTCTCTTTTAAATAATTTGAAAAACTTGCTGCTAATGTACTCACTACCTCAATCTGATCGAAGGGATGTGATGTACATTCTAATATGTTTTTCTACTTCTAATCAAAACCCTTTGAACTCTTCAAAGGTTTTTGACTTGTGTTTCATGCGAAGCACGTACCCATATTGTGATAAATCATCGACACAAAGTATAAAGTACTGAAACCATCCTATCGTAGCGTGATCCATTAGACCGCACACATCACCATGTATCAATTCTAATAAATCGTTGGCCTGATGTCTAGCATTTAAAATAGTAGATTGATCATATCCATTGAATACATTATTCATAAACTGGTTAAGTCTCTATGATCAGATCAGGTATCCAATCATTCTTAAGTAGACAGTTTAAGCATCTTACGCCCATATAACATATCTCATATGCCACAGTTCTGCATCATTTAAAGATTTTAATCTATTGAAAATTTTAATTATATATTATGTCCATTTATTAACTGACATTTATCAAATAAAACATCATTTACACCATATGAACATAAAAAACTATTCATAATGTTTATATGATATCCTTCACTACCAATAATGCAATACAACTATTATATTGCATGAAAGAAGTAAGTCAAACTATCCAACAACTTGGACGTGTAAAAAATTACCATTTCTTACTCTTAACATTACTTCTCTAGGTTGTCGTATTCTAGTTTCTCTCAATCCCTGCAATATATTGTAGATGTGAGAGGAACATGTAGTATCTCATACCTATCCTTAATTGGCATCAAATGCCATAGAAATTTTTATGTTTTTCAAACACAAATTTATGAGAGTCTTCTTGTAATGATAAGGCATCTAGAGCAATGGAATTTTTAATGCCTAACCTTACTATAGTGGAAACACTTTTCATTTGCTTTACTCTCTTGTTGATCTTTGGATAACTATCACCTCTGAGGACTTATCCTGAGCATCTGCCTCATCTTCTTCTTACACTTACCTTTGGACTTGTCGATTGTCCTCAGAGTAGAAGATAAAGAACCTTGAACAAAAAGGGTCATACCCCATTTATTTATGTCCTTTAAGAAGATGCTATCAAAAATGCTTTACAGTAAACTCTGATTAATAATATATTTAGATTTTTCAGAATTTAGAACATTTATGAGATTCATTTGTCAGTTAGAGTAATTGCTAGTACCCTTGAGTTGGTTTGCATCAACTATACGCACCAACGGGTTTGTTGTGCCCATTATACTTGACATGCCATAATAAATGGGAGATGTAAGCGGAATGATTATTAGATCACTAATTGAAAGTTTTAGTTCATGGGTATAATAGTTATATAATTTTTAATCTAAAATGCCCTTCCACTACTTTACATAATCCTAGTAATCTCTCGAACGAAAAAAATGATAGTATAAACTCTTTAAACTATACAGTTAGAAGTAAATCCCATTGGGGTCTTACTTAAGCCTCACACTGTAATGATCTTAGCCCTTGTAAGTCAAGCAGGTAGACAACATTTGTCAATTACATCTCATACAACTTTTAACTAGATCTTGAATATGCCTTATCCTTTTACTGTAGCGATTTTGTACGTGTACTCCAGATTAATTTGTCAATAATCAAATATATACTACCAATATTAACCTAATACTGTAGCGACCTTGGCTAATACTTTTGCATATATTTACCTCATCTCATGCTTAACTGACATAAACTAGACCACACTGACCAAATTTCTCACACTGTAATAATCTTGGGACAAGACCGATATAATCTATGTTACATCATATTGACAAGAGGAATCCCAATAACACATTATCTCTATAATGTATTAATATTCAATCTGATTAAGAGAGATTTTTAGAATACTATCTTTTACTTTAGTTTTGTGATTTCTCAATCTTCCTTCTATTTTTGTACAAGTACAACTAACTCTCACTAGTAAGGTTCTCATTATAGTTACCAATACATAAATAAAATTAGTTTATAATAAATATTGTAACTCTTATTAATACATCTTATAAACCCTAAATTTCTAATGTAGTCTGATAACACTTATCACTACATCTCATAAATTCACACATGCCTTTATTTTGAAATACTTAAATCTCATGCATAGTAGTATGAATAGTGTTTCAAAGTTACTGTTCAAAATCACTGCAGAATAGTACTATTTAAAGTACTGTAAAGTGAACAGTGTCAGTGCCACGGTGCCAGGCTACCAGCGCTGCAACATTGGAAGGCAGAGTCCCCAGCACCACAGTGCCAATCCTCAGCATAGCGATATTAGGAGTCTGAATCCCAGCGTTACAATGTTATCTTATCAGCGTTGCTATGCTAGGGACCTAAGACCCCAGCGCCGTGGCACCAAGCTTTGAGCACTATGGCACTAAGGCCTAGAAATCTCAGTGCCGTAGTGCTACCTATCTAGCGCTGCGGTGCTGGAGCCTAGAAGCCCCAATGCTATGATGCTTAGTGTCATTTTCGCCTTGGTATACCCATTTCAAGACTTAAAACTTATAATTTCACACTGGGACTTTATCAAAAGCACACAAAGCTCTAATATCACTTGTTAGAGTGAGCAGACATTTCATGTCACCTTGCCCAAGATTTCCTGATTTGCTCATATTTCTATAATGTATGCATGTGCTATATATTAATTATCACAAATATGTATCTCATACATAATAAATCACAACGAAAACATAAATATGTATCTTATGCGTATTTATGTATAATGGAAGCATATATCATAATGAACACAAATAAAACACATATTAATCAAATTAATATATGTAAATTTAGATTGAGATTAAAAACATCACCAATTGGAGACCCGCTAGGAGTGAAATCAATTGCCAATTCTAACAGCCAACAAGGTGGACTTGACTGGCTAGAACAGTAGCATATCCAGTAGTTCTGGGTTTAAACTCTTTAAACCCTAAGCTATTTGATTTACCATTGATCAACACTTGATCAATAAATCAAATACTTGAATTGTTATAGTTGGTAGCCAATATTTCATCTCTTGAAATCAAAAAGAAAAGAAATAATTTCATTTCCAATTTTGCTGAACAATGGGCGGCCACCAAATGTTCTTTAAAATAATAAAAATAATTTCCTTAGCAATTCACAATTTCTTCTCACATATAACACATACAAACAACACACACACACATGTGTATATATATATATATATATATATCTCACATAATAGTATAATATTAATACATATATATGTATATATACTTGGCGACCAAGTATATATATATATTAATATTATATTAAATAATAATATTATATATATACTCGACCACCAACTATATATATTAATATTATAATATATAATATAATATTATATAATAATGAAATATTTTGATTATTTAACTATTAAATAATTAATGTGTGTAAAATTATCATTTTGCCCCTCATATTGGTTACCAAGTATACTCTTTAGTGGATCCTACCATATTTTACACTTAGGTAAACTCCATCAAGGGCCCACAATATGTCCTGTGTCACTATACCATTGGTAGATAATAAGTGTCAATCAATTTTTATATTTAATACTTAAATACAAACACGTGCACATTATCGTAGTACTACTAAATTGTACTAGTCTAAATAATTTAATCTGGTACACTGCCTCATGCACAACAAGTACATTCTATATCGCAGGACTCCCTAAGTCCATGTCGAACATGTCAAATGAAACTGTTCCATAAGTTTATGAACACTATCCCATGCATACGTCATAGAAATACAAATTAGTGCATCGACCATCCAAGTTAAGGTTATTGTGCATATGTATAGTTTTTTCTTATGATATCTTAGATGTACGAGGACATAGATTATCATCGCCAAATTCTGATATGTTCATTCATAGTCTATCTGTAGACTTGTATCCCACTGAACAATATGCGCAAACTCTTTTGCCATATTTTTCAACCCTGGCGAAAACTCTTTTTCTAAGATAAATGCTTATGGCTACAAACTTTTTTAGTTACAGTCTCGAAGCATCTGAAAATATCAAAATCCCTATGCGAGCTGACGGATCCTATATCTGTGTGCACCAGACTCTTTAAGCATCAAATCATATCTAGCGACAACCAACGATCATATCATGAAAGGTCTGTGACATGCGTAGAACCAAAGTATGGTGGATCACTTACAAGCCCATTGTAGCACTCAGCTCAAAAAATCATGTATACTATTAAACTCGAGAGGACCTTTAATGATGGCCCATATCTAATCCTTACTAGATACTCATATGTCAATACGAGATTCAAGCTCACGGTAAGTTAGGAACAACAATCTATACCATATAAGTACGACATATGCTAATCTATATAAAGGTATCCACTAACAGACTCGCATCGACAGGAATAGATTAGGGACAATATTTGAGAACATACTTGCGTAACTTACATTTCTTAGCATCTGATTGCAACTTCTGCAACTATGTAGTTGCTAATATATTCATTGGTCTATGTCTTATCACAGACAAGGTTTTAACTCTAAAATCTTTGCTGAGTATTATAACCCGTTAACACTTAGCATTTATATTTTTCAGTGTGACTAACTAGGTAGCCCTGTGATAAAGGCAAATTTGTCATATATTTTCTCATATTTTTATTATTGATATTTTATGGTTTTATTAGAATAGATGGCTATTTATGTGCATTATTGTTATTTATAGGGACTTGAACAAAATTTAAAATGCAAAGTTTTCAAAGTATGTGTCCGTCGCCCTAGCGCCACAAAGATTGTCACCCCAGCGTTGTAATAGTGATTGAAATAAGAAATACGACCTGCTTAAGTCGCATCCGGTGCCCCAGCGCTAGACAGTCACCGCGCCAGCGCCAATCCAACGCCCCAGCGCTATCATCACACCGCTCCAGCGGTAATAGCTTTTTCACGTGTCGCCCCAGCGACAACTGCATAGCGCGCCAGCGGTAGTGCGAGTCCTAGTCCGACGAGAATTGAGATTTTCAAGCCCATATCAAACCCTATAAAAAGCCACTCGTTCCCAGCCCTCAATGAGGAATCCAAGACGACCCAAGAGCACCAAGAATATAGAGCACAAGTCTTGGAGAGCAATAGGAGCTTAATTGAAGCAACTTTAGAGAGAGATACAAGACGTTCTTCGGCATCAAGAGTTCCTAGGCAGCGCAATTAAGAGCAATTCGACGTCTATATCGGTTTGCGATTAATTGTATCATAATTTATAATTATTTTTACTGCTGTTCTCTTGTAGCCATGAGCTAACTTATTCTCTAGGGTTAATATTTGAACTCAATATGTGCGCTTAAATTGCCATATCTTTTAGTATTTAATAAACTTAGTCATTTATTATTTAAATTACTTGTGCTTAATGCTTCAATATATCTGGCCAATATATGGTGAATGAATTCATAATATTATTGATAAACTCGGAAGAGGAATCATAATATTTAGACCAATATTGCATATGCAAGTTTCAATTTAGGATAGGAATATACCTAATTGGCATGTATGATCAATAAGACCTAATCTTAATGAATCTTAATTTATTACAAGTACCATAGGAATATAGGTATTTGGTAAACTAAGATATACTTGCATGACCTTGGAAGAGGCTTGTGAATACATTAGTGTCTTGATCAATAATAAAGACTAAGTGAGTTAAATATTAAAGGATTAATCATTAGAAACATATTGAGGGATAATATTAATCATAGGTTTTCTCTACGTGCTATCATTTAAATCTCATTGCATTGTGTTTTGCTTTTATATTTCTGACATTCATTCTTAGATTTTTATTTTTCTGAATAATTATTAGGAAGATATAATTTTAGTAATTGGTTAAAAAGAAAAAATTATCCTTGTGGGTTCGACATCCGACTAATTAGTCTCTTTATTACTTGCATACGATAGTGTATACTTGCACTTAATTTATGATATAGAAATATCGCATCACCCTGATCTAAACTTTTTTAGATCAGATCTAAACTTCTTCAGATTATATTTGAACTTCTTCAGATTATACAATGTCTATAATATTAAATTGTATGGTATCATATAAATGAACGTTAGCGATTTAATGGAAATGTATACTAGTATAAATAACAAGTATATGTACATTCAAGAATGGCACATAAGCACCAACCTTAACAATTCCTTGGTTTATTCATTTTTTTTTTCTCTGAAAGTACTTGTTGCTTCCATACTTTTAGATGTTTTCTTTAGTTCTTTATGTCTTTAGGGAATTGGTATAACATTGCCTTGCTTGGACTTGTTCGTTCTTGATGTCAAATATTCCTCTTTTAATAATTAAGGTGTCTAACTACTTGATGTAGCATCAATGGAAAAACTTCTATATAATGAATCCAGAAACGTCTGGCAATGGAATTATAGGTTATAGGTGCTTTGATCACCAAAATAATCAACTTCAAAGCCATTTCTCAGCTGTTATAACAAACAAGGTTATCATGCTTTTGACCTGTGTTTTGCCTCCCCCAAAGGTAATTAACTCCCATGTTACATCACATAAGGCTATTTTCCTGAGGTTTTAATTCTTAAAATGTTTTTCAAAACACAATATCAGCACTCATTCTCTTATTTAAGAAAATTCATTAGACGATCACCCTCTTATATTTAGACTAATAACTAGCGGGTCTAAATATGGCTTCATGATATGTATAAGGTTTTATGGAGAAAATTTTATTTCCTAAAGTTCTTCATGTCTGGATAGGGTTACAGAAGTGTCTCTAATCCCACATCTCTAAACTGTGGCTACTCTTATAAATAATGGTCTTCATCTCTCATTGTTTCCTTCCTTTTCTAGTGGTTTTCCATGAACTTTGTTCACATGGAACTAGTTTATAACTATTATTGCAGATAAAGCTTCTATGGAATCCTCAGTAGATATTCCATATGTCAGCGAACCTCTTAATATAGGAAGTGTGATTTCATCTACCTATATAATTACTGGTTCTATGAATTATTTTTTAGTCTCTGTTTCTTCCATTTTTTTACTTCGTGTTGTCCTTTTAGGTATATGAAGTCGAATAGGGAACTGTGGATGAAATTTAATATTGGTAATATTTCTTATTCTTTGCTCTCTTTATTTTTCTTCTTAGTATTCTTAGGTTTTATTGTTGGTTTCGTGGCGTGTTTGAGGCATGTCTCTAGTCTATATTTCGATAAATGCTCATTCTTTATAAGGTTATGAATTTGGAACCTCAAAGCTCGACAACCCTGAATGGTGTGTCTGTAATCGTTATGGAAGGAACAATGCTTAGAATTGTCTTTTTGTATTTTAGGTGTTTCTATGGGTTTATTGTTTTTTAGAAAATTTGGAATCTTTAAGATTTGCCCATATTCTTTCTACTAGTGTATTTATAGGGATCAATGATTCGTATAGTTTTCTGGGCCCTTTTTTTTCATCGTTGCTACCCTCTAAATTATAAGGCTTTTTTTCCATACCTGTCTCTATTATGAGGTTGTTTTCCATAACCTTCTTTGTGAGATGACTTTTCCTCCATTCGAGTTGTTATTATAGAAGCTTACATTTTCATGGTAGCTTCCTCTTCTTCCATACATATCCATTGCTTTAACTTCTAGCTAATTAGTTCAAAAGAAGTAAAGTTCTTTAAATGAGATATTTACAGTAAGGAGTGAATAGTCTAATTATTTTTCAATATAGTCACAGCTCTCTAAGTTCACTAAGTTCGCAATTGAATTGAATGAAGAGGTCTTGAATCGATTTGTTGTCCCCCCCATTTCATAAGAAAAAGTCACTTGTAATAGAATTGGCAGATCCCAATACCAACATCAAAGCTATAATTAACGAAATATATATTTTCCTATTAAAAAATTTTACTTATATTTATATCAATGAAAAATATATTTTTCCTTTTCTTTTATAAAAAAAAAACTAAAGAATGCAATTTTGACTATCTAATGAAAGTTATATTAATAGGCCCTCTAAGGTGTTGTTCGACTGGTCATGGATATTTAAGGTACCCACAACCATCTGATCGAGTTTAAGTAAAAGTAAAAAATAGAAGAATTGGTGTTTTATAGATGAGAGTTTTAATCTCTATCCCATTTTTTTAAGAAATATTATATTAATATGAAATAAATTTAGAACTACACCACTCTTTAATTGTATGTATATTTGCTCTCCTATCTCTCTCAAAAATTCAAATTATTGGTGGAGATAAAGCGCAAAAAAAAAAAAATTTATGCAAAGGATTATTTTGGATCAATATTAGGAGTAGGCATCAATTCGGTTGAACTAAAAATTGAATAGAATCAAAAAAATTTAGTTCAATTCTATTTATTTAAGATCGATTGGTTCGGTTTAGTTCTAATTTAGTTTCGGTTCGATTCAATTTAATTCAAACAAAAACATATATATTTAAAATAAACTAAAATTTTTTAAAAGACCAAAAATAATACCTAGCTAAGACTAAATTTTACCCACCTGTAAGCAATATATAACATAATTGTAATTTTGCATATACCAAAATGCACCATTTGGTATATAAGAGAGATAAAAGTTCTCAGATGTGGATTATCATTTGGTATATAAGAGAGAGAAAAAAAAATTTCTCATATGTGAACTATTGTTTATTAGATGAGAGAGAGAGAGAGATTCTCATATGTAACTCCTGCACTTTGTTTTTTTTTTTTTTTGATAATAATAAGGTTGTGAAATTTAACTCAAGTGGAGGAAAAATCCTCAAGTACAAAACGATTACATTGTGTTGGGACTTTACCCAACCAAATAGTATCAGAAACTATGTTTAGAGCAAGGTGTGCTAGTTCATGCGCCACTTTATTAGTGGACCGATGTGAATACCTGAAAGAGCAAAAGTTAAAGCATGACGAGATCGTTCTGATGTCATGAAGTACTAAACCAAGTTCTGAGAAAGAGTGAGTGTGGTTGTTGATGTCAGAAATAATGCCTGCTGCATCAGATTCAACCTCAATAGCTGATAAGCCCAGTGTTCTAGCTAGGTTAAGACCTCGAAGAATTGCCAATGCTTCTAAAATGTCCACTGAGGGCTTTGCCTTAAGTGGAGAGGATGAAGAGGCAAGTACCGCTCCATAGCTATCACGCAAGACCGCTCCTAACCCAGCCTTGAGGTGCTTAGGAGATAGACTGGCATCAGTGTTGAGTTTTATAAAACCCAGTCTTGGGGCTAGCCAACTACAACTCGAATTACTAGTGGTATCAACTTTGTCTGTGCAACAAGATACGAACTCATACCAATAGCATTTAGCCCAATTAAGAACATCATCCACCAATATCACTTTCTTCTCTGTGACTAATTTGTTTCTGATATACCATAATCTCCAAAACATAATTAATAGTATCTCAAGATCCATAACCGCTAAGCTCATTTTTCATTTCATTAGGAGATCCAAAAAAGTAGTATTATGGTAAATATTTATACCATGCAAAAATGGACAAGCTTGGCGTACCTTTCTTAGTGCATCACATAACCATACTGCATGAATAGAGTTTTCAGCACCTTTAGCACAGCGGTTACAAGACTCATCAATCGGCACATGGTGCCTCTTAAGATTTGCAAAGGTAGGGATCCAACCATGGGTAATTCTCCAAACAAAATGCTTTATTTTGGTTGGAATCTTCAACCTCCACATGTATTGCCACCAGGTTCTAGAATCAACATTATTGTTGCTGGACGAAGCTTGGTCAACAGTATGAGATAGATGGTACCCACTTTTAATAGTATACTGCCCTAGCCTGTCAAAATGCCACGTAAATGAGTCTGGTTGTTCCCAACATCGAGAGCGGGGGATACTGAGGATTAAGTCACTTTCTTCAGGAGGAAAGTAGTCCCGGACCAGTTCAGAGTTCCATGACCCAGCAGGTGTAAGTAACTCAGCAACTAGTGAATGCTCTGGCAGTTTGTGGGGGAAAGAGGGTTTAAAGGATAATGGTCGAGGGAGCCATTGGTCATAATAGATTGATACAGCTGTTCCAACACCAATACGCCAGCGTAGTCCCTTCTTTAGCAAGTCTCTACCCCAAAGAATACTTTTCCAGACCTGTGAATCAGATTGTCTAGATTGTACCAGCAAGAGCGAAGAGTTAGGAAAATAAAGGCTTCGAGAGTTTTGGCCACTAAAGAGTTTGGGAAGGCGATCACTCTCCATCCTTGCTTAGCGAGGATTGCTTGGTTAAAGGAAGCTAGGTCTCTAAAACCCATGCCTCCATCCCTCTTGTGGTGGCACAACACATCCCACGAACACCAATGAATTTTCTTTGAGCACGCATCACCGCCCCAAAAAAACCTTGCACAGAGCCTACGAATCTCATTAACTAGGCTTTTTGGAAGTCTAAACAGGTTCATGATATAGGTCGGGATGGCTTGGATAACTGCTTTGATAAGGATCTCCCGACCCCCAGCTGAAAAAAAATGTCTCTTCCAACCTTTCAGTTTACTCCACACTTTGTCTTTAATAGCAGCAAATAGGTTCTGTTTATTTTTGCTAGTAATACAAGGGAGCCCCAGGTATTTACTGTGGTGGGGGACTTGGGTCACCCCCAAGCAAAGGGTGAGCTGGGCAGCAACCGCCCCTGATATAGACTTACCAAAGCAAACTGCAGACTTCTGGTTATTGATCAGTTGTCCAAAAGCATGCTCATAAGAACTCAAAATGTCTTTTATCGAGATGCAATTGTCCAAGGAGGCCCTAGTAAATAAGAGGCTATCGTCAGCAAAAAGTAGGTGGGAGATTGTGGGCCCTTGATTCCCCAATTTCAGCCCCTGTATATCACCTCGTTGTTCTGCGAACTTTAGGCGGGAGGAAAGACCTTCAGCACAAATAAGGAACAGGAATGGAGATAGAGGATCACCTTGGCGAAGGCCTCTTGAGGGGTATATAGAGCCATGAGTAGTGCCATTAATAATGATAGAGTATGATACTGATGAGATACACTGATAAATCATCCGACACCAATTGTCAGAGAAACCCAATCTTCCCATCATTGCAAGCAAGAAATCCCATTCTACCCGATCATAAGCCTTTGACATGTCTAATTTCAAGGCCAAAAAATTTCCCGCTGAAAATTTATTACGTTTGAGGGCGTGGAGGCACTCAAATCCGATTATAGCATTGTCGGTGATTAGACGCCCTGGTATGAAAGCACTTTGGGACTCGGAAATCAAACTCTCCATGACTCCTCGTAGTCTGTTGGCTAAAATCTTAGCAACAATTTTGTATAGGACATTACACAGGCTTATCGGGCGAAAATCCGAGCAAACTTTGGGATCACCAACTTTCGGGATAAGGGTAATGAGGGTGTCATTTACCGTTCTGAGGTCGTCCCCATTGTTAAGAAAACCCAGGCACACACGACAAATGTCAGCTCCAACAATGTCCCATAATTTTTGGAAGAATAAGGCTGGCATACCATCAATACCAGGGGCTTTAGTAGGATGCATCTGAAACACTGCCTTGTGGACTTCTTCCTCCCGGAATGGGGAGTCTAACCATTGGAGTTGCTGCACAGATAAACTCGGCTCCACACAAGAGACTACCGAGTCAATCACAGTCCCAGAAGGATTAGAAGAAGAGAAAATATCAGAAAAGTACTCCAGAAAAACCTTCGCAGTCTGTTCCAGGTCTGCGCACCAGATTCCATCTCTGTTTGTGATCCCCGAGATAGAGTTCCTCTTTCTCCTCCCTGATGCTTTAAAATGAAAGAAGCGTGAATTTTTATCCCCTGCTTGTAGCCATTGAACCCTCGAACGTTGCTTCCAATATGTCTCTTCTTTGTACATTAGTGCATCCAGGGATTTCTGAATCTTCGTTATCCCAGGCCATGTCTGAGCATTCACCTGCTGGTTCAAAGCCCCTAACAGTTGCTTTTTATTTTTTATCTCAGTCTTGAGTCTGCGGAAGTGTGCTAGATTCCACTTTTTTAGATGAGACCCAATGTGTAGGAGGTTCCTGTGAATTGAGTCGAGGGAGCTTAGGTTTTGGGGCCATCTTTCTGAGATGATTTCCCTGCAGTCCGGTTCGTTGGCCCAAGCTTCCTCAAAGTGGAATCTGGAGATGGGGCGATAAGAAGGTTGTCTTCTAGTTGGTCTGCCAGCTTCATCAAATGATAATAGGAGCGGTCTGTGGTCAGAGCCCCAAAAGTCTAGATGCTGCACCAAGGCATTAGGGAAGAGGCAGTGCCAGGGGAAGGAGCAGAGCATTCGGTCAAGTCTTTTCTGAATAAACAGACTACGGTCCCGTCCATTGCACCAAGTAAAAGGAGGCCCCCTGAATTGGATCCCCGAGAGGCCACAGTCATCAATCGCATTCCTGAAGTTCTGCATAAGGTAGGTGGGGCGGGGTAAGCCGCCTAGTTTTTCAGAGCTTTGAAGGATCTCATTGAAGTCTCCTCCACATAGCCATGGGAGAGAAGATAACGAACATAGGCGTCGCAAGAGTGTCCAGGAGTGGATACGCTGAGATGATTCAGGGTGGCCATAAAAGCCTGTGAATCGCCAATTTTTCCCCAAACCTGCAATAGCCACATCAATATGAAAACGGGAGTATGATAGGAGGGAGATATCAACCTTATCCGTCCATAGTAGTGCTAAGCCACCACTGCGACCGACTCTTTCTACCACCAATTTCCCTACGCAGCCAAGTTTCACCCGAAGATCTTCCATTCTTTGTTTGTATGCTCGTGTTTCTGTAAGAAAGATCACCTCTGGGCAGTGGTCCTGCACCAAGGTATGCAGGATGTGGAATATGCAAGGGTTGCCCAGCCCTCGCACATTCCAGCTCAGAAGCTTCATTGGGATCGGCGGTCCTGCATAACCGCAGGAGCCGCCGCTGGGGACTTTGAGGAGGTATCATGGTTAACAGCAGGAACCTTCTTGTCTTCATCTTCCAGGTGCTGGTGGTAGCAAACCACTGATTGTTCATAAACCCCCGTTGCTTGAGGTCGGACCTTCTTAGATGGAGTAGGGTATGCAGTATCATTGTCATTTTTACGTACTTTCCTTTTGGCATTCAGCTGTCTGTTGGTAGCATAGTGTGACTTGTTGCTATTTGGGTTAGGAATTCTTTGAGCGTTTTTACTCTCAGAGGTGTATATCTGTCTGCATTTTTTTTGTCTCGTTGATCTTCGTGGAGGCTCTGTGGTAGTACTGCCACTTTTGTGAAGGATGGAGTGATCAAAGGGCCTTTCGAAGTCAGTTGGAGGACCATTCCTCCAGCAATGCACTATTCCCACGCTTTGTCTAGGCTCTGGTTCCCCGTTGTCTTGGAGCCCATAAAGATTCACGCATTTTTCTGTAATATTTTTAATAGGGTTGGCCATTAGTGTGATATTTGGGGCAGAGTGCGGCTGGGTGTTAGTCACGTGCTTAAGAGGGCCTGGTACAGCATGGGGGGCAATTTCCTTGGTAGTGGCAGTATCGGGTGACTGGATGTCCTTTTCTGTTTCCACTTGGATTGAAAGCATGGGTGGCCTGCATTGCGTGCTCTCGTTAACAATGCAAAAATCCAGGTGTTCATTAACATCGCTAAAGTCCAGGTGTTGGTGTGTTTCCACTTGGGAAGGTTGCATGGAGGGCCTGCACCGCGTGCCTTTGTTATTCATACAAGAATTCGGATGTTGGAGAGCATGGTTGGTTGATTCTTTATCATCGGCCGACAGCGTCAAGACACGAGGAGGTGGGAGCCCGCCAGCGTATTGTACGACCAGGTATGATGGCTCCCTCATCACTCTTTGTCTATCACCTCGCAGCAGCTCCCTTGTTTTCTGCAATGAGTGGTCTTCACGTGGCTGAAGTGTGTTTGTTTTGACACCGTTCTGGATTTGGCTACTAACGTCATTGTGTACAGCATGTGCTCCGGTTTTGGCCTCTGAACCAGTATCTTTTACATGCTGCCATGAAGCCAAAAGCTGATCTTCACCATTCCCTGGGTCCATCCGACCAGAAAAGCTGTCACGTGCACCCAGATTGTTGGTGCTGTCCATGGTTAGCTGCGCTTGGTGATCTGCACATGACTCAGCCATGCGTGTTGTGGATCTGTTCTGTTTTGGGAGTTCACTGGCCGACAGCATCGAGGCATGATGAGGTGGGATTCCACCAGCGCATGGTCCGACCAAGTTTGATGGTTCCATCCTTGAGCTTCCCCCAACTATTCGCAGCAGCACACATGGTTTCTGGGGTGAGTGGTCTTCACGTGGCTGGAGCATTTTTCCTTTGAATTTGTTGCGGTGTTTGAGCTCAACGGCAGGATGTGCAGCTGTTTTGTGCTCCTGACCATGGTCTTCACGTGGCTTGAGCTCGAATTTTTTTATTCTGTTCCAATATTGGGGTTCATCGACAGCATGCACTTCGATTGTGGGTTCTGGATCAGTGTCATTCACCTGCTGCCGTGGCACCATAAGCCTATCACATGCTCCCCTAGTATTGGATCCCAGAATTCCCGGAAGCGTGGTGGATGTCTCGGCAGAGTTCTTGGCGGAAGTGGTGACCGGCTCGTAAGCATTTAGGGGACCATTCCTGTAAGGATGCATGCTTCCGTTTGCTGTCATGCACCCCTTAGTGGTGGAGAGCACGTTTACTGTCAAACCAATGTTTCCGATATCCCTCACAGCCCCTTGCAGACCCCCATTCTTTTCTGCACTCGCCGCCGGGAGTTCAGCAGCGGTAGTCCCCTCCTGAGAGCTGTTATTAACCTCTTCATCTCTACGGGGGTCTCTTTTCGGGCCTTTATGAGTGTTATTCTTGAGTGTGTCCCTTGATGTGGATGCTTTGAATTCTCTGTAATTCCCGGCCGCTCGAATATTCTCTGAGTAGCGGTGGTTACCAGGTTTTTTAAGGACAGTTGGGTATGATTGTAGACACTCTCTGTAGCCATGGTCTAGGAAGCCGCAGAGAGTGCAGAATTCCGGAAGTTTTTCATACTTGAAGTCTAGCCAAATCAGGTGATCAATTGAGCCGAGTTTAAGAAATATTCCTTTCCGTAGTGGTTGGTCGAGGTGTATTTTAACTCGAATGCGCATAAATCTTCCTATGCATGATCCAGAATCATCGGCATCTACATCTAAGAATTTTCCAATCCTATTCCCAATTAGTTCAGCTGTCTCGACATTCATATGAACTATTGGAACATTGTGTACTTGGATCCAAAATGAGACATAACGGAATGTGGGGTTGACAGTATGACCTTCATCAGCAATTGGTTCCATGGCAATTAGGAATTTGTTGAAATTCCAAGGTTCAGTTCTTAACACTTTTTTCCGATCGTCTTCTAGGGAGAACTCACACAGGAAGATATCATCGCCTAACCATCGGAATCTCAGTTCTCCAGTAGGTCGCCAAAGACTTCGCATTATGCTTTGGAAGGCATCTCGTTGGTAGTTTTTTCTCGTCATGATCTTGATAAACAGGCCAAATTTGGCTGCTAAACGGTGTCTTTTAACCACCGTTTCTGGAATCTCAAAGACCTCTTCGTTATGAGAGTTATCAATTGAGAAGGAGTTCCATAGTGCTTCGATATCATCCATAATTGGATACTAGATACTAGAGTTCGCTGAACGAACGAAAATCCGATCCCTTAGATAGGGAGAGTTTGTGATCCCTTAGTTAGGGAGATTTTTTTAGATTTTCCACTGAACTTGTTGTTGTTACATAGTTGACCAACTCCTGCACTTTGTTAAGTTGCAACATCTCAAAAACAACGTTGTTTTGAGCAAAATTCATGCCTAAAATATTGTTGTTTAAGCATTGTTCGCGATAAAAGAAAATTTTCAAACTTCGACATGGAGAAGTGTTCTCTCTCTTTTGCATGTTGATTTTCAACTAAATTCTAACTGACATTCTAAAGTCACACATTATAAAGTGAGTAACGTAACCTAATGCATGATTTGATGGGCATAATAGTATACTCTAAGATACCCGATTTTAAACTAAAAAAAATTAGTGTCAGAATTCTTTTGCAAGCCAATTTTCAACTTAAAAACTAGGATTGAATTCTTATAGAATAGCGCGCCATAAGGTGAGCAATGTCACATACGTGGTCTTAAAATAATATATATAATCTAAAAAATATGAAAATTTGACAAAAAGTTTCATAAATTAATACATGAAATTCCATTATAGATCTTAATCATCATAAACTTTAATTGAGTGTGTTTTAGGTGAAATTACTGAATTATTAAAGATCATTTGTCCACGAGGCAACTTGGTGTTGGTTGACGACATACCATCATTAATATATAGCAGTGATATTGTTCTTGTTACTTTTCTTTGTCCAGTGTTATTTTTGTGTATGCATATAAGTGATGAAGTCAGAAAGGTTCATATCCACTTGATTGTTTTCTTGTTCTACTATAAATGACTTGTCCCTTTGATTTTTGTTTTTGTTGGGATAGTTTTTGATGAATTAGTATTAAATAAAGAAAAAAAGAAAAGTTTACATCATACCACAAGGAAATGGGTATTTTGCGATCAGTTTTGCGCAAAAGACGTAAATAGAACAATCAGTTTGTCATATTACTTGTCGCAAAAGACGTGAATAGAACGATGTCTTCTGTTTTCTTACTCTCAGTTGATTTTCTCAAATTCGAAATCACGGCCACACTCCCAACGATGACTTACGAAACTTTATCTCATCTTAGTCCTAGTTTCGTTCTTAGTCTCATTCTCTTTCTCATTGTCTCCTAAATTAATAACGATGACATCAATTTATCTAATCTCAAGTATCTAATATAATCTCATCTCTAACTATTTCCTATCAATTCAGCGTAAAGGACATCTGAATCCTAGAGTTTTCTTTTAAAAGGAATTTGCAAACTCCCGACATTTTAAAGGGCCACCCTTATTAGAAGATAATTTCTATTTGTTTTAATAGTTAACAAGTAAAAATTGTAAGTATAATTATACCTATGTATTGAGATTATTATACCCATTTTATCTTTAATGAGTCGAAAATTAGATTTATAAAACACATGCACATGATAAGATTCGAACGTGTGACTTAAAGTCAAGCACTTTAACTATTAAACTACTAGCACTTTATTAACACAACGTTTATTTTTTTTCATATATAATAAAACAGTTTGAACAATGAATTAAATAAATTAAATTTAAAATAAAAACAAAATTGAATAAATTAAAATTTAAAAATTAAAAAAAAAGAATTAGACAGCCATTGGTCATTAATGACCATTGTCACCGGTCGACTGCTTGATTGACGGTAGATAGACTCAAAATTTACATTATTAAACTTTAAATTTTAAGATCTACATGGTGGTATGGTTATTTTTTTAGATCTAAATATCTTCGTTGTTAAACGGCAGCAAGTGAAGGTGCATTGCCACTAGCATCGTGGTCGCCAGTCGACAATCTAGTGGATGGAGGTGGCAGCTTACCTCCACTCCCTATTGTTTGGCAATAAAGATATAGTGGCCGCAACTATTTTTTTGTTTTGGGCCTCCTCTACTGATTCATTAATGAAAATAACTACACCAATGCGTAGTGTAGTTATGATAACATAAATTTTGAGTCCATCCGCTATTGGTCATTGGCGACAATGACGGTGGTCACTAATGGCCATCTAATGCTTCAATTTTTTAATTTTAACTTAGTAAGTTTATTTTTTTATTTTTCATATTTTATGTAATTTATTTAATTTATTGTCCAAACTATTTTATTATTTATTTAAAAAATAAATAAACTTAATGTCATTAAAGTATTTGTAACTTAATAATTAAAGTGTTGGATGGCTCCTGAAATATCTTGGATTTGAGCTATCAAGTGCATATTTTTATCTCTTTATTTTAAATGTATAAGGGCATAATAGTACTTTCAGTCCATTTGATAGTTAAAAGATTATTTTGTTTCCTTTTTACATTAAATCAGATAGAAATATTTTTTTGATAAAGATCTCTATGGCCTTTTTAAAACCTCAATGGTCCACAAGTCCCTTTTGAAAAACATTGGTTACCATATGTCCTTTACCCATCAATTTATCAACAATTGTTTTCATTATTTTTCTTATCAAATTTTGATTTGATCTAAAATTTCAGTTCTAAAGTTATTATCTAAGCTTTAATCGTGACCAATCCTTGAAGGTGGGATTTGAAACTTTTAGTTAATTTCAATCAAGTTCTTCAATCTTTGGATGTAGGCTTTGAAAATTTTAATTAATTAAGGTTTCTTTGAAGGCACACGGCTCAAACTCTAGATAGGGATTAGAGGTTAAAGACTCGTTATATCATTTTTTTAAATAAAATTTTAATAGATATTATTGTAATAAACTATAAAATGAAAACATTTGAAGTTGATGATATTAATTTTTTTTTTCAATGAATATTATTGTAATACATTCTAAATTTAATATATGATTAATTTTTTTCTTAACTATTAATTAGAAAGACCTTTAAAATGTTAAAAAAAATATTTTGTACATTGAAAATATTAAAAAAAAAACCATCTTGGTCAATTTTTGTTGACCTTCTTTGCGACAGTTTATTAGCCATCGCAAATTCTTTTGTTCAGCTACATTGACCTTGTTTACGATAGTTAAATAGCTAACCTCTTATTTTTGAAATTTTGGCTAAAAGTCAAGCTCGAGATCTTCAGTCAATGGTTGAATTTTTATCTTGTAGAAACGATTGTCGTGAACTTATAAATGTTGTTATTCGTCACTAAATTCTCCTTGATGGTTAATAATCTGACAATGCAAAAGATTAATCAGTTAAGGTTAGTTGGTGGTGGTGCCAGTAAGAATTATCTGATGCTTAAGTCAGATTATGGGTGTCTTAAGAGAAAAATATAGTAATACGAAATAATAGCAAGAAAGAGTGGTTTCTTGGAAAAAGAAAAATCCTACCTATCATGTGGGGAATCCCCACTATTTACAGAGTTGTGTGTGAGTTTTGGTCTCATAAAGGGCTCTTATACTAACACGAATTCCTATCCTCAGGCATTACAAGACCTCGAGGAGCTGATTCGAACTAAAGAAGGTGAAGAACTAGAGCCTATTAGTGTAAATCCTTATGAAGTCCTAATCCTCTTTGTACTATTTTTTAGGGTGCATTTAGTTTGTCTATAGACTTTTAGGTGCCATGTTTTATTCATCTTTATTTTTTTTAGGTGTCATACTTTTTTTATCATTGGACTTTTCAAAACTATCTTCAAAATACTAGTGGTGCTTACTTTGATAAGAAGTAACCATCCTTCAAAATGAGGGTTTAGATTAATAAGAGAACTATTAGGGGGTCTTTGGTAGTCCCTAATTATATGCTCGGTTTTTATAAAAATAAAAGGGACTCCTTGTCTATATGTTAAGACTCCTCAAGACATCTTTGTCAAATGACAATTGTCCGATTTCAACAGGTATTTAAGGCTTCTGGTTTGATTTAATAATATTTTGGGATAAACATGGACTTCATACCCTAAAGAAAGTGTTCAGCTACCGCAAGCTTTGCTAGGCTAAAGAGATTGGCCCTCAAATTGTCGGCGAATCTAAGGCACGTGTGGGTGTATGCATGTGTAGTTGTGTTTATTGCCTACCGCAGCGAAAGCGTATAAATATTGCAATAAACACAATAAATAAATATATTAATCACATTAATATATTAGAAAGGTTAAGAACTCACCTCAACGTGTAACGTTATACACATACATTCTTGGACTCCACATGAAGATCAATTCTCGTGTAGTTCTAGTCACCAATATGGTGGGCTTGGTGAGCTAGAACAGTAGCTCTATATTCAGTTCAGGATTAACTCTTAATCCCTAAAATAGCTGGGAGTGTGTTTATATCTTTTTCTCCAAAAGGATAAGAAATGGAGAGTTTGAAGCAATCTAGCATTGATTCAATTAGAAGCATAGAGAAAAATGAAACAATTTCATTTTTTCATTTTTTTTTCTTTTTCTCTTCTTCTTCTTCTTTCTTTCTTCCTTATCTCTCTCTCTATTTCTCTTTCTTTTTCTCTAGGGTGAAATGCCCTCTCTTTCTCCCTCTCCCAATCTCTTTCTCTTTTTCTTTATATATATATAATAATAATAATAATAATAATAATAATAATAATAAAATATATAAATAATATATAATATAATATAATAATATATATAATATAATAATATATATAATATAAAAATATATTATATAATATAAAAAATAGATATTTGATTATTTAATAATTAAATAATCAAAATGAAAAATGACTATTTTATCCTTCATAAATAGTTACCAAGTTTGCCTCCTAGTGGGTTCTACCAATCCCACACTTTGGTAAACTTAACTGAGGGTTCACAATACGCTACGTGTCATTATACAATTAGTAAATAATAATTATTGACTAATTGTTATATTTAACACTTAAATACAGAAACGCACGTATTTTTGTGTAAATGCTGAATATTGCTAGATTAAATAATTTAATCTGACACGCTGTCCCAGTGCACAACGAGTATACTACATATCGTGGGACTCCCTAGGTCCTACTCCTGATTCATCAAACGGAACTACTCTATGAGTCCGTGAGCAATGCTCCACGCACACGTCACGGATATATAAATCAGCGCGCTGAACCATACAAGCTGAGGTTACAACGCATACGTATAGTCCTTCTGTCATAATATCCTGGATGTGCGGGGATATAGATTATCACTGTCAAATCCCCTTGTGCTCATCCATGTCCTATCTCCAGACTTGTATCTTAATGAACAATATGCGCAAACTCATTTGCCATATTGTTCTACCTTGACGGAACTCTTTCTTGGGATAATTGTTTGTGATCACAAAACTTTTTGAGATACAGTCTCGAAGCATTTGGATATCAAACTCTATATGGGAGCTGACGGATCCCACATCTGTATGCACCGAACCTAATAAGCATCGGATCATACCCAACGACACCCAGCGGTCACACTATGAAAGGTCTGTGACATGCGTGGAACCAAAGTATAGTATATCACTTACAAACCCACCGTGGTACTTAGGTCTAAGGATCGCGTATACTACTTAACTCGAGAGGACCCTCCATTGACGGCTTACATTTAATGTCTATCGAAGGCCCTCGTGAGTTTGTCACATATCCAGTCCTAACTGGATACCCATATGTCAATCGAGCTCTAAGTTCATAGTCAGCTAAAAACGATCATCTATACTCTATAAGTACGACATATGCTGATCTATATATAACAGTATCCACCGACAGACCCGCATCGACAAAAATAGATCAGGGATAATTATTTGATAACATACTTGCGCAACTTGCATTTTCTGGTACTCTATTGCAACTCTTGTAACTATGCAGTTACTAGTATATTCCCAGGTCTATGTTCCATTACAGATAAGGCTCCAACTCTTGGATCTGCTGAGTATTATAACTAGCTGACACTTAGCTGTGTTAACATTTAGCAATTATATGTCTCAGTATGGCTAAATATGAGCTATTATCTAAACTCTTTAGATCTAATCCCAACTCCTTCAGTTCTATAATATCTGTAACGATACATGCATAATACCATATTAATAGGTATTAACGATTTAATGGTACACAAGTATATGTATATTCAAAGACGACATATAAACAACAACCCTAACACATACTTCTCTGAGCTCGACTTGGATCTTTTAGGCCTTTACAGACTAAGCCCAAATTTTTAAAGGAAAAAGCATTCTTTGATTTTAGGGCTAGTACTACAGTAATGTTGTATTGACAACTTTAGCACATAAAATTATGTTATATTGGTCCTCTCTTTTAGAAAAAAAAAAGTAAACATTCATAGATACCCGTTGCTTGTATCTACAAATATATCACTCAACTAAATCTCATTACAAATTCGTTATGAATTTTAACTTTATATACGAAATGCATCATAAACCCATTTTAAATCTTGCCAAACCCTTTTTTATAAGATTAGGTTAGAGCAAATACTCACATCTGCGTGTCATTATGTCATTCCTAATTTTACCCAAGAGATTTTACTTACTAAACTAATTGAGAATATTTATATGTTAACTCTTGCAAGGTTTCAACTTTAATATTTAGCTCCTTATTAATATAAACTTTGATCGTACAATTGTTAATTTTAAATGTTTGACCCTTCATTATGTTAATTTTAGCTCCGCCCTTATTGGAAAGGCAACTATTAATTTCTCATATTAATTTTGGGGAAGGTAATTGAATAAAGGATGCTCTTACTAATCTTGGTATCTGTAAAAAGTATTTTAAGCTTCGATTTTATGACCTCTCTTTATTTAGGGGTAAGTGTCAAAGAAAAGTGGTTCAGAAGCTGTTAAATGGACTATTATACTTGTTAATCGAGAGATATACCTTAACCATCCAGTAATGTTTTATCTTGTTATTAACCTAGCATTTGAATTAGGTCAGTGGTATTGTCACTTCATGATATGTTGAGGTGAGACATTTCTACAATGAACAATCAAAAATAAGTGAGGAGAGGTAAAAGATAAGAGACTTTGGAGCAATGAGAGTTTTGGAAAATTGGTGATTCAACAATCTTGGTTGGACAAGAATTGAGATGAATACCAAAGTGGAGAGTCACAAAACGTCTAGAACATATGGGACACGTGTGGAGAAGTTTAGGACATCTGGGACACGGAGGGGGAAGTGAAACGGGACTTAAAGATGCGAAGGAAACTAAGAAATCACGGGGAGCTGACCAGCGCCGCGGTGCTCAAAACAGAAGCACAGTGCCGCAGCACTGGGTCACCAGCACTACGGCGATGGGCGAAAGAAGGGCTAGCGCCGCATTGCCCAGGGACGAGCGCCGCGGTGTCAGAACACGTGAAAAAGTCTATTTTGGTTCGGGATTTTAAGTTTTGGAAAGTTTTGGACTTCCAAAACAAGTGGACTCTTACTCCAACAAGGAATAAGGTTAATAGGCACGAAATATACCCTATATAAACACTTGTAAACCCTTGTTTAAGATTAAGCATCTAAGGTTTCAAGATGTAACCATAAGAGATAATAGAGGAGCTAGGTAGGCACTAAGTGCGTGGTGCACTAGGGTGTAACCTTTGGGGGTGTTTTCTTCTTTAGGTTCTTTGAATGAATAAAAGAGAAACACCATAGATCCTTTTGGCTTAGATGCTCGGGCTATTCTCTATTCTTGTGTTCCTTGTAAAAATCTCTTATGAGGAGATACTAAGAGGTCTTAGGGAGTCATAGTGATCAATGGTAAATGCTTAGAGGTTTCTATGGGAGACACTAAGGGGTCTTGTGGGATCATTGATGATGTAAGAAGATACTTAGTGATCTATTTCAATAGTAAGAAGCTGGATCATGGATCCTCCATGGACGTAGGCAATTTTGGGCCGAACCACGTATATCTTGTGTCTTATTGATTGGTTTGTTTTCTCTATCTTTATTGGTGTGTTAATCTTATGTATTCTTACTTATGGTGTGAGTTATGGTTTTCCGCTACGCATAGAATAAAAGAGGTATCAAAGTTGTGGCTTAGTTGATGCCATAAGAGTGTCAAATTAAAGTGCATGGCTTGATATCCGCAATAGAGAGAAAAATAATTCAAATTTCTAACTTAATTAAAAATCTTTAGCCTTTCAATATTTAAAGCCTCTGAAGTTAATTAGAAGTGTGTCACTTTCCTTTGGCACTTCTTTAGACACGTATTCTATATGTACACCATAAAATCTCAACCTTTGTTGCTGACCTTCGAAAATATACCTGTATATATATAAACTCCATGAACTCCAGCAAACCCTAAATTGGAGAAACTTCTCATACATGTAAGTTACATGGCTTTCCTTTTACAAATTTTGTTCAAAGTTTTGATAGATTTTCTCTCTTTCTGTGATCTCAAATTCTCCTTTGTATATTTTTCTATGTACCATTAGCATTCTAGGTGAATTATGCGGGAAGGGTTTTATGTGCTTTGCTTCTTCATTTTGGCATTTGCCATGTTTATTTTGCAGAATCATCAGCTGTTGCACTTTGATAATTCCCTCTTTATTTGTTTTTTCTCTTTCCTCATTTTCTTTAATAAGTTTGTCGGAAGCAAGACCTTGATGTGTGCAAAGTAACAAAAGTGTGAATTTCTAATTATGGAAAAGCACTTTTTTGCATATTAAAGATCATTGCAGACACAAAAATCACCATACAGCAAAACCTACATGTGTATTTTATTGGAGAAAAGCTTTAATAAAACCTTTTTAATATTTTAAAAATTACATAATTTAAATATAATTTTTATATTGTAAATTACAAGTTATAAATTATCAATATATAGTTGTTATAATATATTTAAATTAGTCATTAAATCTAAGTGTGTGAGAATTATAATATTTAAATATTAATATTATTTAGGAGTTTTGTATTTTTAAATTATTATAGGAGTTACAATATATTAAATTTTTGTTATTATTAAATATTAGAATTAATCCATAAATTATCTACTACTTTATAAAGAGTGCTAGTTCTTTTTTATTAGAAATGTGCGAGAGTGAAGAAGAGGAAAGAAAAGTTAAAAGTGTTTTATGTATAAATACCATATTTTTTATGTTGTGTTTTGAATAACTATGACAATGAAAATTTGATATTATCTTTTGATGATTGTGCTTATCGATAAGAGTGGTTGTAAGCACAAAGTTGAATCTTGGAGTCATACAGATCCGTTACTACTCATACAAAGGAATAATTATTTGACTTTAGGACAATATTATTTAATATGTCTCTTTTATTTTTAGGCTAGGTTTAATTTTCTTTATTGCTTATTTTATTTATGTATTTTTATATATCTTATATGTATATAATATATAATTTAAAATATAATTGAAATAATATGTAAAATAAATATACACAATAATCTAAAGCCAAATAGTATCTATATTTAAATATGCTTATTATTCCTAAAATTTTAGTTGTTTTTATAAGCATTGTATATTGAAACCTTCTCAAATTTAAATATGGGTTTGTGATTATTTTTGGTTCATTTGACATATAATAATGTGTATATATACAATATTTGTTAATATTTAGTGTATTTGTCTATTAGCCAAATCAATATTTAAGATCGTGTGTTAGAATTTACTGTTAAAATTTTAATAAGAAATTGTTATTATTTTATCTTTCTAATGTAAATTTGTATTTATTAAACAAATTGCTTATTCATTTGAACTATGAATAGGAACATATGATACATATTTATACTAAATGAATGACATGCACACATGATTGATTGTTATTGGTATAACAAGACTTTTTGTTATTCTTCTCAATTGCATTTAATGAAATTTGAGATAGACATATTTCAAATATAATATTATAGGCATTATATTTTTGTAACATGTATGATCTAGAATTTGTAATTTATAAATGAAAAGTGTGAATTTATTTCAAGTCTTAAGAAATCACGAATGCATGTAAGTCTTTACTAATTTTCTTTAAAGTGAAATTTGCTTATATGCAATCCTTATAGATATTCTTTTAACAATAAAAATATTGTACTTATTAATAATTGGTCATGTGATATAACTTTATATTATTGGTGAAAGTTTCGCACCAAATTTAGACTTTTTTCATAGTTTATTGTAGTCAGCAAATGAGATATGATCTTATTTATTGGTAATAAAAAGTCTCACTAATTTAGTTTCTTTTATAATGAGATACCATAAACATTATATGCTTTCAAAGGAATTGTATTTTATTTTTATTTTACATAGTATTGTATTCAAATTTGTTGTTTTTATAAAATATATTTTGTAATAACATAATAATGTATGTTATTATAACTAATGGCAATAATTTAATTGAGTTAAAAAGGTTAGTAATTTTTCAGCTATTAATATAGTGAGTTATTAGATAATTTGCTAGTGAATGTTCATCTTGTTGTCTTATTATTTCTAAATGATGATGATCATTCTATATGCTTTATATGACCATATATTTAGCTAGTTGTATACCATATGCGGATAGCATATTGCATTAATAATAACATTAGTATTTTTAATTTATTTTAAATATTAATTATGACTTTATACTTTCTTATGTATTTGTTAAAGTGGAAGCACACAAACAAGTAATATAACTCAAGCAATATAGTGTAGAATAAGTAATAAAAAATTAAAGAGTGAAAGGTAAAGAAGAACACACAGAATTTACGTGGTTTAACAACTTGCCTACGTCCATGGCGGATCAAGATCACTCATTTTTACTATTGAATCTCAAGGCACTCATAAACTATGCCTTTTACAAGAAAGACTCACAAACAAACACTCTCTCTTGCAACCTAGTAATTTCTCTCACTAAGAATCACAAAGTATATTTAATCACAAAGATTTTCACAAAGATCACCAAGATTTCACTAAGATGTCATAGGTTTCTATAAAGTTAATTAAGATGTATTTACAAGCCAATAGAGAGTCTTTATATAGGCTTTTGGATGACCTAGGTTTACCCTAAATGTGTAGGAGTCGTATTAGGTAGTCCTAGAATTATTAAGAGACGAAAATAAGTTGTAACATATTGGGAAACTATTCACGTGTTGGGCGCTGCGACACCCAGCCCTATCACTGTGGCGCTCAGGTTCTGCCTTAGTCGCTGCAGCACCCATACCTAGGCACCGCCTTTTGTGTCTTTCGTCTTCTTTCGCATCCGTATTCGATTCTCGTGTACCTAACGCATTTGACTTGCTCTCCAAATTATATTATGATGATTTTTAGTCAATATTTTCATAGTATTAATATAAATTGTATTTGTTTACAGGGCCATTTTAATTCTTGGTCTGTTTAATGTGCATTATGTTAATGCATTATTCATAATGCATTAGTTAGATGTTTCATTTTTAATTATTTATAATCATTTGAAAATATTTAAAATATCGAGAGTTTTTCAAACACATTAATAAATGTGAATAATTAATATCGAGAAAATATGAAAGAAAAAAAAGAGTTTTAATGTTAAAAATTTCTTTAAATTTCTTATTTATTTTACTATTTATATTATTGTTGGTATATATTAACGTTTTTCTTTGAGGAATGAATTTTGTACGAAATTCAGAAAGTTCAAGGACAAAATTTTCAACCTCAATTCAAATTGGATGTATACAACCGGTTGAAGAGTTTTTTTTAGTATACTATATTAAATGAGAATTATATAAAAATCTTATAAATAAAATGTTTTCGAGGACAATCACAAATACAGTACTTTTGAATTTGTGTTTTATAAAATTGTCAAGGAGATGTGTTTAAACCAATTTTTATATAAAATAAAAATTATATAAAAATCCTATAAATAAAATAATTCCAAGAAAAATCATAAGTACAAGAATTTTGAGAAAAGATTTGTAAAATTGTCAATGGAGTGTGTTTAAACTCACAAAAGAGTCACATATAGAAGTAACCCAACCTCTGTGATTGGCGATCCCATGAAAGAGGTATAATGGATAGGAACAATTTATTTTATGTGACTTATTTAGTAATTATATTATGGACTTATCCTACAGGAGATATATTTTCACTCATCTCTATAATGAAAGTGCTAATTTTGTATGACGTTAAGAATGGTATTTATTTGGAATGAGTTCAAGACTTTTTTAAGGCATGAGTCACATGTGCTCTTGGAGGACTCACCTATGTGAGAATAGTTATAAAGTTGCGACTATAAGAATTAGGTTATACTTTAGAGCTCTCACTAGAATCAAGATAGAGTGCAAATCATTAATGTGCTAACTTGTAAAATCAAGTCTTCGTCGTTATTATTGTGTTATAGTTGAAGTTTGGTTAAAGAGGTCGAGTTCTAAATATAGTTTATTTAGGTTTCTCAAATAGATTCTATAGTACTAAGTATAGATTCAAATCCAAAAGAAACTTGTATCTACTACATAATAGAATGTTGCTTTTATATATTTTTTTTATATTGATTATAAATTATATTTTCTTATATCTCAAAATTTATATGTATATATAAAAGAGCTTTAAATCTTTTGAGGATTATTGGAGAAAAGCTTTAATAAAACCTTTCAAATATTTTATAAATTATAGAGTTTAAATATAAATTTTATATTGTAAGTTACAAGTTATAAATTCTCATTATATAATAGCTATAATATATTTAAATTAGTCATTAAATCTAGGTGCTACGTGTGTGAGAGTTATGACACTTAAATATTATTATTATTATTTGAGTTTTTATAATTTCAAATTATTGTAGGAGTTACGATATATTAAATTATGTTTATTAAATATTAACCTTTTTTATCTGAAATATGACCACATCTTAATTTTGTCGAAGTTTAAACAGATTTAATTTTCTAGATCTAAATAATATGTACGTTTTGTTATCTAGAGTTTAAATATAAGTGTTAATTTTTTTGTTTTAATTAAGGCAACATTTTTTTTTTGTTTTAATGAAATCTTAATAGATATTTGTTTGATAAAAATTTATACAAATCTAAGAGCATATGTCTGAATTATATGTTTTTCTTTTTGCTTTTTAATATTTTAAAATAAGTGTAGATTGTTATTTTTTATTATACAAAATCATTTGAAAATTAGTATTTTAACATATATGTCTTTTGATAAGGATTGATATAATAGACGCATTGCTTACGTTATGCTGTGGTAGAATGCCATGTAATGGTCTTATTTATTGGCAACTTCGATTCTATTAACACGAAACTATAGATTCGTGCCACATGCATAATTGTTTATCAAATGCTAGGAGACATTACTCATTATATGGTTCTTATTAAAGTATCATCTATACATTTGTTAAATAATCTTAAAAAATTTTAAAATTTGATCAATAATATTATATATGTGCTTTTAATGACTTAAAAAATACTCTAAAGTTGATTGATAGATAGAGATATTATTGCGGCAAAAATGTTTCACATAATTAATAATAATGTAGCAAACAATTGGAAATAATCTAAAAAGAAAAAAGGATTGAAGAAATCACAAAAATAATATTTATGGTTCGGCAACTTATCTATGTCTAAGACAGATTAAGATTTCTCTTCTTATTATTAAATCACAAAAATACTCATAAAGTATACCTTTTACAAAAATCACAAAGCTCACAAAAAACTTACAATAATTACTCTCTAAATTGTCTCTCTTGTGTAATTTAGAATTTCTATGTGTTGTGTATTTTTTCAAACCAATATAAAATTTTTATATAGGTTGTAGACGTCCTAGGTAAACCCTAATCCGAGTGAAAACAAGAGAGAGGTATCCTAGACAACTTAGGATACGTAGGAGTTCTTTTGTCACGCCTGGCACTGCATAGTTGCACTTAAAGCACCATGGTGCTTCAGCCTCTGTTTCGGGTACCGTGGCACTGAGGCCTAAGCTGTGATTCTGCGATCTTCTCGCCTCTGTGTTTTCTCCTAGCATCCCCTTCCCACTTCGCTAGATCCCAAGCCTATTCTATGGTGATCTTCAATCAAGTTCTTATAAATCCCCTTCTTGATTCAAAATTATCCACGAATCTTTCAAGATCTATCATCTCCACACCGTTACCCTCACATAGTAGTGACTTTAGTTAAGTTCTTGCATGGGACTAACTTAACCAAGTGCATTGATTTAGTCAACATGTCAACGGAGCTTTACTGTCAAAATACGAAAGTTTCATTCAAGAGGGGATTACTGAGTGAGTTGGTATCCTACATTGGTTAGAAAATGGTTGATGTTTGAGTTTATAAGTAAAAAGGTCACTCAATCTAATAGAATAGTCTTTTTGGTTGGGCACCTAGATCCTATGATAATCTCTTATAGGCCCAAGGCTACTGAACAAGTTATATCAGAGCCTGACACCAGTAGCAAAAATGTGAATGGACTCACTATCGAATGAAAGTGCCGATGTTGCCACCCACCAGCTGAAGTTTTGTTCAAGAAGGGATTATTGAGTGAGTTGGTATCTCACATTTGGCTAGAAAAAAGTTGATACTTGGGTTTATAAGTAGGGGCGTCACTTCACCTAATAAGCTAGTCTTTTAAGATACCAACTCAACTTACAAAGACAACTAATTATTTTCACTAAGTTGCTTTTTAAATGTTGGAACATCATTGGCATCAATTCAATTTATCTCTTTCTAACTATATTATTTTTATACAAATTTATGTGTAATCATTTTATCACTCAACATTATCTCTTTTTAACTAATTGTATTTGTTTTCTTTTTTGTTTTTTACTAATTAATCCACTATTTCAGGCCACAACAAATTGTATATAAAGAATTTATATAAGAATTTGTATATGTAATATAAATTGTTAATCTTTTATTGTTATACTTAAAAAGTTATAACAAACTTTCCTCTTTCAACTAGCATCTGATTACTCATTCAAAACTAGCATATGTATATATGTGATCCATATCACGCTATTAACTTAAAAGCCAAAGAAATGTGCACATGATGGCTTGCCTAAGTAGTTAAGTGTGCACATCCCTAGTTATGAAGTTGGGGTTTCAAGTAATGTGGTGTGTTCAATTTCATGAATAATTTTGCTCCTTTTAAGGGGTCTCTTCTTCCCTTCTTTATAGGGTTTGTTCAATTTCATGAAATGATCACTTCTTCTTTCCTTTATAGAGTTTGTATTTACCTTTTATAAAGTTAACTTCCCCAATGTGGTGTGTGGTCTATATTCTCTTTTATGAAAAGATCTCTCATTCTCTCCTTTGTGAGGTATGCGTTCTATTTTATATGGGATCTACTTCCCCAATATGATATATTGTGAGGTCTATATTCTTTTTTATGAAATGGTCTGTATTTTCCTTTTATACAAAATATATCTTTGTTGATAAAAATTAAAAAGCTAAGACTAACCAATGTATACTTACAACAAGATAATAACTTCAATGACATGGTATGTCTCTTCTTCCCTCTTTTGTGGAATTTTTGTTTTTTTTTTTAGAGTCTATTTTCTAGTGTAGTGTGTAATTTGTAATTCTTTTTTATAACAGTCTCTTCTTCCCTATTTTGTAGGGTCGATATTCCCATTTTACACCGATAACAATTAAAAAACTTAAACCAATGTATACACATAGCAAGATAATAACTTCAATGACGTGAGTATCTGCGTGCAAGATGATGACAAAAAGAAATATATCAAGGGAAAAATAATTTTTCACTTTAGAAGGATAATACCACTCATTCATTCATTTCCAATTAACGTAAAAATTACTTAAACATATATTTTCCTTCACTAGTTTTTGCAATTCTCAGGTTTCAGAAGAAAGTCCAAGGCAATATCAATATTTCTCTTTTCTCTCTATCAACATGGATATTGAACCTCCTTTCCAAGAAACTTTTCCGACCCTTTTCCAGAACTCAACCGAGGAAGCAAAGGATGAGAGGCTTATCGCAGTTGAAGAACGTGAACTTCCTCTGATTGATCTTGCTCGTTTAAATTTCAGGAACTTAGACAAGTATGACCCCTCAAATTTTCTGGATTTTGATAATTTCATAAAAGAGATGGCTAAAGCTGCTTCTGAATGGGGTTTCTTTCAAGTTATGAATCATGAGATCCCTCAGAAAGTTCTAAAGAGCATGCGAAATGAGCAGATGAAAATATTTCATCAGCCTTTCAGCAAAAAGTCTGAAGAGAATTATATGAATTTATCAGCTGGTAGTTATCGCTGGGGAAACCCAGCAGCTACTTGTTTGAGGCAATTTCCATGGTCAGAAGCCTTTCACATTCCGCTTACTGATATTTCAAAACTGGATGAATACAACAGCTCCAGGTATTTGCATTTCATTTACATCTTCTATTTATCATTGTTGATGCAATATATATGTCTATCTACTAGCTAGCCTTACGATCAACTTGTTCAAACAGAACTGGAAATTTTCTACTAAAACATGCAAAAGAAAAGCTGAATTAATTGGTCCATTTGGCTTAGGATTACTAACATTATCTCTGATCCAAATTATTAAGTCAGTCGATTTTTTCTGGACACAGTTCTACCAGTACACATTGATTTACTGTTTAGGTGTGGTCATAAGTGATTCGTCACAAAGTTATAGGGTTTAACATATATAATCATTAATAATTTTCTGTGGTATATTCAATTAATATGGAGACACATGTAATCATTCATAATTATCGTAATATATCTATATATTTTTTCTGTTGACTCTGATTAATTGTTCGTTTAAGAAGATGTAGAGTTTGATTAATAATGGAAAGTTTGACTAAGACCAATGAAATTTGAATAGCTATGAAAACAAATCTTTGGGATTTATTATACTAATATTTCTATATATATTGTTCGTGTTCAATATGATTTCATAAAAAATAAAACAAAACTATTTGTAAATATTTTACTATGTATGCAATGCATTTCATCATCATTGTTAGTTTGAAAGCCAGATATTTATTCTAAGAGAATCGAGTTCAAATAAAAGTACAATTTAGAAATTCTAAACAAAAACAAGAAGTAGCAACTTTGCTAAAATAACAGAAATTGAATTTGAAAAAAAACGCCTTTGGTTTTTTTTTTTATAGGAGAAATAAAATTATAGATAAAGAGAGACAAAAGCATAGGAGAAGTAGATTGACGGAGGTAATGTAAAAGAAGCCCAAATGAAGAGCTTTTCTTTCTTTCTTTATTATTATTATTATTATTATTTTGTTGGTGAATTAGATGGGGCATTTGTCATATCCTACTAAAATTTAAGTTATTATAAACATATTTAAAAAAATTTCTTAAGCCCAAAAGGAGTTGAGCCGCTTCTAGACCTTAACTGGCCCTGCTATGCTGATCATGATTATTACTATCAATTATTGAGTGTATTAACATGCATAACCTTGTCAAAAAAGAAAATTAGTATTCATACAAAAACAATTGCAAATATTTACATATATATATATATATATATTTGTATAAGTACTCAAAATTAATTTTACCACCATCAGACACCGTTGTCTTTGGCTAATTAAATAATTTAAAAATAAAAGCATAACGTTCTTGTGATGCTTGTCATATGAAAAAATTAAGCTTTTTAGGCCACAAATTATGAGAGCTAGAGGGCAAAACGTAAAAGCTTGAAAACCACATATGTTGTATATTCATATGGGACACGAAAATTTCTTGACATTTCACTTCTAAGTCTTTTCAAAATTTTAAAGCGGTGCCTACTTCCTAATAACTTTTTCCAAACCTTATCTAGACGTTTATGCACGCTTGACGTTACCTTACCACCTAACTCCCAAACATTTGCACGCTCTCCTCAAATAATCTTACCACAGACTCGTTTGATGATGATCTAAGCTTTTAGGCAGCCCATGTCTAATATTAAAGAATTTTTCGTCTTTTAGAAATTCATTTTACAAAGAGATACACATCCCAGTAACAAAAAAATACAAACGTCATTCTCACTTAAAACTTTCTTACTTTGAAAATTCAATGTCAAATAAAGGCCATTAAATATGAATTTTGACATAATGACAATTACTAACACACAACACGTGACTTGAAAACAAATAACCATGCAGAAGGAAGAGATTAATTAGTCGAGAAATAGAATTAAACAACCAAATTAGACATTCTTTGATCTTATTTGACTCTTAATAATTGTTTTTTCTTTTGACACCCTTGTCCTCAAACATAACATTATGATTCTGCATCCCGTTAGTGAATGGTATAAATAAAAGGACTTGTAACCTTGGCTTATATATAATAATTTGTTTTGTGATTGTGTCGAGAACAAACCATTAAAGCACCTTTATATCGTATAGACCCTAAATAAGTTACATTTATGAAAACATAGTCATACACATTTAATACAAACAATAACCCAGTTGAATTTTCTTTTCAAGTACTTTTTTACAGTTTTCTATGTTTATGACATATATAAATCTATGAAATTATTACAATGTTATTTTCCCACATATATATTTCACTTCTTCAGATCAAGTATTGGATTGTTTGCAACAAAAGCAGCCAGATTAGCTCAAAGATTGGCTCAATATTTGGCACAGAACTTGAGGATGAAATCATCTTATTTTCGAGATAATTGCCCGCCAAGCTCCAGTTATCTTCGAATGAATAGATATCCCCCATGCCCATTACCATTCGATGTTTTTGGCCTGATGCCTCACACTGACAGTGATTTTCTCACCATTCTGTATCAAGACCAAGCAGGAGGGTTGCAGTTGAAGAAAGATGGACGATGGATTAGTGTTAAACCTAATCCCGAGGTTCTCATCGTCAACATTGGTGACTTATTTCAGGTAATTAATTTATAATTTAGCATTTGAAATTAACAACTTAATGCGATTCTCGCTTTCTCTTTTAAATTGGTAATGGGGCATATAGATTATAACTTAGCCGTTGCAGGCATTGAGCAATGGAGTCTACAATAGTGTTGAACACCGAGTGGTTACCCATTCACAAGTTGAAAGATTTTCTGTGGCATACTTTTATTGCCCCTCTTGTGACTCTGTGATTGAGAGCTGCAGCGAGCCAACAATTTATCAAAAGTTTAGTTTCAGAGAATATAAACAGAAAATTCAAAAGGATATTCGATCCACCGGCAATAAAGTAGGGCTTTCAAGGTTTCTCTTATAAATTAAAAGAATGTTTGAGAGAGATAGAAAGCAAAGTTCTGTTCTCTGTACGAGGAGCTGCTTAATCAATATAACAAAGAATTTGAGGTATAATAATGTTTTATTATGTATAATAATATTGTTAAACATGTAATGTTATGTGAAGTGCGTATGTATAATAATATTTTATTTGATTAATAAGTTTATCTTATATATATTTAAGCATACATAATGTTAATACAAAAGGTATTGATTACAAGTTCTAGTGGAGATTTAGTGATTAAACAATTTTGTTTGAACAAGAATTGAAATGAATATTAAAGAAAAGAGTCACAAAAAGTTTAGAATGTGTGGGACACGTATAAACAAGTCTACGATGTGTGGGACACGAAGGAGAAAACAAAATGAGACTTGAAGACGCGAAAGAAGCAAGGAAAAAGGCGGAGCTGGAAACAGAGGCCAGCACTGCGGCGCCTAAGGCTGAGCGCCGTGGCGCCCAGATCAGTACTCTAGCACTGCGGCGCCAAGTCCCCAGCTCTGAATGCGATAAGGCTCAGTGTCGTGGCGCTAAAACCTCAACACTGTGGTGCCAGAGCAGGAGGAAAGTCTGTTTTTGATCCAGATTTTGAGTTTTGGGAAGTTTAAGACTTCCAAAACAAGTGGACTCTTACTCCAGTAAAGAATAGGGTTAGTAAGCATGAAATAACCCCTATATAAACAATTGTAAACCTTTTAGTTGAAGATCAAGTATTAAGAGAGACTCTAAGAGAGGGAAGAATTAGGTAGATACTAAGTACTTGTGTGCGTTAAGGTGGAACCGTTGTTTGGGTGTTCATTACTCATAGTAGAGTAAGAGTATACTAAATATTAAGTCATTTCGATGGTTCTCCATTGGGTTTTTTCTTGTAAAATCTCTAGTGAGTTAATAAGAGAGGTTAGGATCCTTTAATCCACCGTGAATTTAGGCAATTGACCGAACCACGTAAGTGATTGTGTTGTGCTTTTTATTTTGTGCTTTGAATTCTTACTATTTTACTTGATATACAGGTTATTCCGTTGCATAACAAAGTTAGGGTTCAAGGTTAAACTTAATTAGGGCTCTTCGCTTTAACCTAATCTCATGAGGAGAATGGTAATTCCTCCAATAAACTGGTATCAGAGCTAAGGTTCGATAATACACACTTAGGGTATTTAAACTATGGCTGTAATCAAGCAAGAAATAAAAAAGTTATATAGGATGAATGACTTCAATCTTTAGAGGAAGAATGTTAGGCTTCTACTAGTGAAGGAAGGGCTAGACTTAGCCATTGAGGAAGCCAATTTCTCAACTAGTGAAGAAACAACAACCTCAAATTTCGGGCAAAAAGATTAGGACACAATTCAGAAAAAGCTCACAGCACCATAATCTTAGCATTGAGCGACGAAGTATTAAGGGAAGTTGGTGATGAATAAACTGTTTTGGGGCTATAGAAGAGACTATGAGGCATTATACATGAAAAAGATTCTTACAAATAGATTGTTGTGAAGAAGAAACTACATCAGTTAACAATGCATGAGTGTTTACGCTCAAAATATAACTCGATTATCGCAGTATAGATTGAGGTGTCGATCCCACGAGGAAGCTCTTGGCAAAATAGGTTGCTGAAGTAAAATATTAAAGAGGTAGCAAATGATAAAATTAATTGATGAGATAGAATTGTCTATGAATTGAAAAAAATATCTTATGATAATTTAAGTAAGGCTTTGAGAATCACAATTATGTTTTATAAATATACTCTACACTTTGATTCAATGCTTATAACTCAATTGAAAGTTTCACATCCTAAACAATCAATCGGAAGATAGGTAAAATGTAGCACATTTGATAACACATGTATTTGATGTAATTAAACTTTTTGCAAGCATTAATATGCATCATGTTCATTTATACAAGTTATTTAAGATCGACAATATATCAATTTGATAATATTGCAGTAAAAGATCAACTTGAATATCAAACATTTATTGCCCTTATATGTTATTCAAGATTGACAATATATCAATTTGACAATACTGCAGTGAAAGATTAACATATAAAACAATGTAACCAGTAACAATTATAGTTCACCAAGAATCACATAAGAAAAGCATGACTGAACTTATATGAGACATGAGAATTATAATCTCTAGATTATAGAAAATAGAATAGATAAAACTTTAATCAAAACCAAACTTACAAACATTTGTAGCTCTTTGCAACGAATCAAAGCATAGAAGTAGATTTATTACACATAAAAGTTCATCTCTTAGCCTTGCCAAGAACTCTAGCCTAAATTACAATACATGTTAATGAGAAGAAAAGAAGAGAGAATTATCTAATTATTGAAAACATCCTAAGAGTCTCCTTATATAGGCAATGAATGGAAATATGTCATGGATGACATCAATCTTTAATAATTTTAAGCCAATAACTCGTTTATCCACTTGCAGCATATTTTTTATAATGTAAATGATCAATTTAGCTTCTATAACCGACATGAAAGTTGTAGAATTTTGACTTTTCTTTCCATAGGCACTAATGTCATGCAAATTGGATGAGTATCCAATGAGATATGAGCAAACTTCCAAAGATACATCAGAATTCGGCCAACAACCATTTTACCCACTTGCAATGCGATTTGGTCCATGATAATGGCTGATTTGGACTTTACCATCAACATACGAGTTGTTGATAGTTAAGCTAAAATTTTAAAGCTTTAAGAATTATACCAATTGAGTACGTATTTTATAAAATACGGTCTAAATACATGAGTTTGGTAAAGCTGGGCAGGAGTTGTAGCCTGATTCTATTGTATCTCAATTTTTAGCCCATGACATGTTGGATTTGGCTTGTCTACTATTCTTCAAATTTGTGTAAGATTGAGTCATGTTGCACCAGGTTCAATAATTTTTTCATTTTGATTTCTACATTGAGAGTTATGTCCATTTTACCTAAACCTGTCCAAATAACATTCATTAATCACAATTTAAGGAGAACACTTTATTTCAAGCTAAAATACAGAAAATACTAAAATTAGTGACATTAAATGGTGACTGAATCTCTTAACAAATATGCATTTTCATGTGTTCATCACAGCCCCCAACCAGCTTATTACTAGTCTCTAGCAATTCAAGTGTAAATAGAATATGCAAAACTACCTAAGCATTTCAAACAAAACGTCAGTTCGAGATCACTGTTGCTATCATGGTTTTTTCAATTACAACTTCCAAAATTTGTGTGTGTTTGAACTAAGCCATAACCATCTGACCACAAACCATAATAGATATAGCCTTGAGAATGTCTCCAAGTAAAAGCCTCAACTCCATATCCTCACAGGTGTATGACTGTTTAAAAGGTTAGGGCTTCTCTTGTGGAGTTGGAAAACAGTTAAGTACTCAAGAAAAAGTTAATTTTAAGAACAGACATATAAACTAACATTGATCCAAAGATAGAAAAATCATTTGTTTAAAAATCAATTATTCCTATCATACGCCAGCTTTAGAATTTCAATTGGCTTGTGAGAATAATACAAATATAACTTGGTAAGAAAACTGCTTTACAAAATATTTGTCTTCTAAAATTGGATGAAGACTTTATTAAACTGAGTTGATTCTTCTCTCTTTTTTTTTTTTTTTGGTATTTTGCTTCTCTTCTTTTTTTTAAAGAATACAAGGAAGCATTACAAAGGTTTCTCACCAAATTATATTATACACAAATACAACCAACTTATCTCTTAATTCAAATAATATTAATCTAAACAAAAATTAACTAATTCAAAGGATCAATGAAGGTTCATAAGCTGTTTTCTCAACCTTTTCACTTACTCACAAAATATATGTGAGATTAAAAAAATATATACTTAAACATGGGAATTCTCCAGACTATATAAATTGAATCACTCATCTTACTACAAGGCTTAACATTGTGCTCAAAAATATTTTGAAAGTCATTCTTTAATAACCTAAATAGAAACAGTGACTCAACCTAAACAATTTTGAAATCATACCTAGGCAGGAAAGCAAATTCCTTTATACAAGAATTACCAAGACTACAAGTAATAAACAACAATACATGAAACATAAAACAAAACAACAAAAAGTTAGTTAAAATGCATTTCAAAAGTTAGAACTAAAACTCTTTACTGTCTCATTCTAGCTTAACCTAGAATGTGTCTCAAGAGTTTAAGATTGAACTCTTTACTCTGCCATTTTAATCAAATATCGGACCACAAATTTTTTTTTTATTTATAAAGTACGACTTGTGTCTACTATCCTCCCCCCAAACCAGATGAAACATTGTCCTCAATGTTTAAATAGAAAGAGATAAAGTATAGAAGACATTACCTGAAGCGCCAGTTATTTGAAAGAAACAAACCTAAGAGATACTTAAACAAATATAAACTAAAATGATGACGCTGATAAATAAATAAAACAAAGAAAAATTTACAAACGAAGTGTCAGATCCAATTTTTGCTTGTTAAGGCCCACTAACCAGTCAATCCGAGTTATTACTGGGTCAGGTTCGTAGGTAACTGCCTGTAATTTGTTAATCAATTCATCCGCCTCAGTAGCAGAAACCAGGATCTGTCATGTCGAATGTGAAATAAAATTCTGTTCCACAGCTTGATTGAGAAAACAAAGTAAGCAATCAAAATAGTTATTAACATTCAACAAACATATGGGTTTTCGATGAATATTTAGTTGAGCCCAAGAGACAATTTTAAAAATTTCTTCTAAGGTACCAAAACCACTTGGTAAAGCAATAAAAGCGTCTGCATTGCAAAGTATTCTAGCTATACGTTCATGCATGGATGAGACTCGTAATTCTTCCCCTATTGTTTTCCCGGTTAGGTTTTCCACGGCCAAAGCTGTAGGAATAATACCTAAAACTTGACTTCCTCCTAAATGTGCAGCTATTAACACACACCTCATTAACCCAAGGCTACCCCCTTCATAAATGAAATGAAGTTTTCTTGCAGCTAATGTTTTTCCTAGATTGTTTGCTGCTTCTACAAACACTTTACTCTCCCTATGACTAGATCCACAAAATACACATATATTTCAAAATTGTTGAACTGAGGTTTCCTCCATATTTACACTCACCTTTATCTCAATATATGAAAATAAAGAAAATGAGGTACTGTATTTATAAAGTACCAAATGATAACAATGATTATGGTAACCCGACAGTTTGTCAAAAGAGAGTTAAAAATAAAACACAAAAACTTAAACATAATGACCCACATGTATTATTGAACAAAAAGATTTGAATTTAAGACATCAACATAAGTAGCCCTACTATTTATAAAATAAAGTTTGAAATTAAAACACATGTATTTACAAGTAGTTGTGATTGTGGCTCACATCTTCCTCTGGTTTTACGTCCAGTAACGGCTTAAACACCCTCTATGGGTCGGGATAGGCTTCCCATCCAATTTTTTTATAAATTGGCAAACAGGGTCTTTTAGAGTCAGATTCCCGAGACTATAGCGTTGATGTTCATTTTTTAATTTGTTCCATAAATTGAGAAGTTCACGTTGCACGAGCCCACAGGGATGCATCTCAAGAGTCAATAGGATATCATCCAAAGACTCCTTACTCAGTCCATCCTTAATGAACTGAATTTTGTCTTCTCAATTTCTAGATGCAAATCCTAAAGAACGACAACTCCGGTTACAATTCCATCGAGCACATTTATGACAGACTTATAACCTCTTTGCTCGTCGCCTTTTGGCATAAGAGCTTCTTCCAATATCAAGCATATGAGAAACAAAATCATTTACAAACTCACTAGACAACTGAACCTTAGCTTCAATTAACCAATGAAGATCCACAAGGATATTACCCAACATCAATAGCCTTAGTCTTTTACACCGTGCTTTGTAAATCTTAAGTAGAGCATTTTGAGGTAATGAAGGAAAACGTTTTTTAAGGTTAGCAAGAATGCGATCCATTTTGAAAGAAAGAAAATAGATAAATGCACAGTTTGAGGGATAGTTTTTAGGGAACTGAGAAACCGACTTTAATAGTCACGGAGTACCGTATCCGCCACTTGACCGGGAAATAAAATCACACTGGAAAAAAAATAAAAAGAAGAAAATAAAGTAAAATAAAATGTGTAAGAAAATAAAAGCAAAAATAAATAGTTATAAGATAAAATATAGACAAAATATAAAATATGATACAGATAGATTAAACCTGATCAATCATAATAGATAGGATCCATAAGAGGGATCTCGCCAAGGTACATAAAGTTGTCTACCTTTTCCACATAGCTTTTTAGCCGCTGTCTATTCACTTTGAAAGTCCGTCCATCAATGGGGTTCTTTATTTCAACAGCACTATTAGGAAAAACATGTCTTCCATAAATGGACCAGTCCATCGAGATCTCAACTTTCTAGGGTGTAAATGCAATCGAGAATCATAAAGATAGACCCGTTGATTTGGGTCAAAGTGTTTCCTTAAGATCTATTTATCATGAGCTACTTTCATTTTAGCCTTATAAATTCTGGAGTTGTCATATGCGTCATTTCGTAGCTCTTCTATTTCTGACAATTGTAACTTTTTCTAGAGACCTGCATCATTCAAATCAAAGTTAAGGGCTTTGACAGCTTAATAAGTTTTATGCTCTAGCTCAACAAGTAAATGGCAAGTTTTCCCATAAACAAGCCGGTATGGAGACATTCCTAAGATGGTTTTGTATGCAGTGCGATAAGCCCATAATGCATCAGAAAGGCGTAGAGACCAATCTTTGCAATTCGGGTTAACCGTCTTTTCTAAAATCTGTTTAACCTCTCTATTTGCTAACTCGGCTTGTCCATTTGTCTGTGGATGGTATGCAGTGGAAACTTTGTAAAGAACACCATACTTGCGCATCAAAGCTTCAAAAGAACGATTATAAAAATGTATTTCTTGGTCACTAATAATGACACGTGGCGTACCGTACCTAGATAACACATTTTCTTTTAAGGATTTTACCACTGTTGTATTATCATTAGTACGACAAGCTACAGCCTCCACCCATTTTGATACATAGTCAACAAGTAAGAGGATGTAAAGGTAGCCAAAAGATGATGGAAACGGATCCATAAAATCAATACCCCAACAGTCAAATATCTCGATAACAAGAATAGGGTTAAGAGGCATCATATTTCTTCGAGATAAAGCACCTAACTTTTGACATCTTTCACAGGAACGACAAAAATTATTAGTGTCTTTGAACAAAGTGGGCCAGTAAAGACCACACTGTAAAATTTTCACAGCTGTCTTCTTCATAGAAAAATGGCCACCACAAGCAGGACTATGGCAAAAATTTAAGACACTAGAAACTTCACTTTCAGGAATACAACGTCTCATGATTTGGTCAGGACAGTATTTGAAAAGATATGGATCATCCCAATAAAAATTACGTACTTCAACCAAGAACTTACGCTTATCTTTTGTACTCCAGTCAGATGGAAGTTCACCATAAACCAAATAATTTACGATATGTGCATACTAAGGTATTTGGCTTATAGCAAAAAGATGTTCATCAGGAAAAGCATCTTGAATAGGTGGCAAATCAGTGGAGTCAGTGAACTCAGGGCAGGATAGATGATCAGCAACAACATTTTCAACGCCTTTCTTGTCTTTGATGGTTAGATCAAATTCCTGCAAAAGAAGAATCCACCTAATTAAACGGACTTTAGCATCCTTCTTAGAAAGAAGGTACTTAAAGGCTGCGTGATCAGTAAAAATAACAATAGGTTAACCAATCAAATAAGAACAAAATTTATCTAAGGCAAAAACAACAGCTAGTAGTTCTTTTTCAGTAGTAGTGTAAATCATTTGAGCATCATTCAAAGTCCTACTAGCATAATAAACAACAAAGGGTTTTTCCTTCCTATGTTGCCCAAGAACTGCTCCTACAACATAATTACTTGCATCACACATAATTTCAAATTGGAGGTTCCAATCCGGTGATTGCATGATAGGAGCGGTGGTGCGTTTGGCAATGAGTGTTCGAAATGCCTCCCTCACACTCTTGTGTCCATGTAAATTCTGCATCTTTTAACAAAAGGTTACACAATGGTCTAGATATGGCACAAAAATTTTGTATAAACTTTCTGTAAAAGCCAGCGTATCCAAGAAAGGATCGGACATCTTTTACTGTTTTGGGTGTAGATAATTTAGAGATTAATTCAATTTTTGCCTTGTCAACCTCTATCCTTCTTTCAAATATAATGTGCCCCAAAACGATCCCTGAAGATACCATGAAATGACATTTCTCCCAATTTAGCACAAGTCTTTTTTCTTCACACCTACTCAAAACAGATTTCAAGTTAAGTAGGCATAAATTAAAAAAATTACCAAAAATAGTCATAATCCATAAAGACTTCCATGCATTCTTCAATCATATCAGAGAAAATACTCAACATACAACGCTGAAAAGTAGTTGGTGCATTACATAATCCAAATGGCATTCTATGAAAAACATAAGTACCAAAAGGGCATGTAAAAATGGTTGTTTCTTGATCTTCTATAGCTATCTTAATCTAGTAATATCCTAAATACCCATCAAGAAAGTAATAAAAAGGATGTCCAGCTACACGTTCTAAAATTTGGTTGATAAAAGGCAATGGAAAATAGTCTTTCCTAGTGGCTGTGTTTAACTTTATATAATCAATGTACATTCTCCAACCACTTACTACCCTAGTTGGAACAGGTATCCCATTCTCATTTTCAACAACAGTAACCCCAGATTTCTTAGGAACTACTTGAGTTGGACTCACCCATTGACTATCTGAAATTGGGTAGATTATATCCGCATCTAATAGTTTCAAGACCTCTTTCTTCACTACTTCTTTCATTGTTGGGTTAAGTCTTCTTTGTGGGTCCCTACGAGGTTGGGTACCTTCCTCTAAATAAATTCTATAGGAGCATATCAATAGAGAAATACCTTTAATATCAGTTATGGTCCAATCTAGTGCAGACTTATGTTCTTTTAACAATTTTATCAATTTTTCCTCTTGTTCAGCACTAAGTTCAGAAGAAATGATGATAGGAAATGTATCACCTGGTCCCAAGAATGTGTGTTTCAAACCTTTAGGCAATGGAGAAAGCTCAACTTGTGGTGTCTCGAGGTTTGATGATTTTGGTTTCTCCCTCTCTCGTGGCAACTCTTCAAAGCGTGGCTGCCAAAATTGAGTCCCTTTATCCTGTGAGTCAAAAACACTAAACACATCAGTTGTTACATCAGGATAATACAATTCTTCAAAATTAAAATTGAGAAGGTTGTTTAAAAAATCATAGCCATAATTCGTATAAGCTTCTTCTGCTACAAATGTGTTTATCATATATGAATGATAGCACTCATCTTTTTCTCGTGGTTGTTTGCCAATATTGAAAATGTTCACCTCAAGAGTCATATTCCCAAAAGATAATTTCATTAGACCATTTCTGCAATTAATAAGAGCGTTAGCAGTGGCTAGAAAAGGTCTCCCCAAAATAAGAGAGATTTTTGACTCTATGTTAACAACAGAATGAATATCTAAAACAAGAAAATCAACAGGGTAGTAAAATTTGTCAATTTACAACAAAACATCTTTTACTATTCTCCGTGGTTTCTTAATTGATCGGTCAGCTAATTGTAGGACTACAAATATTGGTTTAATCTTACCAAGTCCCAATTGCAAATAAATGGAATAAGGCATTAAATTTACACTTGCTCCTAAGTCCAATAAAGCTTGACCAAACTCATGTGTCCCAATTTGGCAGGAGATTGTGGGACATCCTAGGTCTTTATACTTGGGTGGTGTCTTTTGTTCAATCACTGCACTTACCTGTTCTGCCAAAAATGTAGTTTTCTTCATATGGTGTTTTCTTTTGATAGTGCATAAATTCTTGATGACTTTGGCATAAATTGGAACCTGCTTAATCAAATGCAACAAGGGAAGATTAATCTTAACTTGTTTCAAATGTTCTAAAATCTCACCTTGAATTTCTGAATTTTTCCCAACCAGTCAAAGAGCTTGAGGAAAAAGCATTGGGATTGAAAACTTATTTTCGGGCTCTTTTTTACTGTGGCCTCTTTTTCAAGGAGGGACGTCTTTACTACTCGTAGATGTGTTAATTTCAGAAGTAGGCTCACTTACAATCTTACCACTTCGAGTAGTAATGGCATTGACTTCTTTGAGATTTTGAACATCAGAAGTAGAAGCTTGTGCCATAAATTGTCCTTTCGGATTGGATTGAGGTTGAGATGGAAACTCACCTCGCTCTTGTACAGTTAAGGCACTGGTCAACTTTGTGATTTGACTCTTGATTTCTTTGTTTTCGTCTACCACCTGTGCAAGAATTGTTTCAAATTTTTGATTAGTTTTACTTTGTGCCTCCATAAATGCTTGTAATGTATCCTCTAAAGAACTCCTAGTTAGTCGTGCATTATATTGAGGTGCAACATAAGACTTGGGTGCTTGTTGTTCTTGTTTCCACTGGCTGTTGGCTTGTTGGTCTAATTTCCAACTGAAATTTGGGTGGTTTCTCCAGTTAGGATTATATGTTTCAGAGTAGGGTGAATAAGGTTTTTTGTACATCCCTAAGGCATTACATTGTTCCTCATATATCCCTCTCATCTCACTATAAGTGGGGCAATCCTGAGCTAAGTGTTCCACTCCTCCACAGATAAAACAGACATCGTGTGACTCAACTCTAGTAACCGTGTGAGTGACTCTTCTATCTTTAGTTTTTAAGGCCTCTAACTCCCTAGTTAAGACCTCTAATTGGGCTTTGAGGTTATCCTCTTTCCTAAGATGAAAAACTCCATTGGGTCGTGACCTATTTGTACTTTCAGTAATACTAGGTCCAGTCCATGTATGGACTTTTTCGGCTAAGTCATTAAGGAATTCTATGGCTTCCTCAGGATCTTTGTGAAGGAACTCCCCATTATACATCATCTCAACAAATTGGCGCTTTCTAATTGTGAGTCCCTCATAGAAATAACTAACCAAGCACTAATTTTCATACCCATGGTGAGGGCACAGATTTAGCAATTCTTTAAACCTTTCCCATGCTTTGTATAAGGTTTCACTGTCTTTTTGGGAGAAGGAAGAAATTTGTCTTTTCATACCATTAGTTTTGTGTTGTGGGAAGTATTTATTGAAAATTGCTTGGGTCATTTCTGCCCAAGTTCCTATAAACCTCGGCTTCAAAGAGTATAGCCAACTCTTTGCTTTGTCTTTCAAAGAAAAAGGGAAAAATTTAAGCCTAACAGTGTCTATAGCTTCAGGTTGGCTATGGAAGGTGGCAATTACCTCTTCAAATTCCCTAACATGTACATAAGGATTTTCACTATCTAGACCATGAAAAATGGGAAGAAGTTGTATCATTCCAGGTTTAAAATTCGAATGTGGTGTATTAGGTGGAAATATAATGCATGATGGTGTGGCTGTGCGAGTAAGATGCAAGTAATCTTTTAGAGTTCTAACGGGATTTTCTTCGTGTTAGCTCATTGTGTTAGAATTATAAGATGAACTAGAAGGTGAATTCTATTCACTTACAAATTGTAGGGGTGGTTCTAGTTCGAGTTCTCTCATAAATCTTTCTCGTTTGTCTCTAAGTCGATGCATATATCCTAACAATTTTTTTTTTTTTTAAGGAAGGAAATGCTTAAGAAAAATTAAGAAGTGGAATAAAACACAACAAGAAATAGAAATGAGTTAAGTGGTAAGACTAACCATGAAATATAAATACAATAAATGAACAAAATATAATAAACTGTAAAGTACAATAAAAAAGTACAATAAATAAATAATAAAAAGAAAATACAATAAGTAAATAAAAGAAAAGAAAGTGTAATAAATAAAAAAAATAAAATACAAAGTACAACAAATAAATAAAAGAAAAAAAATAAAGTGCAATAAAAAAGAGGGTACAATAAGTAAATAAATAAAATGTTAGGCGGTAGAACCGGTCATTAAAATAAAAAGAAAATACAACATATTAACTAAAGAAAATAAAGTGCAATAAATAAGTAAAAGAAAATGAAAATAAAGTACAATAAATAAAGTGTAATAAATAAATAAAGTACAATAAAATAAATAAATAAACTAAATTAGGCGGTAAAATCAGCCACAAAAGAAATACAACAAATTAACTAAATAAATAAAGTACAATAAATAAATAAAAGAAAGTGAACGAAGTTAGACGGTAAAATCATTCATTAAAACAATATAAATTATAGCAAATTAACTAAATAAAATAAAATAAATTAAGTGGTAGAACCAACCATGAACAATAAGATGAATTACAAGAAAATAAAACTAATATTTTACAAAGAAAAAAAAAGTACAAGGTTACCACTTTAGTATTTATAATCGCAACCGACTTTCGCTTAGTGTGCCTCCCCGGCAACGGCGCCAAATTTTTGTTTACCCTCATAATATAACGCGGCTATCGCAGTATAGATTGAGGTGTCGATCCCACGAGGAAGCTCTTGGAAAAATAGGTTGGTGGAGTAAAATATTAAAGAGGTAGCAAATGATAAAATTAATTGATGAGATGGAATTGTTTATGAATTCAAGAAAATATCTTATGATAATTTAAGTAAGGCTTTGAGAATCATAATTATTCTTTATAAATCTACTATACACTTTGATTCAATGCTTATAACTCAATTGAAAGTTTCACATCCCAAACAATCAATCGGAAGATAGGTAAAATGTAGCACATTTGATAACACATGTATTTGATGTAATTAAACTTTTTGCAAGCATTAACACACATCATGTTCATTTATACAAGTTATCTAAGATCGACAATATATCAATTTGACAATATTGCAGTAAAAGATCAACTTGAATATCAAACATTTATTACCTTTATATGTTATCCAAGATCGAAAATATATCAATTTGACAATACTGCAGTAAAAGATTAACATATAAAACAATGTAACCAGTAACAATTATAGTTCACCAAGAATCACATAAGAAAAGTATTATTGAACTTATATGAGATATGAGAATTATAATCTCTAGATTATAGAAAATAGAATAGATAAGAGTTTAATCAAAACCAAACTTACAAATATTTGTAGCTCTTTGCAACGAATCAAAGCATAGAAGTAGATTTATTACACATAAAAGTTCATCTCTTAGCCTTGCCAAGAACTTTAGCCTAAATTATAATACATGTTAATGAGAAGAAAAGAAGAGAGAATTATCTAATTATTGAAAACATCCTAAGAGTCTCCTTATATAGGTAATGAATGAAAATATGTCATGAATGACATCAATCTTCAATAATTTTAAGCCAATAACTCGTTTATCCACTTGCAGCATATTTTTAATAATGTAAATGACCGATTTAGCTTCTGTAGCCGACATGAAAGTTGTATAATTTTGACTCTTCTTTCCATAGGCACCAATTCCATGCACATTGGATGAGTATCCAATGAGATATGAGCACAATTCCAAAGATACATCAGAATTCGGCCAACAACCATTTTACCCACTTGTAATGCGATTTGGTTCATGATAACTGCTGATTTAGACTTTACCATCAACATACAAGTTGTTGATAGTTAAGTCATCATTTCACAGTTTCAAGAATTATACCAAGTAAGTACGTAGTTTTTGAGATATAGTCCAAATACATGAGTTAGGTCAAGCTGGGTAGGAGTTATAGCCCGATTCTGTTGTATCTCAATTTTTGGCCCATAACATGTTAGATTTGATTTTTCCACTATTCTTCAAATTTCTGTAAGATTGAGTCATGTTGCACCAGGTTCAAGAATTTCTTCATTTCGATTTCTACATTGAGAGTTATGTCCATTTTACCTAAACCTGTCCAAATAACATTCATTAATCACAATTTAAAGAGAACACTTTATTTCAAGCTAAAAATACAAAAAATACTAAAATTAGTGACATTAAATGGTGACTGAATCTCTTAACAAATATGCATTTTTATGTATTTATCAATAAGGGAATTTTATTGAGAGGTCACATTGACGAGTTCAACAAGATTATCATAAGTCTTGAGCAATTGTGCATCAAAACTAAAGATGAAGACAACTATTAAGTTCATTACCAAAAGGTTACGAGAGCTTTGTGTTTATGCTACTCAATGGTAAGAAGTCCTTAACGATGAATGACATTAAGGCATCATTGAACTTAAAAGAATTGACAAAGAGATATGAGTTTGAGAGTGGAGCAGCATTGCTTAGACAAGGGAGGAAGAGCAACCAATCGATGAGAAACTCCAAAAAGTGTTTCTTTTGTAATAAGGAATGGCACTTTGTGAAAGATTTTCCGAAAATAAAAAGGTAAGGAGGGTGTGCTGCAATCAGTACCTTTGGGAAAGATACAGAAGTTGTAGACACGTTGGTAGGCTTAAGGAAAAAGTACACTGGTCAATGGATATTATATTTCGGGTGCAGCATCTATATGTGTCTCGATAGATCAAAATTTATTAACTACAAAGCCAAGAGAGGTAAAGCTCTAATGAGGAATGACATGACTAACAAGATCATGAAAGTTTGTGATATAAGGCTGAGGATACAAGGTAGAGAAATTAGGGACTTACATGGTGTAAGGCATGTTCCTAAGCTAAGGAGAAACTTGATATCCTTAGGCAAGCTCGATGATGAAGGGTATTCAGTTAGAGTGAAAAAAGAAAAACTAAGGGTAAAGAAAAGATTTATAAGGTTTGAGGGTGATAAGCACAATAGGGGCCTCTGTATGCTTACTATGATGGCCATGAGTGGCCCAACGCTGGGTGTTGAAGTAATACATACCACTAGGCGACATTCAAATCGTGTTCACCAAGGTGGTGAAGGTCAGAAAAGAGTGCAACGCATCCATACCCTGTGCAAGGTGCACGAATGCCTTTGAAGACCAAACTTACTAGTCCAAGAAAAGTTAAGTCTTAGTGGAGACTTAACTGGACTCAACTCGTGATAGAGTATTGGAGTGGATTAGATCTAGAAGCCTTCTTATTTGAAAGATTTTAAATCAAGAAAAGGTTTATTGGAGATTTGGTGATTCAATAATTTTGTTTAAACAATAATGGAGATGAATATCAAAGATGAGACTTACAAGAAGTCAAGAACATGTGGGACACATATAGAGAAGTCTAAGACGTGTGAGACACGAAGGAAAAAATGAAACAGGACTCGAAGATGTAAAGGAAGTGAGAAAAAATACGGAGCTGAAAATAAGGGCCAGCGCCGTGGTGCCCAGATCAGTACTCCAGTGCTATGGCACCAAAGCAGGAGAAAATTCTATTTTTGATCCGGATTTTGAGTTTTGAAAAGTTTAAGACTTCCAAAACAAGTAGACTCTTACTCCAATAAGTAATAGGGTTAGTATGCATGAAATAACCCTTATATAAATACTCGTAAACCCTTTAGTTGAAGATCAAGCATTAAGAGAGACTCTAAGAGAGGGAAGAACTAGGTAGCCACTAAGTGCTTGTGTGCACTAGGGTGGAACCGTTGTTTGGGTGTTCATTGCTCATGGTAGAGTAAGGGTACACTAAATATTAGGTCTTTTTAAGGATTCTTCATTAGATTTTTCCTTGTAAAATCTCTAGGGAGTTAATAAGAGAGGTTAGGATCCTTGGATCCACAGTGGACGTAGGCAATTGGCCGAACCATGTAAGTGATTGTGATGTGCTCTTTATTTTTTTGCTTTGAATTCTTGCTATTTTGCTTGATATACAGGTTATTCCGTTGTGTAACGAGGTTAGGGTTCAAAGTTAAACTTGATTAGGGTTCTTCACTTTAACCTAATCTCACGAGGAGAAAGGTGATTCCTCTAACAAGTTCTTTATAAATTAAATCATGTTCACAGCCTATAAAATTCTGTAGTTTTTCTACTTCTTATAGTAAATGATTTATCTTGATAGTAAAATTTCGAATAAAGAAACTAGTATATATGATACACTGAATGAGACAACTATAAATTTTTATTTGATTAATTTAATGTCGTTGATCTTAATTCACAAAAGTTTTAATAAGCTCAAGTAAGTAACATTTACATGTAATATATTTTGAGTTATCATGAAGTGGGATTTATATAAACAATTAAAACATCGATAGCTTAGATATATATAATATCATAGGTCGTAGGAACATATATTTGTACGATAGAATCTATTTAGTGATGTCCATCAAGATATTTGTAGTGCTTGATTATTTACATCTGTAGCTATAATTATTTTTAGTAAATTATTTATTGAATAATAATATTTATTTGTAAATTTATTTACAAATATAGACATACTATAAAATGATCATTAGAATATTCAATGACTTAGGGGTAAATAAGTAATTAAATAGATAATAATTTTTGTATAACCTAACTTTAATTACAGATATGAGTTAAAAAGTCAATTAAATGGTTATTATTAGTTTAAAACCAAGCTTAATTTAATTAAAAAGATATTTAATTGAAATTAAACTTTTTTATTTTACATGAGTTACTAAAGTGCAGTCTTTAGCTTTTAGTGGAATAGTATGGGATTAACTCAGAAGAACTGTAAGTCATGAGATAACTTGAACTGGCCTTTTCAGTTAGAGCTAGTAAGCTCATAGGTCTGATAGTTCTTCTATTAGCTGAAATCCTAATCAAACTCTAAATCTTTAAGGAATATGCCTATGTATAAGGGAGTTGGGAAGTAGTAAAACATAACAAGAACAATAATTCTTTTACATATTTTTGCGTGGAGAGAGAATTAGGTTATCCCTCTTGGCCAATAGTATTGCCTTGGGTACGAGTAAGTTTGAGGATTAAAGGAGATTCACGTGCCCATATGCGTGAGTTTGAAGTTTAAAAATATTAGAGAAGATTACAGACATTCAATTCAAAGTTTATTATTAGAAATGCAAATAAAATCTCATATTTGTCACAAATAGGGAAGATCATGGGTATATAAGTTTTGAATAATATCTCTATTGATATAAGGCTTTTTGGGGTAAAGCTCAAGTACAAATCCATAAGGGTTTAGGCTCAAAGTGGAGAATATCACACCAATATGGAGACATGTGTGGTTTATTGATCCTTATAGGTGATATTAAAGCCATTCCCTAGAACTAGCCATGTAGAAGTAATTATCGGTGGCAAACACAAATGGTGAGCCCTGATTAACTTGCAATGGGATCTGTGGTTGAGCTATATTGGATAGGTAGAGTTCTCTGATGCTTTACATAAGGTGTGTCTCCATCAATGCAGTGATAAGGAGTTGACTTGGATAGAGCAAACTCTTGAGGTAAACAATACTCTAGTGCTTTTACGTAAGGCATATGCTCCAAAACAATTAAGATGAGTAGCAAACTCAAAGAGGGTCTTCTTAGTGAGAAAGCTAGGCGGATTAGTGATCGTTTGAGGAGAGGCTCAGACCATGAGGTATGTTGTGGTCTTTTGTTCAAGAAAAAAATTGTTAGGAATGCAAATAAAGTTTAACATCGGTTATAAATAAGAAAGATCATGGTATATAGGATATTAACAATATCTCTATTGGTACAAGGCTTTTAAAATAAAATTTAAGAACAAATTTACAAAAGTTTAGATCTAAAATAAATAATATTATACTAATGTAAAGATATATATGATTCATTTGTCCTCAAATTTATTAAATAAAGAATTATAATAATTTTTTAACTTATACATATAATTATAAATAAGATAATCTATGCTATTTTATTAAATGAAAAACTAAAATCCAGCAGGAACATCCGCATCTAAGAAATCCTAGGAATAAGTATCTGCAATAATGCGTACACATTATCCAAGGGTAGAAATTATGGTGATGTTGCTATTCGACATGGTTGAATCGATAACGTAGTCTATTTCAGTCAAATGTTTAACATTTGCTGCCAACCAATGTGAAGTGGGAGCATGTTGATTTTTATTCACGTCTTTGCCACTTCAGTTAGCAATGACGACGACAACGTAAAGCGTACCTGTGCTATCAATCAGTGAAGTGGGAAGCATATTAATTTTTATTCACATGCAACATGACCATTGATGTGCTGAAATATTTGTTTCTTGGCCTTGAGTAGTGGCGCATGGTGAAATGAATTAGTAACAAGTACAAAAAGAGCATGAGTTGTTGGAGTAAGGGTGTTGAGTTTAAGCCAATAAATAAAGACAAAACTAGTTATGCAAAAGAGCAATTAGGGGATAATTAGAAGTTGCAAGCAAACTCCTTTAATTGTCATCATGTCATTTTATCTTATATCGGAACTTGTAAGTGTATATTACTTGTGTTATTATTTTAGAGAATGCTTTGTTAATGTAGTAACATGTTTTCTGAGGTTCCATTGATGGGGAATGCTATTCACTTATTATTCGTCTTTTCAAATCCATATGTAGCTATTAGTCATTGATATTGATTCCAAATTTGAAACTCTCCTAATTAGTAATGCATTAAAGGTTGCTAATATTGACTCTGCACGTCGCCAGTGATATTATATCTAACAAAAAATATCGAATAAATGAATGACCGATGCAGCAATTGACTGTGAGTGCGTGACCCAAATCTCTTTATTAGCTGGAAATTAGTTTTGCCTTGTAGAGGTCCTACTGTGATTTGACCACCGGGCCACACAGCCATATTTCGTAGATATATAAGCTACAAACTTGATTTTTGTACTTGTTCTTATGTTGCCGACTAGCTGAAGTCAAGTCGATCACTTGTCAAAGTGGGCACCCAACCTTGAAAGGAAAGAACACCCAACCTTATCTCTGAGGATGGCTAGAAGTACTTCCATAAGAAATATTTGTAGCCAAAAAATGTTTTATCCTTCATTTGACTGTCTTCCAACCATTGTGGAGCCACAAACTGTCCCTGGATAAGCTCTAGTTTCTCTCAAACATTGTTTAATCTTATCCGTTTATTGCATGTCATTTCTATATGGAGATAGACAAGTCTTTTTTTTTTATCAACCTCGGCGCAATTGAAAAAATTTATTTTAAAAAAAATAAAAGTTGACACTTAATTAGAGGGGATATAATGAGTATTATCTTTCAAAATATCTTCAAGCCGAAAGCTTAACTAGAAATTTAGAAAAGAAAAACAGAACACTAAACTGCATGTAAATATAAAAAGCAGTAAAAGAGAAATGTTTTTGAAAAAACAATAATAGTTAGAAAAGTCGTTTACATTTTTGGACAATAACTTAGAAATCTAATTTGGAGAAGAATCCCACTAAAAATAAAATCATGACAATAAAGACTCAAATTAATCAATAAAATCAACCATCTATTTGGAGACCAAAAAAAAAAAAAATCTAAATTGAAATTTGATAAAAGGCAACCTCGAGCCACAAATTAAGTACTCCAAACTTTAGTACAAGCATGCTAAATTCCAAGACCGTTATTAATTTCTCTTCGATAACATATAACAAAAGCATGCTAGAAAGATTTTGATGACGTGATCTTTCTGTTTATATTGAAATTAAATTCCTTCTAAATAGGGCAAATTCAAAATTTAAAGAGTGAAGGGGTTAAATGTGAAAGTTAAAAATTATATAGAATTTAGTTAATTATATGAGAATTTTAATATTAGACTTAAAATTTTAAGAGATCAAATTATAAAAATATTTATTTTTGAGAGTAAAATTATAACAATTTATAATTAAACTTAAAATTTCCTAAGGCTTGGGGCCATGGCCCCTTAGGTCCTAACACAGATCCACCAATGATCGTAAGAACTATTTAAGAAGTAGAGAGAGCAAATTAAATATATTACTTAGAAAAACAACACCTATGCTATAATTATGTTTGGAAGTTTTCAAGTGCATCCAGCAGTGGTGGACTTAACGTTAATGCCTGCAGGCAAGCCAGTATAAGCTTAAAGAAAAGAAAAGTACAAACATTAAAGTTTTTTTTTTTTTTTCATTTTAGCTTTTAAAAATACAAATTTTTCTACTTTAGCCCTACAGATTTAAAAAATTAAAACTTTAATCATTTAAAATATAAATTTAACTTCTACAAGTTTTCGATTATAATAATTTTGTCCCCCGACAATTTTAAGCTTACGTCTGCCTTGGCACCAAGTGTAATAGTAGTATACTTATTTAGTAAAGGTTTGCCATGTATGTATTTTTTTTTTTAACATAGATTGAATACTTTAAAAATATATTAATACATCATATAATTTTATTGGATGAATATAGGTATCTAAGTGTAGTCAGACTCTTTTAATTACTTGTTAGTTTATTGTTTAAATTACATTTAATCTTGTAAACAACATGTTGTTTTAACTTACAAAGTCTAAATGTTTTTAATTTAGCTTCTATTAATATATAGTTTTAAGTTGAAATATTTAATTTAAAGAAAATTTTTATATCAGTATATATATACATTTCAAATTTAGTCTAATTCGTATTTCAAAAGAATTAAATAAGAATAAAAATACTCTAATCTTACTATCTGATCGCAGGAAGAAAGAAAATCTTTGATTTCCTTGAAAATTTCTAGAACAGACTGTGCCTGTGCTAGATTCTTCTTTTTTTCTTGTCCCAAGATACAATCCCATATTGAAAAGCTGGAATCTGCTCTGATGTTCTCTATTATGGGATAATCTAGCTTATTTAAAATTAGAGGTGGCAAAATGAATGAATATATTGGATTCATGTCAAGTTAATTACACTATTACAAAAAGAGACTTCATTGATATTATATTATTGACTTTTTTTAAATGATTTCAATTAAGAGAAGTGTCAATGAATTGCTAATATTATAGTATCAGAGATATCTATATCAATAAATTGTTAATACTAAATTATTAGAAAAATTTTATTTTAATATTATTTTATTAAATAATTTAAATTAATAAAATGTGATATAATACCTAAAACGTCTTTGTTTTGGGGGTTATAAATAAAAAAAAAAGATAGCCTCAAACAACGTTGTTTTGGGGGTTAGAAAATTAACAAAACCCAAACAACATCGTTTGGGGCATTTCATGTATGCAAAAGGATGCCTTAATTATTCTTTCCTTCACTTTGCAATTGACTTTCATCAGACTTAGCCAAAATTTATCGACCGCCAAGTTCTTCTCTCTCTAATTGCTGATCAACGCCCATAATTTTCTTTGTTCACTTTGTAGATGAACATCGTTTGCTATCTTCTTCTATAGAAATGAAATCAATTCTCTCTTGAAAAAAAGAAACAAAAATCGTTTGTCAAATTGAAAATTGATTCTCTCTCTGGCCACTGCAACTTACATCGAAACACAAAGGAACATTAGGTTTTTTAATGAAATCATCTCTCTATGTGAAAGTTGGTAACCGTCTCTCTCTCATAATTTTTGCTTTATGTTAAATGACTGAGCTTGCTATAATATGTTGTTAATGTGTGTCTACATGGTGAATTTTGTTGTTTAAGGGTAATTAGCATAGTTTTCCTTATTGGTCAATAATTTCCTTACATCAGCAATAAAAATAGAACACTAATTGCTACCTTTGGTTAGTATTGGGTTACTCATATGAGTAAGATGGATTGTAAGATTATTATAAATATGATCGAGTTGACCACCATTTGTCTTGAAATTTAGATAAAGTAAGTCCATTGTTATCTTATATCTTGCTAAAACAATATTCAAAATATAGTTTCTTATATGATTCATATATTATCTAATTTTTTGTTAGGTACTTTTACCATTTCATGGAAAATGAAGAATATGACGTTTCAGTACACTTTTGCATTCTTACAAAAGTATTTGCATCAAGTCATCTACACAATGTCAAAACACATAATGACCAATCTTGTTATATTCTTGGGAATTTGGCATTATCATAACCAGGGCAAGTTATACTTATCCCTTATAATCTTAGGTAAGAAGTTCTTTAAATTAATCAAATTATAATGCTTTTTATCTAGTTATAACTTATTAAATTAACACAATTTTTCTTGCTTGTTACAACCACTGGGTATTAGTTGCCATTAATTTATTGACATTAATTGTATTTTACCTTAATCCATTAGGGAATAAACTATGTGCAGATTTGTAGCATATTGTCAATCAATTAAGATTCACTTACTATTGTCTTAATTTATGTATTTGCAATTTATTTTAAATTTAATATAACTTATTATTTATTTCTTTTAGGGAGGTCAAAATTTATGTAACACAGAAAATTTTAAGAAAGTTGATCTTCAATAGATCAATGTGAAGGTAAACATAAACCTTTTTTACAATTATATATTTTGTTGTTAATACTAATTTTTACAATACAACCTAATTCATTTGAATATGTATACTTTATAATGAAATACTAGCAATTGTTAGGACATCAATGTACTCAAGAATAACGCATGTATCAAATAAAATATTCTAATATTAGTTTATACACAATTTACTATTTTTTTATATTTAAAGTTTAAGAAAATTGATAATCATACTAAAGATGATATTACCTCGATACGTGATGAGTGGGTGATATACGTTACGGACTTAATCGCAAATCATCAAAAATAGGTGAGTTCTTCTTGATTAACCATTTACACTTAAAGTAGTTTTGGTATTATAAAGTTTTAAGTTAAGTAAATTATTCAACCATTTTAATTTACTCATGTATTTTTATTTATTTTGATAGAAGTGATCGTGGATTATTTTGCTTAATTGTCACTAAGTTGTGGGTGGAATGCTCTCAAGTCTTTTGACAGAATATTAATTTGTGCAAATTTAATTTGTCGGCTATATGTATAGCTAATCTTTAAATGTTGGGATGTTTTGGACTATTGCAGGTTTTTGAATATTGGTTATGAAACTATTGTAGTTAACAATTTAGTTTGAGATATTTTGCAATGTTTATGAAGCTAAGTGTAATGTAGTTTATACTATTTAATAAATGTAGTTTTTATGTCACTTTGTGATATTTTGACTATATGGTTGTAAATTGTCGTTTTATAATTTCATATTTATTTAAATATTATATTTACATATGGAATTCAAGTTTACATATAGATTCAAAATTCTGGTCCAATAATTCAAATCGTAAATTATTAAAAATATAATTTAAATTGACATCAAATGATCATTAAATACTATTGACATTATGGTATTAGCGATTTTTCTGATACTATAGTAATAGTGATTTTCTAATACCATTATATTAGTAATTTTTTAATACCATGATATTAATAATTTTTTGATATTACGTTATCAAAGAATCTATGATATCACAGTGTTAGAGATTATCTGATACCACGATATCCGACATTCACTAATAAAATGGTGTCAGTATTTCACTGATACAATAATTTTTTACTCGAGCAACACTGATATAATAAAACAATGTCAATAAAACTATTTATTGACGCTAACTTAACATCAGTGAAAGTAATTTTTGTAATATCAATAAAATCATTTTTATAATAAGGTTATTGAATTGTATATTCTTATTCAACTTGAATATAATCTATTTAATAAGCGGAATAAAAATTTTGTTATCTAAACATCAACGATTTAATAAATAACTGACCTGACACAACCTATTTATTAAACAATTCAAATTCATTATTCTGGTTGGTAGGTCTACACAACCCGCTAATCTGTTTACTACCCACCAACTTATTTATTTAATTTTTTTTTGAAAAAAAGTAAAACATCATTCCCTGTAAACATCGTCAAAATCAAAAAATTTAAAGAGTAGGCGATTTTTGTACTTTTTTTTTAATGAAATTAATGATTTACAACTTCTGATTCATGCAGCAGATAATGACTTTATTGTTACTTGCAGCCTAACATGTTTCCCAACTCACTACATGGTTATGTTGAAAGAGCTTTGGCTCGCAGTAAGGATGATACAGAAATGGTAGCTTGTCAAGTTGTGATGAAGAAGGTGAATCTTCTTCCAGTAATTAGCCTTAATTCATTTATGGGGTCTCCGAAGAAGCCTATTGAAAGCCAAAACTATCCTAACTTTCATAGTTTTTGTAGTTAGATTATTCACTTTCAAGTACAATCTTGTTTAGTCCATCGCCTCAATAATTTCAGTTATACTTCTGGTCAGGTTGGCTTATATGATAACCGCATAGAAGCTTGGATGTTGTTACTAGCGAAATGATAACATAAATTTAAAAACAGAAAAAAATATCATATTTTTCAGAGCAACATTAAGATATTTTTGCTCACTTCAAGATATATTATTGTCTAAATATTTATTGGCATGTTGTCAATGTATTATTTTATGGATTAGGTCGTGTGCTTACTACCTAAAATGGGGAGACGGAGCATTTGGCATGTGCAAAAAAAAAAAGGTGCAATTTTTATCACTAAAGCAATTTCATATGGATTTTTCAGCTAGTTGGGACACACACACGCTTATTACTAATATCAATTGCATTATCTCTAACAAAGCTCAATACGCATTGTAGAACATGTTCTTAAGATTGTGGTGTCATGGGATTGAGATATGGATCAGGAAATCTGTCATTTAGAGCTATGCTTATGCCTTTTGCTTGTATATACTTGAATTTCGTTAATTCACTAATATCTGGCCCTATAAAATTTTACATATATTAAAAATAAACTTCACAATAAATATAAATTTATTCACTTCTAGGTCTCTTGTTCTCACCCCATTTTCCCTTTTGCTATCAAACATTACACTTTTTACCCTTGTTTGCTTACACTAACTTCAGAGATAGGGAGATTTAACTTTGGTTTTGATTGATTAGTTAATTTGATATTCTTATTATTTTTATTTATAGGTAAAATGGTGCAACTTCAAGAAGAGATTAATAAAGAGAGATTTGAACAACATACTAATGAGCTCTTGTCTCAAGAGATGTTTCGGTAGAGAAGTGGTTACTATTTGAGATTTGGAATGTGGAGGTCACCATCACATCTAAAGGGGATATGCATCCAAAATGAGTCAATATTACGCAATGAGCTAGATGCAACAAAGATAAAACTACAATAAAGTAAAACTAATTTTGCAAGTATTGTACAATCATAGCATAATACTATTGATGACTAATGTACCCGACTCAAACAATTTAAGTCTATTATTAATAAAAAAAATTTGGGTGATATGATTTCATCATTTGCAACCACCCTATTGTGATTGTTTTTTTTTTTGTAACTATTTACACTAAATTACTCTTTCATTACTCCTTACTAATCCAATCACTTAAATATTTTTTTTATGTATACATTTACCTAATTATAATGTTTTTTTATTCATAGTAGATTCAAACAATGTTTTGAACATTTAGTTATAAAATTTCCGTGGCTAAATAAAAAAATAAATAGCATGATATTCCATCAATTAGATTTCATGATTAAATATTATGGCTAAACAGTGCAACATTCAGCCATCAAAATTTCATGGTTAAATACTACGACATTCAACTACGAAGATTTTATATTTAAATATGAGAATATTTAGCTGCATAAATTTCAAATAATATATTTTTAGTCATGAAACTATTCATGGCTAAATAGTATATTTTTAGTCACGAAAATGATTTAACGATAACATTTACAATAAAAGTTGTCTCTAATAATGAAGGAACCAAGAATTATATAGTATTTAAACATGAAATAATTTTATAGTTGTTGTAGATATCAAGTCATGCACTTCAATTTGACACCGTATGATATTAACTAAGCCACAACCTTGATAACCTTTTTACTCTATGCGCAGCGGAAAACCATACCATAAGAAAGAACACATAAGATTAACACACCAATAAAGATAAAGAAAACAAACCAATCAACAAGATATAAGATATACATAGTTCAACCCAAATTGCCTACGTCCACGGAGGATCCATGATCCAGCTTCTTACTATTGAAATAGATCACTAAGTATCTTCTTACATCATCAATGATCCCACAAGACCCCTTAGTATCTCCCATAGAGACCTCTAAGTATCTACCCTTGATCACCATAACTCCCTAAGACCTCTTAGTATCTCCTCATAAAAGATTTTTACAAGGAACACAAGAATAGCCCGAGCATCTAAGCCAAAAGCATCTATGGTGTTTCTCTTTTATTCACTCAGAGAACCTAAAGAAAAAATACTCCCCAAAGGTTACACCTTAGTGCACCATGCACTTAGTGCCTACTTAGCTCCTCTATTCTCTCTTATGGTTATATCTTGAAATCTTAGATGCTTAATCTAAAACAGGAGTTTACAAGTATTTATATAGGGTGTATTTTGTGCCTACTAACCCAATTCCTTGTTGGAGTAAGAGTCCACTTATTTTGGAAGTCTAAAACTTCACAAAACTTGAAATCCTGAACAAAAATAGACTTTTCCACGCGTTCTGGTGCCGCGGCGCTGGCCCTTCTTGCTCCCATCGCCGCGGCACTGGGCTTCGGTGTTGAGCACAGCGGCGCTGGTCAGCTCCCCGTGATTTCTTCTTTTCTTTCGCATCTTCGAGTCCCGTTTCACTTCTCCCTTCGTGTCTGATACGTCCTAAACTTCTCCATATATGTCCCACACGTTCTAGACTTTTTGTGACTCTCCACTTTAGTATTCATCTCAATTCTTGTTCAATCAAAATTATTGAATCATTAATTTTCTAACAATAATTATTTATCTTTAACCATAAAATTTGTATTTCGTAGCTAAATATAATCATTCAGGCATATGGGTAGTAAAGTTTACCATGAATTTTTATTTTGAAGCCAAATATATTCAGCTATGAAAATTTAATTTTCAGCCACAACATTTGTCATGATTAAAACACAAATTTCTTGTAGTGCTCTTAGTTTTCTACAATAATTCAATTTTGTTTCTAACATCAACAAAGATTTGACGGATTATAAATGAGTTAGCAAGTCATGTTGTCCTAAGAGTTCAATTTCCTTAATGTTTAAAAATAATGAAATATTTCTAACAGAGAGGTTTAATCTTTACAATATGTTTCAAGACTACTATAGGGGCGATAAATCGGTTTTAATCCTTTTAATTTTGTTTAGATCATAAGAGAATAAGTGAAGATTGGCTGATACTATAAGAAGGTAAAGGTCATTTTCTCAGTAAAGTAAAGAGGCATTTGACTTTCTCAACAGCATGCGAAATTATGGAAAGAGACTGAAAAAGGGTATATGATGATGATGTGGCTGAGGATCAATGCTTTAAAGAACCAATTGCAGATTAATTAGTCTAGTTGTGGTACATAATGTTATATTCCAACATTCTGTTATAACATAATTTTGAAACTTTTGTAACTTGCTGCGTATTTCACAAAAAAAAAAATTGTCTTGCTATAAATAAGTGATCTCTTGTAATGTGTATCAACTTAAAATTAATACATTGAAAAGACTTCTTAATAAAAGTTTTAGCTCCAGTAATTTTCTCTCCATGTTTTTCTTGTCAAACAAACAAGCACATTCAAATTCTCATTTGGTATCAAATCCAAGAAAATGGCAAACTCAGCTTCAGCTTCTTCTAATCAAAATTCACCGATAACATTTAGATTTCCTGCACAAATAAAACTCCAACGATAGAATTTTCTTCGGTGGAATGCTCAAACACTTACTACCATAAGAGGAAATGGCTTAGAAGCTTTATCAATGGATCTAAACAAGCACCAGCTTAATTCATTTTAGGACCTGCTTAGAATAGATCAATATCTACACAAACAGAAGGATCAGATCAGATTGAAAATCCTAAATATGTGAACTGGAAAAGGCAAAACCAGATACCGTTAGGCTGGCTGCTCACTTTAATTAGTAAAAGCATTCTTAGATTCTTCATTAATTGCAAGACTTCATTTGATCTTTAGACAATAGTTCAAAAACAGTTTGGAACTTAATCTAAGCACTCTCATATCACTAAAGGATCTCTTTTTGTGAATGATTATTTCATGAAAACTAAAACTGTAGCTAATAATCTTACTATTTCTGGATGTGTCTATTCGCAATGATGATTTGATCATGCATATTCTAAATGGAGTTGATAAAAGCTTTTACCAGTGGTGATTAATGTTCAAGGAGGCTAGGATCAATAGATCTTAATGAAGTTTTATCATTAATGTTGATTCATGAGTGTAGACTTGAGCAAAGAAGTTTAAATGAGAATGTTATGAAGAAAATTTGGCTCAGTCTAAGTAGACTCGGAAGAAGTCAAAATATACTTAAAACTGGAACTTTAGAAATAATAATATGATTAGTTATATGAATGTTAACATTGGTAGAGGATTCTATAGACGAGGAAGAGGTTATTCTCAAGGTATTAGCAGAGGTTTTCAAGGTTTTTCTCTACCTAATGGAAATTAAGCTAGCTTTCCAAATAGGGCACCAGTTTATGTCATTGAAGGAAGAAGTTTTGTGAAGCTAATTTATCAAATATACTACAAACCTGATAATCAGGCATCAAAATACAATCATAGCTTTAATAGAAACATTGTGGCTCAATAGCAAAATTATCAAAATCAGTTTCAAGCTACAGCAAGAAATTGTGGAAATAAGCCAGCTGGTGCAGAACAACACACTTTCAATAAAAAATTTCATAGCGTATGCAAAAATAGCTTACTGTGCTACACTTCAATGTATAGCTAATCAGGGTAAAACCTAGATAGTGGAGCCACTCATCGCCTTACTAATGATCCTTATGGCCTTATTGAACAAGAGGAATATAAAGGTAAAGACTCTTTAATCATTGGTAATGGTTTTGGCATCAAAATTGTTTGCATATGTTCAACCTATTTTAAACACCCTCACAATAACCATATAATTTACCTTAATAAAGTTCTCTATATGCCATTAATTACAAAGAACCTCATTAGTTTTTCAAAGTTTACATCTGACAATTCCTTGAATGTTGATTTTTTTTTTTTAATATGATTTGTGTCTTTTAACGGACAAGCTGACAGGAATAGTAATGTTCAAGAGGACTGCTAAATTAGGCTTATACAAGCTGCTGAGAAAGCCTTTTGTCTCTCAGTTAAAAATAAAATTAACCTATGTCATGATTTCTTGTCTTTCAAATAATCACTTTGAAAATGTGCAAGTAGATAAAGTCTCAAGCTCAACTATGTGCATAGATGGTAAGAGAATGAATAAATCCTTAACCTTTGTCAGTAACAAATCAGTTTGTTGTAATATAGATGCCTTACATAGAAGACTTGGTCATTCCCATAACCAAGTTCTCCAGCATGTAATGAACACTTATATTGATTTCAGCAAAAACTAATAAAACAAACCTTCCCAATTTTTGTGATGCTTGTCAATATTGCAAGGTTCATAAGCTATATTTTCTAGTGACTTCAACTAAACCAAAACAGCTCTTGAACTCATTAATATTGATGTTTAGGGTCTTGCACCTCTCATGTATAGGAAAGGATACAAATATTATATCTCTTTCCTTGAGGATTATACTAAATATCTATGGATCTTTCCATTATCAGTAAAGTCTGAGTGCTTAGATATGTTTAAATTGTATAAAAAGCAAGTAGAAAAACATTTTGAAAAATCAATCAAGATATTGCATTCAAATTGGGGTAGAGAGTACATATCTTTTATGTCTTTTCTGAAGTCTGATGGCATATTATTTAGACACTCATGTCCTTACACTCATTATCAAAATGGAGCTATAGAAAGAAGACACATACATATAGTTGAGTTAGGCTTAACTCTTCTTGTACACGCCAAAATGCCACTGCACTATTGGTGAGATGCATTCCATACATCAATCTTTCTAATAAACAGATTATCATCCTTTAAATAGCTTTTAAAAGTAAAATCTAGTACACCTACAAGTTAAATTACTCCTTCCTCAAATGCTGGTTGTGTTTATTTTCCTTACAAGACCTTACAAGAAGCATAAATTTGCTTTCCATTCCTCTAAATGTGTCTTTATTACTTATAGCTTAATTCGCAAAGGCTATAAATATCTTAATAGTAATGGAAAGATTTATGTTGAAAGAAATGTTATGTTCCATGGATTGGACATTCCTTTCATTGACCAAAACTTATTTTCACATTCAATTTTCGTGTCTACACAATTAATCACTTTATCTTATGTTTATACTTTGCCTATTGTCAAAAATCTTCCCAACAGCAACTTAATTTAGCAAGCCTCCCTATCATTGTCAGGATCTGATTCAAATACACTACATCATCACCATTCTGGTATATCTCAAAACTTACATTAAATACTCAACCATCTACAAACCATCAGCCTATATCATTGCAACCTAATTCATCAATTTCACCAACCCAATAAGATTACCTCACCACCAAATCAAACCTATTACCAAACCAATGCTCAAAACAATTATGTTCATCCTATGGTGACTAGATCAAAAGCTGGGATCAATAAACCAAAAATTTATTTTGCAACCAAAACCATATATAACCAGCTACTGTCAAACAAGCTTTGAGTGATAAAATTGGACAGAGGTAAAAAAATAAGAGATTGCTACATTAATGAGAAACAAAACAAGGGTTTTAGTTGAGCCAAATCTAGCATAAAAAGTAATAAACCACAAATGGGTATTTAAACTCAAATATGATCCTGATGGTAGCATTTTAAAATATAAAATAAGGGTAGTTGCATATGGCTTTTACCAAACAATAGGAGTAGACTTCTTTAAAATATTTAGTCCTGTGGAAAAGCCTCCATCTTAGAGTTATTCCAAGCATTGCAATTATATTAAAGTAAAAGATTAAACAAATAGACATCAACAATGCATTTCTTAATAGTGATTTAGTAAATAAGATTTTCATGACTCAACTAGAGGGCTGTATAGACTCTCAATTTTCAAGTTATGTTTGCAAGCTAACCAAGGCCTTACATGGTTTAAAACAGGCCCAAAGCGTAGTATGATAAGTTGAGAATGGCTTTGATTAGTTGAGGGTTTTATAATTCAAAGTCTGATAACTCTCTCTTCATCGAGTTAGTTGATTCATATATCCTCTTGTTTTTAATATATGTTAATGACATTTTGATAGTTGAATCAAGCTCTCAATAGATTGATAAAGTCATCCAACAACTTATTTCCACATTTGCTCTTAAAGATTTGGGTTTGGTCAATTTCTTCCTTGGAATTGAAGTCACAAACAATAAGCATGGTGTGATGTTTATTTAGACTTAATATGTTAAAGATCTCATTTTCAAGATAAATATGTAGCAATGCAAAGAGTGTTAAACACCTATGAGTATTGGTTTTAAGTTGCAGAAGAATGACAATTATATCTTTGATAATGCTTTACTATACATAAGCCCTATTGGGGTTCTCCAATATATAACTTTCACTAAACCTGATATTTCCTTTTCTGTAAATAAATTAAGTTAGTTTCTAACTCAACCTACTACTAAGCATTGACAGTCTTGTAAGAGATTGTTAAGGTATCTCTAAGGCATAACCGACTATATACTTTAGTTCTATTCCACTAGCAACCTTACACAGTAAGCATACTCAAATGCTAATTGGGCTATGATTTGGATGATCGAAGATCAGTTAATAGTTATTGTGTATATCTTAAGAATAATTTAATCATGTGGTCCTCTAAGAAACAACATATTTTACCCAAGTCCAGTACAAAATCTTAATATGGTGCCGTAGCCTCCATATGTGTTGAGATTGTTTGGCTTTATTCCTTATTTGCAAAGTTACATGTACAGCTACTCAGATAACCATAGTAATTCTAAAGCTAATACGTACATTAAACCCTGACTTCTGAAAGGGATGCATTTATTAGATAAAAGGTTAACGCGAGCTTCATCATTTGCTTGGCTAATTCATGATAACTAGACATGATACAACCATTACATTGGTGACACATCATTTAAATTTCTGCCTTATCAACATTTGATAGTAAGATAAAGGTCTACCATGGTAGTGACAGGTGATGGAGAATTAGGGTTTAATTTTGGAGAGGGAGCCTTAAAAACAGCTACCAAATCCAAGAAAGATAGCATACACCCGTAAATTACCCAATCCTGACATGGGGAGGTAGTGACAATAAATAACAATACCAAACTCTTTGAGTCTAGTAATTGAATGAGTATAATATAAATCCCTTAATGAAAATTCGTTGAAGGGCATGTTTAGTACTAACAGCAGCAGTAACTCCAACTCCAATAGCTTATATTTAAGTTGTTGCAGTTAAAAAGCTCACAATTTGACCTTGGGTTGAGTCGATCGATTTGCCTTATGGTGTGCACCAATCGACTTATCACTTCTGCTGAGGATGCACTTCTGGGCTTAATAGGTCAGGTCGTGCCTCTAGCGCTGTTACTTTGAAGAAATTAAAGTGCTCAAAGCAAGCTTCCCACGACACATCTTATTTAGTGTGATAATCTAAATGCTATAGCTCTTGTAATGAATCTAGTGTTTCAAGAACTAAACATATCGAGATTGATGTACATTTTATAATGGAGAAAATTTACAATATCAATTACAAGGTGTATATTTCCAAGTGCTGATCAATTAGTTGATATATTTACTTAGCCCCTGTTATATGCTGTCTTTGCTCATTTTAGATTCAAACTCAATGTTCTTCCCAAAGTCTTGAGTTTGAGGGGGATATAAAAAGAGACTACAAAAGGGTATATGATTATGATGTGGTTGAGGATCAATGCTTTAAAGAACCAGTTGTAGATTAATTAGTCTAGTTTATGGTACATGATATTATATTCCAAAATTCTGTTATAACAGAATTTTGAAACTTTTGCAACTTGCAGCGTATTTCACAGGATTCATTTGTCTTGTTATAAATAAGTGATTTCTTGTAATGTGTATCAATTCAAAATTAATATATTGAAAAACTTTCTTAATAAAATTTGAAGTTACAAAATTTTCTCTCGAATTTATTCTTGCCAAACAAAACACACATTCAAATTTTTATTTGGTATCAAAGCCGAAAAAATGGCAAACTCAGTTTCATCTTCTTCTATTCTATTCAAATAAAACTCTAATGATCAATTTTTCTTCAGTGGAATTAACGAGCGATGAAGTTTTTCGATTAGCTGAGTAAAGTTATGAATTTAACAGCTGACACATATCGTTGGGAAAAGTCTCAAGAGTGGAAGAATACAATAGCCCCAGGTGAAAGCTACACTAACCTTTTATTAAGAAAAGAGAGAAACACAAAGATACCGCTTACAGGAGGGACGAACCCATTAAAAAGCAAAAAGAATATCCTTATAAAGTAGAACGATATAAGCAATCCCGCAAGCAATTAAATATTTGATAAAAACTTTATTTGCAATTTTCATAAAGACTTGTATTCAATGACAATAGACTATACTAGATGGAAATCACAACCCAAAGAAATATTTTTCAATCAACAGTTGGAAATTTACCTAAATCATTATATTGCTAACATAATCAATATAAGGGTTGGGATAGAATTGCTATCTATCGACTTATTTTCTTTAGTTTTATTTCTTTCCTTGTTAATCCCTTCTTAATAATCCCTTTTTTCTATTAATCCTTTTATTTCTCCTTGGTCCTCGGCTGTCCTAAACTACATAGCTTAACAATTTTAAGTCTAATAACATTAAAAAAAAATGTAGGTCCAATATCAAGTATGAAAAGAATTGGGCTAAAGAAATGAATTAGGTTTGATTTCTTTTGACTACTCGTAGAATATTAAGCTAGTAAACAAAATCTACCAACGTCAATAGACAAAAATTCAAAAGTCACATGGATTATTAATAGCAAATTAATAATGCTATTAGGGTTATATTAGGATTAAAAAGAAACAGAAAATTAAATGACAGCAAAAGAATAAGATTTCCTTTCAAAGAAAAAAAAAGAGAGAGAGAGAAAAGAATTTGGATACCCAAAAACACTAAAAACAACAAGACTTATCATGGACAGCAGTCAGATACCATGGTGTGTCGCTTTTCTCCTTCGTTATCTTTGAATCCAAGCACACCATTAATACCAAAATATTATATATATAAAATCAAACGTCGTGGCCAATCCCTCACCATGATTGTGCGATTGTTTGTGGCCGAAAAAAGTTGGAGAGAATTAGAGAAATGGAGAAGATGGGAAAGTAAGAAAAAAAAAAAAGGGCGGGGCGGGGGGGGGGGGAGAGGGAAAGAATAAAACAAAACGAAAAGTGTTGAAGAACTCAACCTTTGGCTTAATTTGACTGATCTATTTTTAATTTTATTGTTAACTTTGGTCAATATAATTTAGGATAATATTGATTGAAAATCATCGAAATATGATTTAAATAGTAAATTAAGTGCGTAGGGTATGTGAGGATCGAAGACGGACGCAAAAAATGAAAAATATGGTATTAGGCGTGAGCGCCGCAGCGTCCAATTCAGAACGTGAGTGCCATGGCGCCAGGCGACTAGCACCGCGGCGTTAGGGGATGAGAACTACGGTACCAAGGCGGGTACGCACCAGGGCCACAGCGATGGGCGCTAGACGCGTGAACAGTTTCCCAAAAATTGAAAACTTCCTTATTTCATCTCCCATTTATTTCAAGATTCCCTAATACGACTCTCACACGTTTAGGGTAAACTTAGGACATCCTAAAGCCCATATAAAGACTCTCAATTAGTTTATAAACATATCTTAATGATCATAGAATATATCTAAATGAATGAAAGATATCTTTGTGATAACCCAATAGATTTAAGTGATTAAATAAGAACTTTTTATAATTTTTAGTGAGAGAATATTCCTAGAGTGTAAGAGAGAGTTGTTCTTTATAATCTTTCTTGTAAAATGCGCGTTTTGTGAGTAATTTGTAATTCAATAAGAAAAGAGTGTGATCTTGATCCGCCATAAACGTAAACAAGTTGCCGAACCACGTAAATTTTGTATTTTGTATGTTCTCCTTTTATTCTTTCTTTCTTTATTTTCTTAATAATTTATTCTACATATATTATTTAGGTAATTTTACTTATTTATATACTTCCGTTTTAATATAGTCTATAAAATAAGCAATGGATTTATTTTTCCCTATTTCTAATAGCTTTAAGTATTTATGCCAATTCACAAGAACCCGTCAAGTGCACCATTCACGAAAATACCCCAAGGGTTCCCATATTCATGTAGAAGCACTGGTTATAATGACATTGAACATCCTGTTGCCTCTTCATGCCTCTCAACTTTAGAATAAGAAAATTAAGAAAATAGTTTTGTTGTGTGAGATAAAGGAAAATAGAGTTTTAAATTAATTTCAAATTAGAACTTCATCTACTTAATTATTCAATAAAATTTTAATGTTCGACGACATATAATAAGAGTTGCAACTATGATTTTCTCATATTAATCTTTGGGAAGGTTGAGTAGACCATGCTTTTGTTAAGTGTTTTGAGCTTCAATTTTATGACCTCTCTATCTCTTCATGGATTTCTTTTGTGCTTTAATTCTTAAAAACATTTCTTGAAGGGTAGAAGTAAAACAAAGTGCTTGCTATAGAAACAAGTGGACTATTATTATTTGTTGATCGAAAGAAGATGCCCAAACCGCTCCAAAAAACAAATATGCCCTAACTGTCCAATAACATTTTCTCTTGCTCCCTTGTATTGGAATTAGGTCTAGTGTTATTCATTTTCAGTTCCCAATATTTTGAGGTTAGACTTTTTTGCAATCAAAGGAGACTTAGGAGAGCTAAAAGATGAGAAACCTGGAGAGAATGAGAGCCAAATGATTCAAAATGCAATGATGGAGACCTATTTCAAGTCTCAAACTTAATACAATTCTTTAGCCTTTTCAACGCGTGCGGCTTTTCAAAAGTGATTAAGTAATACTCTAAAATTGTTTGACGGTATGAATATGATTTTTTTTTAATTAAGATTTAGATAAATAATTGCATAAAAGACAAAATTAAATAAGTTTTGTATGATATAAAATAAAATAATTGTATAAGAGTGCTTTTGAGAGTTTTCATTTAGACACTAATTCTTGAAGTGTGAAAATTTAAAATTTTAAGTTAATTTTATATAGATATAAATGTCTTAATTTAAATATCAAGTTAAATAAATCAATAATGCAAATGTCTCATCTATTAAACATTAATTTTTACTCTTTATTTTTATTTAAATTTAATTTTTACTCTTTATTTTTTTTTAAATTCACTAGTGTAAAACATCCAACGCAATGTATTTAGTGGGTTATTAACACCATCACTTCTTGAGGTTGACACGAATTACATTTTGATGACAGTTTTGATTTTAATTATATTTTCATCCCTTTACTTAATCAAAAAAACAAAAAAGACCTCACAATTTTGTTATATAAATAACTAAAATATTTTTAAAAGGTTAAGGCTTTTTTGTCTTTTCAATTAAGTAAAAAATGTAACAGTGTAATGAAAACTAAAGTTGCCCTTAAAGTATAATTTATGCTAACCTCAGGGGGTGACAGTGTTAATATTCCTTTATTTAGTTTGTACATCATGCATTATGGGATGAATAACATATTTCGTACGTAAACCTGATGCGATAATAACAAGCAGCAAATTTAGAAAGCTACCTCGGATGAATTTCAATTGACACGAAAAACTACTTCAGAAAGCAACACTTGATATTGAAAGTTTTCATTTCTGTGTCAGTGTGCATTAAATATAACTCTCAAGGGGGTTTACTATTTTCAATGGAAACAATTATAAATGATATTTTTTTCTTAACTAAGAGTATCGGTCCCATGATCACAAGGAAAGTGTTAATCTGCGAATCAATTGCATCATCATTTTACATGATTTTTGGAAAATCAATCATAATAACCATGTTTAATAATCATGAAAATTACTAAGATTCTCCCAATAAGATTAATGACTCGGAAAAAAAAAATGAACGATAGTGCATCATGAAATTCTTTTGTGCCAGCACACCAAAAAAATTAATAATTTAAAGAGAAAAAAATTCATTGTTTATTGTATTTTCATTTATAAATGCTTGAGTATTTAGAGAGTTTATAATAAATTAAAATAGAAAAAATGTAAACCTAAAATAAAAATAAATTTAATAGGAATAAATTAAAATAGAAAAATAAACTTAACAAAAAAAAATTAAACTTAAAAAGAGAAATGTACCTAATATGTTGAGGAGTCAAAAGGTAATTGTTAAACTAAATAAATTTAAATTAAACTAAATTTTTTTATTTCCTTTATCATACCCCTTCAAGATGAAGCTCTAGTAGGAGAGCTCAATATTATTCTTCAAGAAGAAAAGATCTGGGAAAGAGTACAGACTTATTCTTTAAGATGAGAAATTGAGTGCGTAAAAGAAGGCGTCTTGCTAAGAGAAGAAATCATTGAACAGTAATAAAAAAAAATTAAATAATTTTGTATTATTAGTGATTCTTCTTCATTGAATAGTAACCCATAAGAAATTATTGAACAGTAACTCAAAAAACAAATGGGAAAGGAAGTTGGAGACTAACTCTGGTTATTAAGCTTGAAGAATTTTGAAATTAAAAAAAAGAATAAGAAATAATAGAAAGGAAAAATAAAATTTTTGAGAATTAAAGAGGAAACCTTTAAAATAAAGTAGAAAATAAAAGACCCATTTGAAAATAGAAGGGAGTTGACTATTAAAATAAAGAAGAAAAATAAAAGACCGGTTTGAGAATGAAATTGAGTTAATTCTTAAAATAAAGCATAAAAATAAAAGACTTATTTGAAAAAAGAAGGAAAAAGTGAGTTTATAGGAGTTTAATCTTATAATAGAATAGAAAGGAAGAAAAAATTTATATGAGTTTAATCCCATAATAAAATAAAAGGGAAGAGAAATAGTTTATAAGAATTTAATTTCATTATAAAATAAAAGGGGAGAGAGAAAGTTTATGAGTTTAATTTCATAACAAAATAAAAAAAATAAAAATAGTTTATAAAAATTTAATCACATAATAAAAATGAAGTAATCTTTAGAGACGAAGAAATAAGGTATTTGTTTTTTTAAAAAAATTATTGATATTAAAAATGATAAATGATTAGTTGAATTTTTACGTATTATGAAGAATAATTGGTGGTATTGTGTTATTATTACTGTTTAAAAACTGTTGGTAGTTCTAAAATAAATAAAATTACAATTATATAATTTTTTATTTTTTATTTATGGTTTAATTAATATATTTTTAAGTTAACCATAATAATAGGTTGAAAAAAAGCAACTGGCTAATAAGATGGGAATGCAGATTTCTCGAATGCTTGCTGCTATGACATGAAATTGGATTTTATAATATTTCTATTAAAGGTACGAAAATAGCCTTCCATTTGTTAAATGCCTATAAAAATTAGGTGTCAATAAATGAAGTTTTCTTTTTCTATTTTCACATTTATGTGAAATTCCATTAAACTTTAAAGGAGGTAAGGGATAATATTCTAATAAATATTAAGCACGTCTATAAAATATTGTCATAAACTTTAAACACAGCAGCGACATATGTGTAAAATATAAAAGATGTACAAAAAAAATTTATTCTTTAGGATTAACTTCTTATATTGAAAAGGAAATAATTTAATGAACTAAATAAATCGTTATATAATAATAAACACTTGAATAGGTAATAAAATTTTGTGATAAATTGTGAATTTATTAAAAAATATTACATAATAGTATTATTTATTATATAATAAATTACATAACCAACTAAATTATATATATATTCCTTTACTACTCTTTACAGTTCTTGGGTTTGAAAAAAAAGTCCGAGGAAATAGTAGTATTTCTCTTTCTCTCTATCACATTCAGAAATGGATATTGAACCTCCATTTCAAGAGACTTATCCGACCATTTTCCTGAACTCAACTGTGAAAGCAGAAGATGATTGGCATGTTGTGGTCGAGGAATGTGAACTTCCTCTAATTGATCTTGCTCATTTAAGTTTCTGGAACTTCAGGGATTTCAACAAATGCATAAAAGAGATGGCTGAAGCTGCTTCTGAATGGGGTTTCTTTCAAATTGTGAATCATGGGATCCCTCAGAAAGTTCTCAAGAGCATGCGAAATGAGCAGATGAAAATGTTTCATCAACCCTTCAGCAAAAAGTCGACAGATAATTTTATGAATTTATCAGCTGGTACGTATCGCTGGGGCAACCCTACTGCTACTTGCTTGAGCCAATTTCCATGGTCAGAATTCCTTCACATTCCTCATTCTGATATTTCAAAATTGGATGAATGCAACCGACCCAGGTATTTTCAGTTCATATATCTTTAATCCATAAATGTTGATGGAGTGTTTATGATCAACTCAAAATAACTAGCGAAATTTTCAACTAAAACGTGCAAAAGAAAATTGAACCTTCAAGATCAAACATTATATCTGATCTTTAATATTAGTCACTAGATTGCTTCTCGATATATATATATATATATATATAAAACATACATACATGTACCAGTACACTTATTGATATATCGTTCTCGTTTTTGAAAAACCAAACGGCAGGCATATTTAACGAGGTCAAAATATATCCAATTGATGTAGAGACACAAATATAATCATTCATAATTTTCTTGTAGCGAGTGTTACTACCAAACGTACATAAATTAACTAGGGGAAGTTTTCAGCTAAAACGTGGGATGAAAGTTGAACTTCAAGAAACAGAATTAATTGGTCCAAATGGTTTATGGTTACTGTCATCATCATCTCTGATCTCTAAAATTAATCAGTGGATTGTTTCTGGATAAAGGTGGGGAACAAAAAAACAGATGTGAATCAGTTAAGAAGATGGCTGTCTTTGGAAAATGGGAGGGGACAAAAAACATTGTTTGACTCTTTATATAATAACTTATGTTTTCTTATCTAAAGACTTTCTTTTTTCTTTTTCTTTCTTTAAGATAAAAGAAAAGAATAAGAGAACAACTTTTTTTTTGAAGTATATGTTGATGCATTGCAACTAACACATCATAAGTTCAAAATCTGTTTTCTTATTCTTTTCTTTAAAAAAAAAAGATTAAAAGAGGATTCAAGTCTTATCTTTACATATAATTTATGAGAAAAGATAAAAATAAAAAAAAAAAAGATAGTAGAAATAAAAAAGAGAAATTAGAAAACTTTAAAGACTACATTATTGCTGTAATTCTGTATATTACAAATGCTACATAAATGACATTTATATAAGTTTTATGTTAATATAAATAAGGAACATAAATACATATAAAGAAATTAAATATAACCTATTAATTATAAAAAATATATGGTAATAATCAATTATCTTGATTTCTTTATATTTTTAACATCCTCTTCGAATTTAAGATGGTAGAAGTTTGAGCTTGAAAAGGAACATTCTTGATTACAATAGTGCACGTTGAGATACAACCGCTACCGACGAATGATAACCCTTGTTGAAGAGAGACAATCCTTGAGAATAAGAGAACAACTTATGTTTTCTTATCTAAAGACTTTCTTTTTTCTTTTTCTTTGTTTAAGATAAAAGAAACGAATAAGAAAACAACTTTTTTTTGGAAGTATATGTTGATGCATTGCAACTAACACACCATAAGTTCAAAATCTGTTTTCTTATTCTTTTCTTTAAAAAAAAGATTAAAAGAGGATTCAAATCTTATCTTTACATATAATTTATGAGAAAAGATAAAAATAAAATAAAAAGTAGCAGAAATAATAAAGAGAAATTAGAAAATTTTAAAGACTACATTATTACTGTAATTTTGTATATTACAAATGCTACATAAATGACATTTATATAAGCTTTAGGTTAATATAAATAAAGAACATAAATACATATAAGGAAATTAAATATAACCTATTAATTATAAAATATATATGGTAATAATCAATTATCTTGATTTCTTTATATTTTTAACATCCCCTTCGAACTCAAAATGGTAGAAGCTTGGGTTTGAAAAAGAACATTCTTGATTACAATGGTCCACGTTGAGATACAACCGCTACCGATAAATGATAACCCTTGTTGGAGAAAGACAACCTTTGTTGGAGAGAGACAATGTTATCGTAGAGTGACAATGTTGTCAGAGTGACAAGCACATTGAGAATATCAACAACTGCGATTGTAAACACATTGATAGAGAAAACAAGAAATCAATCATTGCGAGTAAAAGTGTATTAAGAAGATCAACTACTGCGATTACAAATGCATTGATAGGGAGACAGAAAATCAACCGTTGCAAGTGCAAGTGCAAGTGCGTTGAAAAATTCTATATTATAAATGATAAAGAAAGTAACGAAAACTAACTCTTAAAAATAATCAAAAGACTTTAAGAATGATCGTAACTTAAATCTGATACTATATAAAAAAAGATAAAAATAAAATAAAAAGACAGCAAAGCTAAAAATATAAATTTTAAATATAAAATTTATGTTCTAGCAAACATATATCAATTATTAATAATTAACATGTTAGGTAATGTTAACTTTTTTATAATAAATATATAATTAAGCAACAGTAATAAATATATGTCATGCCATATGCCACAAAATGTTAATTGAGATACAAAATCTCAAACTTTTTATGTATAACACTATTCTATATATAAATGCTCACATAATATCCGTATATATTGGTGTCTTTTCTTTTTTTAATTTTATTTATTTATTTTTTTGCAAAACTTAGCTGTTGGAAGAAAATTTATTAAAAAGAAATAATAAAATAAAAGCACACTTAATAAACCGTAAATATAATTATTGGAGCCTTGACAAAAAGTTCTAAGAATATATATAATTTAAGATTAGAGAAGTCGTCGGTAGTCGTGAGAAAGAATTTTTTTTTTAAGTTTAAAAACTAATATTTTACTCTTACGAAGAGAAGAATCTTGGATCTCTCGAAGTATCGCTCCTTCTCCATTAAATATAAGTTGTATTCGTAAATATTTTTAATTAATTCAAAAATAAAGGGATGCTTCAAGAGTATTTTAGATTTTCTCTTAAGAGAATAGATGCCCAATGGCTCTGCTCAAAGAAACTCAAAAGCCAAAATATCCTGAAAATTTGTCACACCGTCATTCTAAGAAAAGTGTGTATCACTCTCCAAAAGTTTGATTCTTTGTCAATTCAAAATATAAATATGAATGTGAGATTACCACTCCTTTTTCTTTAATTTTATCTTCGAGGAATAATATGACCACACCCAAATCCTCCAAAAATTATAAACTCTACTGATATGATGTTGTCTTTTGCTGAAAATATATACAATATTCTTTTGTTGCTTTCCATGTGAAGAAATTAGGGTATTTGGTCCCATAGAATCACGACTGGTCCAAACTAATAAAAAAAAAGTAAAGGCTTGAAACCACATATGTTGAATATTCACTTATAAAGGACATAAATCTGGAGGGGACACACAAAGTACAAAACATTTCACTTCAAATCTTTTCAAAATTCTATAGTGGTGTATACTTGTAATATTCTTCAATCCTTATCCTAGTTAAATTCCATGAAGGCTTGAGGTCATCTTACCAACCAACTCCTAACATTTGTACATTGTCCTCATTTTGTCTCATGAGAGAGATTCTTGTGATGATCTGAACTTTTTAGGGAGTTCATGTCTAAGAGGAAGGGATTACTTGAGGTTCATAAAATGTTAGAGGGTTTACTTTCTAAGGTAGAACAACCATGAGCGCGTGGCTATATCATATACATGCTTTAACTTTTCATCAAGTATTTTATTGATAAAAAAAATTAGATAATTCTTGGATCAATGAGTTAAATTAATTATGTTTTGAAATAGTAATTAAGCCTTAGATTAAAATTAAGAAAAATAAACTCAAGTAGATAAAAGACAAAATTATAATGGTTCAATTCAAAAAAAATCTACGTCCACTTCACCAAGCCTAATCAGCTCACTTAAATGCACTATAAAATATTATTTTTATAGTAGAGATATATGGAGACAAAGTCTTTACAAATAAAAGATAAGCCACTCCCCCATAAGAATAATTGATATACTACCCCTTCTCGACTGTAGAGAAAACTTGACAGTGAAAAACTGGTCTTTTTATCCCTTTTGTCAAGAAAATTGATATCTATTATTCCTTTTTGATTTTATCCCCAATTTATAGGATAGTACGATTATGGAGGGCATAAAATCTTAGTAAAATTAGGATATAATAACACTTTCTCAATTATGATTCTTTTATTAGTCTTGGCAAAAATAAGGTTAGTAGCTTCCTTATCTATTCGGGACTTTTTTATAAAGTCCTGCTGAATTAAAGATAACTCACTTTTTACTTATTTAGGACTCTTTCTGAGCTTTTTAATAGATTAGGCCTTAGGCCAATATTTTAAAGGAATAGGGATCACTCAGTTTTCAATATTAACTTGATAATAATGAAAACTTTTAGTGGTTTAGGTTAAAAGATCTACCCTCAAACTGATCTATTGTAGAGTGTTTAGATAGTGTGAGACTTTGGTCCGCTTTGACCTTATGCTTGAATCAAGCTCAATTAATTTATTTCGTGTGCCCGAGCTGGTTTGTACCTAGTATTTGGAGAGTTTTAGTAGTGGTTAATCTCAGTAAGGGCTTATATAGGACAGTGGCTCCTCAGCTCTTTAGGTAATTTAACCGATGAGGTCTGTTTAGAAACTTAATTGGAAGGATCACAAGCTTTTTAACCAATGAGGTCTTTGGTGTCCACATGATTGGCCTTGATGAGAGCTTATACGGTCTTAATAAGGGCTTATATAGTCTCAATAAAGGCTTACGTGACCTCGATAAGGGCTTACAATGGCTTTGATGAGGACTTATAACAGGTTCAATAAAGGCTTATGCAATCTTATTAAGGTCTTACGCGACCTTGGTAAAAGCTTATACGACCTTAGTGAATGATTATATGACTTTGACGAGGACTTACATGGCCTCGAATGAGGACATGTGTGAATGAGCCAAAGGTTGAAAAAGTAATAATAAGTCAAGCACCATATACATAAAAACATGAGTAATATAGGTCGAGTATCATAAGCAATATAGACTGAGTATCATGAGCAATGAATGCCAAATATCATGAGTAACATAGGCTAAGTAGTATGAGTAGCATAGTGTCACACCATAAATGTCCAATAGGCTGAGTAGTATGAGTAGAATTGGTCGAGTATAAGCAATATAAGCAACATAGGCCAAGTATCATGAGCAGCATAGGTTGAGTATCATAAGTAACATAATTAGATCATTATAGGCATACGATGGCCTCAATAAGGACTTACATAGTCTTGATGACGAGCTATTTGACTTAGGAAGAAAAGGCTTACACAGCCTTACAGACGAGGTCTTACGTGGTGTTGATGAGAAAGTCCTCAACCTTGGAGATGAAGGCCTCGGGGATGAGGTCTTATATAGCCTTAGTAATGAAAGTTTATGTGGTCTCAAGGATGAGGTCTATGCAGCCTTAGCAATGAGGACTTACACGGCCTTTAAGATGAGAAAGTCTTCAACTTTGGCGATAAAAAAGCCCCCAACCTTAGCAATGAGGGCTTAATGGCTTTGGGAATGAAGTCTTACGTAACCTTGAACATCAGATTTACAAAATGCCAATATTCTATTAGGGGTTTATCTATAAAATATTAAAAACAAGTTGGCCAAGATTGAATTTTTCAAAATATATAGAGGGATTGAATGATAAATTATATATGATGCCTTAATTTCATCTTCTTTTACACTATAGCTCTTCTCTTCTTTATTGTTTTTTTTTTATATATAATTGAATTCTTCTTACATGCTTACTGCCCTTGGAATTATTAATTTATGCGGCATTTTGTATCGTTCCCCATAGATGGTGTCAAGCTGTTAATTCGAAAATTTATGTTATTTTCAAATCAATAAGTTGAATTATTTTTCTTTAGAAACAATAATTAAGTCTTGGATTAAAATCAAGAAATATAAACTTAAGCAAACAAGAGATAAAATTATAATGGTATGATTTAAAGAGAATCTATGTCAACTCCTGTCAAAATAAAGATAATAACTTTCTTATCTATTTAAGATTTTTTTTGTAGAATCATGCTAAAAAAAAAAACAATTGTCTTTTTATCCATTTAAAATTCTTTGTAGCCTTTTAATAGATTGGGCCTTAGGCCAAAATCTGAGGGAACATATTTCATATTTTTTATTATACATGTTAAATTTTCAGTTATGTATCTCAATTTAAGTATTGTTTTTTTAAAAATAAAAATTTAAGAGATATGATGAAAATTTTAAATGGAATGACAAAAAAAAAGGATATATAATGAAAATGTTTGAAAAACTTTGTGACAGAGCAACTCCATGATAGACTGAATCTAGTTTCCATACCATGTAAGCAGATCTTGATTAGCTAAATAGACAGATTTTCCTAATGCATAACCAAGTGCTTGTAACATTTCTATGTAGCAAGATAGGATTATGACATAAATTCGTTTGAGCAGTCTACTTATAACATGTGACCTACATATATATAAGTCATTTGGAAATAAGATGTTACACTTTCATCCTTCTAATAAAAGTGTTTCTTTTGGCACCACTGTCCTCAATAATGTAGTCGTGGATCTGACTCTGCCTCTAGTTGGAAGATTGTAGAAGGTTATCATGAACCCTAGCTTACCAGTAATGTTTTGTTTTATGTTTATCCCTAGAATAAAATCATGGAAATTTGAACCGAACAAATAATATCCATATCGAACGAATAGTGTTATAAGAATATTAGGAAAACACAGAAGTAACCTAGTTAAATTTCAAGTACTACGAATTTTCTATGTCTATGATACATTTAAATATCATATCATTTTTCCACGTATATATTTCACTTCTTCTTCAGATCAAGTATTGGATTGTTTACAACAAAAGCAGCCAGTCTAGCTCAAAGATTAGCTGAGTATTTGGCACAGAACTTGAAAATAAAATCATCTTATTTTCGAGATAATTGCCCGCCAAGCTCCAGTTATCTTCGAATGAACAGAAATCCCCCATGTCCATTACCATTCGACGTTTTTGGCCTGATGCCTCATACTGACAGTGATTTTCTCACCATTCTATGTCAAGACCAAGTGGGAGGGTTGCAGTTGAAGAAAGATGGACGATGGCTTAAGGTTAAACCTAATCCTGAAGTTCTGATCGTCAACATTGGTGACTTATTTCAGGTAATTAATTTATAATTTAGTATTTTTAATTAACAACTTAATGCGATTCTCTCTTTCTCTTTTAAATTTGTAATGGGGCATATAGTTTATAACTTAGCTGTTGCAGGCGTTGAGTAACGGAGTCTACAAGAGCATTGAACACCGAGTAGTTACCCATTCACAAGTTGAAAGGTTTTCTGTGGCATACTTTTATTGCCCCTCTTGTGAAGCTGTGATTAACAGCGGCAGCCAGCCAGCAGTTTATCGAAGGTTCATTTTCAGAGAGTATAAACAGCAAATCCAAAATGACGTTCGGGCTACAGGCAACAAAGTAGGACTTTCAAGGTTTCTCTTATAAGAAGGAAATTTTCTAATGACGAATATAGGGAGTGAAAATTAAGTATGTACAATAATGCTTATAGATGAAGCAAAAGGGTATATTTATTAATGCATGAGAATATATATACGTTTCAATTCGATGGGGTTACGGAATAATGTAACTACTGAGACAGCATTTATCAGTGAATATATAAAGAGGAACTAGTAGCCAAGTGAATATATAAAGACCATGACGTAGGAACAGCTTTCATTCTTTCCAAGTGAGCTATCACGTAACGTAACAACATGATACGAGGGCTGTACATCATTAAACCGTGGGTGGGGATTTTACATTATGCATTGAAATTAATTAATAACAAGTATTAAAGGAGAGAGGAAGCAACATGGAGACTTTTCAAGAGGTCACTGATCATTTCAATACTGTTTCTGGTTTAATCATGCTTAATTTTGAAATTTTCATTGTTCGATTAATAAGAAAATAATATCTATAAAATTTCACGTTTACTAATTGTTTTATATATAAGGAGTATTAAGAACGGAATGATGTATGTAACTACAAGCTCTATCTATTTTTCCTTGTGCAGGGGCCTCGTATGATTTGACACCAGGTCATATATACAACAATAATTGTGGATACACTATAAGAACTTGGTTTTCGTTTTTGATTTTATAGATAATTGTCGCCGACTACGGGTGAAGGATAAGTCGATGAGTAGTCAAGTGGGCACAAACACATGTATCAACCACATATATAATCACCAAAGCCTGAAAAACAATTAATAATTCCCACCTTATCACTAAAAATGGCTACAAGTGCTTTCTAATAAGCACTAGTAACTTTCAACTTTTAGCCATATCTGTCATCCAAACTTTGTATATGCAGCCATGAAATGACCCTAGAGTTAAATATATATTGCTCTCACACGTTATTTAATCTTACCTGTTTACTAAAAGCTATTTCGTTGGAGATTGATATATCTACTTTTTTTTATATATATATATACGTGATCTTTTGGAACAGTTACATTAACTCCAATACCTTCTTATTTCTCCTCGATAACACATAACAAAAGCTGCAGTAGTAAAAAGACTTCAATGACATTATTCTTGCTGGGCCAAAATATAGTGATACTATTTACCCCCCATTTTAACTAAATACACCCCGGTTTTGTTGATTAAGCTGCAAGTAATGATGGGGCCAAGTTTTATAGGCAGATTGCACATTGAAGCTGAGTCCAATGTATAAGAACTTGGACGTACCCACTCTTGCTTTCTCATTTTTTTGGTTATTTTAGTGGCGAATAATTTTAAGTTGTATTATAAATAATAATAGGTTAAATAATTATTAGATATAATAGATAATTTTAAAATTTATATAATTTTATTAATTAATAATTATTTAACATATTATTATTTAAAACATATAATATTATTTTTTTAATGACTCATTGGGTTATATTTTTATCTCTTTTTGCTTTTTTTTATGTTTTTATTAGATATGCCGTAACTTTTATGTTTTTAATTGCATTTATATATATATATATATATATATATATATATAAGAGGGAGAATTCAAATGTAAAATTTTTAAGATGTATTGTAATTTTTTTTACAACTTAACCATTTAAGCAAGTGCTTAGTAGAATAAGTTTTATTTGCTTGTTTGATGTGTTTTATGAAAGTATTTGTGTCAAAATTTCTCCCTCGCATCTATCATACTACATACACATAAGATATTATTGCTTGTTCAATTTTTTCTTTTTAAAATTTAAAACAATTGTTAAGTTTTCTTCAACTCAATATACACGTTTGATCCAACTTATTTATTCGGATCTAAATGACATATAAACGTTTGAAATAAATCAATGTTGTATTTAAAAAAAAAACACAACCAATATTTTATTTGATTATGCATTATATAACTAAAAAATATAAAGGCCGGATCTATTTGTACCTGAAAAATTATTTTGAACATCCATATTTTGATACAATTTTCAAATACAAAATTACTTATAAAGTAAATTATTATTAAGAACAATTTAATATGAATAAAAATAACGTTATTACTTTAAACATTCATGTAAAATATAATTATCTACCTTAACTAACATCAAATCTAATTCACATTTAAAAAAAAATTATTATTAAAATATTCTAGGTTTTTAACAGATAATCAATGTTAGAGAAGCAAATCAATATTTTGAAAGAAAATCATTTAACTTTTTATGTACGAAAATTGAGTAATTATAAGTTGTTGCTATTGGGAAAAAAAGACTGAAAAAAGATAACATAAAAGAAAAATCATGTGCCAATATTTTCAACTGTAGGAGGAAAATTGTTGAAACTTTTATCTTTAAGAAAAAAAATCAATAGTTAGAGAAAAAATTGCGGATGTAGGACAATTTAGGAAGTTTTAGAAATCAAATAGTCTTACTTGAGTTAATATTTACTTGTTTCTTAATTTTATTAGAATTTTCTTTTATTAGATTTCTTATTTAATTTTTTATTAATTTTAAAAATAAATATTAATATAAATTTATTAAATTTATGCACTTATCATTTTAAAATAAAGTATAATATTATTTTTAAATCCGTTCAAACTAACAATAATTACTAACAAACAAAAATAACAATTTATAAGTTAGGAGTCTCTTCCAAGCATTTTGACCAAATCTTGGCAGTCATTAACCCAAAAGAAATCAAAATAACAGCCAGAGTGTATATGGGATCATGGATACTATATTACAAATCTGTTCTTTTTATTATTATTACTACTTTTCTTTGTTTCCTTTGTTTATCAGGCTCCATATATATATATATATATATATATATATTATTACAAATCTTCACCCTACAATATATATTATAAATTTATCCAAGTTTCTTTCTACAGATCAAAACAAGACAACCCACAGAAAGTCTCTTTGTTTATACAATTTCTTCTCCTCCTCCATAAAGTTTAAAACCATGTCTGATCCTGCAGGATCCAATGGAGGTTGCTGCTGCTGTCGTTGTTGCTGCAAAGTGATCTTCTCCCTAGAGCTATCTTCTCTCGTCATCTGGCTAAGTCTACTTACTTCTAACCCTAAATGTTCCCTACAGTACTTTTACCTTCCTGCCCTCAACAAATCACTAAACAACCTAAATGCTACGACTCTTCAGTTTCAGTTAAAGCTTGGAAACCCCAGCATACTCAAAGGAATTTACTACCATGACCTTAACGTGACCATTTTTTACTCTCCAAGTCGGAGTCATGTTGTTGGGAGTTCTATTATTCCCAAGTTCTATCAAGGGTGTAAGAAGACTGCCAGGAAGAATCAAAGTGCTGAGATTGGTAAGGAAGCGGTTTCCCGGGCGGTTTTGGCAAATGGGTCGGCGGTTTTCCGGCTGGATTTGGTCACTACGGTGAGGTTCAAGATCATTGCATGGAAGATAAAGAGGCACAAGATCATGGTTGGGGCAGATGTGGAAGTCAACGATCAGGGTACTAAAGTCAACACAATGGACATTAGGCTCAAGTCTTCGGCGGCCGTCAAAATAAGCTATTTTATGTTGGTAGGATTTTTGTTAAAACTTTTTGTCTTGACTTTGCATAATTTTGGGTGAACTTTTTGTGCTTCTATGATGTCTATTAATTTATTGGAATTGGAATTTTTTTCACGGAAATTGTTGCAAAATTTTGTATGAGCAATGTACTGGAGATCTTGATGGTTTTTTGGAAGGAAACTAATGGAGGAGTTGCAAATCTCAATGCCATTGACAGTGAGTCGATCGTGGCTCTAGATGCAATTTGTGAACTTTGAGATTTTGGATCAGCTCGTATTAACTTGATTAATCTGTGTAGTATGTGGATGCTTATTAAATATTAAAAATTTACTTTGATGCTACCACGTAAGAAGACTAGACTAATGAATGTGTTGATATTTCTGTACATTTCTAGTGGAAATTTTGCTTGGGCTTAACTAGTTTCTCGTATCATGAGCTTGAGTCTGGGCTACAGCAAACCTTTATGTTATTCCTTTATGGGCTAGAGTCCGGCCTAATATATCTTTTTCTGCTCAAGTGTACTTTTGTTAGGCGTCTGATTTCAGGGTAATGTTAAATCCTCTCATTCCTTTATGAATTATCCATTACTTGGTGAAATGGACAACCGTCTGCTAACTTCATCCAAGAGAGGTTAGATAGATTTGTTTGTAACACTTGAATTTTGTTTCGGGTTCTGTGGTGAAACACTTGAATTTCTTTTGGTTGCATCACCATCCTTTGGTCTTGGAATTCAGTGTGTGGAGATTGTTAAAAAGTGTTGGGGTTTCTCTGGGTATCTCGCTTGATTACATTCGGGAAATTTTGGAAATCATTGGTTTGAGCCTACATCAGTGGAACTTTCAAAAATTTAATTATCTCACACGGACTCTCCACCAAAAAACAACAATAGCTTACCGCCCTCAATCAAGACATATCTGCAACTTCATGGTCACAATTAAGGGCTATTGAAAGTGAGGTTGATGCCCTTATAGAAAAGAGGGAGGCTTACTAGAGGCAGAGGTCGATGATTTTATAGCTTCGGATGGGTGACCATAAATTGTGAGAATTTTTTAAAGTGATCTAAACACTCTTGAAACAACTTTAAAAAGCATGTAGATTAATGCAAAATTTTTAAAAAAACATTAAAAATTTTGTCATTGAAGTCATTTTTTCAACAATCTAGAAAGATGATTAAGCTCTTCTAAACCTTCCCAATCTCCATTGATGGTATATGTGTCTCTTGAATAAGATTGGATGATTTAAGGACTTAACAAGTGTTTTATTTATTGGTATTTCTCCATAAAAAAAGTCACCCTATATTCATGAATATAGGCTAGTTATTTTACACCTAATGAGCATTATTTTTGAATAATAAAGATTAGTAGGAATGATAAAAGATGTTGGTTATAATGTGTTTATACCTAATATTATGTATTACATCATAATACAACTAACATTCTCCCACTTGACTAATATATTTCATCATTCATTACAGTAGGAAATAAATACACAAATCATGGCGATAAATCCTTTAAAAATGAGTATTATCTTATATGTGTCATAATGCAGTATCTCTTAATACTTGCCCATATTACTTAATGAATAAACCATATGTTTATTATAGGTTCAAATTTAATGATATTTTTCAAATGAATTTGTACATAATTAATAATCAAATATGAGAAAATTTCATAACTTAAATAAAGTTTCATAACATTCATCTTTTAAAAAACGTACATAAATGTACCAAGTCCCATATTTCTACATGATTCTTGAACTTAAATGGTGGAATGTATTTTGTCAAAGGATCAACTATTATCAATTCAGTATTGATGTGTTCAATGACTACTATTTTATTTTTAACACATTCTCATATGGCTAAATACTTGATATTCATGTGTTTACTTCGACTTCGACTATCACTTTTATTATTTTTAACTATAAAAATTGTTGCTGAATTGTCACAATAAATCTTCAATAACCTAGAAATTGAATCTATAATTCTAAGGCAGATATGAAACTTTTCATCCATACACTATGCGAGGTAGCTTTAAAACAAGGTATGAACTCAGCTTCTATAGTAAAAGTGGCAATCAAAGTATGCTTTGCACTTTTTTAAGATACAACTCCACCAGTCAACATGAAAATGTATCTTAATGTTGATTCTTTAGAATCAACACAACCAGCAAAGTCTGCATCAAAGAAGCCAATCACCTCCAGATTCTCGTTCGTCTATACATAAACATGTAGTTCTTTGTCCCTTGAAGGTATCTCACCTTTTTTACAGCTTTCCAGTGGTCCTGACCTGAATTACTCTAATATCTTCATAATATTCCAATTGTAAATGCAATGTCAAGTCTTGTGCAGACTTGAGCATACATCAAGCTTCTGATAGCAGAAATATATGAAATATTTTTCATTTGTTCTCTTTCAAAATCATTTTTTGGGCACTGGTTCAAATTAAACTTTTCACCATTCACAATGAGAGTTATATTTGGTGAACAATATTTCATTCGAAATCTCTCCAAAACTTTGTTAATATAGGTTTCTTGAGACAAACCCAAAATATTTCATAATATGTCCCTGCATATCTTAATGCCAATGACATAAAACGGGTCACCTATATCTTTCATGTCAAAGTTTTCAGAGAGAACTTGTTTTACCTCATGTAGAAAACCCTTATCATTGGTTGCAAGTAAATTACCATCCACATATAGAATAAGAAAACAAATTTTACTGCCACTGACCTTTAGGTATATACATTGATCCATTATGTTTTCTATGAAACCAAATGAAGAGATAACATTATAAAATTTTAAATACCATTGACGGGAGGCTTGTTTCAATCAATATATAAATTTTTTTAGCTTGGACACAAAATGCTCGCCATTATTAGAGAAAAATTATTCTAGTTGTTTTATGTAAACCTATTTCTTTAGATCTACATTGAGAAAAATTGTTTTCACATCCATTTGTTGCGACTATAAGTTAAAATGAGCAACTAATACTATAATAATTCGAAAAGAATCTTTCTTAGATATAGGAGAAAAAGTCTCCTTGTAATCAATTTCTTCATTTTAAGTAAATCCTTTAGCAATAAATCTTACTTTAAATCTCTAAATGTTGTCCAATGAGTCTATTTTTTTGTTTTAAAGACTCATTTACATTTTATGACTTTTGCTCCATCACACAACTTAACAAGATCCCAAACTACATTAGATACCATAGTATTCATCTCTTTTTTCATTGCATTGAACTATAAATTTGATTCTTTGCAACTCATGGTTTGTGAAAACGTTTCAGGATCATTTTAGACTTCAATTTTCTAGTCTGATTCTTGTAGATATACAATATATCACTAGAAATTGCTAATTTTTTTATTCTAGTAGATCTCCTTAACATTATACCAAACTCGTTTTTTTTTTCTTGTGGGTTATAAACTCTAACTTCATATAGACATCTCCAAACACGTATATGTTGCAAACTTGATTTCCAATCTTTTTATAATTCAAATGGTGTCTTTGGGATAACCTTAGTTAGAACTTAGTTCAATATATACACTACTATTTTAAGAGCTTCAATCCACAAGTATTTAGGAAGCTTAGAGCTGCTAAGCATACTCCGTACCATATCCATTAATGTTCAGTTTCTTCTTTCTACTACACAATTCTGGTCAAGAACTATACATGGTGTATTGGAAAACTACCCATGTTCTTGAAGAAATTTAGCAAATGAACCAGGTGCTTGTCCATCTGCAATATATCTACCATAATATTCTCCATCTCCATCTGTTCTTATGATTTTAATTTGTCTTCTACATTATTTTTCTACTTCAACTTTAAAAATTTTGAAAGCATCTAATGCTTCATTCTTATTATTAAGCAAGTAGAGATATATGTATCATGAATAATCAACTATAAAAGAAATGAAGTATTTCAAATATACAAGTCCATGTCAGGACTATAAATATATTAATGTATAATTTCTAATATGTTTGTACTCTTTTTGGAACCTTTCTTGAACTTGTTAATCTATTTTCCTTTAATGTAATCTATACAAGTGTCAAAATTAGTAAAATTTAAAGTACTAAATACTTCATCATTTACTAATCTTTTAATCCTTTCAACGGAGATATGTTCCAATCTCCGATGCTATAACATAGAGAAATCTTTATTTATAACATATCGTTTAGTACCAGCGTTAACACACATAGTATTGTAAGTAGTATTATTCTGTAAATTGATGGAGAAAAAACCATCAGACAATGTACCATTTTTAACACAATTAAATTCATAAATAAATTAAAAGATATTTTTGAAAAGTTAAATGAATAACTCAAAACTGCAAGTCTTGAAACTAAAATTCAATTCCTAGAAAAACTAGGAATATATAAAGTTATTTTCAAATTTAAAATAAAACCACTGCTTAAAATTAAATTATATGTTCCAATAGTTTTCACAAGTGAATACATCTTGTTTCTATAATTTATGCACTGTTCACTGCCCACTGACTTCCTTAAATTTTGCATATCATGTAAGGTATTTGAAATATGGATTGTGATCAGAATTAATCCACTATGTGTTATATATAACGTTAGCCATATTAGATTCATAACCAACAAATGAGATTGGATTACCTTATCCATTTTCTGAAACTTGGAGAAATATTTCTTCATGTATTCCTTCCTTTTGCAGAAGAAGCACTTAGATTCGTTTTTTATTTTAGTTTGGGGAAGAATTTTATTTTCCCTTTCTATTTGACTTGTTTCTGGTTCTTTTCTTATATTGCAATTAGCACACTTTCATCTAATTCTATTATCAGTCTCCCTTCCTCTTAAACACACATGGTTATAAAATTATTTATTAACCATTTATCCTTATGCGTGTTGTATGATATTTTGAAATGTTCATATTGTTTTGGAAGGGTGTTCAATATATAGTACACAAGGAAAAAGTCTGACATCTCAACCTCAAGTGTTTTTAATTGAGCTACAATGTCCCTCATTTGAATGATGTGCTCACGCACACCTCTTACACTAGTGAGCCTTAAGAATAAAAACTTCACAATTAAGGTGCTGACAAGTGCCTTAACTAAATTCTCAAATTGTTCATCGATAGCCTTCAATAAAGTTTGAACATTGTTATACTGATTGACTAAACCACGAATACTAGCAGTGATCTTGGTCTTTATAAATATTACACTGAGGAGATTAGATCGCTCCTATTGTTGATAAAGAGCAATTTCTTCTTTAGTGTTAGTAGTAGTAATAGATGGTCTTTCTTTATAGCATAATCAATATCCATTCATCCTAAATGAAGAAGAATTTTGTCCTTCTAAAATTTATAATTATCACCCTTTAGTTCGAAAATATCACACTTAACATAAAAGAAATTCACAGTTTATATAACTATATAAAAATTAAACAAACATACTTATAATTAAATATTGAGACTAATAAACATATATTATATTTTACTAATATAAATCATGTTATACAAATTATGAATTTAGTGACATAAAACTTACGTGTGGGCTAAAGTTCTAATTCAATTAGATAAATTTATCTTTATAATAATAACTATCAAATTATGTTCCCTTTCCTAATTCTTATGGGTAAATTAGGAAATATAATATTATATTCATCCTAATTATTCATAAAAATATAACAAAAGTTCATGTGGGATATAATCTACTGCACTAAATTTGACTAATCACAATTAATGTATTTTTCTATATGTGAGCATAAATATATATAATTTTGCATAATTAAAGATGTTGTGGCAACTCCTTAATTAATTAAAATTGTGTGAATCACTAGATATTTAATTTTATTCGCAATTATTCATATAAAATAAATACAATAATAAGCATTATTTATAAATATGAACATAATGTTAATTTATGTACTACTCAAATTGTATACATAATGAAACAATAAACTATACATACAAAAATTAACATGATTTAAGCACATAAACATCAAAAAATTTAATTCATAAATTGATCTTTACAAAATGTCAAATTTATGAATTATTCATATAAAATTTGCATGTATCAATAAATAACTAGAATGATACTTACAAAATTAAATATGAAAATAATGCATAAAGGCATTAAAATTGAGTAATATAGAGACTTATTTACACATTTTATAAAACTTTATAGTCAAACTGTAATTATAAATAAATTTTGAGGGTTTGATCCAAAATATTTAATTTTATTGGGTCTATATACAAAACTATTAAAGCTTTAGGGCCTAAATAAAATTACCAAAATATTTGAGAAATAAATGCAATTACCTAAATCTACTGGGGCATATTAGCAAATACTATATACTATAAGGGTCAAAGTATAATTATCAAATATTGTAGGACCAAATTATAATAATTAATAACATAGGAGCTGAATGTAAATAATTAGTCATCTTCAACCTGAGTTTTTTTTATTCGGTTACAGATCCACAATCCGTATTTGACCTGTTTCTATATTTTGATAATATCTCCCTCATGTTAGCTCCGATTTCGACGTTTCAAATTGTAAAACACTCAAAATTTAATTTTCTAATGATTTCTAATATTATTTTGCTTCATACAAAATCAAAAAAATGATTTGTGATCAAAATAAAATTCAGTCATAACTTTTTAATTTTTCAGAGTGCATATCATTTAAAGTATAGGTAACTATGGTTCTAATACCAATCATGAGAATTTCTTAAGATGATCTAAACATGCTTAAAGCAACTTTAAAAAGCATATAGATCAATACAAAATTTAAAAAATATATTAAACATATCTCCTGCCATTGAAGTCGTTTTTCAACAAGTTGAAGAGATGATTAAACTCGTATAAATATTCTTAATATCCACTGATTGTATACGCATATCTTGAATAAGATTAGATGATTTAGAGACCTAACAAGTGTTCTATTTATAAGTATTTCTCCATAAAAAATGCCATCCCATATTTATGAATATGGGTGAGTTAATTTATACCTAATGAGCTTTATCTTTAAATAATGAAGATTAGTGAAAATGATAAAAGATATTGGACAAAATGTGTTTATACCTAAAATTACGTATTACATCATAATTCACCTAATACACCTAATATAAACCTGTTATTTTCATCGAAAAGCAACAACCAGTAGAGCAAAAAACAACTGACTGGCTTAATGGACAACCAAGGTCTTTGGCATGATGATATGGATTCCATGGCTAGGACTATTTTATACTACTTTGACAAGTTATTTTATTCTTTATAATTTTCAACAGAGGTATTAGACTCTGTATTAAACAATGTCACCAAAGGTATCTTCTAACATAATCCTTGATGCTCTATTTGTTACAAACAAGATTAAGAGGCTCGTGTTCCAAATGACTCCAATCAAAGCACTAGAGTTAGATGGGTTTTTTTTTTTTTTTGCTTTGTTCTATCAAAAGTTCTTGCCAGAAATTGGCAAGGATATTACTAAGGCATGTTTAAACTTTCTAAATGAGGGAGATGATCTTAGTAAAATTAATGAGACTCTAATTGTGTTATTTCCTAAAATTGATGAACTCAAGGATGTTTCAGATTTTTGACCTATTAGTTTATGCAATATAATTTATAAGATTGTATTCAAGATGCTCACTAACAGATTAAGGGTAGAGTTTGATGATATTGTTTCTGATTCATAAAGTCTTTTTATTCTCGATAGACTCATTACTAACAATGCTATAATTAGGTTTGAATACCTTCATACTTTAAAGTGGTAGTAGTAATCATAATAAGGTTTCTTAGCTCTAAGTTTGATATGTCCAAAGCTTATGATCGAGTTAAGTGGCGATTTAAAAAATGCTTTGATGAGGGGACTAAGGTTCTCCAATTCTTGGGGTGTAAGAAATTTTTGCAATGCGTATCTTTGGTTTCCTTTAAAGTTTTGGACAAGGTGATCCACAATCCCATATCTCTTTATTATTTGTGCAAAAGGGTTATTTTATCTATTTAGACAAGTAGGTTCAATGGAGATATTTGTGGAATCTAGTGTAGCAAGAGAAGGCATATTTCTCATCTATTTTTTGTTGATGACAACATATTGTTACTATAGCTCAAGTAAGTGATTGTGTGGCAGTGAAATAAGTGTTGTCATCATATAAGGAAGTCTATGGTAAAATGGTGAATTTTGAGAAATCAGTCATTTATTTTAGTAAACTACGGGATTAGGGGGCGGCTGGTCAGATCTTACAACTATTGGGGGTTAAATTTGTTAAACAGCATGATAAGTACTTAGGGTTGCCAAGTTATGCAAGAAGGAACAGCAGACCCTTTTTAGCCAATTAAGGGATAAAAGTATAGAATCACCTTAGAAGGCGGAAATCAAATTTCTTTTCTAATTCTCTAATGGACAAGGTTTTAAATGTTATTAGTTTCTAGATTGTGATTTTATACGTGCCAAAACAAAATCCTTTCCTTTTTATTTACGAAAAATTTTATTATAAGGAAAACAAATAATTGAAGTTGGTTCCAAATGGAGAGTTGGTTGTGCATTAAACTGTCCGTATATTATGATCGTTGGCTTCTGCGTTCATACTCCTTCAAACTTTTGTTTCCTCACAAGTTACTAGAAACTATCATGATAGGAAACTTCAAACGGATTCGAGGTTATGAGATATTAATCTAATTAGCCAACATTTTTACTATGAGGAGATGAAAGCCATATTGAGTATTCCAATCAATAGGGATGGTGATGATGAGAAATTGATTTCGCACTTTAATAAGAGAGGTCGAAAGTGGGTATTGGTTGGTATTGTGTCTCAATTCCCTTTTTACCTCTTCATCTTCATCCAATTTATTGGGTTGGTGAAAAATGATTTGGCACCTTAACATACTTTTTAAGATCAAAATCTTTTTGAGAAGACGACCCACAAAGGGTTGCCCACCTTTGCAAATCTGAAGAGGCATGGTATTAGAGTAAATAATGCTCGTCCTTTGTGCCACCTGAGTCAAGAAATAATGTTCTATTTTTTATGTTTGTAAGTCATTAAAGATCGTTTGGTTGAATTTTTTAAATAAAATTTTTAAAATTAAAATTTTTTAAAAAAAAATTTAAAAAAAAAATTTATTGATCGTTTAATTGTTAATTAAGACTCTTTTATAGTACTAAATTTGAATATCCATATTTTAATTCCCCAATTTGTTATTGATTATGTTATTAAATTGAACAAATTTGACTGACACGAATTCTGCAAGTAAGATTTGAATTTAAAAAATTAAATAATTTTATAACAACAAAAATTTAGACCTCTGGAAAGATATATCTTATTAAAAAACCCACATTCATGTCCTTGCCCCCTCCCATATTTCTCTCTCTTACATTTTTCTTTTTCTTTCTTGATTTATTTAGTACGCTACTTGATTGACAAAGTTGCCACTTCGAAGTAACTTGTATCTCCCAATAATCTAGATATTTTTTTAATAAAACAAAGGGTTATTACTATGGATATTCTCTTGTATGGGCTATAATATCACAAATAAGCGAAAATTTAAAAAATAATCTTCAAAATTCAAATATTTAGAGAAATATACAATAATATTCATCCATTAGAAGCCTTGTCATCAAAATTAACAGAATAAAATAATAAAAAAAATTTATTTTAATATATAAATTAATTCAACAGATGTCAAACTAAAACACCACATGGTATTATAATAATGGTTTGTTACGAAACAACTCTAAACCCTTCCCCAACACATTTTCTTTATGTAATCAAATGCTCGTTTAACCCAACTACCACTTTATAATTGTTTGTTTACATATAAAGTACTTAAGAAACGAAAAAACTGACTTTGGAAAAGAGATCAGGAACTACCATGGAATTCAACCACCTAAAAAGGCAGTCATTTACCACCTGGTAAATTTGTTAGTACAATTTTTTTTTTTTTCTTTTGTTTCACTAGGTAAATAAACTCAAGCACCCAAGATCAAAAAAGATATCTCACCCTTCACCTGACGTTTTTGTCGAGACAGGATGCCACTACCGAATTTCTTTTTCTTTTAAAGCTACAACAAGATTGAGAATGTTTTAAGAAAGATAAAGATCTAGGGTAATCTCTAGTATGATTCTTCCCAAGAAAGACAAATCTGGAGTAATCATATGTTTGAAAGTGTGAAGAGCACAAGTTTTGTAGAAAAGCTAAAAGAATCATACTTTCAATAATTAGTACAGCTTTTTACTATTCTTTGACAACAGAAGTTTAATTCGTCAACAACTTAGTTTTACAACATAAATAATAGCTACATCCACAGTAAAATATATAAGATAAACACAATGATTTCTATACCATTAGAAGTGAGGGATCTGTTTTTGTTTATTATGGTACAAAGAATCAGTAGAATGGAAAAAAGCCATGGTCGCGAACGGTGGTGGATGTAGTCTCCTGCCATACTTTTTTATTTATTTTTGACACTTTTATATTATTTTGTTAATGAAAATAATTTATCACCAGATAGATCATGAAATTTTAAATTCGATAATATTAATTTTGATAATTTTTATTATCGATCACCAATTAACGATTAATAATTGACGATCAATGTCAATTAATGGATCAGTCAATATTGATCAAACTCTTAAAATTTTGCCACGTGCTTTTTTATAAGTAATAAATTATATTATTTTTATTTTCATCCATTTTAATAAAAAAAAGTTAACAACAAAAGTTGTAAATGAATAATTTTAAAAATAAAGTCAGTAAATTATTACTTTTGCCAAACACATAAGGTCCAAATGTCTTTAAACCTATAATAAATTGTGTAAGGTATAATTATTGTATCATCACTTCTTAATGGGTATAAGAATATTTTAATTATTTGTTTCGTAGTGATATAAAATTTGTTTATTTTTACCAAATATTCTTAATAATCAAATATTAGTGCATATTTTTCTAAACGTTTGATTTTACAAATTATTTCTTAAACTCATTGATATATGTGATATTAATCAATATTTTGAGAGTATTGACAATAATAATACAAAAATAAAATACTTATAGTAATAAGAATTATACCATTAAAACTAGTGGTAAGGATTAATTCTCACCCACCAATGAATTCCAGATTCATTTTACTCAGCTTCACCCGCACGTAATGTTATCACACCCAAAGCTAAAGATAGTAGACCAAGTCAATATACTAAAGTGTCCTCTGTAAAGGAAAACAAGACAACTCACCATACGTCTTTTTTCTTTATTTGTTTAATGATTCTTCATCTTCGTCATCATTTCTATTTTCTCCTCTTTCTTCTTCTTCACTTATGTCGGAGTTTGATTCATTATTTACACTTTTACCCTACTCTTCTTCCTCTTTTGAATAATATTTTCTTCATTGGAAGAAGAAAAGAAAACAAAGAAGAAGAGCCTAAGAGAAATTAGTTAAGCAATATGTCTCAGTCCAGATCCCGCGGATGTTGCCGTTGTTGCTGCAGCTTCATCTTCACTCTAGGACTAACCTCGCTCTTCATGTGGCTAAGTCTACGTACTTCAAACCCTAAATGTTCCATGACGTACTTTTACCTTCCTGCCATGGACAAATCACTAAACCACCCCAATGACACAACTCTTCAGTTTAGGTTAAAGCTCGAAAATCCCAACAAAGACAAAGGAATTTTCTACGATGACGTGAACGTGACCATCTCTGACGCGCAAAATCGGGGTCGTGTTATTGGGAGCTCTGTTATTCGGGGGTTCTATCAAGGGCATCAGAAGAAGGCTTCGAAGAATGAAAGTGCTCAGGTTGATAAGAAAGCGGTTTCCCGGGCGGTTTTTCCAAATGGGTCGGCGGTTTTTCGGGTGGATTTGGCAACGGCAGTGAGGTTCAAGATCGTTGTATGGAAGACCAAGAGGCACAAGATCATGGTTGGGGCTGATGTTCATCTCAACAGTTATGGTAGTAAAGTCAATCGCAAAGACATTGGGCTCAAGTCATCAGCAACAAAGAGTATCAGCTCTTGTCTGGTGGTGGGGTTTTTGTTGAATGTTTTGCTCTTGATTAGTTGATTTTGCTTCAGTTTTGGCGATTTTTTTTTAAAAATGTTTTATGAGTCTATTTATTGGAATTTGAATTTTTTTTAATTTGGAAATTATTGTTGTAGCGTTTTGTACTAGCAATTTACAAGAGATTGTGATCTCGAAAGAAGAAATGAAGAAATTATCAAATTCAAGTTGCAATTGAAAATTTTAATTCTATTGACTATGAGTTGACTGGACTTGTGGGTCTACGCCAGTAGATTAATTAATCAATATTTCACTTATTAAATAAATATATTATGGCTTTAATTTTTCTGCCATGGAACGGAAGAATCTTCGATGTCATCTGCGTTAACAACTTCTTTACATCTGTATAAATACGCGAATTATGCATGTAAGAGTTAAATATGAATATGGTCATTTCCTCCTGACTTAAGAACTTCTCTTGCCCATATATATTTGAAATATTTTTAATGGTTCTTTTTTTTTTTTTCTTTCTTTCTTTGTTTTTTTATTGCCCCTTTGTTTAATGTTTCTTTTTCCCGTTTGCCCTTCATTTTTTCTTATTTTATTTAATGTTTCCCTTTTATGTTACATCTTGGCTTTTATCATTACGTTAAGCGAGGAATGGTTGTTTGGTTCCTGTCAAGCAAGGTATTTCTCAACAAAATATAAAGTGTTGTATGAATTTAAATTAAATTTATCTTAAACGACTATATAAAGAATACCCTCAAATAACTTAATTCATTTTTTATACCCAGAGAAAAAAATTCTTCATTTTTTTGTTAATGATTTTCGACTAAAGACAATTCCATTTTTCAAATAATAATGATTTTTTTTGGCACTAATTCGTTTGTGTAGGAATCTTTTTCTTTTTTGGCCACTAATTATGGTTATTGGAATTAAAGTTGGCGTATTGATGCATTCCATGGGCACTTCTCTTATCCATGGCACTTCTCTTATCTTTATTTGAAGTAGAAAGTAATTTTCATACGTTTAGGGTTAATTTAAATCATCATAAAGTCAAACGGGTTAACTTAGATCATCATAAAGTCTATATAAAGACTCTTTATTGGCTTGTAAATATATTTTGGTGATCGTTGTGAGCTTAGTGATATCTTTGTGATTCTTAGTGAGAAAAACTCCTTATTTACAAGAGAAAGTATTTTCTTTATGAGTTTTTCTTATAAGAGGCATACTTTTGTGAGTGTCTTGAGATTCAATAATAAAAGAATGTGATCTTGACCCACCGTGGACGTAAACAAGCTATCGAATCACGTAAATTCTGTATGTTGATCTTCTACTTTTTTTTCTTTAGATTCTTAATTGCTTGTTTCTGCATAATATTACTTAGGATATTTTACTTATTTGATTACTTCCGCTTCAACAAACTGGTATTGGAGCTTGATTTTAAGCAGACATAGCTACACCCAAGTATGAGGTAGAGAAATTCAACGGTACGAATGACTTCAATCCGTGGAAGATGAAGGTTAAGGCGTTGTTGGTGAGTTAACGGTTATGATCGACATTATAGAATATTACAACTCCATCTAGTGAATAAGAGAAGACGCCAAAGTCATCTAAGGCTGAAGCAGAAAGAAGGGACATTCAAGAAAGAGCTCCAATACAATCGTTTTGTCATTGAACGATGAAGTACTGAGGAAAGTAGTAAGAGAGACGATAGCAATTGGTCTTTGGAAGAAGTTTAACTTCCTTTATATGCAAAAATCATTAGCCAACAGATTACATATAAAGAAGAAGCTATATCAGTTTTTCATGTCAGAGGGGACACCAATGAAAGATCATATAGATGCCTTCAACAAAATTATTCTTGATCTTAAGTCCATCAACATCAAGATAGAATATGAAGATAGTGCGATTATCTTACTGAGTTCACTTCTTAAGAGTTATGAAGGTTTTGTTGATACACTTCTCTACAGCAGAGAGTGTTTAATGATGAGCATTGTGAAATCATCATTAAACTGTAAGTTATTAGGAAAGTAAATCGAGAGCAATACAGAAAGCTTATTTGTAAGAGAAAGGCAATCATATAGAGATAGAAAGAAAAAAATGGCTCAAGATTAAAGTCCAGGACTCCTAGGAAATGCTATTACTACAAGAAAGAAAGGCACTTCATAAAAGAACTATTTGGAGAAAAAAGCACAAGACAAGAAGAAAGCGGATGTTAAGCTTGCCTATGATGATAGCTACGATAGTGCAGAGACTAGTCGCTACTGATGATAAGAATACAGAATAATGAGTTTTTAATTCTGGTTGTACATTTCACATGTGCCCGCACAAGTCCTGGTTTATAAATTTCCAGCTAATTAGTAGTGGTAAGGTGCTAATGATGTCATTGCTTCACTACTACAAAATTGGCCTTCATTGACGCTAACTTTACGTCAATGAAAGGTTTTACTGACACTATTTTATAATGTCAGTGTTGCTCGAGTTAAAAAACTACTAACACCATTTATAGTGCCAATAAATCTCTGATATCATAGTATCAATGAATCTCTGATACCATGGTATTAGTAAATGTCTAACACCATGGTATCAGTAAATCTTTAACTCCATGGTATCAGTGAATCTCTGACACTATAGTATCAGAGATTCACTAATACTATAGTGTCGGCGATTTACTGATACCATAGTATTAGAGATTCTCTGACACCACAGTATCAGAGAATCACTGATACTATAGTATCAAAAAATTATTGATACCATTGTGTCAATAATATTTATCGTTTGTTTATGAAAATTTAATTAATTAACTTTTCAATAATTTAAAATTATAGTTATTGAACTAGAATATTTAATGTATATTTAAACTTGAATGCACTTCATATTTATATACATTTTAAATTTTTAAGTAATATGAAACATTATCTTACAACTATAATGAAAATATCCCAAAAGTGCATTCAACTTAGTTTCATAAATATTACAAACATTCAAAACTTAGTCCAAAAGATCCTAGTGTTTGAAGTTTAGTTAAATACAGGCATCACGTAAATTTGCACAAAACAACAATCTATTAAATTAGTTGAAGCAATCCACCCACAACTTAGTAACAATCGAGCAAAATAATCTACGATCACCTCTGTCAAAGTAAATAAAAATACATGAGTAAATATATATAAAAAAAACTTGAACAATATGCTTGACTTATAAGAAATTGCAATGACAGTACAAAAATAAAAATCACACTCAAACTAGGTTAGAGAACAAAAGCAAAATATGATTAGTTGTTACACTAGATAGCATAAAAGCTAAGAGAAGATGCACATGCTAAAAAGTGCTTATATGTAACAAAGAAAGACAAATCATGCATAACTAAAACAGCCTCATATTAGCCCAAAAATAGCCTTATTTCAATCCTATAACAAGCTTAGAATAACCTTAAAACAACAATAAGAAAGCACCCAAAAAAATAGCTCCTATTTTAGCCTTTATTTCAGCTCCAAAATAACCCCAAGATAGCCCAAAACAATCATAAGATATCCTTTAAAACAGCCCAATATGAGCTCCCAAAATAGCCGCTAAGAAAAGATACAAATGCTAAAAATTGTTTAATATGTAATAAAGAAAAGCAAAGTATTTATGTAATATATTTATCAAGAAATGCATAATTAAAATAGCCTCATATTAACCCAGAAATAGCCCTATTTCAATCCCATAAAAACTCTAAAATAACCTTAAAACAACAATAAGAATCTATTATATAGATGATGAAAGAAGAACTTTCATATCATAACTAAAATGTTCGATAAACAGTCACTTTTACTTGACAATTAATATTTATAATTACCACCCCACCAATATTTGATAGCTAGTAATTCAATTCTACTGTAGTTATAGATTAACATCCTCAGCATCACAATCTCACATATTCTTAGTTAACTATCAGTTTCACATAACATTCAAACTTTATAGCATTTTCTGATTGAACATGCAAATTACAAATAATAATAAGACTTTAATTTTAGTACTAAGATCCTCAAAGAGCATGCCCTAGTAATTCAGATAGCATGCAATGAGAGAATTATAAAATATAAATCTTTCTATTTGATCTCACCAGATCAAGTGGTGGCTTGTATCGATCAAAGCATATTGCTGAGCAAAAATAATATAATAAATATTTACCAAACCTAACACTCTTGTTTAACAATAACCAACTCAACAATCTATATCAAAGAAATTTAAAAGATACAGAAACAATGACTCAAAACCCTCTGTTGTTAATGAAGCAAAACATATATTTGCCTTTCAATTTAATCAAACAACATCAAATAAAACAATATCACGCTTAAACACATAGCATATATGTAGTTATTCAAATCAACAACATGAATCAAGCTTCAATGAGAAAACAATAATGTAGAAAAAATGCATTCATAACCTAGAGAACTATAACTGACATGATACAACAGATTCTTTGGAAAATGATCCATCTATACAATAAAATTAGTATGATCTATCCCCAAAACTTTATGATACCAAAATAACTTTTAAGTGTAAATGGTGAACGAAGTACTTTACTTATTTTTGATGATTTGTGATTAAACCTACAACATATATCGCCCACTCATCACGTATCTGTCGGCGAATCTTAGGCACGTGTGGGTGTATGCATGTGTAATTATGTTTATTGCCTAACGCAGCGAAAACGTATAAATTTTGCAATAAATACATTAAATAAATATATTAAACACATTAATATATTAAAAGGCTTAGAGAACTCACCAAAACTTGTAACATTATACATGTATTTTTTCTGGAGTCCGTATGCAGACCAACTCGTGTGCAGTTCTAGTCACCAATACTGTGGGCTTGGTAAGTTAGAACAACAACTTTGTATTCAGCCTGGGATTAGCTCTTAATCTCCAAAATGGCTGGGAGTATGTATATATCCTTTTCTTCAAAAGGATAAAAAATGGAGAGTTTGAAGCAATTCACAATTGCTCCAATTGGAAGTGTAGGGAAAATGAAACAATTTCCTTCCCCCACCCTCCCCCCCACCTTTTGTTTTTTTTTCCTTCTTCTTCTATTCTTTCTTTCTTTATATATATATATATATATATAATATAAAAGAGAGATATTTGATTATTTTATAATTAAATAATCAAAATGAAAAATGACCATTTTGCCCCTCATAAATAGTTATCAAGTTTACCCCCTAGTAGGTCCCACCACATCTCACACTTGGGTAAACTCAACCGAGGGTCCACAATTTGCTACGTGTCATTATACAATTAGTAAATAATAATTATTAACTAATTGTTGTATTTAACACTTAAATACAGACACGCACGCATTCCCGTGGTAGTGTTGAATATTGCTGAATTAAACAATTTAATTTGACACACTGCCCCAATGCACAACGAGTACACTTTATATCGCGGGACTCCTTAGGTCCTACTCTTAATTTTTCAAATAGAACTATTCCATGAGTTCGTGAGCAATGCCCCACGTACACGTCACGGATATACAAATCAACGCATTAAACTATGCAAGCTGAGGTTACAATGAATACGTATAGTTCTTCTTTCATGATATCCTGGATGTGCGGGGATATAGATTATCACCATCAAATCGCCTTGTGCTCATCCATGTTCTATCTCTAAACTTGTATCTCACTGAACAATATTTGCAAACTCTTTTACCATATTGTTCTACTATGACGGAACTCTTTTCTAGAATGATTGCTTATGGCCACAAGACTTTTTGAGATACAGTCTCGAAGCATCAGGATATCAAACTCCATATGGGAGCTGACAGATCTTATATCTATATGCACCAAATTCTATAAGCATCGGACCATACCCCTCGACACCCAATGGTCACACCATAAAAGGTCTGTGACATGCATAGAACCAAAGTATGGTGGATCACTTACAAGCCCACTGTGGCACTCAAGTCAAAGGATCACGTATACTACTCAACTTGAGAGAACCCTCCATTGATGGCTTACATTGAATGTCTATCGGAGGCCCTTGTGAGTCTGTCCCATATCTAGTCCTAACTGAATACCCATATAACAATACAAGCTCCAATCTCATAGTCGACTAGGAATGACCATTTATACCCTATAAGTATGACATATGCTGAACTATATATAAAGGTATCTACCGACAGACCCGCATCAGCAAAAATAGATCAAGGACAATTATTCGAGAACATACTTGTACAACATGCATTTCCTGGCACCCGATTGCAACTCTTATAACTATGTAGTTACTAGTATATTCTCAAGTCTATGTCTCATTACAGATAAGGCTCCAACTCTTGGATCTACTGAGTATTATAGCCAGCTAACACTTAACTGTGCTAACATTTAGCAATTATACATCTCAACGTGGCTAATTATGAGCCCTTATCTAAACTCCTTTAGATCTGATCTGAACTCTTTCAGATCTAGAATGTCTGTAACGTTACATGCATAATACCATATCAATGGGTATGAGCAATTTAATGGGAATGTTCACTTGTATAAATACACAAGTATGTGTACATTCAGGGATGGTACGTAAGTATTGATCCTAATAGTATTGATGTAATGTCATCTTGAGTGTAATCATCAATTCCCTTAAACTTTAAATATGAAAAAAAAATTATTTAATAATGTATAAACTAATATTGAAAATTTTAAGAACATTATATTAGATAAATACATTATTCTTCAATACATTAACATCCCCAACAATTGTTTTCATATACTTCATGATAAAGTATCCATACTTAAATGAACTAGGTTACAAATGGCACTATGAACAATTGAAACTATTTATATTTCAATCAAAATTATAAGTGAAATATAAATCATAAGTTAACATGTAATTGTGAAAATAAATATTAAAAAAGTACATACTAAGTAAGAAGTGTTTATACTTACCTTGACATTGATCCATTGAAGATTAACTTTTTTAGACATTTTTTGTGTAAGATAAATTTTGACCCCCCTAAAAGAAATAAACAGCAAGTCATATTAAATCTAAAATAAATTGAAAATACATAACTTGAAACAATAGTAACTGAATCTTAACTAATTGACAATATTTTCAAAATCTTCACAAGGTTTATTCCCTAAAAAGGTAAAACACAGTTGATGTCAATAAATCAATGGCAACTAACGCCCAATGGTTGCTACAAGCAAGAAAAAATGTGTTAATTTAAGAACTTATAACTAGGTGGAAAGTATTATAATTACATCAATTGAAAGAATTTCATACCTAGGATTATATAGGATAAATGTAACTTGCCCTGGTTGTGATAATGCCAAATTCTTAGTAATATACCGAGACCAGTCAATACGTGTTTTGACATTGAATAGACGACCTGATGCAGACAATTTTGTAGGAATGCAAAAATGCACTAGAAAGTTATGTCCTTCATTCTCTATGAAATGGTAAAGGTACTTAACAAAAAATTAGATTATAAATGAATCATATAAGAGACTATATATTTAGGCATTTTTTTTATAGCAATAACAGTTTCACAAAGAATTACTTTATCCAAATCTCAAGACAAATGTTGGATAACTCGGTCATATTTATAACAGTTTCACAATCTGTCTTAGTCAGATGAGTGACCCAATATTGACCAAAGATTGACAATTGGTGCTCTACTTTTATTGCTAATTTCAGGCAATTGTTAACTAGATAAGAAACATAGCCAACTACCCACTTGATTGCTTTCTTGAAGTTACCAAACTTCTTGTATTCTTTCGAAGAACTAGCTTTCTTACAAATTTCTTTGTTTGTTTTGGGGGTGACTCAGGACATGCATGTGTTAGTTTTGAACTGATTCTGGAGGACCTTCTAGGAGTTATTGCATGTTGAAGTGGTGTAATGGCCATAGTTTGCTTTATTGGTATTTTCTTCCTCGTTGGAGTTTTCTTGTGGGCTAGGGATTGTATTGGTGTGGCCTTCATTAAAAATAATATATAGAACTTTAATCATAATTAAAAACAATTTAAGAAATGGAAGTAAAAAGTTGTCATAAGTAATTATACATTTCTTTTTTCTAAAATATCTGGAGACATACAATCCACCTCTGCATTTCCTTTGTTGATAGTATTATGTTTGATACTGCAACTACCAACTTTAGTTTTTGACTGTGCATAAGTCTTGCATCAAGCGCCTGAACTTATAGAGATAACATCGCAAATTTTTATTTTGTCAACATCTTGTCATATGCTATAATGAAATTTTTAGGAACACAAAAGTACATGGATGGGGTAATAAATTCGCCAACACCTTGTACTCTACTTTCATTTAGTTACTTGTGAAGTGTCAAAGCTAAAATATTATTGGTACCATCTATCTTCAAAGACCCTTTGTCAATATGACGTTGTAGCTCCTCCTACAATTCACAAGTAATGTCGTTATCATAATAGAAATATTATGTGATCAACAAGTATATTAATAAGATAATGTTTACATAAATAAAATCACTTGCACTTTTTTCAATAATTTCTTGCACTACTTTTGAATATTTTCTTTTTTTACTGAGTTGAGCCTTTTTCTATAACACACTTCGGTCCATTTAACTCGAAGATTCCCCTTGTTCCTTAACCTAAGATAAGAGAAAAAAATGATATATTTAAAAAAATAAATATTTCTATTTGGTTTAAACATAATATAGTATAACAATAGATTGATATAATTAAAATTGATTGAAGACTTACAAGTCTTTAACATAAGCCTTTGTAACCTGTACTACCCAACCAAAGATTATAAATGTTCTTAGCATGTCTTTCCTTTGTATTTTGACTATTTTTTTTGTACAAAGTGAATATGTAAACTTATTGATATTTAACTTTCTATGTTACACAAAAATAACATAATTGATATTTAACTTTCTATGTTACACAAAAATAAAATAATTGATATTTAACTTACCACAAATGAATCAGATAATACTTTATTAATAAATAACTTTCAATGTTGTTTCTTAATATTTGGGTATTCAATAGGTGGCAACCTCAATTGATTACGATCGTTCTTATATAGAAGAACATACTTGTGAGATAGAGTATGTCTAAAGTTCCTTAGAGAGATGTTCATCTACTGAAATACTTGCTTTTTACTCTTTAAATCCAATTTGAACTTATCTTACATAAGAAAGATGAATGATTAACAAAATATAAATAATTTGAACAAAAAAGCATCCCATTGCCTAGTATACAAAAAAGAATAACAAACTTGAAAATAAAATCACAAGTCTTCCTTCTGCTCAAGGGGTACACGTCTCCAATCATCATATATAATTGAAATATTGTCTCGTACCAAAATACCTATGTAATTTCTCAATTCAATTGATGTACCGCCAGAAGCCATGCCGTATGAGTTGTAGTTAATGGTAATTTTCTTATCAGGTGTCAACAATTACAAATATTTCTTCTTGGATTTTCCTCTTCTCTGTTGGATACCGAAGCGTACCATCTTTTATTCTCCCATTTGCATGCTAAGTCAAATACTTAGCAATTTTAGGTGATTGGAACATATGTTTAAACCTTGGAATAAGGGAAAAATACCACAAAACTGTCTCAGGAATCTCTATTATAAATTCTTTAGATCTATTTCTTTTTTTTTTCTACCTAAACTCTCCATATATAAGGCATTCGTTAAGTTGTTCATGCGTTTTTCTATATAGAATATAATCATTGGGATAAACATGTATATTTTTATATTCTAATCCTAATACCTTTATTATTTTTTTACCTTCATACATTGACTTTAGAATATTATTACCTTCTGGTAATATGTCAGCAAAAACTTCCAATAGAGACAAAAATCCCTTATCATAACATTCATAGTTTCCTTTAATATTATAAATTTTTATCAGACCAAACAACTTGGAATGCCTTAATCCAGGATATAAAGGTTTTTTTGCATATTCAAGTGGATTTCTAAAAAATTCAAGATCCTTATCACACTGTTCATAGGCATCATTAACTATATCTACAATGTTATTGTATTCTTGGCATTTAAATTGTCTTATAATAGAATGGTCTTCAATAGATGAAGCTCTCAACTTACTGCCAACTTCCTTATGTTTAGTCCAAGTTAAATACGTGGGCAAAAATCCTTTTTTAAAAAAATGAACTCTTATTAACTTAGGAGCATAGAACTCCATGTTGCAACAATAGTTACATGGATATCTAAGTGACTTTCTATTATCAAAATTAAGCATGAAAAATTACAAAAACTCATCAACTCTAATTTCATACCCTTTTGATAACCTATCACTTTATATCCATGTTTTATCCATGTCAAATATTTTACCTAATTATTATTTAATGAGTGTTAGTTCAACGTGAAAAATCCTAACTTTTAATTTGTAATTAACAATCATTTCCTTTTATTACAATAAAGAAAATACAAACATGTATTATATATTAATAACACTTCCAAATAAATTGTAGCAACCATCTCCCAATCACAACAACTCCAAAATTTGAAAATCATATAAAATAAACTCCATATTACAAAAAAATTAGCCAATACAAAAAATGAAATTATATATTAGAGAATGAAAATATACCTCACAATAACTTTCCACACTACTGAGTTGTTATAGTCTAAGGCAATCAATTAAGAAAATTGCAAAAACATTGCAATAATAAACATAAAACAATAAATTATAATTAGAAAATCAAAATAGAATCATAAACAAAGTAAAACAACGACAAAAAAAAGTAGTTGAAACAGCCCCAAACAGCGAAAATAGTGTTCATACAACCTCAATTAAGCAGCAAAAATAGTGGTCATACAACTCCAAAACAATACCAAAATTTGTGGCCATAGAGCCCTAAGTAAAAATAAATATAGTGGCCTCATAATATTATAAAACAATAGTAAAAATAATAGACATACGGCACAAAATAACAATACGAAAAGTGGCTATATTGTCAATACGTAAATATTGACATAGAATAAAGGTGGAATGTATTTGTATAAGTCAAATCAACATATAATACTTTTAGTTCTTAAACAAGAAAATTACTGTAAATAATAGAAAATATGATAAATAATGCAATTAAGCCACCACCTAAATGAATAAACTCTACTTCAATCTTGTTTAATCTTATCTTACTATGTCAATTTGTATTAAAGCCATTGACATCAATCTAAAAATTTTGACTTCACAGAACTAACATATAAAAGTAAAGTTACAAATATGAAGAGTTCATGATGTACATATGCAAGAATGTAATGTGACAAGAGAAGACTAGCCATTAAATTAACAGGAATATTCATAAATCATAATTCATGCTCATATTGAAATTCATAAAGGCAGTTATGAAACTAGAAGTTTGATTACTTATATTTAAAGTCTTATCTTCATGGACAAAGAAAAAGAAATATAAACAAAGCAAGTTGGAAAAATTAAAAAGAGGGTGGGTAGCCGTAGCTCTCAAATAGAGATTGATGAGAGAGAGAGAGAGAGAGAGAGAGAGAGAGAGACGAAGATAAGGATGAAGACAATCTTGTCATTAGAGATGATGGGGTGAAAATCAAGGTTAACGCCAAGATTATAGAAGTAGAGAGACTTAGCCGCAATTTCAAGCATTTGAACCAAGAATGCTTTCTTGTATGCACTTTGTGAAGATATGTTTAACCTTCATCTGAATACCTTACTCAAACATTGTGTCAACACTTGCCAAACAACTTTTAGTTGTTATCTGTCATTCTTATGATATTTTTAACATATTTTATCAAATTCAATTGATTATTTTTAATGTATTTCAAGAAGCATAATTTTACAATGTATAATGGAATTGCACAAATCGACTTTGACTCATAATTATCTTTTATTATATTTGCTTAATTGAAAATATTATAAAATACAAATTATTACTAACTAAAAACATCATTATAAGCACTATTTTTAATTTTTTAAAAAAACCATATTGGCCCTTTTACAATTTATTAGGCAAAATTATCTCATATCAATGCAATAAACCAATCTAAAGTAGAAAAGTATTTTTAAAATCTAATAAAAATATATTATAAATAAATAACTTAATGTCTTTTGTTTTGTATTTTAAGTAAGCTATGAGTTCAAGTCTCAATAAGAATATTAATTCTTATTGTTTATATATTATGATAGAATATATCATACCAATTCATTACGAGATTTTATTGATAGGAAGACAATTCTAATAAATTTACTAAAAATTTTATTAATGTGCATACAATTCGCCGATTAAGAGTTTGGCACTTTAACCATTTTTATTTTTTCAAGCAAGGTTAACCCAAAAGCTTAAGATTGATGCCTGGTTTAGTTCTTGCACGACTAGCGCTGCCATCAAAATTGCCCTCATAACCGACGTTGCCAAGGGCTACTGCTACAAGATGAGATTTGTCTACACCCACTTTCCCATCAATGCCTCCATCACCAATGGTAAGAAGTCAACCGAGATCCATGAGTTTTATTAGAGAATTTTGGATTTCTATTATATGTATATGGCACTGTTGTTTATTGATTTAGAATGATTGCATGATTCTAGTTACAAAATGTGTAGAAGAAGACGAAAGACAAAAGCGAAGGTAATTAAATCTAACAAAAATAAATTATAAATTATTTGTAATGGAATAATTTTACGAGTGAGAATGAAACACATACCAGGTGCTTATCTTCTTCGACGAGAGAGACGATTTCAACTATAGAGAGAGAGATGATTCGACCAGAGAGAGAAAGACGAGAGCTGATTTTCCCAATTTGCAACAAAGTGGCTGTGATAGATGTGTCTCCAAAACAAGGGTGATGAACACATGAAAATGCATGTTGTTAGGAGATTCAATCACCATTTAATGTCACTAATTTTAGTATTTTCTGTATTTTTAGCTTGAAATAAAGTGTTCTCCTTAAATTGTGATTAATGAATGTTATTTGGACAGGTTTAGGTAAACTGGACATAACTCTCAATGTAGAAATCGAAATGAAGAAATTCTTGAACCTGGTGCAACATGACTCAATCTTACACAAATTTGAAGAATAGTGGAAAAGCCAAATCCAATATGTTATGGGCCAAAAATTGAGATACAACAGAATCGGACTACAACTCTTACCCAGCTTGACCCAATTCACGTATTTGGACCGTATCTCGCCAAATACGTATTCAACTGGTATAATTCTTGAAGCTGTGAATTTCTGACTTAACTATCAATAACTCGTATGTTTATGGTAAAGTCCAAATCAGCCGTTATCATGGACCAAATCGCATTGCAAGTAGGTAAAATGGTTGTTGGCCGAATTCTGATGTATCTTTGGAATTTTGCTCATATCTCATTGGATACTCATCCAATTTGCATGAAATCAGTGCCTATGGAAAGAAAAGTCATAATTCTACAACTTTCATGTCGGCTGCAGAAGCTGAATTGATCATTTACATTATCAAAAACGTGCTACAAATGGATACACGAGTTATTGGCTTAAAACTATTGCAGATTGATGTCATCCATGACATATGTCCATTCATTGCCTATATAAGGAGACACTTAGGACGTTTTTAACAATAGATAATTTTTTCTTCTTTTATTCTCATTAACATGTATTGTAATTTAGGCTAGAGTTCCTAGCAAGGCTAAGAGATGAACTTTTATGTGTAGTAAATCTACTTCCATGCTTTGATTCGGTGTCAAGAGTTATAAATGTTGTAAGTTTGGTTTTGATTAAACTCTAATCTATTTTATTTTCTATAATCCAGAGGTTATAATTCTCATGTCTCATATATGTTCAGTCATGCTTTTCTTATGTAATTCATGTTGATTTATAATTGTTACTGGTTACATTGTTTTATATGTTAATCTTTTACTGCAGTATTGTCAATTTGATATATTGTCGATCTTGGATAACATGTAAGGGCAATAAATGTTTGATATTCAAGTTAATCTTTTACTGCAATATTGTCAAAATGATATATTGTCGATCTTAGATAACTTGTATAAATAACATGATGTGTGTTAATACTTGTAAAGAGTTTAACTAAATCAAATACATGTGTTATCAAATGTGCTATATATTACATACCTTCCGATTGATTGTTTGAGATGTGAAACTTTCAGTTGAGTTATAAATATCGAATCAAAGTATAGAGTAGATTTATAAAGCATAATTGTGATTCTCAAAGCCTTGCTTAAATCATCATAAGACATTTTCCTCAATTCATAGACAATTCTATCTCATCCGTTTAAATCAATTAACCCTTTACTACTGCTTTAATATTTTACTTCACTAACCTATTTTGCCAAGAGCTTCCTCGTGGGATCGACACCTCAATCTATACTGCGATAGCCGCGTTATATTTTGAGCGTAAACAAAGGACAACAAAGAAGATAACAAAAGATGCCCCAAACGACGTCGTTTAGGGCATTTTCTTTAAGCACGCAAAAACGACGTCGTTTTTAGGGTTTTTTTTAATGCCCAAAACTATGTCATTTTAGGCATTTTATATTTTCTTTAAAATTTAAATGTTTCATTAATCTTATTTTTTAATAAAAAATAACTTTCTGATAACATAGTATCACTAACTTACTGACACTTCATTTTCTAATACTATAGTATCAATAATTCATTGACACTTTATATTTCTGATACTATGATATCAGTAATTTATTAGCATTTATATTCACTTATACTATTTAGAAAAGTGTCAGTGAATATCATTTTTGTCAGTGCTTGTCAGATGATGGGAATTGATAATATTAAACTTAGGCTACATGACGAGCGAGTGAGAGAGTTGACAAAATTTAAGTATGTTCGTGACTTCAAGAAGAACTTGATCTCACTAGAGACTTTAGACCAGAATGGGTGTTTCATCATGATTAATGGAGGAGTTTTGAGAGTATTGAAGGGTTCTATGGTGGTAATGAGATTAGAGAAGCACAAAGGTGTTTATGTGCTTAAGGGTGAAGTTGTAAGTGGTTCTGCATTATTCTCTATAGATAATGAGAATATGTAAAGTAAGTTGTGGCATCTTAGACTAGCACACATAGGGGAGAGAAATCTAAAGGAGTTATTTAGTCAAAAGGCATTCGGTGATGATAGGTTCCAGCCATTGAAGTTTTGTGAATATTATGTGCTTGCTAAAGCACATAAAGTGAGGTTTAGTACCAGCGAGCACAAGACTAGGGGGACTCTTAACTATATATACTCGGACCTTTAGGGACCAACTCAAATAGCTACTCGTAGTGGTGCTAGGTATTTTTTCAGTTTGATTTATGACTATTCAAGAAAGCTGTGGGTCTATGTGTTGAGAGCAAAGATTAAATATTTGATATGTTCAAGACTTGGAAGGGTTTTATTGAGAATGAGACTAGTATAAGGATGAAGAGGTTAAGAATTGACAATGGTCTTGAGTTTTGAAATAGAGAGTTTAATGGGTTTTGTACCAAGTATGAGATTGTAAGGCATAGAATAGTGAGATCAACCTCACAACAGAATGAAGTAGCTGAGAGGATGAGTAAGACCCTACTTAAAAGGGTTAGATGTATACTTTTTAATGCAAAAATATCCAAGGTATTTTGGAGAGAAGCTATAGTGACTGTAACTTATTTGATCAATAAAAGTCCCTCATCAGTAATTGACTTCAAAAAGCTAGAAAAAAAAATGGTCTGGCAACTCTCTTAAGTATGACCACCTCTGAAGTTTTAGTTGCCCTGCCTTTGTCTATGTTAAGGAGGGAAAATTAAAACCTAGAGCTATTAAAGATGTATTCATACGATATCCCAAATGAGTGAAAGAATACAAGGTGCGGTGTAAAGATTTAACACCACCAAAGAGTATCATAAGCCATGACACGGCGTTCAATGAGACGACCATGTTGAAAGCTTCCCAAAAAGATTAGAATGAAGAACTTGTGCCCAAGGAAGACTTAACACCCAAGTCAATAGAAGTTGAAGTAGAGCTTGAGAAAAGATCTGATATGCCCCTAGATTAGCACTTCAATAATAAGATCCTTAAAGATGAACTAAGAACACCGGCAAGTTCCTCCAAGACCACCTAAAAAAGACTAGAACTCTTTAGATGGAACTTGAAGAGTACCATTTAGCTAGAGCCAAACGAAGGAGAATATTTAACCTACCAATCAAGTATGCACAAGCAGACTTAGTTGCTCACGCTTTTAATTCTTCTTACACTCTTGAATTTGATAAGCTTAGAACATAAGGTGAGGCTATGAAGAGTGAAAACAAGAAAGAATGACAGCAGGCTATAAAAGAAGAGATTAGTTCTCTTAGGAAAAATAATACTTGAAAGTTAGTAGAGAGACCTCAAACGAAACTAATTATGTTTAAGTGAGTGTATAAAGTGAATGAGAGGCTAGGGATAGAGCCTATGAGATTCAAGGCTAGGTTAGTTGCACAAGGCTTTGCTCAAAGAGAGGGCATAGACTTTTATAAGATATTCTCTCCAGTCGTCAAGCACACATTTATTAGGATTTTGTTAGCCATATGTGTAAACCTTGATTTACATCCAGAGTAGATGAATGTAAAGACAGCTTTTTTGTATGGAGAACTTGAAGAAAAGATTTACATGGCACAACCGCAAGAGTTTGTAGAGCTCGAAAAAGAGGATCATACTTGTTTATTGAAGAAGTCATTATATGGATTAAAGCAATCACCTAGACAGTGGTATATGAGATTTGATGAGTTTATGATAGCTTGTGGCTTTAGTAAGAGTAAGTATGACAGATGTGTGTACTTTAAAAGCTTGAGTTATGGGATGATGTATTTACTTCTATACATCAATGATATGTTGATTGTATGTAAAAACATGGAAGAGATACAAAAACTCAAAAAGTAGTTGAGTGACAAGTTTGAGATGAAAGATTTGAGATAGCAAAAAGGATATTGGGTATGGATATTGTGAGAGAAAGAAGAGATGTTGTCTTTTTATCTTAGCAGCGATATATACTCAAGATCCTACAAAATTTTGGTATTTCCAATTCAAAGGCAAGCAATGATCGAGTGACATTGCTTCTTCGGCCCGAACCAAGGAATCCCTTAGATATGATGCAAAATAGATCTTGTTCTATCATTGATCAGAGATTTCTCTATGAAAAATACGAATCGGAGTTTGAGGAAGGAAACCCCTTCACAGGAATCTTTCATAAGATTTTAAATTAATTAATATTATCAACTAATCACAACGGTTCTTTATTTTTTTAGACCATGGTATTGATTCATTCTCCATTCTATTGTTTATGAATAGCTAAGAATGAAAGTTAATAGATAAGACCCTAGAAATTTACTGAATTTCTATGCATGTAAAATGTCTTTATACCTTTGACCATGTATTTCAAATTTTCAGTAGCGCAGTCACTGACATCCAAAGAAAAGAAACTGTAAATGAGTAAAGTACCGTATGCAAGCGATGTAGGGAGCATTATGTATGGAATAGTTTGCACAAGATCAGATATAACACGGGCTGTAAGTATGAAGAGTAGATACATGGCAAATCCAAGTGAGAATCACTAGCTTGCAATGAAGTGGATTTTGAGTTATCTCAAAGGGACGCCAAATCACAGGTTGATGTATAAAAGGGATGAGGACAGCAGTGTAATAGTAAGAGGATACGTAGACTCAGATTATACAAGTGATCTAGACAAGAGAAGATCATTGATGGGTTACGTATTAACAATGTTTGGGTGTAATGTGTGTTAGAGATCAGTTCTACAACATGTGATTGCACTATTTACCACAGAGGCAGAGTACATAGCTGTTAGAGAAGCTATTAAAGAGGCCGTGTGGTTGAAAAGTATATTCGTGGAGGTAATGGCTACTGAAGATGTAAACATCGATGTATATTGTGACAGCCAGAATGCCATACACCTAAGCAAGCATCAAGTGTTTCATAAAGTTAGTCTAACAAAAATAGCATCGTCTAAAAATTCTGCTAATATGTTGACTAAGCCACTACCCTGGGTTAAGTTCATCATATGCAAGGACTTAACCAGAGTTATTACTTTGTAAGAGTTACTGAAGATGAGAAGATGGGAGATTGAGATACTTTATGAATGATTTTGAATTAAGGAGGGGATTTGTGAGAAAGTTGATTAAAAATCATCGGGATATAATTTGGAGAGCAAGTCAAGTGCGTTAGGTGCACGAAGATTGAAGACGGATGCGAAAGGAGGTAAAAGACGTAAGTAACAATGTTTAGGCGTGGTCGTCGCGGTGCCCCAGACAGCACCTGAGAGTCGCAGCGCCAGGTGCCCAGCGTCGCAACGTCCAGGCGAAGTGTTCCAACGTCGCAACGCCCAACGTGCAGAAGTGTTTCCCAACTCCCTAAAATGACTCTCACACGTTTAACCTACGTTGTCTTAAAGCCTATATAAAAACTCCCTATTTGCTTGTAAGCACATTTTGGTGATCTTTGTGAGCTTAGTGATATATTTTTAATTTTTAGTAAGAGAAACTCCTTATTTACAAGAGATAGTATTTTCTTTGTGAGTCTTTTTTGTAAGAGGTATATTTTGTGAATGTCTTAAGATTCAATAATAAGAAAGTGTGATCTTAATCTGTCGTGAACGTAAGTAAATTACTGAACCACATATATTCTTTATATTAATCTTTTTTTTTTGTAAATTCTTAATTATTTGTTTTTATATAATATTACTTAAGATATTTTACTTATTTAATTACTTCAATAATAAGTTATAAAGATTTCACATGGAGGAAGCTTCTGTTTATGTTCTATCAAATATAAAATTATGAGGGCGTTTTCTGGGTCATGTACGAGTATATCTTGGTCTTCAATTTGACGAGGACCGATAAATTTCTTACTCATTTTCATAAAAACTGATAAGTAGAATTGTGAGATTGTGAAGTCAAATCATGTATTGGTTAGGATAGATCTGTTCAGATTCTTTCAGAATTTTGAGTTGTCTTATTAAAAAAACTCAAAAGAATTAAAGTTCCAGGCTGAAGTCCAACTAAATCTCATGCAAAATGATCAGGAGCTTTTATTCTTGAAGCACAAAATTCATGATATTTACATATAACTTTACAGGCTAGATATTGTATTAGACAACCTTAAGTAATTTCCATTAACTGTTGCTCTGCTTTTACCTGTAAGAAAAGTTGCCACCTTGCAGTTTAATCAGAGAATAATAAGCCCCGCCACGCCCCAAGGAGATAAGTTCATTGTGTGAGCCTTGTTCTACAACTTTCCCATTCTTGATAACAGCAATGGTGTCTGATTTTTGAATTGTAGAGAGCCTGTGAGCAACAACTACACATGTTCTGCCAACCATCATTTTCTCAAGTGCTTCTTGGACTAAACTCTCTGATACGCTATCAAGTGCACTTGTAGCTTCATCCAACAGGAGAATTGCTGGGTTCTTAAGTATTGCTCTAGCAAGTGCAATCCTCTGTTTTTGACCTCCTGATAACTGAACTCCTCTTTCTCCACAGTATGTGTCATACCCATCTTTCATTCCACTGGAAAAAACACAAATTCATGATCATTTAAGAAGCTGCCAGTAGTTTTTACTGCGTTAGAATTCATTTTTTTGTGCCATACTACATAAAGTTTATGTAGTATGGCACAAATTCACAAGGGGTTTGTGCTGAATTTATACTCTTAGGCAATTAACATCATACCTTATAAATTCATGAGCATTGGCGAGGACTGCAGCCTTTTCGATCTCAGATTCTTTAGCATCCTCTTTTCCATAGGAAATGTTTTCGCGGATGGTTCCAGCAAAAAGGGTTGGCTCTTGGCTGACTAATGCAATATGTGACCTTAACAGTCTCAAGTGATAGTTCTTTACATCCTGCTCATCTATGAATACTGATCCATTCAGTGGATCATAAAACCTCTCAATTAGACCAATAATGGTAGATTTGCCAGAGCCACTCTGCCCCACTAGTGCGACTGTTCGTCCTGCTTCGATTCTAAGATTCAGGCCTTTGAATATTAGCTGATCAGGTCTAGTTGGATAAGAAAAAGATACATTCTTCAGCTCTATGCGCCCCCTTATTTGTTTTTTCATGTCTCGACCCCATGTGTTATCGGGATCAATCTCACTTCTCCTGTCTAGGATCGCAAAAACTGATCGAACGGCATTACTTCCTTTGGATATATCAGAAGTCATACTTCCAGCTTCTGCAATGACATATGCAGTGAATACCAATATCAAAAATGCTTGGAAAAGGTTTTCCGGGCTGATCAACCCTTGTGTCAAGAGTCTCCCACCATACCAGTAAGCTAGTGCTGTAGAGGCTGTGTTGAAAAATTGAGAGCTAAACAGGCCAACACCTGAATACCAAGAGTGCTTAACACTCTCCTCTTTAGGACCTCGTAATGTTTCCCTGAAAAGCCCCAATATTCTTTTCTGAGAAGAGAAGGCGGTTATAGTTCTATGATTAATGACAGCCTCACTTGCTAGTTGGCTTCCTTCCTTCTGTGCTTTCTGTGCTTTTCCAGCCATACTTTTCATCAAAACACTTCTGGAATAATAGCTCCCAATGACTAACGGCTGAACTGCTATCATCACAAGTGTTAGCCTCCAAGAGAGCACAAGTCCTACTATGTAAGAAAAGATAGAACCGAAGATAGCTTGAACCAGCAATGACATTCGTTCCCCAACAAGGGACCGAACCACGTTCGCTTCAGTGGCTAATTTTGCACAAATTGCTGCACTTGTGTTATCTTCTTGATCAAACCACCCTATCTCAAAAGTCATCATCTTTTCTAGCAGTTTCTCTCTAACCCTTTTAGTCAGCCTTTCTCCCATAGCTGCAAAACTATAGTGTTGGAGAAGGCTAGAGGTAAAACTGAGAACTGCAATGCCTAAGAAAACAAATGACAAGGTTCTCGATTTAGACCTAATCTCAGATTTATCAGTTCTGAAGTAAATTGATATAAGTGAACCCACACAATAGGCATTTATTGGTTGAACGGCTCCTGAACCTATTGCAGCTATGCATCCTAGCAATGCATGTCCCCACTCAGGCATGTTCATTTTGAGCAAACGCCATTGCGAGGGAGCAGCATAACTTGATTGGTTGATATCATCATCAAGACTTTCATCATCAGGATCATACTGGATGGTGTAAGAATATTGTGTACCAATGGAAATTGCAGGGCTGAAGGGATATAAAACTGGTGTGCTTGCGGCACTTGACCTCATGCTCATAGGGCTTGGGGCAACAGTCATCTTATAGAGACTTCTTGCATCCATTTGATGGCTGAAATCACTAGAAGTATCGTTTTCCAGTGCCATCTGCTGCAACTCTACCAACTGGTAGTATTCCCCACCCTGCCCGCAATTCATCAGCTCATCATGTGAGCCAGATTCAACTACTTTGCCAGCTTTGAGAACCATAATCAGATTTGCTGCTCGAATTGTTGACAGGCGGTGAGCAATGATGATTGTTGTCCTCCCTACTGAAGCCTTATCAATGGCCTCTTGTACTATTCTTTCAGATTGTGCATCTAGTGCACTAGTGGCTTCATCAAGCAGCAAGATTTTTGGGTCCCTGATTAAAGCCCTTGCTATTGCAATTCTCTGCTTTTGCCCCCCAGACATTTGGAATCCAAATTGGCCAACCTGGTAAACAACAGAGATGTATAAATTTTAAGGGTGTGTATTGAACAGCTCTAGTAAGAACTATTTTGACTACCATGCTAAACTTCTCCAAGGTTTATAAATTGTTTACTGAAAGGAAATCAAATATGCTGTCGGAAAGTACTTTTCTAGGAAAACAAGTTCTATCTTTGACAGTGTGAAAAGTTACAAAAACAAAGGATCTGGAATCGGTTCTATTATTGGATAATAATCTGAAACAGATCATTCCAAATCCTTCAAATGAAAAATTTAAGTCTCTATATTGAGTTGAGGGCATACTTGAGTTTCATATCCTTCTGGTAACTTAGAGATGAAGTCATGTGCGTTGGCAGCCTTAGCTGCGCTGATCACATCTTCCATAGAAGCTCCTTCCTTTCCAAACAGTATATTCTCTTTTATAGATGTTGCGAACAGAACTGGTTCCTGATTAACTAGACCCATCTGGGATCTCAGCCATTTCAGCTGAAGTCTCCTTATTTTGTATCCATCTAATAGAACTTCTCCTTCAACAGGGTCATAAAATCTTTGAAGCAATGCAATGGTTGTGGACTTTCCAGAGCCACTGCCACCCACAAGACCTACAGTTTTCCCGGCTGGAACTCTAAGATTCAGCCCTTGTAAGACGGGCGTATCAGGTCTTGATGGATAACAAAAATAGATGCCCTTAAATTCAATCTCCCCTCTTACATATGATAAAGCCTTCCCCTTTTTATCTTCTGTATCTATAGCAGGAGTCCTATCAATCATTTCGAAAATTTGAGTAGCAGCAAGTTTTGCCTCTGTTATGGAAGTTAAATTTGGAAGTGCACCCAAAATACTCCTACAAACAAAAGAACAGAAACTATGAGTTCTAAAACCGAAACGATCTGGTTTACTGAACAAGACTATCAGTAAGAGTAATTTTAAAGTGAAAGTTACTCACAATCCTCCCATGATTATGCTGATTCCAGCAACAAAAATAGAGCCACCTTTTTCTCTTTTTTCGGTGACCAAATAAGACCCCACCCAAGCCTGAAATGCCCAACCTACATAAATCATCCCCATGCTTCCCATTAACAAACCCTTAATGAAACCTTGCTTTATTCCCAATTCCATAGTTTTCTGAAGTGCACTGCTGAACCTTTCAAGTGTTTGATGCTCTGCCACGTATGAATATACAGTTCTAATGGAAGAAATTGCTTGCTCTGCAATCCCACCGGCAATCCCATAAGATTCAATCATCTTTAATATAACCCCCATCATCAGCTTCCCAAATAGAAGTCCCGGAACAATGAACATCAGAGTCAAAGGAAGCGCCGCCAAAGCAAGTCTCCAAGAGAGTATCAAGGAAAACAGAAGGCAGAAGAAGAAAGTTGACAAATATGCAAGGCAGTCGGGTATCTACAAGGAGGAAACAAGCATATTACAATCATAGTCATAGAGAATAATAAGCCTCTCAGGCTAAAAAATTTGAATACTCTGCAATGTCATACAGGGTAGATGCTCTATTTTGATGGGACTAGTAAGAGAAAATTAAGGCTCTGTTTAATATTGTGGCGTTGTGACTTGCCGTGACTTGCCGTGGAGTGAAAGCACTAGTTGCCAAGTAACGGTAGGGGAATGTTTAGTTAACACAGCTTACTAAACACTTTTTACTGCTACACTATTCAAGTCTCTCAAAAACACAAAAATACCGAAGGGACCACAAGAATTATTGATGACAGAAAAATCAAACCTTCTCGCATATTGCAACTTGGATTGAATTGGCATCATTTGAGATGGTTGAGACAACTTGGAAAGTAGTAGAAGAACCTTGTTCTTGGGTGTCGAAGAAACCAACTTCTTGTCTAAGGACAGATTTCAGGTACTCCATTCTCATTCTAGATGTCTGTCTCTCTGCAGTTCTTGTCCAACAAATTCCTTCTGCGGAAACATAAACTCAGATAGTTTGTCCTAATCATTATTCCCTTGCAGCAAAAAGCTTTAGCTGAAGGGGATTTCTTGAAGTTATTAATTAAGAGTTCAACTTACCAACGAAAGCAGAAAGGCCAACTCCTATTGCGACATAGAGTAACCTGAGTGCATACTGGAAAAATGGAATTTGAAGTTAACAAGGTAAATACTTTAGCCAGAAAGAAAGAAAAATAAAAATAATAATGCATTAACTATCCTTTATGATTACTTCATCAAAATATTAGTATTGAAAAATTCAGTGTCAACAATTGCAGTTTGAATTCTTTGTACATAGAGCTATTATTACTAAACAATAAAAAACAGCGAATTTCAATGCATTAATTATGAAACTCTTAATACATAAAGTTTAGTTCGAATTTTAACAAAATACATGTGTCTACAGTAGAGAAAGATTCATGATAGTATTGTCTCTCATCTTATGATGCATAGTTGGGCACATGGTGCAGATTTACCAAAAGGATATGAAATACATACCTTGTCAACAGTATCGTTAGACAAAGAGCTATTGGGCTTTCCATAATCATTGATCACATTGCTAAGGATAAACATCATGAGAGGATACTGCATCCCATCTCCAAAGCTGCCTACAGTTCCAAACAACATCAACAACTTATCTTTGCCATCGGCATATCGGAACATGCTATCTTTTCCCCCCATATTCTTTACTCCTTTCAGGAGATACTATGTGAAACTCTCAACCGCTATAACCAAATACATTAATTCCACATTCTAACAAAGATTGCTTTTTATACCCAATCTCATGCTTTTTCAGTCACATCTTTGTTGGCAGGCCGTTAGATTTTATGCTGTCTTGTTGCATTCTCTTTGGCGCCCATGCCATATAGATTTAACTAAATGTTTAATTAGCCGGCGGATAACAATGTTTAATTCTGTTCTGGTTTCCATAATTCCACCAAAGTTCTATATACTGTCCAGTGCATTCTATTTTCCAGTACACTGTTTCCTTTGTCCAGATGCTGATCTCCGTTCTTGGTTAGAATTATTCTCAAATTCTTTGTTGTCATTGTTGATATTCGTTTAGCTGAAAATGGGGAGCTTGAATTGACAATTCTGAGGCAAATGACTTTACGCAATTCTTCTTATGCAAATGCATACATGTAGGGTCAGCGTCACACTTGGGTTATTTATTATATAGATATTTTTTCAATCACTATGCCCTTGATTGCAATAATTATGTTCTTCCAGAGGTTTAAAAACAAGTTGTTTAATTATTAAATTTCACTTGTTTTGGTGATAGTGAGAATTTTTTCCTCCTTGAGCGGCAGTCCAAGACATATTTCAATATTATATTACTGAAAATTGTGTTCATTGTATATCTTTCTATTGTTTTTTACCTTCATGTAGTTCTGTTAGCTTGGATCATCAAGTACCTTTTCTTGTGGCCGACTCGCGAAAAGTGTACATCTCAAAGATTCTCTGCTGTCCTATGAAATTGAATCTTTCAGCATTTCAGATTTTGAAATAATAATTTCTCTTCTCTTTTGTATGATTTTCAATGAAAATCAGAATAATATATACTTAATCACACAAGATAACAATAGGCTTTACTAAAGAATGAGTGTATATAACAAATCAATTTCTGCCCGGGTTATGTTCATCTTGGGAATGATCATCAAATGGTCAATTTTCTTAATGCGTCTCCTACTTTAGGTCGAGCTCCTAGAATTCACATTCTCACTTGGCGTTCTCCCATTTGCTGGATGGCGTTTCAAAGGGAAATTCTGGTTTTGCTGCCATTTGGTAGTGAATACCTGGGTGGTTTTGGTTTGTTTCGTGCTGTTTTTATTCTTTTTCTTCTGGACAGAAATTATGATTACGCCGGCTTAATATTTTGACGCTGCATACAACAGAAGCCCCGTTGAAGGAAAAGAACGGTTAGGAGTTTTGTTGACTATTTAGTCCTCATTTTAAACAGAGTTTTGTGTGGTTTTTGAGGATCTAGTAAAAATTTATTTGCCTGCACATAAAATGATTTGAAGTAAGATTTTCTCGTAATTTAATTTTATCTAATTTTTAAAGAGTCTCTTAACACATGTTTTATCTTAATTATATATGATAAATTTTATTTTTATAATTACTTTTATTTTATCTATTTCAATTCTATGTAATGAAAAGTTTTCCACCACTACAACTTCTATGATCATCATCATCCACCGCCACCAAAGCACTAATTGCGGCAGCAACCACCAAACAGAAACAACCACCAGCAGCAGCTTGCAATGATCCTCGGTCTGGACTTACACAAATCCTCCAGCTCTCCTCGGACCCCAAGGCACGCACCATGTCGACCGTCCATTCCTTTATGTCTCAACCATGAGCTTCTTGGCACAACCTCAACCCCTGCTCAATTTTGTTGAGAATAATAGAGTACAAATTGAACACTTTTATTAATACAACAAACTCAAAACTTACAATACAACACTCACAACTCAACACCCACACACTCTTTGTTGAGCTTATTATTTGCTCAACTCTCTAACACTCTAAACTCTCAATAATTAATCAAATACTTAATCAACTCTTTATTCTTAACTTGTTTGCTTGCAAAACCAAATGAGGGAGTATTTATACTTAGTTTCAACAAACCAAAATCACACAAATAAAATAATATAAAAATTTATTAACCATATAAGTTTATAATATTTATCTCCTTAATTATTAACTTTAAAATATTTTACTTAATCTAAAAATTTCAAGAATTTGGCATAATCTTGGGTTTGATGTTGTAATTAACTTCATTTGATATTGTAATTTTAACACTCCCCCTTAACACCAACTTCCGTTCTTCTAACCACGTTGAGTTGTCTTCGAAGCTTTTCGAACTTATCAACACCCAAACTTTTTGTGAACAAATCAGCCACTTGATCTTCAGTCTTAACATACAGCAGCTCAATTTCTTCTTGCAGAATTTTCTCCCGGATAAAGTGATAATGCATCTCCACATGCTTTGTTCTTGCATGAAAAACTAGATTTTCTGCCAAACAAATTGCTAACCGATTATCACAATATATTGACACTTTATAATCTCTTGGCTGATATAAATCCTTCATCAACTGCATCAGCCATGTACTTTCTTGAGCTGCCATTATTGCTGCTCTGTACTTAGCTTCAGTAGTTGACAATGATACAGTCGGTTACCTTTTACTGCACTAAGAGACTGTTCTTGAACCAATCTTGAAACAATACCTAGTGGTCGAACGTCGTGTATCATGATCTCTAGCATAGTCAACATCACGATAGCCAACTATTTTACAATCTTGGCCTTTCTTATAGAAGAGACCATAGTCAAATGTGCCTCTCACATATCTCAATATCCGTCGAGCTGCTTCTAAGTGAGGTTTCTTAGGATTTTGCATGTATCGACTTATTACTCCAACTGCATAAGAAATATCTGGTTGAGTCAATGTCAAATAGATAAGACTTCCTACCAATTGTCGATACATGGTTCCATCTTCTAAATCCTTTCCTTCATGACCGCAAAACTTGGCATAGGCTTCTAGCGGTGTTGAGATAGGCTTGCACTCTAGCATTCTAAACTTCTATAACAAATCTTTGGCATATTTTTGTTGTCTTAGAAAAATTCCTTCTACTGTCCAAGTGAATTCGAGCCCAAAAAAATGCTTAAATTGTCCAAGCTCTTTCATTTGGAAGCAAACCGCCAAATTCTCTCTTGTTTGACAATTCTCTTCTTCATCATCTCCAGTAATAATTAAGTTATCCACATATACTAGCATAATTGTAAGTTTCTTTCCATTAGCTTTGACGAATAGGCTAAAATTAGCTGGTACTACAGAGTAACCACCATGTGTTAAAAATTCTCTAATTTTACCATATCATGCCCTTGGAGCTTGCTTTAATTCATACAATGCTTTCTCAATTTATACAATAATCAGGATGAAATTTGCTTTCAAATCCCATTGGTTGAATCATGTAGATCTCCCGATCCAACTCTCCATGTAGAAAAGCTTTCTTTACGTCCATTTGCCACAATCTCCAACCTTTGCTAGCTACTAGTGCAAGGAGAACTCGTACTGTGGTGATCTTGGCTACTGGACTAAACGTTTCATCATAGTTTAGTCCATACTATTGAAAAAAATCCTCGAGCTACCAATCGAGCTTTATACATTTTCACCGATCCATCAGGACATCTTTTGATCTTATAAATCCACTTACAAGATATAGGTTTCACATCATTTGGCTTTGGTATTAAATTCCAAGTTTGATTTTGCTCCAACACTATGATTTCTTCTTTCATAACTTTAATCCATTTAGAGCTCTGTAATGCTTCTTCAAAAGTCTTAGGCTCTTTAACATTTTCCTCATTCGTCATAGCTGCATTAGTATATTTAGGATTAGATTTTCGTATATTTAATGACCTTCGAGGATGAGATTGAGGGGTTGCAGGTTCTGCTCCTTCATATTTGGCCTCTGTTGTTAGATATTGATAGATACCAGTTTGCCAAGAACTTTGAGTTATCTCTTACTTGGTGTTTTCATCACTGCTTCCATTATCAAGGTCTTCTTGGCTCGGTCAAATTTTAGCAATTTGCTCATCTATCTTTTGTTGTAGTCGTTCTTCTATTTCTTTTGAATCTAGAAGCTCCTTTTTTTTTGTGGCGACCACTATGAAGATGCTTCATCAAACACCACATTCTTTAATGTGTAGCACCGCCCTTTAGTAGGGTCACAATATTTTCATCATTTGCGCTAGTTATCATATCCAACAAAGATACACCTGATTGCTTTTTTGTCAAATTTGTTTCTCTAGTGACTTGGCACAAACACATAGCATATATAACTAAATACTCAAAAATAACTCACAATAGGATTCATATCCCACAACTTCTTAAAGGGTGATATGAACCCTAACCTTGGTTGAGGAAGCCTATTAATCACGTGGGCTGTAGTTTTCATTCTTTCGACCCAAAATCTTCCCGGTACATTTTTTACGTGCAATATACTTCTACAAATTTTTGCAAGATGTCGATTCTTTCTTTCTGCAACACCATTTTGTTGTGGCGTGTTGGCACATGTGAACTAATGTCATATCTTATTTTCTCAAAGATATTGTGAAAACTCATCAGAAGTATATTCTCCTCCATTATCTGTGTGGAGACAATGAATCTTCATTCCGACTTCTCCTACAATTGTTTCTCCAAATTCCTTAAACTTTAAAAAAGTATCTGATTTTTCCTTCATAAAGAAAATCTATACATACCTCAAGAAGTCATCAATAAATGTCACCATGTACCGTATGCCACTAATTGATGGTTGCTTGACAGGTCCAAACACATCAGAGTGAACCAACTCTAATGGCTCCTTAGCTCTACTTTGACTCCTCATATGGTAGTTAATGTACCATGCCATACCGACATCCCGCACATATTATATCCACTCTCACATCAAGTTGAGGTAGACCCTTAAGTATTGCCTTTTTCATCATTACTTTTAGCTTATGGTAACTTACATGTCCCAATCGTGAATGCCACAAATCTACTGTCTCATTCTTTCAAGTCTTTTCTACATAAGCTGACTCTGCTGATAGTACATAGACCGACTCTAGTCATAGTCCTTCCATTATTGATGTTCTCGTGATTTTTAAATTTTGGTACACCTTAACATCTTTTGGACCAAACAAGACATAATGCCTGGAAAATGTTAACTGTGATATTGACAATAAATTCTTTTTCATGCCAAAGACATGATAGACATCTTGAAGTGTTACCTTGTTAGAACTGTAACGAGGTGTAAGGGCTATGTTACCGATGTAAGCTATAGACAATCTCGAGTTGTTGGCTATCACCACCACGCGACCTCATTTGTTCTTAGTCATATCTTGTAGCTTTTCTTCGTCACCAATCATATAATTCGAACATCCTGAGTCAACGATCTTATAATTTTCATAGTTAATCCGTCCAGGCATTATCACTGAGAGTGATAGGTTTTCTTCCTCTATAGCGACAGATGCTTCAGCATCCCACTCATCTTCACTTTTTCTTTCTGAGTTTGATGTGACAACATTACCCTTAGCAAACCTTTTCTTGGACCAACAATCTTTTGCCATGTGTCCTATTTTTCCACAATTGTAGCATTTTCCTTCAAACTTTTTCTTTTGGTTGGACTAACTACCATTGTTGCGAGTCCTTCATACTCGTCCTGTTTGTGAGCTACCTTCTTAGTAATGACTCTTTATCTTGTCATCATCTCTTTTAGATCTTTCACCAGCACATCATTTAAATCAACCTTTTCTTTTGTCAATGTAGAGTGTTTCTTCATTGTCTTTTAAAGAGACTTTACCCATTTACTTGACAATCGCTTCTTGATTAGTAAGAAAATTTTCAAATTCAATAAAAGATGGTTGGGTTGGCCAGCCTTGTACAACAGTAACAAAACTTCTATACTCGGGCTTCAAACCATGGATGATAATTCTTTTCATCCTAGCTTCAACAATAGCAGCGCTAAGATCTAACTCAGATATTTCACGGCACAAGGACTTTACATTTGTAAAGTATTGGTTGATTGTCATGTTGCGTTATGCAATTGACAACAATTCATTCTCTAGAAGCTGTAGTCGCGTGTTATTTTTCTTTGAGAATAGTGATGCAAAAGTGTCTCATGCTTCATTTGGCGTCTTGGCCTTCTTTATGTGCTTTAACACTTCTTCTTCAACCTTGGTCTTAATGGCGAACATAGCCTTACCAGTTTTTACTTTTCACTTCTTTAAAGTGGCTTCGTCTATTGGCTGCTTCACTTCATTCCCGCCAACGACCTCCTAAAGATCTTGGCTTTGAAGGTAGAACTCCATTAACTTCGTCTATGTATTGTAATTTTGGTTGTTGAGCTTCTTGATTCCTCCAATGACTTGTAGGTCACCCATCATATTGGCAGTATCTTAGTAATACCAAAAAAGTTTTGTCAACAAACTTGCAGAGTCACAGACTACTTACAACACACAAAAGCTTACTCACTCACAATTTCTAAAAACCCTTTCTGATGTGGAAAATCAGTCAAAGCTGCAACCACAGAGCATACTTAGAATTCTTAAAAATCTTACAACTTAAGCAATCCCAAACAGTCCCGCTTCGATACTAATTGTTAAGAATAATAGAGCACAAATCGAACATTTTTATTAATACAACAAACCTAAAACTTACAATACAAATTTTAGAAACTCTCACTCTTTCTCACTTACAACACAATACTCACAACTCAACACTCACACACTCTTTGTTGAGTTTATGATTTGCTCAACTCTCTAACACTTTAAACTCTCAACAATTGATCAAATACTTGATCAACTCTTTATTCTTAACTTGCTTGCTTGCAAAACCAAATGAGGGAGGGTGGTATTTATATTTAGTTTCAACAAACCAAAACTACACAAATAAAATAATGTAAAAATTTATTAACTACATAAGTTTATAATACTTATCTCCTTAATTATTAACTTTAAAATATCTTACTTAATCTAAAAATTTTAAGAATTGGGCTTGTAAATATTTGGACTTAATCTTGAGTTTGATGTTGTAATTAATTTCATTTGGTGTTGTTATTTTAATAGACCTTTGCCATCGAATTCACTTACCATTAACCTTGGTCTTTGTACTACCCAGATGAATAGCTCGAGCCCAAGAATTCACTAGAACCTGTGGTGGTTTTGGTCAGTTCACTACACTTGCTCTTTCATCATCCGCTTTCAGCCTTGGGATGACTCAACTCGGTGCAATTGCCTTGCTGAGAAATGAGATAGTTGTTTTTAGCATTCTCAGAATTCCAAGAAGGGAAAAATAGATGTAATTAGAGAAGGTGAGCTTGCTAAATCATTCATTGGCACAACCAAAAGAGGAATAGGTCTTGCTTAATTCAACGAGATGATTCGTAACGGTATTAGAAAAAGGAGTCAAAAGTTTATATCGCTCGACTCAAACTGCTCAGCCTATGTCGCTTGGCCTATGTTGCTTGTCCTATAATGCCTAGGTTTCTAGCTCAGTTCATACTTACACCTATGGTGCCTGGGTTCTTAATTTCCTTACGGCGAATTATTATTACTATTATTATTATTTTCTAACTTTATATCTGGGGTTTCAATCTTATTATTATTATTATTATTCAGCTTATGCTTATGGTGTTCATCTTATCGTTATTTTATCTCAAATTATACCTATAGTGCTCAGCCTATTATAATTATTCTCTTTCAGCTTATATAAAGCTTGGGATATTATTTTCATCCAACGTATAGTGTTCAACTTATTATTATTTTCTCTCAACCCATGTCTATGTTTTTCGACCTGAGGAGCTCAACTTACCATTAATATTTTCTCAGCTCATACTAATGATACTCCGCTTATCATTACTTTTGACTTATGGTACTCGAGTTTTTCCTTGTTTAATACATTCTAAGATTATTATTGTCTTTTAGCCTATGAATTCATCCATATAAGCCCTTTCTGTCAGGCCAATTATGTAATTCCTCCTCCGAGGTTGACCACGTAAGCCTTTTTTACTCACTATTATTTATTATTTGTGTTTTCTTTTTTTTTTTAAAAAAATTATTTTGACTACATACTTTGATCTCCCACTTGACTTGAGGAACAAAAAGACTCAAGATATGAATCTCGAGCCCATCTAAGGAAAATATAAAATTTCTACAATCAACATGGAGTCTCAAGCCTGCCTAGGGTAGGGATGAAATTTCTATAGTCAACATCGATTCGAAGCCCACCTAAGGTAGGGATAGAATCTACATATTGATATGGGATCCCCAAGCCCTCCCAAGGCAAGGATAGAATCTACAATTAACATAGATCTCAAGCTTGCCTAGGACAGAGATAAAATTTACAAATCGACATGGATCTCGAGCTTGCTCAGGGTAGGGATGGAGTTTCTACAATTGACATGAATCTCGAGCATGCCCAAGCAGGGATGGCATTTCTATAATCGACATGGATTTCGAGCCCGCTAGGGTAGGGATTAAATTTTTACATTTGACATAGAGTCTCAAGTCCACCCAGGATAGGAATAGAATCTACAAATCGATATTGAGTCCTAAGCCCACCCAGGGCAGGGATAGAATTTACAAATTGACATAGAGTCCCGAGCCTGCCCAAGGCCAAGATTTGTACTCAAGACCCAAGCCCACCCAGGGCATGAATTTCTACACAAAACCCAAGTCCACTCAGGGTAGGGATTGAACTTCTACATCACACAGCTCGAGCATTCTAAAGACATGCCTAAAATTTGAGGGTAAAATGTAATAACCGCATATTTACCATTATTAAGAATAATATTTACATGTATGTTATCGTATTTTGTTTAAATAATGTAGGTGATACTTGATTTATGTATTGTTATTAGTACTATTTGTATAGATTAAGGACCTACTATTAATATTAGATTTATTTGCAAGCCTTTAGATTTATTTTAGGGACCAAATTGTAATACTTTAAAAAATTTAGAGGCTAATTCGTAAATACAAAAAATTAGACTCTTAGTATAAAAATATACATTTGTAACTCTAATTCACTCATTTTGGTCGAGCCAGCTCTTTTAAAGAGATAAAAGAGAGAAAGAGAGGAGAGGAAGAAGAAAAAGAAGAAGAATTTGGAATTTTAAGGTTTAAGAGGTATATCATAACTCTTTCTTAGTTTCTTGGTGTTAATTAAGTTAATTTCTTTAAGTTTTAATTTTTGAAAATATAAAAAACTGGGGATTAGATGTAAATTTTGTAAGATATATTGAGAATTGATGATGATTATGTATATAACTTGATGAATCATGATGAATTTACAGAATTTCTACTTGATAGTCTCTTAATCCGAGAATTTTGTAAATTTTTGTACTTTGATTCTGATTTTAATTTTTGAGAATATGAAACTATACATGTCTAGAATCATTTAAAACTTTGAACCAATTGAAAATTTTAGAAATTAAATTTTAGTAAATTTACAAAAATGACCCTAAAATTCTAAAAATTTCCTATGTTAACAGTGTGCCAAAGTAATGAACAATTTTTGGTCTACTATATGATCTTCAAAAATTATGAAGTATTGGAATATAATTATTTTACATGTCTAATATGATATATTCAAAATTAAGCATTTAGATCAATGTGATAAAATCGTTATGATTTTTTAAAGTGTATCAGCTCATTGTACTATTTGATCAACAGATTTTTAAATCTATGGAATAAAATAGTTCTAAAATACTTTTGGCAGGAATTTGCAAGTAAAATATTTATCATGGATTTATATATGTATCAAGAGTAATTCGGTGATAGTGTTATAATTTTTGAGTTAGTATATGATTTTATAAAATTAGGAGACTAAATACTGTTCAGTAAATATCTTGATCCTATCAGGATAATAGTTTGGATTTGATGGTGTTTTGAAATGGATTGTATAGGAATTATGATATAATATTCATAAAAAAGAAGGATATATGCTTCAAGAATGATATATTCTAAATTTGGAGTAATTTGACATCATTTGATGTATAAAGAAATTTTGTTAAGTGTAAATGGACAGAATGACAAAATTTGAGAAACCAAGTCATTAGACCAATTTAATGTGATAAGTGCAATATGTGTAATTTTATAAACTATTTAAATTATTTTGTGTGAATTTTGAGGCTTATGAAATGATTAATCTCTATTAATAGGTTAAAGAGAATTAAGTCTTGTACTCGAAAGTGTTAAAAGGTAAGTATACTAGACTTTTACTGAAATCACAATAAACATAGTAATTGTCTATGTATAATTTTGTAAATGTGCTTAGAAATGTGTTTATGTTATGCCAAAGTATAGTTTGATATGAAATGTTAAAGACATATGTTTATAAATATAAGCATTGACATTGAGCATGGGCATACATGACATACATGACATACATATGTTTATGAAAGTGAGTGTTTCAAAATAAAATATCTTTAACAAAGAAAGCTTTTAAAGTGGAATATCCCATGAGAATCGTTTTGTATTTTGAGGATGCTTGAACTCACTATTTACTTAATAGGCACCTTATGTGATTTGTAGAGCCTTTATGTATGGCATTTCCTTCGAGATTGGTATATGTTATGTGTTTTATATGTAGGGAGGATCATATGGTACCTAAAGAAATAGTGAGTCATCACATTCGTGTGGTGGTATATTGGTACATATGAGAAGACTCACCGATGATAAGGGTGAGGGTTAGGCTCTTACATTCGGGTATGAGCGTTATATATGTGTAATTTAAACCTCATTTGTGTTATTCCTCTCATACGGTATATCAACGATGGGTGACATTTGACTCATTATGTGATATGGAAGTCCTATTAAGTAGTAGTTGGGTGATGGTATTCCTATTATATGTTTTGAAAGAATGTGTAAGCACTTGACTTGTGATTTTGATAAGATTTTCCATCATGGCATATCATGTTAATGCATTGTGTATATGTATATATATGTATTTTGATATATACAAAACTAATATGCTTACTAAGTTTTATACTCATTATAGTTTATGGTGATTTCAGGTAAATAAGATAGATGTGTGCTTAGCGGATTTGGCAAGACTTCTACTATCCCTTAGGTTCCCTAAGTTGCTAGGTTGCTAAGTGTTTCATTTGTGGACACATAGTTTAAGATATTTGATTTGTCGATATTGAATAAATACTTATGTATTATTTTATTAGGTATGGTTGTATTTGGTTTATGTTTCAACAAGTATGGTTATGGTTTGATCTTTGTGTTAAACTTGTTAAGGATTCCTATGTTGAATTCAAGTTTAAAATTTTTATACAATATTAATTATGAGTGTACATTATTGAATGAGTGTACGTTATGTTGTGTGTCAGATCTTTTAAATCTAGGGCGTGACATAAAATCTTTCAGCCTAAACTACAGTAAAATTTTTAGTATCAATATGTTAAAACTAAAAACTAAGGGACTTCTATTCCCTCCTAAATTTCGGGGTTAATCCTAATCTTGAAAAAAGGGTCCCCATCCCTAAAATCATAGGATCTAATAAGGTAATAATTTTCCTAAAATCCAAGAAATTAATTAAAGAATTAATATCTCCTAAATCAAGGATTTAAAGACTTTCAAAAAAGAGTGGTTCCATCACTACGTAAAGGGGTCTCCTTTTCTCTTATTTTATTTCTTCTTTGTAATGACCATAGTGCCTTGTACTGTTGTTGTAAAATAATTATTAAATAGTGTATATAAGTGAGCCCATGAAGCTTGATAAAGTAGACATAAGTTTCAATTAGCCGAACCATGATATATTTAGTGTGAAATAACCCGTTATCACTTTTTAAGAAATGGAGAATGGTAATAACCATATAATCATAACAAGTGAAATTTTTTAAGTTTATACTTTGGGATGAATGTTATATATTTATAGACAATTATTTAATATTTGAAGTTAGGTTGATTTGTAAGATTTCAAATTTATTTCGAGGACCAAATTGAAATATTATGAAAAGATTAGAGGTTAGTTAGAGAAAATGACAAATCTTGGATTTGATTGATAATGTGTAATAAATAAGGGTGTTAAATAAAAATTTTCAAAATACAATCACCTCTCTTCTTCAAAACTCTTATTCTTAGTTGACACGCCCATGGAAAATATAGAGAAAAAAAAAAAGAAAGATAGAAGAAGAAGAAGATCACCTCTCTTCTTCAAAACTCTTATTCTTGGTTGACACGCCCATGGAGAAAAAAGAAAGATAGAAGAAGAAGAAGAAGATTGGAGATTCTAAGAGTTATATCATAATCCTTTCTTCAATTCTTTGTATTAATTATGTGATTTTTGTTAGGGTTTGATTTTTAAAAATATATTGATTTGAGAATTTGATGAGGATTTTATAAGATATACTTGGAGTTGGCAATGATTATATGAATAAGAGAAGGAATCATAAATGATCTACAGATTTTTTTCATGATAGTAACTTGGTTTGAAAATTTTATAAATTTATGTGGTTTTATTTTGGTTCTACAATTTAAAACTATGAAATATAAACATGTTTATGACCCTTTAGAACTTTGAATTATTTAGAAATTTTATTTATTCGATTTTTAGTAATGTTTCAAAAATCACCATGAAGTTTGAGAATCCCTTGTTTCTGCACTATAACTAATAACAAACTGAGTCTAATCTATCAAATGACTTTATAAAACTATGTTTTTGTTTTTTGAAAAATTATATCCAAGTTACATAATTTAGCTCGTCATTTTTGAATTGTTATGATTTTCTAAATTAGGTGACTCCAATGAGAAATTTGTTTATAGTTTCTGAAATGTTTGAAATAAAATTAATTTTAAAATACTTTCTCAATGAATTTATCCTTGAATAATTTATTATAAACTAAGATATGTGTCATGAGTAATTCTAAGACCGTTTCATAATTTTGGAATAAGTATGTGAATTTATAAAATTATGATACTAAAGGATGCTCAGGGGATGATCTGTTTGGTCAAGTTAAGGACTTAATTTTAATAGTGATTTTGATAAATATTTTGAATGAGGTAAACTTTGATTCTTTTTTATGATAATGAATCATTTATTAAGAATTATACACTCAGATTTTGTGGTATATCGACATTTTTTTATGTATAAAAACATTTTGTTGAGTACTATAGCTATAATTGACAGATTTTTGGAAAATTCTACGTTTTGAATTATGATCCTAACTCATATTTATATTTTTTATTTGTTTAAGTTGTTGATTAAAATTATTTAGGGATTTCGAGATGATTGGCTCTATGATTTTGTCAAGAAACGTAAAATTCACTTTGAACTCACAAGTCAGAACCCTTACACAAAAGAGATACTTAATGTTGAACTAGATTAATGCGCATGGAGTTTTATGAGTTGATATTTAAACTCTATTCATGATTTTATGAAAAAGAATTTGTTTTTAAAAAAGTATGATGAGCAAGGTTTTTAAAGTTAATAATATATATTTTCCTTAAAGGAAAATTATATTGAAATTATGCTTTGCATCATAAAATAACTTATCTTGTATTATAGAGAAAGCATCTATGTTATAGTTTTTGGTTCTTGATATGTTTACAATTGAGATTGTAGTTTACTTCTATCAATAGTAATGATTTTTAAATAACTTAAGATTTGAAGAGTATAAGTTATGAAATGAGAAAATGTTATACGATTATATGCAATATAAATCAAATAATTTTAAAATCACTAGATTGTACTCTCTCCCATGAGATATATAGATGAGATTAAGGTCCTTGGGACCCGTTACACACATAGGCTTTAAGGTATGCGTCTAGGTGCTTTATTCTTTAGGAGCTTTTGCTCTGCGCATGCATAAGATGAGGATATATAATGAGATAGATATGTGTATGTCTAATGCTCTGTCCGATTAGTATTTCGGGTATGACGAGGCTTTCCTTGGGCACTAGTTTAGTGTGACTTTTAGTATATGTATAGTATATGGTATTTTAAATACCATATGTATTTTATAATGATCAACTAAGAAGAGACAACATATTTAAGTATCTATACTTAAGTATATGATTTTATGATAGATAATATCATTTGCGGTTCAATTATAATTATAGCAATGAGATTTATAAATGCATTTGCTTATAGTAAATAATTTTATATAATGACTTTATATGCTTTATTAAAGATAAGTTTGTATACTTTATTTTTACAAAAGGAATAGTAAAAGTAATGTATATTTATGATTATTATTTATGCATATATTATATCGTTTATAAATTATCTTTGTAAATTTAAAACTACATCTTGAATCATAAGACTCAACTTATTTTTATTATATTTTTTCCCTCCTCAGGAGATTGCAGGAATTAATAAGTTTAATGGAGTTTAATCTTAAAAGTTAAATTAAGTAGTATGGCAAGAAGTCATTTATTTTTCTTAGTAAGTACATTGTATAGTTTTCTTTAAGTAAAACTTAATTCTTATGGACTTTTTTAGTATTTTAAGTTACATGATAGTATTTGATTTTAGATATGTATTATATTATTCAAGCACTAGATGCCATAAATATTGTAATGCACAAATTATATAGATAGATGGGTGCACAAATTATATAGATAGATGGGTTACATGAATGTAATTTTTTTAATGAAGGTGATGTTGCATTTTGGATAAGAAATGAGAAGTTTGGAAGCATGGTTGCATGTATGAAGCATATAGAAGTGTTGATTTTTATAAGTTATAAGTTTTAGAATGTCCGAAATACAGGGGATAACTCTGCCAAAATTGTGGTAGAGTTATCTATATAAAATATCTATAAGATAGCAGTCAAGATTCACCTTAACATTTAAGAAATTGAGGGGCAGGTTGTGTCATGGTGTCTGATAAGAATACTGTGACAATCAAGCACTTATTGTTGACTTTCAAGATTAGCAATAATGAGCATGGAGAAATTGTAAGGATTGTGTTGATTTTAGCATGATTATATGGATATATTTGTTACTGTTATAGTGTCGCTTTATTGCATTATATTATGTATAAAAGCCCTTATTGAGTATCTTGTAGTTGAACAACACAATTAAATAAAATTTCATTCTTATTCTTCTTTTCTCTCTATTTCTTATTTTACCAAACCTTCATCCTATCAAACCTTAGGTTTTAATGATGGGTTGCCGCTGGGCAGTATCAAATATCAGTAACAACCAATTTGCCCTAGCACCAAACTCTCCCAACTCGCCCAGCCCACAGCCGCCGCCCTTTCAACAAATACCCACCGGAGAGGGGGCCTAGCTTCAGTTTCTGCACCAATTTGCCCCTAGGCCCCCTCTCCGGTGGACACAACCACTCCAGCTTCAGTTTCTACACCAGCTTTCCTCTATTTTTTCCGTTTTTCCATTTTTTGCCAGCTCTCCATCTCCAGTTGCGGCTCCATCTAGTTTTCGGTGACCGGTCAACGCTTTAATGCTGTAGTGCCCTGCTGCATGGTCGTGTTTCGACTATTTTGGCTGCTTGCCGCCGTGTTGTGTCAACCATTAGAGGCTCTACAGATCCAGCCGAGTCTACAACAACTAGCGTGCTTTCCGACTCAGTTTCATTGGCGTATCTGCTACTCGCCGAACACCACTGCCGATCTTCAAGCCACCTTTACTGGTGTTCGGACAGTACTCTGATGCTCTTCATCTCTCCGGTGGGCTCGTTCTGGTTCCGGTGACAGGTTATGCTTTATACCGGCTCTGCTTAAAAGATATGTCTGTTTACTCCCCTCGCCGGACACCACTACCTTCTCCGTTGGCTCATGGGTTTTCCGATCTCCTTGGCACCTCTGCTGGCGTCCTGGCATTCGGACGGTGCTTCCGGCTGCTGTCAGTCCATCGCTCCCTCCGACCTCCAGTTTGGGTTCCTTGGTCGCGTCAAACCGACGGTGTCTTCGGTGGTGGTTGCTTCCGGCGGGATCTCGGCGAGCTTAAATCTCCTTGTGCTGCATTCCTGAACTTCTACACCACGGCACCGGTGCTGCTGCCAAACCTCATGCGCCGCCCCCCCTTCGGCTTTCTCCGCTTCCTATGGGGCCTCACTGGTCCTGGTCGACACCAGCCGCGCCTCCTTCAGCCTTTTGCTCCCTTGGCCATTTTTTCGGTCAGTTTTCACCGGACCTTTGCCAAAATCTGCCAGTTGCTGTCCCTTTCATTTCCCTTGTGCTCTCTCAGCCCCCACCGCCGGCAATGACACCCTCCGGGGTCTTGGGTTTTTCTGATTTTCATTGTCGATTTTTATTTAGGTGTTTGTGGATGAGTCTTGTTTGTTTTTGAACAAACCGGATTAATAATTTCTCCCTTTTTAGGGATCTATATTTCTCTCGCTTGCGAGATCTACTTCTTCTTTTCTTTGAAAAGGTTAGTATTTTTCATTCGCGAGATCTGATTATCCCTTTCTTCAGAAAGGTCTGATTATCCCTTTCTTCAGAAAGTTCAGTGTTAGATTATCCGTACCAATATGGGTATGGTTTGTACTCTTCTACGGAAGAGTTCTCAGGTGGTCTTAAGATGTATTCTATTATTATCCTGTAATCCTTTGATCTTTTGCATCAAAGGTCTTTATTGTAATGTCTTGATGATATGCAATGATATAATACCAATTTCAAAAAAAAAGAAATGATGGGTTGCCGCTAACGTGTTCACCCGATCATGGTAAAAAAATAATTTATATTTTCTTTCTTTCAAATTTAAGCCTTTAGTATTTATAGTTTTTGTTTTATTTGTAGTTTTACAAAATTCTTTAATAATAAAAATATTAGACAGTACTCTGCTGACCACTGCATGCCACCATCTGCCACCACAGCCCTTGGCTGCAAAAGACCGCCAGGAGAAACATCATTGTTCACCGTGAAAGTGGAAGCTTGATGCAAACATTTTGTACTAAACTCCTAAGTCCACAACCAAACACCCAGAACAAATCATCAAATGCCAGCCATCCAAATACAACCATCACTACCTCAAACGCCGCTAGAAAAGACCAAATCTAGAGCAAAAAGTTGACACTGATGAAAGAAAGAGTAGTAGCTTGAGAGATTGCCAGTAAGCCAGCGACTGGAGTGGTCCGACGTGACGTCGGTTCCTCAAGAAGATGGGCCGAATCTGGTGGTACCGACCACATATAAAGATGATTTTCGGGAGACCATGCACTACTTCTGTGTTATCTACAACACCTTTAGTCTCAAAAGAGATTAAACCAGACAACATTGAACGTCTGAAAAATATGGAGATGGAGATGCACGTAGCAGTGATGGACAAGGGGTCGCACACGCCAGCACTCTACAACTTGAGCGATCAGCCGATCGTCTCTACCGAATCTTCGACCAAAACTAAAGCTTCAACAGATCGGGATTAATTCGAGATGGGGAACACGGAGAAGCTCTTGAATCAAATCATGAACTTGAAGTTCACGTCGAAATTTCTGCAATAGCAGGCTAGGAAGTGCGAGAAGGAGGAGAAACCCAAGAAGTTCAATTAGAGTGTAGTGGTTAAAAAAGAAAGGAAGAAAGTGGGAGAGAATTAAAAAAAAAAAGATAATAATAATGAGAGAGAGGAAGAAAAGAGGTGGAATGAGACATAGTTGGCAAAAGATTCTGTCATCATTTCACCTTTAAGATGGGAAATTCTTTCTTGCTTTCAGTGGAGGTGTAGTCATAAAAAAACTTGATGGCTTTATTGGTTACTTTCGGTGGCCTTTTGTTGGAAGATTGTTGGTGATGTAGATTTTGGTGTGGTATTAAGGGTGAGTAAAAAAAATTAGGAATCGAAAAATTGAACCGAATTGATCGGTTCGGTTTGGTTTGGTCCGATTTTTTTTAAAAAATAATTGATTTGATTTTTTTGGGGGAAAAACCGATCGGTTCGGTTCGGTTTTTTTCGTCTAAAAAAATCAAAAAAATCGGATCGAAAATAAAAAAAATTTATAATTTAAAATAAAAAAATCAAAAAAATCGAACCAGACCGAACCCAAAAAAATCAGTTCGATTTTTCTCATTAAAAAAATCGATTTTAGTTTTTTTTTTTTTTAAATCGAACCGGACCGGATCGGACCGTGCCCACCTCTAGGTAGAGCCAAGGTAGAAAATAAAATGATAAAATAGAAATTAGGAGATTGTGTTGGAGGATTTTCGGTGACGTGTAAAAAAAAGGAAGGAAGGCCAATTCATTGGTGTAGTGATGTTGCAGAACTAAGTGTTTGGACTTTAAGAGAGAGAGAGAGAGAGAGATGAATTTGAAGATAACACATTGAAGATATAGCCTAGAAGGACATATTTATTGAAGATACTAAAAAGAAAATAATATTTACCATACAATAATAAAAATAGATAGTATGGTAGAAATATTTATATATATCATAAGCCACAAAAGCAAGATTAGGATAACGAAATTGATTTCTTTTCTAAAAGCTTAGAATAACCAAGTCAATATTTATATCGACTCGTGACATTCATGACCCCTCTTCATTTAAAAATGTAATAATTCATTTTAAACCATTGATTAAATTTAAATTTTGATTCAATGGTCATGATTTAAAAGGTGTATATGAAAATTGTTTTTAGGCAGACTCGACAATGCAAGAAATTTATTAACGAAAAAGAAAAAAAAGGTTACAAAAAATGGAGGACTAAAATACTTTACCCTTGGCAAAAACGTATAAAAGATATAAAAATGTCCAAATGAGAGTAAAATCTCACACAAAAAAGCGTACTATTAATTAAACCTATAGCTAAGCATTCTATTTGCATCCTTAAAGAGTATAGATCTAATATCCAAAGGGAGTCGTAACCATTATATAAAACCATCAAGTTCAGTCTACAGAGACTTACCCTACCACCTTTTTTTGACATGCCAAATCTTTTTCATGACATTAAATTCATCTTACGACAGCAATGATCCCCCAAGATAATAAAATTCAAGGCCCAATCATTCAATCGCTTAAGAAGAAAAATAAAAGAGGCAAAGATATACCTTGAAACTATACAACATAATGCTTTGAAAAATTATACGAATAAGTTCAATTCTACCAACCATTGAAAGAATTTTTTCTTTCCAGTCATTAAGATGTGCACAACCTTTGTCAGCCAAAACTTTCAAATGTTGGCTACGTGGGTAGCCTCTGAATATTGGAACTCTCAAATAAATGAAAGAAAGTTTACCTTGAGAGAACCCCAGAAGACTAGAAATTTCTTCATAGCGATGTGCAGCATGTTTATCAATAAAGAATTAGATTTTCTCCTTATTTATCACTTGATCAAATGCCAAGCTATATAGCAGAACAAAGTCCATCAGAGAGCGAAGAGAAGTATTGTCACCCCTACAAAAGAGAAAAACATCATCTGCATATAAGATATAAGAGGGAGCCAAACATCCTCTTTGGATCGAAATTGTGGCCACTCTCTTAAAGTCTACCAAAATTTGAATGCCCCGAGAAAGAGCATCCTCGGCTAGATAAAAAAGCAAATGAGACAAAGGATCTCCCTAGCGCACTCCTCTACCACATTTGAGAAACGCTTTAAAAGTGTCATTAATCATAATTGATAAGCAAGCAAAATGAAGATGATAGAAGTCTACTGAATAAATTGTTTGTTGAAGTTAAAACAGTTAATAACTTCAAGAATGAAATCCCAACTAATTGTATCAAAGGCTTTAACTATATCCATCTTCATTCCAATATTACTACCAATAACGTTTCTATTCAGTAAATTAATCTCCTCTAACACCATAGAAATGTAGTCATAAATATACCTACTGCAAATAAAGGCCATCTAGTTTTGTTAACTAGATTAAGCATTAAGACTGCTAAACTATCAGCAATTATCATAGTAATAATCTTGAAGAAAAAATTCGTCAAAGGTTACATATTACCCAAAAAAGAGTATGAAATAGTTTTTTTAGGGTTTTGTACTTAGGAGTGGACTTTTATAGAACCAAGCCACTAAATGTTAGAAAGTAGACTATCATAAGGTCTGTTTATACTAGAAAAATGTCAGAAGGTCTTAGGTACAATATACATTTAACCGTCTTGACTTATAAATTATATTATGTATGACCTATTTCAAGATGAAACATCCATCAAATTTCAAATCTTTTTCAACATTAATTGGGCAAATGTTTTGGAAAGCATTTCTCATTTACATTAAAAAAGGTACCAAATTTCATTTTGCAATGATAAAGCTCTATGATTAAATAATTATTAGATTTTTTTTCATATTTACCCCTCTTATCAACCATGAAAAAACCGATTCAGGCATGGTAGAACTAAAAGAGAGGATGTAATACACCAGGAAACTCCAAGAGTCTCTCACTATAAGGAGCATTTAGAACTTTGTCTAAAAGCTCATGCTAAAAACGTCTAACTGAGTTAAGTCTTCCAACCTTAGAAAGCATAATTATCAAAGCTTTAGGAAGAATTTATTTTGATTAGCATATAAGTTTTTCCTTCAAAGAAATATGTGAAACATAATCAAATTCATAATAGAAAATGAACGTATTTAGCCATATGCTTTGGCTTTCTCCTGTGAAAAAACAACTAAGTGCAAATTTTGTTTGGAAAATTTAATTTTAGATATTATATCAATCATATTTCATATTTTTTGTTATCATATATATAAGATAAAAAAAATACTAACAACATATAAATACGTAAAATGAAGAACAAAGAAAATTAAATTTTGGCTTTAAGTAAGAAAAGGCATATTAATAGTATTGTCTAAAAGTCAAATAGTCATCTCTTCCTATGAGTAATGGTGAATCTATATGATTCTAAGATTTAGTTCTATACTTGTAGCCATTGTCTTCGATAAGCACAATTACCGAAAGATATCTAAGTCTCCATTATTATAATTGCTTAAAAACACAATATGAAAAGTATATAATTAAATTAAAATTGTATCTATATAATACACTTCTCATTTTTCTTTTCTTATTTTTCACTCTCACACCAACTACTAATAAGATAGGGCCAACACTCTTTATACTAATGGTAGATGGTCTATTTATTAATTCTAAAATTTAATAAAAATAATTTAATATATTATAACACCTACAATAATTTAAAAATACAAAACTCTAAAATAATAATAATATTTAAATATTATAACTGCCACGCATTTAACCTAGGTTTGATGGCTAATTATATATTATAACTATTGTATAATGATAATTTATGACTTGTAACTTACAATATAAAAGTCATATTTAAATAGTTTTTCTATTAAGTTTTTCTCCTACATTACTTCGTAAAAGATTTGAAAATCTTTTATATATACATATAAATAAGATATATAAGAAAATATGATGTATAATCAATGGTGAAAAATATATAGGAGCAACATTCTATTATGTAGTAGGTATAAGTGTGTTTCGGACTTCAACATATACTTAGTGTTATAGAATCCATAGGAGGAACTTCAGTGAACTATATCTTGAACTCAATCTTTTTATCCAAACTTCAACTATAGCACACATAATAGTGACGAAGAGTTAGTTTTGCGAGTTAGCAAATTAATGATCTATGCTCTATTTTGATTCCAATAAGAGCTCTAAAGAATAACTCAATACTTATAATCGCAGTCCTATGACTACTTTCACGTAAAAGAGCCCTCCAAGAGTATATGTGACCCATGCCTTACAAGAGTATGCTTGTCTTGGATTCATTCAAGGTAAATACCATCCCTAATGTTACACAAAATTAACACTTTTGCCATAAGGATAAGCGAAAGCATATCTCTTATAGGATATGTCCATAATATAAATGCTAAATAAGTTGTGCATTATGGATTATTCCTACCCGTTGAATCTTCTTAATGAGATCGTCAATCCAGAGGTTGTGTTACTTCTATAGATGACTCTATTGTGAGTTTAAGCATATCCCACTCGATAATTTAACAAGACTTTTCTCAAAAGTCTTTTATTTATAATTTTTTTTAAATATTTTATTTATAAGATATTTATATAGTTCAATTTTATATAAAAACAATTGGCTTAAGTATATTCGCCTCCATAATATTATAACTTTTTTTTAAAGTGCTATATTAATAATTGTTTTCAAAATCTTTTATTTAAGGAATTTTTATATAATTCCTATTTTATATAGCATGCTAAAGAATATTTCACTAGTATGTGGATTAAATTGACTTGGTTCTAAAAACAAATTTGTCCATGTATTTCTAAAATCCAAACCAAATTCGCTTCATTAAAAAGAAAATGTTAGTATATATCGAAGATAAAATATATACAACATATATATATATATAGAAAGAGAGAAGAAAATCACCTATTGGGCTAGATAGCTCACCATATAGTACACAATGCTGCCACATGTCATTGTTTAGAAATTTCACAAGTTTTTATAATTTATGCATAATTTACAATGTGTTTCAGAATCTTGTTATATGTCCAGGAGTTCACCGTATGGTAAACTACGTAAGTCACTAGATCGTCTTTCTCTTTCACAAAAAAACAAAAAATAAAATACAAGTATTATGTCATTCTTAATAATTAAACTATGTTATACGGCACTCAAACCAAGCTTGTATGCATATAACTTGAGGATAATTATGACAATCATAAAACATTTATTATACATTACAGACAAAATATAGAAAAGCAACCCAACAGTTAATACATGAATAAAGATAGCACACACATACAACAAAACCTTTATTCTGCTAGAAAACAATAGAGTAGGCTTCACAGAGCTCTTCAAACGACAATAGGATTAACCAGCAACACGGTGATATGTTCTTTAAGCTTGTGAGAATCGGTGTAGCCATCTTCTTCCTTGTATATAACATCAATCACACGCGATAGATTAAGCACACGCTCAAGGAGAGGCATCGATACTGCTATTGGTTTCAAAAATTCTTCATTCATATCTTTCCATGCATTGGCAATCTCTTCTCGGAATAATTTAATTACCTCTTCCTCAGAAATTCCATACTGCTTGATGTTGCACTCGATGCCTGACGAAACGTGTTCTCTCTGTTGTTCAATCTGATACATAAACAAAGATTAATGAGCAAGTGATGTTCAAAACAAACTATTCAAAGAGCAAAATTTGTTGTCATGTGATCATCTATATATGTCATGAAAGCTTTTGAAAATTGACCATTTTAAAAATTGCTTTTCAAAAGCAAATGGTGGATTTATTTTTATAAAGTAGATTATAAAAAATCTATTAGAACAATTAATGATATTATTTTAACGAAAAGAAAAATATCCTAATTCTCCGCGCAACCTACTTTATCAATCATAAACATTATGCAAGTTTATTGACATAAGGTTTTTTTTATTTATTGAAAATTTTATTTATCTCCCTATTATTTGGTATTTTTATCAATTTTCTCCCCAATTTTTCATAAGTACCAATATTCCTTTTTAATACTTTTTTTTTGGCTTAAAAATACCAAATAACATGATGTTGGAGGAAGGGGATAACTAACAACTTTAATTTCTTATTTATGTTTGTCTTATGTTACAAATTTATCATATTTTATATAAATTACGTTGTTTATTGAACTTTAGTTGAGTTTTGTTTTTTACTCAACTTAAAACTGAGTGTTTTAAAAAAAAAGATGTTGTTTCTAATTTTATTTTTGTTAAGGTTCACTCAATATATATATATATATATAATATATATATATATTGTTATGATTATTATACAATTTTTCAGCACTTTCATAATTAAATTTAGTAAACACCTTTACTAAGCTTTTAAAACTCTCTAAACTTTTGACAACATATTTTATCAAATGCTCAGCTACTTTTTAAACAGTTGATTTTTTCTATAACAAACAAGAAATATATTGTTTTATAAGCCACAACAGTATCAAATTGGTATTTAAGCACTCTTTCAATTCTGAAGTTTTTGAGTCTTTGTAATCCCATATTAAAACATTGATGAAATATAAATATTATGTTTTTCAACAAATGTTTATTCTTTGGTTTTTGTTTCTATCTATTTTTGATGAGTTATATTATTAAGGATGAAAGATAGAATTATTAGCCATGCTATATATACCTTAGGTGATACTATATCATCCATGAGTCTACAAATAACTGTAGAAGCTTTGATAATCTTAGGGTTATTCGAGGCCCATTCAAAGGCCTGCTTATTGGCAGTTTCACTCGTGCCAAGGAAAGAATTAGTTGCCAGCATTGAGTAGGCACAAGTCACAAGTGAAATCTGCATGTACTCCTCCACTGTTGGAACATAGCCTTCGCTGCACCACTTGGCTTCCACAAAGTAAGCTTGGATTTGCCGCTTCATCTGCCATACACAAACAAGTATATCCATTAATGTTCATACATTTTTTTTTAGAAGTTCATTCACTGAAGCTGTTATTTACAGAAGAGCATTCGCAGACACTGCATACAACCAAATACAAAAATGGCTCACCTCTTCTATTGCATAAGCCACACAAAATGACCTTCCTTCCTTTGAGATCTCCTCCTTGGTTTCATTGTAAACGTCTAAAAGTGCCTTATAAACCAATTTCATGTACTCCGGAAGCATATCTATAGTGCTTATATCCCACCTAAAAGTAAAATCAAGCGACAAAATCTTCCATCTTACATATCATTGAGGAGACTAGCAGAAATTTAGAAAAGGAAATATCTTGATAAAGCTGAAATCTATTTGTGAACTAAAAATTCATCAGCCTTGTAAAAATTGACCTTTTGATAGCATCAGTAAAGAGCTCCAGTTCTTCATAGGTTCCATAGGCATCATAGGTATCATCTAAAACAGATGTCATGGATATTACTTTGGTAATTATTTTTCTTGCTAACGAGTATTTAGGCTCGAAGTACACTCCCATGGCCCAAAAATAGCACTCAACAATTCGGTCTCTAGCATATGGCAGCTTTGTCGCAACATCTAAATTTTTCCACCACCTGATCATATGCAACCCAACCTTGTTATTTGGTAGTCTTAATATTTTAAAAACCATATGAGCAACTTAAAGTTCATCATTTAACAAACTGAACTTACTCTGTGATGCTGCTTAGCTCCTTTCGGTGTTGTGCTTGTAACATGTTGTAATCTAGTTTTGCAAACTTCAGTAGTGTTTTATCCTGTGAATCATTTTCCGAGAAGATATTGATGTAATACCTTGCCTCCAATCTTGGTAAGCCTTTGCGGAGTGGACGGTTCAACGCATGACGTATTTGATCAGCAAGCTCAGGACTTACTTGAGTAGCCATTGATTCAAGGTGAGAGATGGAGAAAATCATGGCTTCGTCCATGATATCTTCTCCCCGCATGCCAAGATATGCTGCCTCATACAGACTTAGCATGCCCCGCACATCATTAACTAAAGACGTCTTGAACTTTCCTTGGTCATCTTTGAATTTTCCGAACACATCTGCACCACAATTCAGCATAATGTGTGATTATATCTCAAATATTGCCTCTCAAATAAAATTTTAAAACATTATAATTCATAAAAGAAATAATTGCTAAATAATAAAATATAATACCAACCGGCCCTTTATGTCCATTTATAATCAAGCACGTAGGTTCATATGAGGAAGCAAACAGATAAGAGACTAACCGCATGGAACCTCGAAGCCTTGTTGTCTAAGTAAACGAAATCGAAGGGCAACAGCATATAACTCGCTGCCATCATCAGGACCATGACAGAGTCTATCTAATTCATCTTCTATCTCACTCTCAAAATGGTAAGCCACTCCTACGCGTTGGACAGCGTCAATCAGGCACAATTTTTGGAAAGCGTTGTTTGTTTTTGAGGTTAACATCCTCCTCACTTCTTCTTTCAGTCCTTCAAATTCTTGATGATTTTTAGCATCAATTGCCTAGACAAGAATTGAGAGAAACATGATCAAATTGTCAACTGCCTTCTAACCATATGAAGCATTATTATCAAGGCGTTTAGGAAGAAGTTACTTCAAAGAAACGTGATCATATTTATAATAGAAAATGAACATATATATAGCCATATGCATCTGCTTTCTCCTGTGAAGAAGCAATTAAGGGCAAATATTTACCGAAGAGTCGGAAGCATATGTAAGGAATTGTTCTCCCCAAACGCTGGGATGATAGCCAGCTGTGGGACGGTTATCATTATTGGCTGAAAGATCTTGGGCAGAAACAGCAACTTCTGAAATTTGAAAACTCATTGTTGTTGATGCTTAGAGGGGCTTGTGAGCCAAAGAATCTTGTGCCTCTGTATTTATAGGCAATCTGGTCCTTGGAAATACGCAGGGAACTTTCTCTTACAGACTAGGTAAGCATATGTATATGAGTATTATGTCATTCTTGGTAATTGTTTTTTTTTTAAGTAGAAAACTGAATTACTGAGCAAAACCTGGAAGATTATGTCATTCTTAGTAATTAAACTTATTTTTTCTGACTACTTTGTTGCCACATCGTCCGTTACCGCCCGGATGATATTGATTCATTTATTTTTATTTGTTTAATAAAAAATTAAATAGCAACATATCATTTTTATTTGTTTAATTAAATAAAAAATTACCAAGTAGCAACATATCATTAAATGAAAAAACATTTTTACACTCACATGTGGAGCACGTCAAATGTTTTTTCTTTCCTAATTGTTTTTCTAAATTTATTTAAGTAATAAAAATAATTTCTTTTCTATGCAAATATATATATATATATATATATTAGCGAAGTGTGAATTAAGTTGGTATATATTTATAAACCAATAACCAAAATGACATTTCCTATAAAATAAATAAAACCATGTGAACTTGTTTGGTTTCATTAATGAAAATAGAGTACACGAAGACTACTATTTAAGTCTTAATTTATTATTATTCGTAGGAAATGAAGATCAAGTGATCAGGTCATGATATAAACTAATTCACATATGTCTAAGTTCAATTACCTCCAACATATATATAGTCACTTCAACAGATTTTTGGTGGAGATCATCTGGGTTTCCCATTTGTTTAAAAAAAATTCTCAGTAGAATAAATTCATTGAAATGGTTAGAATGTGGAGGAAACTTATTACCAACTTTTGTAACTTTCTGAACGTGGCCATGAGTGCTTGCAAACCAATGTCTGTATTCGTACCCATTATTATGTAATGAAACGCAAGGCAATGACGCTATAGATTATAAAATTGATCAATTACCCTCACTTTAACCTAATTGCAACAGAAATATTTGACGGTGATCCAACTCCGTTTTCCTTTACCTCCTCAAATGTAATAAATAGATGTAGATATTCTTTTAATTTGATTTGTAATTAAACTTCAATGAATCTTATAATATACATATTGTTTCCCCACGTCCAACCTAAGATCAAAAACCAGGCCAAGTGGGCCTGAGCTAGATATTTCAGCCAAACTGATCTTATGTGAACCAGAAGAGCAAAGCTCACCTATATGTCCTCAAACAAGGTCCTATTTGTTATCTAGGTTAAAATATTGAGGAGGCCATTTGTACTAACTCGAACGCACTTGGCCCTGAGGAACTTAAAAACTCATATTACCTATTGAATCCTGTAACTTGAGGAATTCTCGTCCATCATCGTCCAATAAGAAAAGCTTCAAAAATTTTGAAATGAGAATAAATCCCATTAACCCCACATTCACTGCAAATCATGACAGGGATGAAGTCATCTTTTCTTATTTATATTTTTCAATATGAAAACGACAAGAACCAGATATAAAAAAGATAAAGTTAAAATAGTCAAAGGTAATGATATTGATAATTTCTCCTACAAAAATACTCTTAAGCTTTTTTATTCTTTCAATTATATTTACACTTATTAACTTAAGCATCGAATGATCCTTGCCTAAACGATTGTCAATAAATCCAAACTTTGCTTGTTTCTATCGCAAGAGAGTCGGAGTAGTCTAACCAATCTCATCCTAACATCATTTGGAGGCACAGGCCAGTGACATTTCTCTAATAAATAAATTTAAAATTAATTGGCTGAAAATACCAATTTTTTGAATCTACACACGTGATATTAATTATATATGGTCAAAAAAAAATTATTTACCATTTATCGATCACATGTTTTATTTATTAAAATATTCCTTTTATCGAGCCTAAACCTAACCTCCATCAAGCCTAAACTTTATTTTAATATATATGGTTTTGATATTCAACTTTAAAATCAAAGTTTAGAAATTTCTTTTCAAAATATATATATATATATATATCGAGCAATATTATAACTAGCACCTATCTGCGACAAAACAAGTTTATTACAAGTGCACTATTTATTATTGATGTGCTTGATATTTATCATTCCCCACACGTCTCTCATTATTCTAAATTGGGGAGCTGAGCCTGTAATTCCTTAAAAGTAGTTAACAAGTTCGATTGCGACATTATAAATACAACAAGTTAAATGAGCAATGATGTGAGAGCAGGAATCTATAATGACTTGCGGAGAATCGAGGCTTAAAATAGGGTCAATCTTTGGAAGTAGAATATATATATATCGAGCAATATTATCACTAGCACTTATTTGCGACATGACAAGTTTATTACAAGTGCACTGACGTGCTTCATATTTATTGTTCCCCGCACGTCTCTCATTGTTCTAAATTGGAGAACTGAGCCTGCAATTCCTTAAAGTAGTTAACAAGTTTGATTGCGACATTATAAATACAAAAAAAAAAACAAGAAGTTAAATGAGCGATGATGTGAGAGCAGGAATCTATAATGACTTGTGGAGAATATCTATAATGACTTGTGGAGAATCAGGCTTGATGGAAAATTGTTACCGTAATGCATTATATGACTTGTGTTCGTAATGATAGTATATTAATAATGCTGAATTTATTTGTGGATTATGGAGATTGTCCCCTGTATCATGCCTTCTCCATTTCTATAACCTTTCCCCCAAATTTAGATAAATATAGAATGTACATTTAAGAGAGAGATAATATATAATATTTATTCATATACAAAAAATAGATTTATTTATTATATTAAATAAAAAAAGTCTTTACCTTAATAACGATAATAATACTTTTTTAAAAAAAATTATATAATAAAATATAAAAATGACCATAAATAAATATTTGAAAAAGTTGGTATCAGCAAATAAAATTTTGGCCAAAATTAATTTTAATCTTGTGTTCTCCAATAGTCTAGATTATTTAAATTTGTACTTGTCAGATATATTTCCCCAAGTAAGCCTATCTACAAATATACTTAACTAATAAAGATCTCGCCATAGTTCATTTACTTACTACATCAAAACTCATAATAACCGTTAAGGTTAGGTATAGGCTGGTTCTAATAAAAAAAATCAAAAAATGTAATTTAATTTTTTATTTATTTATTTATTTATTTTAAGAATATTTTTTTTGGCTTTTTAGATTATCAAGTCTATTTCTCTTTTTATGTTTATTCTTTTTTTTTTATATTTATCTTTCTCCTATTTTAATTTATTTTAAACTCTATAAATACCAAAGCATTTATTAATGAGAATACAAATAAGTAATGCAATGTTTTTACTTATCTATAAATCTCTACATAGTATTAGAACCTCTCCTGAAATAATATTTCGCCTGCATCAAGCCATTGTGTAGCAACTAGGCTATTATGTTATACGCAGCAAGCAAGGGTTACTACGCATAAATTAAATGAGTTCTTGATCAATTCTTTGTTTCTTTTTTTCCTTTTTTTTATTTTAAACACTAGCCAATTTTTTAGTACTATATTTAATTATCCCTTCATCAATGTATTTCTTTTTCTCGTAAATAGTGCACATAAACAGTAACCATAAATCGTATTTGTACATTATGCTTGTAAACAGTACCCTATAAATAGTAACTATTACAAGTAATTGTGAACAGTACCACTACATTTGTTGGTTATTATTCTGATCATTCCTTTCCCTCAATTATGGCTGCCACAAATAATCAAATTATTCTTCGTTAGACGTGGGAATTTAACCAACCTTTTATCATCCTTAATATCAATAATTTTAAAAAAAACAAAAATGAATTCATAGCTTCTCTCTCTGTCTCTGTAGATTACTTACACCAACAATTTTCTCCAAAAAATATAATAAAAAGTACCTTCTCTCTTCGTCTCTGTAGGTTACTTCAGTTCTTTTATAAGATTAAACTCTTGTAAACTATCTCATTCTTCTTTTATTCTACTATAGGATTAATGTCTTATAAAATATCTCTTTCTTCTTCTATTCTATTATAGAATTAAATTCTTATAAATCATCTCTTTCCTCTCTTTTTTCAAATAGGTCTTTTCTTTTTTGCTTTATTTATAAGTTTTACCCCTTTCATTTGCAAACAATATTTTTTTTTTATGCTTTATTTTAAGGCTTTTTCCTTTCCATTTTCAAAAGATTCTTTTCCTTTTAATACTTTCTTCTTTTTCTAGTTTCAAAATCTTTTAAGTTTAATAACTTGAGCTAATCTTTGGCTTCCTTTTGCATCTTCAATTTCTTCTCTTTATATCTCTCTCTCCCTCAATAATTATTCTTTTACTTTTGATACTCCTTTCAATGAATAAGAATCAATAAACATACAAAATTCTTTTTTCTTTCTTCTTTTTTTTTTTTACAATTCATTGCCTACTGAGACAAATCAACAATAGTTGTCTAACACCAGCAAAATACTTCACGCCACAACGCAATAACACTGCTACCCCAACCGCCATAGTACTCTTTCTCTGTATCACTGCTGCTATATTACTACCTGTGTCAACTGCTGCGAAGCACTCACCAAATCTCTTTCAAGCACTCAATTTCTCCTCTTGAAGAATAATATCGAACTCGTCCCTCTGATCTTCTCCTTTTGACGGACAAGATTGTACTCTCCTCTCAGAGCTCCATCTTATGGGGGCATAATAAAGAAAATCAAGAGATTTAGTTCAATATAAATTTATTTGTTTTAAGAATTACTCCAAGTCCGCTCAAGACAGAGATTGAACTTCTACATCACATAACTCGAGCATCCTAAAGACATAACTAAAATCTGAGGGTAAATTCTTTCATCCTAAACTACAGTAAAAAGTTTAGTATCAACAAATTAAAACTAAAAACTAAGGGACCTCTATTCCCTCCTATATTTTAATGTTAACCCTAATCTTAAAAAAAGGGGTCCCTATCCCTAAAATCATGGGATCTAATGGGGTAATAATTTTCCTAAAATCCTAGAAATTGTGGTTTCATTACTACGTAAGAGGGTCTCATTTTTTCTTATTTTATTTCTTCTTTGTAATAACCATCGTACTTTGTACTGTTGTTGTAAAATAATTATTAAATAGTGTATATAAGTGAGCCCATGAAGTTTGATAAAGTAGACATAAGTTTTAATTAGGCCGAACCATGATATATTTGGTGTGAATTAACCCATCATCACTTTTTAAGAAATGAAGAATGGTAATAACCTTATAATCATAGCAAGTGAAAATTTTCATGTTTATACTTTGGGAAGAATATTATATATTTATAGACCATGATTTAATATTTAGAGTTGGGTTGATTTTTAAGATTTTCAAATTTATTTTAAGGACCAAATTGAAATATTATGAAAAGATTAGAGGTTAGTTAGAGAAAATGACAAATCTTGAATTTAATTGATAATGTATAATAAATAAGCGTGCTAAATGAAAATTTTCAATATACAATCACCTCTCTTCTTCAAAACTCTTATTTTTGATTGACACGCCAATGAAAGAAAAGAGAGAAGAGGTAGAAGAAGAAGGGAGAATTGGAGTTTTAAGTTTCTAAGAGTTATATCATAATCTTTTCCCCAATTCTTTGTATTAATTATGTGATTTTTGTTAGGGGTTTGATTTTTGGAAATATATTGATTTGAGAATTTTATGAGATATACTTGGAGTTGGTAATGATTATATAAATAAGAGAATGAATCATAAATGATCTACAGATTTTCTTCATGATAATACCTTGGTCTAAATATTTTATACATTTATGTGGTTGTATTTTGGTTCTACAATTTAAAACTATGAAATATAAACATGTTTATGACCTTTTAGAACTTTGAATTATTCACAAATTTCATAAATTCGATTTTTAGTCATTTTTCAAAAATGACTATAAAGTTCTGAAAATCCCATGTTTTTGCAGTATAACTAATAACAAACTGAGTTTGAATCTATCAATGACTTTATAAAGACTATGTTTTTTTATGGAAAATTATATCCAAATTTCATAATTTAACTCATCATTTTTGAATTGTTATGATTTTCTAAATTAGGTGACTCAAATGAGAAATTTGTTGACAGTTTCTGAAAGTTTGAAACAAAATTTGTTTTAAAATACTTTCTTAATGAATTTGGCTTTGAATGATTTATTATGAACTAAGATATATGTCATGAGTAATTCTAAGACAGTTTCATAATTTTGGAATAAGTATATGAGTTTATAAAATTTTGATACTAAAGAATGCTTAATGGATGCTCTATTTTAGTCAAGCTAAAGACTTAATTTTAAAGGTGATTTTGATATATATTTTGAATGAGGTCAACTCTGATTCTTCTTATGATAATGAATTATGTATTAAGAATGATACACTCAGATTTTGTGGTATATCGATATTGTTTGATGTATATGAAAATTTGTTGAGTTATAATTGACAGATTTTTAGAAAATCATAAGTTTTGGATTATGATTCGAACTTATATTTATTTATTTTATTTGTTTAAGTTGTGGATTAAAATATTTAGAGATCTCAAAATGAATGGCTCTATGATTTTGGTCAAAAAAATACAAAATCCGCCTTGAACTCACAGGTCAATACCCTTACATGAAAGATATAGTTAATATTGAACTAGATTAATGTGCATGGAGTTTTATGAGTTAATATGTAAACTCTATTTATGATTTCTACTTCATGATTTTAGAAAAAAGAATTTGTTTTTAAAAAAGTATGATGAGCAAGGTTTTTAAAGTTAATAATATATATGTTCCTTAAAGGAAATTTATATTTTATTATGCTTTGCATTATAAAATAACTTATCTTGTATTATAGAGAATGCATCTATATTATAGTTTTTGGCTCTTGATATGTTTACAATTGAGATTGTAGTTTACTTTATCAGTAATAATAATTTTTAAATGATTTAAGATTTAAAAAGTATAAGTTATGAAATGATAAAATGTTATAAGATTATATGCAATATAAAGCAAATGATTTTGAAATCAATAGATTGCACCGTCCCCTATTGTAATCCTTGAGAGTCATTTGTACATACATATAGGCTTTTGGTTATATGTATAGGTGCTTTATTCTTTGGGAGCTTTTATTCTGCGCATGCTTAAGACGAGGATATATGATGAGATAGAGATGTGTATATCTAATGCTCTGTTCGATGAGTATTCTGAGTACGACGAGATTTTCCTTAGATACTAGTTTAGTATGATTTTTAGTATATACAAAGTATATGGTATTTTAAATACCCTGTGTATTTTATAATGATCAGCTAAAAAGTGACAATAGATTTAAGTATCTATAATCAATTACATGGTTTTATGATAGATAATATCATTTGTGATTCAGTTATTATTATAACATTGAAATTTATAAATGCATTTGTTTATATGATGAGTTTATATGTTTTATTAAAGATAAGTTTATATAATTTATTTTTACAAAAGGAATAGTAAAAGTAATGTATATTTATGATTACCTATTATTTTTGCATATATTATATCGTTTATAGATTGTCATTTTAAATCTAAAACTACATCCATTAATTGAATCATAAGACTCGTCTATTTTTATTATTTTTTCCCCTTCTTGGGAGACAGCAGGAATTAATCAGCTTAGTGGAGTGTAATCTTAAAAGTTAAATGAAATGGTATGGCGAGAAGTCATTTATATTTAGTCAGTACATTGTATAGTTTTCTTTAAGTAGAACTTAAGACTCATGGACTTTCTTAGTATTTTAGGTTACATGATAGTATTTGATTTTGGATATGTATTATATTATTCAAGCACTTGATGCTATAAATATTGTAAATTTTATCTTAGATGCACAAATTATATAAATGGATGGGTTACATAAATATAATTTTTTTAATGATGGTTATGTTGTATTTTGGATAAGAAATGAGAAGTATGAAAGCATGGTCGCATGTATAAAGCATATAGAAGTGTTGATTTTTATAAGTTACAGGTTTTAGAATGTCCGAAATATAAGGAATAGGTCTGTCAAAATTTGGAATGTTTGAAATATAGGTTTTGAAAGCAAGTAGGACTGTCGACGCCAATGAAAATCCTAAGTTGGAATGTGCGAGGATTGGGCAACCCTCGAACATTCCATATTCTGTACTCACTTATACAGGAGCACCGCCCTAAGATGATCTTCCTCATAGAGACATGAGCATACAGACAAAGATTATAGGATCTTAGAGTGAAACTTAGTTTTGGTGGTAAACTTGTTGTTGAGAGAGTGGGACGCAGCGGTGGTATGGCACTTTTATGGTCGAATAAGGTAGACATCTCTCTTCTATCTTCTTCTATCTTCTTCTATCTTACTCCTACTTTCATATTGATGTTTCAATTACTGAAATAGAGAACAACTTACAGTTCATAGGCTTTTACGGTCACCCTAAATCATCCCAACACGTCCACTTGTGGGCACTCCTGAGATGCATATACGCATTGTCCTCCTTTCCTTGGGTATGTGGAGGGGGCTTCAATGAGATCTTTCAAAGCTCTGAAAACAGATAGTGGCTTACCTCGCCCCCCTACCTTATGCAGAACTTTAGAAACATCATCAATGAATGTGGGCTTTTAGGCATCCAGTCCAAAGCGCCGTTGTTCACTTGGTGCAATGGACACGATCCTAGCCATTTTATTTAAGAAAGATTTGACATAATGCTCTGCTCCTTCTGTTAGCATTGCCTTTTTCCTAATGCCTTCGTGCGACATCTAAATTTTTGGGGCTCTGATCACCGACCGCTCATGCTATCTTTAGGAGGTGCTGGAATGCCTATTGACAAAAGTCTTCCTAAACACCCCAACAACAGATTCCACTTTGAAGAAGCTTGGGCTAAAGAAGAGAATTGTAGACAAATTATTTCTAAGAGGTGGTCCCAAAATGTGAACTCTTTCAACTCAGTGTGTAGAAATCTCTTGCATATTGGGTCCTAACTGAAAATTTGGAATTTGATACACTTCCGAAACTTGAAAACTGGAATAAAAGAAAAAAAAAACAATTGTTAGGGGCTCTAAACAAACAGGTAAATGCCCAGACTTGGAAGGATATAACAAAGACCCAAAAATCCTTAGATGCATTGATATATAAAGAGAAGATTTACTAAAGACAACGTTCGAGGGTGCAGTGGCTGAAGGCAGGGGATAAAAACTCACATTTCTTTCACTTTAAAGCATCAGGCTAAAGAAAGAAGAACCTTGTTTCTAGGATTACTGGCAAGGATGGAGCCTGTATTTCAGACATAAATCGGACTGCAAAGACTTTTGTGGAATACTTCTCTAACTTATTCACCTTATCTAATCCCTCAAGGTTTGATATTAATTCTGTTATCTCTACCCTAGAGCAGCGACTGTCTGCACAACACATCCAATGGCTGGATTCTCCATTCCATGCTGATGAAATCCAGAAGGTATTATTCCAAATGCACCCTACAAAAGCCCCCGATAAAGACGGTATGCCTGCTGTATTCTACCAAAAATTTTGAGATATTGTTGGACCTGATATCTGTCGAGTATGCCTTAGTTTCCTTAATAATATAGATGCTCTCGGCAAGGTCAATGAGACCCTTATTTCCCTGATCCCTAAAGTAAACGAGCCTAAATTATGTGCAGATTTCCAACCGATCAGCCTTTGTAATGTCGTGTAAAAAATTATTTCAAGGGCACTGGCTAACAGATTGCAGTGTGTTATGAAGGAGGTAATTTCTGAAGCTCAGAGTACTTTTATCCCTAGACGCCTAATCACTGACAATGCTATAATCGACTTCGAATGCCTCTATGCCATTAAATGCAATAAATGTTCTACTGAAAATTATTTAGCTTTGAAACTGGACATGTCAAAGGCCTACGATCGGGTGGAATGACCTTTCCTGCTTGCTATGATGAAGAGACTGGGCTTCTCTGATAATTGGTGCCAGAAAATTCACTAGTGCATAACTTCTGTATTCTACTCTATTATTATTAATGGTGTTCCATACGTCCATTTTTCTCCTTCTAGAAGTCTTCGCCAAGGTAACTCTCTGTCCTAATATCTGTTTTTGTTTTGTGCAGAAGGCCTTTTTTACTCTTATTAAGTCTGTCGAACAACGTAAAGACTTGCAAAGGTTGAGATGTGGGAACTTGGGGCCAACAATCTCCCACTTATTCTTTGTCAATGACAGCCTTATATTTAATAGGGCCTCTTTAACCAATTGCACCTCGATCTAAGAAATCTTGCATTATTATGAGCATGTATCTGGACAGTTGATCAATAGCCAGAAATCTGCAGTATGTTTTGGCAAATCTATTTCTGGGGATGTCGTTGCCCATCTCACCCAATATCTTGGAGTGGTCCAAGCTCCCTATCACAATAAATACTTAGGGCTCCCTTGTGTTACCAGTAAAAACAAGCAGAATCTCTTTGTGGCTGTAAAGGAGAAAGTGTGGAATAAACTGAAAGGTTGGAAGAGGCATCTTTTTTCTGCTGATGGTTGGGAGATTCTTCTTAAAGCAGTTATCCAAGCAATACCGACCTATGTTATGAATTTTTTCAGGCTCCCAAAGAGCCTAACTAAGGAAATCCAGAGACTATGTGCCAGGTGTTTTTGGAGAGATGATGAGTGTTCCAAAAAGATCCATTGGTGTACTTGGGATATATTGTACCATCACAAGAAGGATGGTGGTTTGTGTTTTAGAGAACTGACTTCTTTTAACCAGTCCACTATGGCTAAGCAAGGCTAGAGAGTGATAGTAAATTCTGAATTATTGGTGGCACGAACTCTCCAAGGCTTTTATTTTTCTAACTCATCTTTCTTGCAGGTACCCTCTAGACATTCAAATTCTCTTGTTTGGAAAAGTATTTTATGGGATAGAGAGCTGCTAAAAAAAGGGTTTCGTTGGCGTATTGGTGATGGATCAGCTATATCAATTTATCATGACCAGTGGCTACCGCGACCGCTCTCTTTCAAACTATCCTTCCCTTATTATTTGCCTAAGCATTCATTAGTGGCAGAACTACTACTCCCATCGAGGGCATGGAACAGTGAGTTAGTTTGTGACTCTTTCCCAGATGAAGAATGTGAATTAATACTCAGCATCTCGCGCTCTCTATCTTGGGAACAGAGACTGACTTGATTATATGGTATTTTGATAGACATAGACAGTACTCTATAAAGAGTGGATACTGGCTATCTTATTTTCTAAACCAAGCATCACCTAGTAATGAAAATACCAAATCCCGATCCTGGTGGCAGCACCTGTGGTACTTGAAGATTCCCCCTAAAATCAAATACTTTGCTTGGAGACTTATACATGGATGGATCCCGACTTTTGCAAACCTTAAAAGGCACCATGTCTCTATTCATGAGCATTGTAGCCGATGTGCTAAAGGAACTGAAAACTCCATCCATGCATTATGGCTATGTGACACATTAAAAAAGGTACGCCAGGCCAGCTCCTTCTTAAACGACATTTGTATTTCCTATAATACACATATTCTGGATCTTCTTATAGAATGCAAGGCGAGCTTATCCGCAATGGATTTGAAGGTGCTGCTAATCATGTTTTGGAGACTATAGTTTGTTAGAAACTAATTCATTATGGAAAAGAAAGTAATGTTGGTTGATGATGTGCTTAATTGATCCAAGTGTTATTGGCATGAGTTCATGTCTACTTTAACAAGCAAGATTAAAACCAAGTGTGAACTAAGCATTAGATACATGGCACCTAGGCTGGGTTTAATAAAAGTTAACACTAATGCCAGTCTCTCCTCAAAGCATCCAAAGGCTGGTTTAGGTGTAATTTTGCGTGACCACTATGGGGCTATCTTAGCATATTCGTCTGTTCCGCTGAATGCAAAACTTGCAGTGGCCACCCTTGAAGCAATGACAATACTTCGAGGTCTTCACTTGGCCAGACTGTTGGGCTTATCTGCTATTGAGGTTGCTTCTGATGTTGCTGGTGTTATTTATGACATCAATATCATTTTTCACTCATTTTCAGAACTTGGTTTAGTACTGTATAATATTAAAACCTTATCTACATCTTTCAATTTTTGCTCTTTTGCTATTCTCATCGGTCCACCAACTGGGTGGCCCATGAATTGGCACACTTGGCTCTAAATCTGACTTCTGAAACTATATGATTTGGGAAAGTCCCATTTCAATATGAACACCTTGTATTGGAGAATTTCCCCTCCTCTTAAGATCTTATTAAAGAGAAACTTTAAGGTCAATAAAAAAACCTAAAGTTTTAAAAAAATTTGGTAGAGTTATTTATATAAAATATCAATAAGATAGTAATCAAAATTTGCCTTAAAGTTTAGAAAATTGTGGGGCAGGTCGTGTCACGGTGTCTAATAAGAATATTACAACAACCAAGCAATCATTATTAACTTTCAAAATTAGTAATAATGAATATAGAGACATTGTAGAGATTGTGTTGACTTTAGCATAATTATAGGGATATATTTATTACCGTTATAGTGTCAATTCATTGCTTTATATTATGTATAAATTTTCCTATTCAGTATCTTGTAGTTAAACAACACAATTAAATAATTTCATTTCCATTCTTTTTTTTCTCTCTATTTTTCTTTTCACAAAATCTTCATAGTATCATAGCTTAGGTTTTAATGATGGTTTGCCGCTAATGCGGTCACCCAATCATATTTGAGAAATAATTTATATTTTCCTTCTTTCAAATTTAAGCCTTTAGTACTTTTAGTTTTTGTTTTATTTGTAATTTTACAAAATTCTTTAATAATTAAAAATTTGACAGTATTCTGCTGACCACCGTATGCCACCACCTGCCACCACAGCCCTTCCGCGTATTGGCTGCACAAGACCGCCAGGAGAAATAGCATTGTTCGCCGTAAAAGTTGAAGCTTGATGCAAGCATTTTGTACCAATCTCCTTCAAGACCACAACCAAACACCAAGAACAAATCATCAAATGCCAGCCGTCCAAATACAACCATCACCGCCTCAAATGCTGCTAGAAAGACCAAATCTGGAGCAAAACATTGACATTGATGAAAGAAAGAGTAGCAACTTGAGAGATTGCCAGTAAGCCAGCGACTAGAGTGGTCCGACATGATGTCGGTTCCTCAAGATGATGGGCCGAATCTAGTGGTACCGACAACATATAAAGAAGATTTTCGGGAGACCATGCACTACTTCTGCGCTGTCTACAACACCTTTAGTCTCAAAGGAGATGAAACTAGATGACATTGAACATCCGACAAAATATAGAGATGGAGTTACATGCGGCGGTGACAGACAAGGGGTCGCACACGTCAGCACTCTACAACTGGAGTGATCTGTCGATCTTCTCTACTGGATCTTCGACCGAAACGGAAGCCTCAACATATCAATAATTCAAGATGGGGTACACGAAGAAGCTCTTGAATCAGATCATGAACTTGAAGTTCACGTCAAAATTTCTGCAGTAGCAGGCTAGGAAGTGCGAGAAGGAGGAGAAACCCAAGAAGTTAAATTAGAGTATAGTGGTTGTTAAAAAAGAAAGGAAGAAAGTGAGATTAGAAAAAAGATAATAATAATAATAATAAGTGACAGGAAGAAAAGAGGTAGAATTGAGACAAAGTTGGTAAAAGATTCTGTCGTCATTTTATCTTTAAGATAGGAAAGTCTTTCTTGCTTTTGGTGGAGGTGTAGTCATAAAAAAAAATGATGGCTTAGTTGGTTACTTTCAGTGGCTTTTTGTTGCAAGATTATTGGTAAAGGAAAATCAATTCATTGGTGTGGTGGTGTTACAGAACTAAGTATTTGGACTTTGAGAGGGAGAGATTGATGAATTTGAGTTTAAAATTGAACAAAGATATAGTTCTTGGACATATCTACGAGTATGAGATAGTCTCTAAAAAATTTGATTTGTTTAAAAAGACAACACACTAAAGATATAATCTAAAAGGACATATTTATTAAAGATACCAAAAGAAAATAATTCTTTGGTAAACGATGGAAGGAATATTTTTTTGATTTCTTATATAATTATTAGAGACATGGAAACAATTGAAAAGCTTCAAAGAAAATGGTTCATATTTCTTATATGATCTCTTCAGAAAACCATAAAGAATTTTAAGGATCTTCCAATTTTACAAGTTAAAAAATCTTACAGTTCAAAACAAGTTGGGAGTTCACAAAGTGATCCACTTGAAGGAAGCTGATGAGACAAGATAAAAGTCTAAGAGTTCAAAATAAGTTGGGAGTTCATAAGAAGTTATCTCTCCAACTCGAGAGAGGCTAATAAGAATACTGCAACAATCAAGCACCTATTATTGACTTTAAAGTTTAGCAATCAAGCATCTATTATTGACTTTCAAGTTTAGCAATAATGAGTATAGAGAAATTATAGGGATTGTGTTGACTTTAGCATGATTATAAGGATATGTTTGTTACTGTTATAATGTCATTTTATTGCACTATATTATGCATAAATACCTTTCTCGAGTATCTTGTATTTGAACAACACAATTAAATAAATTTCATTTTTATTCTTCTTTTCTTTATATTTTTCATTTCACAAAATTCTTCAGTGTCACTTTCATCTCTTTATTTTTATTTTCGTTCATCTTGACCTCGTTTTTCAACAAAAAAATAAATTTAACTCATTGACTTGGGTATTGTCTAATTTTTTTGTTCAATAAAAATCAATATTTTATTTGAGCTTCGTGGCTTAGGAGTATGAGTGGCAATTTGTGTAAATGAATCATATTTATGTAGTGTGAATATAGGGTATAAGTAAATTTTTGTCATATTTGCATACGATTCAATTACGTAAACGAATCAGGTACTCAAACACAAATTCGATTCGTTTAATATGCGAATTATACAATACAACACGATTAAACACAGCACTTGAAGGAAGCTAATAAGACAAGATAAAAGTCCAAGATAAAAATCTAAGAGTTCACAAGAAGTTATCTCTCCAACTTGAGGGAGGATAATAAGAATACTGCAACAACCAAGCACCTGTTATTGACTTTCAAGTTTAACAATAATGAGTATGGAGAAATTGTAGGGATTATGTAGACTTTAGCATGATTATAGGGATATTTTTGTTACCTTTATAGTGTCATTTTATTGCACTATATTATATATAAATGCTCTTATTGAGTATCTTGTATTTAAACTACACAATTAAATAAAATTTCATTTTCATTCTTCTTTTCCCTCCATTTTTCATTTCATAAAATTATTCGGTGTTACTTTTCTCTCTCGTTTTTTTATTTTAGTTCATCTTAATCCCTTTTTCTAACAAAAAAATAAATTTAACTCGACTTAGGTAATGCCCAATTTTTTTGTTCAATAATAATCAATATTTTCTTTGAACTTGTGGCATAGGAGTTTGAGTGGTAATTTGTGTAAATGAATCATATTTATGTCATGTCAATATAAGACATAAGCAAATATTTGTCATATTTACATACGATTCAATTACGTAAATGAATTAGGTACTCAAACACAAATTCAATTCGTTTAATATACGAATTATACAATAGAACACAATTAGACACATTTAAATAAATTGATCAAATTTAATTTATTTAAACTTATACACGGTTATATTTTTTTGTGATTGTATTTATTTAAATAAATAATAACATTAAATTCTATTCATTTACATAAAATATTCGATTCGTTTAATAAAATTAAATATGTTTAAGTCACGAAAAATATAAGTTTATATACTTTTACTTTTTAATTATATATTTTTATTTTATAATTAAATTTATGTTTTAATCATTTCAATTTTTCTCTGCTCATATTTACTTAAAACAACAAGTTCGTATTAAATAATTATACTGTAATCCATTTTGCCACGAGCCTATAAATGAATGCCTTTCGAGATGAAATTCCATCATATATTAATTATTATAGATCACCTTTTATAATGCTATATGGCACCGAAAACTAACTCAGAAAGCTATATATAATATGTTATATGGCACCGAAAACAAGCTTGTAAAGGTATAAGATGAAGAGTACTTATACAGTAGAAAACCACAAGCCTATTACATATTACGAATCAAAGTACACTAGCTAACACACGATAAACATCTGAGGGTGAGGTCCCTTAGATTTCAGACTCCCACATCACATAATTAGAGAGGTTTTCAGGGCTATGTGTAGAGGCCCTCCTCAAAATGGATAGTTTTTCTTCTTTCTGTAATTAAATTCGGAAAGCAACCTTATCCTTATGCAGTTTAAGGCTCAAGGTAGAGAACATCATCACATTGCGGGAGAGTGGGTTCTCACGTACACACTTAATGCAAGTAAAGCTTTATTGTAAACTAAAACCTAAGAAAATACACCACATATATAGTGCAAACTTCACTGCTTATTAGTTATTGCTGGACTGCAATATAGAGAAAGCTCCTCAGAGGAGAACAGGATTCACCATCACCGCGGTGATTTGGTCTTTCAGTATGTGAGGGTTGCTGTAGTGGTCATCTTCCTTGTACAGAACATCTATTACGCGTGCAAGATTGAGAACAAGCTCCAGGAGAGGTGCCGCGACAGCTGTTGGTTTCAGAAACTCCTGGTTTATATCTTTCCATGCATCAGCAATTTTTCTGTGTAACAATTTAATTGCCTCTTCCTCAGAAATGCCATACCGTTTGATGTACCATTCGATACTCGACGCGACATGTTGTCTCTTTTGTTCAATCTGAAACATATTATCGATTTTGAAGATTCTGAGTCTATGTGATCACGTGCATATTAAACCATTTCTATTTCAACAAGTTTTATAGCTCTAGTTTTGTCTACTTTTGTTTCTGTTGAGTCATGAAAGTGAAAGATGGAAAACAATTTATAATGATTCATGAATATATATACCTCGTGAGACAAGATATCATCCATGAGTCTGGCAATAACTTCAGAAGCTTTAATAATCTTAGGGTCATTCAAGACCCATTCAAAGGCCTTCTTATTGGCAATTCTTAGGGTCTTTTTGGACTTTATTTTTTTGGTCCGTAAAAATAGGTCTCAACAATTCTGTCTCTAGCATATGGCAGCTTTGTGGAGAAGTCTAAGTTTTTCCACCACCTGAGATTCAAGTACCCCTTAAGATGTTAACAAGCAAATAAGAATCAACATGAAGTCGATCGTTTAAGAATAAATTGAACGAACTTGGTGATGCTGCTCAGCTCCTTCTGGTGTTGTACTTGTAACATGTTAAAATCTAGTTTCGCGAACTTCACTAGGGTTTTATCCTGTGAATCATCTTTCGAATATACGTCGATGTAACCTTGCCTCGGATCTTGGTAGGCCTTTGCGGAGTGGCCGATTCAAGGCATGAAGTATTTGATGTGCAAGCTCAGGACTTACTTGAGTGGCCATTGACTCAAGGTGAGAGGTGGCAAAAACTATAGCTTCGTCCAGGATTTCTTCTCCGTGAATGCCGAGATGTGCCGCCTCATACAGACTTAGCATCCCCCGCACATCATTAACCAAAGACGCCTTCAACTTTCCTCGCTCATCTTTGAATTTGTTGAATACATCTATCTCACAATTCAACATATATATTTATAATCTGTACTGTGCGATTAGATCTGAATTTCATTAATTAATGACTGTTATTATTATTAGATAAAATCAATGCTTATTACCCAGTTTACTAAATTTGAGATATAATTAATTTGAGGTTAATATCATAAGGTTACTTAGATATAGAATGCATTCAATAAATGAAAATTTGTCTCAAAATTTTATGTTAATGAAACCCTACTCTTATATTAATACTCATTCGTTCCCCATTTTAATTATGTCCATAACATATAAGTACATATATTGGTGGGCTTCAGACAGCAAAGAGATAGGTAATTTATTAGGCTAATGGAATTGTGGTGCTCTAACTATTGTTGTGAATGAAAAACACAAATTGTTAAGTGAAAGTAGATGGGCATTTTATATAAATCATTTTTAAAGTAAATGACAATAAAGTTAATTATATGTATTTACATAAGTTCTTTTCTTAATCAAATGGACTTGGAGTAAAATAATTGAACTTTAAAAATAAAATCAGAAATGTTTACTAAATATTTTAGCAGCAATTAAATAAATGCACAACTTTCAAACAGAAACTTACCACATGGAACATTGAATCCTTGTTGTCTGAGCAAACGAAATCGAAGAGCAACGGCGTATAGATTGTCGCCATTATCGTGATCATCACGATAATGTCTTTCGAGTTCAGCTTCTACTCTCTCTCAAAATGGTAAGCCACTCCTAAGCGTTGAACAGCATCAATCAAGCACAGTTTTTGGAAACCGTTGTCCCTTTTTGAGATTAACATGCCCTTTACTTGTTCTTTCAGTCCCTCGAATTCTTGTCGAGTTTTGGCGTCGATTTCCTTGACAATGAAATGAGAGGAATAATAATAAAAAAAAAGGGTTCATTTTAATTGAAATAAATAAATATTAACCTTCGTGGTGGAATAGACTGCTCTCATTTCCAGTTGGACAAACTATCTAAAAGGATCATTTATAAGGCGTTCTAATTGCATCATCAAAAGCCTAATGGAAAATGGGGTCCAATTATTTTATGCTGAAGCGAAAGTATACAAATAAAGTTAAATAATTCACTCAAGTAATATAATAATATAGAATAAATTATTAAAAAATAAAAGAGAGAAAAGAGTAGAAGAAGAACACATAAAGAATTACGTGGTTCGGCAACTTGCCTACGTCCACGGCAGATTAAGATCATACTCTTCTCTTATTATGAATTACAAATCAACCACAAAGTATGTCTATTACAAGAAATATCATAAAGAAAACTCTCTCTTACCCTCTAGAGATTTTTTCTCATAAAGAACCACTAAGAATTATTACTAAAATTATTGTTGATCACCAAGATCTCTCTAAGATCACAAAGATCTCACTAACTTGATCACAAAGATTGTCAAGATGTGTTTACAAGCCAATTGATAGCCTTTATATAGGCCTTGGGACGTCCTAAGTTTTTTCTGTACGTGTGGGAGTCGTATTAGGGAGTCCTAAAACAAGTAGAAGACAAAATTAGGAAGTTTCCTAATTTCGAGATATTATTCCTGCATCCAGCGCTGCAGCGTTGGGATCTCGTCGCTCCAGCGCTGGCGCGCTTTCTGCTGAGCACTGCGGCGCTGGCTTCCTAGCGCCGCAGCGCTAACATACTGGAATTTGCATTGCAGCGCCCATGCCTGGTCGCTGGAGCCTGGTGCGCCCTTCTTCATTTTTCACCTCCTTTCACGTCCGTCTTCGATCCGTGCGCACCCTACGCACTTGGCTTGATCCCCAAATCATATTCCAATGATTTTTAATCAATATTCCCACAAATCCCCTCATTAATTCAAAATCATTCACAAAGTAAATCGATCTTTCATTTTCGCATCTTCGGTCACCCTCACAAAGTAGTGACTCCGGTTAAGTCCTTGCATAGGACAAACTTAACCGAGGGCAGTGGCTTAGTCAACATATCAGCAGGGTTTTTAGATGACGCTATCTTTGTTAGACTAACTTCACCACTTTGGACAATCTCACGAATGTAATGGAGCCTCACATCAATGTATTTCGACCTCTCGTGGAACACTTGATGCTTGCTTAGGTGTATGACACTCTGGCTGTCACAGTATACACCGGTGTTTACATCTTTACGAGCTAATATCTCCGCGCATATGCCTTTTAAACACACGGCCTCCTTTATAGCTTCACCAACAGCTATATACTCTTCCTCTGTGGTAGAAAGTGCAATCACATATTGTAGAACTGATCTCCAACACACACTACACCCAAACACTATGAATACGTAGCCCGTCAACGATCTTCTCTTGTCAAGAACACCTGTATAATCTAAGCCTACGTACCCTCTTACCATTTCATTGTTGTCCTCGTCCCTCTTATACATCAACCCGTGATTCAACGTTCCCTTGAGATATCTCAGAATCCACTTTACTGCAAGCCAGTGATCTTTACCCGGATTTGCCATGTATCTACTCACCATACTCACAGCCTGTGCTATGTCTGGTCTTGTGCAAACCATTGCATACATGATGCTCCCCACAGCGCTTGCATACAGTACTTTGCTCATCTGCAGTTTCTCATCCTCGGATGTCGGCGACTGTGCCGCTGACAATCTGAAATGCATGGCCAAAGGAGTAGAGACAGCCTTCGCGTTTGACATACCAATCTTCTCCAAAAGTTTGACTATATATCGTTGTTGGGACAAGAAGATAACATCTCTTCTTTCCCTCACAATATCCATACCCAAAATTCTCTTCGCTGCTCCCAAATCCTTCATTTCAAACTTGCCACTCAACTACTTCTCGAGCTTCTGTATTTCTTCCATGTTCTTGTATGCGATCAATATATCATCGACGTATAGAAGCAAATACATCATCTCACAACTCATGTTCTTGAAGTACACATATCCGTCATACTTGCTCATACTAAAACCACAAGCCATCATAAACTCATCAAATCTCCTATACCATTGTCTAGGTGATTGCTTTAACTCGTATAATGACTTCTTTAGCAAACATGCATGATCTTCTTTTCTGGGCTCCTCGAACCTTTGCGGTTGTGCCATGTATATCGTTTCTTCAAGCTCTCAATGTAGAAAAGCTGTCTTTACATCTATCTGCTCTAGATGTAAATCAAGGTTTGCACACATGGCTAACAAAATCCTAATAGATGTGTGCTTGACAACTGGAGAGAATATCTCATAAAAATTGACTCCCTCTCTCTGAGTAAAACCTTATGCTACTAACCTAGCCTTAAATCTCGTAGGCTCAATCCCCGGTATCCCCTCCTTCACCTTATACACCCACTTGCACCCGATTAGCTTCTTTTGAGGTCTCTCCACCAACTTTCAGGTATTGTTCTTCCTAAGAGAACAAATTTTTTCTTTCATGGCCTGCTGCCATTCTTTCTTGTTTTCACTCTTCATAGCCTCACCATATTTCCTAGACTCATCATACTCAAAAGTGTAAGCAGAATTAAAGCATGAGCAACTAAGTCTGCTTGTGCATACCTGACTGGTGGGTTAATCATTCTCCTTAGCCTGTCTCTAGCAAGCTGGTACTCTTCAAATTCCAACTCAGGAGTTCTAGTCTTCTTTTAAGTGGACTTGGGGGAATTCGTCGGTGTTCTTAGTTCATCTTCAAGGATTTCCTTGTTGAAGTGTTGATCTTGAGGCATATCAAATTCGCTTTCAGGTGCTACTTCAACTTTTATTGACTCGGGTGCTGAGTTTTCCTTGGTCACAGGTTCTTCTTTCTCATCTACTTGGGAGGTTTTCAGCATCGCCATCTCATCGAACATCCCATCACGGCTTATGATACTCCTTGGTAGTATTAAGTCTTTACACCACACCTTGTATCCTTTTACTCCTTCAGGATATCCTATGAATACCCCTTTGATAGCTCTAGGTTTCAACTTCCCCTCCTTAACATATACAAAGGCAGGGGAACCAAATATTCTAAGATGGTTATACTTCGGAGGATTGCCAGATCATTTCTCTTCTGGTGTCTTGAAGTCAATTGCTGAGGAGGGACTTCTGTTTATCAAGTAAGCAGCAGTCACTATAGCTTCTCCCCAGAATGTCTTAGACATCCTCTCAGCTACCCCATTCTGCTGCAGTGTTGATCTTACTGTTCTATGCCTTACAATCCTATGCTTGGCACAAAACCCATCAAACTCTCTGTTGCAAAACTCGAGGCCGTTGTTAGTCCTAAGCCTCTTTACCCTTTTGTCAGTCTGATTTTCAACAAGAACCTTCCAAGCCTTGAATATTTCAAAGGCTTGATCCTTACTCTTCAACACATAGACCCACAGCTTCCTCGAATAGTCATCAATCAAGCTGAGAAAATATCTAGCACCACCACAAGTAGTTGTCTGAGCTGGTCACCAAAGATCCGAGTGTATGTAGTCAAGAGTCCCCTTAGTCTTGTGCTCGCCGGTACTGAACCTCACTCTATGTGCTTTCCCTAGCACACAATGCTCACAAAACTCCAAGGGCTGGAACTTATCTTCTCCAAAGGCCTTTTGACTATATAACTCTATTAGATTTCTCTCGCCTAGGTGTGCCAGTCTAAGATGCCATAACTTGGTTTGCATACTCTCATCATCTACAGAGAATAGTGCAGAATCACTCACGACTTCACCCTTAAGCATATAAACATCTTTGTGCTTCTCTCCTCTCCTCACCACCATGGAACCTCTCAAAACTCTTAAAATTCCTCCGTCGATCCTGATGGAACACCTATTCTGGTCTAAAGTCCCTAGTGAGATTAAGTTTCTCTTCAAGTCGGGAACATACCTAACATCTGTCAACTCTCTCACTCGCCCATCATGTAGCCTAAGTTTAACTCTACCAATTTTCATCATCTGACATACAATGTCATTACCCATTAAGACCTTACCACCACTAATAGACTGAAAATTTGTAAACCAAGACTTGTGCAGGCACATGTGAAAAGTACAACCAGAATCTAAAACCCATTGTTCAGAGTTTATACCATCAGTAGCGACAAGGATCTCTGCGCTGTCATAGCTATCATCATAAGCAAGCGCAGCATCCGCTTTCTTCTTATCCTGTGTTTTCTTCTCAGGACAGTCCTTTATGAAGTGCCGCTCTTTCTTGCAGCAATAGCACTTCCTAGGAGTCCTAGACTTTGACCTTGAGCCTTTTTTCTTCCCATCTCTATATGAGGGCCTTCCTCTTACAGATAAACTTTCTGCATTGCCCTCAGCCTTCTTTCCTAATAACTTTGAGTTTAATGATGATTTCACATCACTCATCGTTAAAATCTCTCTACCGTATAGTAGCATATCAACAAAACTCTTATAGCTCTTGAGGAGTGAACTCAGCAGGATAATTGCTCTATCTTCATCTTCTATCTTGATGTTGATAGACTCAAGATCAAGGATGATCTTATTGAAGGCGTCTATATGATCTTTCATCGGCGTCCCCTCTGACATGGACAGCTGATACAGCTTCTTCTTTATATGTAGTCTGTTGGCTAATGATTTCCTCATATAAAGAGAGTCAAGCTTCTTCCAAAGATCTATTGCCGTCGTCTCACCTGCTACTTCCCTTAGTACTTCATCGCTCAATGACAGAACGATTGTGCTATAAGCTCTTTCTTGAATGTCCCTCCTTTCTGTTTCTGCTCTACATGACTCTAGCGTCTTCTCTTCATCACTAGATGGAGCTGCAGTCTCCTCTAATGCCGAACCAAGTCTTTGGCTCATCAACAACGCCTTAACCTTCATCTTCCACAGATTGAAGTCATTCGTACCGTTGAATTTCTCTACCTCATACTTGGGTGTGGCCATGTCTGCTTAGAACCAAAGCTTTGATACCAGTTTGTTGAAGCAGAAGCACATAAACAAAGCTAAACAATTCACCCAAGTAATATAATAATGCAGAACAAGTTATTAAGAAATAAAAGAGAGAAAAAGGTAGAAGAAGAACACACAAAGAATTACGTGGTTCGGCAACTTGCCTACGTTCACGGCGGATCAAGATCACACTCTTCTCTTATTATGAATCACAAAGCAACCACAAAGTATGCCTATTACAAGAAAAATCACAAAGAAAACTCTCTCTTGCCCTCTAGGAATTTTCTCTCACAAAGAACCATTAAGAATTATCACTAAGATTATTGTTGATCACCAAGATCTCTCTAAGATCACAAAGATCTCACTAACTTGATCACAAAGATTGTCAAGATGTGTTTACAAGCCAATTGATAGCCTTTATATAGGCCTTGGGACGTCCTAGGTTTTTCTTATACGTGTGGGAGTCGTATTAGGGAGTCCTAAAACAAGTGGCACACGAAATTAGGAAGTTTCCTAATTTTGGGATACTGTTCCCGCATCCAGCGCTGGGATCTCGTCGCTCCAGCGCTGGCACGCTTTCTGCTGAGCGCTGCGGCACTGGCTTCCTGGGGCCGCGGCGCTAACATACTGAAATTTGCGCTGCATCGCCCATGCCTGGTCGCTGCGGCGCTGGCGCCTGGTGCGCCCATCTTTATTTTTTGCCTCCTTTCGCATCCGTCTTCGATCCGTGCGCATCCTACGCACTTGACTTAATCCCCAAATTATATTCTAATAATTTTTAATCAATATTTTCACACTTTATATTTCAGCTCAGCGTAATTTTTTTCATTGTTTACTCCTATTATATATTATCTGTTATGGCTATAGTCCATTATAATACAATTGTAAATGATTATTAAATAATACATATAAATAAGTCTATTAAATGTGATAAAATAGACATAAGTTCAAATTAAATTGAATCATTATATATTTAGTATTATTTTTTTATCTCTTATTTTTATTTGGTTAATCTTAATTAATAATTTTTTAACAAAAAAAATAAATTTAATTCATTAACTTAAAAAAAATTTAAATTTTCAAGATCAATAAATTTAAATATTTTTAACCATACCATAACAATTTTAATCTCAGTTAATTTCTATGGGCATAGCTTCAAGGGTCGTGAATGCCCTTTGTATTTGCGATCTCCAAAAGTCAAGCAAAAATAAAAGGTGAGAATTACTATTTCATAGGTGAAAATTTTCATTTCATCCAAACCTTTGATAAAAAAAAGAACTCAATTAATGATGACAGTATATATACTATCATATTTAGGAAACACAAAGGAAAATAATGCTGATTCAACAAATAAATAATGATTGGAATAAGCATAATTACCCAGGAATTTTCTAAACGTTAATTTGTTCTGTATATTAGTATTTTTTTCTCTAAAAAAAAAGAGTAATTCATAAAAGAAGAACAGATATTTAGATTACCAGCGAGTCAGAAGCATATATGAGGAATCGATCCCCCCAAATGGTGGGATGACGAAATGTTGTGGGACGATGGTTAATGCTGGACGAAGCAGCCTTCCGGGAAGAAACAACATCTTCTAAAACTTGAACGTTGCTCATTTTCTCGTTTTCTTGTTAGGAAAATATAAGGGCTCGATGAGCCAAGGAGTCTTGTGCTTCCGTATTTATAATAAATTCTGGTCCTTGAAATTATTGCAGGAGGTTCCCATGCAGGCGGATGTAGAAAATTATAAAATCACTTCACTGGGGCCATTTTGTTTTTCAATTTTGTAAACAGATGGGGCAAGTTCAGAATAATTAATTTATTAGGGGTAATTATATAAAGTTTTTAAAAAAACAATTGAGGAAAATTATGATGTTAGTGAAGTCCTATGGCCTACGTAATTCTCTTAATAAATCGGTCCCCGTTCATATAGAGAAGGTTCGGAAGGAAAATGTTAGTAAATATACATATAGGCCAGCTCGTATATTTACTGAAAACCACAATTTTTCAAACATTTTGTTATAAATTTTAAATTTTTTTGGTTACACATACATTAAATATCCCGTTAGATATTTGAAATTACAAGTTATAGTTTAATAAACTTATCATCCCTTAAATGAATGTGTGATATTTATAACAGTATATTTTATTAAGAAGAAATTATTACACAATTGATGTGCTAAGGGGCAGACCTAGAATCTTAAGTTCAGGGAGGTGGAATTATAATAAATTATGCACACCATATATTAATCATGAAAATAAATTTTATTTATATAAAACTTATTTAATGAATTACGTAATTTATCATATGTGAGTTTTTGAACACATAACAATATTTTATAATACATTATAAATTATATAAAAATTATTAATTTACTAAATAGTGACATATAGAATATTGACGTAACCCATTAAATTAATTATATATATCAATAAAATATGGCCAATACTCTAATTTTATAGAGCATGTGGGGTACATTTATAAACTAATAATCAATTCTTATTTGGATATTGATGATGAACGATTATGATTTCCCTGGTATTGCTTTTTAATGGCGTTTTAAATTTGTTTTATAAAAAATTTATATTTATCTAATAAATTTGATAATTGTAATATTAAAAATAAAATAATGAAAATGTCTTTAGTAATTGTTTGGAAAAATATGAATATAATGGGAAGTATTTGGATAAAAAAAATTTGATAATTATATATAGTTCATTTAAATTTTACATAATTTTTATTTTTAAAAAATCTATTTGTTTTTTAGAATTTAATATTAATTTATAAATTAAATTTAATATTTATTTCAGTTAGCTTGCATCAACTAGAACAAAAATAATAAAATGTCCTCAACACTTTGGCTGCTCAGTTGTCGAGGTGAAGGCTGATTCCCAAACGATCATTAATGATATTGTTTCCAACGTTGAGTCCAAGTCGAAATTAGGGCTCATTTTTGCGATTGTTCATTGCATTAGCTCATTTCACTATCGTAAAGTGCTTTATATCCTTTTAGATGCTAAACGGATAGCTCGTGCACTAATAAAGTTTTCCTTTTTTTATATTTCGAATTTTGTTTGGTTCGTTCCATTTCAATTTGAACATCTTTATTTTTGTGGATGTTATTAAATATCCTTCCTTTAGTGTTGGTGGTCATTTTGAACATATGGACCACCAACACTAAAAGCTAATTTAGATACAGCAAAAAAAAATGAGAATGATTAATATATCACGAGACATAAAAATAAAATAAAGATAATAAAATTGATTTTTTTTTTTAAAGTTTAAAATAATCAAGTGAACATTTTTATCTACTCGTGGTATTCATGACCCCTCTTTATTTAAAAAGGTAAAAATTTATGTTAAATTATTAATTAAATTTAAATTTTGATTCAACGATCATAAGTTAAGAGGTGCATATAAATTTTTTTTAGATGAACTCGATAATGTGAGAAATTTATAAATAAAAAAAAAATTACAAAAAATAGGGACTAAAATATCTTATCCTCAACAAAAACACATAAAAGATACAAAAATATCCAAATGAGGGTAAAATCTCAAATAAAACGTACTACTAATAGAACCTATAATTATGCATTTTATTTGTATTCTTAAAGAGCATAGAGCTAATATCCAAAGGAGATCGTAATCACCATATAAAATCATCAAATTGTAACCCCTGATTCGCCGATTTATTTGTCACTACATTGTTTTCTCTAAAGGTATAATTAAATCTAAATTGCAAGAGGTCAAAATGATCCTTACAATGTTGTCACCTATTGTGAAGTTTTTATGGAAGACATAATGTGGATTTAGAAAGAAGATGGAAGATTAAGATAGAGTTAAACTCCAAAATTATCTTATGTCATCCGCGAGCAATAGCAATCTCCAAAGCTAAGATGACCCTAATTATATCTGTATAGTAAGCTATCTCAATTTCTAGGGGACAAGAGAAGCCTCCTAAAAAAGAACCCACCTTATCCCCGAAGACGCCTCCACAAGCAATCATACATGGGTTATATTTTGAAAGTCCATCTAAGTTGATCTTCATCCACCCCTGAGGAGAAAATTTCTACAAAAGAACAATAATTTTTAGAGCACGTCTCAAATTAGCTATAATACCCATATGATCTAAGAAATGAATATCATCACCAAAAATAAATCCAGGGGCAGAAAGTAACAAAGTAGCGAATATAAGCTAGACAATCTGCCTTAATGCCAAAGGAATTGAAACACCGATTACTAAATCTAAGGTGATTCCAACTTCTCCAAATCAAATAGAACAAATAAGTAGCAAAAAAACTCCATAAATTTAAAAGTTGAAGGACGAATTTTTTTTATAAAATCACTTTTCTTAATTTCATAACAGTTGAAACCGAAAGAAGATTTTATTTAACATTATGAGCGAACCAATGTTAAAGCTTCGTAACTGGAGAGCAGCTAACAAAAATGTGGTCCGTTATTTCAGTCTCTCTCAAACAAAAGGAGCAACTAAAAATAACAAAAAATACCACAAGACCACAATAATTCATCTATAGGAAAAAGGTTTTGAAGCAAAGGTCACATGAATAAAAAAGTTTTAGGTGGAACAAATTACGCTAAATAAATAATAAAGCTGAATTAGTTATTGTGACATTATTGATGAAATTATAACTCTCATTTAAAGAAATAATTACATCTTTAGCAGAAATCCAAACAAACATATCAACCTTACCATTAATTGGCAGAATAATATCGACCTGTTCTTTTAAATAAAGAAAAATAGAATAAAGAGAATTTAGAATCCTCTTTTGTCCTTCCTTAATTGCGACTTTCACCATTCCTTCTAAATGTAAACCATCAATATGAAGAATGGGTTCATTTAACCATCCATCATACCAAAAACTAATTGAATTCCTATCACTAATTATCCACTTTGTCTTGTCATAAAAATAGAAAAGAATAGATTTAAAGTCATTCCAAATGGAAGAGTTGAAGTATCACTTACTTGTATCTCGAAATTTATACTGTTATTTTAAGAACTTTGAGTAGATAGAATTCATTTGGTGTACGTCCCAAAGAGCTTTAAGTAGGTAAGCCTTATTAAGTAAGTCCAGTCTACGAATAGTTACCCCACCACCTTTTTTTGAAAAGCCAAGTCTTTTTCATGACATTAAATTCATCTTACGACAGTAATGATCTCCTAAGATAATAAAATTCTGAGCCCAACAATTCAATTGTTTGAGAATGAAACAAAGCCAAAGATATACTTTGAAACTATGCAGCAGTATGCTTTGAAAAATTGTACGAACAAGTTCAATTCTACTAACCATTGAAAGAATTTTTTATTTCCAGTCACTAAGATGTACACAAGCTTTGTCAGCCAAAACTTGCAAATATTGGCTACGTGGGCAACCTCTGAATATTGACACTCTCAAATAAATGAAAGAAAGTTTGCCCTGCGAGAACCCCAAAAGATTAGAAATTTTTTCATAGCGATGTATAGCATGTTTATCAATAAAGAATTGGCTTTTCTCCTTATTTATCACTCGACCAAATGCCAAGCTATATAGCAGAACAAATTCCATCAGAGAGTGAAGAGAAGTATTATCACCCTTACAAAAGAGAAAAATATCATTTGCATATAAAATATGAGAGATGGCCAGACATCCTTTTGGACCGAAATTGTGGCCACTCTCTTAGAATCTACCAAAATTTGAATGCCCCAATAAATAGCATCCTCAGCTAGATAAAAAAGCAAATGAGACAAAGGATCCCTTTGTGCTCTCCTCTACAACATTTGAGAAACCCTTTCGAAGTACCGTTAATCATAATAGATAAGCGAGCAGAATGCAAAATGATAGAAATCTACTGAATAAATTGTTTGTTGAAGCTAAAACAATTAAGAACTTCAAAAAGAAAATCCCAACTGATTGTATCAAAAGCTTTAGTTATATCCAGCTTTATTCCAATATTATTACCAATAACTTTTTTATTCAGTAAATTAACCTCTCTAACACCATAGAGATGCAGTTATAAATATACCTACTACAAATAAAGGTCACCTGGTTCTTCTGACTAAATTAGGCATTAAGACTGCTAATCTATCAGCAATAATCATAATAATAATCTTGAAGAAAAAATTCGCTAAAACTATTGGCTAAGAACATGTGCCCAAGGAAGACTCAGCACCAGAGTCAATAGAAGTTGAAGTAGAGTCTGAACATGGATCTGATATGCCCACAGATCAACACTTCAACGAAGAGATCCTTGAAGATGAATCAAGAACGCCGGCAAATGCCTCTAAGTCCACCCAAAAGAAGACTAGAACTCCTGAGTTGGAACTTGAAGAGTACCAGCTTGCTAGAGACAGGCTAAGGAGAACGATTAACCCACCAGTCAGGTATGCACAAGCAGACTTAGTTGCTCATGCTTTAATTCTGCTTACACTCTTGAGTATGATGAGCCTAGGACATATGGTGAGGCTATGAAGAGTGAAAACAAGAAAGAATGGCAGCAGGCCATGAAAGAAGAAATTTGTTCTCTTAGGAAGAACAATACCTGGAAGTTGGTGGAGAGACCTCAAAAGAAGCTAGTCGGGTGCAAGTGGGTGTATAAGGTGAAGGAGGGGATACCGGGGATTGAGCCTACAAGATTCAAGACTAGGTTAGTAGCACAAGGTTTTACTCAGAGAGAGGGAGTCGATTTTCATGAGATATTTTCTCTAGTTGTCAAGCACACATCTATTACGATTTTGTTAGCCATGTGTGCAAACCTTGATTTACATCTAGAGCAGATGGATGTAAAGACAGATTTTCTACATGGAGAGCTTGAAGAAATGATATACATGGCACAACTGTAAAGGTTCGAGGAGCCTGGAAAAGAAGATCATGCTTGTTTGCTAAAGAAGTCATTGTACGGGTTAAAGCAATCACTTAGACAGTGATATAGGAGATTTGATGAGTTTATGATGGCTTGTGGTTTTAGTATGAGCAAGTATGACGGATGTGTGTACTTCAAGAACATGAGTTGTGGGATGATGTATTTGCTTCTATACGTCGATGATATATTGATCGCATACAAGAACATGGAAGAAATACAGAAGCTCGAGAAGCAGTTGAGTGGCAAGTTTGAAATGAAGGATTTGGGAGCAGCGAAGAGAATTTTGGGTATGGATATTGTGAGGGAAAGAAGAGATGTTATCTTCTTGTCCCAACGGCAATATATAGTCAAAATTTTGGAGAAGATTGGTATGTCAAACGCGAAGGCTGTCTCTACTCTTTTGGCCATGCATTTCAGATTGTCAGCAGCACAGTCGCCGACATCCGAGGATGAGAAACTGCAGATGAGTAAAGTACCGTATGCAAGCACTATGGGGAGCATCATGTATGCAATGGTTTGTACAAAACCAGACATAGCACAGGCTGTGAGTGTGGTGAGTAGATACATGGCGAATCCGGGTAAAGATCACTGGCTTGCAGTAAAGTGGATTCTGAGATATCTCAAGGGAACGTCGAATCACGGGTTGATGTATAAGAGGGATGAGGACAGCAGTGAAATGGTAAGAGAGTACATAGACTCAGATTATGCAGGTGATCTTGACAAGAGAAGATCATTGACTGGCTACGTATTCACAGTGTTTAGGTGTAGTGTGTGTTGGAGATCAGTTCTACAACATGTAATTGCACTTTCTACCACAGAGGCAGAGTACATAGCTGTTGGTGAAACTATAAAGGAGGCCGTGTGGTTAAAAGGCATATGCGCGGAGATATTGGCTAGTGAAGATGTGAACACCGGTGTGTATTGTGATGGCCAAAGTGCCATACACCTAAGCAAGCATCAAGTGTTCCACGAGAGGTCGAAACACATTGATGTGAGGCTCCATTATATTTGTGAGATTGTCCAACGTGGTGAAGTTAGTCTAACAAAGATAGCGTCATCTAAAAACCCTGTTGATATGTTGACTAAGCCACTGCCCTCGGTTAAAGTCGTCTTATGCAAGGACTTAACCGGAGTCACTACTTTGTGAGGGTGACCGAAGATGCAGAAATGAGAGATTGAGTTACTTTGTGGATGATTTTGAATCAAGGAGGGGATTTGTGAGAATATTGATTAACAATCATTGGAATATGATTTGGGGGTCAACCCAAGTGCGTAGAGTGCGCACAGATCGAAGACGGACGCGAAATAAGGCAAAAAAATGAAGAAGGGCGCACCAGGCGCCAGCGCCCAGAATAGAACCTGAGCGCCGCGGCGCCAGAAAACCAGCGCCACAGCGCTCAGCAGAAGCGCTCCAGCGCTGAAGCGATGAGATCCCATCGCCGCAGTGCTAGATGCGGGAACAGTATCCCGAAATTAGGAAACTTCCTAATTTCATCTCCCACTTACTCCAAGACTCCCTAATACGACTCACACACGTATAGGGAAAACCTAAGACGTCCCAAGGCCTATATAAAGGTAATCAATTGGCTTGTAAACACATTTTTATAATCAAGAGTGATCTTTGTGATCAAGTAAGAGATCTTTGTGATCAACTAAAAATCTTAACAATCTTTGTTATAAACAAGAGATCTTAGTGGTTCTTTATGAGAGAAAATTCCTAGAGTGAAAGAGACAGTTTTTTTTTTGTGATCTTTCTTATAAAAGGCATACTTTGTGAGTGCCTTGAGATTCATAATAAGATAAGAGTGTGATCTTGATCCGCCGTGAACATAGCCAAGTTGCCGAACCACGTAATTCTTTATGTGTTCTTCTTCTACCCCTTTCTCTATTTATTTCTTAATAACTTATTTTGCATTATTATATTGCTTGGGTGAATTGTTTTACTTGTTTGTATGCTTCTGCTTCAACAAATAACATCAATAAAGAACTCCAGTTCTTCATAGGTTCCGTAGGCATCATAGGTATCATCTAAAACAGATGTCATGGATATTACTTTGGTAAATATTTTTCTTGCTAACAAGTATTTAGGCTCGAAGTACACTCCCATGGCCTAAAAATAGCACTCAACAATTCGGTCTCTAGCATATGGCAGCTTTGTCGCAACATCTAAATTTTTTCCACCACCTGATCATATGCAACCCAACCTTGTTATTGGGTAGTCTAAATATTTTAAAAACCATATGAGCAACTTAAAGTTCATCATTTAACAAACTGAACTTACTCCGTGATGCTGCTTTGCTCCTTTTGGTGTTGTGCTTGTAACATGTTGTAATCTAGTTTTGCAAACTTCAGTAGTGTTTTATCCTGTGAATCATTTTCCGAGAAGATATTGATGTAATACCTTGCCTCCAATCTTGGTAAGCCTTTGCGGAGTGGACGATTCAACGCATGAAGTATTTGATCAGCAAGCTCAAGACTTACTTGAGTAGCCATTGATTCAAGGTGAGAGATGGAGAAAATCATGGCTTCGTCCATGATATCTTCTCCCGGCATGCCAAGATGTGCTGCCTCATACAGACTTAGCAGGCCCCGCACATCATTAACTAAAGACGTCTTGAACTTTCCTTGGTCATCTTTGAATTTTCCGAACACATCTGCACCACAATTCAGCATAATGTGTGATTATATCTCAAATATTGTGTCTCAAATAAAATTTTAAAACATTATAATTCATAAAAGAAATAATTGCTAAATAATAAAATATAAAACCAACCGCTCCTTTATGTCCGTTTATAATCCAGCACGTAGGTTCATATGAGGCAGCAAACAGATGAGAGACTAACCGCATGGAACCTCGAAGCCTTGTTTCCTAAGTAAACGAAATCGAAGGGCAACAGCATATAACTCGCTGCCATCATCAGGACCATGATAGGGTCTCTCTAATTCATCTTCTATCTCACTCTCAAAATGGTAAGCCACTCCTACGCGTTGGACAGCGTCAATCAGGCACAATTTTTGGAAAGCGTTGTTCGTTTTTGAGGTTTATATCCTCCTCACTTCTTCTTTCAGTCCTTCAAATTCTTGATGAGTTTTAGCATCAATTGCCTAGACAAGAATATGAGAGAAACATGATCAAATTGTCAACTGCCTTCTAACCATATTAAGCATTATTATCAAGGCTTTTAGGAAGAAGTTGCTTCAAAGAAACGTGATCATATTCATAATAGAAAATAAACATATATATAGCCATATGCATCTGCTTTCTCCTGTGAAGGAACAATTAAGGGCAAATATTTACCAAAGAGTTGGAAGCATATGTGAGGAATTGATCTCCCCAAACGCTGGGATGAAAGCCAGCTGTGGGACGGTTATCATTATTGGCTGAAAGATCTTGGGCAGAAACAGCAACTTCTGAAATTTGAAAACTCATTGTTGTTGATGCTTAGAGGGGCTTGTGAGCCAAAGAATCTTGTGCCTCGGTATTTATAGGCAATCTGGTCGTTGGAAATACGCAGGAAACTTCTCTTACAGACTAGGTAAGCATGTGTATGTAAGTGTTATGTCATTCTTGGTATTTTTGTTTTAGAATAAGAAAACTGAATTACTGAGCACAAACTGGAAGATTATGTCATTCTTAGTACTTAAACTTATTTTTTCTGACTACTTGTTTCCATATCGTCCGTTACCTCCTAGATGATATTGATTCATTTATTTTTATTTGTTTAATATAGTTACATGTGTAGTAGGAAATTAGATAATTTTAGGAACAATTTGTGTAGAAGAATTTATGTTATTAGTTGTATATTATATCAGTTTATTATTTATGTAAAATTTCTTTCAAATTAAGTACTTGTTTTACAAATGATGTGCTGCAAACTTATTTTAAAGAACAAAAATAATATTTTTTATTTGATATTTTTTAATTCAAAAATCTGTTTGCTTAACTCGCTTTAAAAGTAGTATCCAAAAATAAAAATAGTAAGAATGGATTAGGTAATTTGTCTTTGAGAAAAATATAAAATTGCAGTAAATATTGATTTTTACAGACCACTCGACTAATAAAATGAAAGGCTTTTTTATAATGTTTCTGAGTTGTTTTCATTTTACAAAGAAAGAAATTAAAACACTAAAAAGTATGTTAGGTAGGAGGAATTGTTTTTAAAAAATAATAATCTAGATTTGAAAATGGAGTCACATATAAACTGGGCACAAAAAATAAGAAATAAAAATAATCAGCCCAAATCAAATCGAATTGGTCAATTTAATTTAATTTTTACTAAGAAAAACTCAATCAATTTAAAATAAATAAGAAATCGAAAAAAATTGATTAGTTTCAGTTCAATTTTGATTTAAACTGAAATTAAACTAAAAAATTAGTTAATTAAATAAAAAAATAATCACATGACAACATATTATTAAATAAAAAAAATATTTTAAAGTACACTCACATGTGAAGTGCGTCAAATGTTTTTTTTTCTAATTTTTTTTAATTTATTTAAGTAATAAAAATAATTTCTTTTTTATGTAATATATATATATATTAACGAAGTGTGGATTAAGTTTATATATATGTATAGAACCAAAATCAAAATGACATTTTCTCATAAAGTAAATAAACAAAGACTATAAAAAAAACGATCATGTGAACTTGTTTGGTTTCATTAATAAAAATAGAATACACGAAGACTACTACTTAAGTCTTAATTTATTATTATTCGTAGGAAATAAAGATCAAGTGATCAGGTCATGATATAAACTAGTTCACATATGTCTAAGTTCAATTACCTCCAACATATATATAGTCACTTCATCAGATTTTTTGGTGGAGATCATCTGGGTTTCCCATTTTGCTTAAAAACAATTTCTCAGTAGAATATATTCATTGAAATTGTTAGAAGGTGGATAGGAGGAAACTTGTTACCAACTTTTGTAACTTTCTGAACGTGGCCATGAGTGCTTGCAAACCAATGTCTGTATTCGTACCCATTCTTATCCAATGAAAGGCAAGGCAATGACGCTATAGATTATAAAATTGATCAATTACCCTCACTTTAACCTAATTGCAACAGAAATTTTTGACGGTGACCCAACTCCGTTTTCCATTACCTCCTCAAATGTAATAAATAGATGTTGTGGAATTTGTGATCCAAAATTATGTTTATGATGTTGGTAATGTTTGGAACAAATTCGGGAACATGTCGGAATTATTTTGGAGCCGGAAGCATGTGTGGAAGAGGTGGAATTCTAATGGAACAGTTGAAAAAATTGCAGAAGAAAACAGGGAAAAATTCCCAGGTGTGGGCGCCGCGGCGTTGGAAGCGCTGGCGGCGGCATTGGTTCCAGAATGCCAATGCCGCGGCGCTGCACTGTTCACATGTCAATGCTGCGGCGCTGGATCTCAATGCCGCGGCGCTGCACTGTTCACGGTCACTGTTCACTGTTCACAATCTGAAAATTCCGAATTCAGGCTTTTCCTTTTCCATTTTTTTTGGGTATTTTAGACTTCATATAAATACCCCATTATGCCTAGGGTTATGTAAGATGAGAAACACTCTCAAAAACTCTTTAGAACAAACCCTAGAGCTCCATAATTCAATTGTATCATTCCTTGATCTTGTATGATCAATTCTCTTGTAATCAACCAAAGAATAAGAGAGACTTGGATCCTTGATCCACCGTGGACGTAAGCAATTTGCTGAACCACGTATTTTGTGTCTTGGTATTGTATATTTCTACTTTTCTCTATTGTCAATACTTAGCTCTACAATTTAGCTTGTTGGTCTTGCTTGGATTGTTTTAAACTACTTCATTACTTGTATTCTCTACGTATTCCGCTGCGTGTTAATCTCTACAGATGTAGATATTCTTTTAATTTGATTTGTAATTAATCTTCAATGAATTTTATAATATACATATTGTTTCCCCAAGTCCAACCTAAGATCAAAAATCAGGCCAAGTGGGCCAGAGCTAGATATTTCAGCCAAACTTATCGTACGTGGACCAGAAGAGCAAAGCTCACCTATATGCCCTCAAACAGGGACCTATTTATTATCTAAGTTAAAATATTGAGGAGGTCACTCGTACTAACTTGAACGCACTTGGCTCTGAGGAGCTTAAAAACTCACATTAACTATTCAATCCTATAATTTGAAGAATTCTCGTCAATTATCATTTAACAAGGAAAGCTTCAAAAATTTTGAAATGAGAATAAATCCCATTAACCCAAAGTTCACTGCAAATCATGATAGGAATGAAGTCATAATTTTCTACTTATATTTTTTGGGATGAAAACGATAAGAACCAATTATAAAAAAAGGTAAAATTAAAACAATTAAAGGTAATAATATTGATAATTTCTCACACAAAAATACTTCTAAGCTTTTTTACTCTTTCAACTACATCTACACTTATTAACTTAAACATCAGAAGATCCTTGCCTAAACGACTATCAACGAAATCAAACTTTGTTTATTTCTGTGATAAGACAGCTAGAGTAGTCCAATTAAACTCATCCTAACACCATTCAGAGGCACAAGCCATTAGCGTTTCTTTAATAAACAAATTACAAATTGGTTGGTTGAAGAAACCAATTTTTTTAACCTACACATGATATTAATTATATATGGTCAAAAAAAAAATTTATTTACCATTTATCAATCACATGTTTTATTTATTTACCACAAAAAATCTTGTCTTTACAGTCCCAATCAAACTTGATAGGAACAATTACATTATATGAAAAACACGAGTTCTACCCTTTATTAGGGAAAATGAACTTGATGATTATATAGATGCAAGCAAACACATCTCAAATCATTTTATCACAACATTGGATAAGAACCAAGTTCCCAAAACCATTTCAAATCCCTTGTATGGACTCTGGAGGAAACAAGATCAGCTATTGCTCAACTGGTTACTGTCCTCACTGAGTGAAAACATACTCAGCTCAGTCACTGACTGTAACACATCCATGGATCTGTGGCTTGCTTAGAGAGGATGTATTGCTCTCAATTAATGGCACACGTGATTGAAATGAAGAGACAACTCAATGACACAAGGAAAGACTTAATGAGTATGAGTGACTACTTCACTAAGATAAAGAAACTTGCTGGAATACTAGCAACATCTGAAAAACCTATTTCAGACATAGAACTTATTCAATTCATCTTAGGGGGACTCGGGTCAGAATATGATCCTGTTGTAGTGATCATAACATCTAATCTGAACCATATGCCCTAGAAGATGCTTATGTATCCTTGCTAAACTTTAAAAGAAGACTAGAAAGGAATGCCACTGAAAACACTGACCTTAAAGCTAACATAACTTACAATAGAACAAATCAAAGAAAAGATCAGTTTGGTAGAGGTGCTGGTGGCAAAAGTACTCCATCTTATGGTAGAGGAAATGGCAGAGGTTCTAACCATAACAATAATAAGCAGAACTACAACAAAAACACCAAAGGAAAAATGAATCAACAAGTGAACAAGAAAAAGCCAAAAGTTACTCGTCAAATATGCTGGAAACCAGAACATGAAGCAGTGGACTGCTGGCGCAAATTTGAGCAAGACTTCACATCAGGATCAACAGTCAACAAAATTCAACATATGTTGCTGTTCAAGAGGATGAGGAAGATTAATAGTGGTATTTTGATAGTGGAGCAATAAATCACATCACCAACAATCTCAACAACTTAACCTCAAGGGCTAAATACAAAGGTAATCAAACTTTGGTAGTAGGTAATGGCAATAAACTGAATATCTCTTATGTTGGAACCTATAATCTACATCTACCACACACCAATGAACATTTAATACTCAAATATGTCCTATTTGTGCCTAAAATGACCAAAAATCTAATAAGTATATCAAAATTAGTACAAGACAATAAAGTTATAATACAGTTTTTTCATGATTTGTGTGTTGTGAAGGACAAGATGTAGAGGGTGCTTTTTTGAGGAATGGCTAAGGGTGGTCTATATCAGATGGTTATAGCATGAAGCTTCTTTAGCTCTGCAGATGTTAATTCCCTTAAGTCTGTTGTTCCATTATTTGCTTTATTTCCAAAAAAAGAGTCCATAAAAGGTTTAGTTCATCTCTCAACATCTAGAGAACATGATCCTAACTTGTTAAACAAATTGTCAATATTTCATAGACAAATTGGTCATCCTAGTGATCAAGTCTTAAGAAGAGTGTTGATGTCATATAACAAGTCAGTCACCTTGAATAAAATTATGAAATTACCCTTCTGTGATGCTTATGAAATGGGAAAGAACCATAAACTAAACTTCAAAAACTCTAAAAGCAATACCACAAAGCCACTTGAAATTTTGTATGCTGACCTTTGAGGTCCAGCACCCACTACCTCAGGAAATGGCTTCAGATATTACCTTGGCATTGTTGATGATTACTCAAGGTTCATTTGGATATTCCCATTACAAACTAAATCACAAACCACTCATACTACACTGTCTTTTAAAGATTACATAGAAAAATAACTTAAAACATAAATAAAAACTCTATAAACTGATATAAACAGTGAGTTCAAACCATTAGAATCTCACCTAAGAAAATATGGCATACATATGAGGCACACATGTCCCTATACATCAGAACAAAATGAAAGAGTTGAAAGTGTTAGGGTCGGTGCTTACGTGTCATCCCTGAATGTACATATACTTGTGTATTTATACAAGTGTACATTCTCATTAAATCGTTAATACCCAATTTATATGGTATTATGCATGTAACATTACAGACATTATAGATTTGAAGGAGTTCGGATCAGATCTAAAGGGTTTAGATAAGGGCTCATAGTCAGCCATACTGAGACATATAATTGTTAAATGTTAGCACAGTTAAGTGTTAGCTGGTTATAATACTCAGCAGATCCAAAAGTTGAAGCCTTGTTTGTAATGGGATATAGACCTGGGAATATACTAGTAACTGCATAGTTGCAAGAGTTGCAATCGGGTGCTAGAAAATGTAAGTTGCGCAAGTATGTTCTCGAATAATAGTCTCTGATCTATTTCTACCGATGCGGGTCTGTCGGCAGATACTTTATATATAGATCAGCATATGTCGTATCTATCGGGTATAGATGGTTGTTCCTAACCAACCATGAGCTTGAAGCTTGTATTGACATATGGGTATCCAGTTAGGACTGGATATGGGACAGACTTACGAGGGCCTCCGATAGACATCCTATATAAGCCATCAACAGAGGGTCCTCTCGAGTTAAGTAGTATACGTGATCCTTTGAACTGAGTGCCACGGTGGGCTTGTAAGTAATCCACCATACTTTGGTTCCACGCATGTCACAGACCTTTCATGGTGTGACATGCTGAGTGTCGCTAGGTATGGTCCGATGCTTATGGAGTCCGGTGCGTACAGATATGGGATCCGTTAGCTCTTATAGGGAGTTCGATATCCAGATGCTTCGAGACTATATCTCAGAAAATCTTGTGGCCACAAGTATCAATCCCGGGAAAAAGTTCCATCAGGGTTGAACAATATGACAAAGGAGTTTACGCATATTGTTCAATGAGATACAAGTTTGAAGATAAAATATGGATGAGCACAAGGGGATTTGACAGTGATAATCTATATCCCTGCACATCCAGGATATCATGACGGAATGACTATACGTATGCGTTGTAACCCCAGCTTGCATGGTTCAATGCGCTGATTTGTATATCCGTGACGTGTGCGTGGGGCATTGCTCACGGACTCATGGAATAGTTTCATTTGACGAATCGAGCGTAGGACCTAGAGAGTCCCGTGATATGGAGTGTACTCGTTGTGCACTGGGGCAGCGTGCCAGATTAAATTGTTTAATCCAGCAATATTCAGCACTTCTATGGGAATACGTGTGTGTATGTATTTAAGTGTTAAATACAACAATTAGTTAATAATTATTATTTACTAATTGTATTATGACACGCAGCGTATTGTGGACCCTCAGTTGAGTTTATCTAAGTATGGGATTTAGTGGGACGCACTAGGGGGTGAACTTAGTAACTATTTATGAGGGATAAAATGGTCATTTCTTAGTTTGATTATTTAATAGTTAAATAATCAAAATATCTTTCTTTTTATATTATATAATATATATTATTATATTATTTTATATTATATTATATTATATATATATATATATAAAGGAAGTAAAAGAAAGAGAAGATAAGCAATTGAAGGCCGAATTCGGCCGAGAGAGAAAGAGAGAAATGAAGAAGAAAGAAAAGAGAAAGAAGAGAAAAGAAAGAAAGAAGAAAAGAAAGAAAGAAGAAAAAAAAGGAGAGGAAAAATGAAATTGTTTCATTTTCCTCTATGCTTCCAATTGGAGCAATTGTGAATTGTTTCAAATCTCTATTTCTTATCCTTTTGGAGAAAAGCATATAAATTCACTCCCAGCCATTTTGGGGATTAAAAGTTAATCCCAGGCTGAATATGGAGCTGCTATTCTAGCTCACCAAGCCCATCGAGTTGGTGACTAGAACTGCACGTAAGTTGGTCTCCATGCGGACTCCAAAAAAAATACGTGTATAACGTTACAAGTTTGGTAAGTTCTCTAACTGTATAAATATATTAATGTGATTAATATATTTATTTATTGTGTTTATTACAAATTTTATATTTTCACTACGTTAGGCAATAAACACAAATGCACATGCATACACCCACGTGCCTAGATCTGATTGCGCCAACAAAAAAGAGACACAGGCAAATAGTAGAAGTAGGATTGACAATTCTATCACAAGCAAAAAATGCCACTTAATTTTTTGTGGCAAGCTTTTGAAACAACCACTCACTTAATAAACATGTTGCCAACACCAGTTCTGAACCACTATACTCTATACAAAAAACTCCTTGGAAAAACACCTGATTATAGCAAACTTAAAGTTTTTGGCTATGCATGCTTCCCATATCTAAGACTACTCAACAACTATAAATTAGATTTTCATATCTAAAAGTGCATCTTCATAGGTTACAATCAGAAGCACAAAGGTTACAAATGTTTGCTTCCCATAGGAAAAGTTTTCATCTTTAGACATGTAACATTCAATGAAAATGATTTTCCCTTTGAAAGTGATGAATCCTACAAGAGTAACTAAATTCAATTATCTGATAGTAGCATGCATAGATAGTTTATGTATCTACCTTTTCAGAAGATGAACAAAAGTCCACAATTATTGATATAGAACAGCCAAGTTCAGACCAAGGAGAAACAGCTAATGATCATGTCAATAATCACATGCAATCATTACCAACCTCAGTTACATCCACTCAAACACCTGATACACATTCTAACAGTCATTAATAATTACAAGAACCAATCCCTCAAATAAAACCTGGTGAGAGAATACAGCAACTACCAGTAATGCCTACATATCCCATTGTCACCAGATTAAAGTCTGGGATATTCAAGCCCAAAATTTACTTAATAAGTCTAGAGAATAACACTAATATAAATGTTCTAGTAAGTGCAAAAGAAGCAATGGAACACTCAAAGTGGAGGGCAACTATGACAGATGAATATTAAGCCTTATTAAAAAATGATACTTGGTCACTAGTCAATTATAAACCTTGTATGAAAGTTATAGAAAATAAATGGGTTTACAAAATTAAATACAACCTAAATGGTGAAGTGGCAAGATTCAAAGTAAGGCTTATTGCCAAGGAGTTCCATCAAACTGAAGATGTGGACTATATAGAAACTTTCAGTCTTGCAGTAAAGTCAGCAACCATCAAGATTGTGATTAGCCTTGCAACATACTTTGATTGGGATATTAAGCAAGTTGATATCAACAATGCTTTCCTAAATAGAGACTTGGCTGATGAGGTTTTTATGACTCAACCTGAAGGTTTTGAAGATAGACAAAGGCCTAGCAATGTGTACAAACTCAATAAAGCTCTCTATGGGCTCAAATAAGCACTAAGGGCTTGGTTTCAAAAATTAAAATCAACATTGGTATAATAGGGCTTCATGAACTTAAGATTATATACTTCACTTTTCGTATTCAAGAAAAATGAAAATTTGGTAATTCTACTTTTATATGTTGATGATATACTAATTATTGGAAACAATGAAAGTTTCTGCAACTCTATAATCAGCAGACTTGATTAGACTTTCTCACTTAAAGTACTAGGATCCTTGAGTTATTTTCTAGGGATGGAAGTAAAAAAAGGAATGAAAAAGGTCTGCACATAAATCAAAATAAGTATATCCTAGATATACTAAAGAATGTAGGAATGTCAAAGTGCAAATCATGTCAAACACCAAGGTGTGCAAATGTGAAATTCACAAAGGAATGAGGAAAAAATTTTGAAGATGAAACCTTGTATAGAAGCATCATTGGAGCACTACAATATCTGACATTAACAAGGCCTGAAATAACTTATAGTGTTAATAGGCTAAGTCAATTTCTCCAAAAATCAAATATGGAGCATTGGATTGGATGTAAAAGAATTTTGAGATATCTGCAAGAGAGTTCAAGTCATGGATTACACTTCACCGGGAATAAAAAGTTTGAGTTGGAAAGTTACAGTAATGCAAATTGGGAAAATGATCTAGATGACAGAAAATCAACTTGAGGGTACAGCATCTTTCTTTGTGGCAACCTGGTGTCATGGAGCTCAAGAAATCAAAAAGTAGTAGCAAGATCAAGCACTAAATCCGAGTACAGGACTTTAGCACAAACAGGGGCAGAGATAGCTTGGATTAACTCCTTATTATCTGAATTACACATCAAACTCTCAACAAAACCAATAGTGTGGTATAATAACCAAGGAGCAGTTGCATTGGCTAGCAATCCAGTATATCGCGCAAGAACTAAACATATCGATATCAATGTACATTACATTCGAGATCAAGTTGTCAACAATGTGCTTAAAATTAAGTACACATCCTTAAAAGATCAAGTAGCAGACATAATGACAAAGCCCCTGTCATTTGAGATATTTAACTATCTGAAGAACAAGCTCAAGGTGCTACCAGAACCTTGAGCTTGAAGGAGGGAGTTGAATTGATCTCAGAAATTCCATCAAACCAATGGTTGCCCTTTGGAGGGAAAATTACAAACTGGTGTGCTAGCAAAATGGTGAGCTGGAAACGCATTGTGAAAAAATGAAGATGACAAAATTACAAGGTGTGTGTGTGCAACTGTCATAGCCAATAAGAATGAATCAAGTACTGGACACCTGGACTAGTGAAGGCTCAACCCGAGAATATAGGGATTACAATAAAGAATTTGTTATACAAATGATTAAAATTGTACAGAAAATATTCCTGCATTTGATTCTTTCATTTCTAGTATAAATAGAACAGTATTATAATACAATTTAGAAAAGATTTAGAAATACAAAGAGCAAGCCATTTACATTTCCTCTGTTTCTCTTTACCGCAAAATTTATCTCTCGCCCTTCGCCCACCCCGCCTCCCTCTCTTCTTCTTTTCCAACCACCACCATAATGTGCGATTTACTCAATTTTTTCACTTTAATTTTTCCATTCTATAAAAACTATTACATGTTACTTGTGAATCTTCCACTTCAATTTTTTCATTCTCAATCAATACCAAACTCTCACCATAATTTGCTTCCATTTCATTTTTTTTTTCCTTCAATTAACAAAGAACCCTCATTTGGGATTTCTTCATTTGCAATGGACATGATTGATGGGGGCTTAGAAATGGACGGCAGCATTGAGGTTTGTTGATGAGGAAGATGTTCTTGAGAACATCTTTTTTTATGTCTAATTTGTCTTTGTTGCGCCTATAAATATGTTAAGCCTCGATTAAATAAGAAAAAATGGCATTTTAGTCCCTTATTTTAAGAGTATATATTAATATAGTCCACCATGTTCCAATAATTGCCACGTAATCTTTATTGTTAGAAATTTGCTGTTAAATGAATTTTTTCTACGGGTAAAATAGTACTTTTGTCATTTTTAAAATAAAAAATATAAAAATAACACCTGTTATTATTTTTAAAGAATAAATATTTTTAAATTAAATTAATAAATATATAATTAATAAATAAAGAACACGTGTCATACTATGATTTGTTATAAATAACATGTGTCATCATGTAATTAGTTTATATGTTTAATAAATATTTTTTAAAGAATAAATATTTTAAAATTAAATTAATAAATATATAACTAATAAATAAATGACACGTGTCATATTATGATTAGTTACAAATGACACGTGTCATCATGTAATTGGTTTATATGTTTAATAAATATTTTTTAAAGAAAAATATTTTTAAAAGTAACTTAATAAATATATTTAATAAATAAAGCACACGTGTCATAATATGATTAGTTACAAATGATATGTGTCATCATGTAATTAGTTTGTATATTTAATAAATATTTTTTTAAAAAACTATATTTTTTATAGTTACTTAATAAATATATTTAATAAATAAAGTACACATGTTATAATATGATTAGTTAAAGATGGCATGTGTCATCATGTAATTGGTTTATATATTTAATAAATATATTTTTTAAAGAAAAATATTTTTAAGAGTAACTTAATAAATATATTTAATAAATAAAGAACACGTGTCATAATATGATTAGTTACAAATGGCACGTTTCATCATGTAATTGATTTAAATTTCTAATAAATATTTTAAATTAATCTAAATTAAATAAAAATAAAAATAAATTAAAATAAAACTGCCACCGTCACTGAAAAACGACTGTCAGCTATCATTTTCGATGATATTTCAACGATAAAATTTATTCAATTTTATATTATTGGACTCTATTTTTTTTTTTTATATACACAATGGTGATGTCATTTTTTGCACAAAAAAATGCTAAAATGGTGGCCGCTGCCCTCGTCACACAGAGTGGCAGTAACCTGCACTGCCCCCACCTATGTATAGATCAACAGCCTATCTCTCAATTCTTGTGTTGGTTTTAGTTTTAGAAGTCGATTTTTTCAATGTTTTTTGGTCTTTATGTTTTTTATAGTTCCTTTTGTCGCCAACATTCAAGCCTAGAAATGGTCTCTTCTGATGTAGAAGCAGATCTCAACATCTCTGTTGATTCTTTTTCTCCATTTTATGACTCTTCTATTGATATTCTTCAAGTGATTTCAAGCATTAGTTCATTAATAAATAACTAAAACTCAGTTGATGAATCACCTTCAATTGACTTATTTGCATTTTTCTTGTTTAGGTTGTCTCTCTTTGTTCTCGATCATTCTTGTATAACTGAGCTTTTGTAATTTTTTGAGATGAGTTTTCATAATAAATGAATAAAATAATCACTTTTTTTTAGAAGACGGCCTCTTTTTATTATAAAATAAATATTTATTTAATTATAAAATAAATTTTTAAAAATAAATAATAAAAATTTAAATTTATAAGTTTGTGTCACATGACTTTTTTTTTGTTATTTTTTATTAGTGGCCAATTGTGATTGATACGTAAATATGTTAGGTGCAATCAAATAGTTAATGATTAATCTTAGATTCTAGTAAGGGTAAAAATATCATTGTAAAGCAAAATAAGTTTTTTTTTTCATTATATTTAACGAATTCTGCTAACAAATTAAGACAAAATTAATTTTTTTAAATTCGTAGAATAAAATTGAGAATTAACCCAAACTCTTAAAATAAAAATATCTTTTTATCTTTTGAAGATTTTAATTTAAGTTCTTTTAAACAAACAATAAGGACTTAACTAATAAAATTCTTTTGTGTTAACTTTTTACGATTTATTAAAATGTACACATGGCAAGAATATTAAGAAAAGGACAAAATATATTCAAAGTATAGCCAAAATCTTTTTACTAAAACAGTAAGGATTTTAGTAGAATTAAGAAAAATACTTGAAAGAAATGCTGTTAGAACTAATACGCATATATAGGAGGATAGCTTAGTGAATTCCATTCATAAAATATGGAACATTATAAGGTTTATTTCTCGTCCATTCCGTTTTCAAAATCCATTCCCTCAAATTACTTGCTCTTAAACGAGCCATTCTATCAAATAACCCTAAATAAGCAAAACTAACACAAAAAAAGAGGAGCACAAAACAGAAAACACTCACTTCTAATGAATAATCAAATGCAGTGTCAGTCTTCAGAAAAATTATAAACACTAGGGTTTGCTTATCCCGCAATATTCCTGCCACAACTAAACCCTCTCTACGCGCCCCTGCCAATGACTTTCTCGTGAAACAGTTTGTCTCATCTCTGAACTCCTCGTTTCTGTCTCCCTCCACTTTTGTTAAACCTCTGAATCCCAAAAACTATTCCACAACAAAACCTGTCATTGAATTCATACAACCCACTTTGGAATTCAAGGCAGAAGCCAATCCTACTTCTAGGTAATTGCTGTCTCTCGTAGAAAATAAGATTTCATGCCGATAACATTTTCAAAATGATGTTTTCGTAAAGGGAGATGGTATAAAGTTTGTTACAACAGATGTATCATCAGTTGATTATCACTTTTTAAGTAGTTATTAAATTTTTTATTTTTTATTAATGTAATAATTATACAATATCAATTATTGATACACTAATAAGATGTTGTATTGATTAGTTTACAAACTTTTTATTTCAACTATATAAATATAATATTATTATTTTAAAAATTATCTTTAAAAATAAAAGTTATATTTTTTAGATGAGTAGCATTAACATGGTATGAGTAACATAATTATATACAAACTTATTATATAAATTCTCTAGTATAAATTGACATGGTATGTAATTAACAAACATAACATAAAATTAATGAAATATTACAAACTAATATATATGGTATGTAATTTTTAATTAGATAATTAGTTAACACCTTAACTCAAAAATTTAAATTATTAATCGAAAGTCAAATATTAGTATCAAAAATAAGTTTTAACAAACAATTTCATGTGAAACTTGAATTTGATTTTAAAGTTTAATCAACCCAAAAACCTAAGTTATTAGGTGAACAGTTTAAGCTATTAAATAAAAATCTAATAGTAGTATTAAAAATAATTTTTAAAATTGATAAAAATATAAAATTAAATTAAATAAATATGTAGGCAAATATTTGCATATCACATTATTTATATACAAAACGTTTGTATACCCTTTTGGTATGTTAGATAAGGTTGAATTTGATATGTTTAAATAAGATAAAATAAGACTAGATTGCATTTGGCATTGGATTGGATTTTACTGGATTAGATTATATTATAATTAGTACTGTTTTGTTTTTGGCATAGAATTAAAATGGACTGAATAGTACTTTTTTGTTAAAGACAAAAGATGCTTTTAGTCATCTTGTTTTAGTTTTCTGAAAGTAAAAACATAAAAGTATTACCAATTATTTTCTCTTTGAATTTTTCAAAATTAAATATTATATTTTTTTATAAGGATAATTAGTAAATTTTTTTATATAGGAAAGGGGATTCAAACTTACAATTACTAGATGCACTATAAGTAGAGGTGGCAGAATGTTTTACAAGATTAGAGTTTTGTGGGACTCGTCTCAAATGAAAAATAATTCAGATTGCATTTTAAGTATTTTTTAATGATGGATCAGGTTTGGGTATAATAAACTAAACTCATATTTAATTTAGATTGAGTTTAAAAATAAGTTGATTTCTTCAAATTTATCTCAAATATCCGATTTAAAAATAAAACTATAAAAAAAATTTAATATAAAAAGATTATTTATTTATACAAATTAAAGTTGACTAAATCTGAAAGTATAAAATTTATTTATATTATATTTTTAAAATTTTGATTCTTGTTTATATTTTTTTATTTTTAATTTCTTTTGTTATTTTTTATTTATATTTAATGTTAGACACTTACTTCTAAATTAGAATAAACTCATTTGTTGAAAAAAAAAATGAAGAGGAACAAACAAAATATGTAAATGATTTTATTACTATTCTTAGTTTCTTAGTTATCACTAATTTAACTCAAATTTTCTTTTACTTATGTGATAGGTTTGCGAAGAATCTTAATAGAGACTTGATATTTGGATTACAAATTAAGCATGATGATTTAGATACCAAAGTTCAATGAAACTATTAATTTTTGTGATTTTTAAATTTTAATTTATATTATTGATTTTTAAAATTAATAATTAAAGACTCGATGTAATTTTATATTTTCATATAATTTTTTTTGTTATATTGTGATTGTACGAGGTAAAACAATTATTTTACAAATTTAAACCAATACAAATAAAAGAGTATTTTAAAAAATTTATAAAAAAATTTAGGTATGGGATACCCATGGGGATCTCCAACTCCAAACCCGAATTACATATATCGAGTATAAAAATTCTCACATTATTTAAATATGGGGATGAAAATTGTGATCCAACCCAACCCACCCTTTACTATTGGGCATTTAAGTAAATGCGATAATTAGTCATCTTTTTAGTATTATTTTTTCTTAATAACCTTTAAAAGAAGATAATAGGTAGTTTTCAGAAATTAAAAAAATAGTATATAATAAAAAAAAGTTAAGGGGTAGTGATAGTTTTTTCAAAATTAAAATAAATAAAGAGAATTGGTATTGTTTTGTTAAATAAATAATATAGTTACTCTTTTCTTAGAACTTTATAAAAGAAATGGATATTATTATAAATACCTTTAGGATAAGGTTTAATAGTAAAAATATTCATTAATTTGTGAAATAGGCAGTAATATCTAAACATTAGAGTATTTTTTGAAAACAATAACAGAATTTCTGTTAAATTCCGCGAAAATATTTCATGTTTTCTCTTGTAGCCATTTGTTTGTTGAACTTCTCTGATAAATCATGAATTCATATGCTTATTGCTTAGTAAAATTGCAGATGGTGGAGCTGGGGTTATTTCAGATCTCATCTTTTGGAAATTTAGCATTCCAATTTCCAAATTTAGAGGTGAGGATTGAGCAACTTCTCATGAATGATCATGTTGGTAATAATTAATATCCCATTCAACCTTAGTTTACATATCGGTTGTTGTAATAAAAGACTTAAGATGCATGTTGTTTCAAATTAAAGTCAAACACATCATAGATACATGCATGCCAATCGCCAAGCTGCAGGTCGAACCTTTGATCATCTGCCTGCCTCATTCAGGAACCTCAAATGCTTACATTTAGTTATGATTGGATTATTACTTGGATGTACGAATTAATTTTGTTCCAAATTCCAGCTTTTACAATCTCTTGCAATTTATAGTCATAAGCTTTCCTCTTCAATTCTTCACGCCAACGGTTAGGACTTGGCACGTATTCCAACACATAGTTGCTTCATTTCTGCATTTAAGAAAATTTCAAGGGTGCAAATGAAATTTATCCTTCCATGATCATTCAGTAACTAAAAAGACTCGGAATTCATGGAATTGGAGCAAAGAGATTTGTTTCTCCTTGCTTCTCTTTCAAAGGGGTTATTTGTTTCAATATGCCAAGACCAATATTGTTTCAGAAATTAAATTACACGTGCCCATAAAATAAGATAAATGTTCAAAATACTTCTTCATAGTAACAAATGAAAGAGAAATTAAGTCATATGTTCATTGTTCAATGTAGTCAACTTGAATCGTATAAGTCAAGCAGATTAATTGACATTCAAGTAATATTACCTGAACCTCCCTCATTATTTCATTAAGATTATACAGATAATCTCTAAATTTTGGGCATATTTTGTGCAATTTGAGCGAGTGTTTTTAAGTTTAAGGCAAATGCGATGCGGGTGCAAATGCAATTATCTCAAAGAAAAGGACGTTTCTCTCAAATTAAACAAAACCTTAAAACCCGCACAATTCACGGAGGAGGGAAGAAGGGAAGAAATGAAGAATCGAAAGTAGCATTAATAAAAGCAAAACGAAAGCACTCGCTCACTAGAGTAGTCACCTGTTAACCTCTCAAAGAAAATCTTGGTGAATAAATCAAATGCAATGCCAGCCTCTGACAAGTTGTTAAGCAATTTGTTTCGGTCATCTCGCAAACTCTCCGTCAAAACTAAATCCTCTTCACCCGCCGCCGCCAAAGACACTCCCTTGAAACAGTTCGTCACGGCTCTCGACAGCTCCTCTACGTCTCCCTCAAGTTCTGCCAAGCCGCCGAAACCAAAAAGTTCTTCCACATCGAAACTCGCCGATGAATTAACCCTCCCTGGCTTGGAATTAGAGGCCGAAGCCGGCACCAGGGCTGGTATTTAAAAAATGATTCCTTTGGAAGTTTTTCTATGTTGGTTGTTGAGAGAGTGGTGGAAATGAAACGACTAGGAAAGATAATTTGTGGGTTTTGTTTTTAATGTTGTTTTGGTTTCTGGGTAGTTGAGGGTTTTGTTTTTTTTTTTTTTTATGTTTTTTGAGGGCCAATTAAAGTGGAGTTAATAGTAATTGAGTAATTATATTCGGCGTTTGATTTTGTTTTAATGTGTTAATGCAGATGATTCAACCAAGCAGCTAAGTGAGGAGATAACTTCTATGATACTCAGTATGTTTCTGTAAAATTTATTATGTGGATGATAATGGTGCAAAATCTAGTCTGTTATTGAGAAATTTGAGCCAAAAAAATGAAATATGGGATTTTATAAGTAATAATTGAGTCCCAATTGGTTGCAAGACTACATTTTTGGCAATAAATGTGGGTTATTACTTGTTTAGTTGGTGGTTTAAATTCTATATTTGGACATGAAAATTTGTGAAATTTTCTACTTTAAGGTGATGCATTATACATGAAATCCAATATGACAACATTCACTGTTTTGATTCACTAAAATTGGGAGTTCATGTTTCATTGTTTGCTAATTGGCTTTACTTATTACTGTATATTGCAGCTGATGCTTCAGATAGCACACACAAGTCAAGAGGAAGAGACGATAAAGAACTTGTAGAGGACATAGTGCATTTTCCATGGTTTTCTATGTCCCAGAGCAATGTATCCCCACCTCGAAGAGAAATTTGGCGTGAAAGGAAACAAAAATGGGTTTTCACTTATGGCCAAACTCGTCGTTTTGACAAGGTAGTCAAGATATGTGGAAGTCAATTGGGGACCGATGCTACTGTTGAAGTATTCGGTAAACTGGGACGTGAAACTGGTGTGAAAGAATACAATTCATTGATAGGGATTTGTGTGGAGAGGGCTAGGTCATGTGATGATGAAGACGTTGCAGTAGAACAAATTTGCAAGGCTTTTCAACTTTTAAAGTTTATGAAGGAGAAGGGGTTTCAGCTAGAAGAGGAAACTTATTGTCCTCTTCTTAGGTATTTCATTGACATGGGTATGGTAGAAGAGTTCCACTTCTTTTGTAATACTATCAATAATGGAATTCGTAATTCAGTTCCAAGACTAGGTTACTATGAGATGTTGCTGTGGATCAAAGTAAATGATGAAGAGAAGATTCGGGAACTTTGTGCTCATATTGCAGCTGACAATAAGGCAGACTACTTCAGTTTCCAAGGTATGAAGTTCAAAGCTAAAGCTGACTCTGTACTTTTAGCCGCTTATTTCTGCAATGGGTTAATTTCTTGTTTAAAGGAAAAAATTTCTTGCTTGGATTTTCTTTATTCTAGCTTGTTTGTGTAGCCAAAAGAAACCGATAGTTGCCTGGTGTACTTATTTCCAATCAAGTTCACATTGTATCCTAGTAAGATTAAGATACTTAGACTGATGTTTATGTTTCTGACATTCTTTCTTGAACTTGAATGTCACTTCATGGCAAAATTAACACCACTTGTTTTGCATTACCAGCGCCTCACAAATTCAACCCTTTATTGCAGAGAACTACCTGTTTGCTCTTTGTGAAAGTGACCGTAAAAATGATCTTTTGCAACTTTTGGAGACTATAGAGATAACAAAAGTTTCATCTCTGGACCATCTGGAAAGTGTTTTTAAATTCTTCGGGAGACTACTACTGGAGTCCTGCGCGCAGAAGTACCTTTTGGCATTGAGAGCCTCTGGTATGTTCATTGTATTTTGATTTGTTAATTATACTTCCATTTTTCTTGATGCAGAAACTTCTGTTCTAATTTATTCTTAATGATACTGGAAGGGAAGCGTAGAGAGCCACTAGATCCTTAGTAGGAAATCCTATTTGATTGCAGGAGTGATTCTGCTGCTACTGGCAACAAAATATTGCTGCAGAAAAAAAATTGTGTCTCTAACACAGTAGATAATATAGTTTTTGAGGCTTAAAATAAAGTTTCCTAGATGAGAAGAACCCTGGCATTCCACCTAGGGGACACCAGAGCTAAGAGAAAAAGATTGATAATAATCAAAGCATCACATTACTCACTCCAAAGTGGAATGATTGCCTCTGGAATGGGAAAATTTTAAAGTCGTAATAATTGGTGGACCAGTAAACTTGGTGACCGAGTAAACTTGCTTGGCAAAACTCTTACAAGCCAATTGACTTGCAAACTTGGATCTTAGAAAAATATTGCAATGGCCTTGAAGGATAATTACAAGTCAGACATCCATTGTTGCTCTAAGTAAAAGCGACTTGAACACTGATATCTAATTTTGTAATCTTCTAAGTTGGTTCGGCATTGGCATCAAGCCAACACTTAGTTGTTCACATCTTGTCTTTTCTTTTCCCCTCTCTCAATCCTTTGATTTTTGCATCATTTATCCTGATGGAAATACTTGTGATGATCTTTACTATTTAAAACAAAGGAGAGATTTGTATGTTGAGGTACTCTGACAAATATTATTCATTTTTAAATTATAATCTTCTGAAGATGTTTTCTCTTCTAATGTATCTTATATTTTAATGATTATTAATTCTAAAGCAGTTATGTTAAGATTTAATGATCTCCTAGATAACTTGTGAGGTCTAGTTCAGTCTATATTGTCTCTTTTGATGTGTGATTGCTTCTTCCATAAGTACTTCAATTAAAGTTCAGTTTTGGAAAATTATCTGTATTTCTGGAACCTGTAATAGATAGAGAATGTGTAAGATATAATCATAGACTATGCATGCACCTGTTCCTAACAGTTTTGTGCAATCCGTGATTGGTAAAATTGCAGATCATGCAGCAAAGAATGTCTCAAGTCTCATCTTTAGTTACACCAGTAGCATTCCAAATTTAAAGGTGAGGAACTTCGCATGAATGCTGTTGTTAACATCCTAGAGTCCATGATTCTATAAGGCACCCCACTTCACTTTCAGTTTGCTTTCCTTGAGAAACCTCTTTCTACTTTATTTTGTTTCAAATTCTTGATTTACTTATTGGTTTATGACAGTAACATGTTTTCTGTGTATTCTGAGCTGATTGATGTAGGAATTATAGTATAAAAAGAAAGAGGAAAAAGGATCTTTTTTCCCACGTTACTATCTATGGGTACTGTAGTCAGGTTTGTATAGCAGTATTTGCGGCAGGAGTGACAGATTTCTTCATGGTAAACAAAAGAGTGTCAATTTCAGGAGTTGCATTACATATGTTATAGTCTAGGATTAGCTTCTTGACAGCAATCAGCATCTAGGTTTCGGGTTGTACAAGTTCCTTATGAGCTTTCTGAGTTATCTGAAGGCTTTAATTAGTTAATAACTCTTTTGCTTTTATGCAAAGCAAATTTCACAAAAGGAGTAACCAACTCTTGTTTTATGTATTAATGAAGATCTTTTTCCCCCTCTTATTTAAGGTCTCTTTACATGTATTGTTGTAATTGAAGGTTGACAGTGTTGTTTTAAAATTCAAAGACATGCATGCCAAGCTGGAGATCACGCCTTCGTCTGCCTCATACGAGAAGCTCATTGCTTATAGTTGTGATTTACTCAAGGTATGAATCAATTTTCTTCAGTAGAATGAGAAATTTTGACCAATTAAAAAGAAATAGATAGGGAGTTTGAAGAAATTAACTCAGTTTTTTGGGGTTAAGTGTCATGTGAATTGTTAAAGATGGTTTCCCGTTTTATCTTGGAACTAATTGCTAAGAGATATGTTTTTTTAGATTTTTATTTCTGAATTGCAATTATACTGATAATTTGATCTATCTCTATTTAGGTGCATGTGGCTCTTGAAATAGTTGATGAAATGCTTGAAGAGGGATTGGTGCCATCCGTAGGCACAATAAATTCAGTATTATATGCTTGTGAAGAGAGCAATGAGTTTAATTTGGTATGTTCGGTTGACTCAATCTTTTATTTTCATTCATTCTTCTTTTCTTTCCTTTTTCTTTTTTATCTTTTTCTTTCTAGAATGTTTACTGGTATTTGGATATAAACATCTTAGACTTCAAGTCAATAGCATGTATTGGTAGTGTATAAACATGATTGTAATTCCTCAAATGCTGGCAATAAGCATGGGATTGTCTATGATGATTATGTGTAAGATGAATAAAATGATGAGAAAATCATGCCAAAAGAATTTTTTTTTTGGTTTGATCTTCTTTAGTAATGCCTTCTATTGTAATTTGAGAGGCATTAGCTTGTGTTTTTATCAGATTAACAATCTGGTTTTATGCATGGTTAAGTATTACTGTTGTTTCAATCCTTACCTGTGGTGTTTGATTGTAATCTATTTTTCTTATTTTAGTTTCTTTTCTCTTCTTTTCCCCCTTATATTTATCTTAAGGTTCGGCAAATATACTCAATGATCTGCCACCATCATTTGAAGCCAAATGGCGAGACCTTCAGAAGCATGATAAGTTTAAGCGTGAAACTGAAAGATGTAAGTTGCTGTGCATCCAGCTTGGGTTTAATTTTCTCTCTTTTTGTTTCCCTCTTTTAGTTTAGTGCCTAATGCTAAGTTTTTTTTCATGTGGTTGAAACTTGGACCTTATACCAGTTCATCTGGACTCCTCTCCTTTTTCACTGCAGTTTGATGGTGCATATAGCATGCTTGATGACTTGAAGGAAATGAAGTTGAATCCGACTCCTGGCATGTACAATGCTATAATGGGAGGGTATTTTCGAAAGGTGACTTCTGTATTCTTGTATTATGAAGCAGCTCTTCTGTCTTTGATTATGTTTATGGTTTTTCTTCAATCTTGTGTTTTGCTGACTATATTGTTAAATGCTCTGTAGAAAGACATGCAAGGTGCGTTAATGGTACTCAAACAAATGGAACTTGCAAATGTCAAACCAGATTCTCAAACTTTTGGCTATCTGATACACAATTCTAGCAATGAAAAAGATATTATTAAGGTAGTTTGAACTCTATGTTTTAGTCAAAGTTCTTGTACTGTCTTTGTCTAAAAAAGGCATCATTCTTATTGATAAATGCACTCATGCAGTTCTTGTGGGAATTGGTATTTCTTTTTCTTTTATTGATAGAATGTATTTCACAATAAGTTATTTAATAATCCGGTATTTTTCATGTAGTATTATGAGAAAATGAAGTCCTCTGGAGTTCAAGTTACAAAGCAGGTTTTCATGTCGCTTATTAATGCATATGCAACTTGTGGAGATTTTGAGAAGGCAAAACAGGTACTCGTGCATGTGCAATTATCATCTTCTTGACTCACATCTTCCAGTAAGAAGGGAGACGGATGAGAAATTATCCATGAATGTAAAAGTTATTCCTGATTAATTTTTTATGTCTGCATGATTTTCATTTCTTTTGCCATTATTATGATGAAACATCTTGACTTATCATATTGATATTGTACCTTTGGCAATCATTGAAGTTTTCTGTATGTTAATTAGAAAGTATATACGAGGTGATAAGGGAACCTGACTTTAGAAATTTGATCTTCCAATGAATCTATAGATCTTGAAATGCATTTGGTATTCTTGACTAATTTCATTTGTGAGTTGGTAAAATTGTATGGTGTTTCTCTTCTAAACTATAGTTTTAAAATTTGATAATAAAATGACCTGAAAGTAGCAGGAAGAACTTTAGAAGATTAGATCATCATCTTTCCTAGCCATCCAAATCAATCTCGTATGAAATAAATTTCACCTTGTTTTTCATTACCCTTTTCAAAAATTCTCTTTATTCCGTCACCCCTCTAGTCTCCTGATGAATGTTCCTTTGCAAATGGCTTAAATCCTCTTTAACTGATTATTTTATATTACTGACTCTACAAACATCTGAGTGATGCAATATGAGCTCTTCATGCAATTTGTTTTTTATTAACACAGTCTGTCAGTTAACATCTTCCAGACTTGAAGCATTTTTTATCTTGTGCTTGAATTCATATTGCTTTTCCTGATATGGACTAGATAATGTATCTCTGTGTTTCCTTTCCTTTTTGATCAAAGGCTTAGGCGGATTAAACTGCCAATTGATGACATCCTGCTAACTTATTCTTTGTTCTTTAAATATACTGTATGTTCCATTAAGCATCTTTGGACAAGTAGAACACAACAGAGTAGGTTTATTCACTCAATGTTTTCATGAATGTTTGTTCCAATCAATATCCTCATGAATGTTTGTTTCACTCAATGTTTTCATTAATGTTTGCTTTTGTTTATAATGTAAATTTCTTGATACGACATATTCACCTTATTGATCTGATAGATACCACTTTCCATGGTAGGTTGTCTTAGATGAAGAGATACCTGTTAAAAGCCTCAGTGAAATCAAAAGCGTACTTGTCTCAGCTCTTGCCTCACATGGACAAATGTCCGATGCCCTCAACATATATGAAGAAATCAAGCAAGCTGGATTTAGCTTGGAGCCTAAAGCAGTCATATCTCTTATTGTAAGTTTTGCATAGATATTTTAAGTATTCCATACTTTGTCAATACAGTTACATCTTCTGTTCCTTTCTTAGGAATATCTCAATTCTGAAGAAGAGTTAAGTAGATTGATTCAGCTGCTGGAGGAATTGCATGATCCAGACTATTGGATTGATGGTTGCTGCAGACTTATCATGCAATCTATTCGATATAAGAATATGAGGTTGGTGATATTGTTTTCTTGGACAATTTATTTTTCCCTTAGCTTATGTTTAACCTTCTTTTTTTTTTTTTTTGGGGTTCAATGTAGTTCTACCTTTGATTTGCTTAAGCAACTCAAGGATAAAATCAACAATGATGAATTGACCATGGGAAATTTTTTGGCCGAGGTTTGCTCCTGCTCTCCTTTCTGCCCAGATATAGTACTAACAGCTTGCTTAAAATGCAGTTCATTCTTGGCCACTAGAATTATTGTGGTTGGCAGAAGGCATTCTTTGCATATATAGATCATATGCTTTTCGGTTTGGCAAACTTTTAAATACTTGTGCATTTCGATACATATCCATGCATGTGCTTATTTAGAAACCATAACATCTTGATATTCATTGTGAATCCATCATATTTATGAACTGACTTGATGAAACTTCTATTTTTTCCTTTTGTTCTTACAATGTAATAGATGTTCTGCCAAATTGCGGAAATAGACCCACCGGCTGTAGAGATTGGCTTAGACTTGCTTCAGTTCATTAAGGATGACCTTGGCCTTTCTCCATCAAGAAAATGTCTTGATTTTCTCCTCTGTGCTTGTGCGAATGCGAAAGATCTTGAAAGTTCTCGTTTGATTTGGAAGGAATATCAGAAAGCTGGTCTGCCTTATAATGTTTTGAGTTATTTGTGGTAATTGATGCTTTTTTTTGTTCTTATATTTGTTTTTCCTGGTTGACTCGTAGCAATGACTGGGATTACAGGATAGTGAGCTGCTTTTTCTTTCTTGCTTCTCATTGGATTTTCTTTATCAAATTGTTTGCAGGATGTATAAGGTCCTGTTGGCTTCAGGTGACCATAAATCTGCAAACAAATTGCTAACTAAAATGCCAAAAGATGATCCCCATGTTCCATGTGTCATCCAAGCATGTAAGCAAACATACATCAAGTCAGCTCCCGTAAAAGGATTAAAGGAAAGTAGGGAGAGTAACAAAGATTGAGATGGAACTTTTATAGTGTACAGAACAAGAAATTGAGAAGGCCATGCAATTTTGGACTTGTATGCCTCATAGATTAATCCCTGTAATCGAGGCAGCAATTGTATATGGACAATATTATTGTACATCAATTAATCAATTCACATTCTTTCAAAAATGTCAATCTCAGATGTGGGTTCTGTTACATTACATCATTGAAGATAAATTTACATTATAAACTTTCTCTGCATAAAGAGTTCAAAATTTCGAATTTTAGAAAGTTTTGGTCATCTGCAACTGAGAAATTGTAATAGAAGATTGCTTTTGATACACCAACAAATAAGAAAGCTGAATTTATATTGTCTCTATAATTGATCAAAAAGAATTAGCAACAAGTATGGCTTGCCTGCAGCGAGCCTTAGCCTGTTCAAGCCTCTCACTCAAAGTATCTTCTTTAACAGAAGCTTTAACCATGGCCAAGTCCATCTCCATCAACCTCAAAACCCTAGACAACTCGGTCACCATTCTCTCCTCAACTTTCCCTTCATCTCTCAACACTTCTGCCTCTTCTCTTGCTCTCTCGGCCACTATCTCTCCGGCCTTGGCCAAAAGCGCCGTCGACCCATAATCTCTCTCCATCAACCCTTGCAACTTCTCCAAGAAGTCCATTATCACAAACCCCACTGGCTTCTCTAATTTGATCTCTTTAGTTCTCTTCCAGCCAACTTCAAAGTTTGGTGGTTCTGGCTTAACTAGGCCTGTTCTTGATCTTCTTTCGCGTAGTATCTCTGACTTCCTCCGCTTTTCGATGGGGAATGACTCGGGGCTTGTAGTGGCAACTGTGTCTGGAGATGGTGAAGGAAAGTCTTGGCCTTCAGGTTGAGCTGCAGGGACTGGGGTAGTACTTGAGTTATTTGAAGAATTGCTGTTGCTGTTGCTGTTGCTGTTGTTGCATTTGACGATGATATTGTGGTTTGTTTTGAGGTTATGGAGGATAAGTTTTGATAGGTTCTTGCTGGTTTGCTTTGGGGTGAAAATGAAATGCTGTAAGAGAGGAGAGTTTGGTTGAGAGAGGAAGTGAAGGAAAGTGGCAGCCATTGAAGCTAAGGTGAAAGTTAAGAAGATAAGGGATATATATTTGTTGACGTTGTTAGATAGCATTTGTATTCATTCGGACAAAGTGATAAAAACTACAACACCCATGCAAAATATCCTTAACAATATCTAATGAAGGTTTCTCTCACATCTGTTTGGCAGAATATTTTAAATTATTATGTAAATATGAACTAAATTCTTCTCTAATCTTAAATATAAACTAAATTCTTATTTTTAATTTTAGTATAAGTAAAATTTGAGTGCAAAATCTTTTTTTATAAAGAGACGGGATTTGAACTTGATCTATATAAAAATATAAGTAGATATATTATCAGTTATTTATCATTGAAGTGTTAACATAAATATTTGAGTATAAATCTTTTAATCAAAGTAATAAAATTACCCGTTAAAATCTCTCAATATTAAAAAGAATTTGATAAATTTTGAAACAAATTTGGTATGAATATTAAAATCTATAATAAATTTAGAATTGGTACAAAATTAATAAAAAAATTCACAGATACTCACAAAAAGTATTTATAGATATTACATTTTTTTTAATATCTTTTTTAAAAAATGTAATATGTTACATATTGCATGCCTAACATATTTAGCGTGTTAAAAGCGCATATTGCAAACCTAGCATAGGTTCTTATTATGCGTGCTAAATGTTATACGCGTAACATTATGCGCTTAGCATGCACTCTTAACACACGTGTTAAGCGAGTTAGGTACACAACGTTGCACACATACTAAGCATTGTGTGCTTAATATGCGCTCCTAACATATATCATAAGCATTAAGTATACAACATTACATACTTGGAGTGCTCTCTTAGCACACGTTCTAAACACATTAAGTACAAATATGGGGCGCTTTTAACTTTCACTCTTAATACACATATTAAGTGCGTTAGGCGTATAACGTTACGTGCTTTTAGCATTTATACCTAACATGCGTGTTAAGCGTTATGTACACATTACCAAATTCGCTTAAAATTTATTAATAATTTATTTCAAATTTAATAATGAATGTATACCCATCAAAACAAGTTTGTTATTAAAGTCTAAACTCATAATAATTTTAAAAAAAAATTAATATTTTATTTTTAAAATGATACAAATGCGAATTTAAAGATATATATCTCAAATTCAGTTCATTGTTTTAATATTATTTAAAAAAAATTATTAATTTAACACCTGTAGATAATAATAATAATACCAATAAATATGTGTAAATTATTATTAATGTATTTTTTAAAAGTTTAATAATAATAAAAAGAAGTACGTTTTGAAAAGAAAGTAGAAATACCCCCAGCGAGTGCGAGGGACATGTAATAGAGAGAACTTGTTTGAATTAAGAGTTAGGTTCCATTCCAGAGCGAGCACAGTGGCGGGGGCTAACGTACGCAGGATGGCGAAGACGTCGATCGGCTGCGAGCCACTGGTCGGATCGTTAACTCCATCGAAGAAACGCGAGTACAGAGTCACTAACAAACTCCAAGAAGGCAAGCGTCCCTTATACGCTGTCGTTTTTAATTTCATCGACTCTCGCTACTTCAACGTCTTCGCCACCGTTGGCGGCAATCGCGTAACTCGCTTCACCTTATCTCTATTTTACGTTTTGTTTTCTGTTTTAGCCAGGGTTTGTGTTTGTGTTCGCATTTTTTTCTGATAAAATGTTTCAATATTGTGGCGTTAATTAGTGTATTTAAGCTTGCTTAACGAGTGATTAGAGTTAACAAATTTCGAAAATGTTATTTTCACGAGGTCTTAGGTCTCAACAAAAAAAAAATTGTTTTTTTAGCTCGAAATTTTCTTGCTTATTGCTTCCAAAACCAAATTACGGTTCTTGGCTTTCAATTTTTTTCTTTCGTTTTATGAAATGCAAGTAGAAGAAGTAAATTAGTGTGTCTTAGGTATATACAATTGAAAATATTACTACATGCTTGGCCTTTCTAGCTGTTTTGACTCATTTTAGTGAACGTGTTTGACCATTTAAGGTTTTTTCATTGTTTTTGCATGTTTGTTTGTCAAATGAATGCGACAATTTTCACCATGTATATATTTGTTGTGATAATGGTACTTGCTCTATTTTTCAGGTGACTGTATACCAATGTCTTGACGGTGGTGTTATAGCAGCCTTACAGTCTTATGTTGACGAAGATGTGAGAAAATATACTATTCTTTTGATTGATTTTGTTGAATTTACTGCTATTTGGATGCTGGTTTAGTGCTGATGTGTGAATTTAGAAGGGTGATTTAAGAAATGTTTGGGAATTCCCATGTGCTATGTAGATCAGAAGGAGGAGTCGTTTTACACCGTGAGCTGGGCTTGCAACGTTGATGGGACCCCCTTCTTAGTGGCCGGTGGTATAAATGGTATAATCCGTGTTATTGATGCCAGCAATGAGAAGCTTCACAAGGTAGGCTTTTATTCTGCATTGGTAGCAGTAGTAGTTGGCAGTGAACAGTCTTTTAAAGTTTATTCTATTGGCAATCAAGGAACTAACAACAATAGTTGACTGGTGGGAGACAGATGGAGTGAAAGTGAATGCTGCTTTAAAGAGCTCATAGCTGCTTCATTTGTTTCTATCTTATTTTCTAATATAAGAGCAAATATGATATTTCACTTTCAAAAATATTTATGATGTGAAGTATGCATCTTTGAATAGAAGCTTCTGCATATAGAAGATATTGCTAAAATGTTATGAAAAGCAGTGTACATTAGAAAATACAGAATTATAATATTATTCATCCTTCTTTTGTCTTATTATGTTCTCATGTATGTACAGAGTTTTGTTGGCCATGGTGACTCAATAAATGAAATCAGAACTCAGCCGCTAAAACCATCTCTCATAGTATCTGCAAGCAAAGTAAATATCACAATCAATTTTTATTTTATTTTTTTTGTATTAGAACTAATTATCTAAGAGTGGAACAGGATGAATCAGTTCGTCTCTGGAATGTGCAAACTGGAATATGCATTTTGATATTTGCCGGAGCTGGGGGCCACCGTAATGAAGTTCTGAGTGTGGTAAGGATAGTATTTCTTAAGTTTTAGAATTGTTTCTTTTACAAATTAAACAGAATATTAAAGAGTAAGAACCAATTATGCGGCGGCTATCACAGGACTTCCATCCTTCAGATATATATCGCATAGCAAGTTGTGGAATGGACAACACTGTCAAAATTTGGTCAATGAAAGGTAGGAGACTAGCGTTATTCACTATGATTATTGTGTCTTGTTGAGCTTGTTAGTAAATGAAGTTTAATTCATACATAGACCTCTGGACTTTGGGATATGTGCATCTGTGTAAGTATGGAGTGTTGCACTCCATTTACTGTACCTTACTTGCATGTTTTATATTGGATGTATCATTATTAAGCCCATTCAAATCAGGTTATTAGTCAAAATGAATCAGACAGGATCTTTCCTGGCCATCTTTTTAACAATTTTTGCCAAGATCTTGAATTGATGTTGATTTTGGGTATGTTATCCAAGAGTTTGACCTTGGCCTTTGGTGTTTAAGGGTGGGGTTGCAATAGGTCCTAGAGTTTTCTCAGCATGTTTGATCAAACAGTCGGGGAGGCAGGATAGATGATTTGATAATCAAGTAGACATCACTCATGCCATTTTCTCTTTTTGTCTTTCATCAACCTGCCTGCAGAATTCTGGACATACGTAGAGAAGTCATTCACATGGACTGATCTTCCTTCGAAATTCCCTACGAAATATGTACAGTTCCCTGTAAGTTGTCTTTATTTTTCTTTACATTTTTCATTGTTAAATAGATCAGCATATCATATCCTTAGTTTCTAAGTATTCTACTGTCATTTTCAGGTCTTCATAGCTTCAGTTCATTCAAATTATGTCGACTGTAATCGGTGGCTTGGAGATTTTATGCTGTCAAAGGCAAATTCATGTTTGATTTATTTATATAATCTTAATTGATATAAAATTTGAACTTGGGAACTGTAGATGTTTACAATAAGTGTCTCTGTTTCTACTATAACTAATTGGGCAAGTTTCTAAACTGATTGTAGAGTGTTGACAATGAAATTGTGTTGTGGGAGCCAAAGATGAAGGAACAGTCTCCCGGGGAGGTCAGAACTTTCTTAATGCTCTTTTGCTTTTAAGTCATGAATTTTCATAATTCATTACTATTTTGATACTGAATGAATCTTTCTTTTCTTCTATATAATGTTCAAAGTTTATTTTCTTTTACTATTTAGAATACTTGTATTAATCTTTTTGATGCTTAAAAGCTCCTTCATATTTTTCCTGTTTAGGGTACTGCTGACATCCTTCAAAAATACCCAGTTCCTGAGTGTGATATCTGGTTCATCAAGTTTTCATGTGACTTCCATTACAATGCAGCCGCTCTAGGTATTGCAAGGCTTTTGTGCTCGTGCACGTATGCGCACACTTATAAGTCAATAACACAGCTGAATGTTTTTAATTGCAGAACTTTATTATTGCTCAAGTAATTTCTTATTTTTGTAATTATCACTGAGACTTCACATTTTGGTATCATGACTACCAGGAAATAGAGAAGGGAAGATATTTGTTTGGGAGCTCCAAAGTAGCCCCCCTGTTCTCATTGCAAGGTAGTTTCAATTTACTTTTTAAGTGTAAAAATACTCTTCTTAGTTATTGTGATGGTCTTATACCTTATTCTCTCTCTCAGGCTATCTCATGCTCAGTCGAAATCTCCAATAAGACAGACTGCCATGTCCTTTGATGGAAGGTGACCACCACTATTTTTTTGTCTTTTTTCAATGTTTTATGATCCAAAAATTGGAGGAAACATTGAACATTTTGTTCTTGTTGCAGCACGATCCTCAGCTGTTGCGAAGATGGAGCAATATGGCGATGGGATGCTGTATCAACTTCCTAAATGCTTTCAAGTGGGTGTACCAGCAACCTCTATCATGCTCGATTTGTTCTTCAATTAGAGGCTCTTTTATAATTAATCATGTAGGACATAAATATAGTGTTGAACTAATTCCATGACCCTTGGATTGAACTTTCACATCATGTTAATCAAGTTGAGGCTGAGATGACGGGATTTGTTCATCCAGACTTTGTAGACCGGCAAAGATGCCTTACTGACAACATATTTGCATTTAACATTGGAATGTTGCATATACATATACTCTCTTCTTTGTAATGAGTAAATTTTACCCATGGCCAACACTATTTCTTAACGTGCAAACCAAAACCAAAGTTATTAAGTGGAACTGGCCTTAATCAAGATGTAGAATTCCAATCCACTTGGATCACATCGTCCACAATTCGTATCAATCAATTTTAGCAAGAGAGATTAGCAAGCATTTACTTGATAATCGTCTCTCTCCTTTTACAATTTTTTTTATCTTCTCGTAACTAGAGTACTCGAAACTAGGACGTAGAAAGGGTTTGCGAGGACAATGCTGAAGCAAAACAAGTATATGATATATTGTATTTGCAAGTCATTTGATGGCCATTTTGTAGAAAGGGTTTCATCTTGATCTATAATCCCATTTAGTTGTTATACTGGGTGACTATGACCATCAGTGAGTAGCTAGAGAACTCCTTCGGGACAGTAATATATCTATTTGTTATCATCTCCTTTTAGGCATGTTCGGTTCATTTTACCATGTGGATCTAAATCCAAGTTATTTTATTGTGGGCTAATGGAATTATAGTTTCTTAAAATAGTTTTGATACCTTGTCGAAGTACTCTCAACCTTAGAAGGATACACAAAACAATGCCAGTTGGGAGATTTTTTAATTTTCTGAAAAATTACCCTTGGCGCAATGATCCCCTCTTGCTGACGACACATCAGGGGAACAATGTGCTTCATGTAGCAGCAATGGTAGGACAAGAAGCATTCATTCGCGAGGTTCTTTGGGAGCACCATTTCCTTGCCAGTCAAAAGAACTCGAAAGGTGACACCCCTTCTTCACGTTGCAACAAGGGCTGGTCATATTGATGTCACGAAACTACAACTCCCAACGACAGAAATATGCTTATTTTAGGTCTAACACAAATTTTGCTCCGCAGATTATGACGCCAATTAAGAGAAACAGAGGGCGGGAAGGCGGGAAATCCTGAGATGTTGAGAATGAGGAATAATGTTGAAAGTACAGCTTTGCACGAGGCTTTGGGGAAAGGGCACGAGTATTGGCAATTCACCTTTGGGAACTAGACTAGACCATGAAATGGGCGACTTTGTTACTTTTGCCGGAGAGAATCTTCTTTACTTTGCTGCTGAATCAAGATGCAAAGAAATGGTTGTGAAAATCTTGCATTTCTTAAAGCAAACTTCCGACAATCCCAGTCTTCTTCACGATGCTGTTCGAGGCCCAGATGGGCAGAATCCTCTGCATGCTGCGTCCTCGCTTGAAGCAGAGGTATGTTACACTCATTCTATCGAAACTGCCGTGTTTTTTTCAAAACATACAAACTAATTATTTATGTGTTAATAAATAACGAAATGTGAATGTTTATTTAACATAAGACATGGTAAGTGGGCCGTGCTAAGTTGGGACGGCTCATGAAAAATAGGTTTAGGTAAGCTTTTGTGTTTGGGTCGACACGATACGGAAAAAATTAAAATATTAAAATATTGGAAGGTATTCAAACTCATAACAGTATTTTCTACCTTAAATATAGGGGTATTTCATGGCACTAGCGATGGCGCTGGAATGCTGGAAGACCTCTGTTAAATATTCAAGATATTTCTGTTACTTAATCAGACTTCTGTACAAATTCATTATCAAAATTTGACCCAATTCTACCATCCTTGGATCGAACTTTTGTCTGTGATTAACCTTGTGGAGGCTGAAATGGCAAGATGGACATGAGGTGTGGCACAGATAACCGACTCTTGTTTGCATCTTACTTTTCTTCACATCTCAGGACTTTCCAATCAATCTTCACAAGCCTCTCCATTACTGCACCAAGTAAAACCTGTCTTTCTATATGCACAAATTTAAAAAATATTATGTATCTTTTTTATAAAAAAAAAAGGGTCAAGTTTATTTCTGCCTATTATGTTTTACTTGGTTACTTTATTTGTTGCAAACTTTTGCGGGAAAATTATTTTAATTAAATAAGAAAAGAGCATTTAAACTAGTTAACCAAAACAAGAGAAAATATTTACGATACAACAGAAGCAATTAACGATTCACCTACAACAGGATCATGCTTCAATCAGTGATCAGAAAGATAATTCGATTATGTTATAATACATGGGACCGTCGAGTGCCACGAGTTTGCAGAAATTTTCACAACTGCTGTTGTACCTTGGGATCAATCTTTCACTTGAATTAACCAACAAATGTTACAAAAGAGACGCAACTTTCAAATATAAGAATAGAATATAAAATTGAGTAATCTATTATTGAGAAACAAAGTTTATATTTAAGGTAATATGACATCTGATTGAAAAATAAAATTTATATCTTAAATAATATAATATTTAATATGTCAATTATTGATCAGTATTATATAACTCTTATATTAATAATAAAAATTAAAAAAATTAATAATTACATGATAAATAATAATTATTAATTGATGACACACAAAACTGACAATAAGGAGAGTCAAGCCGAAGATGACAATTTTCATTCTCATATTTGAATGGAATGAAAATTTTTATATCTATCCAATACTTTAAAAATAAAAATTTTCAAATAAAAATAAATCCTTTTAAGTACCCTTTATTCAAATTTATTCATTTTTATATCTTAAAAATAAACTTAAATTAAAGAAAATTATTCATTTTTTTTCAATATTTCAGAGCTGAATTTAGAGATGATAATTCATTCCCACAGCTGCCCAAATATAGTTCGAAGATAATAAATCATCCCCAAAACTTAAAAAATCACAAAATCTTCCTTACTTATTCCCCGTTCAAATTCAGGCCCGACCTAGAAAACTTTTTACCAAACCTAATGACATCATTTAAAATATAAATTTTACATTTTAACTATAAATATGTAACACCACAAAGAATATATAAATAAAAATTCTCAGGTGGTTCCATCTCGACTCTATTCAGACAATTAAATAAAATTGTCTTTTACCAACTATTTGTCCAGAGGGTTGAAAGTCGGAATTTTTTTTTTAAAAAAAAAAAGCATGTTGGACAAGTAGGAAGAAAAAGCTGTAATAAAATAGAAGTCTTAAAAGTAGATATCTCTACGATTATCATGGAGATACCGGTCAGGTCAAGCACAAATCAATTGGACTTTGATATATAATATAGCACAGAGAAAAACTTATCTTAAGAATACAAAATTTCAGGGCTAAAGGCAGATTCTTACTTCAGCCCGACTCTTACAATACATACACTTAACATGCTTTTACAGGTATACTATATACAGAAAAGAATGGGGTGAACTGTATGATCGAGATCTTTCTTATCCCAAAATTGTACATATCTGTTGAGGAATAGCAAAAATGACTCTTTTCTTGTCTTAGGATATCCCAAAATTGTATGCCAAGAAACTGCAGAAGAGACTTTCTTTTCCTAGGAAGTACAGCAATTAAATTTGAGACCGTAATTGTATCAATAAACTCTGCATACTTTCAAGTTTCTCACCGAGTTGCTTAATATTCACAAGATGATCTTCTGAAGATTCTGAACTACCTAAGTTGGTTACTAGAGCAGCACACTTGGCCTGGGAATCTGAAATGGCCTCTTCAAGTAAAGTCACAGTTGATTCCATTGATCTTCGTGGGCTTTTATTATTCAAATTAGGCGATGGAGATAGTCCAATATCACTGCAATGCCGGCTGTGCTTTGGGGAGAAAATCTTGTCAAATCCCTCAGTTCCTGCAAGTCATTGGTCTATTAAATGCCTGGCCTCAAAAGGATAACAGATAGAGTGGATACGTTAATCCAACCAAATTTTATGATCATTTATCTTTTCCTATTCAGAATACATTACTGTTCTAGATTCAACAGGCAGTAGCACCCAGGCATAGATTATTTTAAATTATTTACTCTACAAAATTCTGCTTCATGTTACTTTAAAGTTCTTCTGCTAGGCTTCTTAAATTTATATATCCAATCATTTCAGCTCAAATCCTAAACATCCCTGAATCAACTAGGACCAGAAAAACCAATCTTGACAACCTCTACCTCAAATCAATTTCCAACCTGCTTACTATAAACTTTTTAGGTGCATGTACTCTCAAACCCACACTTAAAACAAATATTCCCATAAAGGAAGAGTAATAAGAATTTATAAAATTAACCATACCAAGGTTGCTAAGTTGATTTATGGCAGACTGGCCAATTGACTTTTCCAGCTTGAGTAACCTCAGGACTCCAGCAGCAATCCGACCCATCGAGTTAACTTCAGACTTGCACAAAAAAGCAAGGTGTTGAAGCTCATCCTTAGTAACAATGGCCTCAATCTAGAGCACGAAAATGACCATCATTCAGAATGTTACAATTAAAAGAAGTTGCAGTAATCTAAATAATTGAAGAGTTCAACTCTCAATACCGATTCCTTAACAGAGAATTTCAAGTTCTCCACCATCCAGTTGACCATTTCATTCTCAGCATTGTCATCAGATACTACCATACGAACTTCAACATTTACACCTTCAGATGTCTCAACACTTTCTTTTATCCCATTTGCAGGTAAGACAGCTTGTTGGAAACCCTGTTGCACCTGAGGCTTCAAAGTCTGCAAGCCTTCTACACTAACCTACATGCATTAACATTTATCATATGAAAAATCCAATAGAAGCAACAGAGAGACATGAAAATAATTCTCACTTAAAATCAATTAAGAAAACTTGGAAGAGGCATCTCCGCGACTCTATTTGCATCAATTAACCTCATAACTACTCTAAAAACTAAATCATGTCTCACACAAGAAATATTGCCAGGCCCATACTTCCAAGTTTGCAACCATCAAGTATGATCAATACACCATAAGAAGCATATTCAATGCAATTTGTTCCTTCAATTTTCATTTCAAATCTCAGCCTACACACCCATGAGGGATCGGCTGAATGCTCAGGACCACAGTTTGCTAGGTCTGGTGTTTAAGTTCCCATGGGCACCTCTCTCCTACTTGGGAGTAGATTTCTCCCCCAATATGGAAGTCATCAGGACAACCCACTAAAGTGTCCCATCAATTATATATTATTTTGACATGGTAGGTCAACTCAGAACCTCATTATAAATGCAATATTACCAAGGACTAGGATGTTAGACATGATTCCCAGATGGTCTAACAGAGAGACAGAATGATTAAATAATTCTATTTCACCCATAAGACTCAAGTTTCCCAACAAATTCAATGTTCCTACATAATTATACTCTCCTACATTATAGGTTTACCTACTTGGGAGTATATTTCTCCCCCAATATGGAAGTCATCAGGACAACCCACTAAAGTGTCCCATCAATTGTGTATTATTTTGACATGGTAGGTCAACTCAGAACCTCATTATAAACGCAATATTACCAAGGGCTAGGATGTTAGACATGATTCCCAGATGGTCTAACAGAGAGACAGAATGATTAAATAATTCTATTTCACCCATAAGACTCAAGTTTCCCAACAAATTCAATGTTCCTACATAATTATACTCTCCTACATTATAGGTTTACCTACTTGGGAGTAGATTTCTCCCCCAATATGGAAGTCATCAGGACAACCCACTAAAGTGTCCCATCAATTATGTATTATTTTGACATGGTAGGTCAACTCAGAACCTCATTATAAATGCAATATTACCAAGGACTAGGATGTTAGACATGATTCCCAGATGGTCTAACAGAGAGACAGAATGATTAAATAATTCTATTTCACCCATAAGACTCAAGTTTCCCAACAAATTCAATGTTCCTACATAATTATACTCTCTTACATTATAGGTTTACCTTCAGAAATATAATAAAAGGCCAAGAACAAGAATGTGTGTGTAGGGGTGTATAGAAAAGAAGTCAAATCCTTACCGTGACCAGTTCCACAGGATACTTTCGGGTTTCATGCAGTTTTCCTTGGTCTGGACTACTTTTTGCCTTTACTCGAACAGTCTGAAAAGTAGTGTGCCAACACCTCTCTTCTCTGCCCACTTCTTCTTGATTGTAAAACCACCACCTTTCAGCAATCTCTTGTGCACCTTCAAGAGCAAATAACCAGTCTTTTAATTCTATGCATACATCAACATCATCTGGCAGTTCCAAGTGCACAAGACTATCTTTCCCATCTCCAGATCTCCTACCTGGAGAAAAGTAGCAAATTTCAGAGCACTGCTGTTTCTTAACAACAATAAACAAAAAAATATTTGGAGAACTGCAGTTAAAACAATATGCACAAAACAGCACTGTTGCATTGATATAAAAAATGACAGCCAAACAATTTTTAAGTACATTTTTTCCATACCCTCTCCTATATCTTCAACACTGAAAGGCAATGTTTTAAAAAATTTTGACAATGGCCCTGCAGATAATTGCTCTATCCCTTTAGACAGCTCATCTCCAGGACCACCATCAGGCCCCAGTATTCCAAATCGATGGAGTAAGGCTTCAGCATAGTTCATTCCTCCGCCAAGACGAACATCTGAAATACAAGCTGATATGCTCAAACTATGACACTCTCTGTCCTTCTCACTTAGAGGAATAACATGTACCATGCTCATATCCAGAAAAGGAACCACAGATACATTGCCATTCAGTTGATGCTTCCTTTTCTTATGCACCCAAAATACAGGTCTTAGCTGAGGGCATCCATTCCCAATGACCAGAAGACTGCTTTCCGCAGAATGCAGCAGCATACCATTTTCATGTGCCAAGTTTCCCTCAGTGTCTACACAGTCCACCTCAACACTCTCCCAACATATAGTGGATGAAACAGCAATTGCACCACCAAGGGTTCTATGAGTAACTTTTATAAATAAATCTTCCCCAATAAACTGAACCAGAGGCATTCCCTCAATATTCATGGAAGAAGGTTCTAGAAATCTAAGTCGCAGGTCCTTCACTGCTAACATTACAGCAGTATCACCAGGAGCATTCTCCATCAACTTTACACCCAAAGACTCATTACCACTTTTCTTCATGCTTTTACTTTTTCCAAGTTGGGCAATCTTTTCACTGACTTTGCCAAAGTACGCATAGACATCTAATACAAAAAATAACTGCTCAACAGAAGTGTTTGACAAATATTGCTGACAAGCTACCCCTATTCTGACAACTCCACCAGGAGGAGGAACAGTTATTAATGGACTCCCATCATCAGATACCATAGCTACCTCGATAGAAGCATCTTTCAGCTCAACACATTTCCACAAGCCTGAATTCTGGCCATGAGAGTTCTGGTGTCCATTTATAATAGCGCACGTTTCCAGAGACAAACTTAAGTGTGAAGCCCCAGCGGTCCATTTCTTCTGGCTAGCATCAATTGGTTGACCCTCCCACAAACAAAAGCAAGCAGGATCTTTCTCCAGGTTCAGTAATCTAAGTTTTAGGGAAGGTGACTCTGAAAAGAACAACTTTTCAATATGAAGTCTTGCACCAGAAAAGAAGCTCTGTGCAGTAACATTTCCTCGACTAGCATGACTATCCAATTTAGTCGTGTTCAGAGGAACAGTAACATCTAATTCCTTAAGAAAGAAAGCAAGGGAATTAACTGAAGAATCTGGTAAAACAGCACCCGGGTTGAGAAGAATTCCATCAGCTAAGAAGGAAGATATCCTCAAACAGGATTCTTCCTGAAGATGAATCTGAGAAAGAAATAGGAACTAACAGTTAGAAATGCAATAGTTGAAATCTAGTTACCACGTGACCTAAAAGCTTAAGTTAGTAGGTTAAGGACCCAAACATTAGTATTAAGCAATCTAAGAGGCCTCCTGACATGCAAGACTGATATTAAATGGGCCCAGCACGTGGACCAAGCCTAACAGCAATAGCAGAGACCAAACCTAACAGAGATAGCAAAGAAACAAAGACAAATGTAAATAACAAATTGAAATATAATCACATGGAAGGATTCCAACACAAGATTTCTTCATGAAAGTTGGCTCTGCACTATGTCAAATTACTATTTGACCAAATAACAGTTTTATGCACACTTGATAAAAAAAATGGAAAGAGCTCAATCAATAAATTTTTATAGCATACCATAAGCGGCTGGCAGCTAATAACCATCTGAGAAGCAAAAGAAGGCGGGGATGGGCTGGGCTTGACCTGAAGTGTGTGTAGGCATATCAAAGGAACACTCTTCCTCAGCCGCCACTGCTGATCACCCAAAGGATATATTACAGGGGAAAAATCCTTAGCTGTTCAAACAATCAAATGAGAAACAAGATCAACTTCAAATGGAACATATTGAATCTGATAATCACAATCCACAATATAAATTTAATTTTCTCCATTGCATACAATAAATGTAATCAATACCAAAGTCAGGAGTTTGCACATGATCTTCCGTGATAGCCTGCATTGATGGTTGCACTAACGTGCATGGAGGGCGTGAAAAAGTATCCCTGCAGTTTAGCCATCCACTTAGTAATTAGAATCCACTTGCATGATATGGTAAAAATTGGGGGAGAAGGGGGTGGAACTTGTCCTAACAATTAAAGATCGATCACATAAATCCTTTCTGAAACTTTTCTAGACATACAAAGTTTATTATATACAATGCATTTCATCAGAAGCCAAGTCAATGAAACTAGTGAAAAATAAGACCCTTTGTAGTAAACAAACACTCAAGTGGCAGAAACTAAACATATAAAGTATTTCATGTCTGAATTAACTGGTTAAGTTGAGTGATAACTTTGCCACAGAAGAAAAGGATTACATAAGAACATATGCTGTAACTTTAAAGCAACAGAAACAACTTAAAGAGATGGAAAAAAATGGCAGAATATACTCAAGAGCCGTGACAAAAATATAAAGACAAAAACTTGTAAATATATTCATCAGCATCAAGTCTGTTGACAAGTATGAAAACAATCAGTTTACCTTAAAAAAAGTCCACCAATCATAACCTTAGTCAAGTTACTAGCATGTCCTCCATCTGAAACAGTTGCCTGAAAGAATAATTCATCCTACCATAAGATCTCAGACAGCTAGTAAAACCAAGACACAACACCAGCAGTTGTGATATACGCACTATACACTTCAGATTTTCAAAGAACCTGAACCATGAAGGGAAATAAGTGAAACTACAGGAAGGCTTATTATTAATCAAACTTTCACAAGGGCAGTGGTTTGGTCCATGTAACAAATCTCTGCCTATTCAAAATCAAACTAATTGAAGAGCACCTAAGCTGCCTATAAAGGGGCTTACACATATAATAACTGTTGAAGAAGAGACTCTATGTGATAAAGAGGGAAGAAAGAATCCAAATAGTGATACTTCTACTATGTGTAAGCTTCATGATATGTAATTTACATTACTCTGTTTCTCAGCTGTTGATTAATAGGATTTATCATATAAAAGTACCCAAAGAAAACAAATAAATAGTTAAAATCAAACTCTTTGTCTACCATCAGTCTTATATCTTTTAAAATATGAAAGATCTTTTACCAATAAATCATTACATCAGGAGAGTAATACAACACCATCAACAGGTTAAATATTTATGTCATTGAGCAATACCCGCGAAAAGAGGAGAGACTGCATCAAAAGCTCGAGCTGGAACTCTGCATGTACATCAATTTTAACAAGTATTTCATTCTAATCAATCTTATCTAAGACAAAAACAGTATATACAATCATAAACAGAAAGTTAATAGTTCAATCATCAATGCTGGTTATGAGTAATGACAAAAAATAACCTACGAACATATGAAGATAAAAGGACAAAAGAAAGGAAACAAAAAACATAGACATGAACAAACCTGTATCTTTGATACAGAGAAATATGTGGTCCACAACAATAGAGACTAGAGAACGTCCAGCTGCTTCAGTAGATCGCTGTCAGGATTCAATGAGAAATAGAAAAAAGTGAGAATTTCTTTAAGATTTATCACAACAGGTTCATTATGATTTGTGAAAGACAAATAAAGAACATGAATTAATACCTGCTGGTCCTTTAGATCAACATCTTTATTCAGACAGACATATAACCCCGACAAGAAGCGGAGAAGAGCGCGTAATCCTGCTTAGAAACAACCAGGCTATGATCAGCCACCTATACAACTCCAACAGTATATAAAAAGAAAGGAATTTGTGCCACTTTGTTACCTGGTTCACTTAATGCAGGACAAACAGCTTCTGTAACATGCAATTGAACCTCAAGCCCAAGTGGGCTGTTCAATTCTGTCCTCTGCACAGTAATCTGAACAAATTACATAGTCAATATCACATACCCTAACAAGCCAGACCGTCCTCACTAGTATAAATAAAGTTCATCAAGAATCAAGTTGAAATGTTTGAGTTGCATTACATAAGCCTCTGCAGATATTCCTTCGATGAAGCGCTCCCCACCAAAGAAAGCTCGCTTAGCACCATCTTCATCTCTATGATTTGCTCCCTCATGAGAGCCTGCTATGCTAGCATCAGCAAACATATCAGGATGAGGCAGAAGATCAACAGATAGAGATTCCCATTTAAGTTTCTGTTGAGAAAGAAAAAGCAAATCTGAAATCATTAGTTACTAATGTTGGACATGGTCAACAAAGCATATATGAAATTGGAATAAAGGAAAACACATGTCCACATAAAAGAAACATGAACTCAGAAGAACACAAAAAATACCTATGCTCATAATATAAAATAACAGTGAGAAGCAACAATAGTGATAATAACAATGATAGCAACAACAACATCAACCATTACAAACAATTGGAATACAGTACGTCAGATCAAACCAAGAGAGTGGGACAACACGTTTCCGCTCCCTAAAATCACTATCAAATAGAAAATCAGAAGAAAAGGAAGGAATGGGAAATTGCATGTTGATAGTCAATGAATGATGCGTCTTTCTATTACCTTGAACACATATATGAACTTCTTGTTCAAGGAGAAATCCCGAGACTCCTTAAGATTTACAACCTGAACAGAATAATTGTTCAAACCAGACAGAACTTAAGAAAGAAGTGAAGATTCTATTATGATCACATCCACCAAATTACCTGCCAATTTTCATCAGTTGTACACAATAACAGATTGCGTATAGTGATAGATGCCATAGGAGATGCCCTTACAACAGAAAAACAAGTAGCATTAATATACCTTCTCTCTAGTTGTGTAGCAAAAACAAAAAAAACAAAAAAAGGAAAAGGAAAGAAAGGCAGAAAGAAAACAACTTTGCAACCCACAAGTGGGACAGTTGATATTTGGCAGCTCTCACATAACAGTTATGCAAAGTCTTCATCATAGTAAAACATGCCATTAGAGCTACTAGTCAGCCATGAAGGAAAACATTCCTCCAAAAGAATAGAAAACAAAAAAAAATCATATTATAAAAAAAAAAGGTTTCCTAAACAAAATAGCTGCCATCTCACTATAATACAAAATTGCTTGAGCATTAATATTGTTACCTTAAATGTTTTTTTAAACTTAATCTAAATATCAGCTTATATTAGTTGGTATAAATTTAAGTAAAAAAGATTTTCTTAACTTGCAGTTAAGCAGTTAAGACGTTCTTATAAGATGATAAATCCATGAAGAAGAAGTTCATGTAATCTCTCATAAGATCCAAATGTGGCAGCAAAAGCAAGACTCAGTAAATTTTATCAGTAAGGACTGCATTAACTTCATTGTAAGGTCACAATTACTCGAAATTAGCTTGTGAATAACAAGAACAAAGAAACTGTCACTTCTGGCACCACATGTATGCGTTGCCGTACTTCTGCAGAAACAAGTTTACTAAATACTAATACACAAATGGGTAAAGCAAAAAGAACTTACCAAGATGCCCCTCCATCGCGTACAGCAGCTCCCCGAGTAACTAGGAGAAGATTGACAGTATTAACCTGTAACGTCATTCCATCTGCAATCTGATAATGGTGACGGGTCAGTGTGCGACTTTATTCACAAAAGTATCTATAACTATGTGGATGCAATCAATTACAACCTCGCATAAGGAAGAACTGCTTCAGGAAAAACCTTTACTCAAATCCCCATTAACACTGATCCTGCATTTATGTTTTGATCCTAATAATGATACCAGCAGGAACTTTTATTCTTAGTACCACCCAAAAGCAGCAACATAAGTACAAGAAAGAAGTTTGTAAAGGCATTCCAAGAGGAGACCTAAAGTGTCAACTACAGCTTCAAATACAAATGAGATATTTAAATAAATAACATGTAACAGTAGATTCTCAGCTGAAGCTTTATATTCACAAGTTCTCGTGGGCTATATGCAACTTGTATCCTCTTTTCTTCTCTTTTAAGTAAAAATGTCTCCGGTTACATGTCTATCAAGTAAATAGAACTCTCTACTACCATCATGAAGAAGGTAAGTGAATAAAAGGAGAAAATAAAAAATGAATTATTATATACAAATGTCTTAGCTTTGCAGTTTTCTTCATTTTACAATCTAAGAAGCTAACATAACAGCAGCAACATGGCATCTAACCTTATCAGCAAATCCATAACCGCTACCCTTGTTGAAGCTAGTGGATGACAGAGTACTGCAAATACAAAAGAGCAGAGAAAAAAGAAAGGTTAACTAGTAATACAACATGACTATAATCCATTCACAAAATTGACTCCAAATTGTGCACCATGAAATTACATTACCTGCTCTGGTTCCTACATGCATCTGTGTCCGGGTTCTCCTCCAGAACCAAATCAAGCCTATCAACTTGCAGAACAATTGGCTCTATTTGTACATTACTTACAGAGGGAAGCTATTCAAAAGAGCAAGCAATTAAAGCTAAACTAGATAAACCAGCATACATGAGATAAAGCAAGTTCAATTGCCAAAAGCAAAAATTCCAAAAAGACATTTACCTAAAAGAAAAATTAGCCATTACATTATTGTTTTCTCTTCCCAAATTAATGAAACTAACCAACTAAAGAAAGCCATCCACTATATTTAGCAAATCCTGAGGATAGAATCAACCGTTAAACAAATCCACCTTGAATTACCATATTTTCTTTGATTTACTTACTATCCAAGCAGATAGTAGAACAAGAATTGGAAATGCAAGAATTTAGTTTACCTCCCCAAAAAGAAATAATAATAATCAGTCCAATTTTCTCGGACACCATTTATCACCTATCACCCTAAATAGACACAAGTTTTTTTCCTATTTTTTTGAAACAATTAAGAATGATGGATTTCACTTCTATTCTAAAAAGCAAAACACTAAATGAATCATAAATCAGAATATTCGGATCTAACAATACAATTTAGTACAAAACAGCTAAAAAGAAAGTGGAGAACAGTAATTAGAGCTCTTGATCTTCCACTAAATTTCTTCACAGTCCATATATTAAATTCCATTAGACTTGAAAATTTAAAAATAAAAATAAAAATGAATACTAACAACTATTTCCAATTTTCCGACTTTTGCGGTGGTTACGTGCAACGCCGGTGGCAACCCCATACTCGCATGCAATGCGTCTCCATTTATATCTATCAAAGTTGAAACAAAACTTCATCATCCAATCAAAATTCAAACATTTCAGTTGAAGTTAAATTAACCAAAATTTTACCTAAATCAGAGAGCTGTACAGTGCGGCCTTGCAGCTTGAACTGATCTCTAGAGAAGGATTTGAGCCAATACTTGAGCGTGTACTCCAAGGCGCGTGCGAGTATCGACTCCATTGAAGCTTAAGCCTTCTGGAAATCTCTAGAACCTTCTTCTTCTTTGTTCCTTGTATCGACAAGCTTTGTTCTGGATCTGTTTTTGTAGTGGCGAGCTATCACATGAAATTTTTCGGATTTAGGTTTCGGGTTCAATAACGTAGAATCCTAATTTAGGTTTTTGCGGGAAATGTGAAGAAATTTTGGTGCGTTTATTTTTGAGCGAGTGCCTTTTGTATGTGAAAGAAGCGTTTTCAGGGGGGAATCTGAGAACAGAATAAGAAAGAAAAGAGGCGGGTTGGCGCGTGTGGGAATTGGTTCGCACGTGCGAAGGAAAACAGGGGAATTATGGAAGTTTTGGTACGTGCGGGCACGTGCGGGCACGTGCGAATAAGAGATCGAGATTGAGATGGAAGCCAAAAGTGCATTGGATCTCTCGGGCCGCGGCTGGAGGCTGGCTGGAACTGTGTCAGAAGATTATTTGTCGGTGAATTTTGTCTCTTTGGTTTGGGGAAAGAAAACGACAGATTTGCTTCATCGTTTTAAGTTTTTTTTCTCTTCTAGAAATTATCGAATTTTTATTTCTGAGGTAGTTATTACTGAAACAATTTAGATAGTTTCGTGAAGGTTGGTTTTGTTAATTTTCTGTGTAGATGGCTCTCCAAATTTTTTTTAAAAAAATTAACTTTTAGTTATAATACTTGCAACTGCTTTTGATTTCTAATAATTTATATATAAATTAAGAGTAATATTATATTTGTCAAATTTAAATTTAGTAAAAAAATTTATAAATTAAAAGTTGAGGCCTGAGAAATAAATAAGAAAAAAAAAATTATTTTTCAAGTTTTAAGGTAAGTACTAAGATGAGTTATTATTTGCGAATTATATTTAAAACAAATATGGGATGGATTATCTATACTTGTCTCGAAACTCTGAATTAAAAAATGTTTTTAAATTTATTTTATTAAAATATATAATTAAAATTTTAAAATTTTTTAAATATAAAAAATAAGTAAATTCAAGTATGGAGTATTCACGAGAATTATTCTTATTGGAGGATTTCCAACCCATTTGGGTATGGGGCGGGTACGAAGATTTTCAACCCATTTAAATATGAGAATAGAGATTGTCTTCCCAACTCATCCTACCCATTATTAGTCTTATTCAAATTATATTTTAAATTTTAAATGAAGTATTAAACAATTATTAGATGAAGAATTGATATAATGAATAATTTTTAAATTTTTAAAAATTAACTATCTAATAATTAATTGACATGAAATCAAGTTTTGGGATCAAAATTTAAGAAGTATAACATTATTAATTAATTAATTAAGAATTCTGTAAATAACAAGTATTTATTTCATATTATCATTCTTAAAGGAAAAAAAGATTGTATAAGATGTAAAACATTATGTTTGTTTTTTCTATTTTGAAAAAAAAAAATTGTTTTCTAGTGTGTTTTAAATTATATTTTCAAATTTTAATGACTGAATGTCTTTTAATTTTGGTGTTAAGTGAAAGTACTTTCCAAAAAAAAAAAGCACTTTCATGTGGGATAATAAAGGAAGGATCATGTAGGTTGTTAAAAGCAAACGAGATGTTAAAGAGATTGATTATGCTGCTTGCTTGCCACATGCGTGCAAGTGCAACACATTTTAGCATGGAATGTGACTCGTTAGTTGTATTATTTGTTAAACAATGCAAGTGTGAGCAGTAAGCTTTTTGTACAACTTGTATTTGTAAAAGTGCATGCCACAACTGTGACGACAATGATCTGGTTTCTGGCTGATTGCTCATATTTTATACATTTTCGATTTGGTTTCATGTTATGTAACTGTAGCGTTCAAGCAAAATGACATGCCAACTTGTAGAAAACAAAAGGTTGTAAACAAGTTGATTCCTCTTTCTAACTTTTGTCTCTCATAAAAATTCTCCAAAATTAAATAAATAAACAAACAAACTCTAGCATTTTCCCATTTCCACCAAAGGGGGCCTTTGACCTCCTATCTGTGGACACACCATTCATCTCAACATCTACCATTTTTGTTTGCTCTTATTTTCGTTTTTTTTTTCAATATGAACTCCGGCCTGTGCAAGCACTTGGTCAGTCACTGACTTTCATCGAGACCTATCAATCTTCGTAGAGTTAGTCGTTAGCCTCTATCTTAGCCTCATCGCCTTGGCATGGCTATGTTGTACGCCGCCATGTCTTTGTCAATGCACCACTCATGCTTTCCTTTTGCAAACTCTAGGACCATGTCGTTATTGCCTTCCACTGTAGGGCAGAAACCATTGCCTACTGAGCAAGCTTTGCTCATCAGCAGTCGCTCACCCGCTAAATCTAGTATGGATGCAATTTTCGACAGTGCTTAAACCTCCTCGTAGTCATATGAATTTGACTATGTTTATTTGATGTTGGCTTTAGATTATAACTTAAATGGGATGTGCTAGAGTCCATAAAAAATATATGAGATGTGTGATATTTTTGTAAATTATCTCTTATATAAGTGTAGGTTTCTTTATTCTTAATAAATGTGGAAATCTCGGTTGTGGAGATAATTTTTCGATATAAAATTTGTTTATATCTCTTCTAATAAGAAAAGTAGACTTGGATGTAATTTAATAAAATTATTTTGTGTACGTGGTGTACCAATAATTTATCTAATTTTATATTAGTTATCCTCAAACGTAATATTAATGATTTTTAATAATGATATTACCTCTTATAATTAAAAAAAAGTAAAATGACATGCCACATGCTATATAATATTATTAAGAAAAAGGGCCGGTATTGGTTCAGCTCTAATTTCCAAGACAACAAGCTCTATTCTGATTTTGGCTCCATCCCGTTTTTCATAATATTATGGTAAAATAAAAGAGTAATTGCCAGGTAAAGAAAATATGACGGCTTTGTACGTTAAGCATAGTGAAGGTAGAACTTAAAATATTAATGACGTTTAATCTAACTCTATCATACTTATTCCGTGTAATTTTAAGAATATAATGTATTTTTAACGTGATAATTATTATTGTTGATTCATTATTTTGATTTAACAAAAAGAAAACTATACTTTTTTTTCAAACCACAAAATTTTTTAAGAAAATCAAACTATGATTTTTCTTTTATAACTAAAAAAATATAACAAGAGTGATTAAGTTGGTAGATGAAGATCATCCATTACAAAAAGCAGCAATTGAGTAGGGATTGTTGTAGTCTATATCATTTCTTGCGATACAATTAAGGTTAATCCAATCAGTTTATGAGTTAATCTATTAACTTTTTTAGGATTTAAAATACAATGGATGAAGAGAATGAGCTAAGAAGTTCAGAAATATCATGATTAAGTAACCCTAATTTAGATATTGAATGATCTCTTGAAGCGACAATATTTACAATTAAGGGTGGGTAGAACTGGTTTCGGTTCGGTTTGGATCAGTTCATGCTAAAATCGATCGATTCCAACAAATTAGAACTGATCAATTCATGCCCGCCCGAGTTGAACCCAACCAAACTGGTTTAGTTTGGTTTAATTTTATTTTATTTTTGTTATTTTAAGTATATTTTTTTTCAATTTAAATAGAATCGAATTGAAACCGAACCTTACATCGAATTGTAAGTCGAACCGAACTGAACCAAAAATTTCAATTCGGTTTGATTTGCCAGTTAACCAAATCAACGCCCACTCCTATTCACAATATTCACAGAGTTCAGCTTTAACTCAACCTGAGAGAGAGTTAACTGCCTTTTAAAAGAAAACCCTTATTTACCACCAAAGCTTTTGTAGCATCTGCTGATACAAAAGAATTAAGGCATTAAGCTCTTGATACAAAGATTACTAAGAATCATAAAGATCGCTAAATTTTTTTTTGTTATCATTAATACTTCTTATTATGTATTTACAAGTTAATTGAGATATTTTATATAGGTCTTAAATGTCATAGGTTATTCCTCAAACCTAGTAAGATTTGGTTTAGGAAGTCTTATTTCACTCAGTATATAAAATTTTAGTTTACTTAGGATTATGGATGATTTTTAATCAACTTTTTCACAAGTTTTCTCTTTGATTCAAAAATTCACGATGCATCTAAAATCTTTTAAATTCGCATCTTCGGTCACTCTCACATAGAGCGAACTTAACCAAAGGCAGTGGCTTAGTCAACATATCAGTAGAATTTTCAAACGACGTAATCTTCGTTAGACTAATTTTACCACTATGGATAATCTCTTGAATATAATAAAGTCACACATCAATGTATTTTATATCTCTCATGAAATACTTGATGCTTACTTAGATGTATGACACTCTACCTATCATAATATACACTGGTGTTAATATCTTTAGTAGCCATTACCTCCACGCATATTCTTAAAGTGCATTGATTCTTAATCAATTCATCATTAACAATAAAATTATATTCTTTCACCCCTTTATGCCCTTAGATTAAGATCTTTAAAACAAGATTGGTACTTAGCTCTTAAACTTGATATGTCAAAAAACTATTATCGAGTTGAATGACACTTTTTTTGGAGACGATGATCTAGAAACTTGATTTCTCTCTTTCTTGGTGTCAAAAGGTAATACATTGTATTTCTTTTATATTATTTTCTTTTTTAATTAATGACAAAGTGAGAGGTTATCTCACGCCAACAAAAGGTATTTAGTAAAAGGATCCTCTATCTCCATGTCTTATTGTTATTTATACAGAAAGACTCATTGCTCATGAACAAATACGAACTATATAATAATATTTATTTGATTAGTGTAGGTAAGATAAACCACATATCTCACACCGTTTTTGGCTACTGACAATATTCTGTTCACCAGAACTCGAATAAGTGATTGTAAAATTAAAAATAAAGTTTTAATATTATATATATTTGTGTCTTGACCAACTGGTTAACTTTAAGAAGTTAACAATTTGTTTCAACAAACTTTATTCGTCGAGGATTGTTGACCAAATTATTTGTCATCTTGGGGTAAAGTTAGTTAAACTAAAAATAAATTTGTGGCACATTCATCTATTTTTTTAATATAATTTTTAATTTTTTGTATTACATTTTTTTAAATTTTCATTACATTTCTAAACTTTTTAATAATATTTTTAAAATTATTTTACAATACAACACATAAATAAAAAATATAATATAAAATTTAGGATTGTGTAATAAAATTTTTGAAAAAAAAGCTCTAGTACAGAGCCTCTCTATTGTACTCTTACGGGGAAATTGAAAGAAATGAAGGTGAGGCAAATAATATATATATATATATATATATATGCATCAAGCGTGCTCAATGTAATAGATAGATAAGAATTAATAATGTTTATAATTGGAGATGAAAATTAAAAAATAAAATAATAACATAACTTACTTTTTATGATTCTTGTGATTGAAACGGTGCCAAGCCAAGATTAGCCTCGTTTTTTCAAATTGCGTTTAGAAAGCATGAACAAGCGTGGAAGAAAGGTAATGCATTGGGATTAGTTCCTTGGACAATAAGATTTAGAAGGACGTGGTGCTCTTTTTCCCTTGCTTTCCTCTTACGTTTCCTTTTCAAACAACTTTCACACGATTCTATTCATGGCTGCTTTGTGGGCCTCTCCCAAATGGGCCTCAGCCCAACTGCTCCCACCTACCCTACACCCAACATAAACGCATGCTTTTTCTTTCTCAAATCTCACCCATCTTAGTCTCTACTTCATCTCTTTAATTTTATTTTTTTTAGAAAAGACAATCAAATGCATTGATTTTGTATGTATTTATTCAATTTGGTTTGTTTTGGGCGACCAAATGAATTTCTTGCACTCATATTTTACTGATATGTAGTAATAGAATCAATATATTCGAATTGGGTGGTGATAGTTCTCATGATTGAAAAAAAGAATAAGAAAAATTCTTGAATTTGGTGATAAGATTATGGGTTACATCGTCGCACTTTCTCCCCCGTTAGGGTTATGTCACATCTCATTTTCTATTAAGCAGAGCACTTCGTTCCAATGAGAACATGTTCAATTCAATTGCTAAATCAAAGTATAAGCATTGATATTTGGTATAAGATCTTCCCTGCGTGATTTGATAGGTTAATCACACTCAATTGTAAAAACAAAATATGTATGATTTGAAAGAAATATGGTAGCTAATTGTCATCTTAATCTTGAGACAACAAAACAAATTATTTTGTGTATTTTTTTATTAATTTTTAAAGCGATATTTCCTCAAATTAAAAAAGGAGGGTGGAATAGAAATAAATTTTCATTCTAATCGAGATTCTTTTATTTGGTTGGCAACTTAAATAAGAGATAAAGAACCCCTATCCCTTCAAAATGAAGAGTTAGAATTCTTTTATATGAGAGTTAGAAATTCTTATTTCAACCTACTCATTTTATTAAATTATCATATTTATCCTTTTTATAAAATTATTAAAAGATGAATTAATAATTTTTAACAAATAAGTAAATTAAAGAAAATATATAAATTAATATTGAATAAGTATAAATATTAAATAAATTAATACTATTATTTAGTTTATATAAAAATTATTAATTAAAATTTTAAAAAAAATATTAAAATATCTTCCTCAACACTGAAACATGGAGAGGCCTTACCACCTTGAATCATAACTTGATCTTAAACTTAATTAGATTTAGACACAAGTACTTGAGGCCTCAACACTTAAATTTGAAAGTATTTGTTTTTCGAATCTTGACCTAGCTTGAGAATCTAAAACTTGATCTTTTAGACTTAAGACTCGACACTAAAATTTGAAACTTAACATCATAAACTAAAGGTCTTGTTCCCTCTAAAACTCAAATGAATAACTCAAGATGACACCTTAAACGTAGAACAAGACTTTAAGACTTAACCTTTAATAGGGAGCATTTGACTCATCTGACACAGAGATATAGGGGTCTCAGTCCCCTTTAAAATTTTTTTTCTATAAAACTCATAAATAAATTGAATGTTGAAAAAAAATATATTAATTAAGAATTGAAATATAAATATTTTTATATTATTTATTTAAATTTTCTACAATATTTATTTAAATTCTTTTATAATAAAAAAATACTTTTCAATTACACATTCAAATACTTAACAAAATATGAAAATTGCACTAAAGTACTTTTATAATTTCTTACCAAACACTAACTGTTTTTTTTTTTCTTTTTAAAGCGCTAATAGTCAAAACATTATATGATAAAACCTTTTTTTAAAAGCATTCTCAAATGACCCTAAATTAACTAATATTTTTAATTAAAATTTCTATTAAAATCAAATGTAAAAATTAAAGGTAACAGATATTTCGTCAAAACAAAATATTATTCACTCCTTTCCATAATTGCTTCCATACTCTAACAAAACAATTGAATCATTTCTATCTCTTTGTTATTTTCCTCTCTCTATTTCATTCCTTTCTTCTTTTCTTTCCCCTTTCTTTTTCAATTTTCAATCTAAACACAGGCTAAAAATATTTAAATCTACAGTTAATTTCGTATTCTGTTTTATAATTATATCACTTTGTTTTTATTTTAGAAAAGGCTGCTTGTTGTATGTTTATATAATTTCTATTCATTAGCTTTGGCCAATACATTGTTAATATTTACAACCTTTCTGATCACCGAGATAAGAAAGCATAAACAAAAAGAAAAGAAAGACTTGAGATCAGGAGAATTCCGGCTTCCTCAATATGAGCACATAAACTAGGTGTGAATTTGTCAAATTGTCATAATTTCTATTGACCCACATAACATGCATCTCTTCTTTTTTTTTTTCTTGGGTTTTCAAATCTTCTTTTCTTTTCTTTTCTCTTAATGATAGCAAGCTAAAATGGTCATGAATTGGTGAAAATTGATGGGTTAAAGCACTTGGCCCTTGGGATTATTAGTCATAAAGACTAAAGAGTGACCACTTAGCATTTCTTAGCTATTAATAATGACATTGAAAAATCACATTCGAGCGGCAAACCCCAATGTTATAATAATAGGAGAAAATTTCGCATAATTATTTTAGACTTAACTTTACGTTGCTTTGGATACTAAAATGTTTTGTTTTGATAATTTTTTGATTATAGTATCAGAAGTTTTAAAATGTAATATTTGGATGTTCATTAATGATATAATATTTGTGTTAAAATAAGAGACTTCACTCAACTTAATAAATTTATTCGTTATTGGTCTAGGACCTCATTAAATTGTTGTTAATAGATTTTTAATCTAACATTTTGATATTAAAAAAAAATAAAACTCTTTTATTTTGATATTGAGAAACCACTTATAGTAGACTCACAATAATAATAATAATAAGGGATAATTTTTTTTTCTCAAGTATATCCAAATTGATCCGATTTTAATAGCTTTAGTTACATTCAATCCTTATTAAGTTAATTTTTTTTTTTTTGAAAAAACCCTTATTGAGTTGAGACACTCAAAATTTGCACCTTAATAAAATTTTCATTAAATAAATCTAAACATATTTTTAATTTAAAACGTTTGATATTAGAAAAAAAAAAAGTAAATAAAAGGAGAGATCTCCTCAAGCTATAATAAAATGTTACATTTTGGCTTGTGATTAGGCTTGAAAATGAAGCTCATCAATCATAGTTTCTTGACTTTAGAGCATGTAGAAAGCTTAATCAATCATTCGATAATTTTCACTTGGGTTGTCAGCAATATTAATAAATGAGAAGAAAGTAAACTTTCTAAATTCACTTTATGGTAGGCATTGGATGGCATGTTTTCTAACACCCTCGTGGGTCACGACACTTTCATTCTTAGTATTAATATTTTCTTAAAAGAAAATGATATTTGTATTTTTAATGTTTTAAAAAAAGACATACAAATTTTAATTATTTTAAAATTTTTATTAATTTAGATAATAATTTTTGATTAATTTAATAATAAAAAAGTCTGCATATATATATTTTAAATTTTTTATTATTAAAATGGAAAGATATCGTTATTTAAAAATAGTGGATAAAGTTTTATAAAAATTTTAAAATCTGTATATATTCTTCTTTAAAATGTTAGAGTGATTATTTTAAAAAAATGGTAAGGATTGAGAATTTTTTTTCTTTTTAATAATTCTTATCTTATATATTGAGATAAGACAAATATATAAAATAAAAATAAATCTATAAAGTAAGATCCACCGTTCATGACTATGATATCATGTCACGTGCACATGCAACTATTTGATCTTTAACAAATAAGTTTAAAAAATAATATAAAAAAAGGCTTGAGATCTATCGTAACATGAAAGAATAGTTATCACGATTCATGTGATTGTAAAGTCCACGTCACCGGTTGCATGAGATTTTAGATGCGATCAATCCACTAGAATATTAATAAGGTGCACTTGCTTAAATAACCCAATGCATTCAGAAAATGAAAAATAATTCGTAAATAGCATTAAAATTTTATAAATAGTCACTTTTTAATTACCTATTTTTATTAGTCAAATAAAATATAAATGGAGATATATATCCTCATATGTATAATATAGTGTTAACGAAAATAATTGAACCAAAATTTGATAAATACAAATTTGATTTGAGCCAATCCATCTCTAAAAATATATTTAAATATTTAAATTTTGAAATTGTATAACATCTTTTTCAGATAAAAAATATTTCTTTTGTACTATGTATTTTTTATCGTATATATTTAAAATGTTAAATTTATTAGAAGTTGTAGTTATTTTAAAATGAATACATATGAAAATACAATTGTAGTATATAATGGTGAAGTTTAGAAGAGAAATAAGGCTAAACGGGAAAAAATGTGATGACAAAAAAAAAATTGGGAGTTGCATACTGAGATGCGATGGTCGAGATACCACAACGCATCTCGGCTTGCATTGCGTGCTTGATGTGGCAAAATTTGTGCGCTTGGGTGTCTCGCATCTCGGGCATTGTAATTTCACAGAGTTTTTCGAGTTATAATTTCCAAATTTTTGGGATGGGTTTTTAATATATATTTTTTGTTTCAGGTCCCATAAAGTATGACGCAATTGTTATTTGTTTTAGAAAAAAGTTGGAGAGTTCTAGTGATAGAGAAGAAAGTTATGTTGATTAAAGTAGCTTTGGAATTTCGGTTCCAAAAGATATTAAATTTGAAGATCTTTTGAATATTGTGTGTTATGCCACTAGAGTTGACAATGTGGAGTATAAGGTAACTCTGAAAATTAAAATTGATGCAACAAAGTATAAGTTAAAAAGCTATTGAGATTAGAAATGATAGTGATGTTCGATTCCTTTTCAGGGCCAACAAAAGATCGTACTGTCCTCTATGTGTAATAGTAAATCCTAGAGCTCTCGTTTATAAATAGGATACATAACCCCCCCAATTAGAACCCACCATCTATTCATATTCATTTCATGTTGACCAATGGTAGCAACCAAGTGAGCCACACAATTCTAACAATACCAACAATAATTCCTTCAAACACAACAGATGATTATCATCATTTTTTTTCTTATAACGTTCAATGAAGACCTAACTTATACAAACCACGATAGTGATAACGTTAGAAATATAGAAGAAGATTGTGATTGTATTGGAAATGTTGGTAATGTAGAAAGAATTGTGATGGTGTTGCAAACGTCAAGTCATGAGAAATGAGATTGTAATGGTGTTGGAAATATTGGTCTTGTGGAAGAATGTAGTGGTTTGGATGATTTACTAGAAAGTAGACATTGTTATGTTTTAACAAGCTCTCCAAATATTGAAGATAGAAGATGAGATTATTGTGAAGCTGAAAACTCCTTTACGTTTATACCTCTAATATCATCATCAAACTTGTGCATATTTAAGAAGGTCTCGTGTAGTAGGATTGGGGATGTATTCGTGGGAAAGTTATTTGATAGCAAAGATGAATTTCACTAATCTATTAGTGTTCTAGCATTTAAGGATAATTGGAGCTTCAGAGTCTCAAGGTCGACAAAAGATTATTTTAAGGCAAAATATAATGATAATAGATGTTAATGGTGATTATACGTGCAGTATCGACGGATGTAAGGATCTATTTTATTATGCGCAGAATTGATGCAGATCACGTATACCAATGATACCAATTGTGCAATGGTCACCGATAAGTAAAGTCTCGAATTATTAGAAAATTCATAAAAAAAAAAGGTTGCATTTGTGAATCGACTTTATAGAATGAAGGAGATCCAGACAGACATACATAAAGAGTTTGGTATGAAGATAACTTATCTTACTGTTTGGCGAGCTAAAGAGCATGCATTGAGGTTGATACATGGTACTTCAGAGGCTTCATATAAATTACTTCCTGCATACCGCTATGTATTGGAACAACAGAACCCAAATACAGTTATACATTTGGAAATGACGATTATAATCACTTTAAATATTTATTTATAGCGCTTGGACAATGTATTAGAGGGTTCTTATTATCCATCTGGTTGGTTATTGCAGTTGATGATACATTTTTGAAAGATACATACTTGGGTACAATGTTTGTGGTTATTTGTAAGGATGAAAATAATCAAAAAATTTCACTAACATGGGGTATTGTTGACTCGGAAAACAATGCTTCCTGAATGTAATTTATGGCGAAACTCCAATGACTCGTTAGTGATCTTAAGAATATTGTGTTTGAATTCAATTAGCACGCTAGTATAGAAAAGGCAATTTGAGAGGTATTTTCTAATGCATAAATCTAACAAATTCAAATTAATTAATTTATTTACTTTTAAAATAAATCTAACATCATATTCAAATTAATAATTTTTAAAAAATATTTATGCTAATTATTATTTTAATTTTTTTTTTACATTATGTGCATCATGTGGCACCTTAAAGAGGCGCCACGTGGTGCAAACAGTACAGTGTTGCGGAACTGCATCTCAGTTGCTATCTTGGAGCCAAGATGCAACCCCGAGATGCACTGAACCCAGATGGCGGCCTCAGCCCTGAGATGGCAACCAGCTGCAATCTGGGTTTGATAAATACCCCAAGTATGCCATCTTGGCCGGATTTGAACTTTTTTAATCATTCTAACTTATTTTTTACGTTTAATTCATTCATTTTACCTATTTCTAATTTAAAATGTAATTTCTATCTCATTTCTAACAAATATAAAATTTGTCTAAAATTAAATTTCTTTTACCAAGAATTGGCCATTTGTAGAGTTTGAAGTAGTAAATATATTGTGTAAGACCTGCTATCTACAGTGGTAACTTTCCAATCTTTGATCCAATTGAATTTTGAAATGAGAGAATTCGAGTAGAAAGAGAGTGTTTTCTTAAAATGGTATAAAGTCTGATTTTTATATTTTTGGCTACTAAGAAATATAAAATTCAAATGTGATTAAATAAGTATATTTTTAAAATTTGCCTAAAGAATTTTGGTTCAAACCCCTTCTCCATATCGAAAAAATATATATATTAAGGATAAATTCTATTAGCGATTGTAATAACGTTATGGAAGACACGTGATGTGAATATATTTAATTAAGTCCAAATGTGAATATATTCACATTGATGTGTTTTTATCTAAACTCATATTAGATAGTAAATCAACTCTTTTCATCTTTCTTAAATAAAGATAATTCAAGTGATCTAGTCTATCATGCCATTAATTAAAAGACTCAACAACATAAACCGAAGAAACATCTTTATTCATTGAAACATTAAGTACATTTAGTTTGAACAATTCATTAAAAAAATATCCCTTTCTAATAAATGTCTCACTTCTCATTCAAAGGAGACCTTTACATTAGTCCTTCCCAATATAAACACAGAAAAAAGATTATATCTAATATTGGGAACATAGAAAACATTGTTTAATATAATATATTTCCCAAAAGTAAGTTTAAGGAGAACTTTCCCTTTTCCCACCATTGGTGCAGAATGGGAATCACTAAGATACACTTGTTCTTTTTCTCTAATGGAAACATACTCCTAGAAAGAACTCTTATCTCCGCATATGTATCTAGTAGCTCTATAGCCAATCACCTATTCTTTATTGCCATTTATCACCATATTCACCTGTGAAACAACAACTGCAGTAATAACATCTTCTACCTCAACCAAATTGGCCTTGAGAGTTTTGTTACTTTCTTTCTTGTTCCTATGTTTACATTGATAAGCAAAATGAATACCCTTTCCATAAGCATAACATTTTTTCTTGAATGAGGCTTTATTCTTCTTAAAATGGGTGTTGCTTGTAGACTCTTAATGTTCTTATCATGATTATCACCTTCTACTAAATTGGCCTTAGAAACTAATTCTTTTACCTTCTCTGTGTTCTCCTTTTGGCGATTCTTTTCTTCAATTATAATGTGTACAATTGAATCTTCTAAAGTTAAATTCTTCCTTTATGTTTGTTACTTTTCTTATAATCCTTCCAGGATTCATGCAACTTTTCTATTAGACAACTAATAACAAAAGGTTCAGAGAGAACAATGTTTTCATTTTTCAAATCATTTAGTAAAAGATGAAAATTATGTATTTATGCAGTGATCTCTTTTTTGTCAGACATTTTAAAGTCTAGAAAATTAGCTATAATATACTTTTGTGCACCAGCATCTTCTATAACATACTTTTTCTAAGTTGTATCCATAACTCATGTGCATTCGTATATATGGAGTAAACATTATACAATTCATTAGATAATGTGTAAAGAATTATGTTACGGCATACCTTGTTTGCCCTACTCCATTTCAGGAACTCTTCATTGTAGTTTTTTTATAGTAGCATTAAAAGGAGGAATGATAAGAAATTCAGCCAGACCCATTACATTAAGAGTATCATACACCTAGTCTTACCATCTCTTAAAATATTTTTCATCAAATGGTGGGATCTTTGTAGCCTATAAAAGAGACTTTACTACAGCCATTAGTGAAGATTTACTTGTAGTATCTATGTGTATATAAAATAATTAGTTTAAGATTGTTAAAAACAATTATGTATATGAGAAATATACAATGATACAAATAACCAAAGATTGAAGTAAAGGCGTGCAATGCATTGTCTTTAAATTATTTTTACCCCTACTTTGATTATAATCAAATATGTAAATAATTTTGTTAATAGGATAGTTTCAAAATTCAATAACTTATAAAAAAGTATTAGGTGTACACCAAATACTTTTCTTGGATTACAAGTGTTTAAACTCAGAAAATAGTAGATAAAAGAGAGAAATTTGAATTAAAGACTGAGAAGAGAAGTTAGTGTTTATTTCAAATGTGTCTGTAGTATTTATAGAGTTATATATTTCTCTCTAGGGAGACACAATACATCTTTAAAAGACTACATCATATGGAAGGGGTAGGTGACTCTTTAAAGAGTCACCAAACTCAGCTCTTGGTGCCGCGACGCTTAACAGTCAAATTGGGCGCTACCCGACTAAGCATTACAGCTCTCAGAAGCCAGTGCCGTGGCGTCCAGTCCAGAGATTAGAGCACCATGACGCTCTTGATTTGGCGCAGCGACGTCCAGCCCTAAAGTTGGAACACCACAGTGCCAATCCTAACGCCACAATGCCCAAGTCTCCTACAGTTTAGGCGCTTTCTTTTTTGTCATCCCTTCTCTTCTTGACTATTTCTCTCTATTCTAACACTTGATTTTATACTTGTTTATTTGAAATACACTCTTAAATTTTAACATAATGACCACTAAATTTTTATGCATACGAATTTCTTTATTGGAGATATTTTGACGAATGAAGGTCGAAATTCATCTCCAAAACTCTTGATTTGCTCTTAAAAAAAATTTGAAGTGAAAAGAATTCACTTATTATTTTAAAAAGTAATGTTATACTTTTTAACTTTGATTCCAATATTTTTATTTTATTTTAAGTGATGCATCAAATAATTATCGAGAAATAAAAAATAATATTAAGGGTGATTTTAAAAAGTGTAATATTATTTTTATTTAAAATAAGAGTAATTTTGAAAAGAAAATACACAATAGTTGTTTGTTGAATAAATCATAAACATATTAAAATTTGACTACTATATGTTTTAGAAATAAGTTAATGTTCAAGAATCCTTTTGAATTTCTATAGAGAATAAAATAAACGCATCATAAAAAAGGTTAAAATTTTAATTTTTGGTAAAACCAATCAAAATTCAAAACTTTACACCTCGATGAATTTATATCTCACCAAATAAAACAAGATGCAATTCAATTTAGAGAAATGTACACTTTAATTTAGTATCTTATATTGAAAATATGAGTAATGTTTTACTTCTTAAATGTATCTTAAAATTTTCACTTTAAATTATTGAAGTATTTCATATGGGGAGATTAGGTAACATCTCTTTGAGATTAGCCTTTCACTCTAATACCCATTTGTCAGCGGAAGCAAATAACTGCAAGTAAATATAATATCAAGAATATAAGAACTAGATCAATCAAGAACACAACACAATTAATTTATGTGGTTCTGCAAAAGCCTCTTCTACTGTGAATCAAGGGATTCTAGTCTCTCTTTTTAACTCTTCTAGAGATTACAAGAAAAATAAATAAATAAAGAACTCTCAAAAGAATCTATATGGTGTATCTTCATTCTCCTAAGAACAATAAATGCCCCTAATAGTTCCACTATAATGCACACAAGCACTTAGTGTCTACTTAATTTTTTAATCTCTCTTAGAGTCTCTCTTTTAATGCTTGATAATGAATCTAAAGGATTTTCAAGGATTTATATAGTGAGTAAAACATCCTTAAAAACTTGAAACTAATTGGAATAAGACTCTATATGTTTTAGAGTTCAAAACCCCCCTCAAAGAAGTCAAATCTGAGCCAAAAATGATTTTTTTCCGAAGTTGCATCATTACAGTGTTACCTTGCTTTTTGCTATGGTGTGATAAAGTTGCACCGTTGCAGCGAAACTAGTCTATTGCTGCAGCGTTGGTATGACTTTGTCACACCACTGGAGTAGTACTTGTCTGCGGCTACAGTGCCAATTTCAAAAATTTCGACGTTACAGCTATATAAAGCCACTGTTTTAACGATTTTTCCTTGAGCTAGTTCCTTGACGTTTCTTCAGCCCTCTATTTGATCAATTCTTTGTTTTACCCCTTCCTTGTACGCCCGTCACATACTTGATTTTATGATGACTTTCTATTTGCATCCATCTCAATTCATGCCTATACATGATTATTGAATCACCAATTCTAAGAAACCCTTCATTGATTCAAAATCTCCTCATAAGAAGGCTTCTAGATCTATTTACACCAATGCTCTATCACCTAGAGCTAATTCTAGTTAAGTATTCATTCAAACTTAACTCGTCTTTGACTTGTGACTTTAGTATCCAAAGATATGAATGCTTATTGCACAGGGTATATGTGAGTGATTTTAAACCTATGATGTATACATGTGGGTTTGTGTCTATCATTCAAATATAGCACGCGTATCACATACATGCACAGCGGATAAGCAGAAAATAAATTTTATAATGATAAACACAAATAAACTTTATATGTTATCTCATAAATGTAAAATACTTCAAGATTGAGAAATAGTACCTTGTCAAGCCTTTGGTATATTGTCGAACCAGAGTACCCGCCTTGAAGTAACCCGTTCACAATTCTAGTTCTTCAACACGGTGGACTTGAGAAAGCTAAAATAGCAACTTTTTCAGCAAATGATTCAACTCTTGAATCATTGTTTCTATCCTGTAGTATGGGTGATAAAAATAGAAGGAAAAATAGAAGAGATGTTTTTATTCTCAACACTTGAAAGAATTTTGAGAGAATTTTTAACACTTAGCCTTTCAAAATTCTCTCCATCATTCCCTTAACCCCTTGCACGAATTTTTTGATGATTAATTGAGCAACTAATTGCTCATTTATTTGTTTATTATTATATTTTAGTTTCTCACCTAATGGCATCCATTATGTTTGCCACTAGTGTTTTGTTTATTATTATCTTTCAATAAACTAAATGAAAACAAAACAAAATGAAAAATTATTTAAATAAACTTAGCCTTAATCTAAGCCAAATGAGAAAATACTTTCTCATTATTAAGAAACATCTTAAGGCCTACCATTAACAAGTCTTACCTATTTATATTTATCTTATCATTTAATTAATATTAAATATATAACTTAATTATATTAAATCATAGTAGAAACACATGCCAATTTAAATAAAAATTAATTGTTTGATTTTAATTTAAATAATAATATCATATATTATTATTATTATCATTTTATTCAATAAATATTTTAATGAATAAAATAATGATATTATTTGTAGTAACCAGTATCTACAACCGGTAAGAATAAGTATTTATATATATATATATATAAATATATGTACTTTTATTTGTATGTGAGTGATACTTGATTTATGTATTGTTATTAGTAGTGTTTGTATAGGTTAAGGACATACTATTAGCATTGGGTTTATTTGCAAAACTTTAAATTTATTTTAGGGACCAATTTATAATACTTTGAAAGTTTTAGTGGTAAATTTGTAAATATAAAAAATTAGCCTCTTAGTATAAAAATATACTTTTGAAACCCTAATTCACTCTTTCGGGTTGAGCTATCCCTTTAGAGAGAGAGAAGAGAGAAATAGAGGGGAGAGAAAGAGAAGAAGAAGAAGAAGAAAAAAAAAGAAGAAATTGAAATTTTAGATTTTAAGAGGTATATCACAACTATTTATCAATTTATTGGTGTTAATTAAGTTAATTTCATTAAGTTTTGATTTCTAAAAATATGTATAATTGAGGATTTGATGTGTATTTCATAAGATATTGTGAGAATTGATGATGATCTATGTAGATAGCTTGATAAATCATGATGAGTTGTAAAATTTCTACTTGATAGTCTCTTGATCCATGAATTTTATAAATTGTTGTGATTAGATTTTGATTTTTAATTTTGAGTATATGAAATTAGACATGTTCAGGATCATCTGAGACTTTGAAGCAATTGAAGATTCTAGAAATTGAATTTTTAGTGAATTTACCAAAATGACCCTGAAATTCTAAAAATTTCCTGTGTGAATAGTATGATACAGTGGCAAATAATTTTTGGCCTGTTGCATAATCTTCAAAAATTACGAATTTATGGAATATCATAAGGTTATATGTCTAATATGATATAATCAGAATTGAGAATTTAGATCAATGTGGTTAAATTGTTATAATGTTCTAAAGTATATCAGCTCATTTCAGTATTTGATTAACAGATTTTTAAAGTTATGGAATAAAATAGTTTTAAAATACTTTTGGCAGGGATTTTGAAGTGAAATATTTATCATGAGTTGAAATATATGTCAAGAGTAATTATATGGTAGTTTTGTAATTTTTGAGTTAGTATCTAATTTTATAAAATTACGAGACTGAATAATGTTTAGTAAATATCTTGATCCCGCCAGAATAATAGTTTGAATTTGATGGTGTTCATGAAATAGAATGTGTAGGAATTATGATATAATATTCATATATAAGAAGGATATATGCGTCAAAAATGATATATTCTGATTTTGGAGTAATTGGACATCATTTGATGTATTAGAAAAATTTGTTAAGTGTAAGTGGTCAGAATGACAAGTTTTGAGAAATCGAGTAATTAGACCAATTTGATGTGATAAATGCATTGTGTATAATTTTGTAAGCTATTTAAAGGGTTTTGTGTAAATTGTGAGGCTTATGAAAGGATTAATCTCAATTGATAGGTTAAGAAGAATTAAGCCTTGTACTCGAAAGTTCTAAGAGGTAAATATACTAGACTTTTTACTGAAATCACAATAAGCATAGTAATTGTCTATGTATGATTTTGTAAATGTGCTTAGAAATATGTTTATGTTATGCCAAAATGTATTTGATATAAAATGTGAAAGATATATGTTTATGAATGTCAGCATTGACATTGAGCATGGATATACATGTGTTTTGAAAGTGAGCTTTCAAAATGAAATGTGTTTAACAAAGAAAGTTTTGAAGTGTAATATGTCCACGAGAAACATTTTGTGTTTTGAGGATACTTGAACTCACTGTTGACTTAGTGCATCTTATATGATTTGTGGAGCCTTTATGTGTGACATTTCCTTCAGAATTGGTATATGTTATGTGTTCCGTATGTAGGGAGGATCCTATTGGTACCTAAAGGAAGATTGAGTCATCACATTCGTGTGGTGGCGTATTGGTGCATGTGAGAGGACTCACCGATGATTAGGGTGAGGGTTTGGCTCTTACCTTCGGGCTTGAACATTATATATATGTAATTTAAACCTCACTTATTCTATTTCTCTCATACGGTATGTCACATACGAGTGGTATTTGACTCATTATGTGATATATGATGTGTAAATCCTACTAAGTAGTAGTTGAGTGATGGTATTCCTGTAATATATTTTGAAAGAATGTGTAAGCACTTACATGACATGTGAATTGATAAGATTATGATATTGATTGATCATAGCATATCATACATATGCATTGTGTACATATATGTATTTATATTTGATATATGAAAAATTAGCATGCTTACTGAGTTTTATACTTATTATAATTTATGGTAATTTCAGGTAAATAAGGTACATGTGTGCTTAGTATATTTGGCAAGGCTTCTACTGTTCCTTGGATTCCCTAAGTTGCTAGGTTGCTGAGTGTTTCATTTGGGGACAATTGGGATAAGATATTTGATTTTTTTCTATTGAATAAATACTTATGTATTATTTTATTGTGTGTGGTTGGATTTAGTTTAAGTTTCACCAAGTGTGATTATGGATTGATTTTAAGTAAGAATTTGCAATGAATATATTCTGGGCTTCCGGTAACAAAGTTGCTACTGGTGACGTAGTAGAGTGTTAATATCTAGAAAACTCTGCGTATCTCTGGTTTACTAATTGTCCCAGTCATAATTCAATTGCTATAATTCTGAAAGAAATTAAAATGAATGTTTAAATATTATTGAATGAGTGTAAGTTATGTCATGTATCAGATCTTTTAGGTCTGGGGCGTGACATTATTTGTCCAACAAATAAGATCATTTTAGTAATTTTTAAATCAAACAATAATTGACCCACATGTGCCATGTGTCAACAACTAATTGTCCCACATGTGCCATGTGTCAACAACTAATTGTTAACTAATGATGTACTTAACTCTTAACTTTTGACACGTGCACGACCGGAGAAAAATCGAAGTAAATGTTCGGTCTGCTGAAATTTTTTGGATCGAACCATTCGATTCAGTACGTTACCCCAGTGCATAACGAGTACACTTTATATTGCGGGACTCTCTAGGTCCACTCCCAATTTTTCAAACAGAATTATTCTGCGAGTCTGAGATCGATGCCCCACGCACACGTCACGGATATTACAAATCAGTGCAGTAGACCATACAAGTTGAGGTCATAACGCATACGTATAATCATTCCATCAATCATATCCTGGAAGAGTATGGATATAAATCACTACCGTTAAATTTCTATGTGCTCATCCGTGAACTTATCTCCAGACACATATCTTAATAAACAATATATACAAACAAATTTACAATATTGTTTAACCCTATAGGAAACTCTTTTCCTGGGTTTATTGCTTATGGCCATAAGACTTTTTAAGATACAGTAGCATCTAGATATATATAACTCATCCATGTGAGCGACGGATTCCATATTTGTACACACCGGACTCTATAAGCATCGGACCATACCCAGCAACACTCAACGATTACACCGTGAAAGGTCTGTGACATGCGTGGAACCAAAGTATGATGGATCACTTACAAACCCACCGTGGTACTCAGGTCAAAGGACCACATATACTACTCAACTTGAAAGAACCTTCCATTGACGGCTTCATGGGATGTCTATTAGGGTCCTCGTTGAGTCTGTTTAGTATTCAGTCCTCACTGAACATCTGTATGCTATACTAACTTTCAGTAAGCCCATGGTCAGCTAAGAACAACCATCTGACCATCTAGGTATAGTATACACTAGTCTACGTAAAAGGATTCTACCATCAGACCTGCATCGGTGAATTAAGACCAGGAATATATAATTTGAGAATAGACTTGCATAATAACATTTCTTAGGCCCTATTGCAACTATGTTATTACTAATGTATTCTCAGGTCTTTGTACCGTCACAGATAAGATTATAACACTTAAACTTCACTGATTAATATAATGCTAACCCTTTAACATTTATAGTTTTCAGTGATGTTAACTCTTAGCATTGATCTAAACTTCTTTAGATCAAATTTGAACCTTTTCATATCATATAATGTTTGTAGCATCACAAGCATTGAACTACTTAATAATAGTAATTAGCGATTTAACAAATAATGAATTGGATAAATATTATAAAATAAAATATTCATACAACAATAGGATGACACGTGAGCACAAATCTCAATAGTATAGATGCGACGTATTACCTTTCAACCCTCATCACTACGGTGAGTTTGCTTTGGATGTTGCCTCGTGGTCTTCATTATCCCAACACCTAATGTTGGGCTACTTTCAGCCATCCCTTTAAGCACATATAGTCTCTCATTATACTTATCACATTCCATACTTATAGATATTTTTACTACCTTCAGTTTTTCATTTTTTGCTGTAACCAAATACCTTTCTTTATCGAGCTTCCCTAAGGATATCAAATTCCTCATAAGTTTAGGAACGTGCCTTATATCATGTTAGTCCCTAGATTTCTCACCTTGTATCCTTAACCTTATATCACCGACCTTTAAAACCTTACAGGCCATATTATTTTCCATTAGTACTTTACCCTTAATGACTTTATAGTTGGTAAATAATGATTTGTCAGGATACATATGGACACTACACCTAGAATCTTGTATCCACTTGTCAACGTACTTTTCCTTAGGGGCAACAAAGGAGTTTACAACTTTAATGTCATCCTCATGACTCACTATTACAGCATTTCCGTCCATTTCTTTTATATTAGGATAATCCTTTACAAAGTGTCAGTTATTGTTACAAATGAGACACTTCTTGGATCTCCTCATTTATTGGTTGTTCTTAATTTCTTTTGTAACTAAAGCTATTGTATGTCGATTTCAAATCTCTTCCCTAATTCTTTTGAATTCAATGATGCATTGACATTATTTATTGTAAGAGTCTCCCTACTATATAATAGCATATCCACAAAGTTCTAGTAACTTATCGGTAACGAACTTAATAAAATAATGGCCTTATCTTCATCCTCTATCTTAATACCTAAAATCTTAAAATTTATGATGATCTTATTGAAGGCGTCAATGTGATCTCTTAATGAGTCCCTTCAGACATAGATAACTGATGTAACTTTTTATTCACATGTAAACGATTTACTAAGGACTTCCTCATGTATAAGGTGTTGAGTTTCTTCCATAGACCTAATGCCATCTCTTCTCCATCTATCTCTTTTAATACTTCGTCACTCAACGCTAGTATTATGGTGCTGTAGGCTTTCTTCTGAATGGTATCCTAGTCTATCTCCCTAGATTTTAAAGGTTTCTTCTCTTTGCTAGTAATTGCTCAGGTTTTCTCCAAAATTGAGTCTAACTCTTTCTTGACTAGTAAAGCCTTAACCTTTTTCTTTTTATAGATTGAAGTCATTCTTTATATTAAACTTCTCTATATCTTGTTTGACAATTGTCATGGTTTAAATACCACCTAAGTATATTACCTAACCTTGACTCTGATACCAATTTGTTATAGTATTTCCTGTAAGGAGATTAGGTTTAGCGCTAACATCTTTTTGAGATCATCATTTCCCCTTAATACCCATTTGTTAGCAGAAGCAAATTATTATAAACAAAAATAATATCAAGAATATAAGAACCAGATCAATCAAGAATACATACAACTAATTTACGTGGTTTGGTAAAAGTCTACATCCACAGTGGATTAAGGGATCCTAGCCTCTCTTATTAACTCTTCTAGAGATTACAAGAAAAAAAATAAATAAAGAACTCTCAAAGGAATCTATATAGAGTACCTTCTATCTCTTAAGTATAATAAACACCTACAATGATTTCATTTTAATGCACATAAGCACTTAATGTTTACTTAGTTCTTTAATCTCTCATAGAGTCTCTTCTTTAATGCTTGACAATGAATTTAAAGGGTTTATATAGTGAGTAAAACGTCTCCAAAACCTTAAACCTTTTTGGAATAAGAGTTCATCCGTTTAGGAGTCCGAAACTCCCTTAAAGGAGTTAAATCCAAGCAAAAAATGATTTTTTCCTAAAGTTGCATCGCTGTAGTGCTACCTTGCTTTTCACCACAGCGAAACTAGTTTATTGCTGCAACGCTGGTGCGACCTGGTCACATCATTGCAGTACTAATTCTAAAAATTCTGGCATTGCAATGATACAAAGCCACATTTGCTGCTATTTTGCCTTGAGCTAGTTCCTCGACTTTTCTTCATCCATCTCTTTGATTCAATTCTTCGTTTTACCTCTGCCTAGTATGCCAGTCACGTACTTGACTTTATAATGACTCTCTATTTTCATCCATCTCAATTCATGCCTATACATAATTGTTGAATAACCAATTCTAATATAAATGATATATCAAGTAACCATTGGGTTATAAAATAGTATAATTATGATTTTGAAATTGTACAATTTTACCACTCAATTATTATTTAACACATCAATTTAAGATGAAAATTTTAAAATACTATTTAAAAAGTATAGTGTTACTCTAAAAAAAAGATATTGATAAATTAATAATAAATTCTCTAGAGATAATAACATCTTGAATGCTATTTTTTGAAATAACATCTTATATGCTGGCTGTCAAGAAAGCTTGAGTGACAAGAGAGTCATAGTAGAAAATTAATTATACATTGTAAAAAAAAAATGAGCCTGGAAGTTTTGTTATATTATTAGATGTTGACAATAAAAATAAGAAACTTATTGGTATTTGAGAGTGTATTTCAAATAAAAAAGTGTAAAATTAAGCATTAGAGTAGAGAGAAAGAGGTGAGAAGAGAAAGAGAGATGAAATAGAAGCGCCCAAGCCGTAAGAGGCTTGGACGCTACGGCACTAAGGATGGGCATCGCGACGTTGGCCTCTAGGGGCCGCCCAGGTCGGAGTTCTGACCTTTTAAGGAGTCACTTACACATTTCAATAGGTGTAGCCTTTCAAAGAGGTGATGTGTCTCCCCAAAGAGACACTTACTCTCTATAAATACTGTAGGCACATTTGATTCATAAAAACTAACTTCTCTTCTTAAAATCTTTTGATCAAAATTCTCTCTAATCAACCACTTTCATAAGTACACTCTTGTTGTCCAAGAAGAATATATTTGGTGTGCACCTTTATATTATCTAATAAGTCATTGAATCTTAAAACTATCCTACCTTTCAACTTAAGTGTACGTTGATTAACATTATTATGAGAGTATAAAAAGTTTAAGGATAATGCTAAGCACGCTTTAACTTCATTATTGCTCTTGTTGTATCCTTGTCTTACATTCCCCATACAGCACACAATTTCTCAACAATCTTAAACTATTTTTACCTACATAAATACTATAAATGATTCTTCCCTGATCATTATTATTAGAGGCTACGAAGATCCCTCATTTTAATGGAAAACACTTCAAGAGATAGCAAGATTGGGTGTTTGATATGTTGAATGTCACGAGTCTGTTCGAATATCTTATAATTCCTCATCTAGAGGCTATTGCAGAAAACTATAAGGAAGAGTTCCCAAAGTGGAGTAAGGCAAATAAGGTATGCTGAAACACAATTTATATACATTATCAAATGAGTTATATGATGTTTACTCCATATTTAAAGATGCACATGAGATTTGGTTATAGCTTAAGAAAAAATATGTTATAGAAGATGTTGGTGCCTAAAAAGCTTAAGAAAAAAAAATGTTATAGAAGATGTTAGTGCCAAAAAGTATGTTGTACCAAATTTTCTAGAGAATAAAATGTCAGAGGAAAAAGAGGTTACAACATAGATTCATGATTTTCACCTTTTATTAAATGATTTGAAAAAATAAACATATAGTTCTCCCTAAACCTTTTATTGTTGGTTGCTTAATTGAAAAATTGTTGGAATTATGGAAAGTTTATGAGAAAAGCAACAAACATAAAAGAAAAAAAATTTGATGTTAAAAGATTAAATTGTGCACATTAGAATAGAAGAAAAGAATTACTAACGGGAGAGCTGAGAAAAGGCTAATGAATTAATTTCTAAGACTAATTTAGTTTAGGTGATAATCATGATAGGAAACATCAAGATTCTATAAGCAACACTCACTTTAAAAAAATAAAGCCTCATTCAAAAAGAAAGGAAACCGTTATGCTTATGAAAATGGTAGTCATTTTGTATATCAATGTAAGCATAAAAACAAGAAAGAAAATAATAAAACTCGTAAAGCTAATTTGGTTGAGGGAGACCATATAATTGCTACAGTGGTTGTTTCACAAGTGAATATGGTGCCAAGTGGCAACAAAGAGTTAGTGATTAACTTTGGAGCCACTAGACACATATGTGGAGACAAGAGTGCTTTTTCAAGAGTATGTCTATATAAGAGATGGAGAAGAACAAGTGTATCTTGGTGATTCTCATTCTGTACCGGTGGTAGAAAAATAGAAAGTTCTCCTTAAATTAACTTTAGGAATGTCTCATGTATTGAGTAATGTAATCCATGTTCTTAATACTAAATACAATCTTGTTTCTGTGTTTATACTAGGAAAAGCAACTGAAAAAGTCTCATTTGAAGGGGACAAAGTTGTAATAACCAAAGGTGGGACATTCATTGAAAAAAGGAGATATTTTTCCAATAAATTGTTCAAACTTAATGTATATAATGTTCTAATGAATAAAGATGTTTCTTCTACTTATATTGTTGAGTCTTTTAATTTATGACATAATAGATTAGGTCACTTGAATTATCTTTATTTAAGAAAGATGAAAAGAGTTGGTTTACTATCTAATATAAGCTTAGATGAAATGTATCAATGTGATGTATATGTGAATAAAAAGTCCTCTAAGAAAATTTGTAAACTTGTAACTCTTAAAGAAACCAAATTGCTTGGTTTAATTCATAATGACTTAGGTGATTTTAAAGATATCATGATTAGGGTGTGGGGGGGAGATATTACATAATCTTTATAGATGATTTCTCAAAATATACTGAGGTATATTTGTTAAAAAACAAAGATGAGTCATATGATAAGTTCTTAATTTATAAACAAGAGGTTGAAAATTAACTTGGTAAGAAAATTAAGAGATTTAAAACTAATAGATAAGGAGAGTATGTGTCTAGTTTTTATTGTGAAGACAATGAAATTATACATGAAGTTACACTACCATACTCACCTGAATCTAATGGAGTGGCTGAAAGGAAAAATAAAACTTTAAAGGAAATGATGAATTATTTATTGATTAATTTAGGGGCACCTATGAATCTGTGAGGGGAAACAATTTTGACTGCTTGCCATATACAAAATAGAATTCCATATAAGAAAATGTGAATTACTCCCTATGAGTTATGGAAAGGTTATGCTTATAATCTTTCATACCTCAAAGTATGGGGTGTTTTGCAAAGGTTCTCATTCCAAAACCTAAAAGGAAAAGAATGAGACTTAAGATAATTGATTGTATATTTATAGGTTATGCCTAGAATAGTACTGCATATAGATTCTTGGTATTAGAGGATACCATAGGGTTGTTTGATGCAAACAATATAATAGAATCTAAAAATGCAGATTTCTTTGAGTCTATCTTTCTTAAGAAAGCCAATATAGATAAAAGTATGACTCATGTAAAGGTTAATGTAGATATTCTAGAAAGCTCCAACAATGAACTTAGGAGAAGCAAAAGAATAAGAAAGGCCATTAGTTTTGGTAATGATTTCTATGTCTTTCTTATGAAAGATGACCCTAAGACTTATAATGAGGTTATGGCTTCTTATGATGCTTCTTTATGGAAAGAGGCGATTAATGATGAAATCAACTCAATAATGAGTAATCATGTTTAGCAATTAGTTGATTTGCCTCCAAGTTCTAAGCCAATTGGTTGTAAATGGATCTTTAAAAAGAGGATAAGGGCTGATGGTATTGTTGAGAAGTATAATACAAGGTTGATTGCCAAAGGGTTCACTTAAAGAAATATTTAGATTATTTTGATACTTATGCTCCTGTTACTAGAATTACATCCATTACGATTTTGATTGAATTGGATGCAATATATGATTTATTCATACATCAAATGGATGTAAAGATAGCCTTTCTAAATAGAGATTTAGAAAAAGAAATTTACATGGAACAACCGAAAAGTTGTATTGGTATTGGTACAGAACATAAAGTATGTAAGTTAGTCAAGTCTTTATATGGGTTGAAATAAGCACCAAAACAATGGCATAAGAAGTTTGACAATGTTATTGTATCAAATATTTTTATGATAAATGATTCCGATAAATGTATGTATTATAAAACTTTTGATGTTAATAGATATGTCATCATTTGTCTTTATATGGATGGCATGCTAAATTTTTAATCATAGTATGGAAGTAATAAATGAGACTAAGAGAGTTCTATCACTTGTATTTGATATGAAAGATATGAGAGAAGCTGATGTAAAGATTATGAGAATATCTAATGGTCTCACTTTATTATAAGAGCACTATGTAGAGATATTTCTTGAGAGGTTTGGATACACAACATGCAAACCGGTGGCAATACCTTATGATGCTAGTGTTAAACTTCGAAAGAATATTAAACATAGTGACAATTAGAATCGTTATGCCCAAATCATAGGTAGTTTCATGTACTTGATGAATACTACTATACTTGATATAGCATATGTTGTAGAGAGATTGAGTAGGTATAATCAAAATTCAAGAAAATAGCATTTGTATGCCTTGGATAGAGTTGCAAAATATTAAATAGGCATTAAAACTTATGTACTTTCATATGGTAGATCACAACTTGTGATTGAAGGTTATTGTGATGCTAATTGGATATCTGAATCCAGTTAGGTCAAGTATATTAGTGGATATGTGTTCACCTTGGGTAGATGAGTCATATGTTAGAAATTCACTAAACAAACTTATATAGCACGATTTACCATGGAATTAGAATTGATAGCCTTAGAAAAGGCTTTATTCTGAGGTTGAATGGTTAAAGACATTTATGTCTGATTTTCCAATTAGTACTCACCCTCGTATATCAATTTCTATAAATTGTGATTGCCTAATAGCAATTGTTAAAGTAAAGAGTAATATTTATAATAGAAAAAATAGACATATTCATCTATGATATAGCATCATAAAACAGTTGCTAAGAATTTGGGGTGGTAAGCCTAGATTATATGAGGTCAACAATGAACTTGGTCAATCCTCTAACAAACCACTAAATAGGAGACTAGTGGAGCATACGTCAATGGGGATGTGACTTCTGCCTAGAGCATGAGACAAGAGTAATAGTAACCCTACCTATATGATTAAAGATCCCATTGAAGTAGATTCATAAGGGTAAGAATAAGTCACTTGTTATCTTATTGTACTACTGATTATGTTTTATGAGTTCCTCTCTATGATGAGGTAGTGCATTTGTAGTGAAAAAAGTGGTTAGTCTCTTAATGAACTCCATAGCTTTTTGTAGAGTGGTGTGTTAAATTTGTAGGACACACTTAATGAAGTGTCACCTACATGAGTATGGAATTGAGTCGATTTTTATAAGAGCTAGGCAGACATCTCTAGAGCACTGATGAAACCAAGAAGGCACATGACTATTATTAGTGCTAAATCGCGGATAAATACAAGTTCTAGAGAGTTTAACTTGATCATTTAACCATCTATTTTATATCCAAAGGAATGAAGATTGAAAGAAACTTGATTTTACTTTATTCCTGTAAAATATGGTTACTTAATTAGAGGATTGGTTCATAGTTTGGAAGAGCACCAATATATATAAGTTAAATTCTACTTTGATACGTGGTTGATTTGATTTAAATTAGTTTATTTGAAATATATAGGGGATTATTGGTATTTAAGAGTGTATTTTAAATAAACAAGTGTAAAATCAAGCGGTAGAGTAGAGAGAAAGAACCGAAAAGAGAAAGAGAGATGAAGGAGAAACGCCTAAGTCGTAAAAGGCTTAGGCGCTGCGGTACCAAGGATGAGAGCTACAACACCCTAGTCTTTAGATTGGGCGCTGCAACGCTTCAGTCTCTTGACTAGACGCCGCGACGCCCAATCGAGCTGGTGCCCAACTTAGTTGTTGGGCACTGCAGTGCTTAGAATGAGCATTGTGGTGCTCAGACCTATAGTTATGACACTCTAAAAAGTCACATGCCTGTTTCAATTGTGATATTTTAAAAATGTGTTATGTCTTTTCAAAAATATATTTACTCTTTATAAATACTATAGACACACTTAATTCATAAAAACTAACTTATCTTCTTAAAATTATTTGATCAAAATTTTCTTTAATTAATCGCTTTCATAAAACACACTCTTATTTTTAAAAAAATATATTTGGTGTGCACTTTTATATTTTTTAATAAATTATTAAATTTTAAAATTATCGTACTTTTTAATCAAATCCAAATACATCTTAATTAACATTATTATAAGAGTAAAAATAATTTAAAAATAATGATAAGCATGCCTTAATTTCATTTTTGTTCTTATTGTATTCTTATCTTACATCCTCCGTAAAGTTCATAGTTTCTTAACAAAACTTGTATTCCGTTATTTGTAGAATAGAGGTAAAATCTACCTATTGTATAAATTTTTACATTTGTATAATATTTTCATAATAAATAAAAAATATAATCTAATTAATTCAAACTAGTAAAAGTATAATAATTTAACATATATTAAATTATAAATATTTTAATTTTTTCTAAGTCTATTTTTCAATCCCTCGTCCCTCTGACTGTTTGGAATGGAGTAAACTTGAGATTGCAGAGATTTGAAAGACGTATGTGAATGATTGGTTCAGAGATATTAACACTATCACCCGTTGAGGTTGTAACAAATTACATTTTATGGTAATTTTAATTTTAATTATACTGTTATTCACTTATTTAATTAATTTTTTTAAAAATATTTTAATTATTTATATAATAAAAAATATAATTATAAAAATATTTTTATTTATTTTAATTAAATAAAAAATATGATAATATAATTAAAATTAAAATCATCTTTAAAATATAATTTATACCAACTTCAAAGAGCAATGGGGTATTAATATAATTTATGCCAACTTCGAGGGACAACAGTATTAATACCCCGTTTGGTTCAACAACTGAACTGAGAAGCCAAACCCAATGTCCAACTCCAAAGCAAAGCAAAACTCCTAAAACTCGAAAACATTTTCGAAAAATCATTTCAATCCATTTTATTTTCAAATTTGTTTTTTAAAAAAAAACCTAATCTCATGTAATCGCGTCATAATTATTTGGAGAAAAGATTGTTCATTCATTTCTCTTAGTAAACCGAACCAAACCCAAAACACATTACTTTAAAAACAAAAGAAAAATAAAAAAACAAAACGTAACTCTTCGATATTCAACCTCTACTCTCTCCCTCTCCATCTCGACAAACCTTCTGTCTTTTTTTCATCTTCGATTTCTCCAGCAAAGTAATTAATTGTTTTTTCTTTTTTCCAGTTCTTTGTAAATTTTTTTAAATTTTTTGATTTTTGGATTGCAAATTACAATACTTGATAAGTCTCTGTAAAAGTGTTCTAAATCTTTGGTATCTTCTCGGTTTTTGATTCTAGGTATTAAAGATATAAGAAAAAAAAAAGAAAAAAATAAGAAATTCAAAACATTTTTTTCTTCTTTCGTTTGTTTTCTCAAAGCAGTTCTTTATTTATTTATTTTTTCTGTTTTTTCTCAGTATAAACCAAAACCAAACCTGCTTTTGTTTGGATTCAGAGCTCCTTTTCATCTGGGTTCTTCTCGAAACCCAACATGAACCCCCTTGTAATATAAAAATTTGAACTTTAGGGCTGTTTCTATATACAGTTAGGGTTTTTTTTTTGGGAGCTCGAAAAAGTTTTGATTTTTATACTAGAAACAGCCTGGGGTTATGCTTAAACGACAAATTGGAGAAATAGAACTAAATTTCGTGTTCGGGGTATTCCTTAATTTCATTGTGTTGTTTTCTGGGATGAGGACTAGCACTGATGGGCAGAAACCGCAAAACGGAAGCGTTTTGCGGTCAACAAAGAGCCCGTTTCGTGCAATCTCTAGTTATTTGAGGATCGTCTCATCTGGGGCGTCCACGGTGGCGAGGTCCGCCGTGTCAGTGGCGTCGTCAATCGTGGAGAGAGAAGATGATTCAAACCATGATCAGGTACTTTTTATGCTTGGTTTTAATCATTGCAAGCACATATGTAATAGTAAGTGCTTGTTAGAATGAGTTATACACGTTGAGGGTAAGAGAGCCTTTTGTAAATTAGGTGAAACTTAGCATTTTTGTTATGATATAGTGGCAGCTGTGAAATTCTTGGTTGGATTTTAGGCTGCAATTTTGTCCGATATTAGGATTTAGGCATGCCCTAGTTGAGTTTGATATAGAATTTGAGTGTAGATTTGGTATTTAGTTGATTTGTGGGGTGTGGAATAAGTTTTTTGAGCTTTGAAGTAGTGGATTTTGGAGATGCATTAAAAATTTGATATGCCCAAGCTAACATTATTATTGAATATGTAAGTTTTGGTTTATATAATGCAGTGAAGTTCAGCTTTCGGTTTCCAAAAAGCGGGTAATGTGACTTTTGAATGGGATGTGGATAGAGAGTCAGAATGTTGCATGCTTGTTTAAAATTATTTGTCAGTTTAAGGGAGTATGTGAAATAAATAGTGTATCTTTGTGTTGTTTATTTTTTATTTTTTAAGTTTTGGGATGATTGTAAAGTGTGAAAGCTGTTGGCATCTTTGATCAATCTGTAGACGAGATAGGAAATTTAGAATGCTTATGTATTGTCGTATAAAATCTGTGAATGGGTAATTTAGTTGATTTCTGGTACCTGGTAATAGAAACATGGCAGGTGTTCGATGTATAGAATGCTATGCTACTCTTTTTCCTGTTTATGTTAATTCTTGTAAAATGCTTCTTGTTAATTTGAGTTCTTGAGATTTGATATGAGAGTGGAGATGCTCATATCAAACTCTTTTCTTATGATATGAAGGTGCTCTGGGCTGGGTTTGACAAAGTAGAGGGTGAGGGAGATGCCACACGGCGAGTTCTTCTCTTGGGATATCTGTCTGGTTTCCAGGTTTGGGATGTTGAAGAGGCAGATAACGTCCACGATCTAGTTTCCAGATTTGATGGTCCTGTTTCATTTATGCACATGTTACCAAGGCCAATAACATCAAAAAGATCAGGAGACAAGTATGCAGAAGCCAGGCCACTCCTAGTTGTTTGTGCTGATGGGTCCCGTCCTTCTAGTACTAACATTCAGGATGGCTTTGCTACTGCTTGCAATGGGACGGCTGCAAACTACCGTGAGTTGGGGAATGACAGTTCTACACCTACTATTGTTCGTTTTTATTCGTTGAGATCACAATCTTACGTACATATGCTAAAGTTCAGATCAGCCATTTATTCTATAAGATGCAGCTCCAGAGTTGTTGCTATTTGTCAGGCAGCTCAGGTATATTTACTTATGCATACATTTTCTGGTACTTGTCTTCTTAATCAATGTGAGAATTAAGTTTTTATATAATGCAGATACACTGCTTTGATGCGACAACATTAGAGATAGAATATGCCATCCTTACAAATCCTATAGGTATGGGATATCCTAGTTCTGGGGGCATAGGTTATGGACCTCTTGCAGTTGGTCCCCGGTGGCTGGCTTATAGTGGAAGTCCAGTGGTAGTCTCAAATTCTGGGCGTGTAAGCCCACAACATCTAACCCATTCTCCGAGTTTTTCTGGCTTTGCATCAAATGGGAGCCGTGTTGCACATTATGCAAAAGAATCAAGCAAGCAACTTGCCACTGGGATAGTGACCCTTAGAGATCTGGGATATAAGAAGCTATCAAGGTACTGCTCAGAGCTTCTACCTGATTCTCAGAATTCTCTGCAACAATCAAGTCCTGGTGGGAAAAGCAATGGAACTGTTAATGGTCTTTTACCAGATGCAGATAATGTTGGAATGGTATTTATTCTTCTCAACTGTGTTTCTTTAGCAGCTGAAGCCTTTTTCCTGCTTGTACCTTTTTCATTCATCCAATCCTAGTTGGTTCTTTACTTGCATTTTTTGAATTACATGCTTAGTTCTGCATGATAGAAACAGTAACAAAATTTCTGAATATGATACATTTTTTGTACGGTATATGTTTGTTATTAGGCAGTAATTTCCTGTTGTTAATCATGTTATATGAGGAACAATTTTTTCTTCATTCGGCAACGTTCTGTTCTACGTTTCTCTCTATCATATTATCAGGAATATTAGGATGATCACTTTGTTCCTTACTTCTTTATTTTCCCTTGGTTATTAGGTCATTGTCAGAGATATTGTTAGTAAAGTTGTTATTGCTCAGTTTAGGGCACACAAGAGTCCCATTTCAGCATTAAGCTTTGATCCTAGCGGGCTCCTTTTAGTTACTGCTTCAGTTCAAGGTCATAACATAAATATCTTCAAAATAATGCCTGGACTCCAAGGAAGCTCCTCGGCATGTGATGCTGGTACATCTTATGTACATCTTTACAGGCTGCAACGTGGTTTCACAAATGCTGTAAGAGCATTATAATTGGTTTACCATTTTTCTTGTATTACTGTTAACCATTGGCCCTCTGACTTATCTATTCTATGTTTTCGGTTTCAGGTTATACAAGATATTAGTTTCAGTGATGACAGCAACTGGATTATGATTAGTTCCTCCAGGGGGACAAGCCATTTGTTTGCTATAAATCCTTTAGGGGGATCGGTCAATTTTCAATCTGTTGATTCTGGTTTTACCACAAAACATAGCGGATTGGGTGTAATGACTAAGCCGGCAGTCCGTTGGCCACCTAATTCAGGTGTGCAAATGCCTAATCAGCAGAGCCTCTGTGCATCTGGTCCCCCAGTGACCCTTTCTGTTGTTAGCAGAATAAGGAATGGAAATAGTGGTTGGAGAGGCACTGTAAACGGTGCTGCAGCGGCTGCAACAGGAAGAATGAATTCTCTTTCTGGGGCCATTGCTTCATCTTTCCACAACTCCAAAGGCAATAGTGACACCTATTTAGGTGGCAGCTCTTCGAAGACAAAGTACCACCTTCTAGTTTTTTCTCCCTCTGGATCTATGATACAATATGCATTACGTATATCAGCTGGTCTAGATGTGACAACGGGCGTGTCTGGATTAGGCAATACTTATGATTCAGTTCCCGAGGGTGATCCTAGATTAGCTGTTGAGGCAATCCAGAAGTGGAATATATGTCAGAAACAAACTCGAAGAGAGCGAGAAGATAATATGGACATATATGGCGAAAATGGAACTTCAGACAGCAATAAGATATACCCTGAAGAAATGAATGGGGCAAATTGTACATCTACTGCAGTTAAGGGTATGGTTCAGAAAACACTGGTCAGTCCTGAAGATAAACATCATCTGTATATTTCTGAAGCTGAACTGCAGATGCATCCTCCTCGGATTCCATTGTGGGCAAAACCAGAGGTATTCCCTTTCCATGCAGGGTTTTCAAAGAGGCATTTGTTCATGGAATCATTTGGTTTGATGCCTGACATGCCTTTTGTTTTTATGCCATTGCTTCTCAGATATACTTTCAGTCAATGATGATAGATGGCAATAAAATAGAAGAAAATTTTGTGAAAGAAGTTGAGATTGAAAGGTTACCAACTCGAATGATTGAAGCAAGGTCAAAAGACTTGGTACCAGTTTTCGACTATCTTCAGAGCCCCAAAGTTCAACAAGCAAGGTGCTTTTTTATTTTAACTAGCCTTGGTCTGTTAGGTTTACATATTTGCTTATCTGACTGTTTCTCTATATTATCATGGTAGTCGGATATAGTATATAATGATGTAAGCTAATTATATGGTTAATTTTTAATTAATTTATGGGCATATGAATTAATAGGCACTGGTTTAGTTTATTGCATATTTCTTGAGGTTTTGGTTTGCTTGTTCATTCTTTTATATGGTTTTCCGTGCTGTGAAAGCTCACTTTGATGTTCATGAAATTTTATTTCCTTTTTATGCTGGAATCTCTTATTTATTCTTTGGATATGGACTTTGGGTGTGCATCTGTGAAATCATATATTGAAGCATGAAATATGTGTATATTTTCTTGTTATGCAGGGTTCCTGCTGTAGATAACAATAGCAATAGCAATGGGCAACTGCTGCATCAGAGGTCGGGGCTGTATGAAAACAGCTGGCTTTCACGCGGGAGCAGCTCTGGTTCTCTTGATTCTTTTACGGGCAATGGTGCTTCAGTGACCGAACTTAACAAGGGCATCGAAGAAACAGGTTTAGATGGTCCTCAGATGCCAATAGAAAGCAAGGGCTTTGTAAATAATAGCGACTGCCCTAAAACCAGAACTCGGCTTGAGATTGTAAATAATAGCAAGAGCTTAAGAATGGAAGCTGAACTCAAGTTTGTAAATAATAACGGTGAAGGCCTCAAATTGGAGAAGCATTTTGAAGATGAAGGCGATGTGTTTAATTAGAGGTAATTGTACGGTTCCCAAATTAATTTTATTTTGCATAGTAATTTCTGAAGTTGATGGGTTTGTGTTAAAATTGTTGCCTTGGTGCTTTATTCAGGTATGCAGTAAATTTTTTATTCTTCTGGGAGGCTGATTAACAGTGTTAATACTATATGGAGTGGAAATGTAGACAAATGATTGAGGCCATGTTGAACCAGATTTATGATCAAATTGAAGATCATCATTTGGGGGGCTTCATTTATGATGAAATTGAAGATCATCATTTGGAATTGTAGATACTTGTGTTGGGTTTCATCTTGTGGCGACTTTGTATATAACAGAACAGAAAGAATGCATTTCCCAATAATCAGTTGTAATATGTAAATAATAGTAGCATCACATTGTAACTTATATTCATCATCTGTTATTATATTTTAATCTATATGTTATTATTCCCACTCTTCTGCAAGCTTTTGTGGAGTAGAAATCCTGATTTTGATAATGGAAAGTTGTAATGGAGCAAAAATCCTGATTTTGACAATGGAAAAGGTGTAATGGAGCAGCATATTGCGTGGTCCAAGGAGGGTATTTTGGGTTTTGGAGGTATATAAGTACATGTGCATAATTTGTTTCCTTGCCTCAGGATGGTTTGTGATGAATATTAAGTTTTAAAGTTTACTGAGCAGAAACTTGGAGATGATCAACAAAATTAACCTCATGATAACACCCTTAAGTTGGATTTCTGAACATGAATTAAGTAAATCCTACTTCTAACAAAATACATAAAATCTTAGTTTAAATATATGATGAAATCGTCTCTATTTCTATTTTACTTTTGTATCTGCATCCTTTTACCCTCACAGCTCGTTCTTCAGCTTTCTCTGCATCCAATAATGCCTGTTCGTTACTCTCTGTAGAGAAGACAGTAAGAAGGTTGTAAAATTACAGTTTTAACCAGGAGAAACGTAATGGCACGAGGGAAACAAGAGAGGCGCACACATGCACGTACAAATCGCAAGACAATCATTTTATGTATCAGAATCTGAAAGACTGTTTGAGTCCACCAGATGGCCAATCTGTAATGTTTGCACCGATGCACGACCGCCAATATCTTCTTTCCAAGTGCAATTCACCTTTGTCATGTGTACATCACTCTGTTTGACAGAGTGCCTCTGCCACCAACCACATTGATTGGGTCGGTCCTCGATCATGTCCATGTTTCAGGTTCCACTGTTGCTCCCGTGGGAATGATGGGTTTGAAACAATGTTATAACACCTTGATACTATCGTTGCCCCATTCCAGTTTGCTCCACCATATTGTTAGTCCTCTGATCTCTTTTATGGTATCTACATTCTTGTCAGTCAGAGGCAGCTTCCTGAATGATCTGCAGATGTCACTTCAAGTTGCTCAAGACTTGGCCACGAATCTGGTTGGTTGCTCATTGTTCTCAAACTGCAAAGGTTCTTCAATTCAATTATCCGTAGGTTTGGAACAACAGAAGCTGGAGCATTTAACTTCCAAGGAGTACATCGGAAGAGCTCTTCCAGATGGTCACAGAAGCCAACCTCGATTACTTCCGGGGTACCTTAGTAGAGCATGGAATAACCATAGGAAAGAACATGATGTAGATGTATCCTTAGTCTAGAGAATCTTCATCCAATGGCCAACTGGTTCTGAAGACTCTCCAGGTGAATGAGATGATGGAGACTAAGTTCTTCTAGGTTTGGTAGTAGATCATTGCCAGCACGTACACTTATCTGAAAGCTGTTCGCGAACTTATAGTATTTGATAACCAAAAATTTATTTCAGTTTTTGGTTTTAAATTTCTGTATTGAGAATCAAACTGTGAATTTGAATTTTTTTTCTAATAAAAAAGGAAAATACACATGATACTTTAAAAATAAAATCAAAATTAAAAATTGAATCATCATCTAATAATAAAAATAAGTCTAATTTGAGTTCATTAAAAGTTAAAAATCTCAATTGAGAATTAAACGGAACTGGACTGATTCGGTTCGACACTTCATCGGTTCGATTCGATTTCATCAAAAAATTAAACCGAACCAAAAATGCCCACCTCTAATATTTGATATTGATTTTGAACCAGCAAAGCAACCGGCAATACATAGTGATTTTAAACCAACAAATCAGTAACCACATTTAACCAAGTTTTCAAACATTTTATTCAGCTCCCAACAACGATTTAAGACGAGAGAAGTTGCATTGAGTAACAAACCACACAATCTGCTTTTGTGAGAGACCAAGATCCCTAAGTGCCACAGACCGCTCTTTATTGTTTAGTTGGCAAGGAGTTTGCTGTTGGACCTATAGAGAATTGGAATCTTCTTAATCTACCTATCCCGGTGGCATCTTGATAGCTAAGAGATGGGATGCTCTCCAACCTTATGACTAAAATAAGTGTTGAAAAGAAGTTTTTATTCATAAGTATTTAAAAATTATAAAATATCAAATAAAGTAAATAGAGATAATATTTAAAGAAATAAAATATATAAGAATATACGTGATTTGATAATTTATTTATATTTATAGTGGATCACGGAATTTTAAAATTTTTTTTATTCAATAATTTCTAATAAATCATTCAATAATTAAAAAGATTATTCAAGAGATTATAAGAAATATAATAATAGAACGAGCTCTTCAAGGGTCTACATAACACTCTCTTGTGCATTTAGCACTCACGTACTTCTATAACACTCTTTTGTACACTTAACATTCGAATGCTCAACGAGTTCTCTATTTGCCACTCTCTTTGATGCCCTATATCATTAATGTATACTAATGCTTCTCTTTACGCATGCCATCCTAAATGGCAAGTAAGGGTTTATATACACTTTAAACCATCCCTGAAAACCCTATATCTTGTTGAAATATGAGTCTACGCATGTAAGAATCTAAAATCGACTTATAAAAAAAACTACACTAATAGGAAACCTGGTACCACAGTGCCACAGGCTGACAATCTAGTGCCACTGCGGTGCTTAGTTTATATAGGCTCTAAACTGTCCCTAAAAATCATATATCTAGTTTGAATAGAAGTTTATGCGTGTAAGAGTCTTAAATTGACTTAGAAAAAGGCAAAATCGCAATAAATAGAAAACTTGATTTGTGACGCCACGGAAAGGCGCTTTGGTACCGCCGCAGCCTTAGGCTTATGCCACAGTGCCACCAGGGTTGAGCCACGACACCCAATTATTGCCAGGCTGGTGCCACGGCCTGGGTCCGTTGGGGTTGCGGCCCCAAAGTTTAAAGAAGTGCCTTTTGCGTGTTTCTAGCCCCTCATCGCTTGCAATTCTCCGTTTCACTCCAAATCTCATTAGTTCATCATGTTCTCAACCTCGTATCGTCTCTTCATTAATCTTTGACTCAAAATCATACTTAAGCATGATTTTGAATCACCAAATTCTAACAATAAGTAATTACTCAAGGAAGTGCAACCCTTTAAAAGTTGTTTGTCCATTTTTTTGCCTCTTGGTTTACGCTACAAACTAAAGTGTTGGAGGAATTGCCATTCTTTCTGTGAGATTACGTTAAAGTGAAGAATCCTAACCAAATTCAATCTTAAACTCTAATCTCTTTGCGCAATGGAATAACTTAGATATTAAGCAAAAATAACAAGAACTCAAAGCAGATAATAAAGAACACAACACAATAACTTACGTGGTTCGGCCAATTGCCCATGGATCTAAGGATTCTAGTCTCTCTTATTAACTTCCTAGAGAATTTACAGAAAAATCCAATGAAGATCCCTCAAAAGGATCTAATGTTTAGTGTACTCTTACTCTCTTACAAACAATGAACACTCAAACAACAGTTTCACCCTAGTGCACACAAGTATTTAGTGTCTACCTACTTTTTCTTTCTCTTAGAGTCTTTCTTAATGTTTAATCCCAACTAAAGGATTTATAATGGTTTATATAGGGTTATTTCGTGCTTACTAACCCTAATCCTTATTGGAGTCAGAGTCCACTTATTTTGAAAGTTCAAAACTTCATAAAATTCAGAAATCTAGATTGAAAATTAACTTTGCCCGCTCTGGCGCTGCGACACTGAGGATCTGGCGTAGCAGTGCTGAGTATGTCGTGGCCGGCACCGCGACGCTCAGCCCTGTACCAGTCTTTGTGCTTTTTTTCCTTCCTTCGTATCTCTAAGTTTCGTTTTACTTTCTCTTTCGTGTCTCATACGTTCTAGACTTACTCATGCATGTCCTATATGTTCCAAACTTCTTGTGATTTTTTTTTTTTTAATATTCTTCTCAATTCTTACCCAAACAACATTGTTAAATTACCAAATCTTCAATAAAAAGGATTGAGTGTCATGTCTAGAACCTCAAAGCAAGACAGTTAGGATATAATCCCACTTTCAATGGATTTTAGATTGTGTGCGCTGGAAAGGATTAATTAGCTTAAGTTGCTCAAAATTTCCATTTCGCTTGGCAGTTCTCTAATGCGAGTGGCAGAGAAATCAAAGACTTGTTCGAGGCAATGACAGGATGTGTGTTCCACTAATATTCAAGACCCTGAGTGATTGAAAAGCTTCCAAAAATCCACGAGGAATGCTCTTAAGAGAGAGATTGGCAGTAAAGTGGAGGTCCCCGGACTATGAATTCTGTCGTCTGGTAACTTTCCCAATCTGTTATTCACGAAAGGGATTCTTGTAAGAGACTCTGACATTTCAGCCTTTGAAATCTGAGTAAAGCCAATTCCTGACTGAACAAGTGATCTATATCCATCCTCTAAGGAGCATGAAATCCATATAGCAACATCTCGAACTATACCATGCATTTTCACGATAACCTCACGGGCTCTATGTTCCAACAAAAAGAAGTCTTTTAGATGTTCAATCATAGCAATTCCCCTATTCTGTGAGTCCTCATGGTTTTTCTCTTCAACGATCAAACCATCAGCAACCTAGCACTTCACAAGTTCACTTACTTCAGTAGAGAAATCCTCTGGATACAAAGAGCAATATAGAAAACAAGGTTTAATGGTTTTACCTTGTAATGAATAGTTGCTCCATTTTAAGGGCCTGTAAACTTTATTCTCTACGCCTTCGATAGAGGGAACTGACCTCCGCAACTCACTCAAGGCATCTCTCCACAGTTCAATCATTGTCTCTCCCCTCCTAACTGTCCCAACAGTGATTAATGACAAAGGCAAACCGCTACAATCTCTGGAACCTGCTCTTGCCAATGGTTCAATGTTTTCTAGAGCAGCCACCTTCCCCGCATTTCTACTGAACAATTGCAATGTTTCTTCGTCTTTCAGTACATCCACCACCACGTCATTAGTCTTCATCTCCCTACATACCTCTAGAGAGAGAGATATCAAAATGACTTTAGAATTTGTATGGTTTTCAGGTTGTGGGATACTCGAACAATCCAAATCGATAGCTCCCAAACATCATCCAAGATGAGAACAAAGTTGTCCTTCTGGAGCCTTTGATGAAGTCGAATAGCTAACCTCTAAACACTTTCTTCTGTTTGCACCCGCAAATTCAATCCCTCAGCAATTTGTGTTTGGACCCTTTTAAAATCCAGGTCCCTGGACACAGTAACCCAGATTATCATGCTAAAATGCGGTGCTAGAGAAATACTCGTGAGCTTGTTGTTCTAGTTCTTTACAAGGGTAGTTTTACCAACATCTCACATTCCCTAAACATCAATTCGTAGAACATCTTCATCATTCAATGGGTTCATAATTTGGCTAAATTTTTTTGTTAGATTTTCAATTGAAGGACCAGGGATATGCTCAACTGATTTCCTGAAATAATTTTGACCCAACATTCTAGTGGCAGTATTGGCAGCCTTCAGAAGTCTTTCCGCATCATTGAACATTCTCGGAATGTCCCAAGTCCACCCCTAAAATTAAAAACATCACAAAAGTTTGTTTTCTTCTGTTATTCTACCTACTTGTGCTAAATTCACTTCAAGCATGATTTCTTCAAGCCACTCTATCATTCGAGTATCAGCTGATTTAATTTCTTTTTTCATTTTATTTCTTAGATTTAATAGACTCGTCATTTCCAGAGCATTGCGGTTTGAATGGAATCTTATGATGTTCTTGATCTTTAGCTAGAAGCTATATTAAAGTTTTTAGCATGCACTTTAAATTTTTTTCTAAATGTGTGTAGAATATTTTATTCACAAATAAGAATAAGAAAAAAGAGATAAATAAACATATAATTACACAAGAAAGTTACATGGTTTAGCAATAAATACCCGCGTCTATGATGAATCACGAGATCTTAATCTTTTTTAATTATTCACTTAAAAAACACAGGTCACAAAGATCTCAGGTCACAAAGATATTTCACAAGAGATAATCAAGGAATACAATTAATAGATGAGCTCTCAAAGTATAAGTGCTTCTTAATTACTTAGATCTCAAGCACTCCTATGACACTCTCTTGTGCACTCAGTACTCAAGGCTCTTTAACTTTTTATTCTTTCTCTTAGAGTTTTTCTAATGCTTGATTAATTCTAAGATATTATAAGGGTTTATATAGTGTTTAGAACATCCATAGAATCCTATTTCTAGTTAGAATAAGAATAATTTCTTGTAGGAGTCCAAATCCCACTCTAAGAAGTTAATACGAGCTAAAAATAGAAGTTTCTCAAAATTGGGAGCTGCAACACTACACTTTCAATGTCGCGGTATTGGTGCAATCTTGTATTTGCATTGTGACACTACATTTTCAGTGCCACAATGCCGAGCGTTATAAATTTAGTGCTGTGGCACTGAAAAGCTAATGCTGCAGCGCTCACACCTGGGAATATCTCCAATTGTGCTTTCGCGCCCTCTTCGCTTTCGACTTTTCATTTTACTTTTTTTCTTGTACGTCTGACGTGTACTTGACCTTGTGTTGACTCCTCATTAATTTTTAACTCAAAATCATGCATAAACATAATATTGAATTACCAAAATTCTAACAATCTCCTCATCGATTCAAAATTTCTCTTCAAGAAATCTTCTAGGATCCATCCATGCCAACGCTTTATCATATAGTGCTTACTTTAATTAAGTCTTTATCTAGACTTAACTCTTTTTGGGCACATGACTTCAGTCTTTAAAGATACGAATGAATCTTTTCTTGGATAGTTTTCATATTGCGATCTTCCATGTCCCTTTTAACACCGTGACCACAATCCCTCGGTGGTTGAAACTTATTCTTGTCAGCATCACCCTTACCATGCATTCTCTTTTGACTCTTATCACCTCGGTGAGTAATTCTCCAATGCTGCCTCTTGGCTTGTATTCCCTCAATAGCCTATGTTGAGCCAGCTATACCCATCAAGCACATATAGCCATTATACTTTTCACATTTTATCATCACCGTAGATCCTTTTACTACTTTTAATATTCTTTTTTCTTCCTTGAATGAACACCCTTGTTGATCTAGCACTCCTATGGATATTAAGTTTCTTCTAACGCCAAGAATGTGCCTTACACTAACTAATTCCCTAATCTTTCTATCATGTATTCCCATCTTTATATCACCAATCTTTATGATTTCACTAACCATATTATTACCTATTAGTGCTTCACCGTAATAGATTTTTAATTGGTAAATAAAGATCTATTAGTGCACATATAAAACTGCATCCAGAATCAAGAATTCATTTATCAATATACTTTTCATTAGAGGCTACCAAGTATTCTACAATCTCATAGTCTTCCTTATAGATTATTGCAAAATCTCCACCATTCTTTCTTTTTGGATGAGCCTTTATCAAGTGTCATTCTCTCTTGTAAATATAACATTTTTTTGATCTACCTCTTATTTGATTGTTTTTTTTATCTCGTTCTCTTGCAACTAAACCTGTTACATTATCAAACTCAAATATTTTCTCTAATTCTTTTAAGTTCAACAAGGCTTTAACATCACTCATCATTAAAGTCTCTCTGTCATATTTGAGTATAGCCACAAAGCGCTCATAACTTGGAGGCCAAGTACACAACAAGATAATTGCCATATCTTCATATTCAATGTTGATATTTATTGTCTCAAGACCTATGATCATCTTGATGAAGATATCAATGTTATCTTTAATTGAAGTTTCTTTAACTATAGATAACCGGTATAATTTCTACTTGAGATAAAGATGATTCGCTAAGAACTTCATCATTTAAAAGGCATCAAACTTCTTATAAAAATCAATTGTTGTCTTTTCTCTAGCGATGTTCCTTAGAACTTCATCACTTAATGACAAAATTATAGTATTGTAGGCCTTCTTTTGAATGTTCTCTCATCTGTCTTGAATCCAGATGTCACAAGTCTATTCTATTTCTTGATTGTTGCTTGAGTCTCTTTAAAGGCTGAATCTAATCATTGGCTCATCAATAGAGCCATAACCTTTATATTTCAAAGATTGAAATCATTTTTTCATTTGAACTTTTTAACTTTGTACTTGTGAGTTGCCATGATAAACAACTTATGTTCTTGATATATCACATAGGTATTATCTTTAACCTTGGCTTTGATACCATTAGTTAGAGCTTTTAGTGTGCACTTTAAAAAATCTTCTAAGTGCGTGCAAAAGACTTCACTTACAAGTAAAGTAAGAAAAAGAAAAAGAAAAAGAAAAAGAAAAAGAAAAAGATTAAGTAAATATAAACAATCACACAATCACAAAAGAAATTGACATAGTTTGGTAATAAATGCCTACGTTTATAATGGATCTCGAGATTCTAACCTCTTTTATTCATTTACAAATAACATAGATCACAAAGATCTCTCACAAGAGATAATCAAGGAATATAATTAATAGATAGGCTATCAAGGATCTATCAGTGCTTTCTTGATCACTCAGATTTCAAGTACTCTTATGACACTCTCTTGTATACTCGACACTCTTTTGTATACTTGACACTCAAGGCTCTTTAGCTCTCAATTCTCTCTCTTGATTAATTCTAAAGGATTATAAAAGTTTATATAGTATTTAGAATGTCTTTAGAAATCTCATTTTTAGTTGGAATAAAAGTCCTTAAGTGTAGGAATCTAAATCCCACGCAAAAAAGTTAATCTAAGCTAAAAATGAAAGTTTTTTGAAATTAGGTGCGGCGGCACTACACTTTCAGTGCCACGGATTTAGTGCGATCTTGTATTGATGCTACGACACTACATTCTAATGCTACGATATTGAGGGTTCTAACTTCAACACTACTGCGCTCATCTCTGGCCATGTCTCTACTTATGCTTTAGCATCCATTTTCACTTCCAACTCTATATTTTGCTCTATTTATTGTACACTTGACATGTACTCAACTTTGTATTAACCTTTTATTAATTTTCAACTCAAAATTATATACAAATATAATTTTTAATAGCAAAATTCTAGCAACCCATATACTAATTTGTCAGCTTTTACAACTGTGAACTTGTGATTGAAGTCACCACTTCTATTACAAAATTTTGGTAAAAATGTGTACTGATGTGTTAGAAATTGGTGATTCAACAATCTTATATAGGCAAGAATTGAGATGAATACCAAAAGAAAAGTCATTATAAAGTCAAGTACGTATTGGGTATACAAAGGAGGAGCAAAACGGAAAGTTAGATACTTTGGGTATTATAAGATCATTGATGATATAAGAAGATATTTAGTGATTTATATCAATATAAGAAACTAAATCATGAATCCTCCATGGACATAGGCAATTTTGGAGCGAACCATGTATATCTTGTATCTTGTTGATTGGTTTATTTTTTTTTTATCTTTATTAGTGTGTTGATCCTATATATTCTTACTTATGATGTAAATTATGATTTTCGCTGCACATAGAGTCAAAAGGATATCAAAACTATGAATTAATTGATGCCATATGAATCTCAAACTAAAGAGTATAACTTGATATTCGTAACATAATGCTTTAAAAAATTAAGGCAATGAAACTACCGAAGTAAAGCAAATTTGTCAACCTTTGAGAACGAGGATTGAGATGCAAAAGGCAAATGATGTTGCGAATGGCTCGCAGAGTATGCTAATATTCATAGCTTATCGGGATGCATGATCTAAGAGCAGAGTACGCTAATATTCATAGCTTATCGGGATGCATGATCTAAGAAGAAAAAAATAGAATGGCCATCGGGATAATTTTATTTATTTAAAATTGTTTTCTAATTATTTTGACTCTTTATGTTGACCATTGGATTAGCATTACTATGCTTACCTTGTCAATCATTAGTTTAGCACAAATTCGGAGTGTAGGTCACCGGAAGCTTTGTCTCACCCGCCAAAATATTTTCTTTATTTTTATATTCTTCATTTGGTTTAATTTCACGCATTGAATAGTTGACCAGAAAATAGAAAATTTAAGTACTGAGCAAGATTCTCTCGACAGGTTTCTTTTCATTGCACCAACCGCGAAAGCCATTAGATGTGCCATTGAACAATAGTTCGAGTTGATCTCTTGCTTTCACAAGATTTCATTTGCAGTAATCCTCTCTTCTTCCACTTTCACATTTGGGGTAACTCCTCCCCACTCTCTGGATTAATTGTTTACTTGCATGTGTCCTGGTATTATAAATCTTTTTCCCAATCCCTTCTACAATTTGTTTTTTTAAAAAAAAGCAGTAGAAAGAATTAAAAGGAAGAAAGATAATGCAAAGACTTGCTGAGAAAATTGATTAAGGTTCATATATTGTTTTGTTGCTGTATTTCTGAGTGACTTTTGCCATAGACTAGTGCTAGTAAATTTTGGTTATCATATACAAGACTTAAAAGAGAGGAAGAATATTGGCATATTACGGCAACTAATTACCTTGTACAACATAAAAATAAGTTTTTCTTTCTCGCTGAGAAATTTAGTCTTATGTAGTTCGGAAACCAAAAAGATGTCTTAAAATTATAAGCGAAGAGATGGAGAATTTTAACTATAACAAATGAAATCAGTAACCATGAAATGAAAATCAAAGTATGTAGCAAGCAGTATAGGAGAAAAATTGTTATATTATGGATGAAACCAAATGGACATGACACCATTAAGGGATTTGTTGAAGGAATATGAAATTTAGATATGCATGCTCACTACTACAAAAATGGTTTTCACTGACGCTAAGTTAGCGTTAGTGAAGGGTTTTACTAACACTGCTTCATAGTGTCAGTGTTATTCGAGCCAAAAAATTACTGACACCATTTATAGTATCAGTGAATCTTTAATACCATGGTATCAGTAAATTGCTGATATTGTGGTATCAATAATTCTCTGATACCATGGAATCAGTAAATGTTTGATACTATAGTATCAATAAATCGCTAACACTGTAGTATCAGTAAATCACTGACATCGTGATATTAGTAAATTACTAACACCGTGGTATCAAAAATTTTGTATTTAATTTAAAGTATTTTTTTAATAATTTTAAATTTGAATTATTAGACTAGAATTTTGAATTTATTTATAAACTACAATTCCATATGTAAATATCACATCTAAGTAAATATAATTTTATTTATTTATTTAAATAAAAAAAATTATAATTGTTAAAGCATCCAAACTTAGTTTCATATATATTGTTAAACATATTAAACTAAATCGTTAAGAATTATAGTATTTCAAAACATTCTAAAGTTTGAAAATTAGTTAAACACATAGCTGTCCCATCGTCACGCATTAAGGTAATGTCATCTTCAGTGTAACCTCTCTGTCATTCACACCACTTGTAACAAGTGAGAGCAAATTCATCCACTCTATGCATGTTGTATTGATCAGATGATGGTAGCGTGTTAGTCTGAAGCTCCTGCATAGCTTTACTAACTTGTTCAACTTTTTGAGGCATACAGATCAATGCTAGATGAATAAGGAGGAGTTTCTCCTCTTACTCTGTCAAATGCTTCAAACAAAGCACAAAGTAAGATGCATTAGAAATCAAATCAATAAAATTTTAAGTGAATAAATGAGATTTTGAGTGAATAAACAAATCCTTTGATTGTACATGCAGATTTCATAAATGAGTACCAAGTTGCAACTGCTATGAACAAATTATAAAAAAATAACTTCTTAAGCAGTGGATAATATTATAAATTTTTAACATTACTTGTTATAAAATTTCCACGCTCACTTCCATATTCACAACATCTAAATAATTAGACTAGCATATATATATATATGTGTGTGTGTGTGTTAAATGAATCTTTCATAATAATGTTATCCTAGCAATAAGATGTAACCTTCATAATGGGTTTCGTGTCTATAGTTCAATTCTATGCTTTGTGTTATCTCAAATAATTAGCAAATTATAGAAGCCTGCAACAAATGTAAAAGCGAAATACATTCATTTCAAAAAGTTAATGGACCTTAATAATATAATAGTATCCAATTCCTGATCTGAAAATAAACCTCAATAATTTTTTCCAACAGCTCGAATTCTTTGTCTATTATCTATTGTAGAGTTGATCATTTTCCAAAGATAATATTAATAAGTCACCACCTAAAAATAATTGATATGAAGTAAGAATTTTAATATTTAACTCCATAAAAAATGCAAAAAAAGAAGAATAAAAAATTCAAAACCACAGTTAGATGAACCATTATATATGTCATATACAGTAAGAAGCAGCTACTCAACTGCCACAATAACTTCTCTTTCATTTTTATCAAATGATCTTTTTTATTTTCTAAACAAACTTTATTGGGGTATCTTTAATGGAAATCAAGATAAGAAAGTGACTGAAAAAGATCTTGTCAAGTATTTTAATAACTATAATGTATGAAACAAGAAGATATTTTTTGGTAAGCTGTAATAACTATAGCATAAAGTTCAATTCTTCACACATTTTCCTCGCCACATAAATAAATTATGAATATAAAAGTTATGGTAAAATAATTTATTTTAAGAGAACTTGATAAAGAAGTTTCGACCTGGTCCTTTAATTTCAGATAGTAGAAAACATGATAGAGGAAATAAAATAAAATGTTTAAATTAAAAAAGAGAAAAAAAGAAGAAGCGAAAAGATATACCTCTCTATCCTTCACACACATACATCATATGATAATATACTCATGTACATTAAGCATAGTGTAGAGGTCAGACTAAGTCTCACCACTATGCACTTCATCATGATGCTCAAACAATGAATATTTGAAGTCATTACAAAAGAAGAAAAATTTTCACTTCATTAGAAGTGTACAACATGTTCATGGAAGAAAATATTTTAACATTCTTATAATATGAAAGTATAACTAATTATGATAATATTTTATAGCCATTTTCATTGATCAAGTACAAGTAGTTGGAAACAGGAATAACAATAATTGAAATGGAACAAAGGAAACTTGTAAAAACTTAATCATAAGCTAATACATACAACTACATTTTAATAAATATTTGCAAAAGAAAAAATGGCGATGTATGTTAATATATGAACTTACTAATTGTAGGCAAGTCCTTAGCAGTTCGAGAAACTTGAAACTCCCATCAACATAGCCCTCACTTTTCTTCAACTAATGAATTAATCATAAAATTCAAGTAATTAGTTCAATTGCCCAAGGCTAGTGGCAGTTCAATTTCGGCTTATTATCCAATTGGACAAAAAAATATGGGTAATGAGAAGATAATGAATGAATTTAAAGATAAGAAGCAAGTCATTGATACGTCAAAATATAATATCCAACCAATAGATAAAACAATTTCCATGTGGGCTATTCTTGCATCATCTAATCTAATAATTAGTATTTATGATATTAACAATTTAGATATTTTCACCGATGAATTAAGAAATCTCAATTTTTTTAATAATCTATCATTCACTTCCAACAGAGAGTCTTTGACACCACTTGTGAAAATCCACTAATATTTTTTATTTTCAAATACACTAAATGTTGTAGATTCAAACCAGATTTCCAAGTAGCATTAAATTGTTGATATTTTAATAACAAACAATTTATCATCTATAGCTGCTAATAATTCTAAAAATAAATAAATAAACCTCAAAACCTGAAAACCAGAAGCTTCAGTGGTATTGCCCAAGTCAAACTCATCCAAATTGATCTTACCTAAAATAATTGCACCCAGCTCCTTCATTCTCTTAACCGTGGTGGCATCAAACGGCAGATGATAATTCTCCAAGAGTCTACAGCTAGCAGTGGATGACAAAATCCACTGTACAATAATTTGACAAATCTAAATCCAAATAAAAAATAAGTTTCTTATTGACTATTTATAATACAGCACAAACCATTTGCTGCAAGCTATCTTGTGTCCTTATATTCATAACCTCCTACTCTGAGTTCACCTAAAATGCATGAAGGAAATCATTTTAAAGAAATTGGACTAGTGCATAACAAGAATGTAAATTGTAAATCACTATGTAGAATACCTTTTCTTTTCTTCGTCGAATTCTTTATTTTATTCATTTTGCTTATACTTCTTTGGTTATCTTTTTCAATGTAGATCAGACCATGAGTATGTAATGTGACAGCTTCCAATAGACTCTGGTTAGAAGTGTTTACACTCAAACAATTGCTAAGTGCTTCTTTTAGTGCATGAAATGCAATACCATAACTCTCTTAAGACAATGACCCATTTTCACTCAATTATATAGCCAGCTGACATAAATCATTGTATCATTGCTACTAGGAATAGTTTTACATTTGAATTAACATAAATTATTGTATCATTGTTCTGTTACACAAAAAATTTTCAAAAGTCTTTTAGAACACCTTAATGGAGGCTACTAGGAACAATTTTAAAGTTGAATTAACATAGTTGATTAGTTATAGGCAAACTGCAGAACAAATTAAAAGAGGAAGACCGGAAATTTAAGAAACATTAAGTAGAAATTTAAATTTGAATTAACATAGTTTGCAGATTTGTTAATAGAAAAGAATAATGTCAAAATTAACTCATGATATCAATAAGATGAGACCATGGATACTATAAACTTTATTATAAACTTTACTTGTTTCTCACTTAAAAGGCATCATCATTATGTGTCTAAACTTACCTATCAATAAATGAGTACTCCAACTACTATCCTCTCCATTCATTATATCAAGCATATTAAGTTGTTAGAGGAGCTTTTGTACTTTTGAAATGGCATTCAACTAGTTCTAGATCAAGAAACCTTTCAGCTAAGTTCTTCTCAGTAACAGATGAAACAACCAGCACTAATCCCATAATTCCAAGATTCTTGAGAAAAAAAAACTAAAATAAGAAAACCATTACAGAGGATTGCTTACTGCAGGCTCATTCTGAGGATATAAATGAAGTTCACTTATAGAACCTGAAACTATCACAAAACACATCCATTCCAAGAACCAAACGAGTTAATTGTCTTGATCACAGTTGCAATGAAATTTAGTGACATGAAAAGTGTATGAATATCCTGCAGAGAGAAAGATAAAAGGAATAATTTTATAATGGAAATATTTAACAAAGCAAGTTATATACATTGCAAAAATAAAAAGAGAGTACAATTCAAGGAGAGAGAATAAAACCTATACATAAATGGTTAGGATTTAAAGTAACTGGCTCTAGCATAATAGGGTTATTGAAAAGAAGAATGCCAAAGAGATTACAGTCCTTAGATTTTCCAGCCTCTTAGTCTTGTACCATTAAAGGTTTGGGCATTAACTCTCTTGTATGAGCTGAATTTTCAAAATGCGATGGAGGAAGAGCAGGCATTAACTAGTTCCCATATGAACACTCAATTCTATTTCCATGAAGCAAGGGATAGTCGCCATACCCACCATATCTAACATTACCTCGTACTTGATAATTGACATCATCACTTTGTACTGGAACCTTTGAATTGGACTCTGTCTACTTAAGTGAGATTCCAAAGGACATCAAAGATAATGGCTGGGTGAGTAAGTTAAACATGCCCCTTGATCCAGCACGCTTTTTCTCACTGGAAAAGTAGATGCTAATGATTGATCAGCAAATGGAGAACTATATCCATTAGAGGAATTAGGGTTTGCATCGAAGCCTGACAACAAATCTGTGTAAGTTGGTTCTTGCCTCCCTGATGGCACCCACTTCTCTGATCCATATCTTCTTGAAGCAAAAACCAAATCAACATTCTCATCATCAAGTAAAGGTGGCCACATAATAGACTTTTCAGCAGTGCTAGTAAATCTCTGCTCAAGAGCCTCTTTACCTTCAAATCTCATATTAAATCTCTGCCCAGCAAACACCTTATCAATATTAGGTTTGGCCTTTAGTTAGACGTTAATTACACGATAGAGTATCTTTAATGGAAGATCATAAATTGGCATTTGCTAGTCTGCGAGCTAATTAGTCGACACCTCAACTTGCTTTATGTGGCCTTGAGGGAATTAGTACACATGCTCATTTTTTAGAGGAAAGGTGACTAACAGACCGACATAAACATGTCATAGCTCTATCCAGAGTGCCAGTTCGGGGTCTCGTTCGGTACTGAAAATTATAGAATTACTTTTCTGCCCCTCAATAAGATTATTCCTACTTGTCTCGTTAGAAGACGTCGTTGACACCTCTGAAGAATAAGCCGCTGCCATTATCAATTTCTCCAATTCAAATCTCTCTTACCTCAGATCTCTCATTTGGTAAACTCGAAAGGACACGCTTGAAGCTCTAACTGCAAAAACAAATTTCACACTCTCTCATATGACCAAACTAGATAAATATCAAGAACTTACATATGTGATAAAATAAAAACAATGATTAAATAAAAGAAAAATATACCAGTATTGCGGGGGCAGAGTAAAAACTTTTAAAGCCATTGTGCTTAGAATCAAATAAATTTGATACTTATAATCCCAGCTTGATCAAGGAGGTCCTAATGCTAAGTTTTTCCTACATTATCCTCAAAACCAAATAGAGACTAAAAGGATAAAAAATCTAATTTCATTATCAAATCAACCAAAAATAAATACCTGGTGACGAGGCGAGCCATCCGATTAAAGACTTCGAAGGCATAGCAGAAGCCGGCCCACACGACCTTCATCTCGTCGACATCGAACAACACTTTCTTCCTCTCATTAGCTAAATAATCCACGCCGTCCATTATAAAATGCAGTAAAATGTACATGTAAAATCGATCTTCCAGTAAATTCAATATCAACATCATGACCAATAAAATATGGCAATAGAAATCACCTGCAAAGCGCTGGTGATACTTGGAGAGGAGTTTCTAGGGCTTTGAATAGAGTGCCAATGATATTTGGGAGAGTTTTTGAGGCTTTGAGTAGATTGCTTATGAGACCTGAAATATGAGAGACCGAAATTGAAAAGATAGGGTTTAGTGATTGATAAATGAAAAGTCATAAATCATGGGGATTTATTTTTTTATTTTCTTCTTAAAATGGGTTTTTTTTGGGAATTTTATTATTTAATGAAAATGTAATATGTATTATTTTAATTAACTAAATTTAATTATTTATATTAAATAATCATAAGTTGTATTTTAGATTTTATAATTTAATTTTAAGTGTTGTTTCAAATAAATTAAAATTAGAAATAAATTTGTTAGTTTTTAAAATTTTAATTATTATCAGTAATTATATAACCATGAGTTAGATTTTAAATTTTATAATTAAAATTTAAGTTTTGTTTTAAATAAATTAAAATTTGAAATTAATTTGTTAGCTTTTCTAATTTTAATTATTACATGCAGCTACGTATAATTATTATTCTAATTATATTTTTTGTTCATATTTTAATTTTAATTATAACGTTTAATGTAATTAAAACTTTATTTAAATTTATAACATATAATATAATTAAAATTAAATTTGAATTTAAAATTATAACTTTTAATATAATTAAAATTAATATTATAATAAAAATTATAACATTTAACGATATTAAAATTAGATTTGAAATTATAACATTTAACGTTGAAATTGAAATTGGATTCAGAATTATAACATTTAATGTAATTGAAATTGGAATTGAAATCGAAATTATAATATTTAACATAATTGAAATTGAATTTGATATTATAACATTTGACGTAATTAAAATTGAAATTGAATTCAGAATTTTAACAGTTAACATAATTAAAATTAGATTTACAATTATAATATTTAACCTAGTCAAAATTAAAATTAAAATTTAAATTATAACATTTAACTTAATTAAAATTAAATTTAAATTTGAATCAATTATAACATTTAATATAAAAATACAAAAAAGAGGGCAAACACAGTGTAAACACTTAAGTTTAGCCAATACCAAAAAATGTAAAAAAACAAAAGCAAAAAATGATGTTGTTTTTGGTATTATATTAATTTTTAAATTTTATTTCAATCATTAAAATTTTTAAATGAAAAAATAACTTAATGATACCAATGTATCAATAATTCATTAACACTTTATTTTTTAATACTATAGTATTAACAATTTACTGACACTTTATTTTTTTAATACTATAATATCAGTAATTTATTGATAATAAACTTTATTGATACTATTTAAAAAAATGTCAGTAACATCGTGTCAGTAAAATCTATTTTTGAAGTAGTGGCTTTTTGTTCTTGTAATGCCTATCAAGAAACACTGAACTTGGTATGATCATCTCACTTTTTATCTCGTGATACTGTTCCATCTATTTCCTGCATCTCTATTGGCTTTAGCTCCATCTTACTAAAATAAATGCGTTGGTAGAATGAATACCAGTATGTTGGTCTTGCGATCCCCATTTACACAGAGCGCAGAGTATAAGATAAATACAAGGTAAATATAAAGAGAGAAATTACAGAAGACAAGTGATATAAACACAAGGAATTATCTGAAGAGGTAGCGGCAGTAACTGACGTGGTTTTTACTGTATAGCTTTCATGCCCCTTCGCAAGGTAGGTGTCCGAATCACCTAACTTGGATCCTCCAACAAGAAAAGGTGCAGGGGAAAGTGGCTTGCTAAGTGAATCAGCGGTGATCGCTGGAGTTAATATGAGAAACACATACTAAGCGATAGGCAATTTTATCACAGATAAAATAAGAAAAAACTATTTCAACATAATTCATTTTGGAGTAGAACCTAGGATTAGAACACAAGTACGAAGCGCCAATATTATCCCAAAGCAAAACAGACTTTGGAAAGGACACACCAAAAATGAGATTTCAACTTCAGTAGAAAAATGATCTACTGTTTGTTACATTTTAGATTACCAAAGATGAGATTCCCTCCAAAGTAGAGAATATAAACACTAGTAGAACTTCTGTCGTCATGATTTCCACCTTAATCTAAATCAAAAAAGCAACTAATTGAATATTGGAAGAGGAATGCAGAAGGTGCCAGCCAAGGAAGATTATTGAAAAATTGGTGATTAAACAATTTTAGTTAGATAAGAATTGAGATGAATTTTAAAGGAAAGAATCACAAGAATTCTAGAATATATGAGACTTATATGGAGAAATTTAAGACGTGTGGGATATGAAAGAGAAAATGAAACAGAACTCGAAGACACAAAGGAAGCGAAGAAAATGTGCAGAGGGGGCACCAGGGCTGAGCACCGTGGCGCCCAACGCAGAAGCCTGGCGCCACGGCAATGGGCGCGACATGCCCAGAGCCGCGGCGCCCAGGGATGAGTGCCGCAGCACAAGACGCGACAGGAAGTCCGTTTTTGATCCAGATTTCGAGTTTTGAAAAATTTTGAACTTCCAAAACAAGTGGACTTTTACTCCAATAAGGAATAAGGTTAGTAGACACGAAATAAAACAAGTGGACTCTTACTCCAACAAGAAATAGGGTTAGTAGGCACGAAATAAATCATATATAAACAATTATAAACCTTTTAGTTGAGATTAAACATTAAGAGAGACTCTAAAAGAGGGGAAGAACTAGGTATACACTAAGCGCTTGTATGCACTAGGGTGGAACCATAATTTGAGTATTTATTACTCGTGGTAGAGTAAAGATTCACTAAATATTAGGTCATTTTGATGGTTCTTCATTGGATTTTTCTTGTAAAATCTTTAGAGAGTTAATAAAAGAGGTTAGGATCCTTGGATCCACCGTGGACGTTAGCAATTGGTCGAATCACGTAAGATTGTGTTGTGCTCTTTTATATTCTGATTTGGATTCTTATTATTGTGCTTAATAAACAGGTTATTCCACTGAGCAAAGATAATAGAATTTTAAACTTAAAATTCTTCACTTCAACATAATTTCAAGAGCGAGAAAGACGATTCCTCCCTCAACAAAGACAATACCTTTAAAATAGCACAAAACTCTTTTAGCAGCTGGCCAATATAAAATATGGTTGGTTGCATAAATTGGGAAAGGCAATTCACGGTGAATAAATGTCCGGCCGTGCCAATGTTAAATACCGTAAGGCAGCAACAAATTTGTGCTACAATGTAGCATCAGTAGAATTTTTTGGTGCAATGTAGCATCAGTAGTTTGAGCGCCATCACATAGTTTTAAGACGGCAGAGGTAGCCATTGGAGTGGAAACAACTTTCAAATTATTGAACCGTTAAATGACTTGCTCCATAGCTGTTTATAAATTTTAAAATGGATCTCGACTACTACTTTATAGAAATTCTTGCACTTTTATTATAACACCCCTGAATTTGATACCTGATAAACAAGTGCTAAACGAGATGATATTAACAAAATGTCAAATTATTACACAAATTCATATACTTTCTATCTTCAAATAAAAAAAATTCAAGAATTAGAATACAGATAATTCAAATGTCACAGAAATATTATACTAATTCTAAAACCGAATTAATCTTAAGGAATTTCCAACCAATCATGCAACGGATTCTTCTTCCAATGTTTCTTATCACAAGAAGATGTGATTTTACATTTAATTAAAAACTCAATTCTCCAACTGCACAATGAATGGATTAAATCACCCTTATTCAAATTCACTACCAAATTCAAATCTCAAACTATGTACAATAAAAAGATTTCAAAAATTAAACCTCTTGAACTCCATTCTTACGTACTTAAGAATAAAGGCTTTATTTCCAAAATATTGCAATAAATACTCTCTATAATGGCACTATTCTACAAAGTTTGTTGAATGATTTTGTAGTACTTAGTCTACAAAAAATTAATGAGGAGTAAGTGGTCAACTCAGTAAGTAAACTTATTTATAATGCACAATGATATTTATTTCAAAAAGTTGCAAGTCTTTTTAAAATTATCATCAATAATAAGTTTTATAGTTTCTGTTTCAAACATGACAATTTAAATTTTTCATCATGAGTTGATATGAAAAATATTAAATAATAAATCTTCTAAAAATTTATTCTTTTGTTAAAATAAAGCTCAATAAAACATCATAATAAATCTTTATATTCACAATATCAAATAACAATTTCTTCAATTTATCAAAAAAAGACATATAACAAACCCATTTATTATATTGTAATACAAAATTTGTTAAAGCGTCACAAAATAATAAAATAATATCATATAAAAATTAATACAATATAAATAGTAGTTGCTCTTATCACATATTGTCAACAATACCCTAATGAGTCGGCCAATAATAAATTAGATAGTGTCACACATACTCCCAATGACTTTGGCTAATAATAGAATTATATAATGTGTGCATATTCAAGACAGATACCAAAAGTTCAATCATATTTTGTATCGATCAATCAAAATCAAATAAACTATAGATAGTGAGCCAAAGTATTTTTCTTTTTCATTTCAATTACAGAGGCAATTCTTTTTGAAAAGTTGTATTGACATTTATTTCACAACAAAGTGACTTGCAGCATTTTCATTTAAATAAGTTAAATTTCAAAGAAACAAATCTCTTATCATGCCAAAAAAAAAAAAAAAACCCTTAAAAATCGTATTTTATAGAGATATTTGATAATGAAGTTCTCAAACCATAACCATTACTTTACTCAAAACTTAGAAAACAATACTTGGGCTATATGACATAGATATTTAAAAACATTATATGAAAAAATTATTTCACAAAATTATAACATAAAATTAAAAAATAACAAGAAAATATATGCATCTTTAATAATTCTAGATAATTCATATAGCAAAATCAAATCGTAAATGAAATTCAATAGATAATTCATATAACATTCACTTCAAATAAAAAAAAGTCACATTATAAATGAAATTACTTACTCTCCAAAAGCAATGGCCTCTAAAATTATCTCCGTGTGTCCAAGTATCTTAAGCACCCTATTCAATAAGGTAACAATTCGATTACCAATCATAATCATTCTAAACTTAAATATATTTCTCAACCTTACTGTCCCTCTAAACTTCTATTTTAGTACTGAACAATCGTTGCTTTGAAATTGTCATCTTATACTCTATAAATTAAATTCATACAAACTTTATACCAACTTGTTCTAGACATATAAAGATTCAATACATAATTTATTTTGGGAAGTTTAGATAAATAAAACTATTTAAAATTGGTTTATGTTTCTACTTGATAGATTTTGTCAAACAATTTTTAGATATGCGCATAGTTGAAATTAATTTATAGACATTGAAAATTTATGATATTAAAACTGGAAATAGTAAATATATAAAAACATTTTGTACATAAAATCTTAAAATGTTTAAAGATCGTTAATAGGCAAAAATAGTTTCTTATTTTAAATCTACTGCTGAAATTTTTATTTTTCAGCATTATAGCCTCTTATTTGGAAAACATTAAAAATTGGATAAGCAACGAAATTTTATGAAAAAATATTTATTTGAAAAGATTATTCTATCTAATTTTATTTAGAAAGGATTTAAATAAAAAATAAATTTATAACCTTGTTATAAAATAAAGAACCCCTATTATCTAGAATCAATCATAAAATCCTTACTATCTACAAAAAATAAAAGGGGTAACATGATTGTAATCCTAACAATATGTTCTAACATGCTATCATGAATAAAAATGAGATATGTAATAAATTTGAAGAAAAATAAATAGCAAATTTGATGTAATTTACAAGTATAATCTTTAAAGAAAGAAGGAAGCGTTACTAAGAGTTAGGAGAGAAACACTTTCTTTTCTTTTTCTTTGTAAAATATTTATGGGGAAGAATATGTCTTGAGGCAAAAATAATGTTAAGAGAAAGAAAAACAAGTATTAAAGAGTTAGGAAGAAAAACCCTAGTAAATTAATTTAGATTTGGAAGGAGTCCTAGGATAATACTCCTTTCCAAAATAAATTAGCTCTCTAATACATGTATATAAACATTTGTGTATTTAATTTGCAATAAAAGACTCTCAATTAAAGAAAATTTTAAATTTTCGACCAATGCTAAAATAGGAAAGAAAGGGAAAGAAAATATGTGTTATACGTATAGTAGGAATTCTACCGAAATTTTGAAAGCAAAATTTTCTTTTTATTTTTTTGGACATTTTCAAACATGCAACTTAAAAAATAAGTACTTCTATAAAATTTAACACTTACAATCATACTTTCAAACTTCTTATTTCTTATTCACAATACAAATTGCCATCATCAAAAGAATTTACATCTATATATAATCTGGGCATCTAAGATCATAACAAAGTTAACAGTATTCATGGTATCAAATACCCCCAAATAGTATATACATATCCAATACTTCAATAGAAATAAATTTCTAGAACAAAAAAATAATAGGAAAAGTCTATAAGTTTTGCATGGCCCACAAAAATAGCCTATAACATCATCACGCGATCTATCTCAACTAGTCATTAAATTCAGAATATCTATAATTTCTTGAGAAGGGAAAAAATGAAAGAGAGAAGTCTGTAATCCAACAAGTGGATTTGTGCTAATAAATATAACACATAACAAAGACATGATAACAATAAAAATAAAAATATATTTTCATACTATAGATATCCTCTATCTATCTAGATTACTAGCCATGGGCGAATCTCACTAAAAATTGTAACAACCTTTCTTAATTTATCTCCTAAGGAGAGATGCATTAATGATGTTTTGTCTTGTTTGGGTCACGATAGATGAAGTTCTCATTCCCACCTTAAAATAAAGATAAGGGCAAATACAAAGAAAGTTGAACTGGGATTCCTATTCTTATTGTATCCACATCAAAAAAGAATCTAAGGGCAACAACATCATAACTTTTATTTCAGTCCCTGGTGGTGGTGAAGTAAGCATTTGGAGCGACAAGAAGAGATGCCTTTCAACTAATAGTGATCCTAGCAATTGGGACTCCTTGGCCATTATTGATACTTAATAGTAATAACTCGAATAAGAAAAAACTCATCAACATAATCAATAGATTTTATTGTGGGACTTTCACTTCTTCTAAAAACTAACCCCATCGATTCGTGCCAAGGAAGTGCATAGGTAGAAGGAAAGAAATTGATGGTGAATGTAACTAAAGAAGAAGAGAGAAGTATATAAGAAATCATTTTCTTTTTTTATTTTTAGTTTACCATAATGAGTGCTATATGAAGAAACAAATATTTTTAAAAACAATTTGTTATGTGCAACACCGGGCCTAACAACCAAATAGATATTATTCACTTTCGGCTTCACACATACGTCCTTCACCCTCATGGTGTTGTTTGTAGACTTTAATCAAGCATCCTTCACCCAAAATGCATCTGTTTAGTTAGGGGGGCCCAAGCCTTATAAGCTATCCTAGGCTCATCTTCACGAGCGATGTGTGATGTGACAATCTCCTCTCCTTTAGGATCTCGTGTTCTCATGAGGGTCAGCTAATCTGCACATCGAGTTACGAGCCTGCTCTGATACTATTTATGAAACCTGGGCCCAACATCCAACTAGATATTGTCTACTTTGAGTTTTATGCACGCATCCTTCACCCCTATAGTTTTACTTTTGTGCTTCACGTAAGTCTCCTTCACCCAAGCTATATGGTTTTGTTTTTGGGGGCCAAGCCTTATACCAGGCTCATCTTCGCGAGTGATGATACCTTCTGTAACGCTCGGACCCAACAACCAAGTTGATATTATTTGCTTTAGGCTTTACGTATACGTCCTTTACCCTCACGATTTTTCTTTTAGGCTTCATATAAGTATCCTTCACCTAAAATACGTCTACTAAGTTAGAGGGGGTCAAACCTTATAAACTATTCTAGGCTCATCTTTGTGAGTGATGTGGGATGTGACATGATGTCTATTTTAGTTTAGCCAAAAAAAAAAAAGGAATAAGAAAAATACCTCAGTTGTAAATTTTCAAAAAATGTTATTTGTCAACACTAGCAAATCGTCTACGTTATATCTCTCACAAATGAACTACTTATATGGGTGAGTTGATTTATTTTAGAAGATTTAATTTTGTATTCTTAATTTTTTCTCTTTAGAAAAAATTGAGCTCAAAGGGAAGCACAAACTTTTTTCACATATGTTGTGAATTGTGAATCTGTTTAATAAAGTCTTTAAACATCCTTTTTGTAGTGTACATAATCTAATTTTATTTAAACTTCAAATCTTAATAGGAGTAGGATAAAATAATATCTTTATATATATATATATTTTTAATTTAGATAATTAAAAGGATAAATCCTTAGGACAATATCTAATTTTTTTGGCAATTAAATAATTTAGATAATTTATAATTATTTAAATTAAATAAATAATCTAATTCTTTATTTAATTCCATAACTATTATGAATTAAGCCAACAATTGATTGAGCCTAATGAATTTAATCAAATTAAATATGGGCTAATAAAACTAATTAATTAGTTTTAATAAGTTTAATCAAATTAAACTTAGGCCAATTAAGTTTTTTTTAAATCCAATAATTAATTTATAGCTCATTTTAGTATTTTATGGAGTCGGTATGAGGACCCAACGGACCACAAAATCAAGCTCCACAAAATCAAGCTCCACAAAATCAAGCTCCAATAAATTAAATTATTTGATTAAACTCTTTAATAAATATAATTTTATTTATTAACTTTATATTACTCCACTAAAATATAAAGTTGAACTCTTAATTTTGGAGATAAATTATAAAATAGAAAAATGTCTTTTTCTATTTAATAATCATTTTCATATAGATCAACTTTTTCTATTTAATAATTATTTTTATATAGATTAACTCTCCACAAGTATTTATAATTAGAGATAGGTCGAGTGTCTATTAACTTCTCTTATTATAGCTCTATCTTTGATCCACATTGATATATTTTGAATCTTTAATTTAGAAAATTCTCAAATTTATTATTTTCTTTAACCTTTAAAGAAAATTGAACACTCATTATGTTTAAAACCAGAATCAATTATTAAGAGAACAACTTATCTAACTTTTTCTCAGAAGCAGTAGATTCCATATTTATGAGAAATGTTTTTAACCATTCATTGTGTTATATTTATAAAATACTTAGTAATTGGCTAAAATATTTTACAACATTTCCCTTATAGATTAATAATCATAACTCAATGAATAAGAGTTCATTAATCACTCAAGATTAAGATTAATCTATATATAGTTATATTGTGATAAAATAAATTTTTTGTACTAACGGAGATTAACAAACAATTAATTTTATCATGGTGATGTCCTATATAATCAACAGTATACAAAGTGCTTTTATTTTTATGTCACTACATAGAATGATCTAAATAAGACTATTGTATACAATATACAAATAGACAGCAAATATAATCTATCAAATGAAGTTTCTGCCTCCGTTTAGACCAATGACTAGTTTAGATTATTATGGTTAAACTTAATCCTTTTGTATATAACTATTATATACTAAGTTTAAGGTTACATATAATAATTGGAAAATTTTATGATATTTAATTTGAATAAAAATAATTAAAATTACAAATTAAACAAATGACTTCTATTATTTATTTTCAACTATAAATACAAATAATAATATTTTAAGGAACCATAAAAAAACCCTAAAACGCAAATTCTCTCTCAAAATTGTCTCGAGCCCAATAAAACCTAATCCACACCATCAAACTCCACCGGAGAGGTGGTCAATGGCCTCCTCTCCGACGGTTTTTCCCATATCTTTCCTTCTCCTCTGCCTTAAGTTATTCACCCTATCAGTTCTTCCTTTACCTCTTTTGTTCTGTATGTTTCTTTTTCTTTTATGTTTTCTATTCCTTTTCGTTTTTCAGTTGGAGTCGCTGGCCGAACAAGTGCAGAGTTTCTCGACCACCTCTTGCAGCCTAAAAGCCACCTTTCATCGATCACTATTGAGCCCCTAAAGTTTCAACGCTCTTCTCTGCTTCCTTAGGCAGTTGCGATTTTGGCCGACTTGTCTACCAACACCATCGGAACTCCTTGGATGTTCGATGTGATTTTGGACCATCTTTGGCTGAGAACCCAGTGCTGTTGGCGGCCGAATCCCACCGTCTTTGCTATCTTGTTGACGTCAGCTTTCACCAACCCATGACTTCCCCTCCACCGATGCTCACTCGGAGAAGGCTGACACTGACCTTTTTTCCCCTTTTCCCAGTGGCCACATAGCCAAACGCTCCTAACTTAAAGAGATACAATACTTTTTTCGGCGCTGTGTTGGTCATCGGCTGTTTTCTCTCCGGCCACCTTCAACACCGTTTGGACATGGTTGCATCTCTTCGATCCTTGTCGGCGTTAGTAACTAGGCAGCATTTGCCTGAGGGTTATGCAATTTTCGGTAGCCACCATGATCTCTGCCGCTAGTTTTACAAAAAACCATTACTGGTCTAATGACTATTGTTTCATCATTGTTCTTATATTGTGTAGTATGAGTTGTGGTTTTGGTGGGTTTTCATTGTTATTGGCGGCTGAGGTTGTTTTCATGGTGGCTGTTGTTAGTATTCCAAATCTTACTGCTATGACCCTGTCAGACTATTTTAGGCCGAGCACTACCTTATTTCAACTTTCTGCTGCTCGGTTTCCTCCCACCTTGAAACCGTACGCAATTGTTTTGCCAGCCTTGATTGTGTTTCTGTTCATTGTCATCAATCCTCTGTCAAAGGCTGTCTCAATTTTCCTGTTGCTACCTTGCCCCAGCCTCGCTAGCAATGATGCCCTCTATTTATTGGTCATTACTGTCGGCTTTCGAAATAATGGAATGGAGCCTGCTTTTGTTTTAGTTTGAATAAAGTTAGGATTAATAATTTGGATGTATATTTTCCTCCTTGGCAAGGTCTGTTAATCCCTTTTTCTGAAAATGTTTGTTAATCACTTTCTTTGGAAATGTCTGTTAATCACTTTCTTTGGAAAGGTCTGTTTATCCATTTCTTCGGAAAGGTCAATATTCCTTTTTCATATATGAGGGGTTAATTTTTCTTTTTGGGATCTTGGTTCAGGAAAGTCTTGATATGTTATTATTTCTATTTTTTGGTAATCCTTTGGTAATGTTATCAAAGGTCCTTTGATGTAATATCTTGATGTATTCAACGATATGAAACCAATATTTTTCAAAAAAAAAAAAAATACTTTAAGGACACACTTCCAACACTATGTTTATAGAGTCATTGAAGATGAGAGTAGACAATGGATGACTCATGCTCATTTCCTTCTTTCTCTTAAGGGAGAGGATGTTTTAACCTACAACTATTCTATCTCTATTATCTCACCCACCCTGAAGGATGCTCGACCTTAGGTTTGTAGACCATAAATATAAATAACTATTTCCTATCTTTTACCTTTATGCGAATTTTATTGTAGCTAGATGATCCATCAATAAAAGATAAAGCTTCACGATGAGTTGTAGCATTAACCATCAACTCAGTTATTAGGAGTGAAAAATCATTCTTTGGACAAGCTTGAATCTAAACATTATTCTTCCTCACAAGGACAATGCTTGAAAGTTAAGTAGGATACTTTTCTTGTATAAAACAAGTTTATTTACTTCTGCTTCAATAAAAAGAATCTACTTAAGTATAAAAGTAAAGGCTCTATCATATAAAGCATTTTTATTAAAAACCTATCTATAATTGGCTTAATACAGCCCTTAACTCAAATAACTGATGAGAGGATTACATCCCTTAATGGGAAAATGCAGCCAGATATGAGCCTTTCTAGGTTTTGATAGGGGAATTTATTCAATATAAATAGAGGACTACACACAAAGTGTTTTGTAATGACCTACATTTGAACATATCCTTGGCCTCGAGAGTGGCAAGCAATACAGAACTTGAATAAATCAAATGGCATAATATATATAGGAAGGGCTACTGACCAAAGGGCTTCACAAATGTAGGTCTGCATAGGATACGTCTATCTTAGCTATTTTAAACTTTCATTCTGACTTCTTATAAATGGTGACTGATTGAAAATCTTGTCGCTTTAGCACACTCTGTTTCACATCCTCGCTTGACGATCAACTAAACACACCAATGGATCCATACTTAAATAGGCAAAAGATGTCGTACTAGAATGAAAAATTGAAAAGCTGATAGACCACTATTCCTGATGACTGTCTCGGCTCTTCAATGCCAAATTTTTGCCTTTTCTCTTTTTTATTTTTTTTATTTTTTTAAAACAATATTTTAGTGATTTAATGAAGAGTACTACTATAATTTAGGCTAAGACTTTAAAAAAAAAATTTAGGTTAAGATAAGTGAGCTTAATTTACTTTTTTTTTTTATAAGAAACAAATATGGGCTTAACTTTTATTTTTTCCTTTTGGACCCTTTAAAAAGGTTGGCCCATTTTTAATCATTAAAGAGCGTGACCCATTTCACAAGGAGTCACAAATATAATGATGTTGAGAGAGAAAAAAGACCAATCCAAGTAGTAAGAAGCTCCACTTAAAGAAAAGAGTTTAGAAACCTCAAATCTTTAATATAAAACTCACTAGACAATACTTGAACAAAGCATGAGACTAAGAGAAACAAACCATCATTGCCAGTAAGAGCAAGGTCATCGATATAAACAAAAAAAAAGAGATATAATCCTAAAAGGATCATTAATAATAATCAAGCATATAACAAACTGTTGCAGAAAATTAATTTTAGTACTAATTTCACTTAGTAATTAGTGTTAGAAGTATACATGCTCTAATATTTCTTTATCTAGTATTTAGCATTATAACACCTTATAAGCTTTATAGAATACTTCATTCAAAAGTAATAAAGAATATAAATAAGATTAATCATATAATAGAGAAAATAATCACATACACAAGTGTCACGGACTGTTTTCGAGACTGTGCAGCCTTAGACGCGTTGCGTGCTAAGCAGCCTAGAAAACCACACAAAGAGAAGAGAAAAGAAGCACACCAAGTGTTTGCACGAATGCTCTCTATATTGCTGAAGAGAAAACAAGCTATGAGATGAAAAATACAAGTGAGGGTCTAGTTGCAGCCCTATACAATCAATGGCTGAGATCTATTTGATCTAACGGTGTATATACAAGATGGGATAATATTCCTTAGAATATTTCTAGATGCTCTCCTACCTATTATGGAAGTCTAACTAGGGTTAACTTCCTTAATAAGTTACGGGCCAAGCCCGGTTCTCCATCCTAACCAGCGGGTCTTCTAGAAGCTCCGGTCCACGTAGCGCTCCATAGTCCAAGAGGCCTCCAACAGGCCTAGTCGCGCACCAAGTGCTCGAAGAAATGCTTGAGAGCACTTGGGGCGTGACATTCTCCCCCACCAAATTCACGCGATGCCCTCGTCGCGTCCTTGCTGGAACTCGAGCACCTTGTTCTCAAACTGCCACAGTGCGTTCTCGGGTTCCCAGCTTGCTTCGCTGTCGGGCAATCCTTTCCACTTGATGAGATACTCACGACTTGGACGTCAGTTCTTCTTCCGCACTGTCCTCACATCAAGGATAAGTTCCGCCTCCTTGTCGTAAGATGTGGAAACTCCCAATGGTGCCCTGGTTTGTAGCCCACGTTCCGTGTCCTTCGCATCACCATGGTATGGCTTTAGGTAGCTTGCGTGAAACACCAGATGTAGCCGAAGTCTTGAAGGCAGCTCCACCTTGTACGAGACATTGCCAACCCTCTTGGCAATAGAAAATGGCCCCTCATATTTTCGAACAAGACCCTTGTGAAGTGGGCGCGTAGACTTGTGCTGCGTCGGAAGAGTTTTCACCATCACTAAATCCCCCACGCTGTACTCAACATGTCTTCGCTTACCGTCAGCCCATTTCTTCATCCGTTTCGTCGCCTTGTCCAGACACACTCGCGCCTTGTCCGATTGTTCCTGCCAGGACTTCGCAGCTTTGTAGGCTGCTGGACTCTTCCCAGTATCGCTGGACACGAGTGCATACGGCGTGAGAGGCTGCTGGCCAGTAGCTAACTCGAATGGGCTCTAGTTCGTCGATTCACTCCTCTGCAAGTTATACGAGAACTGTGCCACATCGAGTAACTTGACCCAATCCTGCTGATTTGTGCCCACAAAGTGCCGCAAATACAGCTCCAGTAATGCGTTCACCCTCTCGGTCTGCCCATCCGTTTGTGGGTGAAAGCTGGTGGAAAAGCGAAGCTCCGATCCTATGAGATTGAACAATCCAGTCCAGAATCTCCCCGTAAATCTCGTATCACGATCGCTGACTATCACTCTCGGCAACCCCCAGTACTTGACGACGTTCTTGAAGAAAAGTTTGGCTGTCTCTTCCGCATTACACTCTTTGGGCGCTGGTATGAAAGTCGCATACTTGGAAAACCGATCTACCACCACAATGATAGTTTCACACCCCTCGGACTTCGGTAAGGCTACAGTGAAATCCATAGAGATGCTTTCCCAAGGTCTCTCCGGTATGGGCAGTGGCTCCAGTAGCCCTGCAGGACTCCGCTGCTCAATCTTGTCCTGTTGGCACACAAGACAAGTCTTGACAAATTGTTCTATCTCCTCCCGCATGTGTGGCCAGTAGTAAACTGTTTCCAATAGGGCCCGTGTGCGCCGCTGGCCTGGATGTCCTGCCCATTTTGTATCGTGACACTCTCTAATGAGGTTATGCCGCAGGTTCTCCCACTTTGGCACATAAACCCGGCGTCTCTTGGTGTAGAGAAGCCCATCTTCTACCCAAAATCGCTGAGTTTTTCCCTCTTGTGCTTGAGTGGCGAGCTGTGTGGCTGCGGGATCATGCTTCATTCCCTCATAAAATAGGCCGAGCAAGTCATCTTCCAGCTTGCTGATAGCTGCTAACTCGGCCTCCGGCTTAAGGCGTCCGCCACCACGTTCACCTTTCCCGGTTTGTACTCGAGCTCGTAATCAAACTCTGCCAGAAAGTCCTGCCACCTAGCTTGCTTCGGGCTGAGTTTCTTCTGACTTTGGAAGTAACTCGTTGCTATGTTGTCCGTCATCACTACGAACCTTGCCCCAAGCAGATAATGTCGCCAAGTACGCAGACAATGGATGACCCCCGTCATCTCCTTTTCCTGCACCGTATAACGCCTCTCCGTCTCATTGAGCTTCCGGCTCTCATATGCGATCGGATGGTCCTGCTACATTAATACACCACCAATAGCAAAATCAGATGCATCAGTATGTACCTCATACGGTAACAGGTGATTCGGTAATGCTAAGACTGGTTCTTCGATCACTGCTGCCTTTAGTCGATCAAAAGCCCCTTGGCACTCCGTACTCCACTCCCACGCCTTAGTCTTCTTTAGCAGGTCGGTAAGGGGTGCTGCAGTGGTGGAGTAGCTCTTGATAAACCTGCGATAATAGTTAACCAACCCAAGGAAAGACCGCAGCTCGGTAACTTTCGTGGGTGCCTCCCAGTCCACAATGGCGCGAATCTTTGCCCTGTCCATCATCAACCTGTCGTCTTTGATCTTGTGACCCAAAAAGTCTACCTCCGGCTTGGCAAATGAGCACTTCTCCCTCTTCACATACAGCTCATTCTCGCGGAGCACCTTCAAGACAGATTTCAAGTGTTCCACGTGCTCTTCGAGAGTGTTGCTGTAGATGACGATGTCGTCCAAGTACACGACGACGAACTTGTCAAGAAAGGGCTGGAGTATGTTGTTCATCAGTGTGCAGAAAGTGGCTGGCGCGTTGGTGAGGCCAAATGGCATAACCAAAAACTCAAAGGCCCCATAACGCGTCACACAGGTGGTTTTCGGCTCATCGCCCTCGGCTATCCGCACCTGATGGTAACCTGACCGCAAATCCAGCTTCGAGAAATACTTTGCCTGCCCCAACTGATCAAACAAGTCAGCAATTAAAGGAATGGGATACCTATTTTTGACAGTGACCTTGTTCAGCGCTCGGTAGTCGATGCATAACCGCAATAATCCGTGGTGCTTGCACTGGAAAAGCACGGGCGCGCCGTAAGGCGCCTTCGATTGCTGGATAAACCCTGCATCCAGCAACTCCTTGAGCTGCTTCCGTAACTCTGTTAGTTCTGGTGGAGAAATTCTGTATGGGGCTTTGCTGGAGGTTTCGCCCCTGGTTCCAGCTCAATCTCGTGATCAATTGCCCGTCTTGGTGGTAATTTCTGTGGTAGCGCTGCTGGCATCACGTCCTGGTGCTGCTTGAGCACTTTCGTGATCTCTGCTGGCAGCTCCTCTTCGCCCCCGTACGCCTCATCATCTACCTCCCATATTGTAGCGAGGTATGTCTCTTCTCCCCGCTTAGCTCCTTTCTTCAGTTGCATGGCGGACAGGAGAGTAGTGTGGGCGTTGGGCTTGGATTGCCAACCTGTCGGCTTGTTTACTGTCGGCACCATGCATGGTCCTCCCTCCAAGATGCATACATAGTTGTGTCGGGGAAGTGGCACCATATTAAACTGCCACAGAAAATCCATACCAAGAACAGCATCAAAATCATCGAGAGGGGCTACCAAAAAGTTTACTTTACCGCTCCATTTTTCGAGGCTCATTTCAACTCCACGAATGACCCCGTCCAGTGGCTTGATTGCGGCGTTCACAGTCTTGAGGTAGCCAATCCCCTTCTCCACCTTGAGGCCCAAGCGTACTGCTTCCGCATACTTCATAAAGTTGTGTGTAGCTCCAGTATCTACTAGTGCTTGCGTCCTCTTCCCGTTAATGTAGGCTTCAACGTACATCAGCGCCTTTCCTGCTGGCGCGCGGGCCGCCCGCTTGGCATTGAGGGCATTGAGTAACTGGAGACATCCCAATTGTCCCTGTTCACCCACTTGCTGAGTTTCCAACATTGCGTTGATAGCCTTCTTCTTTGGACAGTCCTTCACCCAATGATCCCCGTCGCAAAGGAAGCAGCTAGATCTCAGCTTTCTCCCACCGTTGCACTTCTGCTCTCTCCCTGTGGGCGGTTTACCTTTCCCCTCCTTATCCTGCGGAGGATGAGACTCTCTGGTTCCCCCGCCTTTGCTGTGATTGGGCTTCGAATTCTTGGACTTCCCTGCATCACCCTTGCGGTAATCAGTGAGCGTTTCCGCCAATGTGAGGGCGTCGGATATGTTCTGCACTCCACGCCACCTCAGCTCATTGGACGCCCATGTCTGTAACCCATCAAGGAAGTTGAACAGCAAGTCTTCTTCACTCATATTGGGGATCTGCAGCATCAGTAGAGAGTACTCCTCAACGTACTCGCCAATCGACTTGTTCTGTCTCAACTCCTTTAGACGCTTCCTAGCGTCGTACGCCACATTCTCCGGATAGAATTGGCATTTCAGCTCCTGCTGCAACTCTGTCCAGGTATTGATGGTGCAGGTACCCTTACGAATCTCCTCGCTCTTCCTACGCCACCACAGAATTGCATGATCAGAGAGATATAGGGTCGCGGTGTTTACCTTATCCTCGTCCCGTACGCCTAGGGTGTCGAAGTATCTCCCCATCTGCCAGAAGTAATTGTCGAGCTCCTTGGCGTTCCGCTTTCCGCTGAACTCCTTGGGCTTAGGAGCATCGACTCTCGGTGTAGACACCGTCACTTGCGCGGCGACAGACCCATTCGCCACCGCCCGCTTGCACAGCACCACATCCTCTTTGACAGATTCGAGCCCACGGTGTAGCTCCCCTACTTGGGCCTGAATACTGTCCATTGTGGTTAGGACGCTCTCCTGAAAAGCTTTAATCCAGTCCCGCTGCTTATCGACGTAAGCCTCGATGGATGTGCTGATGAGGGTGCGCAGCTCGTCTCCTTGAGCGTCGAGGCCCCCCTCGATCTTCTCTACTTGCTGCTCCAGCTCTCCAAGGCGATCTACTGCCTTCCCGACAGCGCCGCTGAGTGCTCTCACCATACCCCCCACATTCTGACCTGGATCTGCTGATTTCTCGCGAGACGCCACGCCGTGCTTCTTAGCTTTGGGGTTCCGACCCCTCTCTTCAGTCAAATCTGATGGTGCGCCGTCTTTCTCCATCTTTGAACTGAACCTGCTCTGATACCAACTGTCACGGACTGTTTTCGAGACCGTGCGGCCTTAGACGCGTTGCGTGCTAAGCAGCCTAGAAAACCACACAAAGAGAAAGGAAAAGAAGCACACCAAGTGTTTGCACGAATGCTCTCTATATTGCTGAAGAGAAAACAAGCTATGAGATGAAAAATACAAGTGAGGGTCTCCCCCTTTTATAGTTGCAGCCCTATACAATCAATGGCTGAGATCTATTTGATCTAACGGTGTATATACAAGATGGGATAATATTCCTTAGAATATTCCTAGATGCTCTCCTACCTATTATGGAAGTCTAACTAGGGTTAATTTCCTTAATAAGTTGCGGGCCAAGCCCGGTTCTCCATCCTAACCAGCAGGTCTTCTAGAAGCTCCGGTCCACGTAGCGCTCCATAGTCCAAGAAGCCTCCAGCAGGCCTAGTCGCGCACCAAGTGCTCGAGGAAATGCTTGAGAGCACTTGGGGCGTGACACAAGGCACAAGAATATATATGGTTCGGTAATAATCGCTTATATCCATAATAAATTACCAGATCCTTACTTCTTTTATTCAGTTCTTTTATATACAAAGAACCCCCATAAGAGAAACTTAAGGAATATAACAAAAGAGAAACCCCTAAAAGATCTATCTAGTATTATCTTATACTTATCCCAATGCTTAAGTACTTAATCGCATTCTCTTGCGCTTCTACCCAGTGCCAGAGCTGCCCTAGCCCTCTATTCTCTCTCATGTTGATCATTGTAAGTTATAATGTATTACAAGGGTTTATATAGGCTTTATACCACTCCCAAAGACCCTATTTCTTGTTGAAACAGGATTTCATAAGTTATAAGAGTCCAAAATCAACTATAAGACATAATTCAATTTAAAAATAGAGTTTTTTTTCAAGTAGGTAACACTGTGGTGTTCAATCTCTAAATTTAGGGTAGTAACAAGATTGTTGGGCCAAAGCTGCGACATTTAGTGGCCAATGCTACAATATTGAGCATGTTGGAATCATCGTCGCGATGTTGAGATCCTATCTTCATGACGTTCATATGTCACGTTCCCTTTTTGTGTTTTCGCATTCCTTGTCACATTCAACTTTTATTTTTAACCTTTACTCATCCATCCAATGTATTCTTAGCCTTATTTCAACTCTTCATTGGTTTCCAACTCAAATTCAAAGGTATCATTGATTTTGAATTACTAGAATTTCAATGCAAACTTTTCTTAATACCATGTGACAATAGAAAACTCTTTAATTCATGAAACAAAACTTGAGGCACATTTTTCAACCCATAAAGAGATTGGTGTAACCTGCACAAATGATGAGGTCCATTAGTGTAATAAAATTAGTGAGTTATTTTATAAATACCTCATCCTCAAGATGACCATTAAAAAAAAAATACATTATTGATGTCTAGTTTTCTTAAAGGCCAAACATAAGACTGAGCAAACAATTATTTGTTTAGTATTAAGGCTAAATGCATAATGAAATTCAATTCTAGAACATTGATGAAATCTTTTAGCCAAGTCGAGCCTTGTAGTGGTTAATTGATATATCAAGCCCCATTTTATTTTGAAATACTATTTCTTGCTAAAAAGCTTTTCATATGGTAAAGGTGGTATATATTCCAATGTGTTATTGGTAAGAAGAGCGTTAAATTCAATAGTTATGACATAACAATAATAAGGGTTTGTTGAAATTTAGTGATTCAAAATTAAGAATAAATTTGATTTTGAGTTAGAGATTAAAAAAGAGTCAACCTATGGTTAAAGATACAATGGTGAAGACAAAAGAGATATGAAATGGGAAGCTAGATGTGAGGAGGAGCGTGAAAACATAAGTGAGGACATTCCCAGATATGAATGCTACAGCATTGGGAACTCAACACTGCAACGATAATTTCAAAGAAGCCCAATACTACAGTGATGGCTTTGGAATGCCGCAGTGTTGGTCCAAAGTCACATCACCCCAGAGGTAGATCTTGAATGCTATAGTGCTACATATTCAAAAAAGTTCTATTTTATTTCTAATTGCATGTGTATGTCGGTTTTTGACTTTCTAAGAACGTGGACTCTTATTCTAATAAGGTTTAAAATTTCTAAGGTCAGTGTTAATACTATATAAACCATCATAATTTATTAAAATAGACAATGTGTGTATGTGTGATTGTTTTCTTTATTATATGGTTAATCTTATTTTAGTAAAGTAAAGTCTTTCGTAAAGTACATAGAATTTTATGGTGCAAGATACTAGGCCAAAAGGTATTAGGACATGTATACTCCAAGGAATGAAATCAATGATAAAACTAATTCTTAAATTGAATTGGTACTTAAGGCTAATTTCCTGCAATAAGGTTTTTAGCATGTACAATTATAGTGGGCTCACTAAGTAATGGAAGAGGATGATTAGTGCAAAAATAACAATACAAACCATGCCAATGTAGATGGGGGTTTGACTCATAGCCATTATAGAGCAAAAAAGGCACAAAGGTTGGTTATTTTGTTAAAGCATCGGTTGAAAACTCGTTGCTTTATGCCTCAATTTAAACTTTTGCGGATATCAAGCCATATTATTAAGTTTAACACCTTTATAGCATCAATTAAGTCACAATCTTGATACTCTTTTTGATTTTATACGCAATGAAAATCATAACTCATACCATAAGTAAGAACACATATGATCAACACAACAATAAAGATAAAAAAATAAACTAATCAACAAGACATAAGATATACGTGGTTCAGCCGAAAAATACCTACGTCTATGGAGGATCCATGATCCAGCTTCTTTCATTACTACAGATTACTAAGTATCTTCTTACATCATCAATGATCCCATAATATCCATAGTTTCTCTCATAGATCACCCTTAGTATCTCTTATAGAGATCCTTAAATATCTACCATTGATCACCATGAATTTTTCAAGACATCTTAGTATCTCCTTATAAGAGATTTCTATAAGGAATACAAGAACAAGAATAGTCTGAGCATCTAAGCTAAAAGAATCTATGGTATCTTTTTTGTTCACATAAGAAAAAGAAAAACACTCTCCAAAAGTTGCACCTAAGTGCACTGCGTACTTAGCGCCTACCTAGTTCCTCTATTCTCTCTTTTGGTCTATATCTTGAAACTTTAGATGCTAGACTTTCTCTTGTATTTAGAAGGATTTGGGTTATCGACTTTACTTGGCTAGCCTTCTCTTCAATCGGCAAAATTCGAGACATACACATAGTACGCTTTTATCCGACTAGCGAAAGATTGCTTTCCTTTGTTAGTGAATCAGATCTTGGACTTGATCGTGTTGCTATTCAGAGAATGGACTCTATTAGGGGTGATCTTTTGCTATCTTAAGTCAGTCATTCTACCAAATACCCTTAAAAACCCTAAACCCGATTGAAATAAGAGTCCTTATTTGTAAGAGTCCTGATCCCATTTAAAGAAGTCAATTAAACCAAAACAAAAAATACCCCTAATTTGTCATGTGAATAGTAACTATATGAACAGTACCCTATACCAGATTATTGAATTACCAGTTTCCAACAAATTCTCTTATTGATTAAATATATCTTTCTATGAAACTAATCATTGCCACATTTCCTTGATCAATGCTCACTAGCATTGTTTCTAAGTCAAGTCCCAAACTTAACTAAGACTCTTGTGACTACGGTCTTGAAAGATTTTAGAATGCTGATGTCTAGAATAGTTCAATGTTGTGATCTCATATATCCTGAGAACACCATAACCACAATCCCTTAATGGTGAAAACATATTCTTGCTATTACTGCTATTTCCATATATTCTCTTTTGACCCCTACCACTATGTGATATAATTCAAAGAAAATTTATGGTTTGTTTCAAATCAACAATCCTATGTTGAACCATTCAAACACTTTTCTTCAAGCATATAGCCTTCATTTATGCTTATCACTTGGTACTTTTGCTTGCCAACTAGTATCCTTTTTTTATGTCTTTTATGAATCTCTTTATTCTGATCTAGCAGTCTCGAGTCTACTAGGTTTTTATGAGATGAGGAATGAAATTTCATACCTAATTCCTCCCTTGTCTTTGTCATCATATAGTCTCAATCTTATTCTTTCAATCCCTTATGACTTACCACAAGCTATATTTTTACAACTGGTAAATAATGATTCTCTATGGCTCATATAAAAACACTACCCTAGATTCCAAAAATAGTTCATCTATTCGATAATTGTTCCTTCAAAAGTACTCATATGATTAAAATAGTCATCTAGACTTGCAAATCCACATTCCTTCTACCTTTGTCTCTCTTTCATGATTATCCCTTCAAGTGCCCTAGACACTTTTTGGATCGACCATTCAATATTAATTGTTCTTCTTTTTCCATCTTTATTTTGTGTCCAATCTGAGTAATTCTTTGACTATGACCTAGATGACGCCATCTTCTTGGGAGTCTTTTTCAAGAGTGATCTTTATCCCCAAAAATATCCCCAGTGAGGCCATCATCTTTTTCTCTTTTAGATAACTATTTTCTTTATTATTCGTCCCTTATATTTGTGAGTTTTCATGGTTGACAACTTTTGCTCTAATATCAGTTTGTTACGGATATAAAGCCATGCTTTTTAAGTTTGACACCTCTATGGCATCAACTAAACTATAACCTTGATACCCTTTTTGACTCTATGTACAGTAAAAAAAATATAACTGACACCATAAGTAAGAACACATACAATCAACACATCAATGAATATAAAGAAAATAAACCAATCGACAAGACAAAAGATATACGTGGTTTGGGCTAAACATGCTTACATCTACGGAGGATCCCTGATTCAACTTCTTTCATTTATATAGATCACTAAGTATCTTCTTACATTATCAATGATCTCACAATACCTATAGTATCTCTCATATAAATCCCTAAGTATCTACTCTCGTTCACCATGAATTCTCCAAGATCTTTTAGTATCTCTTCATAAAAGATTACTACACGGAATGGAAGAATAACTCGAGCATCTAAAGCAAAAAAGATCTATGGTGTTTCTTTTGTTCACTAAAAAATCAAAAGAAAATACTCATCAAAGGTTACATCCTAGTGTACCATATACTTAGTGCTTATCTAGCTCATCTATTTTTTTCTTATGGTTTACATCTTGAAACTTTAAATTCTTGACTTTCTCTTGTGTTTAGAAGGGTTTTGTAAAGTGAGTAAAATACCCTTAGAAACTCTAAACCTAGTTGGAATAAAATTTCTTACTTGAAAGGAACTAATCTCACTTAAAGAAGTCAATTGAGCCAAAACAGAAAATACCCATAAGTTGCCGTGTGAATTGTAACCGCTTGAACAGTACTCATAAATAGTACTCATCGTGAACAGTACTTGATGACCAGTACCTCTGTGAACAATAACCCTATGAGTGATTAGTGTCTTTTGTAAATAGTACCAATTATTTTGATTTTTTGTTTTACTCATCCTTTATACACTAAATACGTATTTGACTTCATAATGACCCTTATTTTGGTATTCTTCACAATTTTTGTCTATACAAAATTGTTAAATTACTAATTTCTAATATAAATATATTTTTAGATGTTACTAGTGGTGGATGTGAATCTCATAATTCAAAAAAATCTATTATTGATAGGGTTGTACTCCTCAAAATAGAAAGATTTTAAATAAGGTTTATATGAACTCCACAACTCGACGTCTTAACAAGACCATTGTTACTATTACCAATGAGCCCGTCTATTATGTGATTCAAAATGATTTGAAGAAATTTTTTAGTATTCTTAGAAAGCCGATAGTTAAGGATGATTTTACAACTGTAATGTCTAAGTTATGAAAGAAAATATTGGCCAAGCAAAAGCCCATCGAGGAGATACATTTCACAAAGTGCTTCTAAGTCTTAATTTTGAAATAGTTTGATTAATTGATGCAAATGATTACCCAAGCTACATGTTTTATTGATTTTTGGGTCTCTTTGCCTCTCTGAACTTATCTTTTTTAGGCTTTGATCATATTTGGTTCTTAGATGCCTTAGTTTTTATGTTTTTTATTTTTTTTAAAAGTTAAATGATATATATCATTGATAATAATCAAGAAAATACATCAAAGGACCTTTGATACTACGATCAAAGGATTACCATGATACAGAGGAATAAGTACATATTGAGACTTTTCTTAAATCAGATTTCTCACAAAGAAGAGTACATATCAAACCTATATAGGGCAAGGATGTCCCTACAATAAGAATACGACACAAGAAATAACCGACCTTTTTGAAGAAAGGGAAATAACCGACCTTTCTGAAGAAAGAAAAATAACTGACCTTTTTGAAGAAAGGGAAATAACTGACCTTTCCAAAGAAAGGGAAATAACCGGCCTCATCAAGAGGAAACGTCCAGATCTCTTAAACGAATTTAAGAGAGAAATTATTAGGATTTATTCTAAACATAAAAACTAAATAAATAAAACCCCACTATTAAACCACAACAGTAACCACGCAAAGGCGACAGCGGGCGGTGGATGTTCGGCGAGGATCAAAAAAATTTGTCGAATCACAGATCTTATTATCAAACCAAACAAATGGCCACAATTTTCCTGGTACCCGTGAAGTGGCAAGGATCATCAGAGCAATAAGAATTCGGCGGTCGGCAGGGATCGAAACCACGGAGTGCACCAACCCATTCTGGAGTCGTCGGCGATGCGGTTTAAGCGGCTTGGCATAAGAATCCGACGGCAGGCCGGGATCGAAACCATGAAGTGCACCAACTCGTTCTGGAGTCGTCGGCGACGGGGATGTGGTCCAAGCGGCTTGGCAAGTCAAGGAGCAATGGAACAGAGCTGAGGAAAGCCAGGGACCCAAGCGTACGACGTGGTTGGGGAACGCTTCAAGAGGGATAGTGGTCGGACCAACTGCAGTCGCCACTTCAGTCCTGCCCAAGCCAAGCAAAGTCGAGGGAAACAACGCAGAGGGTGGCAAAGGTTCGACGATGGGTGCCATGAAGGTTGTCGTGGTAGACCAGAGCAATGGAAGACCAGGGAAGCACTAGAGAGTTTGCAACGGCTCTATCAGCCTCTGAACCGGACAAGGAAGCGCGCTGAAACTCAAAATGACTTTGCGGTGGCAAGGATGCTCGACGGCAAGAAGGAGAGGGGAAGGGGTGAGGAGGTCCACCGAAGAGAGGCCGTAAAATGGGCTTCTCTCCGGTGAAAATATTGGGAAGGTGGGTTACGATGCCTTTCTTTTGTTTGAGAGAAAGGTTGCCTTAGGTCATTTTTATGTTTTTTTTATTATTAGGCAAGATTAATTTTATCCCCATGATTTTTGTGCTAATTTTATTTATTTTCAATAAATTCTCTCGTTCCATCTAGAACTAGAAAAAAAGAAGTTATTTTTGAAGTTTTAGTTACCCCCAAGCCATGACTAATATCAACTAATAAATAATTATTCTCTCGTAATAAAGTTGTAAAGAGAAAATGTTCTAAATTTGTGATAATAAACTGAATTTTTTTTGGGTTTTTTTTATGATAATAAACTTGTGAACTTTATACTAGTTAACACGAATTCTTTGTAGGAACATTGAAAGCTCAAAATTTAGAACTCTCCAAAAAGTATGTCTTAATCCTTTTGATCGTTTTGAATTACTATAAAATAACACTGTCCTCTAGTAAAAAAGAAAACTCTGACGCAAGTGAGTAAATATTCAATAAAGATGTGTAGTGTGTAGGAGTGCTTTGAACAAGAGGATTATTCTCTTAATGGTTTTTCTCTTAATATATAATTAATAGTGTAGTGCTTTAGTGCTCAATGATTTTGAATATCACACTATTTCTGAATAATTTACAACTTATTCAAGTGTATCTTTTTATAGTGTTGTACTTAGCTTCGATCTCTTTATAAATCTTAGACTTAGAGCTTTTTAATATTAATTATCATAATTTTATCATAAGCTTCCCCAAAAAACAAAAAGAGAATATTTAAATCCGTGATGAGAATGACCACTATAATTTGAAGTTATTAAGCATATTTATTTATTTGAATAAACTAATATTTCATACATATAGAGATGGAGATTAATTCAATCTCAAACAGGGGTAGAACCAGAATTTGAGGTTTGGGAGGCAGAATCATAAGAATTGGTGAATTTTAGCATAATCTTAAGGATTAGTGATAATGTATAAATTTCTAAAATTTTAGTTTTTTTTGAAAAAGTGAATAATTATAGATGACTTTTCTACTAAAAATATAATAAAAATATAAAACAATTAACATGTATTATATTAGTCATAAAAAATGAATTTATATTTAAAATTAATAAATTTAAAGTAAAAAGTACAAAGAACAAGGTCCATAAAAATACATATAAAATTATATTAGTAAGATATTAAAAAGTAAACTAATATATATATATATATATTTATATAAATAAAGTTATTAAAATACATTAAAAATTTATAACTTATTTCTTGAAGAATTATTTTTGGCTGTTGAGTTAGGAAGAAGAGTTTGACATAAATTGAAGAAAAGATAAAATCATCAATATATAATGTTCCATAATTATGAATCCGTTTGTATAGGTTAAATTAAAAAATTCTATTCCATGTAAGAAAAGAATTATAAGTATAAAATTCATTTGTATCAAAGAAAAGATGTATAAATAAAATAACTTATAAATATAAAATTATTATTTTTTATTAAGATAAGATAATGAAGTTGAAAAAAATATAAAATAGGGACTACTTGTAAATTAAAAAATAATTTTTATTAGAGAAAGACATTAAAGTGAAAAAGGTGAAATATTATTTAAATATTAAATAATTTATTAAAAAATATGTTTTTAGTGCTAATAAGGACCATTTTTTTAATTTGACAATTTAACTCATTAAATATAAAAATTTTAAAAGAAATTTAGGAGTCAAAATATATATGTTAATATTAAAAAATTACATACATAATACAAATTTAAAAAGGTTATGTAAGACTTGGGGAAGCCATGCCCCCTAGACCCAACAATCGTTTTGCGCATGATCTCAAACAAACAATTTAGGAGAGCTGTATTACGAATAAAGTTTTGGTAGATGTCTAACCACCAATTTTATTACAAATGATTCAAATATAATATATTCTGGAACAGCGTAAACAGAGTTTATTAATACTATTTAAAGCATTATGGGGTCCCTCAGCATTGAGGCAACTTGTTCTTCCACCAAATAAGAATTCGTGTAGCGATCTCCATCCTTGTACATCACATCGCATATACGCGCAAGATTAAGGATCCGTTCAAGCATAGGCATCGGGATAGGAGTTGGCTTGAGAAGCTCCTCATTCATGTCTTTCCAAGCATTTTCAACTTCTTGCCCCAACACTTTAACTGCATCTTCCTCGGACACCCCACGTTGCTTCATGTAGCATTCAACAGCTGAGGCAATATGTCCTCTCTCCTGCTCAAACTATATCGTACATCCAAATTGGTTAAAAAAGGAACTCCAAAATAACTCATCACACAAGTACATCTCTTGAACGCATGTGCCGTGTGATTGTTAATATTATAGTGCTATTATTTATTTCGTTAATGAAGAGAATGTTAGTAAGACTTTAAAACTGATTTAGTAGAGTACGAACCTTGTGTGATTCCATATCATTCAAGAGCCTGCCAGCAAGTGATGATGCTGTTAAAATCTTAGGGTTTGTAAATAGCCATTCAAAAGCCTCCTTGGTTGCTAAATCACCCATGCCAAGGAAGGAACTTGTTACGAGCACTGGAGTAACACTAGTTACCAATCCAACTTGGCTATATTCCTCCACCGTTGGAACATAACTTTCATTGAACCAGGTGGCCTCGACAAAGTAATTCAGAATTAGCTCCTGCACCTTAAGAACATAACCCAATTCAAAAATCAAAATGTGCGCTGAACCAGTGAAAGAGAAAGAAAAATCCATGAATATAATGATCTCATATATAAAACCATATTCCTTGTCACGGCAGCTGGAAATTGCGTACCTTATCCTTTGCATAATGTATGCAGTATGATCTTCCTTCCTTGGCCAATTCTTCCTCATTGTCCTTGAAAAAATCGAAGAGTGCCTTATAAATGATTTTCATGTATTCTGGAAGTCTATCTATGGCGCCAATGTCCCATCTGAAAAGCAAATACCCATACTTCAAGATACCTACTTATAACTATTAATATTATAATATCAAATTAAATTAATTACAATACCAAACTCAAGATTAAGTCTAAATATTTACAAACCCAATTCTTGAAATTTCTAAATTAAGTAAGATATTTTAAAATTAATAAATAAGGAAATAAGTATTATAAACTTGTGTGGTTAATAAATTTTTACATTATTTTATTTGTGTGATTTTGATTTGTTGAAACTAAGTATAAATACCCCCCCCCCCCTAATTTAGTTTTGCAAGCAAGCAAGTTAAGAATAAAGAGTTGATCAAGTATTTGATCAATTATTGAGAGTTTAGTGTGTTAAAGAGTTGAGCAAACAATAAACTTAACAAAGAGTGTGTGAGTGTTGTGTTGTAAATGAGAAAGAGTGAGAGTTTTTAAAATTTGTATTGTAAGTTTTGAGTTTGTTGTATTAATAAAAGTGTTCCATTTGTGTTCCATTATTCTCAACAATTGGTATCAGAGCGGGATTGTCTGGGACTGCTCAAGTTGTAAGATTTCTACGAATTTTGAGTATGCTCTGTGGTTATAACTTTGACTGATCTTCCACATCAGAAAAGGTTTCTAGAAATTGTGAGTGAGTGAGCTTTTGTGTGTCGTGAGTAGTCTGTGACTTTGCAAGTTTTTTTTTAAAAAAAAACTTGTTTGGTATTATTGAGGTGCTGCCAACACGATGGGTGACCTTTAAGTCGTTAGAGGAATCAAGAAGCTCAACAACCAAAATTACAATACATGGGCGGCATTGATGGAGTCTTACCTTCAAGGCCAAGATCTTTGGGAGGTCGTTGGTGGGAATGAAGTAAAGCAGCCAATAAAAGAAACCACTTTAAAGAAGTGGAAAGTAAAAATTGGTAAGGCTATATTTGCCATTAAGACCATAGTTAAAGAATAAATGTTAGAGCACATAAAGAAGGCCAAGACGCCAAATGAAGCATGGGACACTTTTGCATCACTCTTTTCAAAGAAAAATAATATGCGACTATAACTTTTAGAGAATGAATTGTTGTCAATTTCACAACGTAACATGACGATCAACCTATACTTTACAAAGGTAAAATTCTTGTGCCGTGAAATATTTGAGTTAGATCCTGCCGCTGATATTACTGAAGCTAGAATGAAAAGAATTATCATCTATGATTTGAGATCCGAGTATAGAAGTTTTGTTACTGCTGTACAAGGCTGGCCAACCCAACCATCTCTCATTGAATTAAAAAATTTGTTTGCTGATCAAGAGGCGATTGCCAAGCAAATAAGAGGGGTCTCATTAAAAGGCGATGAAGAAGCACTCTACATCGACAAAAGAAAATGTTGATTTAAACGATGTACTGGTAAAGGATCTAAAAGAGATGATGACAAGATAAAGAGTCATTACCAAGAAGGTAGCTCACAGACAGGGGGAGTATGGAGGACTTACGGCAATGGTAGCCAGTCCAACCAAAAGAAAAAGTTTGAAGGAAAATGCTACAATTGTGAAAAAATAGGACGCATGGAAAAAGATTGTTGGTCCAAGAAATGGTCTGCTGAGGGTAATACTGCCACATCAAACTCAGAAAGAAAAAGTGAAGATGAATAGGAAGCTGAAGCGTCTATCGCTATAGAGGAAGAAGACCTATCATTCTTAGTGATAATGCCTGGACGAATTGACTATGAAAATGATTGGATCCTTAACTCAGGATATTCAAATCATATGACTGGTGACAAAGAAAAGTTGCAAGATATGACTACGTACAAAGGAGGTCGCATGATGGTGACAGCCAACAACTCAAGATTGCCTATAGCTCACATCGGTAACACAATCCTTGCACCTCGTTACAGTCCTAACAAGGTAACACTTCAAGATGTCTATCATGTTCCTGGTATGAAAAAAAATCTATTATCAGTACCACAGTTAACATCTTTTGGGCATTATGTTTTGTTTGGTCCACAAGATGTTAAAGTGTACTAAGATTTAAAAATCATGGGATCACCAAGAATGGAAGGACGATGACTAGAGTCGGTCTATGTACTATCAGCAGAGTCAGCTTATGTAGACAAGACTCGAAAGAATGAGACAGTAAATTTGTGGCATGCACGATTGGAACATGCAAGTTATCATAAGTTAAAAATGATGATGAATAAGGCAATGCTTAAGGATCTACCTCAACTTGATGTGAGAGTGGATACAGTATATGCAAGATGTCAGTACGGTAAGGCACATTAACTACCATATGAGGAGTCAAAGTTTAGAGCTAAGAAGCCATTGAAGTTGGTTCACTCTGATGTGTTTGGACCTGTCAAGTAGCCATCAATTAGTGGCATGCGATATATGGTGACATTTATTGATGACTTCTCGAGGTATGTATGGGTTTTCTTTATGAAGAAAAAATCAGATACTTTTTTGAAGTTCAAGGAATTTAGAGAAACAACTAAAGGAGAAGTCGGAAGGAAGATTCATTGTCTCCGCATAGATAATGGAGGAGAATATACCTCCGATAAGTTCTCACAATATCTTCGAAAAATAAGATACAACATCAGTTCACATGTGCCAACACACCACAACAAAATGGTGTTATAGAAAGAAAGAATCGGCATCTTGTAGAAATTTGTAGAAGTATGTTGCACGCAAAAAATATACCAGGAAGATTTTGGGCCGAAGGAATGAAGACTGCAGTCCACGTGATTAATAGGCTTCCTCAACCAAGGTTAGGGTTCATATCACCCTTTGAGAAGTTGTGGGATATGAAACCTACTGTGAGTTATTTTTGAGTATTTGGTTGTATATGCTATGTGTTTGTGCCAAGTCACCTGAGAAACAAATTCGACAAAAGGAAATCAGATGTATATTTATTGGATATGATAACTAACGCAAATGATAGAAATGTTGTGACCCTACTAGTGGGCGGTGTTTGATGAAGCATCTTTATAGTGGTCGCCACAAAAAGAGAAGCTTCGAGATTCAAAAGAAATAGAAGAACGACTACAACAAAAGATAGATGAGCAAATTGCTAAAATTCGACCGAGCTAAGAAGACCTTGATAGTAGAAGCCAATGCCAAGTTATGTGATCATGAAGGAAAGGATTTAGAAGATGAACTATGTATCGACAACTGGTAGGAAGTCTCATTTATTTGACATTGACTCGACCAGACATTTCTTATGCAGTTGGAGTAATAAGTCAATACATGCAAAATCCTAAGAAACCTCACTTAGAAGCAGCTCGGTAGATATTAAGATATGTGAGAGGCACAATCGACTATGGTCTCTTCTATAAGAAAGACCAAGATTGTAAAATAGTTGGCTATTGTAATGCTGATTATGCTGGAGATCATGACACACGACCTTCGACCACTAGGTATTTTTTTCAAGATTAGTTCAGGAATAGTCTCTTGGTGCAGTAAAAGGCAACTGATTGTATCATTGTCAACTACTGAAGCTAAGTACAGAGCAGCAACAATGGCAACTCAACAAAAGTATATGGTTGACGCAATTGATAGAGGATTTACATCAGCTAAAAGATTATAAAGTGTCAATATATTGTGATAATTAGTTAGTAATCTGTTTGGCAGAAAATTCAGTTTTTCATGCAAGAACAAAGCATGTGGAGGTGCATTATCACTTTATTCGGGAAAAAATTCTACAAGAAGAAATTGAGTTATTGTATGTTAAGACCGAAGATCAAGTGGCTGATTTGTTCATAAAAGGCTTGGGTGTTGATAAGTTTGAAAAGTTTCGAAGACAACTCAACGTGGTTAGAAGAACGAAAGTTGGTGTTGACGGAGAGTGTTAAAATTACAACACCAAATTAAATTAATTACAATATCAAGCCCAAATATTTACAAGCCTAATTTTTAAAATTTCTAGATTAGGTAAGATATTTTAAAGTTAATAATTAAGGAGATAAGTATTATAAACTTGTGTGGTTAATAAATTTTTACATTATTTTATTTGTGTGATTTTGGTTTGTTGAAACTAAGTATAAATACCCCCCATCCCTCATTTAGTTTTGTAAGCAAGCAAGTTAAGAATAAAGAGTTGATTAAGTATTTGATTAATTGTTAAGAGTTTAGTGTGTTAAAGAGTTGAGCAAATAATAAACTTAACAAAGAGTATGTGAGTGTTGTGTTGTAAGTGAGAAAGAGTGAGAGTTTCTAAAATTTGTATTGTAAGTTTTGAGTTTGTTATATTAATAAAAGTGTTCCATTTGTATTATATTATTCTCAATAATAACCAAGGTTTATATATATATATATATATATATATATATATAAAACTCAACTGCAACTTATGCAGTATAAATAGAACTAAAACATGCATCCGCTCCACAAAATTTTCATATATGACAATCTTCTGTGCTATATATATATATATATATATATAAAACTCAACTTATGCAGTATAAATAGAACTAAAACATGCATCCGCTCCACAAAATTTTCATATATGACAATCTTCTGTGCGAGGGGTAGAACCAAAATTTAAAGTGAGGCGTCAAATGTTAAAGTTAAAAATTATATTAGGTTAAGATTTAATTATATAGAGGTTTTAGTGTCAAATTTGAACTCTTGAAAGGGCAAAATCACAAAATACATATTTTAAAAGATAAAAATTATCCATAAAATTTTAAAATTTTAAAAAGGAAAAAGACATTTAGACTCTTGTAATTTGGGAAAAGGAACATGCAGACCTCAATAACTTCACAAATTCTTTTTACGCCCTTGTTAAGTGACAAAATTTATTAAAATTAACTCTCAAAAAGTGTAAAAAGGAAAAATTACCCCATTTTGACCAAAAGTCAATCAATGGTCTATCAACTTGATCAATAATTGTCGATCAATGACAATCAACAGTTACAATCAATAAGGTAGTCAACAGCCAGTTAATACCGCATTTATTGAATAGTTTAATTAAGGACAAGATGCCTAATAAATTTTCAATCATATATATAAACAAAAACTTATAGTAATTTAATTGATTAAAATGTTTACTTATATTAGAGTCAAAGGTTCGAATCTTACTTTATGCATTTAAATTTTAGTTTTTTAACCATAAAAGAGTAGTGGTAAATTCACTGGTTTTAATAGATTGTTTTGTTAAGGTTAAGAGTTTCCACTTTCTATGAAGTGTAAATGAGAATTTTGAAATTATTGAGATCTAAATGTCTCTTTTTCCTAAATTATGAGAGTTTAGATATCTTTTCTCTAAAAATAAATTAGAGTTTTTTTAGTTAGACACCCCAAACTCTTATATAGACCCACCACTGTCCAGTGTGAAAGTTTTAAAATACAAAAACATATAGTAGTTTAATTAATTAAAATGTTTACTTATATATTAGAGTCAAAGGTTCAAATCTTACTCTATGCATTTAAATTTTAGATTTTTAATCATAAAGGGGTAGTGGTAAATTCACTGGTTTTAACAGATTTTTTTTATTAAGGTTAACAGTTTTTCTTAAAACAAATTGGAGATTTTTTGGTTAGGCACCCCAAACCCCTATATAGACCCACCACTGTCCAGTGTGGAAGTTTTAAAATACAAAAACTACCTAAATATGTTGTTTTATATAAGACCTACATATTATTATTTTAAATCTTGTACATATTTGAAAAAACATGTGAACATATGCACTTGCACTTGATTATTATAATTTATTCTTGAAATATTCAGAAAGAAGTATAGATGCATGGACTTGAAAAGAAGAAGAAGAAGAAGAAGAAGAATAAGAAGAAGAAAACCTTTTGGATGCTTCTGTAAAGAGTTTTAGCTCTTTAAAGGTAGAGTAGGCGTCAAATGTATCATCTATAACGGATGCAATGACTATTATTTTGGTCAATATTCTTCTAACTAAGGCGTATTTCGGCTCAAAGTACACTGCCATTGTCCAAAAATATGACTCTACAAATCTGTCTCTTGCATAATGCAGCTTTGTAGCGAAGTCTAAATCTCTCCACCACCTGAAATTGAATTTCAAATTAAAACTTTCGCACTAAATTATTAACCCATTTACATAATAAGTTTGCTATTACCATAGAAATCATTGCTCAAAGCCATAAATAAGTCAATGAAATTGAAGCTTGTTGTATGCATTCTAAAAGAAGAATTACGATCTTCCCTAATCTAATTTTATTTAAGTTTTTAAAAATCTTTTGATAGGTATTTTATATTAGTTATATGTAGTCAATATTTAAAAAATATATATTTTACTTTTTATCAACTCACAACTTAATGTCAGTAAAAGGAAATTAAAAAAAAAAGATTAAATTAGAAGAGAATTCTTATTGTTAAAAGAAATACAAAGAAACAAAGATTTATTTTTATCGTTCATCATAATAATATAAACGACAAAAGTACTATCCAATAACTAATTAATGAATTTGAAAAATCGTTTAATAAAAGGAATTGAGAAATTAAATATACCTGTTTTTTGCTCATTTAATAAAATTCCCTTACTTTTAAGGTTGTCCAAAAAAGAAATCACAAAAGCTATTTATGAATTATATTCTAAGTTTAAATTTTAAGAATGAGTTTGCATTTTCCCGTTCAACTTTCCTTGCAAAAATAAACCAAATATATCTTTTCTATGTATAATTTTGTATAATAGAATAGAGGTTTTGGAATCAAACCATACAGGCTATATTATAATAAATGAAAAAAATATCGTTGCTCTCCTAATTTTATATATATATATATATATTTCTAAATTTTTTTAAAACTTAGAAGGTAATAGTGGTTTCACTTATAAAAATACGAACTTATCTCATCATGTCACTTGTAATTCTTTTTGATGTGTTGCTTATAATCATATAAAAAAATAATTCCACTTCATAAATTTTACTATAAAAATTGAGGAAAGAACTTACTGTGTGAGATAACTTAGTTCTTTCTGGTGTATTCCTTGTACCATGTTGAAATCTAACTTTGCGAATTTTAGCAAAGTTTTATCGTGTGAATCATCTCTTGGATAGATATCCAAAAAATACCTTGCCTCTAACCGTAGTATTGTTTTATGAAGAGGGCGGTAGATAGCATGATTTATTTGTTCGGCAAGGTTAGGGTTCACAAAAGATATCATTGACTTAAGATGAGTGGTAGTGAAAGCAATGGCTTCGTCTAGAATATCTTCTCCGCGGATGGCTAGGTACGCTGCCTCGTACAAACTTAGCATGCCTTGAACATCATTTATCAAGGATGCCTTGAATTTACCTTCTTCATTTCTGAACTTCTCAAACACATCTGATTACATTAAAAAACACAGGGGAGGCTCATAAGACATGCTTATGGCTTATAGTCAAGCTGATGATTGTGCAATTGACATAACTTAAGAAAGATTACATACCACATGAGATCTTAATTCCTTGCTGCCTAAGCAGTCGAAAAAGAAGAGAAACAGTGTAGAGATCATGGTCATTATTGTCAAGCTCATGATGTACTTTTTCTAACTCATTTTCTATCTCCACTGCGTAGTGATAAGCGACACCTAAGCGTTGGACTGTATCAATTAATTGCAGTTTCTGGGCAGTCGTATTTGCAGTAGCCGTTATCATCCTCCTAACCTCTTCTTTAAGTGCTTCGTAATGCTCTTGGTTTGCGGCATCAATTGTCTGCATGCACAAAATATTACTTGCAGAATTCCGATAATTTTAACTTGCTTTGATATTAATTCTTTCTAACCCAATTCTACGTTAGTTATGTTATTCTTAAAATGTCTTATCTATGAAATTTTTGCGTGCATCTTCTAATTATATCACACAAAGAACTCACACATGGGCATGTCTGGTTATGAGATATTTAGACTTGTCCTTACTTTCAGATCAGAAGCGCGTGTCTGGAAATGGTTTCCCCATAAACTAGGGTGAAAATCTGCAGTGTGGCGAACAGTTTTTTCTGTTGAACTGGAAACGGCTGAAACTCGAGTAGCCATCTTTCTTTCTGAAAAGTTTGGACTTGACAAGCCAATTTATACGCACAATTTGTGTGTCGGAAACTTGAAGAGACGCTACACTTGCGGTGGATAGCACAATTTCTGTGTCATGTCGGCCCTTTATATACTTGGGCAACAGTGCAAATGGTAATAAAACGATATTTTAATGACGAGGTTGTCGAAGGGGTAGTGATAGAATCCGTGTCAAATCCAGCTTCAAAAATAATTTAAACTCCGCTGCCAAAGATGAAAACAACTCAAATATTGAGAAAAAGTCAGCAAACCCCCCCCCCCCCCCCCCCCCCCCCCCCCCCCCAAAAAAAAGATTAAAATTTGATACAAACTTTACCATGTTGCCTTGACAAAAGATCTCCAAGCCGCACGTTTTTAACTCCTACGAATAGAAGATACGTAAGGGAGCAACACCACACGAATCACAACTGTATAATAATTTTCTTATTTGTATTTGTGTCATTATAAGCTTCCAACAATGAACCACGTTATGATATATCTTCACATTGTAATGATGATGAGAGAAAATATCAGTTTTTGATTAAGAATAAACCACATTTAATTCTTCTTTATGGTATCAAAGCCATTCGATGTTATTCTTTCAAATTCTTTTGTATCCGAAATTCGCTCTAGTTTCATTTCCACTACTCTCATCATCATTTTAATGTAAAGACTATATATATATATATATATATAGACACACATAACGTGATCCATTATTGAAAGCTTATAATGGCACAGCTGTATAAGAAAAATTATTATACAGCTGTAATTTATGTGGTGTTGCTAAATTTTTTTCCTTCTAGTCGTTGGAGTAAAAAATTGTTCCTTATGGTATTTATGTGTTATTTTATTTTTTGTATGAATATTTATTGATATTTATATAATATATATTTTTATAAATTATTAATTTATTATATGGTAACTTGTTCTTTTTGTTAGACAACTATGATTTATGTGGTGTTGCTAACGTTTGTATCTTCTAGCTGTTGGAGTCAAAAATGTGAGGCTTGGAATTCTTTACGCAAGGTTTATACAATTGTGATTTGTATGGTGTTGTTGACTTTCTATCTTCTATCTGTAGGAGTTAAAAACATGTGGCTTGGAGATCTTTTGTTAAGGCAACATGGTCAAGTTTGTATCAAATTCCAATTTCTTTTCCTTTTGACTTTGTTGACGTTTTCTTAATATTTGAGTGGTTTCCATTTCGGGTAGTAGAGTTTGAATTAGATATGGATGCTATCAACTTAAATGGATCATTAAACAAGTTAATATCAGCAGTGCATTTTTTCATGGCCACCTCAATCAAACAATCATTATGGAACAACCACCTGGTTCATTGATCCTTCTCATCTATCTTATCTTTATAAATTTAATAGATCTTTTTATGGCTAAAACAAGGCCTACGAGTTTGGTTTGAATGTCTATCTAATGCTTTACCCAAGATGGATTTTAAAATTAATAAAGCTGGTAATTTTCTTTTTATTTTATTTTGTAAAGATTTCATTTTGATTTTAATTCTTGTTTACATTGATGATGTCTTCATTACAAGAAACCAGGATGATAAAATTCAGTTCATCATTCAAGCATTGAAGAAAGATCTCCAAGCCACACATTTTTGACTTTAACGATAGAAGAAACAAAAGTCAGCAACACCACACAAATCACAGTTGTACAAACCTTATGTAAAGAATTCCAAGCGACACATTTTTGTTGGGGTTGTTTGAAAGTGTGTGTGATGTTGTGTAAAATTTTTATTTTTCTTTGTAAATGGATAAATATCCATAAATAAAATGGCCACCATGACAAATGTTCATGAAATAATCACTACCATAACAAGTGTTCAATACTTGTCAATTAATTGACTGAAATTTAACAATTAAGCTTATTAAAATAATCAAAACAAGAGTATTAATGAAGTCATAAACAGTGGCTTTAATTCTCATTGCTTATTGACGTGTCAAATTCTAATAATTAGAATTTGACGCATGTCCTTCTTAAGAGATATTAAAACTGAATCTACTTATTTGAAATACTCTTGGTTCAAACTCTTCAACTTTAACTGTTGCCCTAATGCTCAACATGTATATTTTATATTATAAAACTCTTTAAGTTTACACCCATTTATCTTATAAAACCTTTTTATGTGTTTGTGAATTCTGCCCCACATGCATATTACTAATACAATAAAACAAAGTGTTGAACTATATAAGTTTAGGTTCAACTTATTTGTATAGTCTATTTGTCATCTATATCATAGAAGAGTAGAGATATAAATCATTGTCATCAAGTCTCTATCCACTCGACCATGGATTTATTTTCAGATTTATATTTTTGATAAACAATATATGTAAATTCTTTTGTGATATTTGTTTTATCATTCGGAAGCTCTTTTATGGGATGATGCATATGGCTATAAAATCTTTTGAAATATTATTTCAGAGTATCAAATATATAGATATAAGTTAACAAATCTCATATCTGCACATACTAGACTCCATGAGCATCAAACTATACTCACGACATCTAGAGGTCAACTCATGAATTGTTTCTGACATATGTGGAGTCTAAGTATGATGGATTACTCATAAGCCTATCGTAGAGTTCAAATCAAAGGAAGATCATTTATTGACGGCTTAATGAGATGCTATTAGAGTTTTTCATGAGTCAATTTCAATACCCAGTCCTAACTGAATATTTGCTTGTCTATATGAGTTTTAACTAAACTCAAGATTTGCTAAGACTAATTGTCTAAATAATTCAGATATAAACATACACTAATTTATAAACTTTATTAATCAATCTGTGTCGGTAAACATTGATCAGGATTAATGTTTTTAAGATATACCGTATAATGACATTTCTTAATACAATTTGTAACTCCTTGTAACTATGCTAGATAAAGTTCTAACTCTTAGAATTACTAACTATTAGCCCTGATTTATATAACTTAGGTCTATATTATCTGAAAAGGAACAAGATTATTATCATGTAATAAATTAACGATTTAAGAAAATGTGTATTATATAAATATCAATAAATATTCATACAAAAAATAGAATGGCATGTAAGTACCACAATTTTTTACTGCAACAACTAAAAGATATAAAATTCAGCAACACCACACAAATTAAGGCAGTAAAATAATTTTTTTATTTGTATTTATGTCATTATAAATTTCTAATAATAGACTACGTTATATATATAGTCTTCACATTGTAATGATGATGAGAGCAAAAAACAATTTTTGATTAAAAATAAACTACAGTCTATTCTTCTTTTGTTGGTTGGTAAAAAAAATAATTTTTGTTTATAAAAATAAATGTAGTGGAAGTCAGATCATCTTATTCATAATTACATGTATAGGGATAGAAGATTACCTCAATTCCTCGTTATGACAGATCTTGAATTGACTGGTTGCAATCTTCTCTACTATCCTCAATATTCAAACTCAACGCGTGTGGGCAAGTTGATCTTCTTAATCTCTAAACACACTAATACCCAAATATGAGAGAATGGTATTAATTAAATTCTTTTCCCAATGTAACAATACGTAAAAGAATTTTTTTTCTATACGGTTGTGGTCTATTTTTTTATTACATATCTCCTATATATATAGGGATCTCCCTTGGGTATTTACAATTTGATTAGGATTAAGAAATTAGAGTTTGATTAGGATTTGAGCTAGTAGAGTGACTGCAAGACCAATGGGCTTCATAGCTCCAACTTAAAAGGCCTAATATTTATTATCTCATAATATACCAATTCTTCTAAGTTAACCCCAGGCTATTCCACTAAAAGTCAAGGGCTGTATTCTAGTAATCCATGTTATAATGTAAAAACCTATTTAATTAAAATTCTATTTAATTAAATTAGACTTGGTCTTTAAATCAATAATAACTACTTAATTAACTCTCTAATTGATGTTCACAATTAAAGTTGGGCCATGAAAAAAATGTTTTGCTTCTTTAATTACTTATTCGCCCTTAAGTCACTGAATGCTCTAATGATTACTTTTAATATATCTATATTTGTAAATGAATTTACAAATAAATATTATTATTCAATAAATAAGTTATTGAATAAACTGTGGCCACGGATTCTAATGATCAAGTACTGCAAACATCTTAGGTGGACATTAATTATTAGATTCCATCTTGCAAATATATGTTCTTACGACCTATGAAATTATATCTCCAAGCTATAGAGGTTTTGACCGTTTATATAGATCTCACTCTGTGATAACTTAAAAGTACAATGCATGAATGTAAGTTCATTACCTTCTCAGGATTAAGATCAATCAATATTATTAAAGCTTTTGTGAATTAAGACCTACCACATTTAGTTAACCAGATCAACATTCACAGTAGTCCCGTTCAATGTAACATATACACTAGTGTTTTTACTCGAAGTCTCTACTTCGATTATCAAGGTAAATCATCCACTATAAGAAGCAGAAAAACTACAACCTTACATAATGAAATGCCATTTTTCATTAATGGTTGTGAACTAGATTTAATCTATAAAGAACTTGTGATCTATACCCTTTGTATTAGCATCATATGCCTAATGCATAAATAACATACTATATAAATATGGGCTCATCAATGTATGCTCAATTATATGTATAAATAAACTTTATTAATCTAATAAAATATTATTACACATGCTTTAAGGGCATAAAATAACATAAAATGTCTAACAATCTCCCACTTATTTCTTTTGATCACCACAGTTGAGTCAAAAATAACAGAATAACCAACTTTATTCAAATAACTAACTGAAATCAAATTGTGTTTGAGTTTCGGCACCAACAAATAATCATCTAATACTAAAGTCCTAAAATCATCAAAATAAAGTTGAACAACTCTCATTATCTTGGCTGCAACAGTTACGCCATTTTCTAGCTTTAGACTGATCTCTCCTTCATTGAGTTACTAGTTTTCTGGAACCTTTGTAATGAATTACAAATATGATTAGTGGCTCCAGAATCTACTATTCAGGAATTAGTAGAATCAACCACTAAACATGTCTCAATGAAAAGAATTTTACTAGAAGTTGAAACTGTCCTTTTAGCTGTTGAAAACTTAACTAAAGGATAGTTTCTCTTCAAATGCCCTTTAATGCCACATTGGAAACACTTTCCTTTGGACCTTACTATCTTTTTATGAATTTGCACAAATCCTGAATTAAATATTTTCTTTATCTTATTCTTCTTCTTACTACTCTTTCTTCTAGGATTGAGACCAAAAGATGAAGATGAGTCCTTAGTCAATTGACTATTGTAAGCATCTGTTTCATTTTGGGGTGCAATTTCATTAGGTATTTGAGTGCATTTATTAGTCAGGACATATTTGTGCTTTTCAACTGTGAGTTGAATATCTAAGTTTCTTTCCCAATCTACCTAATAATTCTCAGTTAACTTATTTTGGTTTAGGATGGATGCTAGTGAGATGAATGACGATATAATTCTGAATAAATAAATTCATACATAAGCATACATCATCTGAAAGCATGTGTTACTTTTGCATGAATACATGAAATGCATTTATGTAGAACTCTTTAACTATATTATGCATCGATAATCCAATAGAGTGGTCGTATGTTTCATAAATAGACTAGCACCATACTAATTAATTATTATTATATCGATATCTCATATCAAATAATTATAAACTACCGATTCTTTAGCCTTTAGATTTAATTAACAAGAACTCCATATGGAGGATATCAATCAACTTAAGTTGAGTGTACAACTATTATTTCAATCTTTTATATTTCCGAATTAAAAAAGCTATCGTAGGGTAGTCAGTTTTGTATGAGTCCTATATTGGATCTTATCCTTTAGGAAAGTCCTATCTAGTAATCAGTTCTGATTAATACCTTTTGTAGAGAGCTCATAAGATTTGAGGTAAGACATTAATCTACCTTACTATAAGACCAATAATGGAGTAATAGGCTTTATGCCTAAAGCCCTCTCACTCAATATTTTAATTCTTAGAATTTTTAATTAATTTATAAATTGACGTTCTACTCATTAATATCTAATTTTATTTTTATAAAATAATTAATAAAGCCACATCAAATAAGAAATTAATATAATATTAAAAATATGACAATAATCTTATCCTAATCTCATTAGAACATTAATGTCATACAATATAATATATGTTATGTATAGACATGTGAATATGACACCTTTAATCTATATAACATGTTATTCATCCAATTAATTAACTAGATAAATAAATAACTCATAATTCATGACTTTTTTTAGGAAGAAAAATATTAAAAACTAAGCTTAAATTCTTCAAAGTCTTCTTTGAAGTCAACTTGGGCTCTTCCACAATATTACATCTTCTTACTTGTCTCCTTTTATAGGCTTGGATTTTGGGCTTCTTAATTTTTTTTGGTCCACTTATTTTAAAAATAAATTGGGCTTATTTTAGGCTTTAAAATTTCTTTGGGCCTTCCAAAACACATTTAAATAAAATTATTTTTAGATTCAATAATTTTAATAAAATAGCACAAATAAAATTTTATAAAATTGAACAAAGATTAAAAGAAGTTTGAACTAACTTTAAATTTGCAAATACCCATAATTAATCCAAAATTAAATTTTGGTTAAATTTAGAACCTATTTGCAAATATCTAAAAATTATCTGGTCAAACTTTAATTATCCAACATCTAAGGAGGCTGAGTGAAATAAAATAATTCTGTTAAGATCTATTTGCATGATTTATAAACTTTTACAGATCAATTTGTAATATACGCAAAGTATCTTAACTCTATCAGAATTAATTAAAACAAAAGGGGTTTGAATGATATTTTTTAAATAAACAACACTTCCCCTTTCTCCCCTAGCCCGCCCATTCTTTGCCCTTTTTTATTGACATTTTTCTTCATCTATTTTTTTATTTTATTATTATAACCAAAATAATATTAAAAAAATATATTCTTTAGATCGCAAGTCAAAATCCTAAGCCATTTAATTGGCTTACAAAAAAAAAAGAATTATCAAGAATTAACCTAATTATGAATTATTATGAGCGCAACCATTCATCACATAATTAATAAAAATAACAAATATAGATTAGTATGCAATTGGTGCCACAATAAATAATTACTACCATACACAAAATAAACTATACATGTAATATGAAACAAGGCGGCTCTGATTCCAGTTGTTGGTTGATAAACGCAGTTGAAGCCAGATCATCTTGTTCATAATTACATGTATAGGAATAGAAGATTACCTCAATTCCTCGTTATGGCAGATCTTGAATTGACTAACTGCAATCTTCTCTACTATCCTCAATATTCAAACTCAACGCGAGTGGGCAAGTGGATCTTCTTAATCTCTAAACACGATACTACTCAAATATTAGAGAATGATATTAATTAATTCTTTTTCCCACGTAAGAATACGTAAATTTTTTTTTTCTATATGGTTGTGGTCCTTTTTCTTATTACATATCTCCCATATATATAAGGACCTCTCTTGGATATTTACAATTTGATTAGGACTAAGAAATTAGAGTTTGATTAAGATTTGAGTTAGTATAGGGACTACAAGACCTATGAGCTTTCTAGCTCCAACTTAAAAGGCCTAATCCTTATTATCTTATAATACACCAATTCTTTTAAGTTAACCCCAAGCTATTCTACTAAAAGTCAAGGGCTGTACTCTAGTAACCTATGTTATAATGTAAAAGCTCATTTAATTAAAACTCCATTTAATTAAATTAGGCTTGATCTTTAAACCAATAATAACTACTTAATTAACTCTCTAATTAATGTTCACAATTATAGCTGGGCTATGAAAAAAATATCTTGCCTCTTTAATTACTTATTCCCCCCTAAGTCATTGAATGCTTTAATGAGCACTTTTAATATATCTATATTTGTAAATGAATTTATAAATAAATATTATTATTCAATAAATAATTTATTGAATAAACTGTGGCCATAAATTCTAATGATCAAGTACTGTAAACATTTTAGTTGGACATTAATTATTAGATTTCATCTTGCAAATATATGTTCTGACCTATGAAATTATATCTCTAAGCTATCGAAATTTTGACCGTTTATATAGATCTCACCCGTAATAACTCAAAAGTACAACGCATGAATGTAAGTTCATTATCTGCTCAGGATTAAGATCAATCAAGTTTATTAAAATTTTTGTGAATTAAAATCGACGATATTTAGTTAACCAGATCGAAATTCACAATAGTCCTGTTCAATGTAACATATACACTAGTTTTCTACTCGAAGTCTCTACTTCGATGATCAAGGTAAATCATTCACTATAAAAAGTAGAAAAACTATAACATTACATAATGAAATACCATTTTTCATTAATGGTTGTGAACTTTTAATCTATAAAGAACTTGTGATCTATACTCTCTGAATTAGCATCATATGCTTAATATATAGATTATATACTTTATAAATGACTCATCAATGTACGCTCAATTATATGTATGAATAAATTTTATTAATCTAATAAAATATTGTTACACATGTTTTAAAGGTATAAAATAACATAAAATGTCTAACACTTTAATTAGATGTTGAATAATAATTGAAAATTAAAATAGTTAAGAAAATTTTTAAATATTTTATTATGTGACTTAAATTTGATGACAGTATAAATTGCCTGATAAAGGCCGTCCACTTGATAAAGATATTGCACTGAAAGAAGTGGAAGCCGAAATTGTAGGTGTAGCGATGGAAATGGAAGTAGAAATTATCGAGTGCAATGACACAGATAAAGATAGTGAATTGAGATATTATTAACAAATATATCGGTGAAAGACAAAGAATGTGCATGATCAAGATAAGAATAGCCCAACCTAGACAGATCACACATGATAAAAATTTCAGTGGAAGACAAAAACTGTGCATACATGATAGAAATAGCACATGACAGATTCTCAATTACTTGGATAAGCTTATCTTTAAGACACTTTCTCCCTTGCCAAAAGGTTATTTATTATTCCAAAAAATAATGTCTTAAGCTTTTCTTCGATGCAGACGATTTGTTGCTATATATAAGAATGGCACGTGACGATATTGTGAATCAATACATTGAGATTAAAAGTTTCTATCAATTTTAGTCTCTTTATATCTACTTCCCATTTGCTTTTCTAAATAAAAATTGATTAAAGAGTTTGAGTAAGAATAATAAGTTAAATAAGAAATTGGTAACACACATTAATAGAATGTGAGAGTGTTGAATTGTAAATATTGTATTGTAGAGAGTATAAGTATTAATTTTTAAATTATAATTATAAGTTTTGTATTTAGAATATAAAATACTATCCTGAGTTAATAATGCTTCTTGTAGTTCACAAATTCTCCATCGGTATTGAGCTAATTAAATTATTTTATTACCCTTGTTACTTTTTAACATTTTTTTAAAAATTTCTAATTGGTTGGACATTTTTGCCTCTAATAATTTGAGTTCTCTTCTATTTTTATAAATATATATAAATATATGTCTATCTTGAAAGATTTTACTAACATCCAACGTCGACGTGTCTCATTTTCTACCATTAATTTTGGAAATGGTGGCAGACAACGACTTATTTAGCATTATTTATTTTTTCGCCGTGAACGCTAGACACTAGAAATTTAACTTTATTTAAAAGACTTATTTAACGACCTTTTGTATTTCTTTCTTCTCTTTGCCTTGATATGTCATTATTTATTTTTTAATTTCTCTTGACATTTCCATGATGGAGAGGCAGATCTAATTTTCAATGAAAACAATCAACAATATCTCTATAATAGTCCTGAGATAGTTATCCAAATATTTTAGTATTTGAGATTATGATCTTTATTTAAATATATTTAATTTACGACTTGGTTCCTTTCTTAATATATATTTTTTAACATGATTTTACTAATAGAAAATAAGTAGTTGATAACAGCTAAAATAATTAAAAAAATAAATTTTGACCATATATAATTAACGCAAAACACATGTTAAAAATATCTTTGAAAGATTTATAAGATTAGATTAATTAGGAGAAAATTTTAATTATATAATTTATTAATTCCATGAAAATATATTTAATATGATTACTATTATGAGCCAAAATGTTGAATTTATTATATTTCTTATATTTAGTATGATATATGTCCAACTATTTTTGCACATAAATGCATTACTTTTGTCATGTTTGTAATTTGACAATGATCTATATTTCTAAAAACTTTTACAATGATTATGAAACATATATGTCAAAGAAGGTATAGTTTGTCACCTCTATCAAACCAAAATGTGAGGGGCTAACCCCACCAAAAAAGGATAATCCCATCAAATTTCAGTGTAGGGGCTACCACCATCTCTACCAATAGAGTGCTACCCCACTAAATTTAAGGACCAGAGCTACTCTTCCACCGAAAGGGTACCCCTACCAAGGTTAAGTGAGGGGTTCCCTGTATAAATGGAAGGGAATATACCCCACTAAGTTTAAGCGGGGTTGGGGCTGCCCTTAATAAATTTAGTTGATCAAATTTTCGTATCAACATAAAAAAAAGTTGTTTACCAATCTTTAAATTCTTATATATATAGTTTCCATGGTGGAAATTTTATCAATGTCCTTCCTCCGTCAGCTTAATGTTTGAAATGCAACATTAATGCATGTTTTCCATAATTGAAACCTATACAAATCATTCGACAAAACATTGTTAAAGAAAAGAAGAAGATTAATAGAATCCAAATGGCAAGAACATATACAATAACTTATTCTGCACTATGCTAGATTTTTTATATTGATTAATGGATCTCCGTAAAGGTTTTTTTTAGTTGTAGTCATGGGGTTCGGCAAGGTGAACCCCCTCTCTTCGCTTTTATTTTATATTGCGGAAGAAGTATTGTCTTTTTTGGATTTAAAGGCTTCATGATCAACAATTATTGTTTCTTTTTTCTTCTTCTTTAGAATATCTTGCTCCTACTCATATTCTTTATACTGATAATGTGTTTTTTTTTTTGTCAGAGGATCATAGTAGTTTTATGCCTTCGCTTCTACTCAGGTTATTAATAAGAAAAAGAGTTTTTTTAATAATTATTTAAAAAAAATTTCACTAACATTATGTTATTAACATTTTTTTTAAATAGTATAAATGAATAGAAGTATCAATGTATTACTAATACCATGCATTAGAAACATGAATTTTTAACAAAAAATTTAGAATATTATTTAAAAAATATAACATTAATTTTTAATTTAATTAACTGTTAACTCATTAATTATCTGATTCCAATAGCACAATATTTGCCTTTGCTTCGTCAAAATCATTAAGTGCCAAAGACAAGGATAGGAGAGAAAGCAATATAAGAATTAAGAAATGCTCAATCATATTGGGTTTTTCCACTTCTCTCACTTTTTTTTGTTTAATAAACTGAATTGATATATAAAAGTTGGTGGGTATAAAAGTAGCAACATCGATAGAAAAACTGAGAGTTCTAAAAACCTACACTTTTTCAAAATCTGAAATTTTCATTTAACTTTAAACATCATATTAGAGTTGAAAAGAAACAAACAAAAAGAAATTATTTCAATACAAATATTGATCACTTAATACTTCAAGAAATTATAAGTGTGGCAACAAACATAAAAAGAAAATTTCTATAAAGAGTAATGATGTGTCAATCACAACGAGTTAAGAAAGAAGATGAAGAGACGAAATAAGTTCTTGTTTCCTGGAATTGCTTTGTATCAAATTTGCCAAAAAAAGTGGAAGAGATAGAATAGATTATTTTTTATACTTATGTATTAGATAGGTTATAATAGAAATTAGGGTTTTTTAAATAAATTTAAAATTTAATGGTAGTTGATTAATTAAAGTAAAATTAAATTTTACTTTCTCAAGTTTATTAATATCATGTTAATAAATATTTAAAAGTCAAGGATAGGAAAGAATGGAGATGCAAATAATGGTAAATGTGGAAATGAATGGAGCATATTAATGAAATTAGATGATTTAAAACCTTTAATTGCATTTAATTTAAAAACGGTCGTCTTTAAAGTTAATGGTGGGGTTTGGATACCCATTCAATCTACAAATTCCCTAAGCCTAAACTGAACCCCCAAATCTAACCTGACATCTATTATTGAACTCCAAAATCTAGAAATCTCTCCCAACATATCTTTATCATCCAAGTTAAAGCACAAATGAGTCCCCAACAAGAATTTATTTCCATCCAAATACATAGCCATGTCTAAAAGAAGAATTACGCTTATAACTTCTATCTCAATGTTAAGGTAAAAACGGATAGAAGACATTATTGTCTTAGAAGTTTGTTTAATTTTTAATTTTATCCTACGAATTTTAAAAAATTTAAAATTATTTAAATTCATTAATTTAATATTATTTATTTTAATAATAAAAAGATAAAATCGTAACTTAATATAAAAAAAAAATGCAAACTGACACACAACATATTATATAATATTTATATGTCAATCATGAATTAATCTTTAAAAATTGTATTAATTTTAACTAACAACAAATATAAAAATTTCTCATCTTTTCTCTCTCATTATCTTTTTTTTTTTTAATTTTCTTCTCTTTTTTATCCATGGCGGGCATAAAATAATTTGCTATTAGTATAATTGGAATTTAATAATTAAATTAAATTAAATTTTAATAAATTTTTTAAAACATAAAATATAATATATAAATAAGGAACAACCATCCACTGATCCGCCCGTAGCCGCTGGCCACCGCCATTGCTAGTGGCAATGGAATTTTTTAATTTTTTTCACTTAGAACTACACTTGTAAATCTATGGAATCCACGAAAGACTAAACAAAGTCAAATATTAATTGCCTTTAAATATAACATTGAACATTCTGATTTCAATGTGGAACTTTTCAGCCAATAGAACTTTACACTCCTATGATGAGTATCACCAAAGAAGTAAATGTATTTAAAATTTATGTAAATAAAAAAAAAATTGATTGATTATGGCACGAAATTTTTTACAAGAAAAAAGAAGGTATGAAAAAAAAATTCAAAATAAACTAATAATTACTATATGATCATCGGATGTTTGGTCGATTTTATTTAACTGATAAATTAATTTTTTTTAAAAATATTTTTATTGAACTGTTTACTCTTGAAAATCTGTTTATAATCATAAGAATCACTTATGAATCTTATCAGGTATCTTGTAATATGTAAACTTTACTGATTATAATACGATTCAGATAGTTTGTTTTACTGACATCCAAGGTAGACATGTCTTGTTATCTACTATTAATTTTCGAGACAACATTATTAAATAATTTTTTTGAAAGGGGGATAAAATTATTATATTGACTTAACAAGTAGACACTAGAACTTTAACTTTCTTTAAACGGCTCGTTGATTAAACGGTGTTGAAGTGGAAGTATACAAATAAATAAAATTATTTAAGTAATATATGTAAAATAAGTAATTAAAGAATAAAAAGAGAAATGGTAGAAAAAGAACACACAAAAAATTATGTAGTACGGCAATTTATCTATGTTTACGGCGGATCAAGATTATACACTTCTCTTATTATGAATCACAAAGTACTCACAAAGTATTCATAAAGTATGTATTTTACACTTCTCTTATTATGAATCATAAAGTACTAACAAAGTATGTATGTTATAAGAAAGATCACAAAGAAAATTCTCTCTTGCTTTGTAAGGATTTTCACTCACAAAAAACTACAAAAATTTCTCAATCTATCACAAAAATATTTAATGATCACTAAGATATGTTTACAAGTCAATTGATAGCTTTTATATAAGCTTTAGGACATCTTATGTTTACCCTAAACTTGTGGGAGTTGTATTAGGGAGTCCTGAAGCAAGTGAGAGACAAAATAAGGAAGTTTTAAATCCGAAAATAAATTTCCATGCTCGACGCCGCGGTGCTAGTCCGCCCGTCTGAGTGCTGCGGCACTCGTCGCCTAGCGCCGCAACGCTTACGTTCTGGGTTGGACGCTGCGACGCCCAGCCCTGGTCGCCGCGGCGCTCATGCCTGCTCACTGCTTCCTTCGTCTTTTGCCTCATTTCACGTCCTTCTTCGATCCTTACTCATCCTACGCACTTGACTTGCTCTCCAAATCATATATCGATAATTTTTAATTAATATTCTCACAAATCCTCTCATTGATTCAAATCATGCACAAAAATAACTCGATCTCTCATTTCTTCATCTTTGGTCACTCTCACAAAGTAGTGACTCCAGTTAAGTCTTTGTATAGGATAAACTTAACCGAAGGCAGTGACTTAGTTAATATATCAGCAGGGTTTTTAGACGACACTATCTTTATTAGATTAACTTCACCACTTTGGACAATCTCTCAAATGTAATGGAGCCTTACATCAATGTGTTTCGACCTCTCGTGGAACACTTGATGCTTGCTTAGGTGTATGACACTCTAGCTGTCATAATATACACCAGTGTTCACATCTTCACTAGCCAATACCTCCGCACATATGCCTTTTAATCACATGGTCTCCTTGATAGCTTCACCAAGAGTTATGTACTCCGCCTCTGTGGTAAAGAGTGCAACAACATATTGTAGAATTGATCTCCAAGACACACTACACCCAAACACTGTAAATACGTAGCCTGTCAATGATCTTATTTTGTCTAGATCACCTATATAATCTGAGTCTACGTACCCTCTTACCATTTTATTGCTGTCCTCATCCCTCTTATACATCAACCTATGATTTGATGTCCCTTTAAGATATCTCAGAATTCACTTTACTGCAAGCCAGTGATTTTTACCCAGATTTGCCATGTATCTACTCACCATACTCACAGCTTGTGCTATGTCTGGTCTTGTGCAAACTATTATATACAATGATACTCTCACAGCGCTTGTATACGGTACTTTACTCATTTGTAGTTTCTCTTCTTTGGATGTCGGCGACTGTGCTGCTGAAAGTCTGAAATGCATGGCCAACGGAGTAGAGACAGCCTTTGCGTTGGACATACCAAACTTCTCCAGAATTTTTACTATATATCGCTGTTGAGACAAGAAGATAACATCTCTTATTTCCTCACAATATCCATACCTAAAATTCTCTTTGCTGTTCTCAAATCCTTCATTTTAAACTCACTACTCAACTGCTTATTGAGCTTCTGTATTTCTTCCATATTCTTACATGCGATCAACATATCATCGACGTATAGAAGCAAATACATCATCCCATAATTTATGTTCTTGAAGTACACGCATCTGTCATACTTGCTTCTACTAAAGTTATAAGCCATCATAAACTCATCAAATCTCCTATACCACTATCTAAGTGATTGCTTTAACCCGTATAATAACTTCTTTAGCAAACAAGTATGATCTTATTTTTTAGGCTCTTCGAACCCTTGCAGCTGTGCCATGTATATCGTCTCTTCAAGCTCTTTATGCAGAAAAGCTATCTTTACATCCATTTTCTCTAAATGTAAGACAAAGTTTGCACACATAGCTAACAAAATTCTAATAGATGTGTGTTTGACGATTGGAGAGAATATCTCATGAAAAGCAACTCCTTCTCTCTGAGTAAAACATTGTGCAACTAACCTAACCTTGAATCTTGTAGGCTCTATCCCCAGTATCCCCTCATTCACCTTATACACCCACTTACATTCGACTAGCTTCTTTTGAGGTCTCTCCACCAATTTTCAGGTATTGTTCTTCCTAAGAGAATTAATATCTTCTTCCATGGCCTGTTGTCATTCTTTCTTGTTTTCACTCTTCATAGCCTCACTGTATGTCCTAGGCTCATTATACTCAAGAGTGTAAGCAGAATTAAAGGCATGAACAACTAGATCTGCTTGTGTATACCTGACTGGTGGGTTAATCGTTCTCTTTAGCTTGTCTTTAACTAGCTAGTACTGTTCAAGTTCCATCTCAGGAGTTCTAGTCTTTCTTTGGATAAACTTGGAGGAACTCATTGGTGTTCTTGGTTCATCTTCAAGGATCTCCTCGTTGAAATGTTGATCAGGAGGCATATCAGATCTACTTTCAAGCTCTACTTCAACTTCTATTAACTCGGGTGCTGAGTCTTCCTTGGGCACAGGTTCTTCTTTCTCATCTTTTTGGGAGGTTTCAGCATCGTCGTCTCATCGAACGTCACGTCACGGGATATGATACTCCTTGGCGGTGTCAAGTCTTTACATTATATCTTGTATCCTTTCACTCATTCGGGATATCTTATGAATACCCCTTTGATAGCTCTAGGTTCCAACTTCCCCTCCTTAACATGTACAAAGGAAGGGCAACCAAATATTCTGAGATGATCATACTTCGGAGAATTTTCAGACCATTTCTCTTCTGGAGTCTTAAAGTCAATAGCTGATGAGGGACTTCTATTAATTAAGTAAGCTACAATCACTATTGCTTCTCTCCAAAATGTCTTGGATATCTTCGCATTGGTAAGCCTGCATCTAACCCTTTCAAGTATGTCCTATTCATCCTTTTAGCTACGCCATTCTGCTGTGGTGTTGATCTTACCGTTTTATGCCTCGCAATCCCATGCTTGGTACAAAACCCATTAAACTCTCTATTACAAAATTCAAGGCCGTTGTCAGTTCTCAACCTCTTTACTCTTTTTCCAGTCTAATTCTTAATAAGAGCCTTCCAAGTCTTGAATACTTCAAACGCTTGATCCTTACTCTTTAACACATAGACCCACAGCTTCTTTGAATAGTCATCAATCAAGTTGAGAAAATACCTGGCATCACCATGAGTAGTTGTCTGAGCTGGTCTCTAAAGATCTGAATGTATGTAGTCAAGAGTCCTCTTAGTCTTATGCTCACCATTACTAAACCTCACCCTATGTGCTTTCCCAAGTACACAATACTCACAAAAATCTAAAGGCTGGAACCTATCCTCACCAAACACCTTTTGACTAAATAACTCTTTTAGGTTTCTCTTACCTAGGTATGCCAGTCTAAGATGCCACAACTTGGTTTGCATACTCTTATCATTTATAGAGAATAGTGTAGAACCATTCACGACTTAACCTTTAAGCATATAAACACCTTTGCGCTTCTCTTCTCTCATCACCACTATGGAACACTTTAAAACTCTTAAAATTCCTCTGTCGATCTTGATGGAACACCCATTCTGGTCTAGAGTCCCTAGTGAGATCAAGTTCTTCTTCAAGTCAGGAACATACCTAACATCTATAAATTCTCTCACTCGCCCATAATGCAGCCTAAGCTTAACTCTACCAATTTCCATCATCTGACATACAACGTCATTATCCATTAAGACCTTACCACTGCTAATAGGCTAAAAATTTGTAAACCAAGACTTGTGCAGGCACATGTGAAAAGTGAAACCAAAATCTAGAACCCATTATTCAGAGTTCTTACCATCAGTAGCGACGATTGTCTCTGTGCTGTCATAGTTATCATCATAGGCAAGCGCAACATCCGCTTTCTTCTTATCTTATGCTCTCTTCTTAGGATAATCCTTTATAAAGTGCTCTTCTTTTTTGTAGTAATAACACTTCCTAAGAGTCATTGACTTCGATCTTGAGCCTTTTTTTCTTCACATCTCTATATGATAGCCTTCCTCTTATACATAATCTTTCTGCATTATCCTCAATCTGCTTCTCTAATAACTTTGAGTTTAATGATGATTTCACATCACTCATCGTTAAACTCTCTTTGCCGTAGAGTAGCGTATCAACAAAACTCTCATAACTCTTGGGGATTAAACTCAGCAAGATAATTGTTCTATCTTCATCTTCTATCTTATGTTGATAGACTCAAATTAAGGATGATCTTATTGAAGGCGTCTATATGATCTTTCATCGGCGTCTCCTCTGACATGGATAACTGATATAGCTTCTTCTTTATATGCAATCTGTTAGCCAACGATTTCCTTATATAAAGAGAGTCAAGCTTCTTCCAAAAACCTATTACCGTCATCTCACCTGCTACTTCCCTTAGTACTTCATCGCTCAATGACAAAACGATTGTGCTATGAGTTCTTTCTTGAATGTCCATTCTTTGTACTTCAACTTTAGATGACTCTGGCGTCTTCTCTTCATCACTAGATAGAGTTGCTGTCTCCTCTAATGCCGAGCTTAGCCTTTGGCTCACCAATAATGTCTTTACCTTTATCTTTCACAGATTGAAGTTATTCGTACTATTGAATTTCTCTACCTCATACTTGGGTATGGCCATGTCTGCTTAGAACCAAGCTCTGATACCAATTTGTTGAAGCGGAAGCATATAAATAAGCAACATCACCCAAGCAATATATGTAGAACAAGTAACTAAGGAATAAAGAGAAAAAGGGTAGAAGAAGAACACATAAAGAATTACGTGGTTCGGTAACTTGCCTACTTCACGGCAGATCAAGATCATACTCTTCTCTTATTATAAATTACAAAGTACTCACAAAGTATGCCTTTTACAAGAAAGATCACAAAGAAAACTCTCTCTTGCTCTTTAGGAATTTTTACTTACAAAGAACCACAAAGATTTCTCAATCTATCATAAAGATGTTTAATAATCACTAAGCTATATTTACAAGCCAATTGATAGTCTTTACATAGGCTTTAGGACGTCTTAGGTTTACCTTAAACTTGTGGGAGTCTTATTAGGGAGTCTTAAAGCAAGTGGGAGACGAAATAAAGAAGTCTCAAATCGGGAAACAAATTCCCATGCCCAGTTTCGCAGCACTCAAATCTCACCGCCGCGGCACTGGTGCGCTCATCTGAGCATCGCGGCGCTAGTCGCCTGGCACCGCAGCGCTCACATTTTAGACATGGCACCATGACGCCTAACCCTGGTCACCGCGGTGCTCACGCCTGCGCACTACTTTGTTCGTCTTTTGCCTACGCACTTGACTTGCTCTCCAAATTATATACCGATAATTTTTAATCAATATTCTCACAAATAACCACTTTTTTATTTTTGATATTTTAATCTTGACGTAAATTATCCACTTGTATATAAGTACGCATGGCATCAAGCCTTAGTCATAAGGAATTAAACTCCAAAATTCGTAGCAGTTAATAAAATTGTAAAGTGTGTTCATTTTGTTTTGCCTCAAAATACTATGTCTACTAATCAAGTTTTAGTAGTTCCGAATTCAATACGTTAAATTGGGCATAAAATTCATCATGGCAATAGGGTGGGTTAGGGCGGGAATCATAATCCCCACCATCAGATTTAAATGGTGTGTGAATTTTTATATCCACCCCATACTCAATATATGTAATTTGAGTTCGAGGTAAGGGATTCCTATAGGTACTGCTTATCTGAATTTTTTTATTTATTTCTTAAGTACTCTTTTATTTGTACTAATTTAATTTTATAAAATAATTTTTTATCCCGTATAATTATAATATAAAAAAATACAAATATGTTGTTGGAATTGGTGATTCAACAATCATGTATAAGCATGAATTGAGATGAATACCAAGAGAAGAGTAACTATGAAATAAAGTATGTATAAGGGAGGAGCAAACAAAAAGCCAAAAGAATGGATATGTTTCACACGTGGATACTATTCACTGTGAGTACTGTTCACATTGGGTACTATTTTATGAGACACTGTTCACGCGGGGTATTGTTTCCGTAGCAACCTAGGGGTATTTTCTATTTTGACTCAATTGACTTTTTTAAGTAGAATTAGGACTCCGACAAATAAGGGCTTTTACTCCAACTAAGTTTAGGGTTTCTAAGAATTTTGTAAACATTGTGAAAACCCTTCTAAAACTCTAGAGATAGCTAAACATCTAAAATATCATTATGTAAATATAAGAGAGAATAAAAGAGTTAGGTAAGTACTAAGAACGGGATGCATTAGAGTGTAGCCTTTGAGAGTATTTTTGTTATTGAGTAAACAAAAGAAGCACTATAGATCATTTTGAAAAAAGCTCGAGCTATTTTTGTATTCCTTAAGTAAAATCTCTTATGGGGTGAGATATGCCAAAAGATCTTGTAAAGATCAAGGTGATCTACGGAGATACTTAGAGGTTTACAATATGAGATATTAAGAGGTCTTGTAAGATCACGGTGATGTAAGGAGATATTTAGTGATTTGTTTAATAATAAAAAAGGCCAGATCATGAATCCCCCGTGGATATAGGCATTTTGGCCGAACCACTTATAACTTGTGTTTTATGGTTTATTTTTTTAAATCTTTTTTAGTGTGTTAATCTTGTGTGTTCTTGATTATTTGTGAGTTATATATTCTGCAGCGCAAGGGGCTTATTTAGAATGCACGCCAAAGGAAAATCCTAATAAAATGGTATCAACGCAAAAACTAATCTCATGGACAGAGTAATGCTAAGGTTGATTTTCCCTTAACACATTCATAGAAATATAAATTATATCGAGTTTTTAAGTCTTTAACTACAAATTTTAAAATTTAATACAATGAATTATAATTTAAAAATCACAAAAATTAATAGTTTCTTTAAACTTTGGCATTTAAATTATAATACTTCATTTATAATCTAATTATTAAGTCCCTATTAAGATTTCTCATAAATCTACGATACAAAGTAAAAGAAATTTTGAGTTAGATGTGTGATAACTAAGAAATTAAGTATGGTAATAAAATCATTTACCTCTTTTATTTATTCCTCTTCATCTTTTTTTTTTCTTTTTCAACAAATAAGTTCACTCCAATTTGGAAGTAAGTATCTATATTAAATATAATTAAAAAGCAAAAAAAAATTTAAAATAAAAAATATAAATAAGATTCAAATTTTTTAAAAAATATAATACAAGCAAATGTTATACCTCTAAATTTAGAACGTAGTCGACTTTAATTTATATAAATAATTAAATTTTTTTAAATTATAATTTTTTAATTTTTTTTTAAATCAAATATTTAGAATGGGTATAAAGAAATTAATTTATTCTTAAATCTAATTTAAATATAATTCAAGTTCGAATTATTGTACCTAAATTTATCATAAGTTCAAAAAATATTTAAAATGTAACAAAAATTACTTCTCGTTGCGGGTAGTTTTCCATGTGCCCGAATTTATTGGGGAATTCTGCCACCCCTATACGTATCGCATTAATTATCATATTTCCCTTTCCTTCGTCAAAATCATTAAGTGCCAAAGACAAGGATAAGAGAGAAAGCAATATAAGAAATAAGAAATGTTCAATCATATTGGACTTTTCCACTTCTCTCACTTTTTTTTATAAACTGAATCGATACATAAAAATCAATGAATATATAAGGAGCAACATCGGTTGAAAATCTGAGAGTTCTAACATACTGCACTTTTTCAAAAATCTGAAAATTTCATTTAACTTTAAGCATCTTAATAGAGTTGAAAAGAAACAAACAAAAAGAAATTATTTCAATGCAAATATTGATCACTTAATACTTCAAGAAATTATAAATGTGGTAACAGACATAAAAAGAATTTTTTTAAAACAGAATAAAGGTGTGTCAATCACAATGAATTAGGAAAGAAGAAGAAGAGACGAAATAAATTATTGATTTCTTGAATTGCTTTCGTACCAAATTTGTTAAAAAAATTGAAAGAGAGAATAGATGATTTTTTATACTTATGTATTTGATAGGTTATAATAGAAATTAGGGTTTTATAAATAAATTTAAAATTTAATGGTAGCTAATTAATTAAGTAAAATTGAATTTTACTTTGTCAAGTTTAATAATATCATGTTATTAAATATAGTAATACTAGTCATCATAAAATTTTATTTTAAATTATATCTCAAAAGTGATGTGTTAAACAAATGTTGAATAATAAAATAATATAAATTCTAAAATTATTTTACTATCCAATGTTTTTTTAATATATCTTTTTTTAAATATAATTTAAAATAAAATTTTGAGATGTCTATCTTTACTCGAATAAATATTTAAAAGCCAAGGATAAAAAAGAATAGAGACAATAATAACAATAAATATGAAAATGAATGGAGTATATTAATGAAATTAGATGATTTTAAACATTTAATTACATTTAAATTTAAAAAGGTCTCAAGGCTAAAGGTTGGGTTTAAATATCCCACTCAATCTACAATTCCCTAAGTCCAAACTGAACCCCCCAAATTCTTTATTGAACTCCCAAATCTAACCACCTATTGAACTCCAAAATCTAGATCTGTCTCCTAAGATCTCTTTATCATCCAAATTTAAGCATAAATGAGTCCCTAATAAGAATTTATTTCCATTCAAATACAAAGCCATGTCTAAATGAAGAAAAATTAGGCTTATAACTTCTATCTCAATGTTAAGGTAAAAAAAAGTTAAAGATATCGTGGTCTAATTTCTAATTTTATTTTATGAATTTTAAAAAATTTAAATTTTTTTAAATTTGTTTGTGTATTATTGTTTATTTTAACGGTAAAAAAATAAAATCGTAACTCAACATAAAAAGATCTGCAAATTGACACACAATATATCGTATCATATCTACGTGTCAATAACAAATTAACTTATAAAAACTTATTAATTTTAATCAAAATAAAATTCTTTGATCTTCTCTCTGTCTTTTTTTTTTAATTTTCTTTTTCTCTTTTCTGTCAATTGGAATCAATAATTAAATTAAACTTTTATAAAATATTTTTAAAATATAAAATCTAAATAAGGGACAACCCTCCATTGTTTTGACAGCAGCCACCGGTCACTACCATTGCTAATGGCAACGGAATTTCTCAATTTTTTCCAAGTAGAACTACACTTATAAATTTACGCTAATCACGAAACACCAAATAAAATGAAATATTAATCGCCTTCAAATATGACATTAACATTATGAATCCATCATGGAATTTTTCACCCAATAGAACTTTACACTCCTATGATGAGAATCACCAAAGAAATAAATGCATTTAAAATTTATGTAAATAATAAAAAAAATGACTGATTATGGCTCAAAATTTTTTACGGGAACATGAAGGTATGAAAAAAAATCAAAATAAACTAATAATTGTTATATGATCAACGGATATTTGGTCGATTTTATTTAACTGATATAATTAATCTTGTTTTCTTATTTAAATTTTTTATTCAACTCATTGCTCTTGAGAATCTATTTAAAATCACAAGAATCACTTATGAAATATGTAAGCTTTACTCATTATAATACGATTCAGATAGTTTGTTTTACTGATATCTACCAATAATTTTCGTGATAACATTATTATAAAAATTTTTTGAAAGGGGGATAAAATTATTAGATTGACTTCACATGTAGACACTAGAACTTTAGCTTTATCCAAACGATTTGTTAATTACCAAGCTTGTTGATTAATTGCCCACTTTTTTATTTTTTAACCTTGACGTAAATTGTCCACTTGTATATAATTACGCATGGCATCAAGCCTTATTCACAAGGAATTAAACTCCAAAATTCGTAGCAGTCAATAAATTTGAGAAGTGTGCTCATTTTGTTTTGCCTCAAAGCACTATGTCTACTAATCAAGTTTCGGCAGTTCCGAAATCGATACCACAAACTGTTCGACAGACAGCAAATTTCTGCCCTAGTTCGTGGGGAAACTATTTCCTCAAATATGATTCCGATTTTAAGGTAAAGACACATCAATCTTGTTACCAGACATCCAAAGTATTAACTTTTAGTTCTTGCATGCTTGCTGTTTTCTCCCCAACTTTTTAAGCAATACTTTCATATTTAAGGTATCTTCCTTTGTCTGATTTCTTTTTATTTTCCCCGTTTTTGTCTGATTTCTTTTTCATATTTTTTAGCTGCCTTTTATTAACACGCATTCGTGATTAGTTGTGACAATTTTTTCTGCAGAAAATAGATATAACAGTTCAAGAACAACATGAAAAATTGAAAGAAGAGGTAAGAAGGATGATAAAAGCTACTGATAAGCCTGCCCGAAAATTGCATTTGATTAATGCGGTTCAACGCTTGGGTGTGGCTTATCACTTTGACATAGAGATAAAAGATGCATTAAAAAAAATATATGATGACTCTGAAAAAGACGATAACGATCTCTATACTGTTTCTCTTGGATTCCGACTTCTTAGGCAGCAAGGAATTAATATTTCATGTGGTACGTAATCTTGCTTAAGCTATTTTAATTGAATAATCTTCAAACTAAACATATGCATATCTAATTGAGGCTTGCTTATATTTTTTTAAATGTAATATCAGATGTCTTCGATAATTTCAAAGATGATGGTGGAAAATTTAAAGCGTTCTTGATAAGTGATATTCAAGGCATGTTAAGTTTGTATGAAGCTACACACCTCGCCATTACTGGAGAAGTTATTCTAGATGAGGCTATTGATTTTACTACCACTCACCTTAAGTCAATGGTAACTCATTTGAACCCTAATCTTGTTGAACAAATAAATCATAGTTTGTACCGTCCTCTCCGGAAAACCCTACCAAGGTTAGAGGCAAGATATTTTTTGGGTATATATCCAAGAGATTTTTCACATGATAAAACTTTGTTGAAGTTCGCAAAGTTAGACTTTAACATAGTGCAAGCACTGCACCAAAAGGAATTAAGTCATCTCACGCAGTAAGTTCATCTTCTACATTATAAAATAAGTGAATTAAAGTTATATTTCAGCAAGATCATGGTGTTGATTAAATTTGTACTGTATTGTAGGTGGTGGAAAGATCTAGACTTTACCACAAAGCTGCCATATGCGAGAGATAGACTGGTGGAGTTATACTTTTGGATATTGGGAATGTACTTTGAGCCCCAATATTCATTGAGCAGAAGGATGATGACGAAAGTAAATTACATATTTACTATACTAGATGATACCTTTGATGCCTACGGTACTCTTGAAGAACTTAAGCTCTTTGCAGAAGCAGTCGAAAAGTTAGTTAAAGTCATACATGCATATAACTTCTGTGTGCATTTCATTATAAACTTGATTAGAACATGCACTCAATATTTCAGCTTTCTACTATTTTTTTTAGATGGAACATTGGTGCCATAGATATGCTTCCGGAGTACATGAAATTGATTTACAAGACACTCTTGGATATTTTCTGTGAAATTGAGGCAGAAATGGCTGAAGAAAGATCATACTGCATACACTATGCGAGAAATGCGGTGGGTCATCTCTGGGTTTAATTCTTAATTTGACATCAATGGTGTTGGTTTATATTGAACATCATATTATCCTTTTGCTTGTCCTTAATTTTGTGGTCTCGGTTGCTCTTCAGATGCAAGAAGTAGTTCAAGCGTTACTTGAAGAAGCCACCTGGTTCAATGATGGTTATGTACCGACAATGGAGGAATATACTCGTGTTGCATTAACAGGTTGTACTTGCTTCAACCTCATGGCAATTTATTGCATGACTGATATTGCAACTAAGAAGGCTTTTGATTGGCTATCTAATAACACTAAGATTCTAAGAGCAGCATCAATTATTGGCAGACTCATGAATGACATGGCGTCGCACAAGGTATCGCACTAATTAGTTTCTTAAATACTCAGTCACTCTTGTTAACATAATTTAATAAGAATTTCCTTCCATCTTAGCGGCTGCCACACAATCTGTCAGGATTTTACATAATATCTAACCAAATTAAAATTAAAAAGACAAATTTAACCCTGCAATATCACCAGTAGATACTTCACTTCACACGTGATAAAATAATTTTAAAACTTGAAGTTAGGTCAGCTCAAATGTATTTCAATATTTGTATGATGTAGTTTGAGCAAAAGAGAGGGCACGTTGCCTCATCTGTTGAATGCTACATGAAGCAGCACGGTGTCTCTGAGGAAGAGGTTAATAAAGTATTGAGCCAAGAAATTACAAATGCTTGGAAAGATATAAACGAGGAGTTTCTCAACCCGACTGCTGTTTCACTGCCTTTGCTCGAGCGGATTATTCTTAATTTTGCGCGTGTTATCGAGTTTTTATACAAGCAAGATGAAGATCGCTGCACAAATTCTTATTTGATGAAAGACCAAGCTGGCTCAATATTGAAGGACCCTGTACCACTTTGAAGATTGTAGTTCAATTAATAATATTCCACCGTATCTTCTAGCACTCGTTAATAAAATTGGTGCTTTTATTGGGCTGAACCCAACTCTATCTATGTCAAATAACTGATTCATTGAAATAAATAAGATGAATGATAGCGTCATTGTTGACACAATTACTTATTATCTACTAAATGTTGTGTATTTAATTTTTTTAAAAGTATTTTGTGCTCATCACAATTTTAATTTTGCGTTTATTAAAAAAGAAAAAAAATCATAATTAGTTTAAAAGCATCAATATCGAATAAAAAACATGTTATACAATCACATTTTTATATTTTAAATAAATTATTATTTGCAGAAGACCTCCGTGACTGGTGACAAAGTGAATTTTTCTTCCACTTCAGTAACAACGGTTTGACTTTTATTTTATCTATATAGAGGTAGATTTTTCTTCTCTGTAGGTGTTGACTTCTCCTCTCTGAGATAAATTATAGGCGAACCAAATTAAAGAAAATCCAGTTATTATAAGCTTTACAAAAAAAAAGAAAAATTATATGTAATTTTAAATTTTACTTCGTTAAAAAAGTTAAATATGGTATAATTAAATAATAAAAGGTTAAAGTCAAAATAATTCGAATATTGAAAATTTATAGAAGTGAATGAATTATAAATTGAGCTATGTACATATGTACAGGCAAGATGGGGGGAAGGGATTATTGGTGTCGTGTGTGTGCATCATGCAATGAGTGAATGTGTACATAATTAAATAATTTAATAATAATATATCATATATACAACGCAACAAAAATAATACATAATTCAATCTCATAACAGTAATAAGATTATGAGACTTACCCTTAAAGCGTGTTTTAGTAATTTTAGTTGTGCAATATAGTGGATTTTCACAAACTAAAATAATAGCTTTCCAATCTCAAAATGAAAATGAAACAACACTTGCTTCACTTATCTATCTCTTGAAATAAAGTGAGTTTGCTTTTGTTGTTAACACTTAACTCAAAAGCAATTTTCTTTCAATTCATCAATTGAATTCTGCTCAACATCCATATTTGAGGCCTATTTATAGTATTCTTGACCGCCAATAGGATCAATGAAAATATAATAAGTGGGCAGCCAAATTACAAGCATGACAAAACATAAAAATTGCCTTGTCATGCTTACTAAAGATATGAAACATTGTTGGCAAAATTTGAAGCAAATTAGTGTTCTTAGCTTATTAATATACAACCAAGTCATGCATGACAATGCCAAAAGAAAAGCATGACAATACCTTATATGTAATATTAATAAAAGGGTTGCCACATATGGTTTAGTTTGGTCGAATGCAATCACGATAGGTGGCCAAATAAATTAGCGCCACCTAAATCAAATGTAATTTGATTTCAAAACATGGCAAAACAACTTTATAAATCAATTTTTTTTTATGGCTCTATTTATCGAATAAAATAATTTATTCATTTATCTAAAAGATGCCACCAATTTGACATGTTTCTCACATTTAACGAAAATGAAGCTTTCAAAATACTTATAAGCTATATCAATTACACTCATTTGGTCAATTAAAATAATTTAAATAAAATAATAATTATTTTATTTAAATAGTAATTATATCTACTAATGTCTAATTTAGTACCTATATAAATTATTGACACAATTTGAAGTATACACTAAGTAGATAAAAGTGTCAAATTTCACTTGGCACAATTAACACTTAAACCTTAGCTATTCCTCGAGAGTGTCTGAAATAAATGAATATTTTTTGAAAACTTTTTGGATGGAACAATTCGATCCGGTGCGCTACCTACGTGCTCAATGCGTACACTTTATATAATGAGACTCACTAGGTTCCTTCCTATTTTGTCTCACAGAATATTTTTATAAGTTTATAACCAATGCCCACACATACGTTATGGATAATATAAAAAATAGCGAGTTAAACCATACAAGTTAAGATTAATTTATATTCATACAATCACCCTATCATAAATAGCTTAGAAGAATGGAGACATAGATTAACACGGTCAAGTCCCTTATTACTCAACCATAAATCTTATCTTCTCGATTTGTATTCTGATAAATAATATGTGCAAACTCCTTTGCAATATTATTTATACTACAGGAAACTCTTTCTCGGGTTAAATGCTTATAGCCATAAGACTTCTTAGAATATAACCTTATAGCATCTGGATATTTAACTCACCCATATGAGCTGACGGATCCCATATCTACACATAATGGACTCCATAAGCATCGGACAATACCCAGCGACACCCAACGGTCAAACCATGAAAGGTCTCTGACATGTGTGGAACCTAAGTATGGTGGATTAGTTATAAGTCCACCGTGGCGCTCAGGTCAAGGGACCACGAATATTACTTAACTCGATAAGACCCTCCATTGACGAATTTATGGGATATCTATTGGAGGTATTCATTGAGTCTTATTTAGTATCTAATCCTCACTAAATACCTGTATATCTATACGAGCTTCGAATAAAATCATGGTCTACTAAGATTAACCATCTGGACAATCCAGATATAGATATACATTGGTTTATATTAATCAGTTTCACTCGATAGATCCAACGTTAGTGAAAATAAATCAGGAACTTATAATTCGAGAAAATATTTACACAATGACAATTTCTAGCAACACTTACATTTTTTTGCAACTCTGTCTGTAACACCATAGGCAAATCACACATCACCAAGGCACGAAAGAAATGCTAGGTTTATAAGGGGTGACCCATACCTTAATTGGCAAGACGCGTTTTGGGTGAAGGACACTTGCGTGAAGCCTAGAAATAAAACTGTACGGGCTTAGGCCCAAAGTGGATAATATCTTGTCAAGTCTGGGTTGGGTTGGGTTGGGTCATGATAGATAGTATTACAGCCACTCCATGTGCATAGCAACGAGGTGGTGGGGAAGACCTTAGTAAGGACACTGAGTTTCTAAGGGGGTGTATATAACACTCTAGGCAAATCCTATATTACCAAAACATGGTAGAGATGCTGGGTTTATAAGGGGTGACCTACACCTTAAGTGAAAAAAATACATTTTGGGTGAAGGACGTTTATGTGAAGCCCAAGAACAAAACCATGCGAGCTTGGGCCTAAAGCGGACAATATCTTAACAAGTCTGGGTTAGGTCATGATAATGTTATTGTTAGTATATTCTTAAGTCTTTGTCTCATTTTAGATAATGTTCTAACTCTTTAGACCTAATTTGAACTCCTCATCAACATACAACAACAAGATCATAAACTCATTATCACTAAACTTCTTGAAATATGCACAAGGATCTGCACTAAGTCTGTTGTATCTAAGACTTAATATTACAGAATCAAATCTCTTATACCAATACATCGGTGCTTGTTTAAGACCATATAGAGATTTATTGAACCTACAAATCAAGTTCTCTTTTTTCTGCTTTTGCGAAAGCTTCTGGTTGGAGCATATAAATTTCTTCTTCAAGGTCACCATTAAGAAAAGTCATTTTTACATCTACCTATTCTAGATGTAAATCAAATGTAGCACATATAGTAAGGGTTATTTGAATAGTATTGAGTCTAACAACTGGTGAAAAAATTTCATTGAAATCAATACATTCTTTCTAAGTATATCATTTTACCGCCAATCTAGCACGATATTGCTTCACTTGATCATCGATATTTCGCTTGATCTTGTAGACCCATTTGTTACTAATAGTTTTTCTTCTTTGTGGTAGTAGTACAAGATCCCATGTTCTATTCTTATAAAGAGTTTTAATTTTTTCTTGCATTACTGTCATCCATAAAGATGCATCCGAACTATTCGTTGCTTCTTGGAAAGTCGATGACTCTCCTTCCTCTATTAGAAGATAGTATGCAACATTACCCTCCATATGATAATCTGAATGCCAAACTGGTGCTGAATTCACTCGATTTAATCTTCTAAGAAGTGGCTCCTCTAGCTCAACTGGTTCTTGTTTATCGTGCTCTTATGTTGCTTCAGAAATCTTTTCTTCTTTTGACACTTCCTTTACTTGCATTATGGTAGTTTCGGATTTGTCCTTTGTTGTGCCATTATTTTCTTTCTTTTGTAGCTTATCTTTTATAAATATCACATCTTTACTGATAACTACCTTATGGGCAGTGGAATCCCACAAGCGATACCCTTTTACTCCATAGCATACCCTAAGAATATACATTTTCTTAATTTTGGATCACATTTTGTGGCTTCTTGGGTATTGTACATCACGTACACAGGACTTCTAAATGTATATAAATTAGAATAATCAGTTAGCTTATTAATCTATATCTCCATTGGTGTCTTCAGATCAATAATTGTTGATGGAGACCGATTGATCATATAACTGGTAGTATTGACTGCTTTTGTCTAGAATGATTTGATTAGACTAGCAATCTTTAACATAGCTCTAGTTTTTTCAAGTAGAGTTCTATTCATCCACTCTGCAACTCCATTTTGTTGGAGAGTGCACGATGTTGTAAATTGTCTTTTGATGCCTTCTTGTTTGCAAAATGCATCAAAATCCTTACTAGTATATTCACCTCCATTATCAGTCCTTAAACACTTGATATTCTTCTAAGTTTCAAGTTTCACCCGTGCTTTGAAGACTTTGAATACTAAAAACACATCTACCTTTCTTCTGATTAGATAGACCTAACATCTCCTAGAGAAGTCATCAATAAATGACCCAAAATATTTTGCTTTACTCAAGAATGTAACCGGTGTTTGCTAAACATCAGAATAAATTAAGTCTAAGATGTCATTACTCTTAACTATTGATATGCTAAACTTCAATCTATATTGTTTACTTACAAGACAATGCTCACAAAATGATAAATAAACATTTTTAAGTCCAGGAAGTAACTTTTGATGAGAGAGAATTTCAAACCTCGTTCTAACATGTGACCATGTGTTTGGTGCCATAACATCGTCATCTCTTCTGTAGAACTGGCTGATGGAATAGATGCTTCTGCTTTTGAATATGTTTCCCTCAAGAGCATGAACAAGTCAGGAGCTACTTTTTTTTTCTTCATTACCAAGAGTGTGCCTCTAACAATCTTCATGATCTCATATTTTATTTTGGTTTTGCATCTAAGGTCATCTAGTTGTCCTAAAGACAATAGATTTTTCTTCAAGTCTTTCACGTGTCATACTTTTTGGATAGTACGAACCATTCCATTGTACATCTTCAACTTGATGGTGCTAATACCAACAATCTCCAAGGCATGATCATCATCTATGTACACAGATCCTCCAAGGATGGATTTATAATTATGAAACCAATCTCGATAAAAGGTCATATGCCATGTTACTCCTAAATCCATTATCAAAGCCTCAGTGAGCTTCTTTCTGTCATTAGAAATAGTTATTGCCTCACTATATAGGACGTTACCATCATCAGAAGTACTTGCAACATAACTCTGAGATTTTGGTAGCACATTGATCTTCTCTACACTTTTCTTATATCGACACTCACTTTTGAAATGTCATTTCTTGCCACAATTGTAGCACTTGATTTTTTTTTTACTCTTTGACTTTGATCTTCCTTGTCTGTGACTTCCAGTAGAGGTATGCTCTATTAACCTGTCTTTAGTCATCAGTAAAGCCTCCACTTACTGCAAACTAGTTACTTTGTCTTCTTTATTTTTAAGCATGCTTTCTTCTTCAAGAATAGAAGCTGTAACTGTGAGTGATTTTAAACCTAGGGTGTATACATGTGGGTTTGTATCTATCATTCAAAATAACATATATATATATCATATACATATATGCGCAACGGATGAGCGGAATACTAATTTCTCAATAATTAACACAAATAAACTTTACATGTTATCTCATAAATATAAACTACATCAAGATTGAGAATTAATTACCTTGTCAAGTCTTTGGTTTTTCGGTCAAACCGGAGTACCCGCCTTGAAGCAACTCGTTCACAATTCTAGTTTCTCAACATGATAGGCTTGAGGAAGCTAGAATAACAGCTTTTTCAATAAATAATTCAACTCTTGAATTCTTGTTTCTACCTTGTAGTTTAGATGGCCAAAATGGAAGAAGTATGTTTTATTACTCTTAACACTTGAGATAATTTTCTAACACTTAACCAAATTCGCTTTTCTCTCTTCCATACTCTTTGACCAAATTTCTCTTAATCAAATTGAGCAACATATTGCTCTTTTTTTTGTTTTTCATTTTTCTTTCATTTTTTTTTCACATAATGGCATTAATTTTTATGGTCAATGTTTACCATTAATGTCTTATTTATTATTGTTTACAATAAATCAAATGAAAACAAAATAAAATGAAAAATTATTTAAATGAACTTGGCCTAAATCTAGGCCAAATGAGAAACAATTTCTCATTATTAAGAAACATGTTAAAGCCTATCATTTATAAGTGCCACCTATCTATTCTTATTATATTATTTAATTAATATTAAACAAATAATTTAATCATATTAAATTATGGTAGAAACACATGCCAATTTAAATATAAAAAAATGACTTCTTTGATTTCAATTTAAATAATAATATACGAATTTAAATAATAATATCATATATTATTATTATTACTATTATTATTATTTTATTCAATAAACATTTTATTAAATAAAATAATGATATTATTTGTCCAACAAATAAGGTCATTTTGGTAATTTCTAAGTCAAACAATAATTGTCTCACAATGTGCCATGTGTTAACATTCCATTGGTCAATAACTAATTGTTAACTAATTGATGTACTTAACTCTTAAGTCTTAACACGTGTATGATCGAAGGGAGACCGAAGTAAATGTTCGGTTTGCTAAATTTTTTTGGATCGAACTATTCAATCTGGTACATTGCCCAGTATATAACGAGTACACCTCATATTGCTGGACTTTCTAGGTCCACTCTCGGTCTGTCAAACAGAATTATTCTGTGAGTCTGAGATCAATGCCCTACGCACATGTTACGAATATTACAAATCAGTGTAGTAGACTATACAAGTTGAGGTCATAGCGCATACGTATAATCCTTTTGCCAATCATATCCTAGAAAAGTAGGGATATAAATCACTCTTGTCAAATCCCTATGTGCTCATCCATGAACTTATCTCTAGACACGTATCTTAACAAACAATATATGTAAATACTTTTACAATATTATTTAACCTTGTAGGAAACTTTGTTCTTGTGTTTGTTGCTTATAACCATAAGACTTTCTAAGATATAGTCACTGAGCATCTGCATATATAACTCATTCATGTGATTTAACGGATCCCATAACTATACACACTGGACTCCATAAGTATCGGACCATATCTAGTGACACCAAACGGTCATACTGTGAAAGGTCTGTGACATGCGTGGAACTAAAGTATGATGGATCACTTACAAATCCATCGTGGTACACAGGTCAAAGGACTACGTATACTACTCAACTCGAGATAACCTTCTACTAACGGCTTCATAGGATGTCTATTGGGGTCCTCGTTGAGTCTGTTTAGTATTCAGTTCTTACTGAACACCTGTATGCTATACGAACTTCCAGTAAGTCCATGGTCAACTAAGAATAATCATCTATACCATCTAGGTATAGTATACACTGGTTTATGTAAAAGGATTCCACTGATAGACCTGCATCGGTGAATTAAGACCAAGAACATATAATTTGAGAATAGACTTACATAATAACATTTTTTAGGACCTATCGCAACTCTTGCAACTAAGTTATTACTAATGTATTCTCAGGTCTTTGTACCGTTACAAACAAGATTCTAACTGTTAAACTTCACTGATTATTATAACATGCTAACTCTTAGCATTGATCTAAACTTTTTTAGACTAAATATGAACTCTTTCAGATTATATAATGTTTATAGCGTCACAAGCATTAAACTATTTAATAATCGTAATTAGCGATTTAACAAGTAATGTACTGTATAAATATTATAAAATAAAATATTCATACAACAATAAGATGGCATGTGAGCACTAATCACAACAGTAACATCTTCAAAAACTAAATAATCCATCATAAGGTTATTGGTTAAGCTAATGATTAGATGGTCATATAAATCTAAAAGACTTTGGAGTAGAATATTGGCACGTTTATTTTGCTCAATATTATAACTCAATAAAGAAAGTTAGAAAAATAAAGTATTGAGAGTATCGATATGATTAGTTACCATAGTGGATTCTGACATCCGAAGGGTGTATAGTCTTCTTTTAAAAAAGATCTTATTGTAAAGAGACTTTGCCTTGGACAAAGTTGTCAGAGTATCCTATATCTCATTCGCCATTTTTTTCTCTGCTACGCTTGATAGAATTTCATATGCTAATCCCATATGCAAGTTGGCAATAGCATCTCTATCTACTTTTTTCCATTTTTCATCAGTCATACTTGTCAATCTATCACCAATTGCCGCCAGACAATGGTTCTTCCTTAAGATTAACATCATTCTCATATTCCACATTGAAAACTTATTCCCGTTGAACTTTCATATCTCGTACTTTGCCATCATATTGATTGGCTACGATCTACTTCTTACATGAACCAGTTGCCATTATTTCACCGTGAACAGTACCGTATACTTGAACAATATCGTATGTATGAATTGTATCATATACGTGAATAGTTACACGCCTGTAAATAATACCTGTGAACGATATACCTTCACTTGAAAGCTCTGAATGCTTTGATACTACTTGTTATGAATAATTAAAGGTTGAAGCAGTATCTTAATTTAGAGTAGAAATGATAAACTAAAAATAAATAAATGGCCCACAGATTTTACATGAAAAATCCTCAAACTAATTGAGGTAAGAATCACGGGATAAGTATAGGAGAATTTCACTATAAAAATAAAATTACAACCTCTCTTTAATTACGAGAAGAGATCAATTTTCACTCTCTCTTAAAACTATGAGATACACCTCAACCTCACATTTTTCTCTTAACAAATAAGAAGAAGTTAAATATAACAAAATATGAGATTAAATTGCATTACAAGAAATTATAAATAATAGAATGATTATAAATTTTTTTTTTAATGATGAAAATGATGGAGAAGTGCCTCTATTTATAGGAAGCCAAAGCACTCATTTTAATTGTCCACTATCACTAATATCCTACTTTACTTATTTTTTCATTTTAACTTTTATCTACTAACGACTACCAATACTATTTTCCAACAACTACTAACAGCAAAAAAAGTCAAGACGGTATTTTAAATTAATACATTTCAATGTCTAACCAAAGTTATCCAAAACCATTTTTATTGAATCACCTTAAAATGGCTCAAACAGAGTAAATCATTGGCACGAGCTGAAGGGGAATTTTCTTGTAAACAGTTATCCCAAAAGCTTCAGTCAGGTCCAAGTCTTCCCCAGCTGCATCACCAGGCAATTTCCAATCAAACCAGTACAAGAGATTCGCCATCACATCTTCAGCAGTTGTAATCCCAAACAACGTCCCAGGGCAACTCCTCCTTCCAGCACCAAATGGAATGTAGTGGAAGTCTTCACCCATGAAACTAACAGGACTATTGTAGAATCTCTCTGGGATAAACTCTTCAGGGTTGTCCCATAATTTAGGGTCCCTCTGTATTGCCCATGCATTTACAAACACTGTTGTTTTGGCTGGAATTTCATATCCTCCAATTTTAGCACCTGAAGAATTTTCTCGATGAAGCAAAAGAGGAGCCGGTGCATGTAGTCTGAGAGATTCTTTGATGACACACTTCAAATATTCCATTTGATTTATATCGTTCTCTTCTATCTTTGATTTATTAGATCCCACAACCATCCTTACCTCTTCTTGAGCCTTCTTCATCATACTTGGATGCTTCACGAGCTCTGCCATTGCCCATTCCAGCGTTGTTGAAATAGTATCAGTTGCTGCTACAAACATGTCCTGCAAATTGTGAGAGTGCATGCAAATCATTACTTGAGTTTTTTTTTTCTCTATTTAAATGTTTTCCGTGTGATGGCGAGTACGTATTTTAAGAGAGAGAAAGAGAGAGACCATTAAAATTGCTTTGAGTTTCTCTTGAGAGAGGTCGAGCTTCAGCGTGCCATCCTTTTGGACTTGAAGAAGAACGTCAACGAAGTCCTTCGCATCCGACTTGTGATTCGCACGATTCAAATTCCTATGTTCTGCTATCACTTCATCGAGAAATATATCGAAAGCTTTGGATGTTGCTTTCATACGTGGTATTAGTCCAGTAAGATAATCCATCCAACCAAGAGCTGGAAACAAATCTCTAAAGCTAAAAGCTTGGATTTGGGTCGTCAGTTTTCTCGATGTCGTCCCAAAACTTTTTTCCTCGTTAGCCTTCTTACCGAAAGTACATCTAGAAACGACATCGTTTGTGATGGCAAGCAACATCTCGCTTAGATTGACAGAAGCTTCTTTCATAGATGCACGACGAATTTTACTCATCATGTCTGCAATTTCCTCTTCCCTCACATATAGAAAATCTTGCACTCTTTTGGGACTCAAAAGCTGATGAACAACAAGCTTTCTAACTTCTCTCCAGTACTCTCCGTATGGAGAAAAGGCCATGTCTGTGCCTCCATAGAAGAAGAAGTCTGCAGCGGTAGTTTTGGGTCGGTTGGAAAAAACAATATCATGGGTTTTCATCATTTCTCTCACCATATCTGCTGATGACACTATAAGAGTTGGAGTTCGGCCCCAGCGCATGAGCATCAGAGGCCCATACTTCTGCGACAGGGCCTGAAGAGAGCGATGGGGAAGTTTGCCAAGCTGGTGAAGATTGCCAATTATTGGTATTCTTGGTGGGCATGGAGGCAAATTATGTTTGCAACTTCTTGAGAGCTTAAACAACAAGATTGAGGAGAGAAAAATAATAGAGAAAGGAAAGGGCTTGAACAGTATGGTCAAATGAAACTCTTGCATCGGTTGCTCCAAGAATTCTAGAAGAGCCATTTCACTTGAAGTCTACACACAACTAATCAGTAATCACTCTGGCTGTATTTTATATTGCCTGCAAAAATCCAATAAGTTTCACGTTACTAAAAAATTCCTTATAATTAAATATCGTTAAATGTCAGCCATTATTATCTTTCTGCCATTTTAGTTTGGAAACTTTTCATAGCTGATCAGATTTTTAAATTAATTATTTTTTTACTGCAGTTAAATATTTTATGTTATATTAACTAAATATACCATTTTTTTTTTCATTTTACTCCTTACAAAATAATCTTTTCCCTCTCTCGGCCAGTCAACACCCCTCACAACTCTCTCTCAGCCAACCAATACTAATATTGTTTTTCAATATTCTCTTAAATTTGTAAATCGGTTACAAATTTAACATATTTTAAAGATTTAAATTAAAATAATAAATTATAGAGTTGAAAAAAATTAAAAACTGATAAAAATTAGTAAGTTTTTATCTTAAATTTAATTTTATATATTTGTGTTGTTTTATATGTAATTATTAGAAATGTATAGTTGTAGTGTTAATAATGTATAAAATAAGTTAAAAATAAGTGTAAGAGATCAAAATGACACAAAATAGTAAAAAATGGTCGAAAATACCAAAAACGGTGAATTTCAACTATTTTTTAAGCCACTACACGCCGTCGAGTAGGCACACACACCAAGCTATTAAGCGCCCTGATGCGCGCCTTGTTGCACGAAACAAGGCGCTGGGCCACACCTTGTTTCGTGCCCAGGTGCACAACAAAGCGTGCAACAAAGCGTGCCCCAATGCCTTATTGTGTGCAGCCACAGCTAGTTACACCCCCTAATCGCGTGCAGTAGCTTGGCGCGTGGTGTAACGCACCGCGTGGTGGTGCCACGTGGGATTGTCAATTTTTTATTATTTATTTATATTAAGTTTATATTTGTATATATTTATTTATATATTCAATATTTTGTATTATTTTTAATTTAATTGTATATAGAATTATACTAAAATGGCGTTATTTTTTTTTAAGGTATTGTTGATATTATCATGACGTAAAATTTTGGCCATTATGTGCTTTATGGGAAGATAGAAGAGTTCTAGTGATAATTTTGAAAGATATATTGGATATCAAAATATGCACATGATAGTTTCAAAAAATATTAAATATGAAGTATTTTTTAGAAGAGTTTGTCATCTTTTGGGAGTTGATCAAATGCATTATAAAGTGACTCTGAATTTCAAGGTTCCTTCAAGTACTATAAAGTTAAGACCTATTTCACTTGAAAATGACAATGATGCAATATTATAGTTGAGTTTATAAAATAATATGACTACACCTCTTTGTGTAACAGTGGATGTTCGAGCTCCTGAATATTCAAGTAATGCAAAAGCACTCATAGATAAAAAATAAGGTTATTCTAATCAATTCGCATCGGTAACCCCTGTGTATGTTCTAAATTCTTCGAAGGATTATCATTATTTTCCTTTGATGTCCAATGAACAGCCAGACTACACGTATTATAATAATCAGATATATGAAAATGTTGGCATTGATCTTGGATATGATATTGGTCAAAATATTGGATATAATATAAGTAATGATAGAGGAAATGAGAAATGTTAAGAGAATGATAATCGTGGTTACGATGTTGGTTATAAGGTTGATGATAATGGTGATGGTGATTATAAAGAGACTGTGGATGGGACTGATGATGCTGGTGATGATGACGATGATGATGAGCATAATGATGATAATGAGGGTGGTGATGATGATGATGATAATAATAATAATTATGGCAGAGATAAAAAGTTAAGGTAGAAAACTCATTTCAATTTTAGTCTGAAATACCACAATTTGACTTGAACATATCGAAAAAGATATATTCGCTTAGGATTGGTGATGTATTTGTAAGAAAATTATATAATAATAAAGATGAAATTCATGAAGCTATAAGAATAGTTGAATTGAAGGGAAAATGGAGCTTCAGAGTTTAAACGTCTACCAAAAATTGTTTCAAGATGAAATGCAATGATGACAAATGCAAGTAAAAGATTACAGACAATGTCATGGAAGAGCGACATTTTTTCATTGTAAGGCGAGTAGATATAGAGCACACTTTTATTTTGAGTCAATTACGAGATGGTCACTAGCAAGCCAATTGCTAAATTATTGCTAAAATAATTATAAAAAAAAGTTTACATCAGTAATAGAAATTATAGGCCGAAGGAAATTCAAGCAGACATACGTGAAGAAATTAGTGTTCAGATAATGTTTACTATATCTTGGCGAGCTAAGGAGCATGCATTAAAATTGATAAGAAGTGCTCTAGAGGATTCGTTCAGATTGCTTCCTATAGGTACGGTTACTCATTTGGAAACTGACGTGGATAATCATTTCAAGTATTTCTTTTTGGCGTTAAAACCCTGCATCAAAGGTTTTAATTCATCAATCCGACCGGTGATTGTAGCGGATAGAATATTTTTGAAAGATTTCTATCTTGGTACAATGTTTGTGGTGTTTATAAAGGTGAAAACAATTATATTGTTTCATTGGCATAGGGAATTACTAACTCAGAAAATGATACTACTTAGGAGTGATTTAATGTTAAACTGTAGAGAGTAATTGTAGGCCATCAAAATCTTGTCTTTATATCTTATTGACACGGTAATATTAAGAGGGCTATACAAGGTATGTTTCCTCATGCATATTATCGATTTTGCATCAATTATTTGAAGAGAAATTTGATGACAAAATACAAGTTACCATAATAAAAAATCTAAAAAATGGGCATACTTGTTTGCCTACTTCACTGCTGCCAAGGCATATCGTGTCCCTGATTTTCAACACCAATTAAACAAGACGCGACAATTGAGACCCGACGTAATGCAGTATTTGGATGAGGATGTTGGTACGGTAAAATATGCCCGATCATCTGGTGTTTTCAGAAGGTACGACATCATGACTACTACTATTATTGAGAGTATTAATGCAATTGTAAAAGAAGCAAGAAGGCTTTCAATTACCAATTTGGTGGAGTAGATACAAGAGCTAACGCAATTGTAGTTTTACCATACACGATTGGCAGCATAAAATATGAGGAATTTTCTGACGAATTTGGCATATCATAAATTCATAAAACATAACGATGACATAAGTCAAATGATAATTTTTCCTATTGATGATTTACTATTTGTAGTTAAGGATGATTATGTGAACTTAATAGTGGACATTAGCGAAAGAACATGTAACTATCGAAAGTTTGACTATCGGTAACTGTCTTGTCCCAATGCACTCGCAATATGTAGATACATATTATTATCGCATAAAAGGCTTTGTTCAACTTATTACACATTTGAGACTTTATTCCATACCTATAGTGAGTTAGTACTTCCGATTGGCCCAATGTCGGATTGGATAATCTCGGAGTATCTGAAAAATATGGACATTCAGCCTCCGATAGAACGTTGTCAGTCAAGTAGACGTTGGATGATCAGATTGTATCTCAAATGGAGGAACCATCGAAGAATATATGTAGTCATTGTAGACAGCATGGACATAACCAACAAACGTGTTGAAACCTTGTCTCTTTACAAATCAGGTGATGTATGTTTGTTTATAAAACTATATTGTTGATATTTATTTTCACTATAATATAAGGCTAATATTTATTTCTTCTATTTCAAACAAATCTGAAAAATATGGAAATGAGCTGAATCTTAAGGCTTAATTATGTATAGTGTCGAGTTTCGTAACTTCTGTGCACTTATTTCTTAATGCACTTATACCTTTTATTACATACTCAATTATTTTGTAATGCACTTGTCCTTAGTATTGACGTTTACAATTTTTAGTTGTTGATAAATTATGAAAATATCTGTAAAGGTGACAAAATTAAAAGTTGCAAGTCTGGGATATTTGATATTTTAATAAAATTTCGATAGAATCTCTTATATTATATGGACGTTCCCAAACCTGTCATATTAAAAAAACACACTTCTATCCAATTATATATCATTTTTGCACATATTCACCCAATACGCAAACATCAAAACAAATAATATGACATAAATGCATATATAAAAATTATAGTATTAAACATCTATGATCCTGAAGCAGTTTACAAATCAACGACCATTTTTGTCTATAAAAGGTACCAATCTGAGGAAAGGAATCAAATAGCTGACCTAACTTAAGATACTCAATATACATGCAAACAAAGGCGCCACAATCTCTGCTCTCAACCTCTTGTTATTGTATGTTCTCCCGCAAACAAATCACTGGCCAAAGGAAAACAATTGGGCCTTATATACCCCTCAAACTATAAAATCTACATTTTTGAAGGTATAAAAACATTGCAACACGCAGAGGCTCTAAATATTTCATGATAGCCTCGTCAGAGTAACCACTTACGCTAGAATCATAAAGAACAGTTGCCATCTGAACAAGGTCGAGCTCTGCTATAAATCAATATTTTTGATTGATATTCAGATGGATATACACCTATAAAAACTATTATTTTATTATTTTAAACTTAATGTTGTTATATGCACAATAAAAAGTTATTACTGTTCTTAAAAGTACCTTATTGATCAATACTCACGGTTTAGCACTAAATAACTCGGTCTTTGTTCTGAATTCATAAACGAACAACAGTTCGAGCCATTGGTCATTTCTGGAGGATTGACGGTGAAAGACATTCGCCACATTTGTCGAATATACTCCTAAAGTCAAATATATACAACGTTAAACTCGTTAATAGTTAATATATACAATAGTATGATAATGTTACAACGCTTTCATATAATGGAGTGCCCGTACTAGACCAATTTAGAAGACAAAAAAAAACTAGTCTCCATTTTTGCGGCCAAACAGCTTCCCACATCTCGGGATCGCCTCGTAGATCCACACCTGAGATGATAATAAATGAAAACAAATAACAATGTGAATAAAATAATTTGTTTTGTATCCCAATATGAGAATGAATCAAAAAAATAGATTACACACCAAGAATGCTTGACTGAATGAGTGTAGGTTGTTTGTAGGTTGTATGATTCTCTATCCAGTGCACCCACTTTTTTTTATCTTCACTTACTTTTTAATTGGAGCTATGCATAAGCTATTGTAGAATACAGTCCATGCAATCGTACCTTAATGATAGACATTAAACTCATTAAAATTATCTACGAGGTAAAGTATAAAATATTGTACGACTTTATTCCGATCACGTGGTAATAATAATTTATGAAATACATAAAATAGATACATTTTTATTGCATCTATATCATCGTCAAATGTAACGCTCTTAAACCACGGATCCAAATCCTTGTAGGTCAACTTTTATCCGAAAAGTATTTGTGCTATAGTTTATCACCTAACTCACTTATTACGGGATAATACCCCATCTTTAAATCAGTAATCAAATAAATTAATAGATGGGAGAATCTAATAGCTCTTTGGCCTATATAAAACCATAATTCTTCATATAAATTTTTAGTATGTAGCGTCTTAATTAAATTTCATGTACTAAAATACCTGAAAATGAAATATCTGATATATTTAAAAAAATAACCAAAACATGTGATTCTAAATATTTTGACTTGGCTCAAAGTCAATCTGTCTTTTATATTTTGCATAACTCATAACTTCAAGTAAGCATATACGGTCGATCGATAGAATTCATTTTTAGCAATTATGTAATTTTTTTAGACATTCTTATTCTTAAAAAAATTAAATTAAAAATTTATTAACATATAGTATTATAGAAAAAAATATTATTAGCATATAATCAACTATTGACAAAACCTTAAAAATAATTACAATTAAAAAAATAATATATATAATAATGATAAAATAATTTTAAATTACAAAATTATAAAATTAAACATATTAAATTAAATAATTATTAATAAACAAAATCTCTTAAATAAATTCAACAATTATTACCCACAATTTTAATATTTTTAAAATAATAAAAAATTTTGCCACGTGGCTCGTTGATGTGGTGCCATGTTGGGGAGTGCGTTAACATGACACGTGCCCCAAGGCATAGCCATGCACTAGGTGCGTGATACTAAGCACGCGATACGTAAACCCCTGCGTTGCGTGCGTGGTCCACAATGTTGATGGGTGAATCTTTTTCCAACAATGAAAATGGTTGGAGTCCGTCATTTTCAACTATTTTTAAGTTATTGTAAGTCTTTTATACATATTTTTAACTTATGTTACATATTTCTAACACTATATTTATACATTTTTAATGATTAAATACTAACTTCAAAATATAACAAAACTCAATTTAAAAAAAATACTCACTAATTTTTGTTAATTTTTAATTTTTTTTAACTCTACAATATTAATATACTTTAAATCTTTAAAATATTATGAATTTAAATCCGAACTACAAAATTTTGGGACAAATAAAATTCTACGAAGGAAGAGAGAATATGAGGAAATGAGAGAGTAGAGTGAGGCGTTTTTTGATTAAATGGCAAAATGGACTTCTTTTGCCCTCTTTAGTTAATATATTTTGAATTGTTTGACTCGGATCAAAACAGAATTTCCCTTTTTTTTTTTTGTCACAAACGACAAAATCCCTTTTGATTTTATACATTGTTAACATCACTACTGACATTACTAATTTGCTTCTCTTTTTTTTTTTTTCGTTTTACATGCATAAAATATAAATGAATTATTTTATTTTATTTTTTTAAAATAACCATTTTAAGTTGTTTATTTTTCTAATTTAATAATAATCTTAAGTCAGTTTTGACTTAATTGAAAAAGTTAATTCTTTATTTTTGGCTTAATATAAAAAGTGAGAATAATATTATTAATTTTTTTTTCAAAAGTATCCTTACCTAATTTATATATTACACTTTTTTCCATATAAACTATCTCTTTTATTTCAAATCAAACAGCAAGCATGTACAATGCATACTTATTGTGTTATTCAATTTTATAATTAAAGTGTCTTTAACATACTTGCAACTATAAAGACAAAAGTTTATTACTCAAAACTATTCTTACGTAATTCATATATATCACATTTTTTTCATATAAAACTCTCTTTTTCTTTCATATCAAATACCAATTATCTAAAAATAAGTACTTATTTTGTTGTTCAATTTTATAAATAATATGTTTTTTTTAACATACTTTCACCTTAAAACAATTATAGGTCATAGATAATTAAAATAAAATTCATATTAATATTATTTTGATATTAGTTTGTATAATTAAAGATTAGTTATATATTTTTCACATTTTTTATTAATTTAATATTATAAATTTGTAGGCATTCACCTCAATTTAACACTAATCACAATTCAGTCAAAATATATATAACTAAAATTAAAAATAGTTAAAATAATTATAACAAAATAAAACAAGAAAATATAATTCTTCCTCAAAGCATATAATACTAGTAGAATTTTTTATTAATAGAAAAAAATAAAAATTAGAAATAAAATTAATAAATGCCATTGAAGATTTAAGATTATGAAATTTTTTATCTTTTTTCCGTTCTAGGAAAGGCAAAATATAGGCATTTACATCTTTATATTTTGTTCTTAAAGTTTATTAGTCGTTTAGGGTAAATCAAAATTTAAGGTGAGATGGTCAAATATTAAAGTTAAATATTATATTAGGTTAAAGTTTAATTATATAAGAGTTTAGTATAGATTTAAAATTTTAAAAGGGCTAAATCACAAAATTACCTTTTTTTTAAAAGAAAAAGAAATACATGTTTTAAATGGTCAAAATTATAAAAAAAAAACCATTATTGAGTTTAAAAAAAAAAAATTCAGGAACTTGGGGGAGGGGCATTTTAACCAAATATAGAACATCAATTATAACCAACAAAAGCTACCACTATTGTCACTGTCTGAAAGCCGAGTGCCAATTAGGTGCTGATCCAAGATTTTACATTAGACCGGACTAAATTAAACTTATGTATAAATAATTTTAGGTGAATTTTGATAATAAAAAAAATATTTTGTTAATGAGGAAGATAAAATAATGCCTAATTAGTATAAATATCTTTAGTGGGCTTTGACGGTATAATCCAATATTTTCAACAACAAAAAAAGGCCCGTTAGTGAATATAACGACCCTTATCTTTTAAAATACTAAAAACAAGAAAAATTCAAAAAGATCATAATAATTTACAAAATTAAACATGTCATGTTTATACAAAATATTTTTAGGTGAATTTTGACAATATAAAAAAAATTATTAATGAAAAGATAAAAGAATACCTAATTAATATAAAAACTTTAGGTGAGCTTTGATGATATAATCCAATTTTAATTTTTTATTATAAAAGCAAATGTACCTAATTTTACATTTTTTTTTAAATTCATCAATCTAAAAGGAAAAAAGAACACATGCTTACTTATATTGCTATTATCCTATCTGTTTTTAAATTTCATGTGGAAAGGTATAGGTATGTGAATTAGTTAGGCGACTGACTTAGTAATATATAATAAAAAAAGCAGAATAATTAAGAAGGAAAATAAAAAATAAAAAATATTATCTATGAATTTTGAGAAGTTGACAATAGAATTTAACAAATTTAGAAAGAAAAAAATAGGATAGACAATAAGATAAAGGAATAAATAGTGAAAGTGGGTGTTAATAAAAGAACAAACTGATTACAATTACAATTGAAAGTACTTGCCAACAAATAATGAGTTTTTTTATAATGAGTTTTGAATCATCAATGCGAACTCTCCATCTTTAGGTTGCTCAACTCGAACAATGCAATAATTTTATTGAGTTAGACCAATTTTATTTGTTCTCTCTTACATTAGACTAGTTAGTTTACTTTACTTGTGCAATGAAATAATTTCATTGGGTTAGATTAAGTCAAATCTTTTGCTTTATCTGTGCGTGAATTATGTCATTAAGTTAGACTATCTTTTCTCTATATACAAGTTTGGTTAAGTTTTCATATTTATGTATTTTATATTATATTCTCTATACTATATTATGTACATATAGTTTTAACACAAAATTCATAATAGTTTATACTTTAAAATTTTTAGATTTTCAAAATTACGTTGTGGTTTTCAAATAACACAAATTTATGACAGTTCATGCTTTCAGTACAAATTTATTGATTATTCAATATATAATTTTATGATTATTTTATATTACAGATTTATGCATATATATTACATATTATTATTATTATTATTATCAAATTATTATTAAGCTATTATTTACAATACATATAAAGTATATAAATATTTTCAGATTATGTCTACTCACTGAAATAGAAGCTCTAATTATTTTTATTTTTCTTATTTTTTCTATGTTATCGCAAAAACTCGTGCGATATGATATAATTTTCAAATTCTAAGGATGGCTTACAACATGCATATCTACATGAGTTGTAATATTTTGTATATTTGTGTACACGTGTATAATTTTATTGGGTCACGTAGCATCGTTTTGTTAGATGCAATGAGTAAACAATTTAGTAATTTATAATTGTTTACAGGGTGCGCCTCAATTTTTAAATAAGGGTTCGGATCGGATTCTGTCAAGTTGTAGGATTTTGATTAGGCCTAATATCTTTATAGCTGATCAATTCAGTCTAATTTTTTATTCTTTTTAGGATTTAATTAAATTTTTTTGAGAAAACAAATTCAACTCGTTGATTTAAGAGTAAATAAAATTTTTAGGTCAACAACTATTATGAGCCAAATTTTGAATTTTATTTTATTTCATAAATTTAGTATGCTATACCTCTTTATTTAACTTTTTCAATATATGAAAATGTGTTATTTTGTCATGTTGTACCAAGATAAGTAAAAAAAAAAGAATAATGATCTTTCTATTTAAAATATGCGGCAATGATAATGAAAAATATCTTGACCAAAACAAGTTATTTGTTATCTAAAATGTGTGGATACTTAATGATCCCGTCCCCCCTCCCTCTAGGTAGCTCTCTATTGTTGTGTATGGGGCTAGGGGCACTGTCTTCGTAGGCGTGTTTGGGTGTTGTTTAAGTAAGGTAAGGGACAGGTGGCATTCCCACTATAAATGATAGGGGCCGGGGGAGATAGGTGGGATTCCCTTTAGAGGGGTATTGTTTAAGTAGGGTAGAGGACGGGGGAGCACTCTCTCTATAAATGAAAAGTTGTGTTTGACATTAAGTAGGAGTGGCGGATGGGGGGCACTCTGTCTATAAATGACAAGTTGTGTTTGACATTAAGTAGGGGTGGAAAAAGGAAGCACACTCTAAATGAAAAGTTGTGCTTGACATTGACATTAAGTAGGGGTGGCGGACGGGGGGCGCTTTCTCTCTATAAATAAAAAGTTGTGTTTCACATTAGGTAGGGGTGGGGGACGAGGGCACTCTATAAATGAAAATTTGTGTTTGTCAATCTCTAAATTCTTATAAATGATTTACGTTGTGGGAATTTTATCAATGTCCTCTCTCCAATAGTTTAATGCTAACACTCTATGGGCAAAATTAATTAATAAATGTATTCCATAATTAAAGCAACGAAAATAAAAATATGATGCCATAAATTCTAACCCCCATTATCTCTTTCTCTCGCTATATATATATATATATATATATATATATATATATATATATTTGTGCGTAGTTGAATCAATTAAGTTCAATTATATATAGTGATTCAAAAGATTTGAGCGAATCCACTCACATTAAATCAAATAGACGTTTGAATCATATTATTTATCAGTTAAAAGTATTTGACGTGTTCATTATTAACCCTAGCACTTTTATAGTAAAATGATCACGGGTAGCAACATCTAGAATGTCTTAAATATGAGACTTTGTTGGAACACCGAAGAACAATAGCAAGAGAGGTCTGAGGGCTTTCTAGTTCTTTTCCTTCGAAAGTTCAAATTAGTGAATGCCATATGAGTTCATATATAATAGTTGGCGTGGGTGGGTTACAGTGTAACTATTAGCAATGCCCCCATCGAAGCATTATTTCAACAAGCTGATGGGAGGAAAATGTTAAAACCACTTTTGTAGGGCAAAGCTGTTTCAACTTTCTTCTATTCACAAGCATTAATTACAATATTAACATACATGTTTTCAATTACATCAGTTTTGTAGAGTTGATAATTGATTGTTACTCGTAAAAGAAAAATGAAAATAAAAATCATACCTATATATTGAGCTGATAGTGGTTCATTGTGAGTATCACATGAGGATCAGGATCCTCTCCTTTGCTTTATTTTATTTTTATTTTTAACTTTTAAGCTATCATTAAATATGGCATTAATAAGATTGGAGAATAAAGATTTAATTTTAGTTATTTAATTTAGAATAATGCTATACTTTATAAATGGTATCTCAAATGTTTTTCAATTTAAATGAAGTGTTCAGCAATTAATCGATGATAAAATAATATATTTGGTGATTTTAAAATTTATCCTATTTTACTACCTAATAATTATTTAGCACATTAATTTAAAATAAAAAATTTGAGATATTTTTTAAAAAGTGTAACACTAATCTTTAATTTAATTAACCATTAACTCATACCTCTGGTTTATCTCATTAATTATTGACTCTGAATATCACAATATTTCATTATTTCCCTTTGCTTCATCAAAATCATTAAGTGACAAGGACAAGTGTGGAGGTATCAAGTTAGGCTCTTCAATCTAACACCACTTAGGCATCAACTTAACCACAATTCTAATATCAATTTGTTGAGGATTCCTACGTACTCTAATATCTATTGGTTAGCATCTTAGAATGCAATGCATTTTGTGGAAGCTTTCTCTCACAAGTAAAATCAAGAATATATAAAAATAAACCAAAAAAAAAGAGAAAACAATCACACAAAGCATAAAAAATATACGTGATTTGATAAAACCGCCTACATCTATGGTAGATCATAGACCTAATTTCTTTTATTTCAATTCTTTAATAATCAAAGAACTCCTTACAAGAGAAATTCAATAAATACAACAATAGAAATTTTTTTAAAGAATAATGGTGTGTCAATTACATTGAGTTAGGAAAGAAACCTTGAGTTAGGAAAGAAACCAAGAGACGAAATAAATTCTTGATTCCTCGAATTGCTTTCGTATCAAATTTTGCTAAAGAAATGTAGAAGAGATGGAATATATTATTTTTTATACTTATGTATTAGATAGGTTATAAAGAAATTAAGATCTTGCAAATAAATTTAAAATTTAATGGAAGTTGATTAATTAAAGTAAAATTAAATTTTGCCTTCTAAAGTTTATTAATATGATGTTAGTAAATATTTAAATGTCAATCGATAGGAAAGAGTGTAGATAAAAATAATGGTAAATGTGGAAATGAATGGAGTATATTAATGAAATTAGATGATTTTAAACATTTAATTGCATTTAATTTATAAACAGTCTTCAAGATAAGGTGGTGCTTCGATACCCCGCCTAATCTACAATCCCTAAGCCGAAACTGAACCCCACCAAATTCTTTATTGAACCCCTAAATCTAACCACATATTGAACTCCAAAATCTAAAAGTCTCTTCTAACATCTATTTATCATCCAAATTTAAGCACAAATGAGTCCCTAACAAGAATTGCTTTCCATCCAAATACAAAGCCAGGATTAAATGAAGAAGAATTACGTATATGACTTCTATCTTAATGTTAAGGTAACAATGGATAAAGACATCATTATCTAAAAGTTTGGTCTAATTTCTAATTTTATTCTACAAATTTTAAAAAATTTAAAATTATTCAAATTTATTAATTTATTGTTGTTTATTTTGATGATAGAAGAGTAATATCGTAACTCAACATAAAAGAATATACAAACAAACATGCAACATGTCTTGTCATATTTATATATTAATCACGAATTAGCCCATAAAAATTTATTAATTTTAATTAATATAAAAACTATAATAAAATTTCATCTTTTCTCCCTTTCGTTTATCTTGTTCTTTTCTTTTTTATCCATGGTGGGGTATGAAATAATTTGCTATTAGTATAATTGGAATTCAATAACTAAATTAAATTTTAATAAAATGTTTTGAAAATAAATTAAATATTTTTAAAATATAAAATTCAAATAGGGGACAACCATCTACTGGTCCAATTGTAGCCGCTGGTCGTTACCACTCCCAGTGCAACAGAATTTTTCAATCTTTTTTCCACGTAGAACTACACTTATAAATCTACTCAAAGCACGAAACACCAAACAAAATGAAATATTAATCGCCTTCAAATATGATATTAAATATTTTGATTTGATCGTGAGGTCACTAAATTTTACCTGACATCGACTCTTTAGAGTGAAGCAATCTCAATATTAAACCACAGAAAGAAAACCTATAAGGTGGAAAAGCAATGAAATTATTAAAAACTATTTTGTCAACATCAATCACTAGTGGTGACTATATCTCTACTCAGACCAACTATGGCATCTGTGGCCATGATGATTAAGGATCACTTATTGGGATCTTTTAGGGTTTTGGTCTGAGATGAGGTTGAGGAGCTCTTGTTTCGCTAATTTTGAGCGGCCAATGAATGGAGTATCTTTTTATCATCCAAATTTAAGCATAAAAGAGTCCCTAACAAGAATTTATTTCCATCCAAAAATAAAGCCATGTCTAAATGAAGAAGAATTAGTCTTATAACTTCTAACTCAATGTTAAGATAATAGACAGATAAAATTATATTTATCTTAAAAATTTTGTCTAATTTCTAATTTTATCCTATGAATTTTATAAAATTTAAAATTGTTTAAATTCGTTAGTTTATTGTTATTTATTTTATTGGTAGAAAGATAAAATTGTAACTCAACATAAAGAGAAGATGCAAATTGACACGCAATAAGTCATGTCATATTAATGTGTCAACCACGATTTAGTCCATAAAAATTTATTAATTTTAATTAATATGAAAATTATAAAAGTTTCTCATCTTTTCTGTCTCTTTTTCTTTTATTTTCTTCTTCTTTTTTGTCCATTGCAGGCATGAAATTATTTGCAATTAGTATAATTGGAATTCAATAATTAAATTAAATGATAATAAAATATTTTTTGAAACATAAAATATAATATCTAATAAGGGACAACCCTCCATTGTTTTGACTGCAGCCACTGCTAGTGGCAATGGAATTTTCCAATTTTTTTCACGTAGAACTACACTTGTGAATCTACGAAAACCACGAAACACCAAACAAAATCAAATATTAATCGCTTTCAAATATGATATTAAACATTCTGTTTTGATTGTGAAATTTTTCACGCAATAAAACTTGACACTCCTATGATGAGTATCACCAATACAATGAGGTCACTAAATTTTATCTGACATTGACTCTTTAGGGTGAAGTAATCTCAATATTAGACCTCAGAAAAAAAAAAAAACTCATAGGGTGAAAAAGCAATTAATTAAGAATCATTTTCTCAACATCAATCACCAGTGGGGACCATATCTCTGCTTGGAACAACTGGCCTTGATTATTGAGGATCACTTATTGGGATCTTTTAGGATTTTGATCTGAGATGAGATTGAGGAGCTCTTGCTTCACTAATTTTGATCGGCCAATGATGGACAAGCATGCGATTCTAGAGGTACTAACACGTCGACAAGGGCTCGAATCAATCTCAACAAAATAGAACCAACATAAGTAATCCAATTTCACATCCATTGCCACCTCGTATTCCATAAATTCAGTGGACATAATCGCCATTTGGTACAATTTCATCAAGTAATAGTTCGGAGGTTGATTGGTATTAGCAAATTGTTCTCTACTTATAATTGTTTTGATTAAAGCTTTGTTGTTTATTGACTACAAGGCAGCATCGGATTGCCTTGACTAGATGGCGCAAAGCTCATCCCTGTACCTCGCATGCGAGGGGCAAGAAATTTTAAGTTTTGTTTATTATTTTTGTCTATAATTTTATTATTATTTTAATTATTTTCATACTATCTTTTTGTAGATTGATTCACAAAATTGATTATACACAATCTATATAATATTTTTTCTAATTTATTTAAGCAATAATAACATTTTTTTTTGTTGATTTTGTAATTTAAAATAAATTATTTTTAAGTTATATTATTTACAAAGACAATTTTGTTCATTCATTGACCTCGTGGCTAATAAAGATTAACTAAAAAAATTTTAGCTATAAAAATTTAAAACCTCTAAAAAGTAGTTATTTTTTAACAATTTTCTTTTATAAATAAACTTAAAATTTAATGTTAGTTAATTAACTAAGTAAAATTAAATTTTACTTTCTCAAGTTTATCAATATCATGTTAATAAATATTTAAAAGTCAAGGATAGGAAAGAATGGAGATAATAATAATGGTAAATGTGGAAATGAATGGAGTATATTAATAAAATTAGATGATTTTAAACATTTTATTGCATTTAATTTAAAAACGGTCTTAACGTTGAAGGTAGGGTTTGGATATCCACTCAATCTACAAATTCCCTAAGCCCAAATCGAACCCCGCCAAATTCTTTATTGATCCCCCAAATCTAACGACATATTGCACTCTAAAATCTAGAAATCTCTCCTAATATCTTTTTATCATCCAAATTTAAGCATAAATGAGTCCCTAACAAGAATTTATTTCCATCCAAAAATAAAGCCATGTCTAAATGAAAAATAATTAGGCTTATAACTTCTAACTCAATGTTAAGATAATAAACAGATAAAGTCATATTTATCTTAAAAGTTTTGTCTAATTTCTAATTTTATTCTATAAATTTTAAAAAATTTAAAATTATTTAATTTCGTTAATCAATTATTATTTGTATTAACTATAAAAAATTTAAATTATAATTCATCACAAAGAGTATATGCAAATTGACACCAATAAGTTATGTCATATTTATGTGTCAACCACGATTTAACCTATAAAATTTTGTTACTTTTGATCAATATAAATATTTAAAAATTTCTTATTTTTTTCTCTTTTTTTCTTTTATTTTCTTCTTCTCTTTTCTCTCATTTGCGGGCATCAAATAATTTGTAATTAGTATAAATGAAATCAATGACTAAATTAAATTATAATAAAATATTTTTTGAAACATAAAATATAAATCTAAATAAGGGACAACCCTTCATTGTTTTGACCGTAACCACTACTAAGTGGCAATGGAATTTTCCATTTTTTTTTCACATAAAACTTGTAAATCTACGTAAATCACGAAACACTAAACAAAATCAAATATTAATCGCCTTCAAATATGATATTAAACATTCTGATTTGATCGTTAAATTTTTCACACAATAGAACTTTACACCGTATCTTGTAGCACACGTTAATGAAATTGGTGTTTTTATTGGGTTGAACCCAGATCTATCTATATTCTATAACTGATTTATTGAAATAAATAAGACGAATGATAGCGTCACTGCTGACACAATCACTTATTATCCATTTTGTGCTCATCTCAATTTTATTTTTGCCTTTATTACAAAAGGACAAAAAAATTATAATTAATTTAAAAGTATCAATATCGAATAAATAAACATGTTATACCATCACAATTTTATATTTTAATTAAGTATTATTTACAGAAGACATACGTGACTGGGGAGAAAGTGAATTTTTCTTCCGCTTCAGTAATAGAGATTCGACTTTTATTGTGTGTATGTAGAGGTAGATTTTTCTTCTCTGTAGGTGTTGACTTCTCCTCTCTGAGTTGAATTATAGGTGAACCAAATTTAAGCAGATCCATTATTTATATTTAATTTTAAAATTTACTTCATTAAAAAAGTCAAATAATAGTTGTTTTTGTATTTTGTATTTTGACTACTCCACATACATTATTTCTATAATTATTTGTGATGGGTTGCGTGGAATATCTTCTAGAAATTACCTTATATGTACTTCTCTCTATTTAAGAGAACATTAATGAATAAAATAGACGGTGTCTTGTTTCCATAAAATATGGAGCTATTAACTTAATTTTTTTACGAAGAGTTGGTCCTTGTTATAGGCTTTTTAAGACGAATGTAATTTGTTGCCACTTGGACTCTGAGTCCAATATATTAAAGTCCAAAAATATTGAGCTCAACATGAAGTCTCCTAGGCCCATTAAAGCCTAAAACGATCGTGCACAACCAAAGACAAGCTCAGTCCAATCTTCACATTCCATCAGCACATAAGGGACCACACTTAAAGATCAAAAGGGCACAAAAAACCAAGCAGGTCTTTAGGTCTTTCATATTAGGGCCGAGTAGTCATTTCTCTATAAAAGAGAAACTCTTATGACAATAAATGAGTTGCCTCAAACATACAACTTGGAGCCACACTCCTTTAATATATGACTGACGAGGTTCTTTTCTCAAGAATGAAAGTCGATACATAAGGATTACCGAAACTCTTCTCAATAAGGTTGAGCATTGTTAAACCCGTTGAATCCTTTATCTAGGTCAAAGAAGATAAAAATAAAATAAGTGGAATGCGATATTAAAAAGTTCAATGATAAGTGAAACATAACATTAAAAAAATTGAGACTTGATAGAATACTCAGACATGCCATCAAGTTTAGATTTTAAGCCATGAAATAATAAATTGGAGTATAAGGCTCTCTTAGCCAAACTCAAAGCTCCCTAAACAGTCTTAGATATAAGAGTTCTCGTCAAAAGCAACTCTCAATTGATAGTCAGCTTGTTTAGACAAGACTTCATGGCACAAGGAGAAAACATGATGGCTTACCTATTAAAGGCTAAAGAGTTAATGGCCTAGTTCAATACGGTGATGATAAAACAAATCTCTTAGATAAAAAATAACTGAGTATTCCTCGATCAGTACCTTTAGAGCTCATCCTAGAACCAAGAATAAAAGTGGTAACATAAGAGATCCTTTAAATGTTGAGTCCAACCCAAGTTAGATGGATCTAATTAAAAGGTATAGTGAGAAGGAAGAAGTGCTTGAGAATAAAACAAAAGCCTATCATGGACACTCTTATCCTTATTTGAGGTGCCTTAAATTATCCCAATTAGACTGACTATATACTAAGAGATATTCACAAAGGCATATGTGGTGATCATTTGAGTGCATAGTCCTTAACACACAAAGCCTTGAGGATGGGATATTACTAGCTTACTACCTTTCAAGATGCTAAGGAGATTGTTAAAAGGTGCGATGCATGCCAAAGACACACTAACCACTTATATATATTGTGTGATTTATATGCTAAGCGCAAGTGTACGCTATTAGAAACAAGTAATATATGATAATTTAAGTGTCGATCTTATTTGTGCCAATTAAAATCGGCTGTATACATGTGGTATTTGAATTTATTATATATATATAACCATCACATATATATATATATCCGCAACGGAAGTTTCAAAAATAGTCATGAATACATTAAAATATTTTAATCATATTAAAATAGAGATTGAGAATTAATCACCTCTAAAGCCTTTGGATTAAATTTTTCGAGAGACTGCCCAAAGTAAAGCTTGTGTACAGTTCTAGCAACCAACTGGGTGGACTTAAATCTAACAATCGATTTAACTCTTTAAACCTTAATCCTAGACAAACTCTTTGTCTTGTTTGTTTGTTCAATCTTTGTTTAACATTTGAACAATGAACAAACCCTTGTCTTGCTTGAATGGCTTAAGCTAAGTGGAGAAGAAAATAAAGAATGAATTCAACACTTGAACTCTTAGAAGAAAACAATTTTCTCTTTATATTTCTCTCTCTCAGTGGCTAGCCATTTCCAAGGCAAAAGAAGACTTAGCAATTTTGTTTCATTTCCCTTTTTATAATAATTAAGATTTAACTTAACTCTAGAGTTAATTATTAACCCTAGTTAATTTAATTTATTACTTAATAATTAAATTATAAAAGATCTTAATTATTATAATATTTTATTAATTAACCCAACTTAAGTTAACAATTAACCCTAGAGTTAAGTTAACTAAACTTGGCCACCAAGTATTGAATATTTAAATATTTAATTAACCTAATTATAGTTAAGTTGGTTTACTTTTACAAAAAAGTAAACATTAATTAAATATTTAATTAACTTAACCTAGGTTAATAATTTAACCAAAGTTAAGTTATTGATTATTTAATGATTAAATGGATAAATTTCTCACATTTATTAATTAAATATATAAAATTTCCTTTAAGCCCTTATTTGATTGTCAAGTTAACCCAACCACCTACCCACACACTTGAGTAAATTTAATCAAAGGCTCACTATACGCCACTTGTTATTATTTAATTAGTTAACAACAATTATCAACTAATTAATGTACTTAACACTTAAGTACTGGCACGCGCACATATCGAGGATTTTTGAAGCAAATAATTAGTTTTTGAATTTTACTAGATTGAACTATTCAATCCGTACACTACCCTAGTGCATAACAAGCACACTTCATATTGTGACATTCCTTAGGTCCACGCTTGATTCATCAGATGGAACTATTTCATGAGTCTATGATCGATGTCTCATGCATATGTCACGGATATTAGAAATCAGCCTGTTAGACCATACAAGTTGAGGTAATAGTGAACTTATCTTCAGATTTATATCTCAATAAATAATATACGCAAACCCTTTTGCTATAGTGTTCAACCCAATGGGAAAATTCTTTTCTGTGTTTATTACTTATGGCCATAAGACTTTCTGAGATATAATCTCGAAGCATCAGATATACAATTCACGTATGTGAGCTGATGGATCCTGTATCTTTTCATATCAGACTTTATGAGTATCGGACCATACCCAACGACAGGTAGCGGTCAGACCATGAATGGTCTCTGACATCCATGGAATCTAAGTATAGTAGATCACTCACAAGTCTACCGTTGCACTCAGGTCAAATGACCACGAATACTACTCAACTCGAGAGAAACTTCTATTAATGGTTTTATAGGATATTTATTAGCGTTCTCGTGAGTCCGTGTAGTATCTAATCCTGATTAAATACCTGCATGCTTATACGAGCTCTAAGCTCATGGTTAGCTAAGACCAACTATTTATACCCTATAGATATAGACATACACTGATCTATATAAAATGGATTCACCAATAAACATGCATTGGTGAAAATAGATCAGGAATGTAGTATTTGAGAACATACTTGCATAATGACATTTATTAGCACCTATTGCAACTCTTTATAACTATGTCATTATTAGTATATCCTCAGGTCTTTATTCTATTACAGATAAGGCTCTAACCCTTTAAATTTTGTTTACTCTTATAACTTACTAACTCTTAACACTTATAACTCTCAGCGTTGCTAACTCTTAGCCCTAGTCTAAACTCCTTCAGATCTTACAATGTCTATAACATTATAAGCATTAGTACCATTTAATATACTTTATTAGCGATTTAATAAAATATACATTGTATAAATATTATCAAATCAATATCATACAAACAAGGATGACAGTTAACCACATACCTTAACAGATCCAAAGAGGAATAGTTATTATTCTAAACCAATTTCTAAAATTGTGTCGTCTTGTAATTATCTAGACAATTGAAAATTTTGATTTATTTATATTAAAATTAAATACTAAATTTACAAATCAATCCTAATTATACAAACGATGTAATGTGTAATCACTATATAAAAAGTATTTAGGATTATAACTATCCCCTAATATGATTTTATTATCCCATTATTATTCACTCAATTCAGTTATTGGTCACAACACGTATTTCATACAACCTCTTCTGATAGTCAAGTGATTATACATTGATTTACCAAATTCTTATATACTTATAGTAATTCAAATAAATCACGGTTCATTACGAACAAGTTATATTGACGATACATGCTATATAGGTATATTCCTATCCTATATTGATACTTGTAGATATTACTCCACAATCATCCTATATCTAAACAATAGGAAGCCTTTTCCAAGTTTATTTTAATATTTGATAAGTCCGTTTTATATATAATGTTATACCCCTCTTAATTCGATAATTGCTCATTTTGAATGTGAATATATGACTTTTTATGTGCATTAATTTTATTTTGTAGGTTTCAAGCTAATGAAACTATTTGGAATGAAATTTCAAAGAAAACAAGAAAAAATCCAAATATGCTATAGTGCAATGTACAGTGTCGGTGAACAGTACATGTGCTACAATACTATCGCTAAGTATCCATGAATAGTATGCTACAGTGCTCGATGCCTAAGAGCCAAATTGGGTAGAATATTTGGTGCCCGGGTGCCATCACCAGTTTTAACACTCTCTATCTTACCTTAATTTAAAACTTATAAATACTACCCTTTAGTCACTTCTCGCACAATCAAAGGAGGTACAAAAAATACAAATGAGACCAAGTCTTGAGCTCAAACTTAAAGAGAAGAAGGAATGTCTCTAAGGTTTCTTGAGCATCATTGAAGACATTTAAAGGATTGAAACCTTGGAAACACCCCCAAATTCGATTTTCTCTTTCTTTTCTTTATATTTTCTCTTTTGTTTAAATTTTCAGTTTGAATATTGTTTAAATAAGTTTGTATCTATGGATTTCTTGATAATTTTAGTTATGGTTAGATTTATATGTGATTAAACTTGGATTCTAAAGATTGATGTAGTTTTATTTGTATTATATTTAGATGATTTAGTATATTTTCATTTCATTCATTTATGTTTCTTTATGCTTAATGCTTCTAATTGATTGAGAAATGAATTGGTTGTTGTGAATTCATGGATTGATACTTGGGAGAGCTTGACCCATGTATCGGATTTGAGAAACACAGCCTTAGGTTGTTATTGAGTCAGAAGGCTAATAGTACTTAGGTAATCAACATGGTTTGTTCAATGATTACATGTGTGCACACCAAGTGTTCGATAAAATATGTGAGAATACTTAGGGTGTGACATTATGCTTAGGATTTCATTTAACGCCCATGAGAGGTAATGAGATTAATCCTTGGACAATCAATTTAAGGAAGAGGTAATGAGATTAGTCTTAATCCCTTAATTAATAAATTGAACGAAATTACTTAATAAGAAGAATATATGAAGAATAAAATGAAATCAATACTCTAGAATTCCATTTTTATAAAATCCATCATATCGTAAAATTATTATTTTGTTGTTAGATTATATGTTCTAGGCCTTGATGGAACTCTATTAAACAATATGTGTTGATGTTGTTATTATTGGCGCAGCAGGATCCTGGCACGTGGGTGTATGCATGTGCAATTGTGTCTATTGCCTAACGCCACGAAAATATAAATTTTGAAATAAACACAATAAATAAATATATTAATCACATTAATATATTAATAAGGTTAGAGAACTCACTAAATGTGTAACGTTATATACGTATTTTTCCTGGAGTCGCATGGAGACTAACTCGTGTGCAATTCTAGTCACCAATACGGTGGGCTTGATGAGCTAAAACAACAGCCTGATATTCAGCCTGGGATTAACTCTTAATCTCCAAAATGGCCGGGAGTGAAAATATCCTTTTCTCCAAAAGGATAAGAAATGAAAAAATTGGAGCAATTTATAATTACTTTAATTGGAAGCAAAGCGAAATCCTCTCTTCCTTTTTTTTTTTCTCTTTTTATTTTCTTCTTCTTTCTTTCTCTTTTCTTTCTTCTCCAATTCTCCTCTCCCTCCCTCTTGGCCGAATGGCCAATTCTTGCTTCTCTTTCTTTCTTTTGCTTTATATATATATATAATATAATATAATATAATAATAATATAATAATATATATTATATAATATAAAAAAGGAGACAGAGAGAGAGAGAATGATTATTTAACAATTAAATAATCATAGTGTGTCATGACTATTTTGCCCCTCATGAAGAGTTACCAAGTTTACCTCTTAGTGGGTCCCACTAAATCCCACACTTGGGTAAACTCAACTGAGGGTCCACAATACGCTACATGTCATAATACAATTAGTAAATAATATTTATTAACTAATTGTTGTATTTAACACTTAAATATAGACACACACGCATTCCCGTGGAATCGCTGAATATTGCTAGATTAAACAATTTAATCCAGCACGCTGCCCCAGTGCACAACGAGTATACTCCATATCGCGGGACTCCCTAGGTTCTACCCCCTATTCGTCAAATGGAACTATTCCATGAGTCCGTGAGCAATGCCCCACGCACACGTCACGAATATACAAATTAGTGCGTTGAACCATACAAGCTGAGGTTACAACGCATACGTATAGTCCTTTCGTCATGATATCCAGGATGTGCGGGATATAGATTATCACCATCAAATCTCCATTGCTCATCCATGTCTTATCTCCAGACTTGTATCTCAATGAACAATATGCGCAAACCCATTTGCCATATTGTTCCATCCTAGCGGAACTCTTTCTTAGGATGATTGCTTGTGGCCACAAGACTTTCTGAGATACGGTCTCAAAGCATCTGGATATCAAACCCCATATAGGAGCTAACGGATCCTATATCTGTACGCACCGGACTCCATAAGCATCGGACCATACCTAGAACCCCGTTGCCATAGATCTCTCATTTCTTTAATTTATTGAGTTATTTAGCCTTAAACCCTTTTTTTGTTCCATAATTCAACCTATCATTTAGATTAGCCTAGATAAAGTTTGGTTGCCAACATTATAGTACTTAGCATTAATTTAGGATACAATCCTCGTGGGAATGATACTCACTCATCACTTTATTACTTGCTCATGACCTATGCACTGACAGTTATAATTTGCATGTGTATAATTTCGTGAACAATGTTCTATAATCATTCAATCACTATACCTAGCGCATTGAAAGCATTAAGAACAATATAAATTGAATAATAAACTGAATTCATAATATTAGGAATCAAATAATTCAATTAAGTCCACATATTGAGTTCAAAATTACAATCCTAAATAATAAAATTCAATCAACGTAACAAGAGTTAAGAGCTAAATAACAATAAAGAAAAATGATACAACCAATTCTAAACCAAATTTATAAAGACAAGTTGCCCTCCAATCAATCCATGGCCTTGGTAGAATCCTCAAAAGATTAGCCAAAATAATCTTGAATGTGTAATCCCTCTCCAAAATAGCTTGAAATGTTATTTTTGCACAATTTAAGGATGATTTATGGGTTGAACATGTTAGAATTGAGAGAAAATGGGTTGGGATTAGGTTAACGGCGAAATTCTCTATTTACAGGCAAAACAAGGTATTTATAGAATCAACTACAATAATTTGAACATTACTACAGTGCTATAGCCATTGCTATAGTAGTTTAACTATTGCATGGTGATTTATCTATAGTGAACAACGGCAGTTGCTATAGTTATAAATAGTGAAGTGCTACAGAATTAAAATCACTATTCACAGATACTATAGTGATTTATTGTAGTAATTTTCCTTCTTTTGCTCTAATTTCATCTTTTCCCATCTTCCTCTGATTTAACCCTTTTACAGCATTATTTAACACATAATAGCCCTTAAATCACTTAAAAATGGACAATTACAAAGATAAATAGGGTCAGATTATAAATCTAAAATATACTCAACAAATGCCCTTAAACTAGAAAAAACAAATAAACACACAAACTCGTATATAAATCAAGAACATGAATGTAACAATTGGTCAAATTAATTTAATGATTACCTTTATTGTCTCAAAAACTGCATCATTATTCTCAATTATTTTAGAATTTATAAACACTCTAAACAATTCACAAACACTACAATTAAACACTTTCATTCTTCCTCATAAGTGATCAACTCTGTGTGTGTGTGTGAAAAACGTAAGTATTAATTGAATTATACCTAGATTAGCTCAAGTACTCAAGATTGTAAAGAAAAGAGGTATCTCGGCATATTTTAAGTCTAAAACACTATCATAAGCTTATTTTTCACACAATTCTCCACTAATATAGAAATACACAAGTCTAAGGATCTATTAGGTCTTTTATTAACTTGTAATGTAGGGTTAGGGTCAATGTAGGTTATTTTGAATAAAAACATCGTTTAATTCACACCATGAACACTAAGTTCAATTTGTTACCACTTGAACTTTCTACACTTGATTTAGTTCCCCCCAAACTTGTGGTTTTTATTACATTTCAACTACTTATTCTCTTTCTTTTCTTTTCATTTTCTCTCATTTTCTTTTTCTTTTTTTATAACTCCTCCAAATGTATAATAATTTCCCTAAGCTTAAGGTGGCATTTACTCACCAAATCTCATTATTGTTTCCTCTTTAACTAACAATAACATTACAAACTCCACAATATTTTTTACTATGCTCGGTGTTTATGGTATTAAGGTTATTTTGGGTACTTAAATTCAAAGTTTAGGCTTTGTAATATGGTTATTCAATAAAATAGGTATTTAAACTCAAATGGGTGACTATGGATAAATACACAACAAGAGTAGGCTAGAAAGGTTCAAACGATCCAAAGATGGCTTAATTTTATTTCTCTACTTATGTGTTTTCTAAGATTTTGCCTCAAGCTATAATCAAACAAGTTCTAGAGTGTCATCTATTCTTCAAGATAGGAGTGTACCACTTGAGCATGACAGTCTGTAAGCAAAACTTCAACTAACTCAAGTATTATTCAAGTGCTCAAAAATTGTTTATCACAACCAAGGTCAAAATTTGTCTAAGTATTGGTGCATGAACTATTTAATGTATCTACGTTTCCTAAAGAATTTTTAAAAAACACGTTTTGCAATCAAGTTTCTTATCATGGACTAGTAATCATCATTTCAATCCAACAGAAAACACTCAACAAAAAAATATATTTTTTGAAGCAAAACAAAACAACTAAAGACAACAACTATAAATAAATGTACATGACAAAAAGAAATAAATAAACATCGCAAATGTAAATAACACTGAAGAGTATTTTCCTCCCCCAAACTTAAATTTTGATATTATCCCTAATGGTGAGAAAAAAAAAAGGTTAGGAAACTCCTATAGTGGATGATGTTTTAGTATAGTAGTGTTCAGATTTTAAAGTCAATCGTGTTGTTAGCCTGATGCTGAGGTACTGAAGTAAGCACTAGCTTGCTAGCAATGCTTTTTAAATTTCTTTATATTCTGGTTTCCCTAGCTTTATCTTTTTTTTCTACTCCTTTTTGTCATTCTATACTAGAACCCGACTTACTGTTTTACACACTTCAAGAGAGAAACAACATTAAAAATAAAATATTAAAATTAAAAACTAAAATTTACTTAGGTTACCTCTCAAGAAACGCTTGATTTAATGTTGTCGGCTTAACGTCCTCCTTATTGCCTCAAGGTGGATCAAACTCCATATCGGAGGTGTCTCTCTTATGGAACTTAAGTCGATATCTTCGAGTATCAACTTTTTTTTTTTTACTTCCATAGCTCTATGAGAAAAAAATTTAAGAAGCAACTCCAACCATTTTTCTTTAAGCCTTCACGAAACGACTTTAATCTTATACTAGAAGACTGAACCTCGTTCATCAGTATTGAACTACCTTCCCTATTCTTTTTCTTCATTTTGTGCAACCTTATCATCGTATAAGTTTCTAGTTGTATGGCCTCTATCACTTTTAATGTGGAAGGTGGTGGAGCATCCTCCAAAATTACCATGTTGACTTTTAAACAGTGGTTTAAGTTTTTGAAACACTATAGCTGATCAATGTTCTTCTCTTGAAGTCCTTAGAGAAATGGTGGTGATGGAATATGGGGCTGAACATGCTATTTTTGGACTCTTTCTCCATTTTTCTACATCTTGTTTTATCATTGTTTCTTCTTAATCAACTACTCTTTCTATACTATTTTTCTGCATTTCCTACTGCTGCGTAGGTTTTACTGCATGTTTCTGCAATTCCTTATCATTTTTGTATATGGTAGCTTTACATTGCTCTCTATCACCTTTTAGATTAACTTCTATATTGCTTGTTAAAGCTTCACATGGACTGCTATTTATTGTTGAGGCTAACTGTCCACTTGAGTCTCTAAGGTTCATAGAGAGGCTACTTGGCTTTGGATGAGACCATTTTGTCAATGTAGGAGGGTGTTAGTCTATTTCATATACTGCATAGGTTTATCCTCTGTAACTGATTTCTCTTTTTGCCACTGCTGAGATTGTGCTGGAATGTTAGAAGGTACTTCTACCCTAGATTATAGTAATTTAAATTGAGGATGTGTTGTTACTTTTGATATTGTCATATGTAAGGTGCAGGCTTATCACATTGGCCATTTGAGTGGCTGCCACCACAGAAGTCATAAGTGATTGATTGACTTCTCATTATATTCATCCCTATGTTATCATCTTTCCTCAACCTTAAGTTATCTTATGCAACTACTAAATTCAACGTATCCACATTATAAATTCTTGAAATCCTTCTTGAAAAAAAGGATTCACTCTTTCTTTTGGCCATTGGAAATTATTGGAAGCCATCACCTCTAATAAATCATAAGTGTCATAAATAGATTTAATCATGAAGGATCCCTCTGCTACAACATTAATTATTATCCTCAAGTGTCATACTACTTAATTGTATAATATTTGTACCAAGTACCATTTAGGAATTTCATGGTGTGGGCACTTCCTTTGCATTTCTTTAAATCTCTCCCAAGTTTCATATGGAGATTCCGAATCATACTGCATAAAGGACATGATGTCATTCTTCATCTATGCTATCTTGGCTGGTGAAAATATTTTGCTAAAAATGTTTAGGCTAAATCATCCCAAGGTGTAATAAACCCCGATGATAACAATCTCAATGAGCTTTTTGCTCTGTCCTAGAGTGAAAAAGGAAATAGTCAAAGCCGTATTGCATCATTTGAGACTCTATTGTATTTGCACAAATTACATATTTCCAGAAAATTATTGATGTGCTCAATCGAATCCTCATTTGACAGCCTACTGAATTGCATTGAGGCCTTTAATAATTGAATCATCTCCAGTGAATTTCAAAATAGTCGACATCAATAATAGGTTTTCAAATGCTAGAGTAGATGTCATCTAATCATAGAATTGCAAAATCACACAGTAATCTTTGTGCTCCAACTTATTATTGCTCCGCCATCATGAATTAATAAAACAAAATTGCAAAATAAAGATAAAAACAAATAAAAAGGAACTGTACAAAAACAAATGAAAAGAAACTATACAAAATTATCTGAATTAAAAACAAAGAAAAATAATGTAATAAGAAAATAAAACCAATTCCAAGTAATATAGTAAAATTACCAGTAAATAATTCAACATAAATAAAAATAGACAAAAGCAATTATAAACACAGCAAATAAACAAAATAGTATATAAATTAAACAAAAATTAATTAAAGCACACAACAATATATAAAATAAGATAGAAAATAAATAGAAAATAAAATATGAACTGAAAGCAAGATAGATTAGTAATAGTATTGGCAAGAATAAATCTAATTTCTTGGCAACGGCGCCAAAAACTTATTGTGTGATTTCTATACTAACCGCAAGTGCACGCTATTAGAAACAATTAATATGTTATGAGTTGAGAATCGATCCCACAAGGAATTGTTATTATTCTTAACCAATTACTAAAACTTGTCTTCTTGCAATTATCCAGACTATTGATAAATTTGATTTGTTTATATTAAAACTAAGTACTAAATCTATAAATCAATCTAACTGTACAAATGGTGTAAAGCGGAATCACTATATGAAAGTATCTAGGATTGTAGGTATCCTTCAATATGATTTTATTAACCCATTATTATTCACTCAATTCAATTATTGGTCAAAATACCTATTTCATCATAAACCTCTTTCGATAGTCGAGTGATTATATATTGGTTTATCAAATTCCTATATTCCTATAGTAATTCAAATAAATAAAGGTTCATTACTAACAAGTTGTATTGACTATACATGCTATATATGTATATTCTTAACCTATATTGAAACTTGTTGATATTACTCCATAATTATGCATCAATTTGTCTAGGTTTAAATAATAAGATGCCTTTTCCAGTTTATCCTAATGTTCCATAATCATTCAGTCACTATTTCGTGCACATAGAAAGCATTAAGAACAACACAAATTGAAAAATAAATTGAATTCATAATAATAAGAATCAAATAATTCAATTAACTCTACATATTGAGTTCAAAACTATAATTCTAAATAATAAAATTAAATCAACGTAACAATATTTAAGGGCTAAATCAAAAAATAAACATGATACAACTAATTCCAAATCAAATTTTTAAAGACAAGATGCCTTCCAATCAATCCATGGCCTTGGTTAAATCCTCTAAAGATTACTCCAATGCTTTTGAATATGTAATTCTTCTCTAAAATAGCTTCAAATGTTCTTTCTGCACAATGTAATGATGATTTCTGGGTTAAACGTGTTAAAATTGAGAGAAATGGGTTAGGAATAAGTTAGGGGCAGAATTCTCTCTTTGGAAGCGAAACAAGGTATTTATAAAATCGGCTACAGTGCTATAGCCATTGCTACAGTGATTTGACCATTGCTACAGTGCTTCAGTAGTAATTTAACCGTTGCACAATGATTTATTCGTTAGTGAACAGTGGCCATTACTATAGTAAAAAACAGTACAATGCTCAACATCGAAATCATAGTTCATAGATACTATAGTGATTTACTGTAGTAATTTTCCTTCTTTTACTCTAATTTCATCATTTCTCATCTTCTCCTGATTTAACCCTATTGCAACAACATTTAACATATAATAGCCCTTAAATCACTTAAAAAAGGACAATTACTAAGATAAATGAGATCGGATTATAGAATCAAAATACACTCCCCACTTGAAAACTTGAAAAATGATTATGAGTCCTTAAATGTTCATATAATGGAGGGGCTTGACCTATTTAGTCTCTTACCCCAAGGGAAAGGCTTGATGAAGTACACAATGGTTGATGGTTGTGATAGATTTCTTTACCAAATAAGTAAAGGCTCCACTACTCACTAAAATCACTAAAAAGCAAGGTCAGAGACTTCATATGAAGAAAATTTATTTGCCAGTTCAGAATTGCATATATTATTTTTGCTAGCCACGACAAAAGGGTTCAATAATGATAATTTCAAGGATTTCTATAAAGGACTCTTAATCCATTTATGGTTTGCCTCCCCTTTTTCATTCTAAAAACTAATCGGTAAGTAGAGTCTTCGAACAAGTTAATCAAGACGTTATTAAAGAAGAATGTGGCAGAAAAGAAAAGAGCCTAGGTCGAGGATTTACCAAACATATTGTGAGCCTTGAGGGTTGTTAGCAAGATCACAACTAAAGAAATCCCATTTTTGTTGGCATTTGGCTGTGAGGCAATCATCCATGTTGAAATTTGAGTACCAATCCATCGAGTCTCCCACTTTGAGGAAACTGAGAATGAAAAACTATTAAAGGGACAACTCGACTGTAATACCCCATCACCACATTTTAAGATAGGAGATTTGTAAGAACTACGTGTGCACAATAATTGAACTTGTATGTATATGATTATTTTATGATGGTTATGTTGTAGAATATTAGGAAGATGATTTATTTTATTAACAATTTAATTGTTTCTTAAAATATATATCTTTTATTAGGTAAGAATTGAGCTTGTTATAAGTTAGATTTGATCTTATATAATCTTATAGAGATTAAACTTAAATACATGTGCTATAAGTTGGATTATTGCTTATTTAGGCTCAATGAGATTAGGTCCAAAATATGTGCTATAATTTGGATTAGGGATTATTTTAAGAAAAAGAGTAAACCTTAGACTGGATTGATAAAATATAATAACAGTGCTAAATAAAAATTTTCAAATATAAAATCACATATTTTCTTAAAAACTCTTATTTTTGGCCGATAAACCCTGGCAGAAAAGAGAGAAGAGAGGAGGAGGATAAGGAGGAGGAGGAGAAGAAGAAGAAAATTTTCAAATATAAAATCACCATTTTCTTTAAAACCCTTATTATTGACTAATAAACCGTGGGAGAAAAGAGAGGAGAGAGAGGTAGAGAAGAAGAAAAAGAAAAAAAGAAGAAGAAAAAGAAAAAGAAAAAGAAGAGTGAATTGGAATTTTTAAGGTTTTAAGAGGTATTTCATATCCCTTTCTAAAATTCTTTATGTTAATTTTATGATTTTATGAAGTTACAATTTCTAAAAGCTTAGTAAATTAAGGATTTGATGACAGCCTTATGAGAGATGTTGAGAATTGGGTATGGTTGTATGAATAAAAGGAGGGATCATAGTAGAATATTATGTTCCGATTTTAGATTTGAATTTTTAACCCAAGAAGCTAGGCAAGGAACATTTATAACTCTGAGTCATTGAAAATTTCTATGAAATTAAGTTTTAGTAATTTTCTGAAGATAATCTTGAAATTTAGAGAATCGTTAGTTTCTGCAAAAATGGACAAATTATAAACTAGTTTTGTTCTATCAGTCAATCTTATAACATTATGGGTTTCTAAAAATTGATATTTTGTATGTCAAGTATATTATATCCAAATTAGGCAATTAACTTACTAGTTTTGAATTGTTATGATTTTCTAAAGTGGATGGTCTCAGTGCAGAAATTTATTTGATTGATTCTGAAAGTTTTGAAATAAAATCATTGTAAAATACTTCTTCCATGAAATTACCCTTCAATGATTTATTACAAAATAAGATATATGTTACGAGTAATTTTGAGATGATTTTATAATTTTTTAATAAGTATGTGATTTTACAAAATTCAAATACTAAATACTGCTTAATGGATGTTCTGATTTGAACAAATTAAGAACTTAGTCTCAAGAATGATTATGATTTAGATTTTAAAAGGGATAAAATCTAATTTATTTGATTTAATAAAGCAATATATTTTGATTTTGTGGTAAATGGATATTGTTTGATGCAAGAAAATTGGTTGAATAATAGTGGTTAAAATTGAAACATTTTTAGAAACTTTTAAATTATGACCAAGTTCAGATTTATATTACTTTATGAGTTTAAATTATTAATTATCATTTTAGGAGTCCAGGAGATAGTTTTTATGATTTGGGTTCAGGAATATAAAATTCGTCTAAAGCTTACAAGTCAAAACCTTTATTGTGGAAGAGACGCTTTGCGTTGAACTAGATAAATGCACAAATAATTTTATGAGTGGATACTTAAACTGTTTTTATAATTTTAAAATATATATATTAAAGCATGTTGAGCATAATTTTATAGTTAATAATATATATTTTTCTTATTGATCATTTATCTTGAATTATGCTTTACTTCATGAGATGATTTATTTTATGTTATAGAGAAAGCATTTATACTATAGTTTTTACTCTTAAAATATTTATCTTTTGATTGTATTTTTTTTATATTAATAGCAATGATTTCTAAACAATTTTGAGATTTTAAGAGTATGAGATAGGGTATAATATTGTTATAATGTTATATGTTATATTATGAAAAATAGTTTTGTAACCACTATATTGTACATTTCCCCATTCAGATATAGAGATGTGATTTATGTCTCTCGACCTGGTTTACTCTTTGGGAGCCTTTTTGATTTGTGCATGCCTAAGACGACGATATGAGATGAGATAAAAAGTGTATGTCCACGCTCTATCAGAGGAATATTTTGGGTATGACAAAGTTTTCCCTGGGTACCAATTTAATGTTTTTTATTATATAAATAATAGTATTTGACATTTTAAATACCATAAGTATTTTACCATGCTTAGTTAAGAAGAGACATGACAGTAGATTTTATATATTTACACTTGAGTGCACGATTTTATTGTAGATTTATATTAATCGTGATCCAGCTATTATTTATACATAGAGATTAAGAAATGTATTTTTATGGTATGTGATTTTTTATAATGACTTTATATGCTTGAATTAAAAATCAATTTATACATATTGTTTTACACAAAAATAATAGTAAAAGAAATATTATTTATAAAAGTTTTTGATGCGATATTTCTATATCATAAATTAAGTGCAAGTATACACTATCGTATGCAAGTAATAAAGAGACTAATTAGTCGGATGTCGAACCCACAGGGATAATTTCTTCTTATTAACCAATTACTAAAATTATATCTTTCTAATAATTATTCAGAAAAATAAAAATCTAAGAATGAATGTAAGAAATATAAAAGTAAAAACACAATGCAATGAGATTTAAAGATATAGCAACGTAGAGAGAACCTAGGATTAATATTATCCCTCAATATGTTTCTAATGATTAATCTTCTAATATTTAACTCACTTAATCTTTATTATTGATCAAGACACTAATGTATTCACAAGCCTCTTCCAAGGTCATGCAAGTATACCTTAATTTACCAAATACCTATATTCCTATGGTACTTGTAATAAATTAAGATTCATTAAGATTAGGTCTTATTGATCATACATGCCAATTAGGTATATTCCTATCCTAAATTGAAACTTGCATATGCAACATTGAATGTTACTCTACAATCATGCATCAAATTACCTAGGTCTAAATATTATGATTCCTCTTTCGAGTTTATCAAAATATTACCAATTCATTCACCATATATTGGCCAGATATATTGAAGCATTAAACACAAGTAATTTAAATAATAAATGACTAAGTTTATTAAATACTAAAAGATATGGCAATTAAGCACACATATTGAGTTCAAATATTAACCCTAGAAAATAAGTTAGCTCATGGCTACAAGAGAACAGCAGTAAAAATAATTATAAATCATGATACAATTATTAGCAAACCGATATAGACGTCGAATTGCTCTTAATTGCGCTGCCTAGGAACTCTTGATGCCGAAGAACGTCTTGTATCTCTCTCTAAAGTTGCTTCAATTAAGCTCCTATTGCTCTCCAAAACTCGTGCTCTGTATTCTTGGTGCTCTTGGGTCGTCTTGGATTGATTCTTGAAGGTTGGGAACGAGTGGCTTTATATAGGGATTGATATGAGCTTGAAAATCTCAATTCTCGTCGGACTAGGACTCGCACTACCGCTGGCGCGCTATGAAGTTGTTGCTGGGGCGACGCGTGAAAAAGCTATTACCGCTGGAGCGGTGGGATCTTGGCGCTGGGGCGCTGCATGAAAACGGCTTCACCGCTGGCGCGGTGACTGTCTGGCGCTGGGGCGCTATACGCGACTTAAGCAGGTCGTTTTTCTTATTTCGATCACTATTTCAGCGCTGGGGCGAAAATCCTTGTGGCGCTGGGGCGCTGGACTCATACTTTGAAAACTTTGCATTTTAGTCCCTGTTTTCGCTCCTTTTGCGTTCTTTCTTTAAATTTCATTCAAGTCTCTATAAATAACAATAATGCACATAAATAGCCATCTATTCTCATAAAATCATAAAATATCAATAATAAAAACATGAGAAAATATATGACAAATTTGCCCTTATTAGTTTTATATTTACGTGCATATCATATGCTTTAAAAACTATTTCAATTTTAAAATTGCATTTACTTATTGAGTTATGCAACACATTTTGTTTTTATTACTTTTATTTTCTTTTAGAAGATTGCAGTAACTAATCAGTTCAGTGTAGTTTAAGCCTAAAAGTTAAGCTAGACAAGAGTATAAGAAGTAATTATTTTCGAGTTGGTATTTTTATATAGTTGTAATAGAGTCCATTGGATGATAACTATTTAATCTTGTATATTCGACATTAGATGTATAAATTGGGGTATAGATATGATAGAGTTTAATTTGTGAAAGATGAGTTTTTATTTTAACATTGATAAAGGATAATAAACTAAAAGACTTGGACAATTATTTGGTGATGTGTGATAAGTAAAACATTGCATGTGGGTAAAGTAAGATATGCAATGTAAACATTATCAAATTGTTTAAAAAAATGATATTGATTTACTACTTCTATAGAAAAATAATTCAAGACTTGTCCGATTCCAAGAGAATTCATAATGGGTGGTTTCATCGACGTGTTGACCACATTAGGAAACGTGCTTAGATTAGAATAGCCACAAACTAGCAATAGATTGCTTAGTACTAAAACCAATGAATCCGAGCAGAGAATTTAGAATCGTGACTTTATCTTGAGAAGGATATTACTGAACACTAAAAACTCAATGGATAGGTCTCCGGTCCTTAGAATATACAAATGGAAGAGTAGTTAGGAAACCATAAAATGTAGAACTCCTTAAAAACAACTACCCTAGATTCTTCTATGTTATCACTTTACATTTTGAAAACTTTAGTTATATGAACTTATTGTAATACGCGAGCACTTTACGATGTTTTGATTTTCTAATGCATCCTTGTTAAAAGAGAAAACAAATCAAATAATTGTTTCCTTAATTGATTTTAGGTCAAATATTCTCAATTACCTTTCAGTGTATTTCTTTTTATATGTAATTACTTGGTTTAGTTTTTTTCTTTTTCAGTATAGAAATAGCACTATAAATGTAAAGCTTATTCTTTTTATTTTGACGTACAACAATACACAATTCTTGTCCAAATTTTTTCTTCTCATTTTCTTAATATTTTATGATATCAAAGCCCCTTCTGGGTTATTTTTTCTTTCGTTACTGCATGAATAGTATCTTAAATAGTACCCGCAAACAATGCTGTGAACAGTGTCACAAAAATAGTACCGTGAACAGTAGCCACCATTAGCCCTAGGTTTCTTATATGACTTCCACTGATTTGGGAATAAAGAAGGAAGAATTTACTTAGATAATGACAGAGAAAGTTGCTGACAATATGGATACCTTCACAATATATCACTCTAATCATTCGGGTCTCAATTTTGTTACTAAAACACTTGAAGAAGATAATTATAGAGAATAGAGCCGCATGATGCGTATAGCTCTAAGTGCCAAAAACATAATTAGATTCATCAATAAAATGATACAAAGCGCCACCTCAATCTAACCCTAAATTTTCAATATGGCAACGATGCAATGATATGGTATTATTTTGAATTTTGAATTCAATTCATTTTAATATTACAGAAAGTGTTATTTATGCAAAAACTGCAAACAAAGTCTGGGATGACTTAAAAGATAGGTTCTCTCAAGGGAATGACTCTCAAATCTATCAAATTTGACAAAAACTTATCGAACAATGTTTAGGCTCAAAATATAATGCGGCTATCGCAATATAAATTTAGGTGTTGATCCCACAAGGAAGCTCTTGGAAAAATAGGTTGGTGAGATAAAATATTAAAGAGGTAGAAAAGGATAAAATTAATTGATGAGATAGAATTGTTTATGAATTGAGGAAAATATCTTATGATGATTTAAGTAAGGCTTTGAGAATCACAATTATACTTTATAAATCTACTCTACACTTTGATTCAATGTTTATAACTCAATTAAAAGTTTCACATCCCAAACAATCAATCGGAAAATATGTAAAATATAGCACATTTGATAACACATGTATTTGGTGTGACTAAACTCTTTTGTAAATATTAACACAATCATATTTATTTATACAAGTTATCTAAGATCGACAATATATCATTTTGATAATATTGCAGTAAAAGATCAACTTGAATATCAAACATTTATTGCCCTTACATGTTATCCAAGATCGACAATATACCAATTTGACAATACTGCAGTAAAAGATTAACATATAAAAAAATGTAACCAATAACAATTATAATTCAACAAGAATCGCATAAGAAAAGCATGACTGAACATATATGAGACGTGAGAATTATAACCTCTGAATTATAAAAAGAAAAATAGATAAGAGTTTAATCAAAATCAAACTTACAAACATTTGTAGATCTTGACAACAAATCAAAGTATAGAAGTAGATTTATTACATATAAAAGTTCATCTCTTAGCTTTGCCAAGAGCTCTAGCCTAAATTACAATACATGTTGATGAGGAAAAAAGAAGAGAGAATTATCTAATGTTGAAAACATCCTGAGAGTCTCCTTATATAGGCAATGAATAGAAATATGTCATGGGTGACATCAATCTTCAATAATTTTAGGCTAATAACTCGTTCATCCACTTGCAGCACATTTTTGATAATGTAAATGACAGATGTAGCCTCTGTGGCTGACATAAAAGTTGTATTATTTTATCTCTTCTTTCCATAGGCACCAAGTTCATACAAATTGGATGAGTATCCAATGAGATATGAGTAAAATTCCAAAGATATATCAGATTTCGGCCAACTACTATTTTACCCACTTGCAATGCCATTTGGTCCATGATAACGGCTGATTTGGACTTTACCATCAACATAAGAGTTGTTGATAATTAAGTCAGTATTTCAAAGCTTCAATAATTATACCAATTGAGTACGTATTTTGTGAGATACGGTCCAAATACATGAGTTGGGTCAAGCTGGGTAGAAGTTGTAGCCCGTTTCTATTGTATCTCAATTTTTGGCTCATAACATGTTGGATTTGACTTTTCCACTATTCTTCAAGTTTGTGTAAGATTGAGTCATATTACACCAGGTTCAAGAATTTCTTTATTTTGATTTCTACATTGAGAGTTATGTCCATTTTACCTAAACCTGTGCAAATAACATTCATTAACCACAATTTAAGGAGAACACTTTATTTCAAGCTAAAATACAAGAAAATGCTAAAATTAGTGACATTAAATGGTGATTGAATCTCTTAATAAATATGCATTTTCATGTGCTCATCAAACAACGACAAGGGTCTCAGTTTGTTTTAGCTTATTACACTAGAATGAAGTTACTTTAGAATGAGTTGGCTTTTTATCATGATTCAATTTCTTGTATTTGTGGGGTCTAAAAGGCCTTGCCAAAGAAGAATAAAAAGAAAGGGTCATGCAGTTCTTGATGGGACTAAATAAATCTTATGCCTACATTCGAGGTTCAATTCTCATGATAAGTTCTCTCCCAGACATGCGCGAGGTTCATGCCTTGATACTCCAATAATGAGACAAACCGAAGTAGCCATTCGAAGAGAGAGAGAGAGAGACGGTCATATTGCAATGCAAGTTTTAAACACTTCAGAAATCAAGGAGCGAACATTAAATAAAAAGGATTATACTCATTGTGGAAAAGACAACCACACCTTTGATCGTTGCTACTTTCATCATGGTTTTCTGCCTAGACACAAACTACATGGTAAAGAAGTGAAGCCAAAAGAAAAAAAAGCCTAATGTCAATAGCTTAATGGTCGAAGAAGAATCCGAGAGACAAAGTTTTACTGACACTACTTTCACTTCTAAATAGTACAATTAACTCAAAGCTTTACTTCGAAAGGATAATGGTAACACTTTGCCTTTTGTAAACACTAAAGGTATTAGCTTACCTTTTTGTTATAAAATTAAATCTTCATTATATACTGAATGGATTATTAATAGTGAGGCTACCAACCATATTTCTATTGTTCAACCAACATTGCATAAGACAACTCCTTTCCAAAATTCTGTGTAGTTACCAAATGGATGCCAATCTAAAATTGAGTGTGTTGGGTCAACAAAGTTATCTGATAACATCACTCTAAATGAAGTTCTCCATATACCAAAATTCAGAGTTAATCTATTATCAGTTGGTAAAACTACTCAAGCATTAGATTATAGTATATTATAACATTTTATCATGATTTTTGTGTAGTGCAGAACATGGCTACGAAGAAGATGATTGGCCTAGGGAAGTAGCTTAATAGTTTATACTATCTCGAATCTAGCTAAACACCACCCATCATACCCTACACTCCAAGTCAAAACCCTAATGACTACATTGATACACCAACCCTACCCTTACCATTTGATACAATAGAAATCCACGTTGGCAGTTGGGAGTCCTTGACATTCACTCTCCAACTTGAAGGGAGTGTTAAAAGAGGAAACAAATCAAACAATTTGTTAAAGAGGAAACAAATTAAATATTTTTCTCCTTAATTAATTTTAGGTCAAATATTCTCAATTACCTTTTATGTGTATTTTTTTTTATATATGTAATTACTTAATTTAGTTTTTTTCCTTTTTAATATAAGAATAGTAATATAAATGTAAAGCTTACTCTTTGTATTTTAACATACAATAATATACAATTTTTATCTAAATTCTTTCTTCTTGGTCTCTTAATTTTTTAATCTTAATGATTGATATTATATTTCCCTTCAGTATCTCCAAGATCAGTGCTCAGAATAACAGCCCCTCTCCTTTTCGTTTAAGTTAATAGTTAGAAATAAAAGAAGAAGGATTGACTAAATACAAATTATGAGAAAATAAAAACCCTCGACATCAAAGTTCCTTCTTATTGGAATTAGTTTTGAACTGTATTTGAAAGAAAGACAAAGACGTAGTGTCTGATTTGGAAGCTCCGACCAAGGAAGTAGAAACTGGAATAAAAAGTAGATTTGTCCTAGAACAATTCAAATTCAAAACATCATCAGAAACCAAATTATTAAGTGATTTTTTTTTTCCTTAAGGTGAACTCCACCTAAAACGCAGCATCTGAAATAAATGGTAAGCTTGATCCTACCACATCATCACCCAAAGCCTAAATTCTTTGGCTAATTTCAAAAGCCTTACATATCGGAACAGTTATTAAAATATTATACGTGGTATTTTGAAATTTTCCCTTCTCAGGAATCACCAAGGAAATAGGACCTTTTGGCACCACCAAACGTGTCACCTCTCGGCTCTATTAATCTCAATAATCTAAGACTAGATACATGTTGGTAGTGGAGACAAATATACATTTAGGTAAAGTTAATTTATTTGACTTATGCATAAGAGTAGTGAAGTCAATTTATTTGATTGTGTATAAATGGTGGTGATTGAGTCAACTTATTTTATTTATGCAGAAGTTGTTGAGCCAATTTATTTGACCTATGTATAATTAGTGGTGGTTAAGTCAATTTATGTGACTTGCGTATAAGTGATAGTTGAGTCAACTTATTTGACTTGTACAGAAGTTGTTGAGTCAATTTATTTAACTTAAACATAAAGAAAAATAAATTAATAAATGTAGCACCGAAATTGGCAAATACTTTTTGCATTGTAAAAACTTATAAGTAGGTTCTTTTGGAGATGAGATTTTGTGGGGACACCAAAATGTAACACCATTGAAATATCAAAAATATCAAGGAAGAACAGTAAAAAGAGAAAGAAAATGTGAGAGTATGAGAAGAAAAATAAAAATTTTATTTTTATTTTTTTCATCTTGTAATCTCTTAGGTTTAATGAGATATTTATAGTGTAACTATCATTAGAGTAGTGAAAAATACTTGTAATCTCAAATTAGTGTTCTCTTGTAGTAGGCTGGTTTGGTGGGCGAGTGGTGAAAATCTATGTAATTGTAAATATTTTTACATAATGAATTTTGTCTTTAATATTCTGTGGACATAGACTGAATTTGAGTTAAATTACGTAAATTATTGTGTTATTATTCTCTTTTTATTTTTCTCAGTACTTTTTGATATTTTGTATACAGGTAGGTCTAAATAGGGAATAGAGAATCTCAGTTTAACTAATTGTGAATTCTTTATTTATATTTTTTACCCAACAAAAATACATCACCTAAAATTGGCAGAGACACCACCATGGACGGAGATATAGAGACACCAAGAGAAGGCTAGATGTAAAGATACATCCAAATCAATCGACCCCCAACCCTTTGCAGTCCTTTCTAAATGGGCTTACATACATCCAGCTGAACATGGATGCACATAAACCTACTAGAACAGGGCCTAGTGCCGTCAACATCAACGTCCGGAAACACCCTGATCTTGTTGTCAACTCTGCAAAGTCGGCATTCATATAAATAATGGGAAGATTATATACTTGGTCCAAGAAAGGAGCAAAAAGAAAACTAAGGTCATAAGCTTTAACCACTTCGACAACTTCTTCCAAAACTAACAAAATGTTGATTCACGGTTCAAAAAGAAGCACCCTTCTACGGTCCAATTCCTCGTCGAACTCTCACAAAAAAATATCATTGCCCAACCATTTAAAATAAAGGCCGGCTGATGGTTTTCCCAGACATTGTATTCTAGAAAGCGTCTCAATGGTAAAGTTTACAAGCCAACACCTTTACGAAAAGGACAAACCCGACATCAAGTTTATGCTTCCAAATAAGAGAATCATCCACATCTAAAATATCATGCTCTCGATCACTGCCGATGGAGAAAGATTTACATCATCCAATAAAGAGAACAACGGCAGAAATCCACAGAAAAGAAAAAGAAAAAGTTGGATCCCCAGAGAATGTCCGTAAAGAGAAGTTTTGTTTGCTTATTTAAACTGAAAAATGTTTTTAAATAATAAAAGGAAAAGATATAAATTTTAAAAGGGATAAAGACATCTAAAACCCCTAAAATTTGATTTAAAGGATAATTTTACCTTCTTATTTTTAAAATTACCTAAAAAGACTTCTTTCAACAATAATGACAACAAAATTTTTATTTATTATTGGTACTATCATATTCAAAACTTTGTATTCTAAATAATGATAGTATTCTTTTATCTAAAAAAAGCGTCAGAGAAGAGTAAAAATTAATGAGAAAGATAAAATAAAAATAATAGAAATGGATATTTTTTGACAATTCTAAAAATAGGGGGATAAAGCTGTCATTTGAATCAAATTTTGGGGGTTTAGAAATATTTTTTCATTTTAAAATGGTTCAAAAAAAAACTAAATTTATATTAAATTTTTACAATTTTTTTATTATTTTTTGGTTTGATTATGATTCTATATTAAAGATTGTGTTATAAATGAAGAAGTAATGATCACGTAAATGGTGTATAATATTTAAATTTCTTTATAATCTTTCAAATTTGTAAAGAGGTGTATATTAAATAAATTATTATTATATAAAATATAGAACAAATATATTACCATTTATTTTTCATTGAACTCAAAGATATAAGAGTAATGGTTGGCATCTTAAATTTTATCTTAAATTGTATTTCAAAAATTAATGTGTCGAGTAATCATTGGGTGGTGAAATAGTATAAATTTCAAAATATTTTATTACATCCAATAATTACTTGACATATCATTTTTTAATATACAATTTATAATATAATTTAAAATGCTAACATTACTCAAAATATAAAATTCCCTAAGCATCAATTAGAACGCACCATAATCTTCATAGACTCAAATTCAACCAGAGTCTTTATAGTGAACTCCAAAATGTCAATTCCCTAGGTTCAAATTAAAACCCACCAAAATCTTTATTGAGCTCCAAAATCCATATTTCTCTCCTAATTTCTCTTTATCACTCAAAATTAAGCATAAATGAGTTACTCTCATGAATTTATTTCCATCAAAGTCATTTGTAAGTGGAGAATTAAACTTATAAGCTCTATCTCAATGTAAGGTTTAAAGAAAATGACCATTAAATAAAGAAATTGTCAAAACTCAGTTTAAATAAAATTGAACAAAATAATGTGAAATACTCCTTTTTTATATATATATTTCTTATAACAATAAATTCATTTAAAATATATGTAAACAAATATTGGTCTATTATGACTCAAATTTATAATGGAAAATAAATGTAATAAAAGAAAATAATCTAAATAAATCTTATTACATAATTTTTAAATATTTGGCTAGTTATAATTAATCAATATAATTAATTGTATTTTCTATTTTTTATTAAGTCATTGCTTTGGAGAATCAGCATATGATTCTTAAGAATCAATCATTGAGTATTATCAAATATATGGTAATATTCACTGAGATATATATATATATATATATAAAGTTATTCATTATAATAATTTTTTTACAGTTATCCAACGTGGACATGTCTCTTTATCTACAATTAAATTTTGTGATTAAATGATTACATATTTTTCTTGAAAGGAGGATAAAACTATTATATTAACCTCATATGTTAGACATCTTAACTCTGTCTTTCTTTGAACGATTTATTAACCTTTATTACATTTTTATTATTTAATTATAAAAATATTATGACCTTTATTACATTTTTATTATTTAATTATAAAAATATTATGTTTACAAAATTAGAGAATAAATTTTATACTCCAACTAACGTCGCACTTACGAACAAGTTCATGTGTGATAAAAATATTATGTTTTTTATTATCAAAATATTATGTATATGATTAATTTTTATATCAAGAGTTAAACAAATTTTTTTAATTTTAACAAAATTTGATAATAAGAGTTGTTGCTCCGAATTTTAATAAAATGATGATTTTTGTCTTATAATAATTTGTTGTACAGAGAATTTATGTTCCGGATTGCTACTTGAGATACTAATAGTTCACCCTCATAAGATCAAATCTCATTTGCGTCGCATTGGCAAGGAGTTTGGTCCACCTTATTATTATTATTTTTAACCTCGGCGGAAATTAAACTTCAATATTCTGAAGTCTACACTACACATCCATGTCTCTCTCCCATTGAAATGAATGTACAAATATAAAAATATCATCCAAAAACTGCAAAATATGAAGCATATTCTATTGAATCGGATTCTGCTCATGTTATCAGCTTAGTTGGTGTTAAGTCTCAATCTTTTTGCTGATATTGATATGTTGTCTCAAATATCATTAGTTATATTTCCCCTTCTTGTATTTTGATGGCTGAACATATTCGTAGAAAATCAAATCAGGTTGCTCACCTTTTGTCCAAATTTGCTCCCAAGTTGTTTCCTAGCATATTTGAATTCAAGGGTGTCTCATTTTCTCGTTTCTTCTGTAGAAGTAGATTTTTCTGCTTTAGTTCTCATTTCTTAATATAGTCCATCTTTCGTAAAAAAAAGTAAAAAATAAATTGTAATATATATGTATATATATATATAGAGAGAGAGAGAGAGAGAGGTGTAAAGTGAATTTATGTTTGTTGGCATTAATTTCAATTAATGTCAACATTCATTATGACCGGTGAGTTTCCATACAAAAATTTTAACTCTCGATGTGTTGCACAAACAATACATTGAAATCCGCAATTCATTTTTTGGCCTTTTAATAATTCTTGACGTTATTATTTATATTTTTTTAGGGGAACCCTTCTACCCACTACCATACATTGAACCCTCCAAGGTAGAGTGGGATCTCCCACTTACCATTAAATTAAGGAGACTTCGGCATTATCAATTCACATTTTAAAAGATGCAAAAGTCAGCATAAAAAAAATTATGTATGTACCTACAAATAAAAATGCACAAGGAATTGAACTCCAACATTTTTAGACAGTTAATGTGTAGTAATTATTTATTTATAATTAGTAAGAATAAATATTTATATATATAATATTTATAATTTTATTTGTATGTAGGTGATATTTGATTTATGTATTGTTATTAGTATTATTTGAATGGATTATGGTCATATTATTAGTATTAAATTTATTTGTACAACTTTAAATTTATTTTAAGGACTAAATTATAATACTTTATAAATTGAGGCTAATTCATAATACCAAAAATTAACCTCTTAATTACAAAAATACACATTTGTAACTAATTCACTAATTTTGGTTAAGCCACCCTTTTTAGAGAGAGAAAAGAGAGAAAGAGAAGGGAGAGAGAAGAAGAAGAAAAAATTAAAATTTTAAGCTTTAAGAGGTATATTAATAATTCTTTCTCAATTTCTTGGTGTAAATGAAATTAATTTCTTTAAGCTTTGATTTCTAAAAATATATAAAATTGGAGATTTGATGTGGGTTTTGTGAGATATGTTGAGAATTGATGATGATTATATGGATAACTTAATGAATTATGATGGATTAGCAGAATTTCTACTTGATAGTATCTTGATCTGAGAATTTTGTAAACTTTTGTACTTTGATTCTGATTTTAAATTTTGAGAATATGAAACTAGACATATTTAAAATCATTTAAGACTTTGAATCGATTAAAAAATTCACAAATTGAAATTTTTGTGCATTTACGAAAATGACCCTAAAATTTTAAAAATTTTCTATGTTAATAGTATGCTCAAGTGATGAACAACTTTTGATCTGCTAAATGATCTTCAAAAATTATAAATTTTAACAAATGATAATTTTACATGTCTAATATGATATATTCAAAATTGAATTTAGGTCAATGTGGTCAAATTGTTATGATGTTTCTAAATTGTATTAGTTCACTACAGTATTTTATTAACATATTTTTATAACTATGGAATAAAATAGTTTTAAAATATTTTTGGCACGAATTTTAGAGTAAAACAATTATCATTGATTGAGATATGTGTCAAGAGTAATTATGTGGTAGTTTTATGATTTTTAAGTTTGTATATAATTTTATAAAATTAGAAGACTGAATGCTATCCAGTAAATATCTTGATCCTGTCAGGATAATGGTTTAGATTTGAGGTGTATATGAAATAGATTGTGTAGAAATTATGATATAATATCTATATATGAAAAGGATATATGACTCAATAATTACATATTCTAATTTTAGAGTAATTAGACATCATTTGATGTATAAGAAATTTCTGTTAAATATAAGAGGTCAGAATGAAAGGTTTAGAGAAACCAAGTCATTACACCAATTTGATGTGATAAGTGCTATATGTGTAATTTTGTGAGCTATTTAAAGTATTTTTTTGCGAATGGTGATGCTTATGAAAGGATTAATCTCAATTAATAAGTTAATGAGAATTAAGCCTTGTACTCGAAAGTGTTGAGAGTTAAGTATAGTAGATTTTTACTGAAATCACAATAAACATAACAATTTGTTTATGCATGATTTGTAAATGTGCCTTGAGATGTGTATATGTTATGTTAAAGTATGTTTTAATATCAAATGTGAAAGATATATGTTTATAAATGTGAGCATCAATGTTGAGCATGGATAAACATGTCATATGCGTGTATGAAAGTGAACTTTCAAATGAAATGTGTTTAAGGAAGAAAGCTTTTAAAGTGAAATATTTTCATGAGATATATTTTGTATTTTGTTGATGCTTGAACTCATTATTTGCCTAGTATACATTATATGTGATATGTGAGAGGACTTATTGATGATTATTGTAAGGCCTTTTGGATGTATGGAACAACGATACATAACGCCATACACTCTAGGTAAAATAGTGAGGGGGACGGCGTGACGTAACGCCCCAAGAGCGATTAATAATGTAATAAGGACTTTTAGGGGTATGGACGGCAATACGTAATACACACTAACCTAAGCAAATTCGTGAAGGGGACGACGATACGAAATGCCCTAAAAGCAGGCCATTTGGTGCTTGAATCTATGATAGTTCTATGTGTGGAGCTTGATGCCCATGAGTGTTTTACATGTGTGTCATTATATATGATATGTAAAGTCCTGCTAAGTGATGCTTGAGTGATAATAATCTTATTATATGTTTTGAAAGAATGTAAAACGCTTACTTAAAATGTGATTTGATAAGATTTTTTATTATGATCCATCATGATATATCATGCTCATGCATTGTGTATACGTGTGTGTATATATATTGTATATGAAAAATAGGATGTTTAGTGAGTTTTATACTCATTATAGTTTTTTGTGATTTTAAGTAAATAAGGTACATATGTGTTTAACATATTTGACAAGGCTTCTGCTGTCTTTTGGGTTCTCTAAATTGATAGGTTGCTAAGTATTTAATTTATGAACATGTAGTTTGAGATATTTGATTTATCCCTATTAAATAAATACCTATGTATTATTTTATTATATGTGATTGTATTTGGTTTATGTTCCACTAAGTATGTTCATGGGTTAATTTTGTGATGAATTTACTAACAACTTACTAAGGATTCCTATGTAGAATTTAAATTTAAAATTTTATACAATATTAATTATGTGTGCACATTATTAAATGAGTGTAAGTTATATCATATGTTAAATCTTTTAAATCTAGAGCGTGACATAATGAAATTGTGAAGTGTGAATATTTCACTTCGCCTGGAGGCACTATGTACACTAATCAAGTTTCAGAAGTTCCCAAATCAATATAAAAAATATCTTCGCCGCAATGCAAATTTCTCCCTAGTTCATGGGAAGCTAATTCCTCACATTGCTTCCGATATTACAAGGTAATCACATATCATCATTATATGTTTTCATTTTCCCAATTATATTGATTTCTTTGATACATATTTTTTAAATATTGATTTGTAATACGATAATGTTTAGTTTGTGACAATTGTTTCTACTGATATTTGATGTTACAGTTCAAGAACAACATCAAAAACTGAAATAAGAGTTAAGGAGGATGATAAAAATTACTGCAGACAATCTTGCGAAGAAAAGGCACTTCATCGATTCAGTCCAACCCTTAGGTGTCACTTATCACTTTAAAAAAGAGATCACCGATACATTAGGAAAAACATATCATAACTCTGACAATGATAATTACGATCTATACATTGTTTCTCTTCGTTTCAGTTGCTTAGGTAACAAGGAATTAAAGTAACTAATATTGAAAAATTATATAAAGCGGACTTGCATATATTAATTAATTATATATTATTTGTTATTTATTTTTTTATTTATTAAAAGTGGTTAAATAAAATTTATTTGTTTGAACTTTTAGGACATCTCATATGGTAAGAGCTATAATTTGTAGAAATTCAATTATTTTATTTTATTTTTATAATAAAATACTATAGATAATAGGTTAAGATTCTCAGTTTAAACCATAACGTATTATTCATTCACATTCCATCAATGATTGGATTGCGGTTTTGTAGTAACCACTTATCTACAACCGATAAGAATAAGTATTTGAATGTTTTCGAGTTTGTATAAGGATGCAAAAAAAAAATGTATTTATAGAAAAAAAATAGGGGTCAATGCAATGTAAAGTCTATATGAGCCGTTATAATTTTTTTATTTATTATTAAAGAAAGAAATTGAGTTTTAAATGCAAAATTTTTAAACACAAATAATAACGGTTATGGGTGTTGGTTGTCATGAGAAAAGTTGGGGAGCATATGTGTAAGTATGTTTAAATATTATTTTTTCGGTTCTTGTGAGGCAAAAAAAAAAGAATGAGTTTTACTTTATCATTTATAAGGGACAATAGGCTGCAAAATTTTGAATAAATATTTTTTGATATATAAGTGTGATAAAATTATGTTGGAAGTGTGATGAGTTAGTTAAGATGATTAAGAAAAGTCAAATAAAGGCCTTTTTTATAGACTTAGGGACCTTGCCATCTTGTCACTAATGGCTGACAATGCATTTATGACTTGAAGACTTTTTGGACTAACATTTGAACTTTTAGACTTGAGGCCAAATTAACTTTGTTACTTACAAGAATGTTTGTGGTCTTAACATGGATTTTTTTGGCCGATAGATTAAAAATAGACATGACATGAAGATAAAGCACACTTGATATAAAGACAAAGCAAAAGCATTCCTGTCATGATTAATTGCTAAATGATGAATAGCTTAAATTATCACTATCGTATCCTTGAGTAAAATCATTGAATTGGGCTCAGAAATTTTTTGTGTCTGGTGATATAGGGTCTATTGAACTAGTTTTCATCAATACAGTTGCTTCTCTTTGGACTTCGCTGTGAGTTGGATAAGGTTGGGAATCTTGAAATAATGATAAAGTCAAGTTAGATTGGTGAGATGTGTCATCAATCTGCATGAATCTCATGGTTTAAGACTATCATCATTTTTCTTTGGAGTAATAGAACTATATGCAGATGTCTGAGATTGACTGAACTGTTTATGTGCCTAGATAGCATATGTTGTAGCTTGCTATTCCACCAAGATTTTGGATAAAACTATTGGAGGAAAATGCATACATGATTTTCTTCATCATGATGTTGTATCCAGTCCAGAGTTTTTTGTAATGAAAGCTTCATTACAATGATGTATAGATCCAACAGATACCAGAGCAGGTAAAGGACGGATTTTGACCATTTTTGGAGAGGAGTGATTCGATGGAGATGGAAAAATGGGTAATCTAGATTAAAAAGAGGACGCCGATTACAAAGTAACCATATTCTTGAATTGCCTTTATTGCATAATGCTGGATTAATTCTTTAGCTGTTGAGTGAAGTGTTCTGGTTTGGATGAGCTTTGAGAGTTTAGGAGGAGTGAAAGGTACAAAAGGAGTGACTGTGAAGTTACTCATCATGAATATTATAAGAGGGTTGATTTTCTTTGTTTCTAGAAAAGTGGTTGTGAGGTTTAGGCTATTTATAGGGTTTCGTAAAACAAAATTAGCAATCGTTTTATCATTTCTTTTTACGTGGATGGCGTTAAAAGAATAGTTAGAAAATCATCTTTGCCATCGTAGTAATTGTACTAGTGGAATCTTTTTCTGTTTGAAACTAAGCAGATTAAAAAAAGCAGACATGTCAATCTCAATGAGAAAATGATGTCCAATAAGGTGGACTATATTTTAAAGAGGTAAAGTAAGAGATATAATGCTGAGATCTATGGTTTAAGAATTAATTGAACTAAAGGTCTTTTTATTGAAATTGATTTCTAATCATTTAAGATAATGCCTTCAACATTCTGATTTAAAACTTTAAATTTGAAAGACAACTTAGTTGTGCAGAATGCTAAATTATTTTCATTTGAGAATGATATCAAGGTAATGAATGATATTATGACACATGAGTACATGTTAAAGGGATTAAAATTTTTAGAGGAGTTAAGAATTATATTTAAGAGATTAGTATGAGTATTCTACATTTATGTCATTCTTTAATGAATAAAAGGTAAAGTGTGTAAATGCCCATTAAATATTGAACAAATGGGTGAAAAGAATAAAAATATGTGTGTATAAATATTATAATTAAACTCTATATTTATTGGTCCATTTGAGATACTTGAAGGCACAGATGATGTGGGTGATCAACTTTTTCTTTCGTATTATTATTATAAGTTCATAATGTATGTCATGTGTCTATTTTACAGATATATAGTTTGTACTCCTCTCATATACTAAGTTATGAGTCACTTAAACTTAGAGATAATCTAATACATGAATGAGTATTTATTAGAATTTTGGATCAAAATAAGCAAATCCTATATACTAAGAAAATTGCTTTGTAAAGGTTTTATGAAGAAACTATACATTTGAAAAAGTAACTTGGGAATGAAAAGAGGAAATTAGATCTAAGTATCCTCATCTGTTTGCTTAAGTCATGAATTTCGAGGACGAAATTCTTATAAGGAGGGGAGAATTGTAGTAACCACTTATCCATAACTGATAAGAATAAGTATTTACATATATATATATATATTATATTCATATTTTATTTGTATGTGGATGATACTTAATTTATGTATTGTTATTAGTATTGTTTGTATAGATTAAGGACCTACTATTAGTATTGAGTTTATTTTCAAGTCTTTAGATTTATTTTAGGGACTAAATTATAAAACTTTAAACATTTTGGGGGTTAATTCCTAAATACTAAACGTTAGCCTCTTAGTATAAAAATACACATTTTAAACCCTAATTCACTCATTTTTGGTGGATCTACCCCTTTTAGAGAGAGAAAAGAGAGAAATAGAGGGAAGATACAGAGAAGAAGAAGAAAAAAAAAACAAAAGAAGAAATTGAAATTTTAAGTTTTAAGAGGTATATCATAACTCTTTCTCAATTTATCAATGTTAATTAAGTTAAATTCTTTAATTTTTTATTTTTGTAAATATGCAAAATTAGGGAGTTGATGTGGATTTTGTATGATATATTGAGAATTGATAATGACTATGTAGATAACTTGATAAATCATGATGAATTTATAGAATTTCTACTTGATAGTCTCTTGATCTGAGAATTTTATAAATTTGTGTACTTTGATTCTGGTTTTTGGTTTTGCAAATATAAAACTAGACATGTCTAGAATCATTTGATACTTTGAAACGATTACAAATTTTAGAATTTGAATTTTTAATGAATTTACAAAAATGACCCTATAATTTTGGAAATTTCCTGTGTTAACAATATACTACAGTGACAAACAATATTTGATCTAATGAATGATCTTTAAAAGTTATCAATTTCTGAAATATGATAAATTTATATGTCTAATATGATATATTCAAAATTGAGAATTTAGATCAATGTGGTTAAATTGTTATGATTTTCTAAAGTGTATCAGCTCATTGCAGTATTTAATTAATAGATTTTTAAAGCTATAGAATAAAATACTTTTAAAATACTTTTGGTAGGGATTTTGAAGTGACACATTTATCATGCATTTAGATATGTATCAAGAGTAATTCTGCGATATTTTTATAACTTTTGAGTTAGTATATGATTTTATAAAATTGGGAGATTGAATACTGTTCAGTAAATATCTTGATCCTGTCAAGATAATAGTTTAGATTTGATGGTGTTTATGAAATGGATTGTATAAGGATTATGATATACTATTCATATATAAGAAGTATGTATGAGTCAAGAATGATATATTCTGATTTTGGAATAATTGGACCTCATTTGATGTATAAGAAAATTTATTAAGTGTAAGTGGTCAGAATGACAAGTTTTGAGAAACCAAGTCATTAGACCAATTCAATGAGATAAGTGCAATATGTGTAATTTTGTAAGCTATTTAAAGTATTTTGTGTGAATGATGAGGCTTATAAAATAATTAATCTCCATTGATAGGTTAAGGAGAATTAAGCCTTATACTTAAAAGTGTTAAAAGGTAAGTATACTAGACTTTTACTGAAATCACAATAAATATAGTAATTATTTATGTATAATTTTGTAAATGTGCTTAAAAATATATTTATGTTATGCCAAAGTATATTTGATATGAAATGTGAAAGACATATGTTTATGAATGTGAGCAGTGACATTGAGCATGGACATACAAATGTTTATGAAAGTGAGCTTTCAAAATAAAATGTGTTTAATAAAGAAATCTTTTGAAGTGAAAAATGTCTATGAGATACGTTTTGTATTTTAAGGATGCTTGAACTCACTATTTACTTAGTAGGGACCTTATGTGATTTATGGAGCCTTTATGTGTTGCCTTTCCTTTAGGATTGATATATGTTATATATTTCATATGTAGGAAGGATTCTATTGGTACCTAAAGAAAAAATGAGTCATCACATTCGTGTGGTGGCGTATTGGTGCATGTGAGAGGACTCACCGATGATCAAGGTGAGGGTGTGGCTCTTACCTGGCATGAGCATTATATATGCGTAAGTTAAACCTCACTTGTGCTATTCCTCTCATACGATATGTCATCGACGGGTGACATTTGGCTCATTATGTAATATATGATATGAAAGTCTTACTAAGTAGTAGTTGAGTGATGATATTCCTATTATATATTTTGAAAAAATGTGTAAACGCTTACCTGACATGTGATTTGATAAGATTATAATTTTGATTTACCATGGTATATCATACATATGCATTGTCTATATATATATATATATGTATTTGTATTTTGATATATGAAAAACTAGTATGCTTACTGAGTTTTATACTTATTATAATTTATGGTGATTTCAGGTAAATAAGGTACATGTGTGCTTAGCAAATTTGGCAAGGCTTCTATTGTCCCTTAGGTTCATTAAGTTGCTAGGTTGCTAAGTATTTCATTTCTGGACATGTAGTTTAAGATATTTGATTTGTCCGTAATGAATAAATACTTATATATTATATTTATTAAGTGTGGCTGTATTTGGTTTATGTTTCACCAAGTATGGTCATGGGTTGATTTTTGTGATGAACCTACTAGCAACTTACTAAGAATTCCTATGTAGAATTCAAGTTTGAAATTTTATACAATATTAGTTATGAGTGCACATTATTGAATGAGTGTAAGTTATGTCGTGTGCCAGATCTTTTGGGTCTGGGGCGTGACAAGTTTTCTCCCAAAGAGAAAATTTTTAAACATAAAAGGCTATAAACCTCAATTTTTTGCATCTCCATAAATTCAGGTACGCTTCTGATTCAATTCTTCTTTATGATTTAATATGAGATCCTAAGTATGGTGATTCTTTTACCGATTAAAATTTTTTATCCAACAAGTGGCATTAGAGCCACCTTATACCGAATCATTAAGAAATTTTGGGATTTGTTTTTTCTCTTATGAGAATTTTGAATAAATCAATGATAACCTTAGATCAAATAAACGAATTTGTCTTGGCTATCTATAATATACATGCCAATTCAATTCATAATCTTATGTAGTCTTAATTTTGCACTCATAATATCATAATCATATATTTGCAAACAGTACATCATAATTTCGTGCACGAATTCAATTCATAATCTTATGTAGTCTTGATTTTGCATTCATAATCTCATAATCGTATATTTGTAAACAGTACATCATAATTTCGTACGGCATGCAGATTTAATTTGGGAATATATTAAAAAAAATGGCAAGTTTAATTCAATTTATTTTTAAGGCAAGCTCGACAATGCAAAAATTTTATTAATGAAAGAAGACAGAAAAAGTTTAAAAAACTGGATATAAAATAGTCCAATAAAAGAATGAGTGTAAAATCTCACCAAAAAAAAAACTAATGGAACCTATAATTAGGCATTTTATTTGCATTCTTGAAGAGCATAGAACTAATATCCAAAGGAGGCCGTAACCACCATGTAAAGTCATAGAATTGTAACTCTAGATTTGCCAGTTTATCTGCCAATGCATTGTTTTCTCTAAAAGTATGATTAAATCTAAATTGCAAGTGGTCAAAATGATCCTTAAAATGTTTCCACATATTGTAAAGTTTCCATGGAGGATATAATGTAGACTTAGAAAGAAGATGAAAAACTAAGATTGAGTCAAACTCTAAAATTATCTTATGCCATCCGCGAGCAATAGCAATCTCCACAGCTAAAATGACCCTCATTATTTCTGCATAGTATACTGTCTTAATTTCTAGGGAACAAGAGAAGCCTTTTAAAAAAGAACCCACTTCATTTATGAAGACTCCTGCATAAGCTGGCATACCTGTGTTACCTTTTGAAAGTCCGTTTTTGTTGATCTTAATCCACCCCTAATGAGGAAAATTCTAAAAAAGAACAATAATTTTTAGAGCACGTCTCAAATTAATTGCAATACCTAGATAATCTAAAATATGAATATCATCACCAAAAGCAAATCTGAGGCAGAAAGTGGCAAAATAGGGAATATGAACTAGGCAATTCGCCTTATTGCCAAAGTAATTGAAACTCCGATTATCAAATTTTAGGCGATTTTGACTTCTTCAAATTAAATAGAATAAATAAGTAGCCGACAAACTCCATAAATTTAACCTTTTGGGGCTGAAATATATTTGACAAAATCCCTTTCCATAATTCCATAACAATTGAAACCAAAGAAAGATTTTGATTTAACATATGAGCGAACCAATGCCAAAGCTCCATAATTGAATGGCTGCTAATAAAAATATGGTCCACCATTTCAGTCTCTCTCAAATAAAATAAGAAAACAGGAATAACATAAATAGCACGAGACCACAATAATTCATTAGCAGAAATAAAGTTTTAAAGAAGACGCCATATGAATGTAAATATTTTAGGTAGAAAAAAACCACGCCAAAGAGATAATAAAGTTGAATCAATTATTGTGATACTATTTATGAAATTATAACTCTCATTTAAAGAAAGAATTCCATCTTTAGCAAAAATTCAAATGAACTTATCAGCCTTACCATTAATTGATAAAATAATATCATTGCCCTGTTCCCTTAAATGAGAAAAAATAGAATAAAGAGAATTTGGAATACTCAATTGTCTTTCTTTAATTGTGTCTTTCACCATTCCTTCTAAGTGTAAACTACCAATAGAAAGAATAGGTTCATCTAACCATTTATCATACTAAAACTTAATTGAGTTCCCATCATTAATTATCCACTTTGTCCCCTAATGAAAATAGGAAAGAATATATTTAAAGCCATTCCAACATGAAGAGTTGTTGTATTATTTACTTGTATCTCGAAAGTTATACCATTTTCTTAAGAACTTTGAGCATATAGAATCTAGTTGGTGTACATCCCAAAGAGCTTTAAGAACGCAAGCCTTATTAAGTAAGTCCAGTCTATGAACACCTACTCTACCACCTTTTTTTGACATCCAAGTCTTTTCGATAACATTAAATTCATCTTAAGAAAACAATGATTCTCTAAGAAATAAAATTTTGGGCTCAACCATTCAATCGGTTGAGAATAAAACTAAGCCAAAGATATATCTTGAAACTGTACAGCATAATACTTTGAAAAACTGTATGAAGAAGCTCAATTCTACCAGCCATTGAAAGAATATTTCCTTTCTATCCACTAAGATGTGCACAAGCCTTGTCAGAGAAAACTTGTAAGTGTGCGTGGGTAGCCTCTGAAGATTAGAACTCCCAAACAAATGAATTGAAGTTTACCCTGCGAGAACTCCAAAAGACTAGAAATTTTCTGATAGTGGTGTGCGGCATCTTTTCCAATAAAGAATTGGCTTTTTCTCCTTATTTATCACTTGACTAAATGCCAAGCTATATAGTAGAATAAAGACCATTAGAGAGCGAAGAGAATTACTGTCACCAATACAAAAAAGAAACATATCATATATATATATAATATGTGAAGGAGCTAGGCACCCTTTTGGGAATGAAATTATGGTTACCCTCTTAGAATCCACTAAACTTTGAATGGCCCGAGAAAAAGCATCCTCAGCTAGAAGAAAAAGCAAAGAAGACAACGGATCTACCTGGTGTACTCCTCTACCATATTTGAAAAACCCTTTAGTGCCATTAATCAAAATAGATAAGCAAGCGAGCAGAAAAAATAATGATAAAAATCCAATGAATAAATTGTTTATTAATGCCAAAACAATTAAGAACTTCAAGAAAGAAATCCCAACTGATTGTATCAAAGGCTTTAGCTATATTCAACTTTATTTCAATATTACCACCAACAACTTTTCTATCCAATAAATTATCCCCTTCTAACACCATAGAGATGCAGTCATGAATGTGCCTTCCACGTGACTAGATTAGTCATTAAGACTGCTAATCTATCAATAATGATCTTAGTAATAATCTTGAAGAAGAAAAAATGCACTAAAGCTATTGGCCTAAAGTGATTAATTGAAACTGCATCATTCATCTCAGGAATCAGAACTATAAAAACTGAGTTCAAATTTTGAATTAGGAAATTTTGACTAAAAAATTGTTGAATGCTCAGTGCTACATCCTTTTTAATAATCTCCCAACATTGCTGAAAAAATATACCAGTAAAACAGTCCGACCCAGGAGCACTAGAAGGGTCTAATAAAAAAGTAGTTGACCTCACTTATACCTCTAAATGAATATTAGTCAAGACCTGATTTTTTAAATCTAAAATAAGAGAGGGAATGTGATTACAGACCTGAGAAATTCTAGTGGTATCCACTGCAACCTCTGTATATAGCTCTCTATAATATACCACAAAATGGTCAGTCACCTTCTATATGTTATCACTCTAAGTACCATTAATCAGGAACCTTTTTAGATGCATTTTGGCCGTACAAGATTTTGCATAACTATAAAAGAACTTGGTGCATTTGTCTCCATCCTTGAGCCATTTAATTCTAGCTTAGTCATGCAAAAAATTAGCTTGTACCCTTGTAGCATGTAAAACCTCTAACTTTATTGCTGCCTCTACTTTAAGCAATTCCTCTAGGGCCCCCTTTAAACTAATGTCACTTTGAACTGAAGCCAAATCTTCTTGAGTTTTCTTTAGACTATCATGAATATTCTCAAAAACCTCTTAATTTCATCTACGTATGTATTGTTTCAGAACCCGTAATTTGTTTTGCAACTATAAACTTTGGACATCTATAAAAAGGAACTGAATTCTATACTTTAGCTACTGTATCCTTGAAGTTCAAGTGTAATGTCCATATAGATTAGAACCTGAAAGGTCTATGACATGTTTGATAAAAAATCCTAAAAGAAATTACCAATTGAAAGTGATCAGAGATAGTACAAGGGAGCACCATACATAAAAACGAAACCCAAGTATCCTGCCAAGCTAAATTGAATAAAGCCCTATCCATTTTTCTTTCAATATAACCACCTGTGACAAATATCCTTTCCCAAGTAAAAAATAATCTTGAATAAGGAATATCCATAAGCTGACAAGAATCAATAAAGACTTTAAAATCTGTGCACAATAATGGTCTTGAGAAACCCCTTCATTGATGTCTATAGATTTTAGGGATAGCATTAAAATCACCAATCATTAACCAATAAGATTGACAATAATTCATACGTAAATTAGAGCAGAGTTCATGTCTTTAGACATAATAAAAAGCTACATAAACAAAGAACAAGTGACAAACACGAGAGTCAAAAATTATTTTGACAGTAACATATTGAGAGGTAGCTGTAATAACATGCACTCATGCTACTAAATCACTTTTAAACACCCATATCTTTGGGAGAATGTTTCTTGTATGCCTTACCGAAGAAAAATTTAAGGATAACCAATATGTGTTAGGAATTAAATCAAAAGATGTCACAGGTTCACTAATAGCCACAAATAAAGGTTTGTGCAAATAGCACAGGTTGGCCAATACATTATGAGATTAAAAGTTGGCCACCCTCGAATATTCCAATAAAGGATCTTCATCACTTTAGACCAGAGTTTGAATTCTACAAGGTGTATATCGTTTCAATATCCTTTTTCTGAGACATAACAATCACAAAGCCATCTTCTACAGGTGGCTTAGTTAAAATGCCAACCACTTTTTAAAGATCCTTTTCAAGTATACTCACATCATTAGTAACTCTGGCCTCACGGTCCTCACATCTCAGTAGACTCTAATCTTTCATCATTTATAGAATTGCTGGAGCACCATGCATGTTATCATCTTCATCTGTATATTTGCTTCTAATACGCTTGCCCTAAATAGTAGTCTCTTTCAAATTCTTACCATTATTGTCCTCATCCTTGTGATTTTCATTTCGGTCTTTTATTTTAGGTTCAAGTTCCTATTGTAGTTGAACTGTCTTGGCTTCATTATCAATCCCAATAGTGTCTACATCAATCAAGTTGGCTCTATTTACTGCATGATTAGAGGTTGTAGTTAAGGATTGACTTAACAAATGAGAATAAGCCCTTGCATATTTTGAATTCTTCATGAAGACTATTGGTTTATCCTTATTCTCTTTACTTTTTTGTTGAACCCGTTCTTTTTTCCACACCTTGAACAATTGATCGGCCTCGGTTAAGTTAGTGTCGACATTTGGAGATGTCATGTCCAATTTTACCATAACTAAAATATTTAGGTGACAAATTTTATAGTAAATCTCTACTTGAAAATCAAAGTCTTCTCTCTCAATTGTTAAGAATTGGGGTAAAGGCCTAGAAACATCAATTTCAACTAATACTTTAGCATAGAATCCATAAACTCATTTTCTGGTAGCTCTATCTAATTGTAATAGCAAACTAACACCCCTTGTTATACCCATTATAATCTATGGGCTTCAATACTCCCAACTTAAACTATAAATTCGAATTCATACTTGAAAGTTTATGTGAATTTCAGTAGTTTATGGATCAAAATTTGGCTGCTATTGATAGAGTCGAAAAGATCCAGAGTTCAGTGTGCAAGTATCACTACCCCAAACACATTGTATATCCGTAATATTTTCAAAATAAAATACATAAAATCCTTTAATAAATGGAAAAATAGTCCATTTATGTGTATGATTCCACAATTTTTTGAGCCCTAATTTTAGATCATCTACCTTTATAGGTTGTGAAGCCTTCTTTAAAACCAATTGACCTATGAGACTGGATTTGCTTTTATTAAGGCAATTCTTTTATTCGTCTTCATTAATTTTAATAAATACCTGATTACCTTTGATATAAAGTGTTTGAAGTTATGAAGGAAGTATGACAATATCATGAGCATTAGATAGCATCAAAGCAAATAATTTTTTTGCTAGAACCACAGACTTCTCATTATTTGTTTCTGGTTTTTTCTCTTTGTACCGAGCAATGAAAATTATCATTTTCTCCAAAAAGCAATCATGCCAGCCACTGTTAGAGTAGAGAGCTGAAAAAGAGAGCCACACTGTCAAATTCTATTTCCTAGATAGAGTATTGTAGCACTGTAATAATTCAAGTATTGTATCACTATAATAACTCAATACTGTAGCAACTTGAAGAAAAGAAAGATCAGCAAAAATCTTAAAATAGTCTCAATTAAATACAAGTAAAGAAGAAAATACCACCATAATTTATATCAAATCCGTAGCCTTCACCACTGAAATAATACCAACTGAAATAATAGCTAACAGCTAGCAAATGGGCTAGTCGTGATCACCGACCAATCCAATATAACAACTATAGCAGCAACCAAAAAGACCAATCGTGGATGCCAGTTAGTTATCAGAGAGCAATCACAGAAGATGCAGCCCAAATCTGCAGCAACTCACCAACCGATCTCCAAAACCACCACTTGGTCGATCGGATGAATTGGTAGTAGCCAAGACATTTCAGTCGAAGATGTAACTTGTAGACAGTAGCATAATCCAAAAATAGCCAAGCAGGAGGATTGACAACACACCAGCTTATAGATCGAAGAAAATACAAGGAAATCGGAGAAGAAGATACAAGCTACAGTAGGCAAATATTTTTCATTACTGTAACCTGCTAGTTTAATTCAATTTAAATGCATAGCATATGTTGCATTGATTACATTACTATATGATATATCTATCTCTCTCTCTCTCTCTATATATATATATATATTATATGTGGAATTGATGATCGCTCATATGGATAACCATTTATTGGATTCAATATATTTTAATGCATTGATTAAACAAAAATTGCAATGTCATGCTGCATATTAATGCATTATTTTTTCTTTTTAACATATTTAAAAAAGGGAAGAAAAAATTGAACAAAAGTTGAAATTTATTCAAATTCAAAGTGATAATGCCAAATTTGATGGGATATCTTCTCAATTATAGTGTACGTAAGGTAGTTAGTGTCCACAAATTTTGAGAGTTTATCAGATCAATTTAACAATGCCTATAAGGACTCAAACAGGCCCAAGGTTTCTTAACCCAATATATGGATCAAATCAAGTGAGTCATGATGAGCCTAAGCCTATTTTTGGATTTAGGCTATTAAATAAAGTTTAGGATTTTAGTAATTAAGAAGGGTTAGGCTTGACCCGACTCGACCCAACCACTTCAATCATGACCCTACTCTGATCCCGTCCTAACTTTAACATGATTTGATTTTGGCCGTTGACTTTTAATTTGACTTTGAATAATATTCTAGTGCTTAGAGGCACTAACTTTAAGAAATAGAATGAGTATATTACCATTATGCTTGTATGTATGGATCTAGACTATGCAATTCGGATAGAGGAACCTCTCTCCTCTACTAACGACAATACTGCTAAACAAAAGACACATTATGATAAATGGGTACATTCGAATTGCAAGAGTCTAATGATCATGAAGCACTTTATTCAAGATACCATCAGAGATGCAAAGCCTGAGGAAGAAAATGCTAAAAGGTTTCTAAGCTAAATAACAAACAGATTCGCTGGTAATAAAAATGTCAAAATAAGCACCATTTTATTTAAGCTCATTTCAATACAGTATAAAGGCAAAGGAAACATAAGGGAGTATATTATGAAAATGTCTAATCTTATTGCAAGGTTAAAAGTATTAAAGTTAGAGTTGTCTGATAACATTCCCGTGCACCTAATCTTGATTTCTCCTCCTGCACAATACAGTCCTTTTAAGATCAGTTATAACATTTAATAGGAAAAATGAGCTCATTGCTTAATGTGTGCAAGAGAAAGAGGGATTGAAATAAGAAAAGATAGAGAGTGTTCATTTATCAACTTCTCCTAATGACAATGCTACCAATAAAAAAAGAAAATGGAATAATAAAGAAAAAAGTGCTACAAACATTGAAACTTCACAGCCTAAGGTATAAAAGAAACAAAATGATGAAACTACCTGTTACTTTCTTAAGAAAGTTGGGTATGTGAAGAAAGATTGTTTCAAGTATGTAAAATAGCTGGCCAAAAGGGGTAAATTTCTCAACTTTGTTTGTTCAAAAGTTAATTTGGTTTTAGTACCAAGTCACACTTTGTGGATAGATACGAGGGCAACTACTCACAAAAGGGTGATTATACAGGGTTGTTTAAGTAGCCAGCCGTTAACTGCTATTGAAAGATTCATCTATATAGGTGATGGCAATAAAGCTCTTGTTAAGGCAATCGAATTTTTTGTATTATAACTAGAATCTGGTTATTATTTTGATTTGCATCAGATATTTTATATGCCGTTACTTAGACGGAATTTAGTTTCTATTTCTTGTTTGGATAAATTTGGTTACTCTTGTTCTTTTGGAAATGAAAAGTTTAGTCTATTTCAAAATTTAAATATTATTGGTACTGGTAGTTTAGTTGATAATCTATATCAATTAAATCTTCATGCCTTATAAATTAATGAAACTTTGCATGTAAGCAATTGTGGTATAAAATAAAAATTAATTAATGAGAACTTTTACATGTTGTGGCATAAGTGTTTAGGATACATTTCTAAATAAAGAATTCAAAGGCTCGTGTCAAAATGAATTTTAAATTCCCTTGATTTTTTATATTTTTAAAATATATATTAAATGTATTAAGGAAAAACAAACAACTATTAAAAAGTTGGTGCCAACATGAGTTCAAACGTCATGGAATTAATTCATACTAATATTTTATGTGAAATTGAGGAAGAAATCAAGGAGAAGATCCCTGCAAAATTTTTATTCGATGAAAGACCAAGTTACTTTAATATTGAAGATACATGTACCACTTTGAAGAATGTAGTTTTGATAATAATATAAATCCACCATATCTTGTAGCATGGTATTGGGTTGATCCCAACTCTATCTATATCAAATAAATGGTTTATTAACATAAATAAAATGAGTACTAACATCAATTAGATGCACAAAATCACTTCTTATTCATTAAATGAGTTTTTTTAGGTTAATTTTATATGTTTATTATAATTGTATTTATCCTTATCACAAATAAAATACATAATTGAAAGCATCAATGCTAAAAAAATAAACATGTTATTTAATCGCAATTTTATATTTTAAAATAATTATTATTTGCACAAGAGTTTGTGATAGGTCGATGAAGTGAATTTTCCTTGCACTTGAATAATAGAGATTCGAGTCTCCTTATGTGTAGGGACATAACCAAAAATTTATTTTTGACTGGCTAAAAACTTGCGCAATATTATTTTCATAATGTTTGTGGGTCAAAATATTATTCATAAAAATAAAAATAGATTTTATTTGAAGAAAACATAATAAATTTTACTTATAAAAAGCTATAGTATATAACTAGGCACAAAGTACACTATAGTAAATAAGACAAAGTACACAATGGTTCACCAAAACAGAAGTTAATACTTGAATTGATATTTCTAACAAAAATCTATTAAACAAAACGGTATCATAACAAGTTATACACTTACCAACTCGTGGAATTGATGTAAACTTTGCAACTTGGGGTGCAAGTCTTTCCTCTATCTTCTATGGGTCCTAAAATAAGGAAAAATAATAAATTAGGCTAATAAGTTAATGAAATTTGAAATTAGGCCTAAATCAAACGGTTAGGATTTTTCCAAAATCCAAATCCCCCTATTTCCATGAATCCAACATGTTAGAATTTAAGAATGTATTTTAAATAAATAATTATAAAAATAAGTGTTAAAGTATAGAGAAGTAACCGAGAAGAGAAAAAAGAAAAAGGGGAAGCTCTTAAGCCGCTGGAGGTTTGGGCACTAGGCTTGGCGTCGTGTCACTCCAGCTACAGGGTTAGGCATTGTAGCGCCAGACCAGAAGCCTCGGGGCACTCCAGTCACTAGAATGGAGCACTGCAACACTGGCTCCTAGGTGCCATAGCACCCAGTCAAGCAAACGCCCAATATTACCATTGGGCACTGCGACACTAAGGATGAGCGCCACAGCACCCAAAGTTGAGTTTGGTAACTCTCTAAAAAGTCACTTACCCCTTCCATATGATGTGTCCTTTCAAAGAGGTGTTATATCTTTTTAGAAAACAATATACAACTCTATAAATACTGCAAGTACATTTAGAATATTTGATGAACTTCTTTTCTCTATTTTTGATTCAAATTTCTCTTTTATTAACTATTTTCTAAGTTTAAACACTTGTAGTCCAAGAAAAGAATTTTGGTATGCACTTAATACTTTCTTATAAATCATTGAATCCTAGAATTATCACACCAACAAACCTATTTGTATCTTTAATTACAATCAAAGTGGCGGCAGAAATAGTTTAAGGGCAGTGCATTTCTGCTTTAAATTTAAACTAGGTTTCCTTGTATCTTTTTGTATTTTCCAAATTCATAATCATTTGTACAATAATCATAAACTATTTTATACTATACACATGTATACTACAAGCGAACCTTCATTAATAGTTGCAGCAAAGTCTCTCTCAAAGGCTACAAAGATCCTACTGTTTGATAGGATGCATTTCAAGAGATGACAAGATCGGGTGTATGATACTCTTAATGTAATGGGTCTAGCTGAATCTCTCACAATTCCTCATTCTAATACTACTGTAGAAATTTATAAGGAGGAGTTACTTAAATGAAGTAGGGTAAACAAGGTATGTCATAACATAATTCTACACACATTATCAAATGAAATGTATAGTGTTTACTCCACATATAAGAATGCACATGAGTTGTGGGCATAACTTAAGAAAAAGTATGTTATAGAAGATACTGGTTGCTAAAAGTATGTTGTTGTAAATTTTCTAGACTTTAAAATGTCTGAAGCCAAAGAGGTCACTATATAAATACATGATTTCATCTTTTACTAAATGATTTAAAAAATTAAAACATTGTTCTCCTTGAACTTTTTGTTGTTAGTTGCCTAATAAACAAGTTGCCTGAATCCCAGAAGGATTATAAGAAAAATAATAAACATAAAAGGAAAATTTTAACTTTGGAAGATTCAATTATGTACATTAGAATTAAAAAAAAATTCACCAAAGGAAGAACATAGAGAAGGCCAAAGAATTAGTTTCTAAGGCTAATTTAATAGAATGTGATAATCATGATAAGAAACATCAAGATTCCATAAGCAACACTTACTTTAAGAAGAATAAAGTCTCATTCAAGAAAAAATGGTAAGTGTTATGCTTGTAGAAATAGTGGTCAGTATACCTAGCAATGTAAACATTGAAACAAGAAAGGAAATAACAAAACTCCCAAGGCCAATTTGGTTGAGGGAGAAGATGTTATTACTGTAGTTGTTGTTTCACAGGTGAACATCGTGGCAAGTGGCAACAAAGAGTGGGTGATTAACTTTAGAGCCACTAGACACATATATAGAGATAATAATTCTTTCCAAGAGCATGTTTCTATGAGAGAAATGGATGAACAAGTGTATCTTGGTAATTTCCATTCTGCATCGGTGGTGAGAAAAGGGAAAGTTCTCCTTAAACTCACTTCTAAGAAGTCTTTAGTATTAAACAATGTATTCCATATTCTCAATATTAGATATAATCTTATTTCTGTGTTCATGTTAGGAAGGGCTAATGTAAATGTCTCATTTAAAAGGGATAAAGTTGTAATGACCAAAAGTGGGACATTTATTAGAAAGGGATATTCTTTTAATAAATTGTTCAAACTATATGTACTTGATGTTTCAATGAATAAAGATATGTTTTCTACTTATATTGTTAAGTCTTTCAATTTATGGCATGATAAACTAGATCAGTAAAATTATCTTTATTTAAGAAAAATGAAAAGAGTTAGTTTACTATCTAATATGAGTTTAGATTAAACACATCAATGTGATGTATGTGTGGAAGGAAAGTCAACAAAGAAAAGTTGTAAATGTATAACTCTTAGGGAAATTGAATTATTTAGTTTGATTTATAGTGACTTAGATGATCTTAAAGATATCATGACTAGAGGAAAAAATATTTTACATAACCATTATTAATGATTTCTCAAAATATACTAAAGTGTATTTATTAAGAAATAAAGATGAGTCATATGATAAGTTCTTAATCTATAAACAAGAAGTTGAAAATCAACTTGGTAGAAAAATTAAAAGATTAAAAACTGATAGAGAATGAGAATATATGTCTAACTTGTTTAGTTTCTATTATAAGGATAATGGAATATACATGAAGTTACACCACCATAATCACCTGAATCTAACAAAGTGGCTAAAAGAAAAAATAGAACTTTAAAGGAATGATGAATTATTTATTGATCAATTCTGTGGCATCTATAAATTCATGGGGGGAAGCAATATTGACTGCTTGCCGTATAAAATATAGAATTCCCTGTAAGAAAACAGGAATTACTCCCTATGAGCTATGGAGAGGTTATACTCTTAACTTATCATACCTCAAAGTATGGGAGTGCCTTGCAAAGATTCTTATTTTAAATCCTAAGATGAAAATGATATGATCTAAGACAATTGATTTTATGTTCATAGATTATGCCCAGAATAGTGTTGCATATAAATTCTTGGTATTAGAGGATACCATGGGATTGTTTGATGTAAACAATATATTATAAAATCTAAAAATGTAGAATTCTTTAAGTTTATATTTCCTAAGAAAGCCAATGTAACTATGACCCGTGTAAAGGTTAATGTAAATCCTTCCGAAAGCTCTAATAATAAACTAAGGAAAAGCAAAAGAATGAGAAAAGCTACTAGTTTTTGTAATAATTTTTATGTCTTTCGTATGAAATAGGACTCTAAGACTTATAGTGAGGCTATGACTTCTCATAATGCTCATTTATGGAGGGGGGCAATAAATGATGAAATCAACTCTATCATGAGTAATCATACATAGGAATTAGTTGATTTATCTTTATGTTCCAAGCCTATTGGTTGTAAATAGATCTTTAAAAGGAAGATGAGGGCTGATGGGATTATTGAGAAGTATAAGGTAAGATTGGTTGTCAAATGGTTCACTCAAATGAAATACTTAAATTATTTTGATACTTATGCTACATAGATTATTTTGATACTTATGCTTCTGTTACTAGAATTATATCCATTAGAATTTTGACTACATTAACTGTAATATATAATTTGATCATACATCAAATAGATGTAAAGATTGCCTTTTTTAAATGGTGATTTAGAAGAAAAAATTTACATGGAACAACCAAAAGCTTGTATTTGTTAGAAATGGTACTTAATTGTCATTCCAATTAATAGTAATTATTTTGATAATAATTATTAATTTATATGTATATGATAAGAAGCTTATAACATTTACAAATATTGTAAATCTAAAGGAGTTTAAATCTAATTCACATGAGTTTTGGTCAATGCTAAAAGTTAGCAATTCTAAAAATTAGAATCTTATCTAAAATGCATAGTTACAAAGAGTTACAAATGGTGCTAAGAAATGTCATTATGCAGTATGTTCCCAAAACTATCGTTTTGATCCATGATTGCCGACACAGGTGGATTGGTATTCCTTCATGATCAGTGTATATCTATATCTAGATTGTCCAGATGGTTAGTCTTAGCAGACCGTAGGCTTGGTAGAAGTTTGTATAGGTATACAGGTATTTAGTGAGGACTGGGTATTGAATAGACTCACATAGACCTCTAATAGATATCCCATAAAGTCGTCAATAAAGGATTTTCTAGAGTTGATAGTATTTATGATCCTTTGACTTGAGCACCATGATGGACTTATGAGTAATCCACCATACTTTGGTTCCATGTATGTCAGAGACCTTTTATGGTCTAATCGCTGGGTGTCGCTGGGTATGATTCGACACTTATAGAGTCTGGTATGCGTAGATATGGGATTCATCAGCTCATATAGGTGAGTTGTATATCTTGATGCTCCAAGAATTGTATTTCAGAAAGTCTTTTGGCCAAAAGTATATACCCCAAAAAAGAGTTTTATATAGGATTAAATAATATTACAAAGGTATTTGCGAATATTGTTTTACTAAAATACAAATTTGAAGATAAGTTTACGGTTCAGCACAAAGAGATTTGACAATGATAATCTGTGTCTTTGCTCTTCCAGGATATAAGTGACGGAAGAATTATACGGATATGGTTAACCTTAACTTGTATGATTTAGTGCATTGTTCTGTAATATCCGTAATGTATATGTGGGACATTGTTCACAGACTTGTGGAAGTGTTCCATAAGACAAAAGAAGGTGAGCCTTGGGAGTCTCACAATATTAAGTGTACTCATTGAGCACTAGGGTGGTGAGACAAATCACACGATTCATTGCAGGATGATTTTGGAAAGCAAGATATATTTCAGGACTTCTCTGGAAAGTGAAAAATATACTTTTCAAATGTTGCAAAGAGGTCCCTATTGCATGACAACAAGATTTTTGACATATGGCCACTTGTTTGACAAGTGGCACATTGGGACTTTGCATGATTGACACTTGGAAGCATGCATCCTATGCATGCTGCCAAGTGTCAACAATGCAAAGGGTGAGGTGGCTAATGGTTTGCATATATTGTTAACTATATAAATAAGTTTTGAACTTATTTTCAAGATGGTCCCCATTTCTAAGTTAACATTCCAGCCTCATTTTATGAGGATTTCAAAATTGAATCCTACTAGAAATTGATCAAACATGCTGCTATTATAGAGTTTCAATCCCGCCACTTTGTTGAAGCCTAAAATTTTTCAAAGGTTCACTTCAATGTGAGCTCCAAGTAAAGAAATGTCCAATGGTTTCAAAGGTATAATTTTCTAGACTTGTTAGTGTGAAAAGACTTCAATTTTAGTATATTTGTTGTTTAGGAAATTAGTTTCTAATTTTATTGCGTAATTATGTATGATTTTTATGCATTAGAAAAAATGAGCAATGAATACAATCATATGGATGCACCATAAATACACATTAACAATGGTATCATAGCATAATTTCGACTGGTTCTAGGTTTATATGGTCTGTTAGAAGCATTAGGGATGCCCAGAATGTGTTAAATTGTTTTTGAAGTGTTGAAAATGTAGGATTCTGGGTTCTGCCTAGATGAACGTTGTGGCATTATCCTTGGAACGTTGGGGCATTCATCTTTTGGATGAATGCCGCGGTGTTATCCTTGGAACACCGGGGCGTTCATGCTAGGGCATTCAAAGCAACCAACACGGGGGCATTATAGTGTATAATGCTGAGGCATTGGTGATTACTTAGTAACATGTCAAATGTTGAACATGGGAGTGTTATAAGGATGAACGCCAAGGCAAAAAAGAAAAAGTATATTTTTTTTCATTTTTCTATATTTTTCTTTTGCCAAGGTATAATGTAGCATATTCTGGGGTGTTTAAAGAGTTGAACACTAAGGCGTTAAAAAACTTATAGTGTCAGGGTATTTTGAACAGTTACCACATTTTGCATTATATACATTAGAGCTTTATTTAATGCAAATAAAATTGTTATATTATTGTGTTATATAAATTGTTAATATTATTTACATTGTTAAACACAATGAGAACCCTCCTCGTGGGGTTTAGTTGTGTTTACGTGAAGAAATATTCTGATTATGAATCAAATTCGTATGAGATACGAAAAATCATTATAAATTTTAAAGATCTCTCTTAATCAGATTAAAAAATATTACATTATGAGATAACTTTATACATGGTCCACCTTGTCAATATGGTACTAATCTGGTCATCTCGGTATTTTTTTCAATATCATTAAAGTGTGAGGGAATTGGTCAATGTGATTCGAAATATACAGGTTAAATATGAAATGAGGAAAATATAAGTGAAAGTATTATCCAATATTGCTAAAGTGTGATGGTAATATTAGTAACTTATATTTGATCATTGACAAGTGAAATTTGAAATATACTTATCCAATATCGCTAAAGTGTGAGGATAAGGTGTATTTAGGATCAGAAATACAAGTTGCATAAGATACAAAAGTTGTCTATTCTTTGGATTTTACAAAGGCCAATATTGTTAAAGTGTAAAACCTGAGTAGAATATTGATTGGATCTCTTTCTCACTATAAAATTTAAAATGCTTACATTTTTGCTTTCCCGTTTGAGAGATTATGAAAAATATATAAAGCGGTGGAAAGGCGTCTTTAGATCGAAAACATATACTAGTTATATCCATGATATAAAAACGTTAATATTAACGATTAGAAATGAATCTGCTAAACATCTCTTGTTTTGTCTTATAGAGATAAAATAAGAATGAATACGAGCAATCCAATAGAGATACACATATTAGACACATACAAACTGAAGGGCACCAGAGTAATAATTATGACTAACTCAGAATCTTAGAATTGTTCTAGATTTGGTATAACTTGAATATATCATAGATCTGTAAAAGTTAAAAGGGATTTTTAATAATACTTCTTCTGAAGAGGTTTAAATTATCAGAAAAAAGGATAAAGATGATTTGAGAGTCAATTCACAAATATATCTTAACCTTAATATCTACTGATATTCAATGGAAGCAAGTGCATAGGAATAGTAAAAGTATTATTAGGCTTCTTACTGAAAGAATTAGTTTAATATATCCAAATCCACAGGGTAAGAATAAATGCAAATAAAATTATTTCCATTACAACATTGTTAATTGTTGTAATTGTTACTGTCCAAATACCTTGAACTAGACAATATAAACCCCTTGGATGAAGGTTTACTAAAACATTGACATTTCATCAGCATTTGATACTAGAAAAGGCTAAGTATTAAATACCACATACTCTTCACATATCTATAATTGTTGTATGATTTAAGAAATGCTTAAGAAGCTACCATAAGGAGAAGTTCATCTTCATATAGGAAATAGAGATTTCCAGAACGATGAAGTTGTTCAGACTTTTAGGCCCTTCTCTCATCTGACAGAAGCATAAGATTATATCCTAATAATTTTGTGTCGAACATTATCAGATAATTAGTATCCCTTATTGTGTGAGACACTAAAGGTTATCATGTATATAGAAGAAATTATTTTTTATATTTACATGATGTTGATAATGCACCATCAATTGAATGTTAGTTAACGAAAGGCCATTGTAATTAAGATACAATAGAAAATATCTTGAATCATTTGATGAATAGATAAAGTAGTAAGTTTGGGAACTTTGTGAGACGCCTAACTCATTTGGTTGGGAATGGTTAGATATTTGATCTTACTGTGAGACCCTATCCAGTTTATGAATTTTGTATTCAAAAGAAGATGACCAAGTCTCTATTTTTGGTGTTCGAAACCATGCCAATGGATTTCTTGAAACTTATACATAGTATTGTACATGGTCCAATAAATCACACTACTATAGGTAGATTTTCCTACTTCTTTGTCTTCATCAATAAATGTTGCAATCCGAACATGTGTTTGTCAAAACACAAATTTGGAAACTTTTAAAATGTTCAAAGGGATTTCGACTTGAAGTAAAGAAATTAACCACTGTATGTATTAAACATCTTTGATCAAATTGAAGTGATAAATATATGAGCAGTAGATTTCTGAAATATTTAAGGGATAATGAGATTCTTGCTCACTATAGTCCTCCAAGTCTTCCTAAAATACAATATTATTTCCTAAAATGAGAAATTGGGCTTTATTAGATAAGACTGATTGATAATGAGTTACACCGATCTTCTAACAATATCTATTACGGTTATGCTCAGGAAATTGTAATTCACTTATTGAACAGAGTTCTATCAAAACCTTTCTCTACAACACTATATAAGATATAGACTAGCAGGAAACCAAATCTTAAGTATACTAAGATTTGGGCTATCATGTTTGTCACGCCCCAGACCCAAAAGATCTGACACACGACATCACTTACATTCATTCAATAATACTTAAACATTCATTTTAATTTCTTTCAGAATTATAGCAATTGAATTATGACTGGGATAATTAGTAAACCGGAGATACGCAGAGTTTTCTCAGAGATTAACACTCTACTACGTCACCAGTAGCAACTTTGTTACCGGAAGCCTAGAATATATTCATTGTAAATTCTTACTTAAAATTAATCCATTACTATACTTGGTGAAACTTAAACTAAGTCCAACCACACACAATAAAATAATACATAGGTATTTATTCACTAGGGACAAATCAAATATATTATCCCACGTGTCCCCAAATGAAACACTTAGCAACCTAACAACTTAGGGAACCCAAGGAACAACAGAAGCCTTGCCAAATCCGCTATGCACACATGTACCTTATTTACCTGAAATCACCATAAACTATAATGAGTATAAAACTCAGTAAGCATACTAGTTTTTCATATATCAAATACAAATACATATATGTACACAATGCATGTGTATGATATGCTGTGATCAATCAAAATCATAATCTTATCAAATCACATATCATGTAAGCGCTTACACATTCTTTCAAAACACATAATAGGAATACCATCACTCAACTACTACTTAGTAGGACTTACATATCACATATCACATAATGAGCCAAATGTCACTCGTAGGTGACATACCGTATGAGAGGAATAGTACAAGTGAGGCCTTTAAATTACACATATATAATGCTCATGCTCGAAGGTAAAAGCCAAACCCTCACCCTGATCATCGGTGAGTCCTCTCACATGCACCAATACGCCACCACACGAATGTGATGACTCACACTTCCTTTAGGTACCAATAGGATCCTCCCTACATACGGAACACATAACATATACCAATCCCGAAGGAAAGGCCACACATAAAGGCTCCAAAAATCACATAAAATGCCTACTAAGTTAACAGTGAGTTTAAGTACCCTCAAAACACAAAATATTTCTCATGGACATATTACACTTCAAAAGCTTTCTTTATTAAACGTATCTTATTTTGAAAGCTCACTTTCAAAAATACATGTATGTCCATGCTCAATGTCAATGCTCACATTCATAAACATATATTCATATTTTATATCAAAAAATACTTTGACATAACATAAACATATTCTTAACCCCATTTGCAAAATCATATAAAACAATTACTATGTTTATTGTGATTTCAGTAAAAAGTCTAGTATACTTACCTCTTAACACTTTCAGCTACAAGGCTTAAATCTCCTTAACCTATCAATGGAGATTAATCCTTTCATAAGCCTCACAATTCACACAAAATACTTTAAATAGCTTACAAAATTATACACAATGCATTTATCATATCAAATTGGTCTAAATATTTGGTTTCTCAAAACCTGTAATTCTAACCACTTACACTTAACAAAAATTTCTAATACATCAAATGATGTCCAATTACTCCAAAATCAGAATATACCATCCTTGACTCATATATCCTTCTTATATATGAATATTATATCAAAATTCCTACACAATCCATTCCATACACTCCATTGAATCCAAACTACTAACCTGACAGGATCAAGATACTTACTGAACAGTATTCAATCTCCCAATTTTATAAAATCATATACTAACTCAAAAATTATAAAACTACCACATAATTACTCTTAACACATATCTCAGTCCATGATAAATATTTCTCTTTCAAATCACTGCCAAAAATATTGTAAAACTATTTTATTCCATAGCTTTAAAAATCTGTTAATCAAATACTGTAATGAGCGGATATACTTTAGAAAATCATAACATTTCAACCACATTGATCTAAATTCTCAATTCCGAGTATATCATATTAGACATATAAACTTATCATATTCCACAAATTCGTAATATTTGAAGATCATTCAGTAGGACAAACATTGTTCGTCACTGTATTATACTGTTCATATAGGAAATTTCCAGAATTTTAGGGTCATTTTGGTAAATTCACAACAAATTCAATTTCTGGAATTTTGAATCGATTCAAAGTCTCAGATGATCCTAAATATGTCTAATTTCATATACTCAAAAATCAAAACCAGAATCGAATCACAACAATTTATAAAATTCTTGGATCAAGAGACTATCAAACAGAAATTCTACAATCCATCATGATTTATCAAACTATCTTCTAGATCATCATCAATTCTCAAAATATCATACGAAATACACATCAAATCCTCAATTATACATATTTCCAGAAATCAAAACTTAAAGAAATTAACATAATTAACACCAATAAATTGAGAAATAATTGTGATATACCTCTTAAAATCCAAAATTCCAATTTCTTCTTCTTTTTCTTCTCCTTCTTCTCTTTCTCTCCCCTCTTTTCTCTCTTCTCTCTCTCTAAAAGAGGTAGCTCGACCAAAATAAGAGAATTAGGGTTTTAAAAGTGTATTTTTATACTAAGTGGCTAATTTTTGGTATTTACAAATTTACCCCCAAAACTTTCAAAGTATTACAATTTGGTCCCTAAAATAAATCTAAAGTCTTGTAATTAAACCCAATGCTAATAGTATCACCTTAACCTATACAAACACTACTAATAACAATATATAAATCAAGTATCACCAACATACAAATAAAATACGTATATTTATACATTTATAAATACTTATTCTTACCAGTCGTGGATACTGGTTACTACAATGTTTAAGTAAAAGTTACCCAACAGGATAAATTTGGTACAAGTATCAATTCAAGGGATATCCTAGATACTTAAAGGGATATCAGTTTTATGATCCGAGATGAATGAAACATTCATTCCTCATAATGGCACTTTCTTAGAGAAATAGTTTCTTATTGGTTGTGCAGATTATAGAATGATTGAACTTGACCAAGTCAATTTAAAATTTATGGAACCAATAATGCAACTTTATACTCAAGCGAGCAAAATACCTTTTAGACACACCCTCCACATAAGTTAGAAATGATGTCAAGGCTATTTATAAGGTTTGGTTAATACCTAAAAATGCCCTTAGGGTTTCCTTAGTTTAAGGAAAAGATCCTTTGACTTATAAAGAGATAATGTTAGACATTAATTCAGAAAAATAGAAAGAAGACATGAAATTCAAAATTGGCTCAAAGCATATCAATGAATTCTATGACTTGATTAAGTTTCTCAAAAGAATAGTTTCAAGTGTTATGTAAAAGATTTTACAAGTGGAAGCCTAAGGGTCCCATTAGAGGTGGAGACCTTTAAAGCCCAACTAGTGGTAAAAGGTTACACTCAGGGATCTGGGATTGATTATGAGAAAATCTTTCACTAGTTACCACACTAAAGTCGATCCAAATTTCATTGGGTATTATAGCATATTATGATTTATGAAATCTGGCATATGAATATAAAGAAGGTATTCCAGAATGGATATCTTGAGTAAGAGATATATATGAAATAGCCTGAAGGTTTTACATCCAACTGGACTTTAATCTAGTGTGCAGAGTTAAGAAGTCTATTTATGGACTTTAGCAGGCCTCTCAAAGCTAGAATTTTTGTTTTGATTAATAAATTAGAGAATATGATTTTATCAAAAATGAAGTGGAAGCATGTGTGTTTAGAAAAGACAGTGTGAGCGAATTGTTTTTTAGGTTCTCTATGTGGATGATATACTCAATATCGGAAACAAATTTGGTATGTAATAGTTAGTCAAGAATTATTAAGTAAAAGCTTCTCCGTGAAAGATTAGGGAAAGCCTTCTTATATACTGGGTATAAGAGCTTTATAAAGATAAAGTTAGAGTTAGGAAGCTGATAGGACTCTCCCAAATTCTTTTACAACTGTGAGATAGTTATTATACCTTTCAAATATGACAATCATCTTTCTAGGAAAATGTCTCCTTAGATAAAAGATGAAAGTGTTAGTTTAATGTACGTCGTGTTGTATACAAAACTTGACATCGTAAGGCTATAAGTGTTATGAGCCAGTATCTATCTGATACAGGTAACAACTATTACATGGTCGTGAAATATATCTTGAAATATCTTAAAGATACAAAAGATAAGTTTCAAATGATACAGAGAATGTAATTCATAAATAAAAAGATACACTGATTCAGGCTTTGAGTCTAATCATGATGACAGAAAGTCTACATCTAGATATGTGTTCTTCTCAATAGGTGCCACAATCAGTTAGTAGTGTGTTTAGTAGGTGTCCACAGTTGATTCTACCTTGAAGGAAGAATGACTTGCAGCTTTATAAGCTATAAAGGAAGCAATATGGATTTGTAAAATAGTCGTTGAACTCGGAATAGTTACAGGTTCTATGGATCCTATCCCATTGTATTACGATAATTAACGAGGCAATTACTCAAGCACAATAGCTAAGAATACACCAAAAGTCTAAGCATATGGAGATCAAATACCATGTATTTAGACAAAACTTGTTTAAAAGAGATGTAATAATATCTAGAGTAAATCCTATAGGAAATATAGCAGACTTGCTCGCTAGGGCCTTAACTCCTAAGAGTGTTTGAGAAACACATGGAGACGATAGATATTAGATATCATCGTGAATGGCACTTGAGCAAGTGAAAGATGTTAGAGATTGTGCTTACGTGTCATTCCGATTAACAGTAATTATTTCAATAATAATTGTTAATTCATATTTATATGGTAAGAAGTTTTTAATATTTATAGACATTGTAGATCTAAAAAGGTTTATATCTGATTTAAAGAAGTTTTGGTCAGTGCTAAAAGTTAGCAATTCTAAAAATTAGAAAATTTTCTAAAATAGGGCAAAGACCTAAGAATATATTAGTAATGACATAGTTAAAAAGTGCTGCAAATGGTGATAAGAAATGTCATATGCAATATGTGCTTAAAAATATCGTTCCTGATCCATGATTACGAACATAGGTCAATTAATGTTTCTTCTAGATTAGTATGTCTATATTTAGATTGTCCAGGTAATTGATCTTAGTAAATCATGGGCTTAGCAAAAGTTCGTATAAGCATACAAGTTTTTAGTGAGGACTTGGTACTGAATAAACTCACGAAGACCTCCAATAGACATCCCATAAAGTCGTCAATTGAGGGTTTTCTCGAGTTGAGTAGTATTCATGATCCTTTGACCTGAGCGCTATGGTGGGCTTGTGAGTGATCTATCATACTTTGGTTTCACGCATGTCAAAAACCTTTCATAGTCTGACCATTAGGTGTTGCTAGGTATAGTCCAATGCTCATGCAGTTCTGAGATCCATTAGCTCATATGGGTGACTTGTATATCCTGATGCTACAAGAATTGTATTTCAAGAAGTCATTTGGCAAAAAGCAGATACTTTGGAAAATAATTTTCTATAGGGTTAAATAATATCGCAAAGGTGTTTGCAGATATTGTTTTACAGAAATACAAATCTGAAGATAAGTTTACAGTTGAGCATATAGAGATTTGACGGTGATGATCTATGTCTCTACTCTTCTAGAATATAGGTGATGGAATGATTATACGAATATGGTTGACCTCAACTTGTATAGTTCAACGCTCTATTTTGTAATATCCATAACTTGTAGAGGGCAATGTTCAACTTGTATAAGCGTTCAATAAGAGAAATGGAGGTAAACCTATGGAGTCTCACAATATGAAGTGTACTCGTTAAGCGCTAGGTTAGTGGACGAATTAAACGGTTTGATCCAGGATGATTTTGAAAAGCAAGATACATTTCATGACTTCTCTAAAATGTGAAAACATACTTTGTAAATGTTGCAAAAAGGTTTCTATTGCATGGCAAAGGGAATTTTGACACATGGCCACTTGTTTGACAAATGGCACATTAGAACTTTGCATTATTGACACTTGACAGCGTGCATAAGATACGTGAGTGACAAGTGTCAACCATGCAAAGAGTGAGGTGGCTAAAAATTTGCAAATGTTGTTAACTATATAAACAAGTTTTGAGCTTGTTTTCAAGATGGTCCTTATTTCTAAGTTAACATTCCAGCCCCATTTGAGAGGATTTTGAAATTGAATCCTGCTGGAAATTGATTAAACATGCTACAATTCTAGAGTTCCAATCCCACCACTTTGTTGAAGCCTGGAATTATTCAAGGGTTAACTTCAATGTGAGCTTCAAGTAAAAAAATGTACAAAGGCTTCAAATGTATGATTTTCTAGACTTGTTAGTATAACAACACTTCAATTTCAGTATGTTTGTTGCTTAAAAAATTAATTTTTAATTCCATTGCGTAATTATGTATAATTGTTATACCTTGGAAAAAATAAACAATAAATACAATCACATGCATGCACCATGAATACACGTTAATAGTATTGGTATTTATATAGAGCATAAAGTATGTAAGTTAGTCAAGTCTTTGTTTGGCTTAAAGTAAGCACCAAAACAGTGGCATAAAAAGTTTGACAATGCTCTTGTATCAAATAGTTTTATGATAAATGATTCTGACAAGTGTGTGTACTATAGAATTTTTTATACTAATAGATATGTGATTACATGTCTATATGTGGATAATATGCTTATATTCATTCTTAGTTTAGAAGTAATAGTTGAGACTAAGAGGTTACTTTCAAATGTATTTCATATAAAATATTTGGGAGAAGTTGGTGTAATACTTACGGTAAAGATTATGAGAACATTTAATGGTTTCATTTTATCACAAGAGCATTATGTAGAGAAATTTCTTCAGAAGTTTAGGTACACAGCATGTAAATCAATGGCAACACCTTATGATGCTAATGTTAAACTTTAAAAGAATGTAGAACATAATGACAATCAAAACTGTTATGCTCAAATCTTTGGTAGTCTTATGTATTTGATGAATACTCCTATGCCCGATATAGCATATGTTGTAAAGAGATTGAGTAGGTATACTCAAAATCTAGGGAAAGAGTATATGAAATGCCTTAGATAGAGTTGCAAAATATTTAATAGGCACTAAAACTTATGCACTTTTATATGGTAGATCACAACCTATGATTAAAGGTTATTGTAATGCTAATTGGATATCTAAATCTAATAAGGTCAAGTCTACTTATGGATATGTCTTCACTTTAGGTTGAGGAGGCAGCTCAAAAAGAAATCTACTAAACATACTTGTATGGCATAATCTATTATAGAGTCAGAATTGATAGCCTTAAAAAGACTTATTTTGAAATTGAGTGGCTAATGACACTCATGTGTGATCTTTTCATTAGTACATATCCTCAAACTATCATTTTAATAAATTGTGATTGCCTAGCAGCTATTGCTAGATAAAACAGTAAAATATATAATGAAAAAAGTAGACATATCCGTCCACGACATGGCATCATTAAGCAATTGCTATAATTTAAGGTAGTGAGCCTAAATTATATGATGTTAGAGAGGAACTTACCGATTCTCTGACAAAACCACTAAATAAGACATTAGTGGAAGACATGTCGAAGGGGGTGTGACTTTTACCTAGAGTATAAGGCAAAAGTAATGGTAACCTTACCTGTGTGATTAGAGATCCCATTGAAGTAGGTATTCATAAAGGTAAGAATAAGTCACTTGTTGTCATGTTGTACTACTTATTATATTTAAGTTTCTTCCTATGGCGAGGCATGCATTTTCAGTGAAAAAGGGCGAGTTAGTCTGTTAATGAACTTCATAACCCTTTATAGGGTGGTGTGTCAAACCTGCAGGACACACTTGATGGAGTGTCACCTATATAAGTGTGAAATTAGGTCGATTTCTATGAGGGCTAGACAGGCTACTCTTGAGCACTCATGAAGTTAGAAAGGCACATAACCATTCAGTGCCAAACCGCAGACATAGACAAGTTATTGAGAATTTATCTTGATAATTTAACCTTTTATTTTACATCTAGAGAAATGAAAGATTGATAGAAACTTGGTTTCACCTAGTTCCTTTAAAATGTGATTACTTAATCAGTGAATTGGTTCATAACTTGGAAGAACACCAAATTATATAAGTTAAATTCTACTTAGATATATGGTTAATTTGATTCACATTTGTTCATTTGAAATATGTTGGGGATTGTTGAAATTTAAGAATGTATTTCAAATAAACAAGTGTAAAAATAAGTGTTAAAGTAGAGAAAAATAATTGAGAAAAGAAAGATGAACGAAGGGGAAGCGTTAAGCCGTAAAAGGCTTGGGCACTGCGGCGCTGGGCTTGGCGTTGCGGTGCTCTAGCTACAGGCCTAGGTGCCGCAGCACTTCAACGCCTCAACGCTAAGTCGCGCAAGCACCCAATATTACCATTAGGTGTTGCGACGCCTAGAGCTGAGTTTGGTGACTCTTCAAAGAGTTACTTATCGCTTCCATATAATGTGGCATTTCAAAGAGGAGTTGTGTCTTCCTAGAAAGACACATACAACTCTATAAATACTACAGGTACATTTAAAATATTTGATGAACTTCTCTTCTCAATTTTTGATTCAAATTTCTCTTTTATTAACCAATTTTTAAGTTTAAACACTTGTAGTCTAAGGAAAGTATTTTGGTGTGCATCTAATACTTTCTCATAGATCATTGAATCTTGGAACTATTCTACTAATAAACCCATTTTCATATTTGATTATAATCAATTGTTGATAGAAATAGTTTAAGGACAATGCATTGCACGCATTGACTTCAAACTTGGTTTACTTATATCCTTGTATATTTTTAAAATACATAATCATTTGTACAACACAACACTCCAACATATATATAATTAAACCCTTTTAATTTGATGAGTAAAGCTTACTCCAACATCTCTAATATACTCTTTTACACTAATTTTCTATCTCTAAAACCTCAAATATATAAACTCGTCCCAAATTAGAAAGATTTTCACATTCTAGGATTTCAAATCATACTTAAAACATCAACCACATCATAATGTTTTCAAATCATACTTAAATAAGCAAAAGAATTAGAGAACTTAATGGAAAATGGCCATAGAACATTGGAATTTGCTCTTTTTCTCTCTCAATAGTAGTAAGGGTGGCAAAATAGGTCTCGATACAATTATTTGACACGAATTCAATATACTTTAAGTGAATATGAGTAGAGGTAAATTAATTCATGTCTTAAATAAATTTAGAAACATATTCAATTATAAAATTTCTTTCTTTTAAATGTCTTTTAAAATAATTTTATTATTAAATACAATAAATACTTGATTTTTAATGTAGTTTTAAATTTTATTAATCGTGTCTTAAATACATTTAATCATATTAAACGAATTGAATATTTCATATAAACAAATCATATTTTATATTATTATTGTTTAAATGAATATAATCGCAAACGAATCAAATCGTGTATAATCATATAAAAAAATTAAATTAAATTAATTTATTTAAATGTATATAATTCTATCATGTCGTATAATCCAAATGTTAAACAAATTAAATTTATATTAAAGTATCTGATTCATTTATATAAATAAATTATAAAAAAATATAAAAATATTTATTAATACTCTATATTAACACAATACGAATACAATTTATTTACAAAAATTGTCTAACCCTGCAGCAGCTGCTCTAAATATATGAGTTTGTCTTCTTTTTTTTAATAATAATTTAAGCATTATAATACTAGGCTGTGGGGGAGTGGGCTTTAATAAAGTAGGCTTTTTATTTTTTTTTTTCTTTGAGCTTTAGGAAATTATGACAGCCCATTTCAGTTTTCTAATATATTAATTTTTTTACTTCATGTTACTAGATGAGAAAGTTAATAAAACTGAAAAATAAAGGTAAAAAGGTGAAATATTAGAAATATGAAGAAGTGGAAGATGGAGATATTCAAGGAATAATAATAATAATAATGTAAAAGAAAATAGAAGTTTAAGAGAAATGGTAACGTATCATTATTATTTAAATTATAGAGATTAATAGAAGGTTTAATTCTTTTTAATCATAGGTGTAGTCAAGTGATAACTACTTCTAGATAAGTCTATATTCTAAGTTGGAATCCCTCCTCTCTCAAATCAAAAAATAAAAAATTGATTCTCATGTATATGATTTGAAACTGTCAAAAAATATTTATTTGTTTCAATATACCTCTTTTATGAGTGTATTAAATTTTTTATGATTGGTTGAGAAATACATTTAACTTGAATAGAATATATTGGTGACTGAGAAATACACATGACTTGAATTTAATTGCAGAAGGTGTATACACCAGTAGTTAGGGATGGAGGATGAAAGTTGATTTAGGGTAAGCTTAAGTGAAATAGATGTAGAGATGTACGGGTTTGAGTCAAATATATTAAAGATTTGGGGGCTTGATTCAAATCTGCAAGGGATCGATTGAAATTTTACTTACACATTTAAACGAATAAAATTTGCCAGTAATGTACTTCTGTCCCTGTTGGGAATATTTTAAACTTTTCTTGTATGATAAATGTTCATATAAAAGATACAGAGAGAATGATATATCTTTCTAAATGCTCTCTTTGTCATTCTCATTAAACACTTTACGTTTTAATTGGTATTACAAGAAAGAAAAATAAATTTATGAAAAATGTAAGAGAGTGTCGAGTAAGTGAAAGATTTTATTCACGGTTGTACTTTCATTACAAATCATGGTAATATTATGTACAAGAAAGAATTAAAATTGAAAGAAACTTATTTACATCAATCAGATTATACCAGGTCTTGTTTCCAAGAAATCACAAAGTCGGAGTTAAATTCTTGTGTTTGTTAGCTGTTAGTGTACTTACACTGGTTGTTGATTGATCTCAATCTTGCTATTACCAAGACTTTGGCTAAGGCAGCGAATAATTTACATTCATGTTCGGCAATGAATTATTCTTATGGGAAAAGTACAAGAAAAAGATATAAAACATTATAATTCTGACATGAAAATTAAAGGTTTTATAAGTTTTTTCCTTTTTTTCTTTGACTTAGAAGACACGAGTTAATTTTATTAATTGAGAAAGGCAAGGCACTTAGAAAGAGGCTCGTAATGAGAAGCAAGAAACTAATACAAGAAGATTGGAAAAAATTTAAGAAATGAAATGCAAAGGAAAACAACCTCGAGAAAATGGTCACTGCAGATAGAGTATTTTATTCCATATAAATAGATAGGGATAAAGTATATTCGATCACCGATGGCAAATACTCAAATATCTGATGGAATATAGTTAATATAGAAATAGTGTCTTCAAAGCATTACAGGGTCCTTGAGTATCGAGGCAACTTGGTCTTTCATCAAATGAGCATGTGTGTAGGCATCGTCCTCCCTGTAAGAGAGCTCGACTATACGTGTAAGATTAAAAATGCGCTCAAGCAGAGGCGAAGGAACAGCAGTTGGCTTAAGAAACTCCTCATTTGTATCTTTCCAAGCATCTTCAACTTCTTGGCGAAACACTTTCACTGCCTCTTCCTCTGAAACACCATGCTGCTTCATGTAGCATTCCACAGCTGAGGCAACATGTCCTCTCCTTTGCTCAAACTAAAGATCATGGATAGGCAAGTTGTTTAAAAAGGAATTTTCCCCCGAGAAAAATTCACACCAAATTCTAACGGCCCATTCGGTATAGAGGTGTCTTTGCTCTACAATTACAATTAATTCTTGCACCTTATCCTAATTGTAACTTCAGAGGTACAATAACTCGATATCAAATAGACCCTAAATTAAATTTAAATAATTTCCTAATCTAAACTCAATTAAATGTCTAAGAATCTTATGAGAGGTGTGGTACTATGGTGTCTTTATTATTCATATGTAGTGTTAAGATATGTTTTTCAATCATTTTTGTTAATGTTACTTGGTTTAAGTGATAAAATCTTTTGAATCGAAATAAGAGGTTTGTCATTTAAATAATTCTGTTCACACCGGAGTAAAGAGTGGTTTGCTTGATGTAAAAAAAATAAAAATGTAAAACTGGTATAGTGAACTACTCACACTGTGGGAAGCTGTGTCATCCATGAGTCTGCAAATGAGTAATGATGCTCTAATAATCTTCGGGATGTTGGATAGCCAATCAAAAGCCTCCTGAGTTGCAATATCGCCCATGCCAAGGAAGGAAACAGTTCCCAGCATTAAGTTACCACCAGTTTTTGATGCAACAGGAAAATATTCCTCCACCGTTGGAACGTAACCTTCAAAGAACCACTTGGCTTCTATAAAGTACATTTCAACTACTTCTTGCATCTGAGGAAAATATCAGATGAATACACACCAACACTATTAATCCTCTCATACATAAAACAACTGAAACAACACAATTAGAGATTAATTGCCTACCTTCTCTTTTGCATATCGTATGCAATATAATCTTCCTTCGCTGGCCAGCACTTCCTCAATTTCATCGTAAATATCTAAGAGTGTCTTGTAAATTATCTTCATGTATTCTGGAAGTATATCTATAGCGCCAGTGTCCCATCTGTAAACCAAAGAACTATATTATATACGAATAATAACAAAAAGAAAAATAAACTAACGAGTCAATGGATGACTGTCCAATAAATCTATCCTAAATAATCCAAATTGAAGCTCTGCAAGATTTGAAACCTTTTCACTGCTTCTCTAAAGAGTTTGAGCTCTTCAAAGGTTCCGTAGGCGTCGAATGTATCATCTATGATGGATGCCATGTAAATTACTTTGGTCAATATTCTTCTGGCCAAGGCATATTTCGGCTCAAAGTAAACTCCCACTACCCAAAAATATAATTCAACTAATCTATCTCTCGCGTAAGGCAGTTTTGTAGTGAAGTCTAACCCTTTCCACCACCTGAAATTTAATTTCATATCAAAATTACTTAAATTTACATACATCATAGCTATTCCTATCCATAAATAAGTCAACCGCTCATTACCCCATGCATTTTGAGAGATTTTTAAGAGAGAAAATAATACTAAAAATATTTTTTTTCCCTCAAAAATAGGTATTGAGAAGTTTTAAAAATTAAAGGGATATTATCATTAATATCCTTAAACTTTAGTCTAATAGCATTACTATCTTCACTTTGAAAAATAAGCAGTAATATTCAATCATGATTAACAAAATTATGTAAAAATAACCAAATTACCCTTTTAAATTAAAAAATATTGAAATGATATTGCATAGTAAATAAAAAAAACAATTTTCCATAAAACTTTTAAATTTCAATAATAAATTAATAATATTTTTTATTTTTTAATTTGTTAATTAATAATATAATTATTATATTAAAATATAAAATTAAATAATTTTTTTTTAAAAAAAAAAAAAAGAAAAAGGCTACTGTTGTTACGGCAGCCACTTTTAGCCGTTGGCCTTTTTCTTTTTTTTTTAAAAAAAAAATTATTTAATTTATTTTTTAAATTATTTTTTAAAATAATTATTTATAATTTATTATTTGGTTACAAGGATAAGTGTTTGGATAAAATAATAATGAAATGATAATTTTATCATTTTTCAATTAATTTTAATAGAAGATTTTTTTACGGTTAGACATTACTGCTTATTTTTTAAATTTTGAGGTATCAATGTTATTAGGCCAAAAATTAAGGGTATTCATGATAATATATAACAAAATTAAATTCAGAATAAAAAGCAGAATTTTTCTCCAATCTAGAATTTTAAAAAAAATCAGCCATACTGCGACAGTGCTTTTAGAATTAAGTAAAAAGTAACAATACCAAACAGACCGAACATTTAATATTGAAAAAAAGAAAAGAAAGAAAGAACCTTACTGCGAGATGATGCTTAGTTCCTCTTGGTGTGCTGCTTGTAACATGTTGAAGTCTAATTTTGCAAACTTGAGCAAAGTTTTATCGTGTAAATCATCTCTTGGATAGACATTGAAGAAAAACCTTGCCTCTAACCTCGGTAGGGCTCTACGGAGGGGACGATATAGGGCATGATTTATTTGTTCAACAAGATTTGGACTCACATGAGCTATCATTGACTTAAGATGAGTGGTAGTGAAAGCAACGGCTTCGTCTAGAATCTCTTCTCCACGAATGGCCAGGTGTGCTGCCTCATACAAACTTAGCATGCCTTGAACATCATCGTCCATCAATGATCCCTTGAATTTACCTTCTTCATCTTTGAACTTCTCAAACACATCTGATCACATTCACAATTACAGGCGAGCCTCATTAGACATGCATGATTATATTTTGTTTGACATATCGTGAAGTAATATAAGTTTAAGAAAGAATAAATACCACATGAAATCTTAATCCCTTGCAGCCTAAGTAGTCGAAAACGAAGAGAAACAATGTATAGATCGTTATTATCACCATCGAAGTCATGATATATTTTTTCTAATGCGTCTTCTATCTCCTCTTCGAAGTGATAAGCGACCCCCAATCGTTGGACTGTATCAATAAAGCGCAGTTTCTGGGCAGGCTTATCTTCAGTAGCTGTTATCATCCTCCTGACATCTTGTTTCAGTGCTTCGTATTCTTCTTGGGTTGTAATATCGATTGTCTGTAAACACAAGTCGCTTATCAGAATTTTAATTAGCGTCAATTATGATCCCGTAATTTTAATTTGCGTTAATTGATGTTAGTTCTTTCTTGATCAATCCTTCTACACCGTCATTATTCTAACAATGCCTGATCAATGAGTTACCTTGAAATCAGAAGCACATGTGAGGAATTGGTTTCCCCATAAACTAGGCTGGAAATCTGCCGTGTGACGAACTGTTTCTTGTATTGAACCAGACACAGCTGGAACTTGAGTAGACATTTTTCTTTTTAAGAAGCGAAATAAAATTTGGACTTGAGAGGATTTCCAAAAACGTGAAGAGACACTTGTGTTGGATACACACAATTCTTCGACCTTTTATAGCAATAAGATAATATTAAAATATAATTTTTATTAAGACTTAAGGGCTGTTCCTTTTTTTAAAAATTAATACTAAATATTACTTAATGTAATTTATTCAATCAATTAAGTTGTTCATTTTCTAATTTAATAACAATTTTAAGTCTTAATAGAAAATTTTAATTTTTGACTTAATATAGAAAATGGAAATGATGTTAGTAATTTCTTCTTCAAAAATATCTTTATCTAATTTGCATATTTCATCTTCTTTCATATATAACCGGTGATCTATTTTATTTCATATCAAATATCAATCATATAAAGTATGCACTTATTGTGTCGATCAATTTTATAATTAATGTATTTTTTAACATACTTACAACTTAAAAAAATTATAAGTCATAAATAACTGTAATAAAATTCATATTAACATTGATTCACTATTAATTTATATAATTAAATATTATTTTAGTTATATATTTTTCATATTCTTTTACTAATTTAACATTAAAAATTCATAAGTGGCATAAATGTAAAAAAAAAAAATTTAGGTGTTTTTTTTATTTTAAAAAATAAATAATCTAATAGAAAATTTTAATTTTTGACTTTTTGACTTAATATAGAAAATGAAAATGATGTTAGTAATTTCTTCCTCAAAAATATCTTTATCTAATTTACATATTTCATTTCCTTTCATATATAACTAGTCATCTCTTTTATTTAGTATCAAATATCAATCATATAAAATATGTACATATTGTATTGATCAATTTTATAATTAATGTGTTTTTTAACGTACTTACAACTTTAAAAAAAAATTATGGGTCATAAACAACTGTAATTAAATTCATATTAACATTGATTCACTATTAATTTATATAATTAAATATTATTTTAGTTATATATTTTTCATATTCTTTTACTAATTTAACATTAAAAATTCATGTGGCATAAATGTAAAAAAAAAAATTTTTAGGTGTTTTTTTATTTAAAAAAAATAATCTAACATTTTTATTCAAATATTAAGCCCAAAAAGAAAGTCATTCAAATTCATCCATTCAACTCTATTCAACATTCTACTCAATTCAGTTCTATTTAAAATTCACTCGAAAAAATAAATACTACCTCAATCTTTAATACTAATTTTAAACAATTACTTAATAGTATAAATTTAACTAATATTTCAATGATTTATTTTTTGCAAAACTTTTAGTTACATTCCCATTGATAAGGAATCAAGATAAATTAAGGTTCTAATTTAGTTATTTAGTTTAAAGTATTTAGTTATTTAATTTAAATTGATTTGTTTTCTTTTTTAGATAAGTTCGCATTTTAATAATATTTGACTTCTTAAGTTATATTATGTTTATTTTTTTCTTTTATAGTTTATTGTAAGCTCTATATATACTCAAACATTCATCAATGAGAATATAATGCAATATTTTTAACTCTCTCTAAATCTCTATATGATATCATAGCCTTTTATGAGTTAATTTTTTCACCTCAACCAAGCCACTAAGTAGTGGCCAAGCGACAGCTACTACACAGCAGTCAAAACGAGTTCACGATCAATTTTGTTTCTCTTTTTTTTTAGATTTTAAGCATTAACCAATTTCTTAACACCATATTCAATTCTCCTCCATCAATATGTTTCTTTCTTCCCATGAATAGTATGTATAAACAGTGCCTCATGAACAGTATCCACTGCCTTGGTCAGTCATTATTCTCATTCTTTCCTCCTCAACTATGACTAGTAGAAAAGCCCAACCAAACATGAACTTAGACTTTTAAGAGTAGAGCTTCTTGAGTTTTTTTTTTATATTTATTTAATGTCACATATACCCTAATAATATTATCTTAATTTTCTGGTGTACCGTTAATATAAATCAACTATATTCAACTAATATGTTTTTAATATTTTTCTTAAAAGCCATCGTATCTCTATATCTCTACAACCATAATATCTCTACAAGACTCTCTATCAAAAATCTTTTGTCACTGGTAGGTACTATTTTATTTTATTTTGAATTCAAACGCTATAATTTATTTAATTCGTTTATTGTTATGTATTAACTTTATTTAGATTTTTGTATTTTAAGAGATTTGATTTGGTAAAATATATGGTAAATTAATTATATTTTAATATGTTTAAAACGTAAATAAATGAATTTATTCGATATTTATTAAGTTTTTGTTTTGATAATTTAATAATAGCTAAGAACTTTAACAATGTGTAACTAAATAATCTAGTATTCTATAAGAGTTTTTTTTTAATTGATATATAAATGATCAATGACTTTTCTTCAAAACTTTACTTCTAAAAACTCTACTTTTAAAAGTTTTACTTGAAAAGTCAATCAAATAAGCTGAAGTAATAATTTTTGCTGTGCAAAAAGAGCTTCACAGGCCTTACTCCAAGGTGGCTTTGTTTACCTATTTTTTTTCATTACATGTTTAACTTTTTTTTACTACATTTTTTAACTTCTTTTTACGTGTCCCAATTTTTAAGTTATATTTAAATACGTAAAAAAAAAGAGATGTAATAAAAATGTAATATTTATAATAAAAAAATTCAAGACAAAGAAAATTTTGAAGAATTGTATCATGGTGCAAATTTACAATAAAATGACTCAGGTAGTACAACAAAAATAATATTTATATGTAATGTATGTATAACATGCATTGTATATTTCAATGATCATACCACCACATGCATGCAATTAGCACACTAATTGTAACAACTTTTACATTACATATAAATTTTTTTTTTAATTAATTATATACCATATCAATTTTATAATTATACTCCAGCATATCAAATGTATACTTGATATTACATAATAATAATATATAATTAATAATAATGATAATCAAATGATTTAATTAGATATTTCAATTAATTATGAATAATTTTAAGGGTAAAAAATATTTGAACCTCATATTATAGTGAAAGTGATAATTTACTCATCCTGTTTTTACAATTATCTATTTTCACCCTATTTTTATAGTTTTTATGTTAAATTTGATAGAATTGCCATTTGTTTTTTAATGTTTTCTTATTTTCAAATGATATTATTGACAACTTTCACTTTCATCTAATTTTTTTTAAAAAAAATAGGTAATTCCATCAAATGTAACATAAAAAATTGTAAAAATGAATAAAAATGAATAATTTTAAAAATAGGGCAAGTAAGCTGTCACTTTCACTATAACGTGGGAGTCCAAATATTCTTTTTTTTAATTTTAATTAATACTAATATATGATACTTCTTAATTAGTGTCACATTAATATAAAAATGAAGTTCAGATAAAAAACTTAAGCTGGAACAACATTGTTCTCCATTAAAATAAAAAGGCCCAGAATAACTCTCTCAAACTACAAAAGCTTAAAACCACCCCTCGATTTCGTGTTTGTTCATCTCCCTATTGGTTTTATTTTATTTGCTTCTCATTTACTTCCTCAACCTTTCCAGCTAGCCACGACTTGTGCAATAACCTTTGCACTCCTCCAGATATAGTAAGATCTCATTGGCCCTGATGATATTTCCTTGGCCTTTATGTCTCCTTCGATCGCCGCAAGTCTCAAATTTTACCGATCCCTTTGGCCTCGACAAGTTCCCTCAAATTCTAGCTGAGCCTTATCGAATTTGAATGGCCTTTAACTTCCATGTTCGTGAAAGCACCAATTATATAACTACTACCTTGACATGTCTCCTCGATTTTTGGTTGAGCCTTGCCGGATCTAAAATCCATCTAAGGATGATCTTAGCCGACTAGCCTTGAATGAGACAGTCTGTTTTTGTCGGACCTCCGTCGGATATCGCCACCATTATTTTCCTCTTGCAAGCTTCACCCTAGCCATCATTACATTCCACCGTGGGACAGATTGCTTCTTCTTTGTGATGTTTAATTTTGGCAGTGATTATAGTTTGTTTGGTTATAGACTATGGTTATAAATTTGTTGCATATTATAAGAGTATTTCAAATAAATCAATATATATTGAAGATATGATAGAGAGAGACGATTTCAAAGAGTAAGGAAAAATGGAAGAAGAATAAAGCGCCTATGAGCTAGGCGTCGCGGCTCCCAGATCAGAACTTGGCCGTCACAGCACCCGGACTATTGGTGTTGTGTACGTGTGCATTGTGCTACGGGTAAATATGTGCATTTTAAGTAATTTGAAAAATAACATATCTTACACTAATGAGATATAATTCACCATCGAAGCGTATTTTGAACAATTCTAATTGGGGATATGATGGGCTTTCACAAGCTAAAATAGTAACTTTTATTTTTTAAAATGTATGCAGCAACTCTTGCTTCAATTTAAAATTTTTCTCTTAAACTAAAGCTTTTCCTAAATACTTTTGTTTTTGTTAACAGTTAACAAAAGCAAAAGCTATTGAAAAATTTGTTTCTAAAATCGACTCTACAAATATTCATTTACTCTGATCATACTTATAAGAAAACTTTGCCTCTCATTCAACTAATCACAAGTTATTATCATGACAAGTGTTTGGTGATAAGCAATTCATTTGCCTCGGTGGCCAATTTTGGAGGCAATTAGTGGCTTAATACACGCCACTTCTTACTTCACAAATTGATGTATTCAATTTGAATGCACAACATATTTTTCTTTTTAAATTGAATCCAATTTAATTTAATTGCATTTTTTAATGACCAATGAAAATTAAACATGTATCAATTATTTTTGTTTTAGTTAATGTAAATAAAACAAATGGTAATCACTTAATAATAATAATAATAAAATAATGAATCATATTCATTTCAATTGAAAATGAACGGCGGATTTTGGATTAAAAAAATTATTATTTTTTATTTTGGTATTTATATCCAATTTAATATTTATACAAATTATTAGTACGATTTAAGACATACACTAAGTAGTATAATTTTAGGCTTAACACTTAAATTTTAACTATTTCCCAAGAGACCTGAAATAAATAAATTATCAATTAATATAATTTAAATAAAATAATAATTATTTTATTTAAATGGTAGCTATATCCACCAATGCTCAATTTAGTACACATACAAATTATTGGCATAATTTGAGATATATATTAGGTAGATAAAAGTGTCAAGTCTCACTTGGCACAATTTTAAGTTTAACACTTAAATCTTAACTACTCCCCGAGAGACCCTAAAATAAATTCATATTTTTTAAAACTTCTCGGATCGAACAATTCGATCCGGTGCGCTACCTACGTGTTCAACGCGTATATTTCATATAGTGAGACTCCCTAGACTCACACTTATTTTATCTCACAGAATATTTTTGTAAGTCCATAACCGATACCCTACACACACACATTATGGATAATATAAAATGACAAGTTAAACCATACAAGTTGAGGTTAATATATATTTGTATAATCCCTTATTCACTAATATTCAGGAAGAGTAGAGACATAGATCAACACTGCCAAGTCCTTTATTGCTCAACCATAAACTTATCTCCTCGATTAGTATTTCGATAAATAATATTCACAAATTCTTTTACAATATTGTTTATATCACAAGAAACTCTTTCCCGAAATTAATGCTTATGGCCATAAGACTTCCTGAAATATAATCTTAGAGTATCTGGATATTTAACTCACTCATATGAGCTGACGGATCCTATATCTATACACACCGGACTCCATAAGCATCGGACCATACTCAACGACACCCAGTGATCAGACCATAAAAGGTTTCTGACATGTGTGGAACCTAAATATGGTGGATCACTCACAAGCCCACCGTGATGCTCAGGTCTAGGGATCATGAATACTACTCAACTTGAGAAGACCCTCCACTAACGGATTTATGGGATATCTATTAGAGGTCCTCATTGAGTCTTGTCCAGTATCTAGTCCTCACTGAATACCTATGTATCTATACAAGCTTCAACTAAGCTCATGGTCTGCTAAGATTAACCATCTGGACAATCCAGATATAGATATACACTAATCTATATTAATCAGTTCTACTCGATAAACCCTGCATCGGTGGAAATAGATCAAGAATAAATAATTCGAGAATATACTTGCACAGTGACATTTCCTAGCAACTCGTGCAACTATTGTAACTATGTCATTGTTAGTATATTCTCAAGTCTTTGTCCTATTTCAGATAAAGTTCTAACTCTTTAAACCTGATTTAAACTCCTTCATATCAATATAATATCCGAAATGTTACAAGCATCTTACCCTAATAAAAAAATAATTAGCGATTTAATAAAATATTTATTTATTGAATAAATATGAAATGACAATATCCATATAAAATTAGGATGGCACATTAACACAAATCCCAACACATACAACGCTACTACCCTTCTATGTTTTGAGCACCAAGACACTCAAATTTGAAAGCCGCGGCGTTGGAGCTAGAGGTGTAACCTTTGGAAGTGTCATCTAACTTTTCTAATGGTTGTGTTACTTTGGAAAGACACTTGACTCTTTAAATGGATGCAACCCTTAGGAAAGACACCTATCTAATCCAGAGGTTGTAACTATTTGAAAAGGCACACAACTCTTTCAAAAGTTATGACCCAATGGAAAGGCACCTATCCATTCCAAAGGATATGTTGATTTGAAGAGGTATCGTGCCCCTCCAAAGAAGCACAAATGCCTTTATAAATAGAAAAACACACCTCACTTTTAAAAATATTTTTAATTAAACCATTTTTTTCTCTTGCATATTTTCTCCCTCTATCAACTCTCTCAACTCTTTTATTGTCTTACAGAATTTGTATTGGTGTGCATCATTACAAATTCAATAGTCATTGAATCCTAAAACTATACTACTATACGAACCCACTTGCACCTTTGATCATCATCATTTTGGGGGTAGAAATAGTTTAAGGATAGTGCCTAACACGCCTTGACTATACAAAAAATTGTATCCATCAATATACTCTAAACTACATCAATTCCAACAATCTTAAACTAATTCCAGATAGATACTTTTAGTGAAACATCCCTTTTTGTAGTAGCCAAATCACTCTCAGAGGCTACAAAAATTCTACCATTTGATGACAAACATTTTAAAGAGTGGCAATATTGGGTGTATGAGACTTTAGGCGTCACGGGCATAGTAAAATTTCTCACAAAACCTCATCTAGATGCAAATATTGAGTATTACAATAAGGAGTTCTCGAAATAGAATATGGCGAATAAGGTATATCATAACATAATTTTATACACATTATCAAATGAATTATATGATGTATACTCCTCCTGCAAAGATGAATATGAAATTTGGGCACAACTAAAGAAGAAATATGTAATAGAAGATGCTGGTGCCCAAATTATGTTATTGTAAAATTCTTAGACTTTAAGATGTTTGAGGATAAAGAGGTAACTTCTCAAATTCATAATTTTTATTTATTAATCAATGATTTGAAAAATAGGGATATTGTTCTTCCTGAATCTTTTGTGGCTGGTTGCTTGATTGAAAAGTTACCAAACTTTTGGAATGATTACAAGAGAAGCAATAAGCATAAAAGAAAACATTTAAAATTGGAGGATTCTATTGTTCATATTAGAATCAAAGAAAAGAATAGCCAATGAGAGAATAAAGAGAAAGCCAAGGAACTTGTTTCTAAGGCCAATTTGGTGAAAAATAAAAATCATGCTAATGAGAAGAGCGGTAAGATTACAAACAACACTCATTTTAAGAACACAAAACCCTTATTTAAGAAGAAGAAAGGTAAGTGTTATGTTTACAACAAAGGTGGTTACCTAACCTACCAATGAAAATACAGAACAAATAAGAAGAGAAACAATAAAACTCCCAAAGTCAACTTGGTTGAGGGAGATGATGTCATTGTTGTAGTAATTATTTTTCAAATGAACATGGTTACAAATAGCAACAAAGAGTAGGTCATAATCTTTGGAACTATAAGGCATATTTGTTGTGACAATATTTCTTTTCATGACTATGTTCAAACAAGAGAAGGAGATGAACAAGTATATCTTGGAGATTTTCATCCTGCACTTGTGATAGAAAAGGAAAATGTTCTTCTCAACTTAACTTCTGAAAAGTCTCTTATACTGAATAATATATTACATGTTCCAAATATTAGATACAATTTAGTTTCTGTATTTATACTTGATAAGGCTAATGTAAATGTCTCATTTGAAGGAGACAAAGTTTTATTGACTAAGAATGAAATATATATTGGAAAAAGATTCTCTTCCAATGATCTATTCATACTTAATATAATAGAAACCTCTATTAATAAAAGTAATACTTCTGCTTACATTGTTAAGCCCTATGATTTATGGCATAATAGACTAGGTTACTTGAATTATTCTTATATAAGAAAGATGAAAAGAATTGGTTTACTCTCGAATCTAGAGATAAAAGACATACATAAATGTGATGTATGTGTGAAAGAAAAGTGCACAAAGAAAAATTGTAAATCAATTAATCTAAGAGAAACTAAGTTAGTTTAATTTATAGTGACCTAGGTGAATTAAAAGATGTCATGACTAGAGGAGGAAAAAGGTATTACATTACTTTTATAGATGATTTGTCAAGGTATACTAAGTTATATCTATTGAGAAATAAAGATGATTCATATGATAAGTTCTTAATCTATACATAAGAAGTTGATAATCAAGTTGGAAAGAAATTAAGGGATCAAGAACAAATAAAAGAGGAGAATATATGTCAACCATGTTTAGTTACTATTATGAGAACAATGAAATTATATATGAAATGACATCCCTATATTCTTCTGAATCTAATGGGGTGGCTAAAAGGAAAAATAGGATTTTAAAGGACATGTTGAATTGTATGTTATTAAATTCTAAGACATCTATAAACTTAGGGGGAAGTAGTATTGACTGCTTGCCATATACAAAATTGAATTCCATACAAGAAAACTAGAATAACACTCTATGAGCTAAGGAAAGGTCATAAACCTAATATTTCATATCTTAAAGTATGAGAGGTATCTTGTTAAGGTCTTAATTCGAATCCTAAAAGAAAATTGATGGGACCTAAAACAATTGATTATATATTTATAAGATATGCCCAGAATAGTGTTACATATAGATTCTTGGTATTAGAGAATACTATTGATTTGTTTGATGCAAACAATCTCATAGAATCTAAGAATGCAAAGTTCTTTGAAATTATTTTTTCAAAGAAAGCCAAACTAGAAAAATTATTGACTCATAAGGATGTAAATGATGTTCTTCCCGAAAGCTCCAACAATGAACTTAGAATAAGTAAGAGAATAAGAAAAGCCACAAACTTTAGTGATGAATTCTATGTTAGGGTTAGTACTTACGTGCCATCCTTGAATGTACATATACTTATGTATTTATACAAATGTGCATTCCCATTAAATCGCTAATACCCATTTATATAGTACTATGCAATGTAATATTACAGATATTGTATAATCTGAAGGAGTTCAGATTAGATCTAAAGGAGTTTAGATAAGGGCTTATAGTAAGCCACGCTGAGAGATATAAATGTTAAATGTTAGCATAGTTAAGTGTTAACTGGTTATAATACTCAGCAGATCCAAGAGTTGGAGCCTTATCTGTAATAGGACATAGACTTGTGAATATACTAGGAACTGCATAGTTACAAGAGTTACAATCAGGTGCCAGAAAATGTTAGTTATGCAAGTATGTTCTCGAATAATTATCCCTGATCTATTTCTGCCGATGCGGGTCTGTCAGTGGATACCTTATATATAGATCAGTATATGTCGTACTTATAGGGTATAGATAGTTGTTCCTAGCCGACCGTGAGCTTGAAGCTCGTATTGACATATGAGTATCTAGTTAGGACTAGATATAAGACAAACTCATAAGGGCCTCCGATAAACACCCTATGTAAGCCGTCAACGGAGAGTCCTCTCGAGTTGAGTAGTATACGTAGTCCTTTGACCTGAGTGCCATGGTAGGCTTGTAAGTGATCCATCATACTTTAGTTCTATGCATGTCACAGATATTTCATGGTGTGACCGCTGGGTGTCGCTAAGTATGGTCTGATGCTTTATGGAGTCCAGTATGTATAGATACGGGATTCGTCAGCTCGCATAGGGAGTTAGATATCCAGATGCTTCGAGACTATATCTCAAAAAATCTTGTGACCACAAGTATTAATCCCAGGAAAGAGTTCCGTCAGGGTAGAACAATATGGCAAAGGAGTTTGCACATATTATTCATTGAGATACGAGATTGGAGATAAGACATGGATAAACACTAGGGGATTTGACGATGATGATCTATATCCCTGCACATCTAGGATATCATGACGGAAGGACTATACGTATGCGTTGTAACCTCAACTTGCATAGTTCAACGTGCTGATTTGTATATCCGTAATATATGCGTAGGGCATTGCTCACGGACTCATGAAATAATTCTATTTAACGAATCAGGCATGAACCTAGGGAGTCCAACGATATGGAGTGTACTTGTTATACACTGGAGCAACACTCTGGATTAAGTTGTTTAATCTAACAATATTCAGCACTACTACGAGAATGTGTGCGTGTCTGTATTTAAGTGTTAAATACAACAATTAGTTAATAATTATTATTTACTAATTGTATAATGACACGTAGTGCATTTTGGACTTTCAGTTGAATTTATCCAAGTGTGGGATTTAGTAGGATCTACTAGGGGTAGACTTATTAACTATTTATAAGGGGCAAAATGATCATTTCACACTTTGATTATTTAATTATTAAATAATCAAAATATCTCATTATTATATATTATAATATATTATTATATTATATAATATTTTATTTATATTATTATTTTATTTGGGTGCCAAATAGTTGGCACCCATTATTAATATTATTATTATATTATTATTATTATAAAATATATTATATTATTGTTTTAATATATTTATATAGATGAAAAGTGTGTGAAAGTGCTTTTGTGGGTGTGTTACGGGAAACGGAAATGGAAGAGAAAGATATAAAGAAAGAAAAGAAAGAAGAGAAATGGAATCGAAAGAAGGAGAAAAACAAAAGAGAAAAATGAAATTGTTTCATTTTTTTTGTAGTTCCAATTGAAGCAATGGTGAATTGCTTCAAATTCTCCATTTCTTATCCTTTCAGAGAAAATGATGAAAACATACTCGGCCATTTTGGGGTTTAAGAGTTAAACCTAGTGCTGGCTATAGGACTGTTATTCTAGCTCACCAAGCCCATCATGTTGGTGACTAGAACTGTCCGCGAGTTGGTCTCCATGCGGATTCCGAGAAATTATGTGTATAATGTTACACGTTGAGATGATTTCTTTATACTACTAATTTATTAATGTGATTAATATATTTTATTTATTGTGTTTATTGTAATTTTACGCTTTTGCTGCATTTAAATTCGTATATGATACGTATTTTAGGCAATAGACACAATAGCATATACATACACCTACATGTACTAGATCCGCGACAACATTCTATATCTTTCTTATGGAAGAAGGCCCTAAGACATATACTGAGGCAATGTCCTCTCTTGATGCTCATTTATGGAGAGAGACCATTAATGATGAAATCAACTCCATTATGAGCAATCATGTGTGGAAAATAGTTGATTTTCCTCTTGGTTCCAAGCCTATTGGTTGCAAACGAATCTTCAAAAAAAAAAGAGGGTTAATTGAACAATCAAGAAATATAAGGTAATACTAGTTGCCAAAGAGTTTACTCAAAAGAAACACTTAGATTAGTTTAATACTTATGCTTTTGTAATTAGATTCACATCTATTAGAATCTTGATTGCCTTAGCAGCAATTCAAGGTTGGCATATACATCAAATGGATGCTCAGTTTGCCTTTCTAAATGAATATTTAGAAAATTAGGTTTATATGAAACAACCAAAAAGTTGTATTAGTGTTAGTTCAAAGCATAAAGTATGTAAACTAGTGATCATTATATAGTTTGAAATAAGCATTGAAACAGTGGCATGAGAAGTTTGAGAATGCTCTAGCATCAAATGGTTTTATCATAAATGATTCTGATAAATGTGTGTACTATAAAACCTTGAGTACTAAGAATTATGTCATCATATGTCTTTATGTGGATGATATGCTCATATTCAGTCCTAGCATGGAAGTAATCAATGAGATTAAGAAATTTTTATCAACAAAGTTTGATATGAATGATATGGGAGACGTTAATATTACTCTTGGGATTAAGATAATGAGATCCCTTAGTGGTCTATCCTTATCTCAAGTACACTATATTGAGAAATTCTAAAAGAAGTTTGGATACTTGGAATGTAAACTAGTGGCAACACTTTATGATGCTATTGCCAACTTTGTAAGAATAATAAACATAGTCAAAATCAATACCGTTATACTTAAATTATTGGTAGTCTTATGTACTTAATGAATAATACTAGGCTTAATATAGAATATGTTGTAGGGAGGATGAGTAGATATACTCAAAACTCTAGTAGAAAGGATTAGAGTACCTTAGATAGAGTTGCTAAATATTTAAAAGGCATTAAAAATTAATTACTTACATATGGTAGATCACAACTTATGATAAAAGATTATAGTGTTGCAAATTGGATCTTAAAATCAAATAAAGTGAAGTCTATTAGTGGATATGTGTTCACTTTAGGTGGAGAGGCTATTTGTTGGAAATCCACTAAGCAGACTTATATAGCACGATTTACTATGGAATCTAAGTTAATAACCTTGGAAAAGCTTATTTCGAAGCTGAGAAGTTGAGGACACTCATATATGATATTCCTTTTAATTATCACCCTCCTACCTGTATTACAATCAGTTGTGATTGTCTAACTGTCATAGCTAGAGTAAAGAGTAAAATATATAATGGGTGAGCCTAGATTATGTGAAGTCAAAGTTGAATTTGGTTGATCCTCTAACAAAATCACTAAATAGGATATTAATGAAACGGACATCGATGGGGATGGCACTTCCACCTTGACCAGTAGATAAGAGTAATGATAACCTTACATATGTGATTAGAGATCCCCATGAAGTAGGTTCATAAGGGTAAGAGCAAGTCACTTATTGTCTAGTTGTACTACCAATTATAATTCTATGAGTCCTTTATATGGCGAGGTGGTACTTCTGCAGTGGTAAAAGATTGAGTTAGTCTCTTAATGAACTCTATAGCTCTTTATAGAAATTTTGGCATGTCTATTTGTAGAACATACTTGATGTAGTGCCACCTTTATGAGTGTGGAACTAGACCGGTTCCTAAAAGAACTAGGCAGGATCTCTAAAGCACTTGTGAAGCCAGAAAGGTATATAGTCGGTAAAGTGCCAAACCATAGGGAAAAAATAAAATTAAGAATTTAACTTGATCATTTAATCCTCTGTTTTACAACAAAGGAATATAGGTTCATAGAAACTTGTTCACCTAGTTTCTGTAAAGTATGGTTACTTGATCAGTATTGCTTCATAGCTTGAAAAAGCACCAATTCATATAAGTTGAATTCAACTTTGATGTTAAGTTGATAGAATTACATGATTTATTTGAAATATGTAGGAGATTGTTGTATATTATGAGAGTATTTTAAATAAACCTATGTATATTGAAGATATGATGGAGATGGAGGATTTCAAAGAGTAAGAGAAAAATGGAGAAGAATAAAGCACCTAGGAGCTGGGCATTGCGGCACTCAGTCGAAGCTGCTCCCCTTCTATGTTTTGAGAGCTGTGACACCCAAATTTAAGGGCCGCGATACTGGAGCTAGAGGTATGGGCTTTGGAAGAGTCATCTACCTTTTTCAATAGTTATATTCCTTTGAAAAGACACTTGACTCTTTAAATAGATGCAACTCATTGAAATAACACCTATCTAATCAAAAGGTTGTGACCATTTGAAAAGGCACACAACTCTTCCAAAAGTTATAACCCTTTAGAAATGCACCTATCTATTCTAAAGGACATGTTGATATAAAGAGGTATCGTGCCCCTCCAAGGAGGCATAAATGTCTTTACTTTAAAGTAGGAGTTATAGTCATAAAGAGAAAATTCTATTTCTGTTCAAACTGTACAAGGCCCCAAAAAATAATGTCACATTCCTTTACTTTAATTGTAAAACTGCCATTAATGAAGAATGGTTCCATTTCATGCCTTGATTCATTTTTGTGAAATGTTGTTGTATATCTTCTAGATTTTGCCAAAATAACTTTCAAACTAACAAAACTTATCATTCCACCTCAGGTTCTAAAGTAATTTGGTCTCCATCAGCGTAAAATATTAGTCTTCTTACTTGATTATCTCAATTATCTTCATCTGATCATCCTTTATCTATGTAAAGAAGATTTAGGCATAATTTAAACTTATTCATAGATAAGAATTTCGTTCTTAAGTCTGTTAGATTGTCTTCAGTGTCAATATAAGATTTCTCTAGGTTCCATATCTGTTATTGTTGAATCAGCAGTTTGAGTGTGATCATCAAATGGCTTTTGGTATTGAAGCCTCACATCAAAATGAGACTTCTCTATATCCCTTAAACTATTGTTGCTTGAGTTATTATCGTCCTTGTTACCTTGTTTCTTATTTAATCAAATATATCAATTTCATTAAACAAAACATTTGTAATAATAATGATTTTGGCTCCATTTGAATCCTTTAACCAAAGTCCATATTAGTGTTATCTAGATATCTGAAGAATATACATCTTTAGGATTTAGTTTCAAATTTTCCAATATTTTGATGTGTATATGTTGCACATATAAACATTCTTAAACGTTTGTAACTCATAGGCTTTTCTTTGGGTTTCTTAAAATTTAGGACAATCTAGGGACATTTATTGATAAAATAGTATGTAGTGTTTGTTGTATTCCTTTAAAAATGTCATGATAGATCAGAACATAAAAGCATGTATCTTTTCTTGTCAAGAAGAATTATATTCATCCTCTCATAAACACCATTCTGCTGAGAGGTGAATTTAATTGTTATGTGCTTTAAGATGTCATACTCTTTATTATAGCTACCGAACACTTTATTATAAAACACTAAACTATTGTCAATTCTAAGAATTTTTAGTTTCTTACCACTTTGATTTTCAAAGAGCAACTTCTAGATTTTAAATTTGTCGAATGTATCATCTTTGTGTTTAATTAAGAAAAATCACACTTTTTTAGAATAATCATCAACTAAGGAGAGAAATACTTGTTCCTACCATAAGTTATTGTATTTGTAGTTTCTCATAAATCAGCATCGACATATTCTAATGTACCAATGGCTCTAAGAGTGCTTGGATTGAAGCTCGGCCTATCTTGCTTCCTTAGTATGCATTGGTCATAAAATTCTAGCCTTGTTAATTTCTTAATACCAATTAGGCCTTAATTTCCTTGTTGTATCAAACCAAAGTCTACAATATGGCATAATCTCTTATGCCATAGTTTAATTTCTCCTACTAGGATTATATCAAATAAACCACCAGTGACAGTATCCCCTTGCAGAGTGTACAATTATTTTTACTTAATTCCTTTCATTATGAGCATTGATTCTCTGTTGATCTTTAAATGTCTATTTTTAATTTTGCAAGACTAACTAAATTCATGCAAAACCCCTAGTGATATCAGGTTCCTTTTCAATTCTGGAACATTCCTTGCATCTTTTAAAATTCTTATGATGCCATAATGCATTTTGATTAGAATTATTCCAATCCCAATCATTTTGCAAGGCATATTGTTCCCCATCAGCACTTTCTCTCCATCATACTTCTCATATGAATCAAATAAGTGCCCATTTGAACTCATATGATAAGTACAATCGAAATCTAACACTCAATCGTCAACATTGTCCTCAATTGAAACTGTGGGGGCTTCTAAACTTTCATAACCATCAAATGTCACTACTGCGTTATTATTTTCAAAACTTTTTCCTTACTTGTTTTTCTAATTCTTTCATAGTAATTTCTCTTTAGAATAACTTATTTTCCTAGAAAGAAAATTTTCTTAAACCATTCTCAGACTTAGATCTTAACTTGCCTTTGAATTTCCCTTTATAATTATCTCTCTTTCATGATATTCCTTTCACATACAGGTTTTCACCACTATTCCCCTTTCTCTACCTTAGTTTCTTGTTCTTTAGATTTTAGAGCAATTAAGTAATCATCTAAAGTGAGTATTTCTCTACCATACTTTATAACAGCTTTCACTTTGTTTTAAGGATTAAGTAGTCAGTTAAAAAGAGATAGCTTGATTTTCATCACTAATTATTTCACTAGGCTTGATATAGCATATGCTATAGGGAGACTGAGTAGATATGCTCAGACCCCTAGTAAAGAGCATTAGAATGCCTTCGATAAAGCTGCTAAATATTTAAAAGGCACTAAAAATTATATATTTACATATTATAGACCATAACCTATGATAGAAGATTATAGTGATGTAAATTAGATCTCAGAATCCAATGAAGTGAAGTCTATTAGAGGATATATGTTCACCTTAGGTGGAGGTGCTGTATGTTGGAAATCTACTAAGCAGACTTGTATAACTGACTTACCATGGAATCTGAGTTAGTAGCTTTGAAAAAAGCTTATTCCAAAGCTGAGTGATTGAGGACACTCATATATGATCTTCCCTTTAATTCTCACTCTCCTACCTCTATTGCAATCAGTTGTGATTGTTTAGCTGCCATAGCTTGAGTAAAGAGTAAAATATATAATGGAAAGAATAGACACATTCATCTACGACATGAAATTATCAAGCAGCTGCTAGAATTTGGGGTGGTAAGTGTAATAACCAGTATCCACGACTGGTAAGAATAAGTATTTATATATGTATAAATATACATATTTTATTTGTATGTTGCTGATACTTGATTTATATATTGTTATTAGTAATATTTTATAGGTTAAGGATATACGATTAGTATTGGGTTTATTTGTATGACTTTAGATTTATTTTAGGGACCAAATTGTTATACTTTGAAAGTTTTGGGGGCAAATTCGTAAATACCAAAAATTAGCCTCTTAGTATAAAAATACACTTTTAAACCCTAATTTATCATTTTTAGGTCGAGCTACCCATTTTAAGAGAGAGAAGAGAGAAATAGAGGAGAGAGAAAGAGGAGAAGAAGAAGAAAAAGAAGAAGAAATTGGAATTTTGAATTTCAAGAGGTATATCATATGTATTTCTCAATTTATTGGTATTAATTAAGTTAATTCCTTTAAGTTTTGATTTCTGAAAATATGTATAATTGAGGATTTGTTGTGTATTTCGTAAAATCATATGAGAATTGATGATGATCTATAAGATAGTTTGATAAATCATGATGAATTGTAAAATTTCTGCTGGATAACCTCTTGATCTAGGCATTTTATAAATTGTTGTGATTCGATTCTGGTTTTAAATTTTGAGTATGTGAAATTAGACATGTTAAGGATCATCTAAGACTTTGAATCGATTGAAAATTCTGGAAATTGAATTTGTTGTGAATTTACCAAAATGACCCTGAAATTCTGGAAATTTCCTATGTGAACAGTATAATACAGTGACGAACAATGTTTGTCCTACTGAATGATCTTCAAAAATTACGAATTTGTGGAATATGATAAGTTTATATGTCTAATATGATATACTCGGAATTGAGAATTTAGATCAATGTGGTTGAAGTGTTATGAATTTCTAAAGTGTATCAGCTCATTGCAATATTTGATTAACAGATTTTTAAAGTTATAGAATTAAATAGTTTTAAAATACTTTTGGCAGTGATTTGGAAGTGACATATTTATCATGGACTGAGATATGTGTTAAGAGTAATTATGTGGTAGTTTTATAATTTTTGAGTTAGTATATGATTTTATAAAATTGGGAGATTGAATACTGTTCAGTAAGTATCTTGATCTTGTCAGGTTTGTAGTTTGGATTCGATGGTGTGTATGGAATGGATTGTGTAGGAAATTTGATATAATGTTCATATATAAGAAGGATATATGAGTCAAGAATGGTATATTCTGATTATGGAGTAATTGGACATCATTTGATGTATTAGAAATTTTTGTTAAGTGTAAGTGGTCATAATGACAGGTTTTGAGAAACCAAATATTTAGACCAATTTGATGTGATAAATGCATTGTGTATAATTTTGTAAGCTATTTAAAGTATTTTGTGTGAATTGTGAGGCTTATGAAAGGATTAATCTCCATTGATAGGTTAAGGAGATTTAAGTCTTGTAGCTGAAAGTGTTAAGAGGTAAGTATACTAGACTTTTTACTGGAATCACAATAAACATAGTAAGTGTTATGAATAATTTTGTAAATATGGTTAAGAATATGTTTATGTTATGTCAAAGTATGTTTTAATATGAAATGTAAATATATGTTTATGAATGTGAGCATTGACATTGAGCATGGACATACATGTGCTTTTTGAAAGTGAGCTTTCAAAATAAGATATGTTTAACAAAGAAAGCTTTTGAAGTGTAATATGTCCATGAGAAATATTTTGTGTTTTGAGGGTACTTGAACTCACTGTTAACTTAGTAGGCATTTTATGTGATTTGTGGAGCCTTTATGTGTGGCCTTTCCTTCGGGATTGGTATATGTTATGTGTTCCGTATGTAGGGAGGATCCTATTGGTACCTAAAGGAAGTATGAGTCATCACATTCGTGTGGTGGCGTATTGGTGCATGTGAGAGGACTCACCGATGATCAGGGTGAGGGTTTGGCTTTTACCTTCGGGCATGAGCATTATATATGTGTAATTTCAAGACCTCACTTGTACTATTCCTCTCATACGGTATGTCACCTACGAGTGACATTTGGCTCATTATGTGATATGTAATATGTAAGTCCTACTAAGTAATAGTTGAGTGATGGTATTCCTATTATGTGTTTTGAAAGAACGTGTAAACGCTTACATGATATGTGATTTGATAAGATTATGATTTTGATTGATCACAGCATATCATACATATGCATTGTGTACATATATGTATTTGTATTTGATATATGAAAAACTAGTATGCTTACTGAGTTTTATACTCATTATAGTTTATGGTGATTTCAGGTAAATAAGGTACATGTGTGCTTAGCGGATTTGGCAAGGCTTCTGTTGTTCCTTGGGTTCCCTAAGTTGCTAGGTTGCTAAGTGTTTCATTTGGGGACACGTGGGATAAGATATTTGATTTGTCCCTAGTGAATAAATACTTATGTATTATTTTATTGTGTGTGGTTGGATTTAGTTTAAGTTTCACCAAGTGTAGTAATGGATTGATTTTAAGTAAGAATTTGCAATGAATATATTCTGGGCTTCTGGTAATAAAGTTGCTACTGGTGACGTAGTAGAGTGTTAATCTCTGAGAAAACTCTGCGTATCTCCGGTTTACTAATTGTCCCAGTCATAATTCAATTACTATAATTCTGAAAGAAATTAAAATGAATGTTTAAGTATTATTGAATGAATGTAAGTGATGTCGTGTGTCAGATCTTTTGGGTCTGGGGCGTGACAGTAAGCCTAGATTATGTAAAGTTAGAGTTTAATTTGACTAATCATCTAACAAAATCACTAAATAAAGACATTAGTAGAACAGACGTTGAGGGGGATAAGACTTTTGCCTAGAGTAGTAGACAAGAGTGATGGTACCCTACCTATGTGATTAGTGATCCTATGAAGTAGGTTCATAAGGGTAAGAACAATTTACTTATTTTCTAGTTGTACTATCGATTATAATTTTGTAAGTCATTCCCTATAGGGAAGTGGTACATCTGCAGTGGTAAAAGGTTGGGCTAGTATTTTAATGAACTCCATAGTCCTTTATAGAATGGTGGTGTATCTATTTGTAGAACACACTTGATGGAGTGTTATATATGTGAGTATAAAACTGGGCCAGTTCCTATAAGAGCTAGGCATGCATCTCTATAGCACTTATGAAGTCAAGAAGGCACATGGTAGGTAAAGTGCCAAACCGCATGACAAAAACAAGATTGAGAATTTAACTTAATCACTTAATCCTCTATTTTACAACAAAGGAATATAGGTTGATAGAAACTTGGTTTTACTTGGTTCCTATAAAGTATGGTTACTCGATCAATGGTTGGTTATAGCTTGAAAAATCACCAATTTATATAAGTTGAATTCTACTTTGATGTAGAGTTGATATAATTACATGGTTTATTTGAAATATGTAAAGGATCGTTGTGTATCATTAAAGTATTTCATATAAACCAATAGGTATTAAAGGTATGATGGAGAGGGAGGATTTCAAAGAGTAAAGGGAAAAGGGGAGAAGAACAAAGCACCTAAGAGCCAGAGCAGAACATAGGTGCTACAGAGCCTAGATAGAGTTGCTCCTCTTCTATGTTTTTTAGCACTGTAACACCCGAATTTGAGGGCCGCGGCACTGGAGCTAGAGGTGTCACATTTGGAAACGTCATCTAACTTTTTCAATAGTTTTGTTCATTTGGAAAGATATTTAACTCTTTAAATGGATGGAACCTTTTGGAAGGACACCTATTTAATCCAAAAGTTGTAACCATTTAAAGAGCCACACAACTTTTTCAAAGGTTTTGACCCTTTAGAAAGACACATATCCATTCCAAAAGATATATTAATTTGAAGAGGTATAGTGCCCTTCCAGAGAGGCACAAATGTCTTTATAAATTTAGAAGCACACCTTAATCTTAAAAATATTTTTAATTGAACTTTTTTTCTCCTGCTTATTTCCTCCCTTTATTAATTATCTTAGAGTTCTCTTATTGTCCTACAAAATTTGTACTTAGTGTGCATCATTACAAATTCAATAGTCATTGAATCTTGAAACTATACTACTATACAAACTTACTTGTACCATTGATCATCATCATTGTGGAGGTAAAAATAGTTTAATGACAGTACTTCACATGCCTTGACTATATAGAAAATTGTATCCATCAACACACTCCAAACTACATTAACTCCAACAAAAATAATTTCATATAATTTCTATTTTTAGAATTAAATCTTTCTAATTTAAGATTAAATAATTTCTCCATTTTAGGGGTTTATGTCTCGCTCTTTCGAAAGATTTGTGTTATCCTTTCTCGAAACGATTTATTTTTTTATTTTTTAAAAAGGTCTTTGTACTCTTTTTTGAAAATGTCATCCATCTCTAATACAAAAAGATTTTCTCTTTTTTATAAGAGACTAGGTTTAGGATATTGTCAGTAGTACTTATTATACTTTGTTCTAATAATTCTATAATTATAGTATTAGAAATCCTTTAATATGTATTTTAATATTCATTAATAATATTATATTAATATTTTTTTTTAAAAAAAAAGGATTGAAGTTAGCATAGAAATTATAACAATAATGGTGTTGTTAAATATAATTGCTAATATTTTTTCAACATGTTCAATTCCTTTCTGTTTTTGTTTCAAAAGAGACGTCACTCAACAACTTATTACAACAGTGCATGAATCATATATGTATTATTTACTGTCAGATTTTTCTTGGAATTGTCATTTCAGAATCTTGATACACGAGATCAAAATTGTTGTAGACTCGGTCCAATTACTCAGTCCAACTATGTATGTATTATTTATTGTTAGATTTTTCTTAGAATTCTCATTTCAAAATCTAATGTGTCCTTGATAATATTTTATATTTCGCCCACATCCTTCACGATTGAACCTTATCTTCAACTGTCTCTTCTTCTTTCTTTTTTTATTTATTTAAATTTTAAATACATTTTTCCCTTTAATTGCCAACGTGGAATGCCACTTATATCTCATATTTTGAGTTGTGTTATTGTTGGCATAGCTGCTGTGATAGTGTTATTTTAGCAGCCGTCAAAATGTTATTTTGACAAATCTCAAGTGATTGTGTAAATACCCCTATTTTGTATTTATCCCAACCATAGCTTTACTTAGGTGAAACTTTTTTTTCCTTTGTTCTCAACGCGATGGATGCGTTGCACTACGTTTTTATTTTTATCGTCTTGGTGAATACAGTTTAAATGTTGTCTAGTAGTTTGTATTATTCTAATATTTTGTATTGAGCCAATCATGGTCATCCCAGTAAGCACATAAAGTTTCACATTGTACTTCTCACCCTTAAACTTTATAAATTTTTTCTCTACCCTCAGTTTTCCATTTTTTGCTCTAATCGAATACCCTTCTTTATCGAGCTTGCCTATGGATATCAAGTTCCTCCTTAGTTTAGGAACATGTCTTACACCATGTAAGGCCCTAATTTCTCCACCTTGCATCTTTAGCCTTATATCACCAATTCCTATGATCTCACAAGTCATATCATTCACCATTAAAGCTTTACCTCTATTGACTTTGTAGTTGGTAAACATCGATCTGTTGGGACACATATGGACATTGCACCTTGAATCTAGTATCCATTTGTCAGCATACTTTTTCTTTGAAGCTACCAATGTGTCTACAACTTCGGTATCTTCCTCAGTACCGATTGTAGCCCACCCTTCTTGCCCTTTTGATTTCGGACAATCCTTCACAAAGTGCTCTTCCTTATTACAAAGGAAACACTTCTTGGATCTCCTCATTGATTGGTTGCTCTTCCTCCCTTGTGCAATCAATGCTACTCCACTCTTGGACTCAGATCTCTTTATCAATTCTTTTGAGTTCAATGATACCTTGACATCATTCATCGTTAAAGACTCTCTACCATATAGGAGCGTATCCATAAAACTCTCATAGCTTTTCGGCAATGAACTTAATAGGATTATAGCCTTGTCTTCATACTCAGTCTTGATGCCTAATTGCTCAAAACTTATGATAATCTTATTGAACTCGTCAACGTAGGCTCTTAATAAAGATCTCTCGTGCATTGTTAACTGATGGAGTTTCTTTTTCACAAGAAGTCTATTTGTAAGAGACTTCTTCATGTATAATGCCTCGAGTCTCTTTCATAGCTCCAAAGCAATTTCTTCATCACCAACTTTCCTTAATACTTCATCGCTCAACGCTAGGATTATGGTGTTGTGAGCATTTTTTTTCTTAATCGTGTCCCAATCTTTCTATCCAGACTTTAAGGTTGTCATCTCTTTACTAGTTGAGGAACTGGCTTCTTTCAAAGCTAAATCTAACCATTCCTTCACTAGTAGAGCCCTAACCTTATTCCTCCAAAGATTGAAGTCATTCATCTCATTGAACTTCTCTATTTCTTACTTGATTACAGCCATAATTTAAATACCCCAAGTGTGTATTATCGAACCTTTGGCTCTTATACCAATTTGTTGAGGGAGAAAATACCTTTCTCTTTTGCGAGATTAGGTTAAAGCGAAGAACTCTAAGTTCAACCTTGAACCCTAACCTCTATACGTAGCGGAATAACCTGTATATCAAGTAAAATAACAAGAATTCAAAGCAGAAAATAAAGATCACAACACAATCACTTACGTGGTTCGGCCAATTGCCTACGTCCACTATGGATCCAAGGATCCTAACCTCTTTTATTAACTTCCTAGAGATTTTATAAGGAAAACCCAATGAAGAACCTTGAAAAAGACCAAATGTTTAGTGTACCCTTACTCTACCACAAATAATGAATACCCAAACGATGGCTCCACCCTAGTGCACACAAGCACTTAGTGTTTACCCAGTTTTTCCCTCTCTTAGAGTCTCTCTCTAATGCTTAATCACAACTAAAGGGTTTACAAGCGTTTATATAAGGGTTATTTCGTTCCTCCTAACCCTATTCATTATTGGAGTAAGCGTCCACTTGTTTTGGAAGTCCAAAACTCAAAATTCGGATCAAAAATAGACTTTTCGCTACTCTGGCGCCACAGCGCTGAGCCTTGTCGCGCCTGACGCTGGGGTTATGGACTGGGCGCCGCAGCACTCAGCTCTTGGGTGCCACTGTTTCTTCACTTCCTTTGCATCTTCGAGTCTTGTTTCGCTTCCCCATTCGTGTCCCACACGTCCTAGACTTCTCCATACATGTTCTTTGATATTCATCTCAATTCTTGTCCAAACAAAATTATTGAATCACTAAATCTCCAACAATTTGAAATATGTAAGGGATTGTTGTATAATGTAAGAGTATTTCAAATAAACCAATGTATATTGAAGGTATGATAGAGAGTGAGGATTTTAAAGAGTAAGAGGAAAAGGGGAGAAGAATAAAGCCCTAGTTGGGCGCCACAGCGCCCAGATGGAGCTGTTCCCCTTTTATGTTTTGAGCCCTACGACACCTAAATTTGAGGGCCGCGGCACTGGAGCTACAGGTGTGACATTTGAAAAATTCATCTAACTTTTTCAATAGTTGTGTTCATTTGGAAAGACACTTGACTCTTTAAATGGATGCAACCCTTTAGAAGAACACCTATTTAATCCAAAAGTTGTGACCATTTAAAGAGGCACACAACTCCTTCAAAGTTTATGACCCTTTAGAAGGGCATCTATCAATTCCAAAAGATATCTTGATTTAAAAAGGCATTATGTCCTTCTAGAGAGGCACAAATGCCTTTAAAAATAAAGAAGCACGCCTCAATCTTAAAAATATTTTTAATTGAATTTTTTTTTCTTTTACATATTTTCTCCCTTTATAAATTCTCTTAGAGTTCTCTTATTATCCTACAAAATTTGTATTTTGTGTGCATCATTACAAATTCAGTAGTCATTGAATCTAAAAACTATACTACCATACAAACCCACTTGCACCATTGATCATCATCATTGTGCAAGTAGAAATAATTTAAGGATAGTGTCTATTAGCCTTGACTATACAAAAAATTGTAACTATCAACATACTTCAAACTACATCAACTCCAATAGAAATAATTTCATGTAATTTCTATTTTTGAAATTAAATCTTTCTGATTTAAAATTAAATAATTTCTCCCTTTTAAGGGTGTATCTTCCTCTTTCAAGAGATTTGTATTTTTCTTTTTCAAAAGGGTCTATGTTTTCTTTTTTCGAAAAAGTCTTTATTCTCTTTTTTGAAAAGATTTTTCTTCTCCAAAATAATTTTTACTCTTTTTGTAAAAAATTAAGTTTAAAATATTATCCGTGTGTACTTATTATACTTTGTTCTAATAATCTTATAATTGTAGTAATAGAGATTCTTTTATATGTATTTTAATATTTATTAATAATATTTTATTAATATTTATTTAAAAAAAAATTGAAGTTAAAGATAGAAATTATAACAATAATTATACAATTGTTAATGGTTTTTCAATATGTTCAACTCCTTTCTATTTTTATTTCAGAAGAGACGTCACTCACTCAATAACTTATTACAATAGTGCATGAATCATATACGTATTATTTATTGTCAGATTTTTCTTGAAATTGTCATTTCAAAATCTGATGCGTCTCTGATAATATTTTATATTTCGCCCACATCCTTCATGACAGAACCTTATCTTCAACTGTCTCTTCTTCTTTCTTTTCTTTTTTTATTTAAATTTTAAATATATCTTAAATAGCTAATTATTTTGCTCTTTTATTGTCAACGTGGAATGTCCACTTATATCTCATATTTTGAGTCGTGTCATTGTTGGCATAGCCGCTGTGATAGTGTTATTTTAGCAGCCGTCAAAATGTTATTCCGACGAATCTCGAGTGATTGTGTAAATATCCCAATTTTGTATTTATCCCAACCACAGCTTTCCTTGGCCTCGACGGCGTGGCCCCTGGCCGACAAGAATAAATGATTTGTCTGTTTGATTTTTTTAATATCTTGAATATGTGTGTTCAAATATTTCTTTTTAAAAAATAAAAATCATTAAAAGTTAAATTAATAAAAAATAAAAATATATAACCAAAATTATATTTAATTATATAAATTAATACTGAAACAATGTTAATATCAATTTTATTGTAGTTATTTATGGCCTATAATTTTTTTTAAGTTGTATGTTAAAAAAATATTAATTATAAAATTAATCAACACAATAAATACATATTATATTTGATTTGTATGTCATAGGAAATAAAAGAGATGAGTTTTATATAAAAAAATGACAATAATATATAAATTAGATAAGGATATTTTTGAGAAAAAAATAATAACATTATTCTCATTTTGATATTAAGCCAAAAAGTAAAAAATATAACCATAAGACTCAAAATTAATAATCAACAATCAAAAATCACTTAGACAATAAAAAAAAATTATAATAGTTCGATTAACCTACCTTCATTATATTGAGCTAATCAAAATTTTAACAATGCACTATTAAGACAAAGACTTACACCCTAATACCAAAAATACAACAACTCTCAATGATTCTACAGCAATGGCTCCAAGAATAGTTCTGTAAGTTTCAAGATTGTTTACAAAACACAATTCTCAAGGAACCGCCTAGTGGTATGATAAAGAACCCTTTATTAGAGTTTCAATAAGTCTTCTCTATCTCTTTTATCACAAAATAATTTTTGTAACTAACTTGTATAGTGGAGGAAGAAAAAGTGAGAGTTATAAAGAGGAAAAGCTATTTCTGTTCAAACTGCACAAGGCCCCCCAAAAATGATGTCGCATTGCCTTTACTTTAATTGAAAAATTATGTTAGTGTGGAATGGTTCCATTTTACAAGGCGTCTATATCTTCTTCTTTTCAGAGATTTGTGTTTTTTTTTTAAAAGGGTTTATATATTTTTTTTTCAAAAGAATATTTGTTCTCTTTTTAAAAAAAAATCTTTCTTTTCTAAGATAATTTCTACTCTTTTTTATAAGAGATTAAATTTAAGATATTATTAGTGTGTACTTATTATATTTTATTTTAATAATTTTATAATTGTAATATTAAAGATCTTTGATATGTATTTTAATATTCATTAATAATATTATATTAATATTTAAAAAAATTAAAGTTAATAAAGAAATTATACAATTGCTAATATTTTTTCAACGTGTTCAATTTCTTTCTGTTTTTATTTCAGAAGAGACGTCACTCACTCAATAACTTATTACAACAGTGCACGATCATTCACGAGAGCAACATTGTTGTGGGCTCGGTCCAATTATTCAGTCCACCTATATACGTATTATTTACCGTCAGATTTTTCTTGGAATTGCCATTTCAAAATCTGATGCGTCTCTGATAATATTTTATATTTCGTCCACATCCTTCACGACAGAACCTCATCTTCAACCGTCTCTTCTTCTTTCTTTTTTTATTTATTTAAATTTTAAATATATTTTGCCCTTTATTTCGACAAATCTCGAGTGATTGTGTAAATACCCCTATTTTGTATTTATCCCAACCATAGCTTTAGTTGGGTGAAACAGCTAATTTTTTTTTTCCCCTTTGTTCTCAACGTGATACGTACAGCTTTATCTTCAGGACAGAACTTCTATTTTTTCTTTGATGAGCAAGGCTTTTATGTCCCCATCTCTAATTAATAGTTTTTTCTTTTAAATAAAGTTTTATCGTGTACGAAGGTTTTTCTTATTTTAAAAATAAATCTGTCATATTACAACTTTCTTTTCTGTTATCATTCTAAATCTGTCTTGATCTACAAAATAACGATTGTCTCGGTTCAAATATTTACTTCAAACAAACTGCTAAAAGAAATTACCTAGCAAACAATTTATAGGGTTTTAAGTCTCATTTTCTTTTGGTTTTTGAAAAGTTTTTAAGTCCCATTGTTAATGAAGGGATACGAAATTTTGATTCTCGTGATGCTAGCGAGATCTGGAGACTAATATAACGCCGATGTGGTGGCCAATGAGCGCGGCCTCACACTTTTTCTTTTTATTATTAAATTTTATTAAACATTATTTATTTATATATGGAATAAACGAATAATTTCAGATAAAGCTTGCAGTCTCTCTCGCCAAAAGATGCTGTCTTTTGACTCAAAATTTTGCAAAAAATCCGCTGTCATTTGTCCAACAACTAATAATGAAAACATTTCCATTTTCTGACAGATTTTTTTTCTTGGAATTATCAATTCCGAATAATGCGATGCTCATCCCTTCAAATTTCATATATATATATATAATGCCCTATCAATCAGTTTCAAGATAATATTTTTATGTATATAATGCCCTATCAATCAGTTTCACAATAATATTTTTATGTATCGTCCACGTGCTTCACCACAGAACTTTAAATGGCTGATTTAAGTTCCACATGGAAGAATAGTAGCCGCGACGGCATGGCCGCAAGCCGACAAGAATAAATGATTTGTTTGTTTGCTTTTAAAATATTTATTTTTTAAAAATAAAAATAATTAAATTTAACAAATTTTTAATATTAAATTAATAAAAAAGTAAAAATATATAACTTAAATAATATTTAATTATATAAATTAATGCTGAAACGATGTTAATATAAATTTTATTGTAAATATTTATATTAGTGTTATTACATTCATAACATAGTAGAAATAAAAGTTTTTTAATATTTATTTTTATTAGATAAAAATATTTTTATTTTAGGATCTTATGAATATATAAATTTAATATTTAAAATAAATAAAAATTAACAAGAAACAAAAATATATTTTGAATTCACGCTGGGTGTTCTTCTATCAAAGAGTTCTAAATTAAGTCTCTTATTTTACAATAAAAGGAAGAGTGAACTTTTAATTTTTTCTTCTTGAAGAAAAATTATGTGTTCTGTGTTTTTTACGTATGTGTGTCTCTTTTTTAAACTAATATTCTCATTTTAAAATATCTTTAAAATAATAAATTATTATTATTTTAATTTAATAATTTAATTAATAATATTTATTAATTAAATTATTATTTAAAAAGAGACTTAATTAATATAAACCACATAAAGTCATACTCTTTGTGATTAACGTATAATATCCAGCAATTGAACATTATTAGACTTTTAAAGGAAATGGACTTACAGTCTTTTTATAAAAGAAAAATACTAAAATTAAAATAAAATCTTTTTTATAATTTAAAAAATTATCCTTAAATTTTATTTATTTAATTTCTTAAATTAAATATTTAATTATATTTTGATAAAATATTATCTATTTTAATTAATTAATTTTATCCAAATATAAAACATACGTATTTTGAAAATTATTTTCTGAATGCAAATAATTTGTGCAATAACACAATTTACTTTAATTGTTTACTATAATAATGGAAGATGTAGTATTGGAGACTTATGAACTTACAATTTTAAATTTCAATAAATTTTGAATAATTAATTAAACTCTTTAATTAACTAATTTAATTTATTAATTCTAGTGTTGTTCGACTAAAAATCTAAAATTACACTCTTAAAATTGTAGATATAATTTATTCAGAAAATTTAGAGTAATCCATCGATTTAATCACTACATACAATTCAACCATCCATAGATGGTTCATAATTAGAACTAGATTAATTACCATTTCACTCATCTAATTACTTCTTTATCCTTAAGTACAATTAATGTACTAGTAAACAGTTATTTTGTAATCGTGTTACAAATTGAGTGCTCTGACTGTTCAGATCCAGAATTAACTCTTAAGGGAACTTTCATTCTAACTTTTGTTAAGAAGGAATAGATTCCGTATATGTAAATCATATTTCCATCCGCTTATCTCACTATGCTACCAAAATACAAGTTTTTAGCCTATTCTTCAGACAAACCGTCATGAGTATTTCAAATGACATAATGACATAAACAAGAGTTATGATCACTCATGATTAAGGTTGATCTGCATATGATCATCAGTTGACGTTATTTGAATTCTTAATTAACAACGGTATTTTACATAAGAATTCAAACTACGTATGGTCCAATCCTATATAATAATATTATATAAAGTGACTCTACCATAATGTCACTACACTAGTGATTCCGATAAAATCACTACATTTTAAATGTAGGTGGACCGCACTAGTAATATTTAATTAAAGATCTCAAACTGTAATTAATTTATTACAGGCTTTTTCTGTTTATTATCCATAATTTTAATCCTTTTGTATATAACAATTATATACTAAGGTTATGGTCATATAAATAAATAAGAAAGTTTCTAATATTTATGTCATAAAATTATGAACACTTATCAAGTATAAAATTGTAACTTTATTAATTTTATAAAAGCAGTACAAGTACATGCTTTTAGGGCATTATCCCTAACAGTCTCTCATTTTCCCTAAAAGGTAAGACATATCTCTTAAACCCATGCCCTTTATATGACTCTCAAACATCATAACTGGTAATGTCTGGTGAACAGGTCTGCAAGATTATTTACAGATGTTATCTTTATAATCGCCATAACACCTTTATGCATGGTTTCCATAATTAGGTGATACTTTTTTTCTATATCATTTGCTCTCTTGTGACTCTTAGGTTCCTTTGAATTCATCATTGCCCCACTATTGTCACAGTACAAGGTCAATGGTTTATCCATATCTAGAACAACTTCAAGATTAGTGAAGAACTTACTAAGCCATACTATTTCTTTAGCTACTTCGCAAACTGTTATGTATTAGACTAGGGCTCTGCCACCAAGAGTAAACACTGACCCAGATGTCGACTTTTAAATATCTTTATCTGATTGAAAATTAGAATTAGTATAACTAGTGGGGTTGAGGTCTCTACCTAAATACACAAGTATATAGTTTCTCGTTCTCCAAAGATACTTGAGCATGTGCTTTACCGCAATCCAGTTAGCCAATCTAGGGTCGGATTGATAACAACTGACTATTTTCACTGTATAGAAAATGTCAGGCCTCGAGCACAATATAACGTACATGAGGCTACTAATTGCTGAGGTATAGGAAACCCTTCTTATATCTTCTTCCTCCTAAGGTGTCTTAGGACATTGCTCTCTAGAAAAAATAATTTCATGTCAAGTTGGTAGTTGACCTTTCTTGGAATTCTGCATCAAAAATCACATAGGTACTTTATCAATATATGATGCATGAGACAGTGCCAATAGTTTGTTCTTGTGATCCCAAATAATTTGGATCCCAAGAACATAACTTGCATATCTCAAATCCTTCATTTGAAAGTACTCAGACAATCACTTCTTTATGTTGGATAATGTTTCTACATAATTCCTAATGAGTAGAAGGCCATCCACATAAAGTACCAGGAAAATCACAATTTTATTCTTAATGTACTTGTATACACAATGCTTATCAATATTTTGCTTGAAATCATAAGATTTAATTGTGTCATTAAATCTTAAGTTTCAAGACCTTAAAGCTTATTTAACTCTATAAATGGACTTGAGCAATTTACAAACTTTTTGCTCCTAGCCTTTTGCCACGAACCTCTCTTATTGTACCATATAGATGCTCTTTTCAAGATAGCCATTCAAAAAGGTTATCTTGACGTCCATTTGACATATCTTATAATCAAGACATATAATAATGGACAAGAGAATGTGAATAGATTTGAGCATGGCTACTGGCAAAAAAGTCTTATCATAGTTTACTCATTCTTTCTGGGTATAACCATTTGGCACTAGTCTTGCCTTGAAAGTCACTACTTTTCCATCCACGTCTATTTTCTTCTTGAAGATTCATTTGCACCCAATAGGTCTGACATCTTCAGGTGGATCTATAAGTTCCCATATTGAATTGTAGTACATAGACTCAATTTCTTGATTTTTGGCTTCTTGCTATTTTTCTTTATCAGAATCTTCCATTGCATGTCTATATGTCAATCAATCATCTAGGCTTGTGTTAGACACAACTGTTTGTGCTTTTCCCTCTTCTCTATAACGAGAAGGTAGTTTCACTATCCTCCAACTACGTTGAGGTTCCAAAGTCTTACTGCAAGATTTAAAGTTTAATGTATAATAATTCCCAAGAAAAATGGCATTTGTTGATACAATCACTTTCATTTCTTGAGGACTATAAAACAAACCTCATATTGTGCCTTTAAGGTAGCCTACAAATAGACAAACTTTTGTTTCATAGTTTTAACTTTCTAATCTTTCCTTTCAACATATGTGCTGGACACCCCCAATATGCAAAAATGGCGTAAACTAGGTTTACTACAATTTCACATCTCTAAGGGTGTACTTTGGATAGATTTAGAAGGTATTATATTCAAAATTTAGACTGTGGTTGGTAGTGTATAACTCCAAAATGAGGAAAGCAGTGAAGAGTAGCTCATCATAGACCTGACCATGTCTAAGAAAGTTCTGTTTCTTCTTTCTACAACACCATTCTACTGTGGTGTTCTAAGTGCTGTGAGTTGGGATAAAATCCCATGCTCCAATAGGTGATCCTTAAACTATGTGTCAAGGTATTCACCACATCGATTGGATCAAAAGGTCTTAACTGTTTTACCTAATAACTTTTCAAATTTTGCTAAGAATTCTTTGAACTTTCCAAAAGTCTCAGATTTTCTTTACATTAGGTAAACATAACTGTATTTTGAATAGTCATCATTAAATATGACGAAGTATTCATAACCGCCACTTGCCTATACTTTTAGTTAACCGCATACATCAATATGTACAAGCTAAAGTAGTTCTTAGCTCTTTCACCCTTAGTTGAAAAAAGTATTTTAGTCATTTTATCCTCTAAACAGGACTCATTGACAAGAAAAGTGCCAACGTTTAGCTCTCTTAAAGGACCATCCTTTACTAACATGTTAATCCTATTTAGATTAATATAACCTAACTTAAGATGCAAAAGATACATGTCATTATTTGGAGAAACCTTTTGCTTTTAAGTAGATTTATGATAATCTACTCTAAATAGTTCAATATTAAGTAATGAGGGCTCATCGGGCCTTAAAACATAAAACTCATTTTTTAATTTTGCATGACAAATATTTAAACTATTTCTATCAACAATATTCTTATTATTATAAAACAAATACTAAAAAATTGTTCATGCAACTTAGAAATAAAAATTAAATTCCTTCTGAATCTAGTAATAAAATAAACATTATTTTAAATTAAAAAAATTATTCCCAAAATTCAATTGAGCCACTTTCATAGCTAAAGTTGAAACGATTGCCTCATTGTCAACCCTAAGTAAAACAACAAAGGAACAAATCAAATTGAAGTATTGAAATCAATCAAAAGAACAAACCTTGGTCTAAGTCAACATCCACCATCGAAATTTTACAACTAATCATTGATGCAAGTATGTATTAATTCACACTTTGAATATTTATTGTTAGAACTATTTTTTTTATCTCTCCTTAGTCGCAGTTAATTAGAAACAGACGATCTAATTAACACTAAGTACTAAATAACCTAAGACAAGTGCTAAAGGTTTAATCTAGTAATAACTTTAAGAATTAGAGAGATTGATGATGCTAAACAACACAAGCACAAACGGTTGCATTTAATTTAGTCAAGTGTTCTTCCTAAGATTTAATAATTTCTGACACAGCAAATCATCAAATCTTAATTGCACAAATTATAGGGATCAAACAATTACAGATTTGATATCTAATTTAGCAGTAGATTGCAATGAATAATAAACTAGCAGCCCTCTTAGTAATTAAACAAGACAACTATGAAAATAGACACAAAAGAACTTCTGATACTCAAAACATAAATTAAATAAGAAAAATAAATTAGATTTCACAGTTTTATTGTTTCCAAGGCTTTTGTTTCCTTTGATCAATTATAAAAGTTTAGCCACGCAAGACCAAGATGAAAATTTAAAAGAGAAATTAGAGGAAAACAAAAGGGAGAGATAGAGGCGTGTATGAAGTCTGCCCCATTCTCTCCTCCTTTACATGTTATTTAGATTGTTAAAACCCTACAAGATATCCTAAGAATATTTTAAATATTATCCTAAAATAATAGCATCTAAATCTAATTAATTAAGGAAAATATTAAAAATGAAATAAAGTCATAATATAACTATTATAGAGGTGTTTCTAGTTGTAATTATCGTGCACCAAATCTAGAAACTTCCTAAAATGAACATCATCAAATCTTTGGAACGTTCTAGAACGTCAATAGTGCAAGTACAGCTAAGCCAAGCCCGATTTCATCCTCGATACAGCCCGTATCGCTCAAAATGCAAAATATGAAAAATGGTAGATCTTTTTCTTTTTGTTCTATCGTATCTTGAATTATCTCAATCAAAGCTTGCCCAATTAGCTTCGTTCTGCACTTAATGCCTCTATTTTGCTCCTAAATCAAAATAAGAATAGTGAGTATATTTAGGCACCAAACAAATATAAAATACTAAACATTAAGGGATAAAAGTATTACATTTTTAATTCTCATCAAATTCCCCCACACTTAACTTTTGCTTATCCTCGAGCAAAACTCAAATTTACTTTCCCAAAAACACTAAGGTTGCAATGCCATTAACAAAGAACATCTAAACTTTTCAAAATTCATAATATATCATGATCAAATATTCTTAAACAACTTATAATTACTTAGTAAGTATTTTCACTCGAAGATAGAGTAACCTAAATATGTAAACCCTTACAGAAATAAACACTCAACTCTTATGTGTTTGAAGGATATGTGTTTCTCTCAAATTCATTCCAATAGAAACGATCTACCACAGGCTTGTATATCTTCTCATTCTCCATAGCTGGGATCACATACATAACACAAATCATAAGGACTTTTCAAAGGTTGTAACAAAGTTTAGGATCAAGGTGTAAAATATTTAGGAATGTAACTCAGAAGCCATCGAAACTAGTGGAGCAAAAATGAATCAACTCAAGCTCGAATATATAAGATATGTAAGACCAATCACTACATTCAACAACTTCTTCAATTTGACTTTAAAGCATTTAAACCATGTAAAACTCTTGCATTGAAAAAGAGATCGTTCAAAGGAACACTTTTCATTTGCAATAGGGAACAATCATTCGCAATAGTTTCCACCTTTGTATATATCATGTATAAACAGACCCCTTTCTTGGAATTTTAAAAGGAATTATGAATATTGACAGTTTGTAACATTAAAAGCAATTTCCTCCATCACTTTCCCTTTTTTTAATACCAAAATTACATTAGTAATGGAACTCATGAATTGAGAATGAAAACATGTTCCATTTCACCAGTCATAGCTATACCACAAACCCAGATAACCCCATACTTATTTCTTGTACACCAATACATATCATGATGATGAACAATGCTCCACTAGCTCTACAGCTTGGGTAAAGACACTATTTTTTGGGTTTAATGCTTGTAATGTGGTTTCACAATAAAAATAAAAATCAATAAAGTTCAAAAGGGTTCAACAAAGGGAAAAATTAATAAAATGGTAGGCTATTTGGCTTATGTAGCTTATAACAAATAGGGCCTTAATCATGTTCATACATGCATGTGTCAATATGACCTTGAAGAGAATCAAGGCAAGTTTTAAAGAAACAAATCCTTGGAAGAATATCTCACATGAAAGAAAATAGTAGGAGTGATATGGATGTGTTAGTTTAAAGGCTCAAAATCTCACCAGCTTTTGTCTACTTAATTTAGTCACTACACCATTCTCAAGAAAAATAACTAGACTAATTAATTTTAAGTTGAAAGATTACTTATTCAATCTTAATTGAATCTTGCTCATGACATACAAGTGTTATGAATATTTCAAGCTTAATTGAATCTTGCTCATGACATACACAATCAAAAATCGTTGAAAACCACAAAAATAAATAGCAAAACTATATTTTTTTATAGTGATCCAGATAAAATCACAACATTCTAATATATAGGTGGACCGCACTTGTAATATTTAATTAAAGATCTCAAATTTTAATTAATTTATTACGGACTTTTTTTGTTTATTATCCATAACTTGAATCCTCTTATATATAATAATTATATACTAAGGTTATAGTCACATAAATAAACAAGAGATTTTTTTTATATTTATGTCATAAACATTTAAACACTTATCATGTATAAAATTATAACTTTATTAATTTTATAAAATAGTACAAGTACATACTTTTAAGGCACTATCTCTAACAATTTATGGCCTATAACGTTTTTTAAGTTGTAAATATGTTAAAAAAATATTAATTATAAAATTAATCAACACAATAAATACATATTTGATTTGATTTGTATTTCATAGGAAATAAAAGAGATGAGTTTTATATGAAAAATGACAATAATATCTAAATTAGATAAGGATATTTTTGAGAAAGAAATTAGTAACATTATTCTCATTTTTATATTAAGCCAAAAAGCAAAAAATATAACCAACATAAGACTCAAAATTACCAATCAATAATAAAAAAATCACATAGACAATAAAAAATAAAATAAAATTATAATGGTTCGATTCAATTTGAACCTACATTTACTATATTGAGCTAATCAAAATTTTCAACAATGCACTATTAAGACAAAGACTTACACCTTAATACCAAGAATACAACAACTCTCAATGAATCAACAACAATGGTTCCAAGAACAGTTTTGTAAGTTTTAAGATTGTTTACTAAACATAAAAGCTATGTAATCCCCTCTCACAATTCTCAAGAAACCTCTCAATGGTATGATAAAGAACCCTCTATTAGAGTTTCGATAAGCCTTCTCTATCTCTTTTATCAAAAATTTTTTTTTTTGCAACAAACTTGTATAAAGGAAGAAGAAAGAGTGGTTATTATAAAGAGGAAAAACTATTTCTATTCAAACTACACAATGCCCTGAAAAAATGACATCGCGTTGCTTTTACTTTAATTGTAAAACTGCCATTAATGAGAAATGATTCCATTTCACACCTTGATTCATTTTTGTGAAATGTTGTTGTATATCCTCTCGATTTTGCCAAAATTACTTTCAAACCAACAAAACTTACAATTTCACCTAAGGTTCTAAAGCAACTTGGTCCCCATTAGTGCAAAATATTAGTCTTCTTACTTGATTCTCTCAATTATCTTCATCTGATCATCCCTTATCAATATGAAGCAGACTTAGGCATAATCTGAACTTGTTCATAGTTAAGACTTTTGTTCCTAAGTCTTCTAGATTGTCTTAAGTAGCAATATTTTCCAATTCAACACTACCATTAGTTACTAATTCTCTTATATATTGATATTTCATATCCACATGCTTGGCCCTATCATGAAATACAGGGTTTTATCACAGATGAATTGCATAATGATTATCAGAGTAAACCTTTACAACTGATTTGAGTATCCCATGCTTTTGAAGCATTCCCTGTAGCAACAAAACTTCCTTGCTAGCTTCTATTGCAACAATGTACTTATCTTTAGTACTGGTAAGGTAATAATAGGTTGTAGTTATGCCTTCTAAGTTACACAATTTCTACAGAGAGTGAAGTAATATGATGTTAGTGACCTTCTTTATCCTTATTATCAGTAAATTTTGAATTTACAAATCTTATTAATTTAATATTCTTTATATCATGGCCAAATACCAGTCTATAATCCATTATGCTAGCAATTATCTTACTATCCATTTAATACTATACTAGTTTCATTTACTTGAATTTGCCATTTCCTTGCTAAGGACATTAATTGAGCGTGTTAAATCAAGCCCAATACAGATCATGGCATATATTTTAGACTTATGGCACTCTGGTATGGCACTTTGGTCCTTAGTTCTTTCTCATCTTCAATTGAGGGGCATTGAGCTGCTTGGAGTTTTGAGTTAGCAACTTGGGGTAGGTTAATTGGTTTACATTTTTCCATTTAAAATCTTTCAATGACTTTCTTTAAGAAAATATTATGTGTTAACATCAATCTTATTTTATTTATGTCCCTAGAAATCTCTATGCCAAAGATCGTTTCAGCATTTTCAAGATCTTTCATTTGAAATTCAAATTTAGCAATCCTTTGACCTGTTGTAGCTCACTCAAGCTTTTACTAACTAATAATATATAATCTACATATAGTAGTAGATAACTATATCTATTTCTCCTATGCCTTTGAAATAAAGACTTTATCATAGCTTGAAGTCAAATCTTTTATTTTATTGTCTTAAGGATTGCTTAAGCTTATAAAGTGATTTCTTTAACTGGAAAACCAAGTCAAACTTTTTGTTTAGTGTCCAGATACTAGTATCAAAGTCTTCTTATTTATCAATGAATTCAGTTCTTCTTCCACACTAACCTGTCATTGCCTTTTATACCTACTGGTAATGGCTTCCTGATATGTTTTTGGTTCTGTAATTTCTTGTTCAACACTTAATGCATAAAGTAATTAGTATATAAGAGGAAAATTTACTTGAAAGTTTACCTATATTCTCTTTTTATCTCTAGTTAGTTGATAGCTTGAGAAGTCATAATCTGAATGTGCCTGTAGTTGATTTTGTTGTGTGCTATTTCCATGTCTATTATTGTTGAATCAACAGTTTAGGTGTGATCATCAAATGGCTTTTGGTGTTGAAGCCCTACCTCAAAGTAAGACTTCTCTATATCCCTTAAACTATTGTTGCTTGAGGTATTATTATCCTTGTTACGTTGTTTCTTATTTAAACATAGCATCTGAGTTTCATTAAACAAAACATCTGTAATAATAATGATTTTGGCTCCATTTGGATCCCTTAACCAAAGTCTATATTGGTGTTATCTAGATATTTAAGAAATATACATCTTTAGGTTTTAGCTTCCAATTTTTTAATATTTTGATGTGCATAAGCTGCATATATAAATATTCTCAAATGTTTGTAACTTGGGGGTGTTTCCTTGGGTTTCTTGAAATTTAGGACAATCTAAGGACATTTATTAATAAAATAGCATGCAATGTTTGTTGCATTCCCCTAAAAGTGTCTCGATCGATCAGAACTTAAAAACATGTATCTTATTCTGTCAGGAAGAGTTATATTCATCCTTTTAGCAACACCATTTTGCTGAGAGGTGAATTTAATTATGTTGTACTTTAAGTTGTCATGCTCTTTGTAATAGCTACTAAACACTTTATTATAGAACTCTAAACCATTGTCAATTCTAAGCATGCTTAGTTTTATACCACTTTGATTTCCAAATAGAAACTTTTAGTTTTTAAATTTGTCGAATGTATCATCTTTGTGCTTAAGTAAGAAAATTCATACTTTTCTAGACTAACCATCAACTACGGAGAGAAATACTTGTTCCTACCATGAGTTATTGTATTTGTAGGTTCCCACAAATTAGCATAGACATATCCTAGTGCACCAGTGGCTCTAAGAGTGTTTGGATTGAAGCTTGGCCTATCTTGCTTCCCTAGTGTGAATTGGTTACAAACTTCTAGCCCTGTTAGTTTCCTAATACCAATTAGGCCTTGATTTCCTTGTTGTATCAAACTAAAGTCTACAATATGGCGTAATCTCTTTGCCATAGTTTAATTTCTCATTATCTTGCATGTATTGTAGTAAATAAACCACCAGTGATAGTATCTCCTTGTAAAATGTACAATCCTTTCTACTTAATTCCTTTCATTATGAGATTCTTTGTTGATCTTTAAATATCCATTTTTAATTTTGCTTGACTAACTAAATTCATCCAAAACCCTTAGTTATATTAGGTTCTTTTTTAATTCTGGAACATTCCTTACATCCTTTAAAATTCTTATGATGCCATAATGCCTTTAGATTAGAACTATTCTAATCTCAATCACTTTGCAAGGCATATTGTTCCCCATCAGCACTTTCTCTCTATCATACTACTCATATGAATCAAATTAGTCCTTATTTGAACTTATATGATAAGTACAATCGAAATCTAACACGCAATCTTTAACATTGTCCTTAATCGAGACTGTAGGGGCCTCTGGACTTTCATAGCCATCACATGTCACTACTACATTGTTATTTTCAAACCGTTTTCCTTACATTTTTCTAATTCTTTCATAGTAATTTCTCTTCAGATGAACTTATTTTCCACATAAATAAAAATTTTCTTAAACCATTCTCAGACTTGGATCTTAACTTGCCTTTGAATTTTCCTTTATAACGGTCTCTCTTTTACGATATTCCTTTCACATACATATTTTCACCACTATTCCCTTCTCTACCTTAGTTTCTTGTTCTTTAAATTTTAGAGCAGTTAAGTAATAATCTAAAGTGAGTATTTCTCTATCATACTTTATAACAGTTTAAAAGAGATAGCTTAATTTTCATCACTAATTGTTTCACTAGCATTAGATAAATTAATGCATATTCTTTTGAACTCATCAAATTTCTTTACTAACCTCTTAAATGAATCCATTCAAAAACTAAAAGTCTTTCTTTTAAGAGGATCTTACTAGACCAGGATTTTTAGATGTCAAGGGTTTCAAGCTTACCCTATATGCCCCTTGTAGTGGTTTCTTCATTAAGTTTCTCAACAAATTATCTTCTAGTTGCAAGATTGTTGTGGTATAGGTTGTCTCTTCTATTTTTTACTTTTCTTTCTTTTGATGTTGAGGTGCCCGCATCTTTCGGGTCCAATAAGGCTTTGGCTACCTTTTGTTGAACCAACAAAGCCCTCTTTTTTTTTTTTTTGACCAAAGGCCAAAATCTCCACGGCCATTAAAATTCTCTACCTTAAACTTGTTTGTAGTCATCTTTGATCATGATTAACTGATTTAAGTCTTTACTTAAGAAAAAACTTTCTTGAATTAGGCTTTGATACCTCTGTTTGAGATATAAACCAACATAAGACTCAAAATTTTCAATCAACAATCAATGATAACAAAAAAAAAAAAACAAGTATCTAGGAACAAAAATTTATAGCAGTTCAGTTTAATTTAAATCTACATCTACTTTATTGAGCTAATCAGTGTTCTCAACAAAGAATTACAACTTAGTATCGAGAACACAACAACTCTTAATGATTCTATAACAATGACTCTAAGAATAATTCTGTCAGTTCCAAGACTGTTTACAAAACACAACGACAATGTAATCCCTTCTCATAGTTATGAAGAAACCCTCATGTAGTATGAAAAGAACCCCTTATTAAAGTTTTGATAAGCTCTCTCTCTCATTGTAAAACAACTTGTATGGAGGAAGAAGAATGAGTGGTAGTTATAAGGAGGGAAGGGGAAAATTTGTTTTTGTTCGAATTGCGTAAGCCCCCAAAAATGACATCGCATTGGCTTTGCCTTAATTACAAAATTATCATTAATAAGGAATGGTGTCGTTTCACACCTTGATTCAAATTTATGAAATGTTGTAGTAGATCCTCAATTTTTCCCAAATTACATTTGAACCAACAAAACTTACAAGTTCTTTGCAAAAAGCTTATCTAATAAAATGTTTAAAATCCATGGACTTACGTGACCAATAAAATAAAATTACTTAAATAATAAAATAGTCATTTCCCCATTATTATTTTCTATATATACCATATAACCTTATAATTGTTTTATATTCTATTGTTAAAAAGATTCTCTTAAGTGTTACTTTTTCTTTTGAAAAATTAAAAGTTACATATTTTTTTAATATACAATTTAAATTATTTTTTAATTTTAGATCTCACATCACATCACGGGCAAAATAATAAATTTTATTTTATTATTTTTAAAAATAAAATTATATAACTTTTAATATAATATCATTACTTTTCAAATTAATCTATAAAAGAAATCCATAATGTGTTTTTATCAAACCTAAAATTTTAGATTTTGTATTTAAATTTAGTGTTAATTATATTTTTTTAAAGTATTTTGCATTATAAAAATAATGTTTAGGTTTTAAGTCATAATATATGTTATTTTTGTAAATTATTTTGAAAAAACATTACTTAAATACGTTTACTAAAACATTAAAATCATATAAAAGGACTTATACCCTTAAAGACAAAAATACACTTATTTTAAATTATGTCATTGAATTAAAATATCAAAATATAAAATAATCATATAAAAGGACTTATATACCCTAAAGTTAATTTTTTTCTTACAACAGGGAGTAATAGGGAAATATAAAAAAATATTATGAAAGTAATAAATATAAAAAAGGGTAGAGAAGAAAGTGACAAATTTTCATTTAAAATGTAATATCAATAAAGAATTAGTATTACCATATACAATTCAAATTTCAAAAGATAATCATATATCTTTCTACCATTTCGGGTCTTGCTTATAAGTTTTAAGTTTTTTTATTAAACCATCCTGTTAACACAAACTTTCCCAATCAATTGTACAAGTTAGCGAAATGGCATTAAAAAGTAAAAGAAAGATAATCACCATCCTTGTATGGGTTATGTTTATGGGTGCCGCCGAGGAATGTCTTTAAAATTATAGGTATCCCTCAGGTTTTTAAAGTATCCTACAATATTTTTAAAGTATGACTTAAAATTAATAGCATCCCTTAAAATTTTAAAATAAACTCTAATACCCATATTGTTGTGAAGTGTCAATAAAATATACCAAAATCATTATAAAATAATTAATATATTCTTATTCATGTTTTTTTTAATTTAGTTTTTCAATTTTGGTACACATTTTTTTTTACTTGAGTACTAACATGAAAAATAATTTTTTTAAAAAATATTATTAACTTTATTTTTTAACATTTATTTAAAATAATTTTTAAAAAAAATTTTGGTACTCACTTTTTTTCTCTTACTTGAGTACTAAAGTAAACAAAATTTTAAAATTTTTATTAATTTTATTTTGTAATATTTGATTAAAATTTTAAATATTTTAATCTTAGTAGAAGTTTACAATAAAAATAAAAATTTAAATAAGTGTTAAAAATAATAAATAGTTTGTAAAAACAATTTACTTTAGTGTTCAAATTTAAAAAAAGAAAGCAAAAAAACGATAGTACCAAAATTTAAAGGGTTATTTTATTGGACCCTTGAGGTAACAAATTAAAATAAAAAAATTGAAAAAATAAAAATAACAAATATTTTGTTAAATTTTTTATTTTAGTACTCAAGTAAGAAAGAAAACAAGGGAGTACCGAAATTGAAAAAAATTTATTTAAATAAATGTTAAAAATAAAATTAATCAATATTTTTTAAAATTATTTTTTTATTTAGTACATAAGTAAAACAAAAGTACGAAAATTAAAAAATAAATTAAGAAGAATATAAATAAAGGTATGTTAGTCTTTTTATAATAATTTTGGTATATTCCATTGACATCTCACAATAATATAAGTATTAAAGGCTATTTTGAAAATTGGAGGGATACTGTTGATTTTAAGTCATATTTTAAGGATGTTGGATATTATTTTAAAAAGATACCCAAATTTTAAGCTATATCTCAAAAGCATTCAAAAAATTAACTCTGTAAGAATCTCCTCGAGCAAAAGACATGATGCTTTTTAAGTAATTAACAGAAAGAGTCAAATACTTACGAGATCTCTTTTATCATACAACGTTGTATCTTATTAAATAATCTAACAAATGTATTAGAGATTCGTTTTTAATATTAATATTGAGTTTTTACCCATCAGCTTAAACTTTTGAGTTGAGTGGTAAATTATTATAGTATTAGAGCTAAAGTTTTGAGTTCGAATTCTCATATCTTTGTTTTCAGTTAATTTCTTGATTTATTGACTTTCTTGAAGATAGGAGATTCACTTAATTCAGATCTACTCAGATCCACGTTTCACGTGAGAGGGACTGTTAGAGACTTGTCTTTAATACTAATATTGGGCCTTCATCTATCAGTTTATTGACTTTTTTAGAGACGGAGAATTTACCTAATTTAAACCTACTCAAATTCACGTTTCACGTAAGAGAGACTATTAGAGACTTATTTTTAATACTAATATTAGGCCTTCACCTATTAGTTTAAACTTTTAGATTAAGCGGTAAACTAATAAAATATATTTTTTTCCCCCACAAAATGCATGATTAAGTATTAATTATGACAATTAGTTCTTCTGTTAAAATAAATTTGAACTACTTACAATCACTTTAAATATACGTAACTCTTCCTTAAGGTATTAAAATGTAAATCAATCGATTGGGGTTGTGACATGCTAGACCTAAATATTCTCATCATAATGATCAAGAAAACGTGAATAAAAATAGAGGAATGCTGAAACAGTCAAGACGTACGATATATAAAATTAATGCATTTCAATGTTTAAACAAAGTTAAGCAAGACAATTCTGGTTGAATCTCCTTAAAATGGCTCAAACAGTGCACATCACTGGTACAAGCTGCAGGTGAAATTTCTTGTACACAGTTATCCCAAAAACTTCAGTCATGTCCAAATCTTCCTCAGCTGCAACACCAGGCAATTTCCAATCAAACCAGTATAACAGATTGGCCATCACATTTTCAGCAGTTGTAACCCCAAACAACGTCCCAGGGCAACCCTTCCTTCCAGCACCAAATGGAATGTATTGGAAGTCTTCACCCATGAAACTGACAGGATTATAATGGAATCTCTCTGGGATGAACTCTTCAGGGTTGTCCCATAATTTGGGATCCCTCTGAATTGCCCATGCATTTACAAACACTGTTGTTTTGGCGGGAATTTCATATCCTCCCATTTTAACACTTGAAGAATTTTCTCGATGAAGCAAAGGAGGAGCTGGTGCATGTAGTCTTAGAGATTCTTTAATGACACACTTCAAATATTCCATTTGATTTATGTCGTTCTCTTTTATCTTTGAATTATTAGATCCCACAACCTTTCTTACCTCTTCTTGAGCCTTCTTCATCATAGTTGGATGCTTCACGAGCTCTGCCATTGCCCATTCCAGTGTTGTTGAAGTAGAATCAGTTGCTCCTACAAGCATGTCCTGCAATTGTGACAGTGCATTCAAATCATTGGTTAATCGAGTTTGTTTTGTTTTGTTTTGCTTTGTGTGTGTGTGTGTGATGTGAGTACGTATTCCTAGAGAGAAAAAGAGAGACCATTAAAATTGCTTTGAGTTTCTCTTGAGTGAGGTCGAGCTTCAGCATGCCATCCTTTTGAGCTTGAAGAAGAACGTCAACGAAGTCCTTCGCATCCGACCTGTCATCCTCACGATTCGAATTCCTATGTTCTGCTATCACTTCATCGAAAAAAGTATCGAAAGCCTTGGCTGTTGCTTTCATACGTGGTATTAGTCCAGTAAGATAATCCATCCAACCCAGAGCAGGAAACAAATCTCTAAAGCTAAACGCTTGGACTTGGGTCGTCAGTTTTCTCGATAGCGTCCCAAACTTCTCTTTCTCGTTAGCCTTCTTACCGAAAGTACATCCAGCAACGATATCGTTTGTGATTGCAAGCAACATCTCGCTTAGATTGACAGAAGCTCCTTTCATTGATGCACGACGAATTTTATTCATCATGTCGCCAATTTCCTTTTCCCTCACAAATTGAAAATTTTGCACTCTTTTGGGACTCAAAAGCTCATGAACAACAAGCTTTCTAACTTCTCTCCAGTACTCTCCGTATGGAGAAAAGCCCATGTCTGTGCCTCCATACAGGAAGATTTCTGCAGCAGTAGTTTTGGGTCGATTGGAGAAAACAATATCATGGGTTTTCATCATTTCTCTCGCCATATCTGCTGATGACACTATAAGAGTTGGAGTTTGGCCCCAGCGCATGAGCATCAGAGGCCCATACTTCTGAGACAGGGCCTGAAGAGAGCGATGGGGAAGTTTGCCAAGCTGGTGCAGATTGCCAATTATTGGTAATCTTGGTGGGCATGGAGGCAAATTATGTTTGCAACTTCTTGAGAGCTTAAACAATAACAATAAGGAGAGAAAAAGAAGAGAGAAAGGAAAGGGCTTGAATAGTGTGGTCAAATGAAGCTCTTGCATCAGTTGCTCCAAGAATGCTAGAAGAGTCATTTTTACTTGAACAGGGTTTACACCGACGATTTGAGACCGTGATTGTGGTGCGATTAAGGTGGTTTTTGTGATGGTTGCTCTGGAGAGAGAGAGAGAGAGAGAGAATGGAGAAGACAATGAAGAAAAAAATATTCTTATTAAAAAAAAGGAAGCTAAAAGATAAAGTTCATTGTTAAGTTTATTTAACGGACCAGATCTTTTTTTCAGTTAATCTCATCTTTTATCAAATAGTTTAATAATATAGAGTTGATATTCAATTGAAACTAAAATAATTATAAAAAAGATCTTCAGGACACATAGTTAATATGCTATGGAGGATTATGGATTGATCTTTCGTGATCTCAAATTATTGAAAGTTAAGATTAAAAAAAATCCATGAAGAACAATGAGAGCTTTTTATTAATTAAGAGAGTATATCTTGTACATCGTCCATAATAAATTAGAAACCCAAGGGTCTCTATTTATAACCAAATGCCACCTATGTAAAAGACTAAGATGGATTCCTTTATTTGCTAATTTATAATTATATCCATTAGGTGTAGAAATTATTTCTGCACTTATCCTCTCCTTTTCAATATTCCTTATGAATACGAGGAGTTCTTAGTGGTTTGGAGGAGTTACAGTACATCATGATATTAAAAGATTTCTTCACTTTAAATAAACTTGAGTTGCGTGATCTTTAAGATTTTAGGAACTCGGGTTGTTTTCTGAAAATTTTGTTTTAACGATTTCTTTGGCAACTTTCTCTAAAGGCGTACACTTGTGGAGGAGGCAAGCTTTTTCATGAACTTGTTGACTTCTTCACCTAAAAATGACGTTTGCTACATGAGAGTATTAACTGCAAGTAAAATTCTTGATGCACCTTGTCGTATGTATCTTCTTTTGATTTGTTAACTCTTGATAGATTTGAAAGGAATTATAAGTGAATTGCATATTTGACTTGCTTAAGAAGTCGTAATAGATTTCTTTTCCTTTATTTTGTATCTTTAAAACTTTACAATATTTGAGGAGTAAAGTATAGGAGTAATTATTAAAAAGAAGTGTGCCTAAATTGTAAAAAGAAGTGTGCAAGTTGTTCTAGATGCATGTGTTATTCTCTTAGATGCATTTTTTGTGCTTAATATCTCCTTGTAATAAAAAAAATGTACTTGCAATTATATATAGAAAAAGTTGTATGTCCATGACATAACACACGCAAAATTATATAGGTACAACTTGTGTACATAGAATCAAAAAAAAATCATATCTATCCGATTCATGGGTTGCGAGTCACTTGGTGACACTTTTATTCTTTTTTTATGCCTAAAATCTTTATAACTTTGGAGAAGATATAAGCTTTGTTTCAATAAGTTGCATATAGAAGTATTTTTTGTGTGCAATTTATTATGAAAGAATCTTTTAAGAGCATTAAAATGGTATTTCATTTATTTTTTCGTCATCATTCATTACTTCTTTTATATATATATACTTTATATATATATACTTTTTATAGACATCAAAATATGATACAATTTTAACATTTTAACACTCCTATTTGATGGTCACAATTCATACTTTTGAGTGATTTAATAATTTGTTCTAGGTTTCATATTTTATTTATGTTTTTCTTTTTTCACAACTTATGAATGTTCTTTTGGTCGCTGATTAGTGAGTCTAAGCAACTTGGTAAATATTTTTTCATTGTATACTAATTGTGAATTATGAGTTTGAGTAACTTAACGAGTATTCTTTTATTTATATTAGTCACGACTTGTGAGTATGGGTGATAGCAAATATTTTTTTATTATATATTTGTCTTGACTTACGAGTCTAAGTGACTTAGAGAATATATTTTTTATTGTCTATTAGTTGCGACTCATGAATTTAGACAACTTAGTGAATTTTTTTTATTGTAGATTAATCACGACTTGTGAATCTTGATAAATTAGTGAATATTCTGTTATAGTATTTTAGTCACAACTTATAGCTTACGATTTTTTATATCGTATATGCAAAGTTGTGGTGTAAGGCATTTACTTTAGATCTTAGATTTTATCTTTATTTCAAGTCTTTGTGCCCTAATTATGGGTCTTTCATCTTAATTTTAGATTTTTATGCCTTTAATTTTTTTTTTTGTAATCTTCATGTTCTTATCTTAGATTTTTATACCTTTATTCTAGGTATTTATGCCATCTTGTTAGGTCTTTATGTCCTTACTCTGGGTCTTTGAAGATTATAATGTAGAACTTATACTTTGTAAAGTTGAGTCTTCTAGCTGATTATGTAAAGTTAATGCCATTTGCAATTGTATCTTGGAGAAGTTGTGAGTATATGAAATTTTAATCTCATAAAGTCTTTGGTACAAATTTTCTTAAAATATCTTGTGCCTTATGCAAGTAATGTGCCATAAACTTTGGTTTTATTATTATTATATTTCTTTTCTTGAGAACTTACTTCTGTGTTTTTTACTTTGAGGCATTATATTTATGTAAGAAGTTACAACATATTTATAAAAGAACTTGTTTGTATGATTATTTTATTTTGTGGTGATTGTTTACACATACATACATGTTGTTGTTGTTGTTATTTAAAGGTTTGGATGGGGATGGAAAACCTCTCATCCACGAAACACCAACTCTTGTCCCCTATTTTTACTCGAACTCAGATGGTTATTAGTGGCTTACACATTCACAACTAACCGAGCTACGCCCAGGGGCATCATCATTTTCATTGTCTTGAATGATAACTTATCTGTAGTAGTGAGAAGTCTTAATATTATCACAATGAACATATATATTTGAAAAGGAATATACCTAGACTTCATTAATTTTAGTGATTCAAGTTTGTTGTTAGTTTGACTAACTAATTCGCAAGCTAATGAAGTCACAGTTCCAATCATAACTCTTGAAATATCCTTAAGAGAAATCATAGCTTCATGAATTTGTGGTGATGTCACTGATTTTCTAGACTATATTATGTAGACTTGATGCAACACATGGTCATAGGCTTAATGATAGAGATGTTGTAGTCATGTGAAAGTTTAACCCGATGAAGTCGCAGCCTTTATAACTAATCTACTTTCTAACTTCTTTTTCACTAGTTCTCTTTAATGTAAATAAAATATTTAGTAATATATGTTAGCAGTAATATGGTAGAGGCATTTTTTTTTGTTCCTCTGATAGTAAGAGGGCTTGTAGCTAAAAGATTGTGAAAAAAATGCCTATATGCTTATTGTCATCCATATCTTCTCAATGAAATTATTGAGATAAAGCTTAGGTACCTGAGCGGAATTGGAATTAAATCTTTTGTCCTGACTTCTTGGAGACTAAAGGGATTGTGCATTTTTTCATAGTTTATTTTTGCAACTACATGTTAACCTTGGATATCAAAATGAATGAACAGGCTGTGTAATAGAGTCAAAATCCACTTTGAGTCTTCTACTTAATCGATCTTCTTTGACATGAACAAAGAAATTAGTGTGTCAAAAGGACTTGTTTATACATCTAGATGGTTATCACAGAAGATCTTTATAAATTTAAGTGTTGGGCAGTAATCTTTTAAAAAATATAATTGGTGGTGAAGTATCATTGTGATTCTTGATTTGCATGTACATGACATAAAAACATCTCATATAATATTTTTTTAGTCTTCTTTGGCCCTTATTGCATGATTGCTAAATCAAATATGTTAACTTATTCCTGATAAGTTGTTTGAAAATGATTAACAAACAAATTACAAAAACTATTAAAAGTTTTATTGACTTAGGTAGTAAGATTTGAAACCACTTCATTGTAATGTCAGTTAAAGTTAAAAGGAACAACTTGTATTTGAAGGCGTAACTATAATTTTCAAGAGATACTTACTTGAAGGAGCACACGTGGCTTGCTGGATCAAAGTTTCCATGACTGATCTGACGTGTGGTATATGAAAATCTAATGACTTTTTTTTTTGCTTTGATCTCATCAATGAAAGGAGATTCTTGTAACTTCCAAGCAGAAATGAATGAGGTGATAAGAATTTAAAAATGATGACTCTATAGCTGTGTTGTGTATTTTGTATAACACAAATTAATGTAAGTATATTTTATCGCAACAAGTAATATATGATGAATTAAGTATCGATCCAATGGAGAATAAATTGTATTTTCAAAAGTAAGTACTGAAATGGTGTCTTTCTACTCTTATCTAGAAAATGATTCAATGTATATCATTTAGCTACTTAAGTAAAAAAAAAATTAATTATCATAATTAATAAACTAAGTTCACATAATTTGAATTCAATACAAGATAGCCCAGGATTACAAACCGTCCCTCATTATGCAAATCAATTTAGCAGAATCACTTTTAAGTTATTATACTAAACTTGAAATATTGATCAAAACACTTAATTCATCATAAGCCTCTTCCGATGGTCAAGTGATTATACTTCATTCAATCAAATATCTATATTCTTATGATAATCAAACTGAACAAAATTCATTAAGTATAAGTTTTATAGATCATATATGACATATAAGTATATGTCTATCTCATATGAAACTCATGCTTGTTACATTATGATCCTGCATCAATATGCTTAAAACTCAATACATGAATGCCCTTTTCAAGTTTATTTAACTATTTCTAGATCAATTTAACTACTGGTGAGGTAATACAATTGAATCAAACATAAGCATAATGAATATATCAAAAACTAAATTCATAACATAAAAGAGATAGTTATAGTTAATCACATAATGAGTTCAAGAATGTAATCTTAGATCAATGAAATTAGCACATACTTAAATAACAAGTTCTTGAGTTTAATTCCATCAATACACATGAAATAAACATCTTATAATAAGTAAAAGAACAAAGCAAAGAACATTTCCTTGTCAAATGCTTTGTTTTTTTGTCCTTGATGTTGAATTCTCCTTTCCTCATTTCTAAACTCAAATGTTAGGTGTTTTTCATTTTGCTCCTAGTTGCTCTTCCAAAACAATAAGTTCAAGACAAATATATAGATGAAAGCACCAAATTAGGGTTGTTTTTGGAACCAAAAAAGTCAATAACTTTTACATTTGGTCAATTTTTACTGCCCAGGCCTCAATGCCGCGGTATTGAATTATTTTGTAGCTACTACTTCTATTACTCTACTCAATGCCTCAGTGCTACACTGGTCTTCACTGTAGCGAGGGTGAACAGTAACATATATGCACTGTTCATGTCACTGTAACGTGGCACTGTGAATTACTGTAGCATTGGTCTCTTCTCGTATTTTGTTGCTCTAATGATCCTGTTCGCGTCCGGTTTCCTACGTTTGTGTTCTAATAGTTTTTAAACTTACAATTCATAAAGAATGTACATAAATAACTAGTTATTTGAGGTTAAATGAGCAAACATTGATCTTAGGAGAATAAAACACATTATATTAAATTAAGCATTATCAAACTCCCCCAAACTTAATGGTTTTGCATGTCCTTGATAAAAAATAAATCAAAAGCAATGAAATAAATTTTGAAAGCACATCTATGGGTTTAACAATGATTGTTAATTGGTTTCAAAGTTTGTATTAATTCTATAAATCTCAAGAGCCTTTAAATACCATGATTGATCAAACATATTTAACCGTTATGCTTATCTTACCCTACACGTGATTACTTGGTATGTGTAGAATCGTTATTGTTGATTACATGCACCCGGAATGGTTTATGCATATAAGAAACAGTTAATCTCAATGATATATATTTTTTTTATTATTATTATTATTTATAAACACTCCATAGGCTTATTACTCATTTCACTCTCCACGAATGTAGGAACATACATGGCTAAGGATCGAATAGGACTTTAGTAAGCTTGAAATGTATGGCTAGGGTAAAGGTAAGATAAATGGATTCATTTTGGTTTTCATACACACCATAATCATGCATTCATGCTTTTAAATCCTAAACCTTTCATCACATGCCTAAAGAATTTTCCCCAAACTTAGTTTTAAACTTTCTTTACTGCCTTTTTATTTTTAAACATTGGAACAAATCTTTTTTTTTTTTTGTTTTTTAAGATCTTCTTCTTCTTCTTCTTCTTTTTTCTCAATAATATACACAAAATATACCCCCAAACTTAGTACAAACAAAACCATTACTAACATGCTTATGGCGTGAAGGGGATAATGATGGAAAATTATATAAAGGCTTAAGGAATTATTGTGGTTAACAAAGAAAAGTAGTCATTAGGCTTAAAAGGGGTAACTAGGGATAAATATATATGGGTAGGCTTGAAAGGCTTAAACAATCCAAAGAATGCCTAAAGTCATCTCCTTAATCATATATATCCTAAATTTTGGCTCAAGTAAAAATTATATAAGTTCTAGAGTATTTTTTTTATAAATATCGTGTGCTCTTATTATGCATAAACCTTTTCTAAGTCAGTAACCGACAATGTGCTCAATTATTTTTAAGTAATCAAAAGTAAGATAAGACTTACAAATTAGATTATATATGTGCTAAAAATAGTATTTATTGATTCCTAAGGCTTTAAAGTTTATGCAACAGTTTTATCATTGACTTATCCCCATTTTTTTTAAACATAAAAACACAAAATCAAAACAGAGTAATGCAATTAAATAAGAAAATGCACACTGAAATTAAAATGCAAAAAAATAACTCTGCATGTGGAAGTGTTTTCCTACCCCCAAAATTAATATCAGACATGTCCTCATGGAAAAAAGAAACATAAATCTAAGAAACACTTCCTTGAAATTGAAATTCGGGCTTTCGTCATCGTTTGTTGCTGTCGCGTCCTCATCATCGCTATTTTGTTCAGCATCCTCTTCTTCAGTGCTGATGCCGTCATTATCATCATCATTAATATCAGCCGATGGCGGTGCAGTAAAAAATGGATGTTGTAGGAGTGAGGAAATATCCGTTCCAAAATTAGCTGCCTGTATAACAACCCACTGAGCACACAATTGTTGATGAGCAATGAACTGCTGCTGATGTACCTATATCGATTGTTCAATTCTGTCCAAACGAGATTATATTGCTGGAGGTGTGGACAAAAATGATGCCCACACAGATGATAGCTTAAAGGCTTTGGATATATGTCCACCCTGGCCTACACTAGTGTGCAGTGTAGTAATAGTACTAGAGGTTATAGCTTGGCCAGGATGTTATATCTCCTTCGAAGGACTCCGCTTAACTTCTGCATGAGCATATAATACGGTGATAAGAAAAGGACAGGATAACCCTAGCTTTTTGCTCTCACTGTAACGAAGAATGTTGTTCTTGATAACTCATCTAACATCAATGGATCGTCCTGTCATTGTTTCATATAGCAAGATGACACATTTCTTGTTTACACTACTGAAATGTATGACAGGCATTAGTTATACCCTAATAAAATAATGCCATGATTTCTCATCCTTGCCCATGTATTTTACTGACAAAGATATCGGAAGGGAACCAGACTTTTTCCATTCTGCTTCGGCGGAGCACAAATGCCTAATGATTACCTCATTTAGCTCTTGCAATAGCTTGTGAAAATCATCATCTCTGATTGATGGCACGTTAAATAACTTATTGATACTTTCACTATCTATGGCAACATTCTTGCCTTTCACATATATCTCCAAATTTGAATGTTCCTGGATATTAGCATAGAATTCTTGTACGACTGAAATACAGCCACTCCTAGTTGAGTGCATAATTTTTGCCATCCCTTAGATTTAATAATTCTTTCTACACTAGGGTAACTTCTCTCTAAAAGGTTAAAGCCTCTCTCAGGGATGGCCGACCGTTTCACTATCGATTGAGCATAACTTTCAGATGCTTTTAGGGAGATAAATTTGCTGCTGTCAAAACTAGATGGAGCCATTTTATTTCTTTTTATTTTCTTATGAGCCATATTGCCAATGAAACAACAATTGTCTAACAAAAACCCCTCTACCAATCTTCTTAAATTTCACAACATCCACAATTCAACCACTCAATCTAATGATTTCTACACTCAAAGAATTAATGAACTAAGTTTCCACAATTCCAACACAATTTCTTTCAAATATTCAAGGTCACACACAAAAACTTCATTTCACCATTCATGCAATAATCTAACAATTGCATAATGGAAGTAAAATAAAGAAAGCAGAAATGTGAAATAAGATATTAGAGATAAGATTAGTTACCTTGTGAGATGAATCCATCGAAGTTTAGAAATTGGGATGACTTTGTCAATTTGTATGAAAGATGCATTTGATGGAATTTTTTATTTTAAAGTGAGTGAAATGATGTTTAGAATATGCTTTGATGTTGTTTTGATGTTGAAATTTGAGTGGGTAAGGTAGATTTTAAAGTAAGAATGGTGATGGTTGAAAGTGTTTTAGGGTTAGAGAGGGGATGAGAGAAATAGGGAAAAAATTGAGGGCAAATGCCCCTTTATGCAGGCTTGTTACAATGCCGCAGCGCTAGCATTTCGGCGCTGCAGCGCCTACGTTTTGGAACGGGCGCCAAAGGCGCCTATTCCTTTCTTTCTTTTTTATTAAAACCCAAAATAAATTTTTTATTTTAATTTATGTTCTTTTTCTTTTTCTTTTTTACATAATAATAATGATAATAGAAAAATAAATAAAATAAATACCAAAATTAATGAAAGACACAATTATCTTGGGTTGCCTCTCAAACAGCGCCTGATTTTTAGTCTCTGGCTAAACGTTATGCTTGAAATTCACTCTGGTTCCACCAACCTAATGGAGGTCTTTTGGCGGTTAAATTCTCATCTGTAGTAATGTTTCAGCCGTTGGCCATTCATTTTAAAGGTTCTTCCTTGTATTTCATCTTCAATATCAATAGCTTCGTGTGGGTATACTTTGGTTACTCTAAATGAACCAGACCATTTAGATTTGATTTTTTTAGGAAATAGCTTGAGTCGGGAGTTAAATAATAGTACCTGCTGATTGGGTTCAAACAAGCGTTGCACTATCCTTTTGTCATGCCATCTTTTCACATTTTTCTTGTAGAGCTTGAAGTTTTCATATGCTTGTAGTCGAAATTCATCCAATTCATTTGTAGCATTCTTTTCTCTCTAATTGCCTACAAGTCAAAATTTAAGGACTTGATTGCCCAATAAGCCTTTTGTTCGAGCTCCACATGCAAATAACATGCTTTGCTGAATATCAACCGATATGGTGAGGTACCAATGGATGTTTTGTGTGCTGTGTGATATGCCCAGATTGCATCATCTAGCATCATTGCCTAATCTTTGTGATTTGGCTTGACTATCTTCTCAAGGATTCTCTTTACTTCTCGATTGAATACCTCAGGTTGCCCATTTGTTTATGGATGATAGGTGGTGGCGATCTTGTGTCTAACTCTATGTTTTTTAAGTAGTGTGAAGAATGATTTGTTACAAAAATGCGACCCTTCATTGCTGACAATTGCTCTGTGTACCGAAGTGGGTAAATATATTTTTTCTCAGAAATCGCAACACTACCTTTGCATCATTTGTCAGCAAGACAATTGTTTCAACCTATTTGGGCATATAGTCCACAGCCAATAGAATGTATTTCTGACCATTTGATAGAGTGAATGGTCCCATGAAGTTAATCCCCTAAACACAAAAAATTTAAACTTCTAACATGCTTTGTAGGGGCATTTCTTGCTTCTTTGATATGTTTCGTACTTTTTGGCACCGGTCACATCTTACAACAAAGAAATGTGCATCTTTAAATAAAAAAGGCCAATAAAAACTAGATTGTAATACATTTTAAGCCGTTTTGTCTCCTCCAAAATGCCCACCGTAATAAAAAAAATGACAGTGCTGCAATATATCTTCAATCTCTTCCTCTAGCATGCATCTTCAAATTATTTGGTCGGCATATTGTTTGAATAAGAGGGGTTTTTCTTCTGTTGGTAACTCAAGTTCGGAATGAGGATTTCATTGACCAAGTAGTTGACATAGTCTGCATACTATGGTAGATTGAGGTTTTCTACTATTAAGAGTTGCTTATCAAGAAAGAAATCATTTATTATTATCTCATCAACAATTTGTTGTCCACCCTTCAAGCAAAATAAATGGTCTGTAATATAATTTTCTAAACCTTTTATGTCATTGATTTCTAAATCAAATTCTTGGAGCAACACCAACTATTTGATCAGTCTTGGCTTTGTTTCTTTCTTGCTAATCAAATACTTGATAGCAAAATGATCTGTAAAGATCGTCATCTTAACACCAATTAGATATGTTCTGAACTTGTCAAAGAAAATACAACAACCAACAACTCCTTCTTAGTAGTGGTGTAATTATTCTGAGCATTATTCAAAGTTTTGCTTGCATAATAAATAGTGTGAAAAACCTTCTTTTTGCGTTGTCCCAATACTGCACCTACTGCAATATCACTAGCATTACACATTAGTTCAAATGGTAAGTTCTAATCTGGTGCGACAATGATTAAGGCTGAAATAAGCTTATTTTTCAACACTTCAAATGCTTATATACATGCTTGATCAAAGATGAATTGTACATCCATTTCCAATAAGTTACATAATGGCTTCAAAATTTTGAGAAGTCTTTTATGAATCTTCTATAAAAGCCTGTATGACAAAGGAAACTTCTCACTCCCTTAACATTTGTTGGTGGTGGCAACTTTTCAATAGCTTCAATTTTTGCCCTATCAACTTCTATTCCACTTAAAGAAATCTTATATCCCAAGATAATCCCTTCATTCACCATAAAGTGGCACTTTTTCCAATTTAGCACCAAGTTGGTTTCTTTACATCTCCATAGCACAAATGCCAAGTTCTCAAGATATATGTCAAATGAATCCCCAAAAATTGAGAAATCATCCGTAAATACTTTTAAGAACTGTTCCACAACATCAAAAGATATTGTCATTATACATCATTAAAATGTTGTCGGTGCATTGCATAATCCAAAAGGCATCCTAATGCAAATGTGTTGTATAGATAAGTGAATGTTGTCTTTTCTTGGTCTTCTGGGGCTATAGCTATCTGATTGTAGCTAGAATATCCATCCAAGAAATAAAATTCATGCTCTGAAAGTCTATCTAACATCTGATCAATGAAGGACAATGGGAAATGATCATTTCTTGTGGCTTTATTTAACTTTGGGTAATCCATACATACTCTCCATCCAGTTACTGTGCGTGTTGGAATTAGTTTATTGTTTTCGTTAGCTATAACAGTAACTACACCCTTCTTTGGTAAACATTGAACCAGACTTACCCATGAGCTGGCAGAAATTAGGTAAATGATTCCTGCATCGAGCCACTTTATAATCTCATTCTTTACTACTTCCTTCATCACTAGATTCAGCCTTTTTTGGTGCTCAATCGAAGACTTTTGTCCATGTTCAAACAATATCTTATGTATGCAAAATGAAGGGCTAATTCCTTTGATAACTGCTATTGTCCAACTCAATGCCTTCTTGTACTTACGAAGTAATCTAGGCAACTTCTATTCTTGTATTTCATTTAATGTAGCGGTATTATGGTAGGAAGTGCTGATGATTGGCTAAGAAATGCATACCACAAATGGTTAGGCAAGGGTTTAAGTTCTAGCGTTGGTAGTTTTTCTATTGAGGGTTTTGTTCTTGCCTCTATATTTTCTGATCTTTCAAGCAATTCAAACCAGGATCTCATGTGTTCTTGGTGAGGTGTACAATTCAAAGCATTGAGATACTCTTTTGCTCTATGATCTTCCACTTTATTCCCATTGATAACTATATTTTCTAGAGGGTCTTGGATAGAATGGTTGTTAAATATCATTTGAATTTCACTGTCAATAATAATGATGTTATGACATTCATCTGCTTCCTTGGGAAATTTCATGGCTTTGAACACATTAAATGTCACCTCTTCATCTTGCACTCTCATGGTAAGTTCTCTGTTTTAGACATCTATTCAGGTTCTCCCAATAGTTAAGAAAGGTCTTCCTAAAATGATTGGAATTTCACGATCATCTTCCATATCCAACACAATGAAGTCAGCTGGTAATATAAATTTATCTACCTTAACTAACACATCTTCAATCACACTTTTAGGATATGTAAGTGAACAATCTGCAAGTTGTAGAGTTACACTGGGAGGTTTTCTTTTTCCTCAAAAGATTATCCTTCATGAATTTAACATAACTAGGCATTTGCTCTAGTGCATCAGCAAAAGGTTTGTTAATATGCAATATCTTAAAATTTTCCAAAAATTTTGTCAACTGCTTTTTGCTTCTGCAATCGCTGAGGAAATGGTGGTGGTAGTCTATAGAGCTACACCTTCTCCCTCTACATAGCCTTTTCCCTTGTTACATCATCTTCTTGTTCTTTATTTTCCTTTACAGTTTTTGAATGTTTTGTAATTCCTTCAATTTTTGCATTTTTTGAATTTTCTGTATTTTCTTGGATAGATTATAGTTTAGACTTTTGTGAACAGTTTTGCATCTCTTTACTGCTTCGCAACGTTACTGCTTTATATTGTTCTCTGTCACCTTTTGGATTAACTCTCGTGTTGCTTGGTAGAGAACCTTGAGGTCAATTGTTCATTGTTGAAGCCAATTGTCAAACTTGGTTTTCTAGGGTATGAAGAGATGCTAGTTACCTTTGCAAAAGTTGGTCAGTTTGCTTCATGTATTGAATCAATAATTCCTCAACATCAGGCTTCTTCTCTTGCTGAAATTACTGCTACTGCTATGTTGGAAACCCTGGTGGCTTCATAGGTTTTGAGGATTACCCTTGGTTATTATTATTCTAAGAAATATTTGGATGATTCCTCTACCCTGGATTGTAAAAATTTGAGTTAGGATTATACTGCTGTCGATTGTAACTCCCTACATATTGTGTTGTCTCAATGCATAAGCTATTTTGGTGATTGTCTCCACAAAAATCACAAGTTGTTGGCTGGCTTTTTATTGCATTGACTCTAAATACATCCATCTTCTTGGCCAACAAACCAACTTGTATTGTCAAAGAGGTGAGTGCATCAATTTCATGCACACTCTTTTCGATGGCCATTGGTAGCTGTTGGAGGCCATTTCTTCCAATAAGTAATATACCTCATTTGTGGACTTATTCATTAAAGCCCCTCCAGCTGCTGCATCTATAATTGTTCTTAAATGTCCCACCAATCCATTATAAAATGTTTGCACTAACAACTATTTAGGAACTTTATGATGTGGAAACTTTCTCAACATATCCTTAAATCTCTCCCATGATTCATACAATGATTCTGACTCATGTTGCACAAATGAGGTAATATCATTATGCATCTTTTCAGTTTTGGCTGATAGAAAGAATTTGGCTAACAACTTTGTGCCAAATCATCACATGTTGTTATCGAACCGAATGGTAATGATATTAACTAGCTCTTTGCATTCTCTCTTAAAATGAAAATGGGAACAACCTCAGTCTAATAGCGTCATCCGATACGTCATTGCACTTAAATGTGTCACAAATTTATAAAAAATTTGTGATATGCTCGTTGGGATCATCATTTGGGAGATCATTTGAATTGTACTGACTCCTTAAACATTTGAATGGTTCTAGGTCTGATTTAAAATTATTGGCATTTATATTTGGCCTGCGTATGCTTGAGTGTATACCATTCACCAAAGGAACTGTATAATCCCTCAAGGCTCTTGGCTCTTCAACAACATTCTGAATTTTATCTTCCATGTTGGTTACTTGGTTTTTTTCTTGACCTAATCTCTTCAGCGTCCTTTTGATTTCAGGATCAAAATATGTTAAATCAATGCTCTTGGGATGTCTCATAAACACCTAAATTTTCTACAAACAAAAACAAAATTATGAATTAGTAAGAGAATATATTTATATTAGTATTAAATAGAAAATAAAAAAAAATCATTCCCCGGTAACGGCACTAAAATTTTATTGTGTATTTTGTATAACACAAATTAACACAAGTATACGTTATCGCAACAAGTAATATATGATGAATTAAGTATCAATCCCATGGAGAATGAATTGTATTTTCTAATAAGAACTGAAATGGTATCTTTCTACTCTTATCCAGAAAATGGTTAAATGTGTATGATTAAGCTACTTAAGTTAAAAAAAAATTAATTATCATAATTAATAAACTAAGTTCACACAATTTGAATTCAATACGAGATAGCCTAGGATTACAAACCATCCTTTATTATGCAAATCAATTTAGCAGAATCTCTTTTAAGTTATTATACTCAACTTGAAATATTGATCCAAACACTCAATTTCTCACAAGCTTCTTCCGACAGTAAAGTGATTATACTTCATTCAATCAAATATCTATATTCCTATGATAATCTGTCACGCCCCAGACCCAAAAGATCTGACACACGACATCACTTACATTCATTTTAATTTCTTTCAGAATTATAGCAATTGAATTATAACTGGGACAATTAGTAAACCGGAGATACGCAGAGTTTTCTCAGAGATTAACACTCTACTACGTCACCAGTAGCAACTTTGTTACCGGAAGCCCAGAATATATTCATTGTAAATTCTTACTTAAAATCAATCCATTACTACACTTGGTGAAACTTAAACTAAGTCCAACCACACACAATAAAATAATACATAGGTATTTATTCACTAGGGACAAATCAAATATCTTATCACACGTGTCCCCAAATGAAACACTTAGCAACCTAACAACTTAGGGAACCCAAGGAACAGCAGAAGCCTTGCCAAATCTGCTAAGCACAAATGTACCTTATTTACCTGAAATCACCATAAACTATAATGAGTATAAAACTCAGTAAGCATACTAGTTTTTCATATATCAAATACAAATACATATATGTACGCAATGCATATGTATGATATGCTGTGATCAATCAAAATCATAATCTTATCAAATCACATATCATGTAAGCGCTTACACATTCTTTCAAAACACATAATAGGAATACCATCACTCAACTACTACTTAGTAGGACTTACATATCATATATCACATAATGAGCCAAATGTCACTCGTAGGTGACATACCGTATGAGAGGAATAGTATAAGTGAGGTCTTGAATAACACATATATAATGCTTATGCCCGAAGGTAAAAGCCAAACCCTCACCCTGATCATCGGTGAGTCCTCTCACATGCACCAATACGCCACCACACGAATGTGATGACTCACTCTTCCTTTAGGTACCAATAGGATCCTCCCTACATACGGAACACATAACATATACCAATCCCAAAGGAAAGGCCACACATAAAGGCTCCACAAATCACATAAAATGCCTACTAAGTTAACAGTGAGTTCAAGTACCCTCAAAATACAAAATATTCCTCATGGACATATTACACTTCAAAAGCTTTCTTTATTAAACACATCTTATTTTGAAAGCTCACTTACAAAAATACATGTATGTCCATGCTCAATGTCAATGCTCACATTCAGAAACATATTCACATTTCATATCAAAATATACTTTGACATAACATGAACATATTCTTAACCCCATTTGCAAAATCATACAAAACAATTACTATGTTTATTGTGATTTCAGTAAAAAGTCTAGTATACTTACCTCTTAACACTTTCAGCTACAAGGCTTAAATCTCCTTAACCTATCAATGGAGATTAATCCTTTCATAAGCCTCACAATTCACACAAAATACTTTAAATACCTTACAAAATTATACACAATGCATTTATCACATCAAATTGGTCTAAATACTTGGTTTCTCAAAACCTGTCATTCTGATCACTTACACTTAACAAAATTTTCTAATACATCAAATGATGTCCAATTACTCTAAAATCAGAATATACCATTCTTGACTCATATATCCTTCTTATATATGAATATTATATCAAATTTTCTACACAATCCATTCCATACATACCATCGAATCCAAACTACTAACCTGACAGGATCAAGATACTTACTGAACAGTATTCAATCTCCTAATTTTATAAAATCATATACTAACTCAAAAATTATAAAACTACCACATAATTACTCTTAACATATATCCCAGTCCATGATAAATATTTCACTTCCAAATCACTGCCAAAAGTATTTTAAAACTATTTTATTCCATAGCTTTAAAAATCTGTTAATCAAATACTGTAATGAGCGGATATACTTTAGAAAATCATAACATTTCAACCACATTGATCTAAATTCTCAATTTCGAGTATATCATATTAGACATATAAACTTATCATATTACATAAATTCATAATTTTTTAAGATCATTCAGTAGGACAAACATTGTTCGTCACTGTATTATACTGTTCACATAGGAAATTTCCAGAATTTCAGGGTCATTTTAGTAAATTCACAAAAAAATTCAATTTCTGGAAATTTTGAATCGATTCAAAGTCTCAGATGATACTAAACATGTATAATTTCATATACTCAAAATTCAAAACCAGAATCGAATCACAATAATTTATAAAATTCTTGGATCAAGAGACTATCAAGCAGAAATTCTACAATCCATCATGATTTATCAAACTATCTTATAGATCATCATCAATTCTCAAAATATCATACGAAATACACATCAAATCCTCAACTATACATATTTCCAGAAATCAAAACTTAAAGAAATTAACTTAATTAACACCAATAAATTGAGAAATAGTTGTGATATACCTCTTAAAATCCAAAATTCCAATTTCTTCTTCTTTTTCTTCTCCTTCTTCTCTTTCTCTCCCCTCTTTTCTCTCTTCTCTCTCTCTAAAAGAGGTAGCTCGACCAAAATGAGAGAATTAGGGTTTTAAAAGTGTATTTTTATACTAAGTGGCTAATTTTTGGTATTTACGAATTTACCCCCAAAACTTTCAAAGTATTACAATTTGGTCCCTAAAATAAATCTAAAGTCTTGCAATTAAACCCAATGCTAATAGTATCACCTTAACCTATACAAACACTACTAATAACAATATATAAATCAAGTATCACCAATATACAAATAAAATACGTAAATTTATACATATATAAATACTTATTCTTACCAGTCGTGGATACTGGTTACTACATAATCAAACTGAACAACATTCATTCAGTACAAGTTTTATAAATCATACATGACATATGAGTATATGCCTATCTCATATGAAATTCATGCTTGTTACACTATGACCATGCATTAATATGCTTAAGACTCAATACATAAATGCCTTTTTCGAGTTTATTTAAGTATTTCTAGATTAATTTAACTATTAGTCAGGTAATAAAATTACATCAAACACAAGTATAATGAATATATCAAAAACTAAATTCATAACATAAAAAAGATAGCTATAGTTAATCACATAATAGTTCAAATATGTAATCCTAAATCAATAAAATTAGTACATACTTAAATAACAAGTTCTTGAGTTTAATTCCATCAATACACACGAAATAAACATGTTATAATAAGTAAAAGAACAAAGCAAAGAAGAGTTCCCTGTCAAATGTCTTATTTTTTGTCCTTGATGTTGAATTCTCCTTTCCTCCTTTCTAAACTCGAATGTTAGGTGTTTTTTTTATTTTTTTCCTATCTGCTCTACCAAAATAGTAAGTTTAAGACAAATATATAGATGAAAACACCAAATTAGGGTTGTTTTTGGAAGTAAAAAAGTCAATGATTTATGCTTTTGTCAATTTTTTCTGTCCAGGCCTCAATGCCGCAGTATTGAGTTATTTCATAGCTACTGTAGCGGAGTGAACAGTAACATATATGCATTGTTCATGTTACTGTAACGTGGCACTATGCATCATACTATAGCGCGTTTTAGTCCCTTCTCATATTTTGTTGCTTTAATGATCCCGCTCGCATCCAGTTTCCTACGTTTGTGTTCCAATAGTCTTTAAAACTACAATTCATAAAGAATGTACATAAATAACTAGTTATTTTAGGTTAAATGAGCAAATATTGATCTTAGGAGAATAAAACATATTACATTAAATTAAGCACTATCATGATGTTCTTGTACATCAAGCTTATGTTACACAGTTTATATTCAACCTATAAGTTGTGAGGTCATGACTTATGGTATAACGAGTTGTGGTGTTATGAGTTGAGGTACAACAAATTGCGAGGCAATGACTAGAACTCTAAATTAGATTCTACTTTGTTTATATAAACTAAGGACATAACTTATTCATGTATGCGTACGTATTAATGATATTCTGGTGACAGGTAATAATTCTTTAGTAAGAAATCAAGTTATACAAAATCCAAATACATATTTTACACTGAAAATTTTGCAATTTCTATACTACTTTCTTAGAATTGAAGTCACAAGAGATAACAAGGGTATGAATCTTTCTCAGGCTAAATACACTAATGATTTATTAAAAAAAATTGTTTTGAAACCACTTCATTATAATGCTAGTTAAAGTTAAAAAGGAATGACTTGCATTTGAAGACGTCACTATAATTTTTAAGGGACACAACTTATCTAAAGGAGCATACGTGGCTTACTGGATCAAAGTTTCCATGAATGATTTGAAGTGTGGCGTATGAAAATCTAATGATTTCTTTTAGCTTTTGATCTCATTAATGAACGGAGATTCTTGTAACTTCCAAGCATAAATGAATAAAAAGTGTTAAGAATGTGAAGTTGATGACTCTATAGCTGCTCTTCAAATATTTGTTGGATGAAAGCCTTTAATGATTCTTCTAGTAGACAAGTCATAAGGGAGTGTTATTGATAGACAACTTTCTTTGAAAAGTGTACATACCGTGGTTGTGCCATATGCAAGATTGGATTTGGATACACCGACAATGACAGAGGAGCTTGTGGAGGCTTAACTTGCAAAGACACAAATGAATGCATGGTTGGAGGATAATGGTTGCGTACAATGTTGACACTTTTTGGGGACTCACAACATTAAGCTAATTTAAATTGCAAGTTTTTTTTTATAGAAAGTTTTAGAGATAAATTTGCTGTTGAGTGAAAGGCTTGCTGACTTACTCCATCTGATGTGCTTGTACATCAAGCTTATGTTACACGATTGAAATTCAACCTACAAGTTGTCAGGCCACAACTTATACTACAACGAGTTGTGGTGCTATGAGTTGAGGTACAACAAATTGTGGTGCAATGATTAGAACTCTAAATCATATTCTACTTTGTATGTACAAAATAAGGATATCACTTAGTTTATGTGCTTGTACATATTAATGATATTCTAATCACAGATAATAATTCTTCAGTGTGACAAAATTCAAATACATATTTTACCCTCAAAGATTTGCAATCTCTATACTGCTTTCTTGGAATTTAAGTCGCAAGAGATAACAAGGGTATGAAACTTTCTCAGGCTAAATACACTAATGATTTATTGAAAAAAAAATGTGAGTTGAAGAAATGGTTTTGATGCACCAATGGTAACAAGACAAAAGCTTGAAAAGAATTTCTGATTAGAAACCTGCTAATGAATTTCCTATTTAAAAATTATATGATGTATAGTAGGTGCATTGCAAACTACGTAAATTTTTATGTGTTTATTTTTATTTTTATTTTTTAATTGTTTGTTGTCGAATTATATTATTTAGTTTTATTGCTTCAGTTTCAACATTTAATCTATGAAATTTAGTTGAATTACTCAATTATTCTAAATATTCTTTTAAATACTTTGATTAATACCTGCCATTGAAAATATAATGTCTAAAATGAACTTTTTGAAAATAATAAAATAAATTTAACAAAATATGAAACTATTTACTATAATTGAATATATAAATTTATTTTTCTGTTCTAAAAAAGTACACTTCAAATATTTACTAGATGTAAAAAAAAAAAACATAGAAACTAATAAATAAATCAACAAAATTTTAAAAATTAGACTGACAAATTTTCAATTTAAAAGGTTCAATGGGCTACTCATAATGGACTATATTGTCTTTATCATAATACCTAGTAAATTTTAAATTAGGTTGGACTTGTGCCTTAATGAACTCAGTGAAGAAATATTTGGAAATAAAGTAGGATGATCATAATTCCCCCTCAAATTTAATGTAATAATGCTCTATTTTTAAAACTTTTTAAAAATTAAAATTTTAATCTTCTGTGAAATAACTAATTAAAGATATAAATTAAATACAAAATTTATAATTATTTATAATATATTATTTTCGAAAATCCTTTACCACATAAATCTTAATCTTTTTATGTACTTTGAACTCTTTCTTGAATTGAAATATATATATTTCAAATATACAAAATATATTTTTTTTAAATGATGGAGGAAGAAGATATACAAAAAAAAAAAACAACTTAAAAGGAAAAAGTAAACTTTGTATTAATTATATACATTTGTCAAAAATATTAATTCATAAAACCTATATATGATGGATTTGTTTGATAATTTTTTAGTGAAAAAAATACATTATAAAGATTAATTTATAATATATTAGCAATATATTAAGCAAATATGGGTATTTTAGGAATTATATGGTTATATTTACAACATATTAACATTTTGATGGGATTGCATGAATAGAAACAAATTTTTTATCTTAACTTTTATCTAATATTTTATAAGCATGGAGTTAATAAAATATAAAATAAATATTCACTATAAATAATTATTATAAGACACGTGTAAAAAAATTCTTTTAAAAGTTAGTTAAGATTAAATTACGAGATAATCCTAATTCACATTAATAAGTGTAGTGTTATTATATAAGATGTGGGGTGAAAATATAACACTTGAGATCCCACACTCATGAGGTCATAGATAGTAAGGTTAAAATGCATATAGTGACGAGTGAATTGCCAAAATCTTACATCTCTCAATTAGATAAAGTTTTTAGATTTATATACGTAGAGCCTTACTCTTAAATATTATAAGGCTATTTAAAGAGATTTAAGAATAAAATAATATAGGCTTAAACTCAAAATGAACAATATTATTCTGTATAAGAGTGGGCCACTACAAATAGTATCGAGCTAAATTTGCATCACGATATATATTAGAGAGCTTGCAATCTGAGCTAAAGATTGTAAACACAGGTCATGTGACCCCTTAGAGTCTAAAGAACACGAGCCAATCATGTGTCCCTAAGGAGTTTAATGCACTCGAGTCATGTGTCTCCTAAGGATAATAGATTGTAATACCTAAAATTCAACACTCTTAATACCACAAATAGTAGAACCATGAAGAACGAGGTGAGAAAAATAATGGAGTATTTATTAGGATGGCAATATGAATTATGTTTTGTTTATCCAAATGTGTTAGAGAGCTTACAATCAGGACTAAAGATTACGAACACAAGTCATGTCACCCCTTGGGGTGTAGTGAACATAGGCCAGCCATGTATTTTTAGAGGTTTAGTGCACACGAGTCATGTGTTCTCTAAAGGGGATTGATTGTAACACTCATATCTAATACTCTTGACACTATAAATAATAGAGTTAAGATGAATGAAGTGAAGAAAATAATGGAGTATTTCTTGGGATGGCAATATGAATCATGTTTTGTTTATTCAAATAATAAGTGAATTGAATTTGAATTTTAGAATAATTATATGAATCCAATACCAATTTGTTTATAATTTGTTATTATTTACAATTAACAAGTTAGACGAATTTGGATAAGAAAATAATTCATTTAAAATTCGTGTAAAATTCAAAACTTAAAAAAAAAATTAATAAACATAATCTATTAATTTTTTAATAAATAAAATGTAACTACAAATAAAAATATTTACTATTAACAAAAATATATAAAATTGATGAAGTTCGTATTAATTTCGAATCAAATTATGCGAATGAAATGATTTATGTCTAGTGCAAATCAAATTAGCGAATTAGACTATTCGCGTAATCCTTTTGTCAACCGTAAGTATTTTAAAAACAATTGAGACCATATATAACAATACGTTTCAATGTCTAAACCAAGTTATTATTCAAGAGTGAAGAACATTATTGAAACCCCTAATGACTCGAACAGAGTAAATCATCGGTACAAGATGAAGGGGAATTTTCTTATAAACACTTCGCCCAAAAGCTTCAGTCATGTCCAAGTCTTCCCCGGCGGCCCCACCAGGCAACTTCCAATCATACCAATATAAAAGATTGGCCATCACATTTTCAACTGTTGCAATACCAAACAATGTCCCAGGGCAACCCCTTCTTCCAGCACCAAATGGAATATAATGGAAGTTTTTGCCCATGAAACTAACCGGATTATCATAGAATCTCTCTGGGATAAACTCTTCAGGGTTATCCCATAATTTAGGGTCCCTCTGAATTGCCCACGCATTTACAAACACTCTTGTTTTGGCCGGAATTTCATATCCTCCCATTTTAATACTTGAAGAAGCTTCTCGATGAACCAAAAGAGGAGCTGGTGCATGTAATCTGAGAGATTCTTTGATGACACACTTCAAATACTCCATTTGATTTATATCGCCCGCTTCTATCTTTGACTTCTTTCCCACAACTCTTCTTACCTCCTCCTGGGCCTTGTTCAACATACTTGGATGCTTCATGAGCTCTGCCATTGCCCATTCCATAGTTGTTGAAGTAGAATCAGTTCCTCCAACAAACATGTCCTGCAATTGCGAGAATGCAAAGCTTTAGTCTATACGATTGTTTCTTTCTTTTATGTCTGAAACTACGGAACCAACATTAGCATAAAAGATAAGGTCTTTTCATGAGAAACCATTTGAACCAAATTCTTAAATTATAGTTAACAGCCTAATATTAGTATTAAAGAGATGTTTATCGAGAGAAATAAACAGAGAGAAGCAGTAAAATTGCTTTGAGGTTATCTTGAGTGAGTTCGAACTTCAGCTTGCTGTCCCTTTGAACCTGAAGAAGAATGTCAACTAAGTCTTTCGCATCCGAAATTTCATCCACACGCTTCAAATTCCCATGCTCTGCTATAACTTCATCGAAAAAAGTATCCAATTCTCTGAATGTTGCTTTCAGAGATGGTATTAGTCCAGTAAGATAATCCATCCAACCCAGAACAGGAAACAGATCACCGAAGCTAAAAGCTTGGAATTGGGTCGTCAGTCTTCTGGATAATGTCCCAAACTTGGTTTCTTCATTAGCCTTCTTGCTGAAAACACATCTAGCAACTATATCGTTTGTGATAGCAAGCAACATCTCGCTTAGATTGACAGAAGCTCCCTTTAAAGATACACCACGAATTTTGTTGATCAGATCTGTGATTTGTTCTTCTCTCACAAATTGAAATTCTTGCACTCTTTTGGGACTTAAAAGTTCATGAACAGAAATCCTTCTAACTTCTCTCCAGTACTCCCCATAGGGAGAAAAGACAATGTCTACGCATCCATACAGGGAGATATCAGCAGCTGTAATTTTGGGCCGATTGGAAAAAACAATATCATGGGTTTTCATCATTTCTCTCGCCATCTCTGCTGATGATACTATAAGAGTTGGAGTTTGACCCAAATGAATCAACATCAGACGGCCATACTTCTGAGAGAGAGCCCGGAGAGTTCGATGGGGAAGTGTGCCAAGCTGGTGAAGGTTGCCAATTATTGGTACTCTTGGTGGGCATGGAGGCAAATTATGTTTGCTACTTCTTGAGAGTTTAGACAAGAACAATAAGGGGAGAAGAAAAACAAGAAGAAGAGAGAAACGAAAGAGCGTGAACAGTGTGGTAAAATGAAGCTCTTGCACTAGTTGATTCAAGAATGCTTCAAGAGCCATTTTCACTTGAAGTTCTACATAACTTTGCTATTTCAATCAAAGACAATCGCCACGTAAGAAAGAGGGCAAACTTATAATTTCCTGTAGGATCTTTTACTAGGAGTTTTAAAACCTCTTATCCCAATAGTTTTGGGACTGAATTAAAATAGATTTATTTCAAATTAGAATCATCAATTTTTAGAATATAATATCTTGTTGTAACTTTTTTAAAATATAATTTTTTAGAATATAATATCTTGTTGTAACTTTTTTAAAATATAATTCAAGATCTTTTTATTTATACGAACACTTCATCTTAAAGGGAGTGTTTATTCATTTATACTCTTGTAAAAAATAATTTATCAACGTGTACTTACTCAAATCAGAAAAGTTTTGGCTAAAGAATAATGCATGTAATAAAACACATTTGCTAGTACATTGTTTAATAAAAGGATTTGAATCCTCTACTTGATCATAACTTTACTTTACCTTTTTAAAATTTGAAGATAAATAGTAACTCTTAAAAAATTAAATAGCTAAGATTTATTTATTTTATTTTGTTTAGAAGATTTTATAAGGGTATTGTTTTTCTTTTACTTTGTTTAATCATGTATTTTTATTTTTTTCACTTTTTTTAACTATGAAAGATTGTTTTCTAGTTTTTAAAAGTAGGATTTTTCCCTCCTTTTTATCATAAAAATAAAAATAATTATGTTAAGTGAGTTTGCATAATAGAGAAACCAAACTCAAAAAGTAAATCTTCTAAGTTAAATAGTTCACTTATCCACTATAAATTAAATAACAAACTTCTCATCAATCTACAAAATTGAAAGACTACAACCGTGACACGCTATAGTGCAGTCGAGTTTTTTGTCATGCCATTTGGTCTCACCAATGCATCAGTCACATTTTGCATCTCGATAAACAATGTACTCTAGTCATTCATCGACAAGTTAGTCGTTGTGTACTTAGATGATATCATGATCTACAACAACACTTTCAAAGAGCATGTGAAGCATCTATGAACTATTTTGGGGGTACTTTATGAGAATGAGTTGTATTTGAAAAGGAAGAAGTGCTCTTTTGCCAAGCAGAAGGTGGATTTTTTAGGCCACAAGATTAAAGAGGGAAAGCTGCTGACGAATAGGGAGACGATTTACGTTATAGTGGATTGGGAGGCACCCACGAGAGTTATCAAGCTGCAATCGTTTTTTAGGTTAGTCAAATACTACCAAAGATTTATCAAGAGCTATTCCACCGTTGTCACACCACTTACTAACTTACTGAAGAAGGCTAAAGCATGGGATTAAACTAAGGAGTGGCAAAGGGCTGTTGATTGATTGAAGAAGGCGGTAATCGAGAAGTCGATTTTAGCATTGTCAAACCACTTGTTATTATATAAAATGCATCTAATTTTTCCATTGGAGGTTTTTTAATGCAATAGAGACATTTGATCATGTATAAGAGCAGGAAGCTTAACGAGACGGAGATGCGTAATATATTACAAGAGAAGGAGATGACAGGGGTTATCTATTGTCTATGACTTAGCGACATTACTTACACAAGAAAAAGTTCGTGGTGATGACAAATAAAGGCAACAAACTACTTCCAAATTTAAAAGAAGCTCAGCCCAAAGCAAGCTAAGTTGTAGGACTTTCTGGAGAGTTCGATTATGAGCTTGAGTACAAATCGGGTAAGGTAACGTGGTGACAGATGCCTTGAGTCAAAAGACTGAGTTAGCAACTATCAGCAAGCTGAAAGAGGAATCACTCAGCCTATTTCAAGATGGGATAAAGCATGATTCATTAACTGAGTAGCTTTCTATATGCACAAGGGAAAAACACAATGATTTTAGATAGAAGACAGGTTTCTCTACACCAAGGGTCATCAAATGTATGTGCTGAAATGGGAAAACTTGCAATAAAACCTCATTAAGAAGTGTCACAATACAAAATGGGTTTAACATCTTGGACAAAAGTGTACCTATGTTCTATTAGAGGCGGTGTACTATTAGCCATACATACAGAAGAATATAGAGTTGTTTGTGAAGACTTGTCTTATATGCCAACAAAACAAGGTCAAGCAACAGAGTCCTATTAGCTTACTTAATTCATTGCACATACTGGAGAGACCTTGGGAGAGCATCTCTATAGATTTAATTGTGGACTTACCAAATCCAAGCGATGTGGGACTATCATTATGATGGTGGGCCGATTTTTCAAGTACGCTACTTTCATGCCAGCGTGTAAAGAGTGTAGGTATGAAAGAGGCTGCGAGGCTTTTCTTTAAATATGTGGTCAAGTGCTAAGGATTAGTGAGGATGATAGTACACAATTGTGCCACAACATTTACAGAGAGATTTTGGATGAAGTTGTTAATTCTCATAGGATTGGTGCTTCATTTTTTCACCAACTTTCACCTATAGATAGATGGGCAAACCAATAGGGTAAATGCACTTTTGGAGCTATAATTGTGGCACTTTGTGAGCATAAATTATCAAGATTATGTTAAGCTACTTAACGTCAGAGTGTGTTGACAAACTGAAACCCATTCGAGTTAGCTACTAGCCAGCAACCTCTTGCACTACACATGATTGTATCTAACAATACGGGGAGGAGTCCCGCAGTATACTAAGCTACAAAGTCTTGGTATTAGCAGTTGATTATAACACAAGTGTATCTCGACCAGACTATGAAGCGGATGAAATAGTGAGCCAATAACAACCAAATTCGTGTCAAGTTTAAAGTGGGAGACTTGGTGATGGTGAAGAAACTTCCAATGCAGCACAAGTCTACATAATAACTCACAAAGGCCTTGTTCATAAGTATGAAGGATCATTTCTTATTTTGAAAAGTGTTGGCAATGTCTTGTACAATGTAAAGTTGCCTTCGAGATTATGCCTACATCTGATATTTCACACAAATTGTTTGGATCCATAGAGCGCTACATAAAGTAGAGCTCTAAAAGACCTATTGACTTGGATGGAGATACATGCTAAGTTCATGACTTATAGGTGACGTAAACTCTATTTTGATAGGAGAATATTCTCCAAAATATATAGAGATATTTAAAAATATTTTTTAGCATATTTTTTTATTTTTATTATACACTGTTAAATAATTGTATATTATTATAAATCCTAATTATTGATTATATAAAATTAGAGTATAAAAGAGAGAGGGCATTAATTATGCCAAACTATTTTAATTTATATCTTTTTATTAATTATATAAAAGAGCATTTTGAACTTTGTCCCAATGTATATATAATATTGTTTTTATATATTTTATTTCTACCTTTCTTATCTTGTCTGAACAACAAATTATTATTATTTTTTGAATCTTTTATAGGAAAAATCCAGCTGTATCTTTTCCTTGACATGAGCTGTACGTATCTCATTTTAATAAGACATATATTTGGCCTTTTTTTTCAATGTCCCAGTAGTAGTCTGACAAACATTTTAAAATCCAATATTTTGAATTTGTTTAGATTATAAACATATATAATATATTCATCCCAATCAGAAGGATATATAATGGGATTATAGTTACACCATAACGCTAGTATTGGGACAAGCATCATCTTTGAAAAATGTTTAATCTCCAATAATGAAATCCATAATCAATTTAGAACTTGTCAGACATCTTTGTTAGTTTATCATACTCGGAAAACAGATAAGGAACTTGAGAAACAATAAGAGCAATTATGGAACTTGTTTCTGTCAATAATAGCATAAAATTCCAACTGAAGAAGTCGCCATGCAATGGCAGAGCTACAGTAAAACATCATTTATAAATATACAAGCACCTATAATGTATTCATCATTTCAGTCCTTCAGACTAAACATTTTTAAACTTGAGCTTCTATAGTTTTTTCATTGTTTTCTTATTTAGCTTGTTCAATACAAATTTTAATCTTACGATTTTAACTTTAATATTTTAACCTCTCACATTATCAACTCTGGCACCCCTCTTATGGCGTTGGGTTTTTATTTTGGCTTAGCTTGATTTCTACTTGGTTTTTGTCTGCCAAGTGCCGTATAGAAAACTTCCACGAAGCCCATCAAGCGTAGAGCAACTAAAATCTTCCGGGGACTCCAGGAAGTGGACAGAATTTAGATGACACTTTAAAACAATTAAAACACTTCTCATTTATTCACATCAGGGTGAGAGGGTTACAGTGAATTAATTGCAAAATTATTCAAACTAAAATTAAATATTTTAAAGATTAAAATATTCAAGTTAAAAATTTAAGGAGATGAAACCATAAAAAAAGCATACTCTTAAGAAATTTCAACGAAAAAATATCATTTATTCAAGAAACCTTTATGGGACCTTGGGCTGTTGGGCAAGCAGCGCACCTCCAGGTATTTCCGCCACTAATTCACATAAAATAGGATGGACTTTTAGGAAACCTTAACATAATAGGATGGAGTTTAGTTCCATATCTCAGTCCAAACGGAACAAACTTTATTACCAATGATTAAATATATGATGTAATATAATTGATAGAACTATTTTTTAAAGCATTACAGGGTCTCTCAGCACTGAGGCAACATGATCTTTATCAAATAAGCATGCGTGTAGGCATCGCCATCCTTGTATGAAAGCTCGACTATACGCGTCAGATTAAGCATCCGCTCAAGCAAATGCGATGGAACGGCAGTTGGCTTGAGAAACCCTTCATTAATATCTTTCCAAGCATCTGCAATTTCTTGGCGAAACAATTTTTCTACATCTTCCTCAGACATACCATGCTGCTTCATGTAGCATTCAATGGCTAAGGCAACATGTCCTCTTTTCTGCTCAAACTACATAACGGATGCAAATTGGTCAAAAATGGAATTCCAAAAAACAAACCCACGCCAATCCTAAATTGAAAAAGAGAGTTGCACATCCAGTTAAAAACTTATTGTAGATATCTATTGTTGAAGTGGAAGCAATAAACCTAAATAATATTATACAGTAACAAGCAAGTAAGAATAAATAAGAGAAAGAAAGTAGGAGAAAGCAAACAAGAATTTACCTAGTTCGGCAACTTGTTTAAGTCCGCAGCGGATTAAGATCTTACTTCTCTTATTAATGAATTATAAGGCAATCACAAAGTATGTCTTTTATAAGAAAGAACTTAAGTTTCACAAAGAACACCCTCAATTGCATTAAAAAAGAGCACAAAATTGATCTCTTTTATAATCTATAGATTTTCTCTCTTTGTAGTTGTTGTGATATGTTTACAAACCAATATATAACTTTTATATAAACTTTGAACACCCTAGAAAAATTTTAAACTAAGTGGGAATAAGATTGTGGAGTCCTAGTTCACTTAGAATAGTATAGAGGGGTATAACTCACAATGGCGTCGTGGCTTAGACTTTCTGGCACTGCGGCCCAGACATACTAGTGTTGTAGCATCAAGCGCCAGCCCTATTTCCTTAGCACCACCAAGGCATTACCTTGGTGCCACGGTGCCACTTTCTTAGTGTCGCAATGTCACTTCGGGCTATAGCGCTGTAGATCTTCCATGCCTTCTTGCGTGCATTTCACTTCCTCGCGTTCTTTACACACTTGACTTGATCCTAAAATCACATCAGATAATTTTTAATCAACTTTCACACAAATTTCTTCCTTGATTCAAAATCATTTACGAAATATTCAAGATCTTTTATCTTCGGTCACCCTTACATAGTAGTAACTATAATTAAGTTCTTGCATAGGATGAACTTAACTGAGGGCAGTGGCTTAGTCAACATGTCATCGGGATTTTCAAACTATGCAATCTCTAATGAAACTGAGCCATACATCAATGTGTTCAGACCTTTTATGAAATACTTAATGCTTATGTGTATGAAACTCTAACTATCATAATACATACTGGTGTAGACGTCTTCAGTGACCATATACCTTTGCGTAATCCTTTTTAACTACACGGCCTCCTTAATAGCTTCACTAACGACTATATACTTCGCCTTTGTAGTAGATAGTGCTACCACATACTGTAGAATTGATCTTCAGCATACACTATACCTAAACACTATGAATGTGTAAGTTGTCAAAGATCCTCTATTATTGAGGTCACCTGCATAATCTGAGTCGACTTATCCTCTTACCATTTTACTCTCATTCTCAACCTTTCTATACATAAATCCATGATCCAACGTTCTCATGACATATCTCAAAATCCACTTCACTACAAGCCAATGATCCTTACCTAGTTTCTAATGTATCTACTAACCACACTTACAGACTTTGCTACGTCTGGTCTTGTACAAACCATTGTATGCATGATGCTCCCCACAACGCTAGCATACAGTACTTTACTAATCTATAATTTCTCCACTTCAAATTTTGGCAACTGTGCTACTAAAAGTTTAAAATGTATGGCTAAAGGAGTGGAGACAGCCTTTATATTAGACATACCAAACTTTTCTAGGATCTTGATATATCAATGCTAAGACAAGAAGATAATATCTTTTTTTCTGCTCCTAAATCCTTCATCTCAAACTTGCCACTTAACTTCTTTTTTAATTTATATATCTTTTTTATATTTCTATATGCGATCAACATGTCATCTACATATAGAAGTAAATACATCATCCCACTACTCAGACTTTTAAAGTACATGCATCTGTCATACTTGCTTCTATTAAACTACAAGTCATCATAAATTTATCAAATCTCATATATCACAGCTTAGGAGATTGTTTTAACCCATATCGTGACTTATTTAACAAGAAAGCATGCCATTTTGTTACCAGGCTTTACAAACCCTTACGGTTGTGACAATATGTAAATATTCTTTTCAAGCTCTCCATGCAAAAAAGCTATCTTTACATATATCTGATCTAGATGTAAATTAAAGTTTTCACACATAGTTAACATAATCCTAATAATTGTATGCTTGACGACTGGAGAGAAAATCTCATGAAAGTCTATTTCCTCTCTCTGAGTAAAATCTTGTGCAACAAGCCTAGTCATAAACCTTATAGGCTCTACCCTCGGTATCCACTCCTTAATGTTATACACCAACTTATACCCACCTAGTTTCTTTGGAGGTCTATCTACTAACATCTAGTTATTATTCTTCTTAAGATAACTAATATCTTCTTTTATGGCCTACTACCATCTATCTTTATTCTCACTTTTCATAGCCTCATTATAGGTCTTGGACTCATAAAACTCCAGAGTGTAAACAGAATTAAAAGTAAGAGCAATTAAGTCTACTTTTGCATACCTGATTGGCGGGTTTATCATTCTTTTTAGCCTATCTCTAGTTAACTGGTACTCTTCAAGTTTCATCTCAGGAGATCTAGTCTTACTTTGGGTAGACTTGGAGGAACTTGTCGATGTTCTTGGCTCAACATCAAGAATCTTCTCGTTGAAATGCTGATCTGGGGGCATATCAAATCTACATTTAGATTTCACTTCAACTTCAATTAATTCGGGTGATAAATCTTCATTGGGCATAGGTTCTTATTTCTCATCTCATCGAACGTCACATCACGGTTTATTATACTCCGCAGGACAAAAACAAGATTGAGAATTTAATTTGATAATTTAATCCTCTATTTTACAACAAAAGAATATAGGTTCATAAAAATGTGGCTTTACCTAGTTCCTATAAAGCACGGTTACTTGATCAGTGGTTGGTTCATAACTTGAAAAAGCACCAATTCATATAAGTTGAATTCTACTTTGATGTAGAGTTGATATAATTACATGGTTTATTTGAAATATATATGGTATTGTTGATATTGTGAGAGTATTTCAAATAAACTAATGTATATTGAAGGTATGATAGAGAGTGAGGATTTCAAAGAGTAAAAGGAAAAAGGGGAGAAGAATAAAGCACCTAGGAGTTGGGAGCTACGACGCCCAGATGGAGCTACTCCCCTTCTATGTTTTGAGCGCTGCGACACCCAAATTTGAGGGCCGTGGCACTAGAGTTAGAGGTGTGACATTTGAAAAAGTCATCTAACTTTTTTAATAGTTGTGTTTATTTAAAAAGACACTTAACTCTTCAAATGGATGTAACCCTTTAGAAGGACACCTATTTAATCCAAAAGTTGTGACTATTTGAAGAGGCATACAACTATTTCAAAGGTTATGACTCTTTAGAAAGGTACATATCCATTCCAAAAGACATATTGCTTTAAAGAGGTATTGCGCCCTTCTAGGGAGACAAAAATGCCTTTATAAATGAAGAAGCACACCTCAATGATAAAAATATTTCTAATTGAACCTTATTGTCCTACAGAATTTGTATTTGGTGTGCATCATTACAAATTCAATAGTCATTGAATCTTGAAACTATACTACCATACAAACTATACTACCATTATAAATTCAATTATGCAGGTAAAAATAATTTAAGGACAGTGTCTAACATGCCTTAACTATACAAAAAATTGTATCCATCAACACACTCCAAACTACATCAACTCCAACAGAAATAATTTCATGTAATTTCTAATTTTATAATTAAATCTTTCCGATTTAGGATTAACTATTTTCTCCCTTCTATGATTTTATATCTTCCTTTTTTGAGAGATTTGTGTTCTCATTTCTCGGAAGGGTTTATATTTTTCTTTTTCAAAAGGGACGAGATGATTTCTAATCTTTTTGTAAGAGAATGGGTTGAGAATATTATCAGTGTGTACTTATTATACTTTGTTCTAATAATCTTATATTTATATTATTAGAGATCTTTTGATATGTATTTTTATATCCATCAATAATATTATATTAATATTTATTTAAAAAAAATTGAAATTAAGATAGAAATTATAACAATAATGGTGTTGTTAAATACAATTGCTAATATTTTTTCAACATGTTGAATTCCTTTCTGTTTTTGATTCAGAAGCGACGTCACTCACTCAACAACTTATTACAACAGTGCATGAATCATATACGTATTATTTACGGTAAGAGTTTTCTTCGAATTGTCATTTCAAAATCTGATGCGTCCCTGATAATATTTTATATTTTCGCCCACATCCTCCACAACAAAACCTCATCTTCAACTGTCTCTTCCTCTTTCTTTTTTTATTTATTTAAAATTTAAATATATTTTGCCCTTTATTTCGACAAATCTCGAGTGATTGTGTAAATACCCCTATTTTGTATTTATCCCAACGTAGCTTTACTTGGGTGAAACAGCTAATTTTTTTTCCCTTTTGTTCTCAACGTGATACGTACAGCTTTATCTTCAGGACAGAACTTCTATTTTTTTTCCCCATCTCTAATTAATAGTTTTTTCTTTTAAATAAAGTTTTATCGTGTACGAAGGTTTTTCTTATTTTAAAAATAAATCAGTCATATTACAACTTTCTTTTCTGTTGTCATTCTAAATCTGTCTTGATCTACAAAATAACGATTGTCTCGGTTCAAATATTTACTTCAAACAAACTGCTAAAAACAATTACCTAACAAATAATTTATAGGGTTTTAAGTCTCATTTTCTTTTGGTTTTTGAAAAGTTTTTAAGTCCCATTGTTAATGAAGGGTTACGAAATTTTGATTCTCATGATGCTAGCGAGATCTGGAGAGTAATATAACGCCGATGTGGTGGCCAATGAGCGCGGCCTCACACTTTTTCTTTTTATTATTAAATTTTATTAAACATTATTTATTTATATATGGAATAAACGAATAATTTCAGATAAAGCTTGCAGTCTCTCTTGCCAACCACAACAACAAAGAAGAAAAAAAAACGATGCGCCAAAAGATGTTGTCTTTGACCCAAAATTATGCTAAAAATCCGATGTCATTTGTCCAACTACTAATAATGGAAACATTTCCATTTTCTGACAGATTCTTTTTCTTGGAATTTTCAATTCCGAATAATGCGATGCTCATCCCTTCAAATATCATATATATATATATATATATATATATATAATGCCCTATCAATCAGTTCCACGATAATATTTTTATGTATCGTCCACGTGCTTCACCACAGAACTTTAGCTTTAGCTGTCTTTAAGCGGCTGATTTAAGTTCCACATTACCATACAGAGCGTGGAAGAATAGTAGCCGCGACGGCATGGCCCCTGGCCGACAAGAATAAATAATTTGTTTGTTTGTTTTTAATATTTTGAATATACGTGTTAAAATATTTATTTTTTAAACATAAAAATAATTATAAATTAATACTTTTACAAAATATTAATATAAATTAATAAAAAAATAAAAAATATATAACTAAAATAATATTTAATTATATAAATTAATGCTGAAAATTTGTTAATATAAATTTCATTGTAGTTGTTTATGTTTGTGTTATGACATTAACAAAAAATCTATAATATTTATTTTCATAAAATAAAAATATTTTTATCTTAAAATTTTATAAATATATGATTTTAATATTTAAAATAAATAAAAATTAACAAAAAATAAAAATATACTTTGAATCCACACTAAGTGTTCTTCTATCAAAAAATTTGAAATCAAACTTTTTATTTTACAGTAAGAGAAAGAGTGGACTTATAATTTTTTCTTTTTGAAAAAAATTACGTATTTTATATTTTTTACGTATGTGTGTCTCCTTTTCAGAGTAATCTTCTCTTTTAAAATATGTTTAAAATAATAAACTATTATTTTTTAATTTAATTAATAGTAATTTTTAATTAAATTATTATTTAAAAAGAGATTTAATTAATGTAAATCACATAGAGTCATACTATTTGTGGTTAATATATAATGCCTGGCAATTGAGCATTATTAGACTTTCAAAATAAATGAACTTATAGTCTTTTTATAAAAGAAAAACACCAAAGTTAAAATAAAATCTTTTTGATAATTTCAAAATTTATCCTTAAAATTTTATTTATTTAATTTTTTAAATTAAATATTTAATTATATTTTCATAAGATATTATCCATATTAATTAATTAATTTTATCCAAATATAAAACATACGTATTTTAAAAATTATTTTCTGGACACAAATAATTTGTGCAATAACACAATTTACTTTAATTGTTCACTGTAATAACAGAACAATTAATATTGAGGGCCTATGGAATTACAATTTCAAGCTCGAATAAATTTCGGATTATTAATTAAACTCTTTAATTAACTAATCTAATTTATTAATTCTAATATTATTCGACTAAAAACCTAAAATTGCACTTATGAAATTATAGATATAATTTATTTAGAAAACTTAGAGCAGTCCATCAATTTAATCACTACATATAATTCAATCATCCATAGATGGTTCATAATTAGAGTTAGGTCAATCGTTTTACCCCTGTAATTACTTCTTTATCCTTAAGTACAATTAATTTACTAGTAAACAGTTATTTTGTAATCGTGTTGCAAATTGAGCGCTCTGACTGTTCAAATCCAAAATTAACCATTAGAGAAATCTTCTTTCTAACTTCTGTTAAGAAGTAATAGATTCCGTATCTGTAAATCATATTTTCAGTCGCTTATCTCACTATGCTATAAAAATACAAAGTTTTTAGTATATTCTTCAAACAAACCGTAATGAGTATTTTAAATGATATAAACAGGAGTTATAATCACTCATGATTAAGGTTGATCTGCATATGATCATCAGTTGACGTTATTTAAAATCTTAATTAACAATGGTATTTTACATAAAAATTCAAACCACGTCTGGTCCAGTCCTATATAATTATATTATATAAAGTAACTCCACCATAATATCATGACACTAGTAATCTGGATAAAATCACTATATTTTAAATGTAGGTGGACCATACTTGTAATATGTAATTAAAGATCTCAAACTTTAATTAATTTATTACAGACTTTTTCTGTTTATTATCTTTAATTTTAATCCTCTTGTATATAATAATTATATATTAAGGTTATGGTCACATAAATAAACAAGGAATTTTCTAATATTTATGTCATAAAATTATGAACACTTATCAAGTATAAAATTATAACTTTATTAATTTTATAAAAGCAGTACAAATACATGCTTTTAGGGCATTATCCCTAACAATCTCCCACTTTTCTTAAAGCAGGTGAAACATGTCTCTTAAGCCCATGCCCTCCATATGACTTTCAAACATCCTAACTGGTAATGTCTTGGTGAACGGGTCTGCAAGATTGTTTTCATACACTATCTTTATGATCGTCACAACACCTTTATACACAATTTTCCTGATCAGCTGATACTTTCTTTCTATATCCTTTGCTCTCTTATGGCTTTTAGGTTCCTTTGAATTCATCACTGCCCCATTGTTGTCACAGTACATGGTCAATGGTTTATCCATTTATGTAACAACTTTTAGATCAGTGAAGAACTTTCTAAGCCATACTATTTCTTTAGCTGCAATGTATTCAGCCTCCATAGTTGAATTAGTAATGCTGGATTATTTTACACTTCCCCGGACTAGGGTTGCACCACCAAGAGTAAACACTAACCCAAACGTCGACTTTCGACTATCTTTATCTGATTGAAATTTAAATTAGTATAATTAATAGGGTTTAGGTCTCCACCTGAATAAACAAGTATATAGTTTCTCATTCTCCAAAGATACTTGAGAATGTGCTTTACTGCAATCCAATTAGCCAATCTAGGGTCGAATTGATAACAACTAACTATTTCCACTGCATAGAAAATGTCAGGCCTTGAGCACAATACTGTGTATATGAGGCTATCAACTGCTGAGGTATAGGGATTCCTCTTATATCTTCTTCCTCCTGAGGTGTCTTAGGACACTGCTCTCTAGAAAAAATAATTTCATGTCAAGTCGGTAGTTGACATTTCTTGGAATTCTACATAAAAAATAACATAAGTACTTTATCAATATATGATGCCTGAGATAGTGCCAATAGTTTGTTATTGCGATCTTGAATAATTTGGATCCCAAGAACATAACTTGCCTCTCTCAAATCTTTCATTTGAAAGTGCTTGGGTAGCCACTTCTTTATGTTGAATAATAATATTTCTACATCATTCCAATTGAGTAGAAGGTCATCTACATAAAGTACAAAAAAAACCACATTTTTGTTTTTGATGCACTTTTATACACAATGTTCATCAATATTTTGCTAGAAATCATAAGATTTAATTGTCTCATCAAATCTTAAGTTTCAAGACCTTGAAGCTTGCTTAACTCTATAAATGAACTTGAGCAATATGTAGACTTTCTACTCATAGCCTTTTGCCACGAACCTTTCTAATTGTACCATGTAGATGCTCTCTTCAAGATAGCCATTCAAAAAGGTTGTTTTGATGTCCATTTTTCATATCTTATAATCGAGACATACAATAATGAATAAGAGAATGTGAATGGATTTGAGCATGGCTACTGGCAAAAATGTCTCCTCATAGTCGACTCCCTCTTTTTAGGTATATCCCTTTGCCACTAGTCTTGCCTTGATAGTCGCTACTTTTTCATCCACGCCTCTTTTCTTCTTGAAGATTTATTTGCACCTAATAGGCCTGATATCTTCAGATGGATCCACAAGTTAGCATATTGAATTGGAGTACATAGACTCCATTTCTTAGTTTTTGGCTTCTTGCCATTTTTCTTTATCAGAATTATCCATTGCATGTCTATATGTCAATCGATCATCTTGGCTTGTGTCGGACACAACTACTTATACCTCTCCCTTATCTCCATAACAAAAAGGTAATCTCACTATCCTCTTACTACGTCGAGGTTCCAAGGTATTCTGATTAGAATTAGTGGTTACCTGACTTTGTCGCTCACTAATTATCAGTGATAAATGTCTAATATGATCAAAAAGCATTTCCTCCAGTACAATCTTACTGCGAGATTTGAAGTTTAATATATAATTATTCCCAAGAAAAGTGGTGTTTGTCGATACAATCACTTTCTTTTCTTGAGGACTATAAAATAAATCTCATCTTGTGCCTTTAAGATAGCCTACAAACAGACAAACTTTTGTTCGCGTTTTTAACTTTTCAATCTTTCCTTTCAGCACAAATGCTAGACACCCCAATATGTGAAAATGGTGTAAACTAGGTTTACTACCATTTTACATCTCTAAAGATGTACTTTGGATAGATTTAGAATGAACTATATTCAAAATTTAGACCATGGTCTGCAGTGCATAACTCCAAAATGAGGAAGACAATTAAGAGTAGCTCAGTATAGACCCAACTATATCTAACAAAGTTCTGTTTCTTCTTTCTACAACATCATTCAACTGTGGTGTTTCAAGTGCTGTGAGTTGGGATAAAATCTCATGCTCTAATAGGTGATCCTTAAACTATGTGCCAAGGTATTCACCACATTGATTGGATCGAAAGGTCTTAAGTGTTTTACCTAATTGCTTTTTAACTTTTGCTAAGAATTTTTTGAACTTTTCAAAAGTCTCATTGATGCGATAATTTCATATCATAAATTAAGTGCAAGTATACACTATCGTATGCAAGTAATAAAGAGACTAATTAGTCGGATGTCGAACCTACAAGGATAATTTCTTCTTATTAACCAATTACTAAAATTATGTCTTTCTAATAATTATTCAGAAAAATAAAAATCTAAGAATGAATATAGAAAATATAAAAGTAAAAACACAATGCAAAGAAAATTAGGTGATAGCAATGTAGAGAAAACCTAGGATTAATATTATCCCTCAATATGTTTCTAATGATTAATCCTCTAATATTTAACTCACTTAGTCTTTATTATTGATCAAGATACTAATGTATTCACAAGCCTCTTCCAAGGTCATGCAAGTATACCTTAATTTACCAAATACCTATATTCCTATGGTACTTGTAATAAATTAAGATTCATTAATATTAGGTCTTATTGATCATACATGCCAATTAGGTATATTCCTATCCTAAATTGAAACTTGCATATGCAACATTGAATGTTACTCTACAATCATATATTAAATTACCTAGGTCTAAATATATTGATTCCTCTTCCAAGTTTATCAAAATATTACCAATTCATTCACCATATATTGGCCAGATATATTGAAGCATTAAACACAAGTAATTTAAATAATAAAAGACTATGTTTATTAAATATTAAAAGGATATGACAATTTAAGCGCACGTATTGAGTTCAAATATTAACCCTAGAAAATAAGTTTAGCTCATGGCTATAAGAGAACAGCAGTAAAAATAAAAATAAAACATGATACAATTATTAGCAAACCGATATAGACGTCGAATTGCTCTTAATTGCACTGCTTAGGAACTCTTGATGCCGAAGAATGTCTTGTATCTCTCTCTAAAGTTGATTCAATTAAGCTCCTATTGCTCTCCAAGACTCGTGTTCTGTATTCTTGGTGCTCTTGGGTCGTCTTGGATTCATTCTTGAAGGCTGGGAACGAGTGGCTTTATATAGGGATTGATATGAGCTTGAAAATCTCAATTCTCGTCGGACTAGGACTCGCACTACCGCTGGCGCGCTATGCATATGTCGCTGGGCGATGCGTGAAAAAGCTATTACTGCTAGAGCGGTGGGATCTTGGCACTGGGGCGCTGCATGAAAACGGCTTCACCGCTGGCGCGGTATGTTGATAGCGCTGGGGCTCTGAAACGTCGCTGGCGCGGTGACTCGTCGGCGCTGGAGCGCCAGACGCGACTTAAGCAGGTCGTTTTTCTTATTTCGATCACTATTTTAGCGCTGGGGCGAAAATAGTTGTGGCGCGGGGGCGCTGGACTCATAATTTGAAAACTTTGCATTTTAGTCCCTGTTTTCGCTCCTTTTGCGTTTTTTCTTTAAATTTCGTTCAAGTCCCTATAAATAACAATAATGCACATAAATAGCCATCTATTCTCATAAAATCATAAAATATCAATAATAAAAACATGAGAAAATATATGACAAATTTGCCCTTATCACTCATATTTTCTTTGCATTAGATAAACATAACGGTATCTTGAATGGTTATCATTAAATGTGACGAAGTATTCATAACCGTCACTTACTTGTATGTTTAATTAACTGCAGACGTTAGTATATACAAGTTAAAGTGGTTCTTAGCTCTTTCACTCTTAGTTGAAAAGGGTCATTTAGTCATTTTACCCTTTAAATAGGACTCGTTGACAAAAAGAATATCAACATTTTGCTCTCTTAAAGGACCATCATTTACTAACCTGTTAATCCTATCTAAATTAATATGACCTAACCTCATATGCCAAAGATACATGTCATCATTTGGAGAAACCTTTTTTCTTTTAGTAGATTTAAGATATTCTACTCTAAATAGTTTAAAATTAAGTAATAAGGGCTCGTAGGGCCTTAAAACATAAAGTCCATTTTCTAATTTTTCATGACAAATATTTAAACTATTTAACCAATAATAATCTTATTATTATAAAAAAATATTAAAACAATTTTCACGTAACTTAGAAACAAAAATCAAAATCCTTTTTAATCTTGTAATAAAATAAACATTATTTAAAATTTAAAAAAATTGTTCTCAAAATTCAATCGAACCACTCCCACTGCTAAAGTTGAAACGACTGCCTCATTGCCAAGCATATAACCACTTAGGAACTTTAGCCCTTATTACCCATTTATCGCAGGGTTTAACCTTTTTTGTGCATCAATGGACGATTCACAAGTATCTTTCATTTCTTCTTCTACACTAGACAACTTAGATGAAATAATGACTGGAAGTGTAGATGACTCCCGAAGGTAGGCATATTTGAGGTAACCAGGCAACTATTTGAGTTCAAGGGTTGGTGTTTTCAATTGATGGCAGGAACCTTGTTGGTCCATCTCTTAATGGATCAAAATATTTTCCAAAAACATTCATCCGTGCCAAATATTCATTCATGTCATACTTTACAAAACCATCGAGCAAATTTGAACACGTCAAACTATTTTGTAAAGCATTCGAAGAAATTTTCTATGTTTCTTTAGCTCATCATCAATGTCATCAATGTAAAAACAATTCTTATTTTTTTCCTTTTTGCATTATTGAAAATTAATAATATAATTTCTTGATTTCTATAGCTTCATAATCATACCATTTACTAGAAAATAAATTGAAAAATAGAGAATAACCTTATTAGTGACCTAGGGGTGTGCAAAAGTCCCGACTCGTCCAGTCCCAAAAATTCCAGGATCGGACTGGACAGGTTAGAGGGTCAGAACTTTTTTCAGAACGAAAAATTAAGAACTCAAATGTCCCGGTTCCATCCTAAACACTTCTCGTCCCAAAGCGGGTCTCGTCTCGATCTCGAATTTTTCTTATTTGAATTTTTTTAAAAATAATTAAAGACTTAATAAATTACAAGTTATCTTAACGTAATTTTTACAAATTGACAAGTTAATTAATAAATTATAAACTTTCTTTTCTAAAACATTTCATCTTGATTTGTATTTATGACTTTATTTAAGCAAATTAATATTGAAGACTAATTAAACTATCAATATTAAATTAGATTTAAAATTATAATATTTAACGCAATTACAATTAGATTAGAAATTATATTTAACGTAAATGAAATTGAAATTGGATTTAAAATTATAACATTCAATATAATTAAAATTAGAATTGGAATTGAAATTATAACATTAACATAGTTGAAAGTAAAATTGGATTTAAATTATAACATTTAACGTAATTGAAATTAAAATTAGATTTGCGATTTAGAATTATAACATTTAACATAATTGAAATTAGAATTAGAATCAAAATTATAACATTTAACGTAATTGAAATTAAAATTGGAATTAAAATTATAACATTTAACGTAATTGAAATTAAAATTAGATTTGCGATTCGAATTATCATATTTAACATTATAGAAATTAAAATTAGAATTATAGCATTTAACGTAGTTAAAAATAAAATTGAATTTGGATTATAACATTTAGCGTGATTAAAATTAGAATTTAAATCAAAATTATAACATTTAACTTAATTAAAATTATATTGGAATTTGAAATTATAACATTTAACGTAGTTGAAATTAGAATTAGAATTATAATATTTAACATAATTGAAATTAGATTTTCAATTTAGAATAATAACATTTTGTTAGACATATAATGTTATTTATGCCCTTAAAGTATGTGAAATAATATTTTATTAGATTAATAAAATTTATTTATTTATATATATATATATATATAATTGAGCATACATTGATGAGTCCATATTTATAAAGTATGTGATTTATGTATTAAGCATATAATACTAATACATAGGGTATAGATCACAAGTTCTTTATAAATTAAATCTAGTTCACAACCATTAATGAAAAAGGCATTTTATTATATAAAGTTGTAGTTTTTCTCCTTCTTATAGTGGATGATTTACCTTGATTATTGAAGTAGAGATTTCGAGTAGAAAACTTAATATATATGTTATGTTAAATGGGACTACTGTGAATTTCGATCTAGTTAACTAAATGTCATAGATCTTAATTCACAAAATTTTTAATGAGCTTACTTGATCTTAATCCTGAGCAGGTAATGAATTTATATTCATGCGTTGTATCTTTTGAGTTATCACGGAGTGAGATTAATATAAACAGTTAAAACCTCGATAACTTGGAGATATAATTTTATGGGTTGTAGGAATATATATTTGCAAGATGAAATCTAATAAATAATGTCCACCTAAACTGTTTGTAATACTTGATAATTAGAATATGTGGCCACCGTTTAATCAATAAATTATTTATTGAATAATAATATTTATTTATAAATTTATTTACAAATATAAACATATTAAAAGTGATCATTAGAGCATTCAGTGACTTAGGGGCAAATAAGTAATTAAAGAGGCAATATATATTTTTTCATGGCTTAACTTTAATTATGAACATCAATTAAATGGTTAATTAAGTAGTTATTATTGGTCTAAAAACTAAGCTCATGAGTTATAACATAAGTTACTAAAGTACAGCTCTTGATTTTTAGTGGAATAGCCTGGGGTTTACTTAGAAGAATTGTTATATTATGAGATAATAAGAACTAGGCTTTTTAAGTTAGAGCTAGAAAGCTCATGAGTCTTGCAGTCCCTGTACTAGCTCAAATCATAATCAAATTCTAATTTTTTAATCTTAATCAAATTCTAAATACTCAAGAGAGATTCCTATATATATATGGGAGGTATGGGGTAATAATAAAAAAAGAACAATAAATATAATCAAAAAATTCATTTTACGTATTCTTACGTGGAAAAGGAATTTAGTTATTATCATTCTCTCAGATTTGGGTATTAGTAATTTTAAAGATTGAGAAAAGATCCACTTGCTCAAACGCGTTGAGTTTGAAGATTGAGGATAATAGATTTTTTATCCCTATACATGTAATTATGAACAAGACGATCTGACTTCCATTGCATTTATTTTATTAAACAGAAAAAAATTTATTTACTACCAATAACTGGTATCAGAGCAGCCTTATTTCATATTACATGTATATTTTATTTTTATGTGTGGTAGTAATTGTTTATTGTGATACCAATTGCATATTTAATCTATATTTATTATTTTTATTAATTATGTAATGAATGATTGTACCCATCATAATTCATGGTTAGGTTAATTTTTATGATTCATTAGATTTTGTTTTGTAAGCCAATTAAATGGCTTAGGGTTTTGATTTGCAATCTAAAGAATCTATAAATGTTTTTTATTATTTTGATTGTAATAATAAAAAAATAAAAAAGGAAGAATTTAAAAGAAAAAAAGAAACAAGTAAACAAAAAAAATAAAAAATAAAAAATAAAAAGGAAAAGGCAAGGAATGGGGCAGCGGCGACAAGGGGGAGAGAGGGGAAAGATGCATTTGGGGATTTTAATTCAAAAAATATCATTTAGATCCCTTCAGCTTTAAATAATTTTGATATGGCTAAGATATTTTACGTATGTTACAAATTGATCTTTAAAAGTTTGTAAATCATGCAAAATGGCCCAATAGAGTTTGTTATTCTCACATAGTCCCCTCCAAGTTTAAGATAATTATAGTTTGGTTAGAAAACTTTAAGAAATTTATAAATAGGTCCCAAGTTTGATCCAAATTTATTTTGGACAAATTTGTTAGATATCTATAAATTCAAAGTTGACCCAAACTACTTTTAATTTTGGTCTAATTTTATAAAATTTTATTTTGACTATTTTATTAAAATTATTGGGTTTAAAAATATTTTTTAGTTAAGTTTTTTAAGAAGGCCCAAAGAAATTTTAAGCCTAAAATATGCCAAATATATTTTTAAAAATAAATAGACCAAAGAAAATTAAAAGGCCCAAAATTTAAGCCCATAAAAGGAGACAAACAAAAAGAGGTAACATTATAGAAGAGCCCAAGATGACTTTAAGGAAGACTTTAAAGAATTTAACCTTAGTTTTAAATATTTTTCTTCTTAGAAAAAACCATGAATGATGAAGTTATTTATTTATTTACTTAATTGATTTGATGAATAACATGTCATATAGATTAAGGGTGTCATATTCATATGTTCATACATAAAATATATCATTTTGTATGACATTAATATTCTAATGATATTAGAATATGATTATTGTCATATTTTTTAATATTATATTAATTTATTATTTAACGTGACCTTATTAATTATTGCAGCAGCCAACATCTGAGTCATCTGTGCCATATCCATAGCTCTGCCATATAGCTTCACACGTTAAGGTGACTCCGGAGGTGCTAGTAGTCTCGGGAAATTTATTGACTCATTAACTCGTTCTAGTTCAAGTACTGTAGCTCGAGCAGCGGTTCTCCTGATAAGTGGTCGTCTATGACAATGCATACTTCTGTGCATGTCAATAATGAAACATGATTAATTATGTATGAAATGTAATTTTCATATTGCTGAAAATGCAAGCCATACTCTACCCGGCTGTCGTCCTGAACCCCCACCTCGACCAACTCCTCCACTAGATTGACCTGAGCTATTGAGTCCTCTGAATGAAGCACTCACTTTGCCCTGTACTTGGCCTACACTACTCTGTCCTTGGATTGGGGCTTTGTTCTTTGATCTGCCACTGGGCATCATATTAGGGCAATCTCTCATCAAGTGGCTCTTCTGTCCACATTTGTAACAGCCGGTGGCCACTATTCTGCACTCCCCTAGATGAGATCTCCCGCACCTACTGCATGCCAGAAACCTCCTCATACCCTCTTGGTCGCCTCTAGATCTTGCCAACTGTGTGCGTACTGAGGCTTGGCTGAACTGGGTCTGGTCTCCTCGACTAGGCCTCTGGCTACTGGATCGCACAAATCTCTCATCGGTCCTTATCACCATACTTGGGCCTCTCTGATTATTACCCGTCCAACTACACTTTAGACTCTACTAACACAGCCTAGGGATGGCTACCATACTCCTCTCCACTCTGGTCGCTGCCTCTATTAGTGCTCCATACTGAGTGTGAACGGCTGAAGCAACATGTATTTGTATCCTAGGATTAAGTCCCACAGCAAATCTACTCGCTTTCTGCTCCTCATCATCTGCTATAAATGGGACTAATCAAATCAACTCTGAGAATTTCTTCTCATATTCTGCTACTGACAACGATCCCTATTCTAATTTAAAGAACTCCTCTATCTGGGCATCCTTATAACTCTTAGGATAAAACTTGCCCGAGAGCTCTCTTCTGAATAATGCCAAAGACATACCTTATGTGTGCCTCCTCTGCAGCGGCCTCCACTAATCTTTTGCTTTCTTCTTGAGCAGGAACGTTAAGTAAGAGAACATCTGGTCCTTAGAGCACCCATAATCTACAAAATATCTTTATTGTTCTCCAGCCATGATAATGCTTTCTTTGGATCTCCGGTGCCATTATATGACGTGGCGCCCAATTTTTTGGCTCGCTTTAACTATACCCCTGACTCTCACGACTGCTGAATTGCGGCCAACATCTGAGCCATATGTGCCATATCCATAGCTCCATCATGTGGCTCCACACGCTGAGGTGACTCTGGAGGGGCTGGTGGTCTCGGGGCATTTATTGACTCATTAATGCATTTTAGTTCAGGTACTGCAGCCCGAGCAGCGGCTCTCTTGATAGGTGGTCGTCCACAATGATGCATACTTTTGTGCATGTTAATAACGAAACATAATTAATTATTAATTATGTATGAAATGTAGTTTTCATAATGCTGAAAATGTAAGCCATACTCACAAAAATTCAACCCAAAATAAATATTTAACTCAAAACATTGAAAACTTGCTCTGATACCACTCTGACAGAACCCGGCCCAGAATCCTATAACATGGACATAGGTAGGCCCTGTCGGGCACCCCAACAGAACGCTTCCTAAAGTTCGCTATCAACCCTGGAAGATTACATGAGGCAAACCCTAAAAGTTTTCTTAATTTCTTTTAGATATATTCTCATAAACTCAGGAATTTTTGTTATGCATGCTATACAATGCAAAACTAAATATAATACATGTATATTCACTAAATGTATACATATAACTCTGTACATGCACAGGAGATCATCGTAGGGTTAGCGTACTACTAATTTACAGGAGAAACTATAGGCTGAACGCTGTTGGCTATACCTGGGGGTAAAATATAAACACAAAAAATAAAAGGTGAGTTGATAAACTCAATGAGTGGGTGTGAAATCTGAATAATTGTGGAAACATACTGAAAATTCTAAAAACTATTGAAAACTGTTCTTAATCATTTCTAAATCTCGAATACTAGTAAAACTCTATCCAGCAGTTTTTTTTTAAAAAATTTTAAAACTTAATAGGCTACTGCTGAAATCTGTAAACATTATTAACAAATATGTTATTTACTGGAAAAACTACATATCTCATACAATTGTCTAAAACTTCCATTTGATTATAGTCTGTCTGAAAAAGCACTGATGGCTACCCTAATACTAAACCCACTCGTTGACGTAGTCGACAAAATGAGTCGGTCACAGGGCGGTCTCCGTTAGCAACAACCACTGTGACTAATCTGATAAACTGATAAATCTAAGACATCTCACTGTCTATGTGGCGGAATATACATCGTAGACATATAGCGAGACAACACCCCGTAGCGTAAGCGATTCACAAACTCGACACCTCGACTCCTTGGAGTTAGTAGCACTCAACCCAAATGACTAACCTGCCCACGCATACGAGGTGTACTGGTCGGGTCTATACTATCCCCACAGGGATCTGAATCTGATAGCTGATAACGGATAAATGGGGTACCATTGGCCTTTGAAAATTGATAGTGTCTAAAAACCGTTTCTTACTGCCAAAATTAAATATCTAAATTGTTAAAAATACTGAACTGTAATTCTAAAATTTTACGGTATTTTTAAATGATAAATTTTTAATTCTCATTATATAAAAATATCAAATAAAAACTAAGGAACAAATCAAATCAAAATATTGAAATCAATCAAAAGAACAAACCTTGGTCTAAGTCAACATCCACTATTAGAATTTTACAATTGATCATTAATGCAAGTATGTATTAATTCACACTTTGAATATTTACTGTTAGAACTATGTTTCTATCTCTCCTTAGTCACAGTTAATTAGAAACAGACGATCTAATTAACCCTAACTATTAAACAACCTAAGACAAGTGCTAAAGGTTTAATTTAGTAATAGCCTTAAGAATTAAAGAGATTGATGAAGCTAAACAACACAAGCACAAACGGTTGCATTTAATTTAGTCAAATGTTCTTCCTAAGATTTAATAATTTATGATGCAACAAATCATCAAATCTTAATTGTATCACAAATTATAAGGATTAAACAATTACGAATTTGATATCTAATTTAGCAGTAGATTACAATGAACAATAAACTAGCAGCCATTCTAGTAATTAAATAAAACAACTATGAAAATAGGCACAGAAGAACATCTGATACTCAAAACATAAACTAAACAATAAAAATAAATTAGATTTTACAATTTTATTGATTCCGAGGCTTCTGTTTCCTTCGACCAATTATAAAAGTTTAGCCACGCAAGGCCATGATGAAATTTTAAAAGAGAATTAGAGAAAAAAAAAGTGTGAGAGAGGCATGTATGAAGTCTGCCCCCGTCTCTCCTCCTTTACATATTATTTAAAGTGTTAAAACCCTATAGGATATCCTAAGAATATTCTAAATATTATCCTAAAATAATAGCATCCAAATCTAATTAATTAAGAAAAATATTAAAAATAAAATAAAGTCCTAATATAACTATTATAGAGGTGTTTCAAATTGTAATTATCATGCACCAAATCTAGAAAATTCCTAAAATAAACCTCATCAAATCCTTGGAATGTTCTAGAACGTCAATAGTGTAGGTATAGCAAAGTTAAGCCTGATTTTGTCCTTGAAACAGCCCATATCGCTCAAAATGCAAAATATGAAAGTGGTAGATCTTTTCTCTTCATCCATTGCATCTTGAATTATCCCAATCAGAGCTCGGATGAGAGAGTTATTCTCAAATTACGAAACGATGTTGAAACTAACCAAAATCGCCCAATTAACTTTATTTTGCACTTAATGCCTCCATTTGCCTCCAAAATCAAAATCTAAGAATAGTGAGTATATTTAAGCACCAAATAAGTATAAAATACTAAACATTAAGGGAGAAAAATATGACATTTTTCATTCTCATCAAATTCCCCTACACTTAAATTTACTTTCCTAAAAACACCAAGGTTGCAATGTCATTAATAAAGAACTGCTAAGCTTTTCAAAATAAATAATATATCATGATAAAATATTCTTAAACAACTTATAATTACTTAGTAAGTATTTTCACTTGAAGATGGAGTAAACTAAATATGTAAACCCTTATGAAAATAAACACTCGACTCTCATATGTTTGAAGGATATGTGTTTCTCTCAAATTCATTCCAGTGGAAATGATCTACCATAGGCTTGCATATCTTCTCATTCTCTATCATTGGGATTACATATATAACACAAATCATAAGGACTTTTTAAGGGTTGTAATGGGGTTTAGGATCTAGGTGTAAAATATTTAGGAATGTAACTCAGAAGCGATCAAAAATAGTGGAGCAAAAATGAATCAACTCAAGCTAAAATATATAAGATATGTAATACCAATCACTATATTCAACGGCTTCTTCAATTTGACTTTAAAGCATTTAAACTATGTAAAACTTCTGCATTGAAAAAGAGATCGTTCAAAGGAACACTTTTCGTTTGTAACAGGGAACAATCCTTCGCAACAATTTCCACTTTTGTATATATCACATATAAACAGACCCCTTTCTTGAAATTTTAAGAGGAATTATGAACATTGACAGTTTGTAACATTAAAAACAATTTCCTCCATCACTTTTCCTTTTTTTAATACCAAAATTACATCAGTAATGGAACTCATGAATTGAGAATGAAAACATGTTCTATTTCACCAATCATAGCTATACCACAAACCCAGACAACCCCACACTTATTCCTTGTACTCCCATGCATATCATAATGATGAACAATGCTCCACTAGCTCTATGGCTTAGGTAAAGGCACTATTTTTCGGGTTTAAAGCTTGTAATGTGGTTTCACAATAAAATAAAAATCAATAAAGTTCAAAAGGGTTCAACAAAGGGAAAAATTAATTACATGCTAGGCTATTTGGCTTATGTAACTTATAACAACTAGGGCCTTAATCATGAACATACATGTATATGTCAATATGACCTTAAAGAGAATCAAGGCAAGTTTTAGAGAAATAAATCATTGGAAGAATATCTCACATGAAAGAAAATAGTGGGACTGATATGGATGTGTTAGTTTAAAGGCTCAAAATCTCACCAGCTTTTGTCTACTTAATTTAGTCACTACCATTCTCAAGAAAAATAACTAGACTAATTAATTCTAAGTTGAAAGATTACTTATTCAATCGTGTTATGAATATTTCAAGCTTAATTGAATCTTGCTCATGACATACACAATAAAAAATCATTGAAAACCACAAAAACAAATAGCAAAACTATTTTTTTATATAGTGATATAGATAAAATCACTATATTCTAATGTAGGTGGACCGTATTAGTAATATTTAATTAAAGATCCAAAAATTTAATTAATTTATTATAAATTTTTTCTGTTTATTATCCATAACTTGAATCCTCTTATATATAACAATTGTATAATAAGGTTATGGTCACATAAATAAACAAGAGATTTTCTAATCTTTATGTCATAAACATTTGAACACTTATCATGTATAAAATTGTAACTTTATTAATTTTATAAAAATAGAACAAGTACATGCTTTTAAGGCACTGTCCTTAATAGTTTATGGCCTATAATTGTTTTTTAAGTTGTAAGTATGTTAAAAAAATATTAATTATAAAATTAATCAACACAATAAATACATATTTGATTTGATTTGTATTTCATAGGAAATAAAAGAGATGAGTTTTATATGAAAAATGACAATAATATCTAAATTAGATAAGGATATTTTTGAGAAAGAAATTAGTAACATTATTATCATTTTCATATTAAGCTAAAAAAAAAAAAATATAACCAACATAAGACTTAAAATTACCAATCAATAATAAAAAAATCACATAGACAATGAAAAAAAAATTATAGTGATTCAGTTCAATTTGAACCTATATTTAATATACTGAGCTAATCAAAGTTTTCAACAATGCACTATTAAGACAAAGACTTACACCCTAATACCAAGAATACAACAACTCTCAATGATTCTACAATAATGGCTCTAAGAACAGTTCTATAAGTTTCAAGATTGTTTACTAAACACAAAAGCTATGTAATCCTCTCTCAGAATTCTCAAGAAACCCCCTAATGGTATGATAAAGAACCCTCTATTAGAGTTTTGATAAGCCTTCTCTATCTCTTTTATCAAAAAAATAATTTTTGCAACAAACTTGTATAGAGGAAGAAGGAGTGGTTGTTATAAAGAGGAAAAACTATTTATGTTCAAATTACACAAGGCCCCGCAAAAATGACATCGCGTTGCCTTTACTTTAATTGTAAAACTGCCATTAATGAGGAATGATTCCATTTCACACCTTGATTCATTTTTGTGAAATGTTGTTGTATATCCTTTCAATTTTGCCAAAATTACTTTCAAACCAACAAAACGTACAATTCCATCTAAGGTTCTAAAGCAATTTGGTCTCCATCAGTGCAAAATATTAGTCTTCTTACTTGATTATCTCAATTATCTTCATCTAATCACCCTTTATCTATGTAAAGCAGATTTAGGCATAATCTAAACTTGTTCATAGTTAAGACTTTTGTTCCTAAGTCTTCTAGATTGTCTTCAATAGCAATATTTTTCAATTCAACACTACCATTGGTTACCAATTCTCTTATATATTGGTATTTCATATCCATATGCTTGGTTCTATAAGGAAATACAGGGTTTTAACACAGATGAATTATATAATGATTATCAGAGTAAACCTTTACAACTAATTTGAGTATCCAAGCTCTTGAAGCACTTCTTGTAGCAATAAAACTTCCGTGCTGACTTCTATTGCAGCAATGTAGTTAGCTTTACTACTGGTAAAGCAATAAGTGGTTGTAGTTATGCCTTCCAAGTTACACAATTTTCACAAAGAATAAAGTAATATGATGTTAGTGACCTTCTTTATCCCTATCACCAGTAAAGTCTGAATTTACAAATCTTATTAATTTAATATTCTTCATATCATAGCCAAATACCAACCTATAATCCATTGTGCTAGCAATTATCTCAGTAACCACTTAATACTAGACTAGTGTCCTTTACTTGAATTTGCCATTTTTATGCTAAGGACATTAATTGAATGTGTGAAATCAAGCTTAATGCAGATCGTGGCATATATTTTAGACTTATGGCACTCTGGTCTGGCACTTTGGTTCTTAGTTCTTTCTCATCTTCAATTAAAGGGCATTAAGTAACTTGGAATTTTGAGTTAGCAACTTGGGATAATTTAATTGGTTTACATTTTTCCATTTTAACATTTAATGAATTTCTTTAAGAAAATCTTATGTGTTAACATCAATCTTATTTTATTCATGTCCCTAAAAATACCTATGCCAAGGATCTTTTTAGCATTTTCAAGATCTTTCATTTGAAATTCAAATTTTAGCAATCCTTAGACCTGTTGTAACTCACTCAGGCTTTTACTTGCTAATAACATATAATCTACATATAGTAGTAGATAACTACATCTATTTCTCCTATGGGTTTCAAATAAAGACTTTATCATAGCTTGAAGTCAAATCTTGTATTTTATTGTCTTGGGGATTGCTTAAGCCTATAAAGTGATTTCTTCAACTACAAACCAAGTCAAACTTTTTGTTTAGTGTCTAGATACTAGTATCCAAGTCTTCTTATTTATCAATGAATTCAGTTCTTCTTCCACACTAGCCTGCCATTGCCTTTTATGCCTACTGGTAATGGCTTCCTGATATGTTTCTGGTTCTGTAATTTCTTATGCAACACTTAACATAAAAAGTAATTAGTATATAAGAGGAAAATTTACTTGGAAGTTTACCTATATTCTCTCTTTATCTTTAGTTAGTTGATAACTTGAAAAGTCATGGTCTGAATGTGCCTGTGGTTGATTTTGTTGTGTGCTATTTCTAGGTTCCATGTCCATTATTGTTGAATCAGCAGTTTAGGTGTGATCATCAAATGGCTTTTAGTGTTGAAGCCCCACCTCAAAGTGAGACTTTTCTATATCCCTTAAACGATTGTTGCTTGAGGTATATTGTCCTTGTTACGTTGTTTCTTAATAGCATCTCAGTTTCATTAAACAAAACATCTGTAATAATAATGATTTTGGCTCCATTTAGATCCTTTAACCAAAGTCTATATTGGTGTTATCTAGATATCTAAGGAATATACATCTTTGGGTTTTAGCTTCCAATTTGCCAATATTTTAATGTGCATAAGCTGCATATATAAATATTCTCAAATGTTTGTAACTTGGGGGTTTTCCTTGGGTTTCTTGAGATATAGGACAATCTAGGAACATTTATTAATAAAATAGTATGTAGTGTTTGTTACATTCCCCTAAAAGTGTCATGATAGATCATAACTTAAAAGCATGTATCTTATTCTGTTAAGAACTGTTATATTCATCCTCTCAGCAACACCATTTTGCTGAGAGGTGAATTTTATTGTGTTGTACTTTAAGTTGTCATGCTCTTTGTAATAGCTACTAAACACTTTATTGTAGAACTCTAACCATTGTCAGTTTTAAGCATGTTTTGTTTCATACCACTTTGATTTTGAAATAGAAACTTTTAGTTTTTAAATTTGTCAAATGTATCATCTTTGTGTTTAAGTAAGAAAATTCATACTTTTCTAGAATAACTAAGGAGAGAAATACTTGTTCCTACCATGAGTTATTGTATTTGTAGGTTCCCACAAATTAGCATAGACATATCCTAGTGCACCAGTGGCTCTAAGAGTGCTTGGATTAAAACTCAGTCTATCGTGCTTCCCTAGTGTGAATTGTATGAGTAATTTTAAACCTAGATGCAGTGGCTCTAAGAGTGCTTGGATTGAAGCTCGGTCTATCATGCTTCCCTAGTGTGAATTGTGTGAGTGATTTTAAACCTAGGGTGCATGTATGTAAGTTTGTGTCTATCATTCAAATATAGCATATGTATCATATGCATACATGCGCAATTGATGATTGGAATATAACTTACTCAATGATAAACAAAAATAAATTTTTATATGTTATCTCATAAATGTAAAATATTTCAAGATTGAGAAATAGTACCTTGTCAAGCCTTTGGTATATGGTCGAACCGGAGTACCTGCCTTGAAGCAACCCGTTTATAATTCTAGTTCCTCAACACGGTGGGCTTGAAGAAGCTAGAATAGTAACTTTTTCAGCAAATGATTCAACTCTTAAATCCTTATTTCTATCTTATAATATGGGTGAGCAAAATTAAAGATGTGTGTTTTTGTGCTCTCAACACCTGCGAGAATTTTCTAACACTTAGCAAAATTCATTTCTCTCTCTCCTTTACGTTTATTTGTCGAATTTTTTACTAATTCATTGAGCAACATATTGCTCTTTTATTTGTTTATTATTATTTTTTTCTCACCTAATGGCATATATTATTTAGGTCAATATTTACCATTAGTATTTTGTTTATTATTGTTTACAATAAACCAAATGAAAACAAAACAAATTGAAAAATCATTTAAATGAACTTGGTCTAAATCTAAGCCAAATGAGATAATACTTTCTCATTATTAAAAAACATCTTAAGGCCTACCATTTACAAGTGACACCTATTTATTCTTATTATATCATTTAATTGATATTAAACAAATAATTTAATTATATTAAATCATGGTAGAACACATGCCAATTTATATTAAAAAATGAATTGTTTGATTTCAATTAAAATAATAATATCATATATTATTAAAATAACAAAATTGAAAATATAGAAATAACAAATATTTTGTTAAATTTTTTATTTTAGTACTTAAGTAAGAAAGAAAGCAAGGGAGTACCAAAATTGAAAAAATATTATTTAAATAAATGTTAAAAATGAAATTAATTAATATTTTTTAAAATTATTTTTTATTTTAGTATTCAAGTAAGAAAAAGAGTACTAAAATTTAAAAAATAAATTAAGAAGAATATAAATAAGGGTATATTAGTCTTTTTATAATAATTTTGATATATTTCATTAGCATCTCACAATAATATAAATATTGGAGGTTACTTTAAAAACTTGAGGGATACTAGTGATTTTAAGCCATACTTAAAGGATGTTGGATATTATTTTAAAAAGATACCCTAATTTTAAGTCATATCTCAAAAGCACTAAAAAAAAATAACTCTATAAGAATCTCCTCGAGCAAAAGACATGATGCTTTTTAAGTAATTAACAAAAAAGAGTCTCAAATACTTACGAGATCTCTTTTATCATACAACCTTGTATTCTATTAAATAATCCAAAAAATATGTTAGAGACTTGTCTTTAATATTAATATTGAGCCTTTACGTATCAACTTAAACTTTTGGGTTGAGTGGTAAACTAATATGGTATCTGAGCCATGGTTTTGAGTTCAAACCCACATATCATTATTTTTAGTTAATATCTTGGTTCATTGGCTTTCATGGAGATGGGAGATTCACCTGATTCAGACCTACTCAGATCTACATTTCACGTGAGAGAGACTGTTAGAGACTTGTCTTTAATTTATTGATTTATTGGCTTTCTTAGTTTCTTGGAGATAGAAAATTCACCTGGTTCAGACCTACTCCGATCCACATTTCACGTGAGAGGGAATATTAGAGACTTATCTTTAATACTAATATTGGGCCTTCACCTATCAGTTTAAACTTTTGGGTTGAGTGATAAACTAATAAAATATACTTTTTTCCCCACAAAATGCATGCTTAAGTATTAATTATGACAATTAGTTCTTCTGTTAAAATAAATTTGAAGTACTTACAATCACTTTAAATATACGTAACTCTCCCTTAAGGTATTAAAATTTAAATAAATCGATTAGGGTTGTGACATGCTAGACCTAAATATTCTCATCATAATGATCAAGAAAATGTGAATAAAATAAAGAAGGAATGCTGAAAACAGTCAAGATGTACGATATATAAAATTAATGCATTTCAATGTTTAAACAAAGTTATGCAAGACAATTCTTATTGAATCTCCTTAAAATGGCTCAAACAGTGCACATCACTAGCACATGTTGAAGGTAAAATTTCTTGTAGACAGTTATCCTAAAAACTTCAGTCATGTCTAAATCTTCCCCAACTGCAACACCAAGTAATTTCCAATCAAACCAGTGTAACAGATTGGCCAACACATTTTTAGCAGTTGTAACCCCAAACAACGTCCCAGGGCAACCCTTCCTTCCAGCACCAAATGGAATGTATTGGAAGTCTTCACCCATGAAACTAACAGGATTATTATGGAATCTCTCTGGGATAAACTCTTCAGGGTTGTCCCATAATTTGGGATCCCTATGAATTGACCATGCATTTACAAACACTATTGTTTTGGCGGGAATTTCATATCCTCCCATTTTAACACTTAAAGAATTTTCTCGATGAAGCAAAAGAGGAGCTGGTGCATGTAGCCTTAGAGATTCTTCAATGACACACTTCAAATATTCCATTTGATTTATGTCGTTCTCTTTTGTTATAGATATCAAGCCATGCACTTTAATTTGACACATCTATGGAATCAACTAAGCCACAGCCTTGATACCCCTTTTATTTTATGCACAACGGAAAACTATAACTCACACCATAATAAAGAACACATAAGATTAACACACCAATAAAGATAAAGAAAACAAACTAATCAACAAGACACAAGATATACGTGGTTCGGCCTAAACTTGCCTACGTCCATAGAGCATCTATGATCCAGCTTCTTATTATTAAAATAAATCACTAAGTATCTTCTTACATCATCAATGATCCTACAAGACCACTTAGTATCTCCCATAGAGACCTCTAAGTATTTACCCTTGATCACCATGACTCTCTAAGACCTCTTAATATTTCCTCATAAAAGATTTTTATAAAAAATACAAGAATAGCCCGAGCATCTAAGCAAAAAGGATCTATGGTGTTTTTTTTGTTCACTTAAGAACCAAAAGAAAATACTCCTCAAAGGTTACACCCTAGTGCACCACGCAATTAGTGCCTACCTAGCTCCTTTATTATCTATTATCATTACATCTTGAAACCTTAAATGCTTGATCTGAACCTTGTGTTTAGAAGGGTTTATATAGTGAATAAAACACCCTTAAAAATCATAAACCTAATTGGAATAAGAGTCCTTACTTGTAGAAGTTCTAATCCCACTTAAAGAAGTCAATTGAGCCAAAACCGAAAATATCCTAAAGTTGCCGCGTAAATAGTAATGAGTGAACAGTAACTGGTGAATAGCACCACTATGAACAGTTACTGCCGTGAACAGTACCCTGCAGGGCAAATTGCTTTGAGTTTCTCTTGAGTGAGGTTGAGCTTCACCATGCCATCCTTTTAATCTTGAAGAAGAACGTCAATAAAGTCCTTCGCATCCGACTTGTCATCCTCACGATTCAAATTCCTATGTTCTGCTATCACTTCATCGAAAAAAGTATCGAAAGCCTTGGCTGTTGCTTTCATACATGGTATTAGTCCAGTAAGATAATCCATCCAACCCAGAGCAGGAAACAAATCTCTAAAGCTAAACGCTTGGACTTGGGTCGTTAGTTTTCTTGATAGCGTCCCAAACTTATCTTTCTCGTTAGCCTTATTACCGAAAGTACATCCAGCAACGATATCGTTTGTGATTGCAAGCAACATCTCGCTTAGATTGACAGAAGCTCCTTTCATTGATGCACGATGAATTTTATTCATCATGTCGCCAATTTTCTTTTTCCTCACAAATTGAAAATTTTGCACTCTTTTGGGACTCAAAAGCTCATGAACAACAAGCTTTCTAACTTCTCTCCAGTACTCTCCGTATAGAGAAAATCCCATATTTGTGCCTCCATACAGGAAGATTTCTGCAGTAGTAGTTTTAGGTCGATTGGAGAAAACAATATCATCGGTTTTCATCATTTCTCTCGCCATATCTGCTGATGACACTATAAGAGTTGGAGTTTGGCCCCAGCGCATAAGCATCAGAGGCCCATACTTCTGAGACAGGACCTAAAGAGAGCGATGGGAAGTTTACCAAGCTGGTGCAGATTGCCAATTATTGGTAATCTTGGTGGGCATGGAGGCAAATTATGTTTGCAACTTCTTGAGAGCTTAAACAATAAGGAGAGAAAAAGAAGAGAGAAAGGAAAGGGCTTGAATAGTATGGTCTGTTGAGAATAATAGAGCATAAATGGAACACTTTTATTAATACAACAAACTCAAAATTTACAATACTAATTTTAGAAACTCTCACTCTCTCACACTTACAACACAGCACTCACACACTTTTTGTTGAGCTTATTATTTGCTAAATTTTTTAACACACTAAACTCTCAATAATTGATCAAATACTTGATCAACTCTTTATTCTTAACTTGCTTGCTTTCAAAACTAAATGAGAGAGTGGGGTATTTATACTTAGTTATAATAAACCAAAATCACACAAAGAAAATAATATAAAAATTTATTAACAACACAAGTTTATAATACTTATCTCCTTAATTATTAACTTTAAAATATCTTACCCAAACTAGAAATTTCAAGAATTGGGCTTGTAAATATTTGGGCTTAATCTTAGGCTTGGTATTGTAATTAATTTAAATTGGTGTTGTAATTTTAATACTCTCCCTCAACACCAACTTCTGTTCTTTTAACCACATTGAGTTATCTTCGAAACTTTTCGAACTTATCAACACCCAAGCCTTTTGTGAACAAATCAGTCACTTGATCGTCGGTCTTAACATACAGCAACTCAATTTCTTCTTGCAGAACTTTTTCCTGGATAAAGTGATAATGCATCTCCACATGCTTTATTCTTGCATATAAAAACTGGATTTTCTGCCAAACAGATTGCTAACCGATTATCACAATATATTGACACTTTATAATCTCTTGGCTAATGTAAATCCTCCATCAATTGCATCAACCATGTACTTTCTTGAGCTGTCATTGCTACTGCTCTATACTCAGCTTCAGTAGTTGACAATGATACAGTCGGTTGCCTTTTATTGCATCAAGAAACTGTTCCTAAATCAATCTTGAAAAAATATCCAGTAGTCGAATGTCGTGTGTCATAATCTCCAGCATAGTCAGCATCACAATAGCCAACTATTTTATAATCTTGATCTTTCTTATAGAACAGACCATAGTCAATTGTGCCTCTCACATATCTCAATATTCGTCGAGCTGCTTCTAAGTGACGTTTCTTAAGATTTTGCATATATCGACTTATTACTCCAATTGCATAAGAAATGTTTGGTTGAGTCAATGTCAAATAAATGAGACTTCCTACCAATTGTTGATACATAGTTCCATCTTCTAAATCCTTTCCTTCATGACCACACAACTTGGCATTGGCTTCCAGTGGTGTTGAGATAAGCTTGCACTCTAGCATCACAAACTTTTGCAATAAATCTTTGGCATATTTTTGTTGTCCTAGAAAAATCCCTTCTACTGTCCGAGTAACTTCGAGCCTAAGAAAATGCTTAAATTGTCCAAGCTCTTTCATCTGGAAGCGAACCGCCAAATTCTTTCTTGTTCGATGAATCTCTTCTTCATCATCTCCAGTGATAATTAAGTCATCCACATATACTAGCACAATTGCGAGTTTCTTTCTATTAACTTTGATGAACAAGCTAAAATCAGCTAGTGCTACAGAGTAACCACTATATGTTAGAAATTCTCCAATTTTTTCAAGCTTGCTTTAATCCATACAATGCCTCTCTCAATTTACACACATAATCAGGATGAAATTTGCTTTCAAATCCCATTGGTTGAATCATGTAGATCTCCCGAGCCAACTCTTCATGTCGAAAAGCATTCTTTACATCTATTTTCCATAATATCCAACCTTTGCTAGCTGCCTATGCAAGTAGAACTCTTACTGTGGTGATCTTGGCTACTGGACTAAACATTTCATCATAGTCTAGTCCATACTATTGAGAAAATTCTCAAGCTACCAACTGAGCTTTACACCTCTCCACCTATCCATCAGGACGTCTTTTGATCTTATACACCCACTTATAAGATATAGGTTTCACATCCTTTGGCTTTGGCACTAAATCCCAAGTTTGATTTTTCTCCAACGCTATGATTTCTTCTTCCATAGCTTTAATCCATTTAGAGCTCTGTGATGCTTCTTCAAACGTCTTAGGCTTTTTAACATTTTTCTCTTTCGCCATAGCTGCATTAGCATATTTGGGATTAGGCTTTTGTATTCTTATTAACCTTCGAGGATGAGATTGAGGGGTTGCAAGTTCTACTCCTTCATATTTGGCCTTCGTTGTTAGTTATTGATAGACGCCAGTTTGCCAAGGACTTTGAGTTATCTCTTGCTCGGTGTTATCATCACTACTTCCATTATCAAGGTCTTCTTGGCTCGGTCGGATTTCAGCAATTTGCTTATCTATCTTTTGTTGTAGTCGTTCTTCTATTTCTTTTGAATCTTGAAGCTCATTTTTTGTGGTGACCACCATAAATATGCTTCATCAAATACCACATTCCTTGATGTGTAGCACCGCCCACTAGTAGGGTCACAACATTTTCATCATTTGCGTTGATTATCATATCCAACAAAGATACACCTGATTGCCTTTTTGTCGAATTTGTTTCTCAGGTGATTTGGTACAAACACATAGCATATACAACCAAATACTCGAAAATGACTCACTATAAGTTTCATATCCCACAACTTCTCAAAGGGTGATATGAACTCTAACCTTAGTTGAGGAAACCTATTAATCACGTGGGGTGCAGTCTTCATTCTTTCGGCCCAAAATCTTTATAGTATAGTTTTTGCGTGCAACATACTTCTACAAATCTCTGCAATATGTCGATTCTTCCTTTCTGCAACACTATTTTATTGTGGCTTGTCGGCACACGTGAACTGATGTCGTATCTTATTTTCTTGAAGATATTGTGAGAACTCATTAGAGGTATATTCTCCTCCATTATCTGTACAGAGACAATGAATCTTCTTTTCGACTTCTCCTTCAGTTGTTTCTTTAAATTCCTTGAACTTCAAAAAAGTATTTAATTTTTCCCTCATAAAGAAAACCCATACATACCTCGAGAAGTCATCAATAAATGTCACCATGTACCGTATACCACTAATTGATGGCTGCTTGATAGGTCCAAACACATCAGAGTGAACCAACTCTAATAGCTCCTTAGCTCTAAACTTTGACTCCTCATATGGTAGTTGATATGCCTTACTGTACTGACATCTCGCACATACTGTATCCACTCTCACATCAAGTTGAGGTAAACCCTTAAGCATTGCCTTATTCATCATCACTTTTAGCTTATGATAACTTATATGTCCCAATCGTGCATGCTACAAATTTATTGTCTCATTCTTTCGAGTCTTGTCTATATAAGCTGACTCTGCTGATAGTACATAGACTGACTCTAGTTGTCATCCTTCCAATGTTGGTGTTCCCATGATTTTTAAATCTTGGTACACTTTAACATCTTGTGGACCAAACAAGACATAGTGTCAAGAATATGTTAATTGTGATACTGATAATAGATTCTTTTTCATGCTAGGGACATGATAGACATCTTGAAGTGTTACCTTGTCAGGACTATAATGAGGTGCAAGGACTGTGTTACAGATGTGAGTTATAGGCAATTTTGAGTTGTTGGTTGTCACCACCATGCAACTTTCTTTGTACTTAGTCATATCTTACAGCTTTGCTTCGTCACCAATCATATGATTTGAACATCCTAAGTCGACGATCCAATCATTTTCATAGTCAATCTATCCAGCTTTTCTTCTTCCTCTATAGCAACAGATGTTTCAGCATCCCACTCATCTTCACTTTTTCTTTCTGAGTTTGATGTGGCAGCATTACCCTCAGCAGACCTTTTTTTGGACTAACAATCTTTTGGCATGTGTCCTATTTTTCCACAATTGTAGCATTTTTCTTCAAACTTTTTCTTTTGGTTGGACTAACTACTATTGCCGTGAGTCCTCCATATTCTCCTTGTCTGTGAGCTATCTTTTTGATGATTACTCTTTATCTTGTCATCATCTCTTTTAGATCTTTCACCAGCACGTCGTTTAAATCAACCTTTCTTTTTATCAATGTAGAGTGCTTCTTTATCGCCTTTTAAAGAGACCCCACCCATTTGCTTGACAATCGCCTCTTGATCAGCAAGCAAAATTTTAAATTCAATGAGAGATGGTTGGGTTGGCCAGCCTTGTACAGCAGTAACAAAACTTCTATACTCGGGCCTCAAACCATGGATGATAATTCTTTTCATCCTAGTTTCAATAATGGCAGTGGCATGATCTAACTCGAATATTTCACGATACAAGAACTTTACCTTTGTCAAGCATTAGTTGATCATCATGTTGCATTGTGCAATTGACAACAGTTCATTCTCCACCACGTGACCCACCATAACTAGTCACTAAGTTGAGGACGCCTACTGTCTCCTGAGATGGGAAAAAGTGAAGGGGGGGTGAGTTTTCACAAAACTCAGTGAGTGGCATAATTTCAAAATAAAATGAGAGAAAATAAAAATGATGATAATAACAATGATAATAATAAACCTTTAAACCATAAACATCAATCTTAACATAAATAATGTAAATAACTTAAAAGTATCATAAGAATCATCAAATCTCATTTTAAACATGCTACAAATGGAAGTTCTACAAGATATGATGTAATATTATAAATAATTAAGTCTTTAAAACATTACACTAAACTAGTACCCATGGGAAAATCTCGTCGTACCCGGAATATCCCTCGGGCAGAGCATTGAACATACTTATATATATCATCTCAAATTCTCGTCTTACGTATGCGCAGAGCAAACTAGCTCCCAAAGAGCAAAGCGCCCATACACACGGCCTAAAGCCTATGTATGTGTATAGACGGGCCCTAAAAGCCTGAATCTCATATCTCTAGCAAATGGGGGAGGGTACCGCCTAATGGTTTGAAAACTATTTCTATTTTAATAATTATAAACTCATTAAATCTCATCTCAAGCTTTACACTTAAACAAATAAATCATTTAAATATATTTCTATTAATATAAACAATCTATAATATAAAATGCATTTTTTCATAACATAAAATAAATACTTAATTTAAATATGTCTAAGAATTTAAATTAAGAAAATAAATAAATAATTTAACAAATAATTAAATACTCATTATGTTTCATAAACTTTATAAATGATGCGAAATAAATGAAGTCTTTAATATGAGAAATAAACTATATATATACATATATACTATAAATTTCACCCCACAAAAAGTGATGATGTTTATCGGAACGCATTGCCGGGATACGTCACGCTCGAAAACCCTCATAAATGAGATAAAGTGTACTATTATTCATTAATAAGAAAATTAATACCTACATTGACGATTCTAAACAAAATCTATTATACAAAACGATAACATAACGCGTTAATACACTTACCAACTCGTTGGATCGATGCGAACTTTTCAGTATGGGGTCTAACTCATTTCGTAAATTTTCTATGGGTCCTAAAATGAAGAAAATAATAATTTAAGTCACTAATTTAATGAATTTTGAAATTACCCCCAAAATCAAGAGTTAGGGTTTTTCCTAAAACTTAAATCCCTCAATTTCATGAAATTATACACTCAAACATAAAATTAACAATAAAAAATTTAAATTAGAGTGATAATCATGCTCCTAAAAGCTTGGATACTCTTTCTCACACTAAATTTCTCTCTCTAAAATTTTAATTGTTTAATTCTCTCTCTAATTAGGAAAATCCTAATGCTAAGAGGTCTAAATCCATGTGAAAAATCATTACCCATAACGTAATCACTTGGAAACATTCATGAGTTAACGAAGGAAGAGAAGAAATTAAAAAAAAAAAGCCAAGAGAGCTTACCTTTGTTTTCTCTCGGTAAAAACATTTAGGGAAGAAGAAAAAATTGTATTTTATTTTTGTTTGATAGCTAAAATAAAAGAAAAATGGGGTTTGTGGGTTTTGGTGGTCTTTGGAAGGGGAATGGGCTTAAGACCTCATTTATTTTTTTTTTCTCTTATAAACGACATGTTACAATCCTTCTCTCTTAAAAAAAATTTCGTCCTCGAAATTTAACATACTTGAGGGGAAAAAATGTGGATATTTTGCTCGCATTAAGTCCTCACGCTCCCAAGTAGCTTTTTCCTTTGCATGATTCTTCCATATAACCTTTACTAAGGACAAGGTTTTAGAATACAAGACTTGTTGCTTTCTTTCCAATATCTCTATTGGTTCTTCCTCATAAGTTAAATCTGCCCTCAATTGAACAGGTTGTTATTCTAATACGTGGCTCGGGTCATACATGTACTTCTGGAGCATTGAGACATGAAACACATTATGGATTCTTGATAGCTCCGGTGGTAAAGCTACATGATAGGCAACTGCACCAACACGCTCTATGATCTTATACGGACCAATCTACTGTAGGCTTAGCTTACAACGCTTCCCAAAGCGAAGAATACCCTTCCAAGGAGAGATTCGTAGAAATACTCGGTCTCCAACATTAAATTCCAGATCTCTCATATGCTTGTTAACATAACTCTTTTGTCTATCTTGAGCTATTTTCATCTTCTCTCGAATAATCTTCATTTTATCATTAGTATCTTGTACCAATTCTGGACCCAATAATCTTCTTTCACCCACTTCGTCCCAATAAATTGGAGTTCTACATTTCCTACCATATAAAGCCTCGTATGGAGCCATCTCAATACTAGTTTGGTAACTATTATTATAGGAAAACTCTATCAAAGGTAAGTAAGCATCCCAACTACCTTTGAACTCGATCATGCAAGCTCGTAGCATGTCTTCCGAGGTTTGTATAGTACGCTCTGATTGTCTATCTGTCTAGGGATGAAAAGCGGTACTAAACTTCAACCTTGTGCTTAACGCCTTCAGCAAACTGGGTCAGAATTTAGATGTAAAATGGGGATCTCGATCCGAAATTATGGATACAAGTGCTCCATGAAGACGTACTATCTCAGCTACATAAATACTAGCCAACCTAACAAGTGAATAAGTAGCTTTGATTGGTAAAAGTGAGCAAATTTCGTGAGTCGATCGACAATCACCTATATACTGTCATAACCCATCTGAGTACGTGGAAGCCCTATCACAAAGTTCATAGTAATATGCTCTCATTTCTACTCAGGAATAGGAAGAGGTTGGGAAAGTCCTGCGGGCCTCTGGTGCTCGGCCTTGATCTATTGACAAACTAAGCATCGGGAAACAAACTCGAGAATCTCTCTCTTCATACCCTGCCACCAATAATGATCCCTCAATGTATGGTACATCTTCGTACTACCTGGATGCATGGCATAGACTGAACAATGAGCTTCTTCCATAATCTTTTTTTTCAAATCTTCTATATTGGGTACACAAAGTCTACTACCCATGGCTAGGGTCACATCATTCCTCACCGTAAAATCTGCTCGCAAACCCTTTTTCACATCATTAATCAACTTCACTAACTGAGGGTCATGAGTTTGCATATCACGAACTTTATTAATTATTGTAGGCCTAACCCGAAAACTGGCTATCGATGCCCTAGAATCAGAAACTGTTAGCTCCACTCCTAAAGATCTCAACTCAATCAATAAGGGCATTCGTGTCACTCTCAAATGAGCAACAGAACTGTAGGATTTCCTACAAAGTGCATCAACTACCACGTTCGCCTTACCTGGATGATAGTCAATGGTACACTCATAGTCCTTGATCAACTCAATCCATCTCTCCTGTCTCAAGTTCAAGTCCTTATGAGTAGGTAGGTATTTAAAACTCTTATGATCAGTAAAAATCTGACAAGTTACTCCGTATAAGTAATGCCTCCAAGTCTTAAGTGCAAATACCACCGCTGCAAGCTTCAAATAGTGTGTTGGGTAGTTTAGCTCATGCTTCTTAAGTTGCCTGGAAGCATAGGCCGCTACCTTACTATGTTGCATTAACACACAACATAATCCTTGTCTGGAAGCATCACTATATACTACAAATCCCTCATTACCAAATGGAAGAGTAAGTACTGGTGCTGAAGTTAATCGGGCCTTGAGTTCTTGAAAGCTCTTTTCACAGTCTTCATTCCATTCAAACTTAACATCCTTTCGGGTCAACTGTGTCAATGGGCCAGATATCTTGGAGAACCTTTCTACAAACCTACAATAATAATCGGCCAAGCCAAGAAAACTCCTAACCTCGGCTACACTAGAGGTCACTCCCATTTCACCACTGCTTCAATCTTCTGGGGATTAACATACATACCCTCCACTGATATTACATGGCCTAAAAATACGACTCTGTCAAGCCAAAACTGACATTTGTTGAACTTGACATAAAGCTGTTCATCCCTTAAGATCTGTAAGATAAGCCTTAATGGCTCTGTATGCTCCTCCTCACTTTAAGAATATACCAAGATATCATCAATAAACACAATTACAAATCGATCAAGGTAGGGACGAAACACCCTATTCATCAAGTTCTTTAAGGCTGCTGAGGCATTTGTTAACCCGAATGGCATCACCAAAAACTCAATAGTGTCCATAACGGGTTCTGAAATCAATCTTAGAAATATCAGCTTCCTTAATCTTAAGCTGATGATAACCCGAGCGTAGATCTATCTTAGAGAAGACTTTAGCGCCTTGAAGTTGATTAAATAAGTCATCAATATGTGGAAGTGGGTACTTATTGTGTATTGTAACCTTGTTCAATTGTCGGTAGTCAATGCAGAGTCTGAATGTTTCATCCTTCTTCTTAACAAACAAGACCGGGGCTCCCCATGGAGATACACTAGGTCTAACAAACCCCTTATCCACCAACTCTTGTAACTGAACTTTAAGTTCTTTCAATTCTACTGGAGCCATTCTATATGGTGCTATTGAGATAGATGCTGTCCAAGGGATCAAATCTATTATGAACTCAATCACCCTATCTGGTGGTAACCCTGGTAAATCATTAGAAAAGACATCTGAGAATTCTTGCACCACTGGAATATCCTCCAACCTTACCTCATCCACTCTAGTATCTACCACATGGGCTAAGTAGGCTGAGCACCATTTTTTGAGTAATCGCCTAGCACCCATGGCAGATATAATACATGAAAGAAGAAGCCTCCGTTCTTCATAAAATCTAATCTCCTGCCTCCCTGGCTTTTTGAACACCACTTCCTTTCTAAAACAATCAATAGAAGCATAATGATTGGCAAGCCAATCCATACCCAATATAGCGTCAAAGTCTCTACTGTCAAGGGGTATTAAGTTTGCCTCAAAATCATGCCTATCCACTCTAACTCTGTAATTATGAAACACACTCTCAGCAAGTAATGAATCTACAATAGGTGTGGCAACAACTAAGCCATACTCTAGGGGTTTCAGCTCCCTATTGGAATGCACAGAAAAAGCACGAGAAACAAAAGAATGTGTAGATCCTGTGGTCAATGAGAATATGGGGCTCGTGACCAAAAATAGATAACGTACCCATGACGACATCTGGTGTAGCCTGTGCCTCCTGCTATGTCAAGGAAAAAACTCGAGCCTGAGCGCGGGGTTGACCAAGTTGGCCTCTCTGGCCTGAAGCAGAAATCTGAGTTCTACTAGTCGATGTAGAACCTTCTGTCTATACACTCCTCTGACCTTGAGTCTGACCGAAGTCTCTCTGGACGTGCTGTGGCATAAACCTCTGAGTAGAGTTATCACCCTGAGCCAAAGTTGGGCAATATCTCTTAATGTGTCCAATCTGACCACAATGGTAACAAATACTGCTCCCAACTAAGCACTGTCTATGATGGTTCTTGCCACAGGTTCTACACTGTGTGTGTATAGAGCTGGTTAAGCGGTTATCATGGTAGCCTCCGCTACCTCTACCACTAGATCTCTGGCTTCTATTTCCTGTGAGTTGCTGTACTGAACCTTAACTAAAACTCTATCCCTGTCCTCCTCTATATCCTAAACTCTGACTTCTCTGGAAGCCATACGAATTAGTTGTATGACTACCTCCTCTCTTGGGCAGCCTACTACTAGGGCTACCATCTGTCCACTCTTGATTACATTTCTGTCTTATAGCTGAAATCCTGTGTGACTCGTTGATACTTCGTTCTACCCTCATTGCAGCCTCCACTAGCTTCCCAAACTCACTGAAGCCAGAAACTGTCACAGTTGTATGAATCTCATAGCGTAAACCATCTTCAAACTTAGTGCATTTCTCTTTCTCTGTAGAAATTGTCGCAGTAGCAAAACGTGAAAGATCTAAAAACTTCCTCTCATACTACTCAACAGACATAGAACCTTGAGTTAGACGAAGAAATGCTTTCCGTTTACCCTCTCGGTACACAGTAGGAAAGAAGTGGTCATAGAATTCCTTTCAAAATACTGCTTAAGTAATCTCTACAGGGGGTCTAATAGTGCTCATATACTGATCTCCACCAATGGAGTGCACCTCCCTTAAGCAAGAATATGGCAAAGGATAATTTCTCCTCATTTGAGCACCTCATCACATCAAATATGCGCTCCACCCTATCTAACCAGGACTCAACCTCTGAAGGATCTCCCGAACCATCAAAATTTCTTGCCCCAAAATTCTTCACTCGCTCAAAGGTGTTAATGCTAGCACGTGTTTGAGCCTGGTTTTGTACAACTGCAGTCACAAGCTGAGCAAGCATATCAATTATGGGAGAGGTCACAGGAACTTGTTGAACAGGTAGAGGTGCATTTGATTCTGCTGCACCTTCATTTATCGACTCATTTCCCCCACGATGCCTAGGATGAGAGTTCAGCTCAGTGATGGGTCTAGTATGACGTGGTGGCATGGTGGTGCCTACAAAAATATCAACCCAACTATGTTAACTACAATACTAAAATTATTAAAAGACAAGAAAGTCTACAGAATCTATAACCTATGCTTTGATACCAACTGAAACGACCCGCCTCGTAGTTTTCTATAAACTTTAGGACGAATCTTGACCGCTATCTTACGGACAATTCAGGGATGCTCACTACATTAGAAATTCTACCAAAATTTCGACAGAGTTTCCCCTTATGGACATTCCCAAACCTGCAATTGAAAGAATAATACTTCTATAAACCCAATACTATTAACCAAACTTCTCATATCTCATCCGCAATTCACCACATCAACATCAATAAAAATTAATACACTTATAACTCATACGTCAAAAAATTCTCAATATCTAAGATAGAGTTATCAAACTCATGGCATCAAAAGCCCAAAAAAAATATAAATACCATAATACAAATTCATAATCTACAAGATAAACATGCTAAATTCCTATAGTCCCAAATAAAAACGAATCCATATATCCTATATGGCTCACAAAAAAAAAACATAAAAGCTCCACCACGTGACCCACCCTAACTAGTCACTAAGTTGAGGACGCCTACTGTCTCCTGAGATGGGAAAAAGTGAAGGGGGGGGTGAGTTTTCACAAAACTCAGTGAGTGGAATAATTTCAAAATAAAATGAGAGAAAATAAAAATGATGATAATAACAATGATAATAATAAACCTTTAAACCATAAACATCAATCTTAACATAAATAACGTAAATAACTTAAAAGTATCATAAGAATCATCAAATCTCATTTTAAACATACTACAAATGGAAGTTCTACAAGATATGTAACATTATAAATAATTAAGTCTTTAAAACATTACATTAAACTAGTACCCAGGGGAAAATCTCGTCGTACCCGGAATATCCCTCGAGTAGAGCATTAGACGTACTTATATATATCATTTCAAATTCTCGTCTTACGTATGCGCAAAGCAAACTGGCTCCCAAAGAGCAAAGCGCCTATACACACGGCTAAAAGCCTATGTGTGTGTATAGACGAGCCCTAAAGGCCTGAATCTCATACCTCTAGCAAATGAGGGAGGGTACCGCCTAGTGGTTTGAAAACTATTTCTATTTTAATAATTATAAACTAATTAAATCTCATCTCAAGCTTTACACTTAAACAAATAAATCATTTAAATATATTTATATTAATATAAACAATCTATAATATAAATGCGTTTTTTCATAACGTAAAATAAATACTTAATTTAAATATGTCTAAGAATTTAAATTAATAAAATAAAATAAATAATTTAACAAATAATTAAATACACATTATGTTTCATAGACTTTATAAATGATGCGTAATAAATGAAGTCTTTAATATGAGAAATAAACTATATATATACATATATACTATAAATTTCACTGACAAAAAGTGATGATGTTTATCGGAACGCGTTGTCGAGATAAGTCACGCTCAGGAACCCTCCTAAATGAGATAAAGTGTACTATTATTCATTAATAAGAAAATTAATACATACATTGACGATTCTAAACAAAATCTATTATACAAAACGATAACATAACGAGTTAATACACTTACCAACTCGTTGGATCGATGCGAACTTTCCAGTATGGGGTCCAACTCGTTCCGTAAATTTTCTACGGGTCCTAAAATGAAGAAAATAATATTTTAACTCACTAATTTAATGAATTTCGAAATTACACCCAAAATCAAGGGTTAGAGTTTTTCCTAAAACTTAAATCCTTCAATTTCATGAAATTATACACTCCAACATAAAATTAACAATAAAAACTTTAAATTAGAGTGATAATCATGCTCCTAAAAGCTTGGATACTCTTTCTCACACTAAATTTCTCTCTCTAAAATTTTAATTTTTTTAACTCTCTCTCTAATTAGGAAAATTCTAATGTTAAGAGATCTAAATCCATGTGAAAAATCATTACCTATAACGTAATCACTTGAAAACATTCATGAGTTAACGAAGGAAGAGAAGAAATTAAAAAGAAAAGCCAAGAGAGCACAAGAACATTTAGAGAAAAAGAAAAAATTGTGTTTTATTTACCTTTGATAACTAAAATAAAAAGAAAATAAGTTTGGTGGGTTTTGGTGGACTTTGGAGGGGGAATGGGCTTAGGCCTCATTTCAATTTTGTTTTTTTCTTATAAACGGCATGTTACACAGAGAGAGAAAGACAGAGAGAGAAAGACAGAGAGAGAGAGAGAGAATGGAGAAGACAGTGAAGAAAAAAATAAAGGAGATTCTTATTAAAAAAAGGAAGCTAAAAGATAAAGTTCATTGTTAATGTTAATTTAACGGACCAGATCTTTTTTTCAGTTAATCTCATCTTTTATCAAATAGTTTAATAATATAGAGTTGATATTTAATTGAAACTAAAATAATTATAAAAAAGATCTTCAGGACACATAATTAATACGCTACGGAGGATTATGAATTGAGCTTTAGTGATCTCAAATTACTGAAAGTTAAGATTAAAAAAATCCATGAAGAACAATGAGAGCTTTTTATTAATTAAGAGAGTGTATCTTGTACATTGTCCATAATAAATTAGAAACCCAAGGGCCTTATTTATAACCAAATGCCACCTATGTAAAAGACTAAGATGGATTCCTTTATTTGCTAATTAATTATATCCATTAGGTGTAGAAATTATTTCTGCACTTGTCCTCTCCTTTTCAATATTCCTTTTGAATATGAGGAGTTCTTAGTGATTTGGAGAAGTTACAGTACACCATTGATATTAAAAGATTTCTTCACTTTAAATGAACTTGAGTTGCGTGATCTTTAGGATTTTAGCAACTTGGGTTGTTTTCTGAAATTTTGTTTTTGCGATTTCTTTGGCAACATTATCTAAAGACGTACATTTGGGGAGGAGTTAAGCTTTTTCATGAACTTGTTGACTTCTTTACCTAAAAACTGATATTGATGTTCGCTACTTGAGAGTATCGTTCACTAATATTCATTAGATCTTTAAGTGCAAGTAAAATTCTTGATGCACCTTGTCATATGTATCTTCTTTTGCTTTGTTAACTCTTGATATATTTGAAAGGAATTATAAGTGAATTGCATATCGGACTTGCTTAAAATGTCGTAATAGATTCTTTCCCTTTATTTTGTATCTTTGCAACTTTACAATATTTGAGGAGTAAAGTATAGGAGTAATTATTAAAATAAGTGTGCTTAAGTTGTAGAAAGGTGTGTGCAAGTTATTCTAGATGCATGTGTTATTCTCTTAGATACAACTTTTGTGCTTAGTATCTCCTTGTAATAAAAAAAAAAATGTACTTGCAATTATATATAGGAAAAGTTGTATGTCCATGACATAACACATGCAAAATTATATAGGCACAACTTGTGTACATAGAATCATAAGAAACCATATCTATCTGATTCATGGTTGCGAGTTACTTGGTAAAACTTTTATTCTTTGTTTATACTTAAACTCTTTATAATTTTGGAGAAGATATATGCAAGCTTTGTTTCAAGAAGTTGTGTATAGAATTTGTTTTTTTTTTTGTGTGTGATTTATTGTGAAATAATCATTTAAGTGTATTGAAATGGTATTTCATTCACTTTTCGTCATCATTCATTACTTCTTATAAATATATATATATATACATATATAAATATATATTACTTCTTATAAAAATCAAAATGTGATACAATTTTAACACTCCTATTTGCACAGTAGTCACAATTCATAATTTTGAATGATTTAGTAATTTGTTCTAGGTTTATTTTTTCTGTGTTTTTTTTTTCTGCAACTTATGAATATTCTTTTATTGCCTTCTAGTTGCCGACTTGTGAGTCTAAGCAACTTGGCAAATAGTTTTTTATTGTATACTAATTATGAATTATGTGTTTGAGTAGTTTAACGAGTATTCTTTTATTTATATCAATCATGACTAGTGAGTATGGGATAGTTAACAAATATTATTTTATTATATATTTGTCATGACTTATGAGTCTGGGCGACTTAGAGAATATTCTTTTATTTTTTATTAGTCGTGACTCATGAATCTAGACAACTTAGTGAATATTTTATTTATTGTAGATTAATCACAACTTGTGAATCTTGATGAATTAGCAAATATTTTTTTTATAGTATTTTAGTGACAACTTATAGCTTACAACTTTTTATATTGTATATGCGAAATTGTGGTGTAAGGTGTTTACTTTGGATCTTAGATTTTGTCTTTATTTTAAGTCTTTGTGCCTTAATTATGGGTCTTTCATCCTAATTTTGGATTTGTATACCCTTATTTTTGGTCTTGATGCTCTCATCTTGGATTTTTGTACCCTTATTCTTGGTATTTATGCCATCTTGTTAGGTATTTATGCCCTTACTCTAAGTCTTTAAAGATTATAATGTAGAACTTATACTTTGTGAAGTTGAGTCTTCTAGCTGATCATGTAGAGTTAATGCCATGTGAAGTTGTATCTTGGAGAAGTTGTGATTATATGAAATTTTAATCTCATAAAGTCTTTGGTACCAATTTTCTTAAAATATCTTCTGCCTCATACAAGTAATGTGCCATAAACTTTGGTTTTATTATTATCTTATCATTATTATATTTCTTTTCTTGAGAACTTACATCTGTATTTTTCACTTTAAGGCATTATATTTATGTAAGAAGTTGCAACATATTTATAAAAAAACTTGTTTGTATGATTATTTTACTTTGTGGCAATTGTTTACACATACATATATGTTGTTGTTATTTAAAGGTTTGGATGGGGATGAAAAATCTCTCACCCATGAAACACTAACTCTTGCCTCTTATTTTTACTCGAACCCAAATGCTTAGGGTGCTTTACGCATTCACAACCAACCGAGCTACGCCAAAGGGCATCATCATATTTGCATTGTCTTGAATGATAACTTGTGTGGTTGCTTTAAGCATTCACAACCAACCGAGCTATGCCTAGGGGGCATCATCATATTTGCATTGTCTTGAATGTTAACTTGTGTGTAGTGCTAAAACATAAATAGTGAGAAGTCTTAATATTATCACAATGAAAGTATATATTTGAAAGGAATATACCTAGACTTCATTAATTTTAGTGATTCAAGTTTGTTGTTAGTTTGACTAACTAATTCACGAGCTAATGAAGTCACAATTCCAATCATCAATTCTTTAAATATTCTTAAGAGAAGTCATAGCTTCATGAATTTATGGTGATGTCATCAATTTTCTAGGCTATATTACATGGACTTGATGCAACATATAGTCATAGGCTTAATGATAGAGATGTTGTAGTCATGTAAAAGTTTAACCTGATGAAGTCGTAGCCTTTATAACTAAGCTACTTTCTAACTTCTTCTTCACTAGTTCTCTTTAATGTAAATAAAAGATTTAGTAATATATTTTAGTAGTAATATGGTAGAGGCATTGTTTTTTTGTCCCTCTAATTAGTAAGAAGGCTTATAGCTATGAGATTGTGAAAAAAAAGGCCTATATGCTTGTTGTCCATCCATATCTTCTCGATGAAAGTATTGAGATGAAGCTTAGGTACTTGAGCGGAATTGAAACTGAATCTTTTATCCTGACTTCTTGGAGACTAAGGAGATTGTGCTCTTTTTCATAGTTTACTTTTGGAACTACATGTTAACCTTGGATATAAAAAATGAGCAGGCTGTGTAATAGAGTCAAAATCCACTTTGAGTCTTTTACTTAATCAATATTTTTCGACATGAACAAAGGAATCAGTGCATCAAAAGGACTTATTTATACATCTGGGTGGTTATATAGAAGATCTTATAAATTTAAGTGTTGGGCAATAATCCTTTGAAAAATATAATTGGTGTTGAAGTATTATCATGATTCTTGATTTACATGTATATGATATAAAAACATCTCACATAATACTTTTTAGCCTTCTTTGGCCCTTATTACACAGTTGCTAAATCAAATATATTAACTTGTTCCTGATAAGTTGTTTGAAAATGATTAACAAACAAATTACAAAAATTATTAAAAGTTTGATTGACTTAAGTGGTAAGATTTGAAACCACTTCATTGTAATGTCAGTTAAAGTTAAAAGGTACAACTTGTTTTGAAGGTGTCACTATACTTTTTAAGGGATACTTACTTGAAGGAGCACACGTGGCTTGCTGGATCAAAGTTTCCATGAACGATCTGAAGTGTGGCATATGAAAATCTAACGACTTCTTTTGGCTTTTGATCTCATCAATGAATGAAGATTCTGTTAAACTAAATTAAGATGATTTAAACATACTTGAAGTAACTTTAAAAGCATATAGATCAATACAGAATTAGAAAACGGATTAAACATACCTCCTGCCATTGAAGACATTTTTTAACAATCTGGATAGATGATTAAGCTCTTCTAAATCTTGTCAATCTTCACTGATGACATATGTGTGTCTTGAATAATATTGAATAATTTAGGGACCTAATCAAGTGTTCTATTTATAGGCATTTTTTCATAAAAAATACCACCCAATGTTTATGAATATGAGTTAGTTATTTTATAACTAATGAGCATTATCTTTGAATAATGAATGATAATGAAGTTAATGAGATTGATAAAAGATGTTGGCCATAATATGTTTATACCTAATATTAAGTATTACACCTAATACACTTAACATTCTCCCACTTGACCAATATATTTCATCATTCACTATAGTAGGAAACAAAATACATGAATTATGGCTATAGGTCCTCTAAAAATGAGTATTATCTTAATATTTGCTTATATTACTTAATGAATAAATGATATATTTATTCTGAGTCCAAACTTAATGATATTTCTTAAATAAATGTGTACACAATTAATAATCAAATATGAAAAAATATCATAACTTAAATAGAGTTTCATAACATTTGTCTTATGACAAAATCACATAAAGGAACCAAGTCCCATATTTTCTACATGATCCTTAAACTTAAATGGTGGTATGCCTTTTGTCAAGGGATTAACTATCATCAATTCAGTGCTAACGTGTTCAATGACCGTTGTTTTATCTTTAACACGCTTTATTATGGCTAAATACTTGATGTTGATGTGTTTACTTCGACTACCACTTTTATTATTTTTAGCCATAAAAACTACAGCTGAATTGTCACAATATATTATCAATGGTCTAGATATTGAATCCATAATTCTAAGCCTAGATATGAAACTCTTCATCCATACACCATGCGAGGTAGACTCAAAATGAGATATGAACTCAGCTTCCATAATGGAAGTGGCAGTTAAAATTTGCTTTGTGCTCTTCTAAGATACAGCTCCATTGACAAACATAAAAATGTATTATAATGTTAATTTTTTAGAATTAACATAACCAATAAAATCTGCATCGAAGTAGTCAATCACATTTAGATTCTCAGTTCATCAATACATAAGCATGTAGTTCTTTATCCCTTGAAGGTACCTCATTACCTTCCTTGCAACTTTCTAGTGGTTAAGACCTAGATTACTCTGATATCTTCATAATATTCCAACTGCAAATACAATGTCAGGTTTTGTGTAGGCTTGAGCATACATCAAGCTTCCGATAGTAGAAGTACTTGGAATAGTTTTTATTTGTTCCCTTTCAAGATCATTTTTCAGGCATTGGTGCAAATTGAACTTGTCACCCTTCATAGTGGGAGCTATACTTAGTGAACAATCTTTCATCTGAAATCTCTCCAAAACTTTGTTAATATAGGTTTCTTGAGACAAACCCAAAATATTTCGTAATCTGTCCCTATGTATCTTAATCCCAATGACATAAGACGCATTACCCATATCTTTATGTCAAAGTTTTCAGAGAGAAATTATTTCACCTTATGTAGCAAACCCTTATCATTGGTGCAAGTAAAATATCATCCAGATATAGAATAAGAAAACAAATTTTACTTCCACTGACCTTCTGGTATATACATTGATCTACAACATTTTCTACAAAATCAAATAAAGAGATAACATCATAAAATTTTAAATACCATTGACGGGAGGCTTATTTCAATTCATATATGGATTTTTTTAGCTTGCACATTAAATGCTCATCATTATTAAAGGAAAATCCTTCTGGTTGTTTCAAGTAAACCTTTTCCTATAGATCTCTATTGAGAAAAGATGTTTTCACATCCATTTGTTGCAACTCTAAGTTAAAATGAGCAACTAATGCCATAATAATTTGAAAAAAAAATCTTTCTTAGATATAGGAGAGAAAGTTTCCTTGTAATCAATTCCTTCCTTTTAAGTGAATCCTTTAGCAACGAATCTTACTTTAAATCTCTCGATGTTGCCCAACGAGTCTTTCTTTGTTTTAAAGAACCATTTACATCCTATGACTTTTGCACCATCAGACAACTCAACAAGATCCCAGACTCTGCTAGATGCTATAGAATTCATCTATTCTTTCATTGCATCGAACTATAAATTTGATTCTTTGCAACTCATGGCTTATGAAAACATTTCAAGATCATTTTCTGCTCCAATATAATAGTCCGATTCTTATAGATATACAACATAATCACTAGGAATTACTGATTTTCTTATTCTAGTAGATCTCCTTAACATTGTACCAACATTTTTATGAGGAATATGTTGTTCAACTGGTTGTTCAATAACTTCTTGAATATCTTGATCTACTAGATTATTATCAGTAGTAGTTTGTAGAACTTTAATAACAATTAATTGTACAACATCTGGTTGAACTTGAAGAATGTTGTTAATAACAATTAATTTATCACTTGAGGTGGAAGATTGATGACGAATATGATCTTTCTCAGAAACAATGTTTGATATTGATCGCTCTCACTGATCAAGTTATTTTCAAGAAACTTTGTATTTCTTGATTCCACAATCCTAATGATATGAGATGGAAAATAGAATTTGTAACATTTGAACCTTTCGACATATCCAACAAAATACCCACTAATGGTACTTAGGTCCAGTTTTTTTTCTTGTGGGTTTTAAACTCTTACTTTAGACGAACATCCCCATACACGTGTATGTCGCAAACTCTGTTTTCAACCTTTTCATAATTCAAATGGCGTCTTTTGGATAACCTTTGTTAGAACTCGATTCAATAAATACACCATCGTTTTAAGAGCTTCAGTCTACAAGTGTTTAGAAAGTTTAGAGCTACTAAGCATACTTTGCACTTTGTCCATTAATGTTTGATTTTTTCTTTATGCTACACCATTTTGGTCAAGTGAACCAAGCATGGTGTATTGGGCAATTATCCCATGTTCTTGAAGAAATTTTGCAAATGAACCAGGTGCTTGTCCATCTTCAGTATATCTATTATAATGTTCTCAACCTCTATCTGTTTTCACGGTTTTAATTTATCTTCCATATTGTTTTTCTACTTATAGCTTAAAATTTTTTGAAAGCATCCAGTGCTTCATTCTTATTATAAAGTAAATAAAGATACATGTATCATGAATAATTATCTATGAAAGAGATGAAGTATTTTGGACAATACGAGTCTACATTAGGACTACAAATATTTGAATATATGATCTTTAATATGTTTGTACTCTTCTTGGCACCTTGGACTTGTTAGTCTGCTTTCCTTTAATGCAGTCTATACAAGTGTCAAAATCAATAAAATTTAAAGTATTAAGTACTCCATCATTTATTCATCTTTTAATCCTTTCAACGGAGATATGTCTAAATCTCCAGTGCCATAATATAGAGAAATATGCATTTATAACAAATTGTTTAGTACCAGTGTAAACATGCATAGTATTGTAAGTAGTATTATCTTGTAAATTAATGGAGAAAAGACCATCAGACAATGTACAATTCTTAATACAATTAGATTCATAAAATAAATTGAAATATATTTTTGAAAAGTTAAAAGAATAACCTAAAAGCACAAGTCTTGAAACTGAAATTAAATTCCTAGAAAAACTAGGAATATAAAAAGTCTTTTTCAAATTTATAATAAAATCACTGTTTAAAATTAAACTATATATTCCAATAGTTTTCACATATGAACGCATCTTGTTTCCATAATAGATGCACTGTTCACTCCTCTCTGGCTTCCTTAAATTTTGCACACCTTATAAGGCATTTGAAATATGGATTGTAGAATTAAAATCAATCCATCATGTGTTATATATAACATCAACCATATTAGATTCATAACAAACAAATGAGATTGGATTACCTTTCTTCTCAAGCCGTTTCTGAAAGTTGGGGCAATCTTTCTTCATGTGTCTTTTCGTTTTATAGAAGAAGCACTTAGATTTCTTTTTTTATTTCAGTTTGGGGAGGAATTTTATTTTTTCCTTTCTGTTTGGCTTGTTTCTGGTTCTTTCCTTATGTTGCAATTAGCACACTTTCACCCAATTCCATTATCAGTATTCCTTCTTCTTGAATATACATGGTCATAAGTTCATTTACAAACCATTTATCCTTATGCATGTTGTAGGATATTTTGAAGGGTCTGTATTGTTGTGGAAGGGTGTTCAATATATAGTTTACAAGAAAAGAATCAGACATCGCAACCTTGAGTGTTTTTAATTGAGTCGTAATGTTCCTCATTTACATGATGTGCTAACGCACACCTCTTACACTGGTGAGCCTTAAGGATGAAAACTTCATAATTAGGGTGTTAGCAGTGCCCTAACTGAAGTCTCAAATTGTTCATAATAAGCCTTTAGTAAAACCCGAACATTGTTATGTTGATCGACTGCACCACGAATACTAGTGGAGATCTTGGTCTTTATAAACATTACACTGAGGCGATTAGATCGCTCCCATCGTTCATAAAGAGTAATTTTTTCTCTAGTGCTAGTAGTAATAATAGATGGTTCATCTTTCCTAATAACATAATCAGTATCCATCTAACCTAAATGGAGAAGAATTCTCTCCTTTCAAAATTTATAATTATTACCCTTAAGTTCAGGAATATCACACTTAATATCAGAGAAATTTACAGTTTGCATAATTATATAAAAATTAAACATCCATGCTTATAATTAAATATTGAGACTAATAAACAAATATCATACTTTACCAATATAAATCATGTTATAAAAATTATGAATCTACTGACATAAAACTTGCTTGTGGGCTAAAGTTCTAATTCAATTAGATACATTTATTTTTATGATAAAAACTATCAAATTATATTCTTTTTCCTAATTCTTGTGGGTAAATTAGGATATATAATTTGATATTCATCCTAATTAATCATACAAGTGTAATAAAAATCCATGTGGAATAAAACCTACTACACTTAATATGATTAATCACAATTAATGTCATTTTCTATATGTGATCAAAATATATAATTTTGTATAATTAATGATGTTGTGGCTACTCCCTAATTAATTAAAATTATATGGATCACTAGACATTTAATTCTATTCACAATTGTTCATATAAAATAAATACAAAAATAAGCATTATTTATAAATATAAACATAATTTCAATTTATGTACTATTCAAATTATATGTAGAATGAAACAATAAATTATACATACAAAAATTAACATAATTTAAGCACATAAATATCTAAAATTTTAATTCATAAATTGATCTTTACCAAATGCCAAAATTTTGAATTATTCATACAAAATTTGCATGTATCAATACATAACTAGAATGATACTTATAAAATTAAATATGAAAGTAATACATAAAGACACTAAAATTGAGTAATATAGGGAGTTATTTACACATTTTATAAAACTTTATAGTCAAACTGTAATTATACATAAAATTTTAGAGTTTGACCAAAAATATTCAAGTTTATTGGGTCTATATATAAAATATCAAAGTATTATGGCCAAAATATAATTACTGAAATATTTGAGAACTAATTACAATTAACCAAATTTGCAGGGATATATTAAAAAATATTGTATATATAGGGGTAAAATTGAAATTAATAAATTATGTAGGGGCTAAACTAAAATTATGTAATACTTTAGAGGTCAAATTATAAATATTTATAAGTTTAGGATCAAAACATAATTTATAAAAGATGGAGGGGCTTAATAAAATTAATCAATCATCTTCAACATCTGGCCGGGTCTTTTTGACCTGGTTGTAAACTCGCGTCCCGTATTTGACCCGTTTCAATATTTTGACCATTTCTCCTTTATTTTAGCTCTGATTTCGACGTTTCAAATTGAAAAATGCTCAAAATTTAATTTTCTAATGATATATAATATTATTTTGCTTCATACAATATCAAAATAATTAGTTTTGATCAAAATAAAATCAGCCATAACTTTTAAATTTTTTATATTGCATATTATTCAAAGCAAATGCAACTATGACTCTGATACCAACTGTTAGACTAACTTAACGTGATCTAAACATGTTTGAAGTAACTTTAAAAGCATATAGATCAATGCGAAATTTAAAAAACGGACTAAACATACCTCCTGCCATTGAAGTTTTTCAATAATCTGGAGATATGATTAAACTCTTCTAAATCTTTCTATCTCCAATGATGTCATATGTGTGTCTTGAATAAGATTGGATAATTTAGAGACCTAACCAAGTATTCTATTTATAGGCATTTTTCCATCAAAAATACCACCCCATGTTCATGAATATAGGTTAGTTATTTTACATCTAATGAGCATTATCTTTGAATAATGAAGGACAATGAAGTTAGTGGGATTAATAAAAGATGTTGGTAATAATGTGTTTATACTTAATATTAGGTATTACACCTAATACACTTAACAGATTCTTGTAACTTCCAAGCAAAAATGAATAAGAGGTGCTAAGAATTTGAAGTTGATGACTCTATAGCTGCTTATCAAATATTTCTTAAATGAGAGCCTATAATGATTTTTCTAATAGACAAGTTGCAAGAGATAGTCTAGTAGTTAGAGGAACAAGAATAGTGGCTGGAATAACTTACAAAGGAGTGTTATTGGCAAATGACTTTCTTTGTAAAATGCATATATTGTGGTTGTTCCGTATTCAAGATTGGGTTTGGATGCACCAACGATGGCAAAGTAGCTTACGGAGGCTTAACTTGCAGACACAAAAATGGATGCATGGTTGGAGGATAGTGGTTGCATGCTATGTTGACACTTTCTGGGGACACGCAGTGTTAAGCTAATTGAACTTGCTAGTTTTTTTTTTTTTTTTTGAGAAATGTTTAGAGATAAATTTGTTGTTGAGTGAAAGGCTTATTGATTTACTCCATCTGATGTGCTTGTACATCAAGCTTATGTTACACGGTTGAAATTCAACCTATAAGTTGTGAGGCCATGACTTATGTGGTACAATGAGTTGCGGTGTTATGAGTGGAGGCACAACAAATTGCGATGCAATGACTAGAACTCTAAATCAGATTCTACTTTGTTTATACAAAATAAGGATATAACTTAGTTCATATACTTGTACATATTAATGATATTCTGATGACAGGTAATAATTCTTCAGTAATAAATCAAGTTATACAAAATCCAAATACATATTTTACACTCAAAAATTTGCAATCTCTATACTACTTTCTTGCAATTGAAGTCACAAGGGTATGAAACTTTCTCAGGCTAAATACACTAGTGATTTATTAAAAAAAATGTTTTGAAACAACTTCATTGTAATGCCAGTTATAGTTAAAAGGAACAACTTGCATTTGAAGATGTCAATATAAGTTTTTAGGGATACAACTTACTTGAAGGCTTACTTGATCAAAGTTTCCATGAATGATCTGAAGTGTGGCATATGAAAATTTAACGATTTCTTTTGGCTTTTGATCTCATCAATGAACAGAGATTCTTGTAAATTCCAAGCATAAATGAATAAGAGGTTCTAAGAATGTGAAGTTGATAGGCAACTTTCCTTGAAAAGTGTACATACCGTGGTTGTGCCATATGCAAGATTGGGTTTGGATGCACTAACAATGACAGAGGAGCTTGTGGAGGGTTAACTTGCAGACACACAAATGAATGCATGGTTAGAGGATAGTGGTCGCGTACTATGTTGACACTTTCTAGGGACTCACAACATTATGCTAATTGAGCTTGAAAGTTTTTTTTATAGAAATTTTTAGAGATAAATTTGCTGTTGAATGAAAGGCTTACTGATTTATTCCATCTGATGTGCTTGTACATCACGTTTATGTTACACAATTGAAATTCAACCTACAAGTTGTCAGGCCACGACTTATGCTACAATGAGTTGTGGCGCTATGAGTTGAGATACAACAAATTGTGGTGCAATGATTAGAACTCTAAATCATATTCTACTTTGTTTATACAAAATAGGGATGTCATTTAGTTTATGTACTTGTACATATTAATGATATTCTAGTGACAGGTAGTAATTCTTCATTATGAAATTAAGTTAAACAAAATCCAAATACTTATTTTAACTCAAAGATTTGCAATCTCTATATAGTTTCTTGGAATTTAAGTCACAAGAGATAACAACGGTATGAAACTTTCTTAGGCTAAATAAATTAATGATTTATCGAAAAAAAAATGTGAGTTGAAGAAATGGTTTTGATACACCAATGGTAACAAGACAAAAGCTTGAAAAAAGTTTCTGATGAGAAACCCGCTGATGAATTTCCTAATTAAAATTATATGAAGTGCACTTGGTGCATTGCAATACTTAACTATCACTAGACCTGAAACAGCTTTCTTAGTGAGTAAACTAAGTTAGCCAATGGAAAGACCTTCAATTGTACGCCGAAAATCATGTAAAAGACTGATGAGATTTTAAAGGAAACTGCTGATGATGGTTTACTATTCTTTTTTGCAAATCAGCAATTTAACTTGATTGGATTTAGTGACACAGATTGAGATTGTGATACAATTGATAAAAAGAAATCTGTTGGAGGTTACTATGTCTTCCTTGAAAATAATCTAGCATCGTGGTCTTGAAAAAAAGTAGACATAATTATAATAATTGGAATTATTTACATACCAACTCATAGAAACAATATGGAATTTGTGTTATTTGACTCAAATTATTAAGTCAATCTCCTATAAATTTTAAAATAATAATAAACAACAAATAAAATAAATAAAGTATTGAAAATTCAAAATTGGCTCATAGGCTTAAAGTTATGGTTTTCCAAAATGATAAAATCCTCTCTTTTCATTAAAAACAACCAACAAATAAGAATTAGAGTATCAAAGTTTTTAACGGGTGTGATAAACTTGTACTTTAAAGCCAAAATGCACCTTTGCATTTTCTCTACAATGCTCAACACTTCAATTCATATCAAATTAAAAATTAATAACAATTTAGAATTTAAATTGCCCTCAAACTTCAAACTTCGAAGAAAAGTACTAAATTCTTTCTTAATTATCATTGAAATTAGGATCTCTATGAAATTGTTTGCCCCCAAATTTTCTTTTCTTCTCGATGCCCAACTTCTTCTCAAACATAAAACCTATCTTTTTAATTTTTTTTTCTTTATTCTCAATATAAGCTTTCAAATATTTCTAGACTATGGGCCAATTTGTACAAAAACAAATATCAATATAATGAGAAAAGTTTATTAAAAATCATCCATAATTTGTATTCTAAGTTAAAATAGGACTTTTCAAACAAAATTTCACTCGGTTTAAAAATAACTTAGGACATCCAAGACTTATATAAAATGTCTCTATTGGCTTGAAAACATAATTCAAATGGTTAAAACACAAAACACTAGAGAGAAAATTCATAAGCTACAAGAGATATCAATTGTGTTCTTTGTGAGTACAATTGAGAGAGTTCTTTGTGAGCTTTGAGTTCTTTTTGTAAAAGACATACTTTATAAGTGCCTTTGTGATTCATTAATGAAAGAAGAGAGATTTTAATCTGCACAGATATAGGTAAGTCGTCGAACCACGTAAATTCTTGTGTCCTTTCTCTTACTTTTCTTCTCTAATTTATTTCTTAATTACTTGTTGCTGCATTATATTACTTAGTTTTAATGCTTCCGCTTCAACATTCATCTATGAAATTTAGTTGAATTACTCAATTATTCTAAATATTCTTTTAAATACTTTGATTAATCCTTACCATTGAAAATGTAATGTCTAAAATGAACTTTTTGAAAGTAATAAAATTAATTTAACAAAATATGAAACCATTTACTATAATTGAATATATCAAATTATTTTGCTATTCTAAAAAAGTAAACTTCAAATATTTACTAATAAATGTATTTGAAAAAAAAAAAACATAGGTACTAATAAATAATTCCACAAAATTTTAAGAATTAGACTAACAAATTTTCAATTTAAAAGGTTCAATGGTGTTGAAAATTGGTAATTCAACAATTCTGCATGGGTAAAAATTGAGATGAATATCAAGAAGAAAGTCACATTAAAGTCAAAGACGCATGAGACCACGAAGAAGAAGTAAAACGGGACTTAGAACATGTAAGAAGGCGAATGAGAGAATGACTGTTTGCCCAGGTTACAGCACCGCTACGCTGGGAGCCAACAGCTACAGCACTGCAGAGCTGGCCAACCAGCGCCACGGCATTGGATCGGGACGCAATAGCACCGCAACGTCCAAACACAGGGACGTCCATTTTCACTTCGGCTTAACTGTTTTGAGAAAGGTATTTTATTTACTATATCAACCATTCTAAACATAAGAGAAAGTTAAACATCTAAAATTTTAAAATATAACCATAAGAGAGAATAGAGAAGCCGGGTAGACACTAAGTACAAGGAGCTTTGCACTAAGGTGGAATCATTGTGTGGGTGAAAATTATTATATGTCAATAAAGAGACACCACAGATCCTTTTGCCTTAAAGGCTTGAGCTATTCTTGTATTTTGTGTAGAAATCTCTTATGAGGAGATACTAAGAGGTCTTGAGAAGTCATAATGATCAAGGGTAGATACTTAGGGATATCTACGGGAGATACTAGGGTGATCTATGGGAGATACTTCAGGTATTGTAGGATCATTGATAATGTAAGAAGATATTTAGTGATCTATATCAATAATAAAAAGCTAGATCATGAATCATCCACGAACGTAGGCAATTTTAGGCCAAACCACGTATATCATGTGTTTTATTAATGGTTTATTTTCTTTATATTTATTGATGTGTTGATCTTATGTGTTCCATCTTATGGTATAAGTTATAATTTTCGCTGCGCATAGATTCAAAAGGGTATCATGACTATGGCTTATTTGATGCCAGAGGGTGTCAAATTGAAGAGTATAACTTGATATCTGCAACAAATAAACTACTCATAATGGACTATATTATCTTTATCATAATATCTATTAAATTTTAAATTAGGTTGGGCTTGTGCCTTAATGAACTTAGTGAAGAAATATTTGGAAATAAAGTAGAGTGATCATAATACCCCCTCAAATTTAATGTAATAACTTTCTAGTTTTTAAAATTTTTTAAAAATTAAAATTTTAATCTCTATGAAATAACAATTTAAAGACATAAATAAATACAAATTTTATAATCATTTATAATATATTATTTTTGAAACTCCTTTCCCACATAAATCTTAATCGTTTTATATACCTTAAACTCTTTCTTGAATTGAAATATATATATATATTTCAAATATATATAATATATATTTTTTAAATAATGGAGGAATAAGATATAAATGAAAAATAACTTAGAAGGAAAAAGTAAATTTTGTATTAATTATATACTTTTATAAAAATATTAATTCATAAAAACTATATATGATGGATTTGTTTGATAACTTTTTAGTGAAAACAATACATTATAAAGATTAATTTATAATAAATTAAGCAAATATAGGTATTTTAGGAATTATATGGTTATATTTACAACATATTAGCATTTTGATGGGAATGCATGAATAGGAACAATTTTTTCTTAAAATCTTAACTTCTAATATTTTATAAGCATGGAATTAATAGTTAATAAAATATAAAAAAAATATTCGCTATAAATAATTATTATAAAACACGTGTCAAAAAAATTCTTTTAAAAGTTAGTTAAGATTAAATTAGGAGACCCTAATTCACTTTAATAAGTGTAGTGTTATTATACAAGACGTGGGGTGAAAATATAACACCCGAGATCCTACACTCTTAAGACAATAGATAGTAAGGCTAAAATGCAATAAAGTGAGGAATGAGTTTGCCAAAGTCTCACATTCCTTAATTAGATAAAATTTTTAGATTTATATATAGAGAGCCTTATTCTTAAACATTATAAGGATATTTAAAGAGACCTAAGAACAAAATAGTATAAACCCAAGCCTAAAGTGAACAATATGTATTAGAGAGCTTGCAATCTAGGCTAAAGATTGTGAACACAGGTCATGTGGCCCCTTGGAGTCTAGTGAGCATAGGTCAGTCATGTGTCCTTAGGGCGTTTAGTGCACATGAGTCATGTGTCCCCTAAGGGAAATAGATTGTAATACCTGAGATCCAACACTCCTGATGCCATAAGTAGTAGGACCAAGAAGAATGAGGCGAGAAAAATAATGGAGTATTTTTTGGGATGGCAATATGAATTATGTTTTGTTTATCCAAATGTGTTAGAGAGACTATAGTTTAGACTAAAGATTGTGAACACAAGTTATGTAACCCCTTAGGGTGTAGTGAACATAAGCCAACCATGTGTTTTTAAAGGTTTAGTGCACACGAGTCGTGTGTCCTCTAAGGGAGATAGATTGTAACACTCAATACCTAATACTCGTGACACCACAAATAATTGGGTTAAGATGAATGAGGTGAAGAAAATAATGGAGTATTTCTTGGGATGGCAATATGAATCATGTTTTGTTTATTCCAATAATAAGTGAATTAAATTTTAATTTTAGAATAATTACATGAATCCAATACCAATTTATTTATAATTTGTTATTATTTATATTAACAAATTAGATGAATTTGGATAAGAAAATAATTCATTTAAAATTCGTGTAAAATTTAAAACTTAAAAACAATTAATAAACATAATCTATTAATTTTCTAATAAATAAAATATAACGATAAATAAAAATAGTTACTATTTACAAAAATATATAAAATTGATCAAGTTCGTATTAAATTCGAATCAAATTATGCGTATGAAATGATTTATGTAAAATGAAAATCAAATTAGCAAATTAGACTATTCGCGTAATCCTTTTATCAATCGTAAGTAATTTATAAACAATTGAAACCATATATCACAATACGTTTCAATGTCTAAACCAAGTTATTATTCAAGAGTCAAGAACATTATTGAAACCCCTTAAAATGACTCAAACAGAGTAAATCATCGGTACAAGATGAAGGGGAATTTTCTTATAAACACTTAGCCCAAAAGTTTCAGTCATGTCCAAGTCTTTGCCGGCGGCACTACCAGGCAACTTTCAGTCAAGCCAATATAAAAGATTGGCCATCACATTTTCAACTGTTGCAATCCCAAACAATGTCCTAGGGCAACCCCTTCTTCTTGTACTAAATGGAATATAATAGAAGTCTTCACCAATGAAACTAATCGGATTATCATAGAATCTCTTTGGGATAAACTCTTCAAGGTTGTCCTATAATTTAGGGTCCCTCTAAATTGGTCACGCATTTACAAACACTCTTGTTTTGGCCAGAATTTCATATCCTCCCGTTTTAACACTTGAAGAAGTTTCTCGATGAACCAAAAGAGGAGCTGGTGCATGTAATCTGAGAGATTCTTTGATGACACACTTCAAATACTCTATTTGATTTATATCGGCCATTTCTATCTTTGACTTCTTTCCCACAACTCTTCTTACCTCCTCCTGGGCCTTGTTCAATATACTTAGATGCTTCATGAGCTCTGCCATTGCCTATTCCATAGTTGTTGAAGTAGAATCAATTCTTCCAACAAGTATGTCCTGCAATTGTGAGAATGTAAAGCTTTAGTCAATACAATTGTTTCTTTCTTTTATATCTAAAACTACGAAATCAACATTAGCATAAAAGATAAGGTCTTTTCATGTGAAATGTGAATTTAATTGTAAGGTTATGTAAATTTCATAATCTATTATTGAAAATAAGACTTAATATGTCTCTGTTGCGCTAAAAAGCATTCAAACAATAATTAGCACTATTATTAATTGTTATGCACACAATCAATAATGCTAGCAATACCACAACGAGCCAACCAACCATCCAACACAATATGCAAAAAAAGAAAAAGAGTACAAAGTTTAATGAGATTCGGTAATGTTACCTACGTCATCGGGCGCTACTAGAACAAATCTATTATCTTCAAGAAAAGTTACAAAGTTTTAAGGCCACAATACAAATTTTCAAACTATTGGGCCAAATTGTAAATACTTAAGCAGTTGGGCCAATATTGTAATTACCCAAATAATAGGGTATTACTATAAATGCCCAAAAATAAAGGAAAAATTGAATTCTTACAACTTTTAGGGGCTTAAATGTAAAACCTTTGAACTATGAGATTCTCATAAAGAGATCCTACAAATGAAGGAGGAGAAAACAATTATTTCAAAGGTACACTTAATATCAAGGAGGATCTTGTCTTATATAGACTTAACCAAACCACCCTCATGCCATCTCCCACCAATGTGGGATTGGCTCATTTGGCATATAAGCCAATTTTTAACAAATCTCTACCTTGGCGAATATGCCAATCCTCCACAAAGTTTTATTTTTCCTAAAAAAATCTCTATCTAAATGCAGTGCCTCCAAATTTGCGCCTAATGACGCTATCAAACTCGAACTATATTGATCAAGTTCAATCAACTCACTGTCATAAACCTGGGGCTCTGATACCACTTGTTGCGCCAAAAAGTATTTAAACAATAATTAGCACTATTACCAATTGTTATGCGGACAATCAATAATGCTAGTAATACCACAACGAGTCAACCAACCATCCAACACAATATGAAAAAGAAAACACCAAGTTTAACAAGGTTCGATAATGTTGCCTATGTATTCAGGCGCCGCTACAACAAATCCACTATCTTCAAGAGAAGTTACAAAGTTTTTGGGCCACAATACAAATTTCTAAACTATTAGGTCAAACTGTAAATACCCAAGTAGTAGGGCTAATACTGTAATTATCCTAACAATAGGGTATTACTACAAATGCCCAAAAATAAAGAAAAAATTGAATTCTTACAACTTTCAAGAGTTTAAATATAAAATCCTTGAATTATAAAGTTCTAATAAAGAGATCCTACAAATAAAGGGAGAGAAGAGAATTATTTCAAATGTACATTTAATATCAAAAAAGGTATTATCTTATATAGGCCTAACCAAACCACCCTCATACCATCTCCCACCAATGTGGGATTGGCTCAATTGGCATATAAGCCTATTTTTAACAAATCTCCACCTTAGCGAATATGTCAATCCTCCACAAAGTTTCATTTTTCCAAAAAAATTCTCTATCTAAATGCAGTGCCTCCAAATTTGCGCCTAATGACGCTATCAAACTCGAATTATATTGATCAAGTCCAAATAATGATTGAACTTGATTACTGTCATCAATTTAGTCAATATATCTGCGGGATTCTCAGTAATCCCAATCTTCTGAAGTAAGATTCTTCCTTCACTAATGATCTCCCGCACGAAATGATACCGAACATCAATATGCTTTGTTCGAACATAGTATACTGGATTCTTCGCTAAATGAATAGCACTTTGACTGTCAGAATAAATATGAATTTTCTTTTAACCAATTCCCAACTCATCCAATAATTCCTATAACCAAATAGCTTTCTTTACAGCCTCTGTAACTGCCATGTACTCTGCCTCTATAGTAGACAAAGCAACTGTAGACTGTAAAGTAGACTTTCAACTCATAGGTGCTCTCGCAAGAGTAAACACATAACCGATTGTTGACCGACATTTACCTAAATCACTAGCATAATCAGAATCAACATAACCGACAACACATTGATCACATGTATCATTTCTCTTAAAGACTAAGCCAACATCTACGCTCTTCAGTAAATATCGTAGAATCAATTTCACAACCTGTCAATGTCCTTTACTAGGACCATGCATATATCTGCTCACTACTCTAACTGCACGTGAAATGTCAGGTCTCGTACACACCATATCATACATCAGGCTACCAACTACATTAGCATATAGAACTCGAGACATATACTCTCGTTCCTCATCTGAACTAGGAGATAAAGATGCATTGATCTTCATATGAGGAGTAAGTGGAAAAATTACAGGTTTTGACTCATCTGAAATGCCAAAACGCTATAATACCTTCTTCAGATATTGCTTCCGAGTTAAACAACTTTTGCCTCCTTCTCTGTCCTTGCTAATCTCCATGCTTAGTATCTTTCTAGCTTCACCCAAATCTTTCATCTCAAACTCTCGATTCAACTGAATCTTTATATTTTTTAATTTCTTTGACATTCGTTGAAGCTATCAACATATTATCGACATACAAAAGTAGATAAATGAAAGAACCATCATGTAGCCTCTGACAATACACACAATGATCAAATTTGCTTCTTGTGTAGCTCTGACCCATCAAAAACTGATCAAATCACTGCCTCGGTGATTGTTTCAATTCATAAAGCAATCTTTTCAGTTTGCAAATTAATTTTTCCTTACCAGTAACTTTGAATTCCTCTGGCTGAGTTATATAGATTTTCTCTTCTAAGTCACTATGTAAAAATAAAGTTTTTACATCGAGTTGAACTAGTTCCATATTTAACTGAGCTACCAATGCCAATAAAATTCTAATGGAAGAATGTTTCACAACTAGAGAAAATACCTCATTGTAGTCAATTCCTTCCCTCTATGCATAGCCTTTAGCCACCAACCTTTCCTTGTAGCGGACATCTTTCTTGTCAGAAAATCCATCTTTCTTTGCGTATACCCATTTGCACCCAATTGCCTTCTTACCCTTTGGTAGTTGAGCTAGCTCCTAAGTTTCATTCTTCTGAAGAGATTGCATCTTTTCTTCTATAATTGTCTTCCACTGATCAACTTTAAAATAGTTTATTGCTTTTCTATAATTGGAAGAAACATCATCATCTATAACTGTAAGTGCATAGGTTATTATATAAACAAATCAAACAAGTCTTTGAATATCAAGAAACGGGGAGAAGAGAATTATTTCAAATGTACACTTAATATCAAGAAATGTCTTATTTTATATAGACTTAATCAAACCACCCTCATACCATCTCCCACTAATATAAAATTGACTCAATTGACATATAAGCCAATTTTTAGCAATCTCATCACGTTAAATATGAATTCATGAGATAAAAAAAACAAAATCCTAAATAAAATCGAGAGATCACAAAAGGAACGCAATTGAAAATAGAGAGTTGAAAATTCAAATACGTGACCCTGATTCCAATACCGTTTAGAGAAATTACTTAATCTAAAATTTTAAAGTACTAGTCAATGACTGAGATACCATAACTAAATTGAAAGATGACAAATTAATAAATTAGTTAAAAATAGAGACTAGTCGATTCAAACGCAAGATTTTTTGCTAAACCATTTGAACCAAAATCTTAAATTATAGTTAATAGCCTAATTTTCGTATTAAAGAGAAGTTCTTGAGAGAACCAGTAAAATTGCTTTGAGGTTATCTTGAGTGAGTTCGAACTTCAGCTTGCTGTCCTTTTGAACCTGAAGAAGAATGTCAACGAAGTCTTTCGCATTCGAAATTTCATCCACACGCTTCAAATTCCTATGCTCTGCTATCACTTCATCGAAAAAAGTATCCAATTCTCTGAAGGTTGCTTTCAGAGATGGTATAAGTTTAGTAAGATAATCCATCCAACCCAGAACAGGGAACAAATCACCGAAGCTAAAAGCTTGGAATTTGGTCGTCAGTCTTCTGGATATCGTCCCAAACTTGGTTTCTTCTTTAGCCTTCTTGCTGAAAACACATCTAGCAACTATATCGTTTGTGATAGCAAGCAACATCTTCCCTTTAAAGATACACCACGAATTTTGTTGACCAGATCTGTGATTTGCTCTTCTCTCACAAATTGAAATTCGTTCACTCTTTTGGGACTTAAAAGTTCATGAACAGAAATCCTTCTAACTTCTCTCCGGTACTCCCCGTAGGGAGAAAAGACAATGTCTAAGCATCCATGCAGGGAGACATCAGCAGCTGTAATTTTGGGCCGATTGGAAAAAACAATATCATGGGTTTGATCATTTCTCTCGCCATCTCTGCTGATGACACTATAAGAGTTGGAGTTTGACCCAAACGAATCAGCATCAGAGGGCCATACTTCTGAGAGAGAGCCCGGAGAGTTCGATGGGGAAGTGTGCCAAGCTGGTTAAGGTTGCCAATCATTGGTAATCTTGGTGGGCATGGAGGCAAATTAAGTTTGCCACTTCTTGAGAGTTTAGACAAGAACAATAAGGAAAGAAGAAAAGCAAGAAGAAGAGAGAAACGAAAGAGCGTGAACAGTTTGGTAAAATGAAGCTCTTGCACTAGTTGATTCAAGACTGCTACAAGAGCCATTTTCACTTGGAAGTTCTACACCCAAAACAAATCACCATATCTCTCGATTTATATAGTTCTTTCGACTTTAATCCCAATAATAACCATAATTTTGCTATTTCAATAAAAGACAAGTGCCACGTAAGAAAGAGGGCAAATTTATAATTTCCTGCAGGATCTTTTACTCTAAAGGTGATGTTCATTCATTTATGTTCTTGTGAAGAATAATTTTATTAACGTGTACTTGCTCAGATCAGGAAAGTTTTGGTTAAAGAATAATGCAGGGAATAAAACACATTTGCTAGTATATTGTTAAATAAAAGGATTTGAATCCGCTACTTTATCATAACTTAACCTTATCTTTTCAAATTTTGCAGATAAATAGTAACCCTTAAAATTAAATAACTAAGATTTACTTCTTTTTTTTTATTTTGTTTAGAAGACTTTGTATTTGTATTCTCAACTAATATCAAAGCCAAATATTTTTATTGATATATTTGTATTTGTATTCTATAAGTTTTTACTCTATCAACTTATTTTATCTTGATATCTAAAGAGACTAAAGAGAACAGTCATTCTCTATCATTATGAATCCCTCGTCATCTGACTCATTTATTTCTCTCCTAATTCTTTCTCATTTTTCAACTATTCTTATTCCTTCTCCTTCTCTCAGATCCACTGATTCTTCAAGAATTGATCATTTATACAAGATCACTTACTTATCAAAGGAAAACAAAGTACCAATAGTTGACCTTCCCATAATCAACCCCTACTATGCCTTTCTCAGGCCATAAAAATCTCTTTCTACCTCTCTCAAATAATTGATAATACCAAACCGAATCAAAACTAGAGAATATATACAAGTAACCAAATTTGACCAACACCTTCTCCCTACTTCAACCGAAGAACAAGTTGTAACCCTCAGGTTTCCTGAAAACCTTCTCCCTCACTGGTTAAAACAAGACTACACTCATATGCACTTTGGTGCTGTTAGATTTGCCCTTACCCTCTATGGCCGAAAAAGGCTTGAAACTGTTGCCCGCATCGCTTTGCTTTATGGACGTTTCTCCAGGTATAAAGACACTTACATCGGCACGATGCAAACAACACTAAATACAGGCACAGTGTTGGTTACTCTATACCTTAACTTTTGTATGCCCTTTACAGATCCCAGCCTATTTTCAACCCTAAAGGCACAAATCCACATTACAGGAGCAGTACTAGAAGGAGACACATATTCAGCCACACTTCACTACCAAATAGTCTACCGAGTCTAAAATCATGCCCTGAACTTTGGGACACCCCATATCAGTCAAGATACCATCCTGCTCTCTCTAGAATCCAACAAGGTGCCAACATGCATATATGTGCCAAGAAAACTCTCCAATGCCGAACTAGTAAAGCTCCTTCCAGACACGTGAATAACCAAGTATGAACAAAATCACAAACAGTCCCAACCACCCACACCATTACAATCCACAAAGTACAGTTTCTTTCAAAGACGAGATGGACAAACTGAAATCTGTTTTGAAAAGCCAAGACCTTCAGCCCCACCTTTTTCAACCCAGTCTCTTTTATAGGACAAAGGAGACCTATTTATCAATTTAAGACATAATATGGCCATTGCTACTGGGACCCCTTTTGTAACTGTCAGTTATGCCAAGATGACAGATCGAACGATGAAAACATTGTCAAAAGACAAAGATAGAAAAAGAAAAAGCAACGCTCTCAGTGTACCATAAAAAAAAGATATCATAATGGCGATCCAGATGTCGGGCTCCTAGGACAACCGTCTGGAAAATTTGACTATTATGTCACTTACTCTATCCCATAACACAATCTTCTCCCAACCTGTAAACCACACAAAAAGAACATACAACCACCACTGACATGCAAATCGAAACACCAATCCCCAAAACTTTTAAACCCTATTCTACAAATCTGTATGTTCTCGCCCACAGACTTTTCTCCATTAACCCCCCAACACAACCCTGAAAAAAACACTGTCAAGCAATGGAAGGTAAAACAACCAAACACTAGGTAGGCAGACGGCAACTTTGAACAGACAAGTCCTACAGATGCAGTGCTCAACTGGCAGTCATAAAATGTTATGGCCCAAAATAACGCTCTTAAAAAGATTGAAGAATCTCAAACAAGAATAGAAGCCAAAATTAACAATGGCTTCACAACCCATCAAATGTTTATAGACAAGCTCAAACTTAATATTAAAGTACTACATGAACATGTGCTAGATCTAGTTCAACACGGCCTTCCCTTCCACGAGCAAGAAAAAAGAATCAATCATTTGAAAACCCAACTACAAAGCCTCGAACAAGAAATTTTTCAACCATGGCGACCGGTAGATACCTTGCCTAAGGCATCACAACCTTTACCATGTGCCAAACCTCCTTCTATCTTTGGTGACAGTTCTACATTCATCCCAAAAAAGAGGGACAAAAAGAAAAAGCCTGCCTCCGAGCTATCAACTACATCCACGACTTCAGTCCCGGACATTAGCACAAAACCCATCTTCAAATAATTACCAACCCCACCACCAGAATTCTACTGGAACCCGAACCTTACGACATCCATTTTTTCTTCAACCACTATGAATCAGCTATTCACCCTCACCAAGACGCCAACACCACAAACAGCCTCAGAACCTGAATCCATCTCTGGGTCAACGAACTCCCTGATTCCACCTCAATACATGAACATTACACCCCTAGACCCACAGACATCCAGACCACAAACAAAAGTTCATGAACCAGATTCCTCTATAGATGAGGTAGAGACTCTCCTGCGGAGACGAGTTCCATCATCGCGACCAGATAACACAGAGAAACAATACTGGCTAACTCTCAATGACGTCAGCCCTTATAAATGGGTTGATCTCATTTTTAAGTTTTAAGCATGGTGCTTAGCTGAACAACAAAAAGCTGGGACTACCATCTATGAAGTCATCCAAAAGGCCATTGCCCAATTTCAAGGAATACTAAAATATTGGTACCTCCATCTGGGAGAATATAGACAACGCATGTTACAACAAAATGATTCAATCGAACAATTCATTAGCATCTTATTTAATTAATTTATCGGAGAAGAAGGCCAGATAACAGAGAAAGCTCGCGAAGAATTCTTTAAGATAAAGTGTTGTTCGTATAAACGAAAAGATCTTGAATTACATTTCAAAAAAGCTACAGCGAGATACTATATTCTGGGAATTGATGACCCTAATCTGAAACAATCTTATCTTAATTAAATCCCAGAACCATTGGGACAAGTGGCTCTAAGAATCCTTGATTCAAAGAACAAAAATCTGCAGAATTCCTCCATAGGGGTAATCCAGCAGGAAATCTTATCAACCCTAGATAAGTTATGTGCACGCCATAAATTTTTTAAAGATTTTGATCTCACGGGCAAAAGAATTCAAAAGGCTTGTGAACGGCGTGACTTGCAGATTAAATGTCCAGAAAAAAAGTGCACTTGCAGGACTAAGAAAAAATACCACCACCAAAAGTTCAAAATCTGGCAACCATTCTCCCGACCACCCAGATCCAAGAAGAGATTTTTTTGAAGAAAAGGAACAAGTGTTTTATTTATGGGCAAAAGGGACATTTTGTAAAACAGTGTCCTGAGAAAGACAAAAAAAAAATGATGTTGTCGGCCATCAGCGCCATTGCAAAAGACCAGCCCATCAACTCAAACCTCGAATCACTTTTTTCTGAACAAAGCTGTGAGGACAGTGACACTATCCTTGTTTACTCAGAGTCTGAATCAGAATCCACTTCAAGCTCTATCTCAGAGTCACTAAAAGTCCAAACAAAACCATCACAGTCACCTATACCATCAAAACATCTACACACAATATCCGTCCAATGCTAGGACTCTAACTATACCCATCCAAATACAGCAAGCCAATCAAAGTAATCGAACTACTTGACACTAACGCTGCAACGTCAATCCTCAACCTAATCATCCTCCCCGAAACCCTATCAGCAAACCTTCCAAGTAGCCAATGACGAATTATTTACTGTATCTATTATTAGTAAGATAATTTATCTACACTTCTTTCCAAACCTTAAAATCTGCCATAAACTATTAGGTTCGAACCTCCCAGGAAAAGACCTTATCATAGGTTTTGATTTGATCCAAAAACTCTTAGAAAAGAACGTTTTTACCAAGCCCAATGGATAAAAATTTAAAGCACATTTTTTACCCTGGTCAACCATTCCAAACTATTTTTCCATCACCCCTCTCAATGCTGTCTTTGAACAAATCAGAACCCACTCTGCGTCAAATAGTCACTCTGAATTCCTCCTCAAATGTCCCCACTCGTTGCGAAAAAACCAAGAATATTTTATCCGACTACCTTTTCACATGAATGAAAACATCAACCTAACCAAAACCAGCCACCCTGGCATGCCACCGAACCATGTTGAAGTAGCCAATACAAAACTCACACAACTATTACAAGAGGGACTTATTGAACCTATGTCCTCACAGTGGGCTTGTCAAGCCTTCTACGTCAATAAACGTAGCGAACAAATTAGAAAAAAATTAAGATTGGTCATTAATTATCAACCTCTAAACTCTTTTTTGCAGGATGACAAGTTTCCTCTACCTAACAAATAAACGTTATTTTCAAGGATTGCACAGGCAAAGGTATTTTTAAAATTTGACTTGAAGATGGGATTTTGGCAATTAGAAGTCCACCCTGATGATCGACACAAAACAAGATTCTGCACACTTCACCATCATTACCAATGGACCATCCTACCTTTCGGGTTAAAGATTGCTCTATCTATTTTTCAGAAAACAATCATGAAAATCTTTGAACCGATCTATAATCAGGCCCTCATCTACATAGATGATATTCTACTATTCTAAAAAAATGTTGATGAACACTATGATCTCTTTTTGAGATTTGGCAGCATTCTACAAGAAAAAGGCATCATGATCTCACCCACCAAGTGCCAAGAGGGTTTCGAAGAAATAGATTTTTTAGGGATGCAAATAAAGAATGGACAATACAAGCTCCAACCCCACATTATTGAACAGCTAACTAGATTCCCTAACGACAACTTGACAAAAATCCAAATCCAACAATTTCTCGACATTGTAAATTACATGTCAAACTTCATACAACATCTTTCACAGATTACGAAGCCTCTATTTCACATGCTAAAAAAGAATCCTCCACAGTAGCAACAGTAACAAACATCAGCTATAAAATTGCTTCAAGAGAAAGCAATAAGTTTACCACCCTTACAGACCCCATCACACGAAAAGAGAATACTACAGACAGATGCAAGCAACTACCACTGGGGGGCCATCGTCCTAGAAGAAATCAATGGAAAAAGACAGATATGCGGGTACAAAAGCGGGACCTTTTCAGACTCAGAACTCCACTATCACAGCACCTTCAAATAAATATTGACAATAAAATGGGCAATTGAAAATTTTGAATTTCACTTGATTGGACATAAATTCATGGTCGAACTAAACATGTCAACATTCTCTCACATGCCGAAATTCAAACAAAAACGCATCACAAACCAACAACTACTAAGGTGGCAACAGTGGTTCTCTAATTTCTCTTTTGAAGTAAGACACATAAAAGACAAGGACAACACAGTGGCAGACTTCCTCTCCCGCAACCCTATAAATACCGACAATCCACTCACCAACCACATCACTACTAAACACACGGTCAAAAAATCAAAACGCAAATCCTATTCCACTATCCTCCTAATGGCAGCCTCCTCCCCTGCTGTTCTTCCAAAATCTTTCATTATCCATCCACCAGTCCCGTTTTCTCCTCCAGAATTTGAAGAAAGAATCAGGACTAGAACCATCAGGTCAAACCCCAACAAACTCATAAGACAGTATGCCATCAAAGTTGTTAAAGAAAATGGATGGGGCACTTTAGGCACCCCACTATTCAACCTAACCTACCCATTCTTCTACCTATTCACTATCATCCCTTTCGAAGCCTGGTCTAAAAGTGTTCTTTACCTGTTATGGTACCTGTTGGATTCATACACCATTGGAATAGAATTCCCTGTCCTAAAAATGAAAAAGTGGCTCGAAACAGTCTCATCTAGCCATGATGCAATCACATTTTTACAATGGTTCTTCCCCCGTGAACAATGGCTAGTCAAGTTCAAAAGGCTAATACATCAACACAGTCAATCAAGAATGCCACCCAGAAGATTTCACATCATCCTTCTCTTCCAACGTAAGGGAATGATTATATCCGATCATGAGGTGTATTACTATCCTATCGTCAAAGACTACTTTATGTTTTCATACCCCCTTCATCTGTTTCGAGATAATTACAGAGCAAAAAAGAGAGAACTAGAAAGATTCATTGCAAAAAAAAATCAGATCATCCCGCCAGCGGTATGGATAGACCCTGAAGACTGTGCCTCTTGGAAAACCACAGATGAAGACTTCTCATACAGACTCCAACAAGCATCCAACATCCACAAACACAGACAAAGTGAACAACACCAACACTACCTTCAACAGTACTACCAGTACAACCGAACCAGGATTGATCACGAAAACTCTCCTCCCATCAGAACCCCATGAGACGAACACACAGATGTATGATGTCCCACCTACCCCTCTAGAACCAACAGACTTATCCTTCTCCCTATACCAAGATGCTCAACCCCCACCTACCAAGTCATAAGCTCAACAGGAAGCAAGACTGTTATCCCGTGAGCTAGCCCCACAAGAAGCTAAAATTCGTGATGAAAGAGCTGACGACATCAAAATCCTAAAAGAATTCATGGAAGAATATGAAAGCAGACTAGCTAAGGGTGCCTGAAAATAGTTGAATGATGACGGAAGCCCCAATGGGTCTAGCTAATCAAGCTTCAAATCTCAAGCCGCGTGATAAAAGCAATCCTAAAAAGCAGAGCTTTAGTGCTCATAATTATCACGTGGCCCAACATTATGTTTTCTTTTTACGCGTGTCTAGTTAATAAGTGGCCTGCGTGCCATATCAAAAGTGTGTCATTTTTAAGTTATTTTCCTTGTATGGTGGTCTACGTGCCACGTCAAAAGTTTATTTCTTTGTTTGTATCCGGAGTCCCTGGCTATATAAAGTCACTCCCTCATTTTGTAATGGACAGACTTGAACGAAATAAAAGCTTTATTCCTCTCTATCCATAAGTTTCTAAATCTCCCTCCGGCAGTTCTCTAAGTCCCCCTTAGTATAAAGAGTATAAAATAAGTTGATCAATTTTTAAATTTTAAAAGAAACTTACCCAGTCAAATATGCTCTACAGTTGCCCTTTCTTAAGGGATCCTCTGTATCAGAAAGACTGAATAAAAAAAAAGAGTAATTTCAATTTTTAATTTTCGATTCCAAATCCTGTTCGGGAGTTTCCACTAGGTTATGTAAAAGGCTAGGCGATGAAAACCCGCCAAGGCAAGAGGCCGTTTAAGGGTTATACCAAAGCATACCTCATAACATAGTTAAACTCCTCAACTGAAGGGAATTTTTTTCTTTTACTTTGTTTAATCGTGTATTTTTAATTTTTCAATTTTTTTAACCATGAAAGATTGTTTTCTAATCTTTAAAAGTAGGATTTGTTTCCCCTTTTACCATAAAAACAAAAATAACAATGTGAAAAAAGTCTGCAGAATAGAGAAGCCAAACTCAAAAACTAAATCTTCTAAGGTAAATAGTTCGTTTATCAACTATAAATTAAATAATAAAGTTCTCGTCAATTTACAAATTTGAAAGACTACATTTGTGACATGTTATAGTGCAATCGAGTTTTTTGCATGCCATTTAGCCTCATTAATGCACCACTCACATTTTGCATTTCGATGAACAACATACTCTAGTCATTCACCGTTGTGTACTTAGACGATATCGTGATCTACAACAACACTTTCAAAGAGCATGTGGATTTTTAATGAACTATTTTAGGGGTACTTCATGAGAATGAGTTATATTTAAAAATGGAGAAGTGTTCTTTTGTAGAGCTAGAGGTGGACTTTTTAGGCCACAAGATTAAAGAGGGCAAGTTACTAATGGATAGGGTAAAGATTCACATTATAGTGGATTATGAGGCACCCACAAGAGTTACCAAGCTGTGATCTTTTTTTGGGGTTAGTGAACTACTACCAAAGATTTATCAAGATATATTCAACCATTGTCGCACCATTTACTGATTTATTGAAGAAAACTAAAGCATGGGATATGACTAAGGAGTGGCTAAGGGCTTTTGATCAGTTGAAGAATGCGGTAATCAAGAAGCCGATTCTAACATTGCTGAATCACTTGTTGTTATATAAGGTGCATCTGATTTTTCCATTGGAGGTTTTTTGATGCAACAGGGACATCTGATCATGTATGAGAGTAGAAAGCTCAATGAGATGGAGAGGTACAATACAGTATAAGAGAAAGAGATGACGGGGGTCATCCATTATCTATACACTTGGTGACTGTTGGAGATTTAGTGATTCAACAATCTTGGTTGGACAGGAATTGAGATGAATATCAAAGAAGAGAGTCACAAGAAGTCTAGAACGTATAGGACACGTATGAAGAAGTCTAGAATGTATGGGACACAAAAGGGGAAGTAAAGCGGGACTCGAAGACGCGAAGAAAGTAAAGAAAATGTGCAGATGAGACATCAGGGCAAAGGGCCGCGACGCCAAAGGCTGAGCGCTGCGGTACCTAAATCAAAAGCTTAGCACTAGGTTCTCAGCACCGCGGCACCAGAGTAGGAAAATTTTTATTTTTGATCCAAATTTTGAGTTTTGGACTTTAAAAATAAGTGGACTCTTACTCCAATAAGGAATAGAGTTAGTAGGCATGAAATAATCCCTATATAAACACTTGTAATCCCTTTAGTTGAGATTAAGCATTGAGAGAGACTCTAAGAGAATGGAAGAACTGGGTAGACACTAAGTGCTTATGTGCGCTAGGGTGGAATCATCGTTTGGGTGTTCATTATTCATGGTAGAGTAAGTGTACACTAAACACTAAGTCCTTGTAAGAGTTCTTCATTGGAGTTTCCTTGTAAAATCTATAGGGAGTTAATAAGAGAGGCCAGGATCGTTGGATCCACCGTAGACGTAGACAATTGGCTAAACCACGTAAGTGATTGTGTTGTGCACTTTTATATTCTGCTTTGGATTCTTTCTATTTTCCTTGATATACAGGTTATTTCGCTGCGCATAGAGGTTAGGGTTCAAGGTTGAACTTAGAGTTCTTTACTTTAACCTAATCTTAAGAGGGAGGATGGCGATTCCTCCCTTAATAAACTGATATCAGAGCCAGGTTCGATAATACACACTTGGGGTATTTAAATCATGAATGCAATCAAGTAAGAAGTTCAATGTGATGAATGACTTTAATCTTTGGAGGAAGAAGGTTAGCGCTCTACTAGTGAAGGAAGAGCTAGACTCAGCATTAGAGGAAGTCAGCTTCTTAACTAGCGAAGGGACAACAACCTCAAAGTTTGGGCAGAAAGATTAGGACATGATTTAGAAAAAGCTCACCGTACTATAATCTTAGTGTTAAGCAAAAAAGTATTAAAAGAATTTGGTTATGAAGAAACCACTTTGGGACTATGAAAGATACTCGAGGCATTATACATGAAGAAATCTCTTGCAAATAGACTTCTTATGAAGAAGAAACTGCATCAACTAACAATGCACGAGGGATCTTTATTAAAAGTTCACATTGACGAGTTTAACAAGATCATCATAAGTCTTGAACAATTAGACATTAAGACTAAGGATGAAGACAAGGTCATAATCCTATTAAGTTCGTTGACGAAAAGCTATGAGAGCTTTGTGGATATGTTGGTGTATGGTAAGTAGTCTTTAATGATGAATGACGTCAACGCATCATTAAACTCAAAAAAATTGACAAAGAGATCTTAGTTTGAGAGTCGAGCAACATTGCTTGCACATGGGAGGAAGATCGACCAATTAAGGAGGAGATCCAAGAAGTGTTTCCTTTGTAATAAGGAATGGTACTTTGTGAAGGATTGTCTGAAATCAAAAGGCCAATGAGGGTGGGCTGCAATCGGTATTAAGGAAGATGCCGAAGTTGTAGACACATTGGTAGCCTCAAGGGGAAAGTACACTGGCAAATAGATACTAGATTTATGGTACATTGTCCATATGTGTCTCGTTATATCGATGTTTACCAACTATAAAGCCAAGAGAGGTAAAGCTCTAATAGGGAATGACATGACTTATAAGATCATAAGAGTTAGTGACATAAGGCTGAGGATGCAAGGTGGAGAAACTAGGGAGTTACATGGTGTAAGGCATGTTTCTAAATTGAGGAGGAACTTAATATCCCTAGGCAAGCTCAATGAGGAAGGGTATTCGGTTAGAGCGGAAAAAGAAAAACTGAAGGTAGAGAAATATAAGGTTTGAGAGTGAGCAGCACAATGGGGGGCTCTATGTGCTTACTAGGATGGCCATGAGAAGCCCAGCGTGAGGTGTTGGGGTAATGCAAACTGCTAGGCGACATCCAAACCTTACTCACTAAGGTGATGAGGGTCGGAAAGAAGTACAACGCATCCGTACCCTATGCAAGGTGAACGAATGCCTTTAGAGACCAAAGTCACTAGCTCGAAAAAATGTAAGTCTTTGTAGAGACTTAACTGGACTCAACTCTAGGTGATAGAGTATTGGTGTGGATCAGTTCTAGAAGTCTTCTTATTTGAAAGATTTTGAATCAAGAAAAGGTTTGTTGGAGATTTGGTGATTCAACAATCTTGATTTAGACAAGAGTTGTGATGAATATCAAAGTAGAGAGTCACAAAAAGTCTAGAACGTGTGGAACACATATGGAGAAATCTAGGACATGTGGGACACAAAAAATGAAGCGAAACGGGACTTAAAGATGTGAAGGAAGCAAAGAAAATGCACAAAATAGGCACCAAGGCTGAGCGTCGTGGTGCCCAGATCAGAAGCTCAACGCCGCGGCGTCGGTCATGATAAAGCTCAGCGCCGCGGTGCCAGGACCTCAACACCGCGGCACCAGAGCAGGGAAATTTTTGTTTTTGATTTAAAATTTGAGTTTTGAAAAGTTTTGGACTTCCAAAATAAGTGGACTCTTACTCCAACAAAAAATAGGGTCAATAAGTACGAAATAACCCCTATATAAACACTTGTAAACCCTTTAGTTGAGATTAAGCATTAAGAGAAACTCTAAGAGAATGGAAGAACTAGGTAGACACTAAGTACTTATGTGCGCTAAGGTGGAACCATCGTTTGGGTGTTCATTGTTCGTAGTAGAGTAAGGGTACACTAAACACTAAGTCCTTTTGAGAGTTATTCATTGGAGTTTTCTTGTAAAATCTATAGGGAGTTAATAAGAGAGGTCAGGATCCTTGGATCCACCGTAGACGTAGGCAATTGGCTAAACCACGTAAGTGATTGTATTGTGCTCTTTTATATTCTGCTTTGAATTCTTTCTATTTTGCTTGATATACAGGTTAATTCTGCTGCACATAGAGGTTAGCGTTCAAGGTTGAACTTAGAGTTCTTGGCTTTAACCTAATCTCAAGAGGGAGAAGGGTGATTCTTCCTTCAATAGTGAAATTACTTACACAAGAAAACGTTCGTGGTGGTGACAAACAATATGACAGCAAACTACTTCCAAATTTTAAAAAAGCTCAGTCCAAAGTAAGCTAAGTTGTAAGACTTTTTGGAGGAGTTCTATTATGAGCCCGAGTACAAATCGAGTAAGATGAACGTGGTGGCAGATACCTTGAGTAAAAAAGATGAGTTGGTAACTATTAGCAAGCTGGAAGAAGAATTACTCAGCCTATTTCAAGATCAGATAAAGTATGATCCATTAATTGAGTTATTTTCCATGTGCACAAGAGAAAAACACAAAACTTTCGGATAAAAAATAAGCTTCTCTACACCAAGGGTCATCAAATGTATGTGCTGAAATAGGGGAACTTGTGGCAAAACCTCATTAAGAAGTGTCACGATACAAAATGGGTTAGACATCTTGGACAAAGGTGTACCTGTGCTCTTTTAGAAGCAGTGTACTATTAGCCACACATATGGAAGGATATAGAGCAGTTTGTGAAGACTTATCTCATATGCCAATAAAATAAGGCCGAGCAACGAAGTCCCATTGTCCTACTTGATCCATTGCTAATACCAAAGAGACCTTAGGAGAACATCTCTATAAATTTCATTGTTAACTTGCTAAATCCGAGTGAAGTAGCACTATCATTATAATGGTGGGTCAAGTTTTCAAGTACACTACTTTTATGCCAGCATGTAAGGAGTATAGTATGGAAGAGACAACGAGGCTTTTCTTCAAATATATGGTCAGATGCTAGGGATTGTTGATGGTGACAATACACAATCATGCCACAACACTTATAGAGAGATTTTAGATTGAGTTGTTAAATCTTATGGGATTGGTGCTTCATTTTTTCACCAGCTTTCACCCATAGACGGATGATAAATGCACTTTTGGAGCAATAATTGTGGCATTTTGTGAGCGCAAATCAGCAAGATTAGGTTAAGCTACTTGACGTCAAAGTATGTCGATGAACTGAAGCCCATTCGAGTTAGTTACTGGCTAGCAACTTCTTACATTACACATGATCGTATCCAACAATACGGGAAGGAGTTTCGTGGCATAAAAAGCTGCAAAGTCTTGGTATGAGCAGTTGATTATAGCACGGATGTATCTTAATAAGACTACGAAGCGGATGAAGTAGTGGGCTAATGACAACCAGAGGCATGTCGAGTTTAAAGTGGGAGACTTAGTAATTATGAAGATACTTCCAACATAGCACAAGTCTACATAATAACTCATAAGGGCCTTATTCATAAGTATGAGGAGTCATTTCCTATTTCTAAGAGAGTTGGCAATGTCTTTTGCAAGGTGAAGTTGCCTTTGAGACTATGCTTACATCTGATATTTCACGTAAGTTGTTTGAAACCATATCATGGGCATGCGGAAGACACAAAGCGTGACCACAAACCTTGGAACCTTTAGGGGTTTCCACATCTTATGACAAGAAGGCCAAACGTATCCTTAATATAAGGACGGTACAAAAATAGAACTACTCTCTTAGTCATGAATACTTTGACAAATGGAAAATGTTGCCCAATAATGAAGTTAGGAACCTTATAGTGCACTATGATAGTTTCAGAACAAGGTTTGCGAGTTCCAGTGAAGATGCAACAAGGGCGTCCCGTGAACTACTCTGTTAGTCGTGAATACTTTGACAAATGGAAAATGTTGTCCAATAGTAAAGTAAGTTAGGAACCTGAGAGTGCACTATGATAGTTTCAGAACAAGGTTTGCAAGTTCCAGTAAATATGCAACAAGGGCGTCGCGTGAATTTAATGGGAGAGAATATCAAGCCCTAAGTTTTCTAAATTATTTCTTTAAATATTTTATGTGTATCAAAATCTCCTGAAGGCTACTTGGACCTATAGAGCACTATATAAAATGGAGCTCTAAAAGACCCGTTGACTTGGATGGAGATACGAGCCAAGTCCATTACTTATAGGGGACATAAACCCTATTTTAATAAGAGAATATTCTCTAAAATATATGGAGACATCTAAAAATATTCTTTGACATATATTTTTATTTTTATTATACACCGTTAAATAATTATATAATATTATAAATTCTAATTGTTGACTATATAAAATTAAAAATATAAAAAGGAGAGGTAATCAGTTATACTAATCCATCTTAATTTATATCTTTTTTTTTATATAACCATTTTAATCTTTTTTTCAATTATATAAAAGAACATTTTTTCTCATAATTAGTGTAATTATTTTATACTGTGTTATTTCTCAAACTATATAACACTCAAAGTATTTAAAATTGCATAATTCTAAAAAAGTTTGTGACACATTACTTTGTGTTATAATTATTCTATTAACCCAATCATGCTACATGAGCTTTGTCTCAATGTACATATAATATTGTTATTATATATTTTATTTCTACCTTTCTTATCTTGTCTGAACAACTAATTTTTTTTTTTTAATCTTTTATAGGAAAAATCCAGCTGTATCTTTTCTTTCTTTCTTTCTTTCTTTTTTTCCTTGAAATGAGCTGTACGTATCTCATTTTTAATAAGACATATATTTGGGATTTGTTTTGCAATGTCCCAGTAGTAGGCTGAAAGACATTTTAAAATCCAATATTTTGAATTTGTTTAGATTATAAACATATATAATATATTCATCCCAATCAGAAAGATATATAATGGGATTATAGTTACACCATAACGCTAGTATTGGGACAAGCATCAACTTTGAAAAATGTTTAACCTCCAATAATGAAATCCATAATCAATTTAGAACTTGTCAGGCATCTTTGTTAGTTTATCATACTCAAAAAACAGATAAGGAACTTGAGAAACAATAAGAGAAATTATTGAACTTGTTTCTGTCAATAATAGCAAAAACTTCCAATTGAAGAAGTCGCCATGCAATGCAGAGCTACAGTAAAACATGGAAGGACGCTGACCCCCATGCCTTAGAAAAATTTATAAATATATAAGCACCTATAATGTATTCATCATTTCAGCCCTTCAGACTAAATATTTTTAAACTCGAGCGTCTACAGTTTTTTCATTGTTTTCTTTTTTAGCTTGTTTAATACAAATTTTAATCTTACGATTTAACTTTAATATTTTAACCTCTCACATTATCAACTCTGGCACCCCTCTTATGGCGTTGGGTTCTTATTTCGTCTTAGCTTGATTTCTACTTGGTTTTTGTCTACCAAGTGCCGTATAGAAAACTTCCACGAAGCCCATCAAGCATAGAGCAACTAAAATCTTCCGGGGACTCCAGGAAGTGGACAGAATTTAGATGACACTTTAAAACAATTAAAACACTTCGCATTTATTCACATCAGGAGCAGAGCCAGAGTCAATATGTGGGAGGGTTACAGTGAATTAATTGAAAAATTATACAAACTAAAATTAAATATTGTAAAGATAAAAATATTTAAGTTAAAAATTTAAGGAGGTGAAAGCATAAAAATATTTTGTTTTATTTTATGAAACCTTAACATAATAGGAAGGAGTTTAGTTCCATATCTCAGTCCAAACTGTACAAACTTTACTACCATCGATTAAATATATGATGCAATATAATTGATAGAACTATTTTTTAAAGCATTACAGGGTCTCTCAGCACTGAGGCAACATGATCTTCATCAAATAAGCATGCGTGTAGGCATTGCCATCCTTGTATGAAAGCTCGACTATACGCGTCAGACTAAGCATCCTCTCAAGCAATTGCGATGGAACGGCAGTTGGCTTGCGAAACCCTTCATTAATCTCTTTCCAAGCATCTGCAATTTCTTGGCGGAACAATTTTACTACATCTTCCTCAGACATACCATGCTGCTTCATGTAGCATTCAATGGCTAAGGCAACATGTCCTGTTTTCAGCTCAAACTAATGGATGCAAAATTGGTCAAAAATGGAATTCCAAAAAACAAACCCACGCCAATTCTAAATTGGAAAAGAGAGTTTCACATCCGGTTAAAATATTATTGCAGACAACTGTTGTTGAAGTGGAAGTAGTAAATTTAAATAATATTATACAATAACAAGCAATTAAGAATAAATAAGAATAAGAAAGTAGGAGAAAGTATACAAAATTTTACGTAGTTCATTAACTTGTCTACGTCTATGGCGGATCAAGAATTTGCTTCTCTTATTAATGAATCACAAGACAATCACAAAATATGTCTTTTACAAAAAAACAAAAACTTAAGTTTCTCAAAGAATACTTTCAATTACACTCACAAAGAACACAGAACTAATCTCTCGTGTAATCTAGGAGTTTTCTTTCTTTGTTGTTGTTGTTGTGATATGTTTCCAAGCCAATATAAAGCCTTTATATAAACATTGGACGCCCTAGAAAAATTATAAAGCAAGTGGAAACAAGATTAGGAAGTCTTAATTCACTTAGGATATAATAGAAGGGTATAACTCGCAATGGCTTCGTGGCCTAGACTTTCTGGCACTATGGCCCAAACTTACTAGTGCCGCAGCATCAATTGCCTAGGGGCCAATGCCGCCAAGGCAGTACCTTGGCACCGCAGCGCCACTTTCTTAGCGTTGTAGGGCCACTTCGAGCTATGGCACTATAAATCTTCCATGCCTTCTGGTGTCTATTTCACTTCTTCGCATCCTCTACACATAGTTTGATCCCAAAATCACATCAGATGATTTTTAATCAACTTTCACACAAATTTTCTCTTTGATTCAAAATCATCTACGAAATATTTAAGATCTTTCATCTTCACATCTTCGATCACCCTCACATAGTAGTGACTCCAGTTAAGTTCTTGCATAAAATGAACTTAATTGAGGGCAGTGGTTTAGTCAACATGTCATTGGGATTTCAAACGATGCAATCTTTATTAGACTAATCACGCCACTTAGAATAATCTTTAATGAAATAGAGCCACACATTAATATGTTTAGACTTCTTGTGAAATACTTTATGCTTAGGTGTATGGCACTCTGACTATTATAATACACACTCATGTGGATTCCTCTCACCTCGATGGGCTACTAAGATGCCATAGCTTGGTTTGCATATTCTCACCGGCCAGAAAATAATGCAGGACCACTTACTGCCTCTTCCTTTAGCACATATACTCCTTTGTGCTTCTCACTTCTCATTATAACCATGGAACCCTTTAATATTCTCAAAACCTCTCTATTAATCTTGGTTAAACACCCATTCTAGTCTAACACACCTAGTAAAATCAAGTTCCTCTTAAGGTCAGGAACATACCTAACTTTTAACAACTCTCTCACTCGCCTGTCATGTAACTTAAGTCTAATACTACCAATTCTCATCACCTGACACGCTACGTCATTGCCTATTAACACCTTACCATCACTAATCAGCTGGAACTTGACAAACCATGACTTATATGGGCACATGTAAAAAGTATAATCAGAATCAAGAACCTATTATTCAGAATTCTTACCATCAGTAACGATTAGAGTCTCTGCGCTATAATGGCTATCATCATAGGGAAGTGTAACATCTGCCTTCTTGTCTTTGGCTTCCTTTTTTGAATAGTCCTTTTTGAAGTGTCCCTCTTTCTTATAGTACTAGCACTTCCTGAGGGCACCCTAGACTTTAATCTCGAGTCCTTCTTCTTTTCATCTCTAATTGAGGTTCTTCCACTTGCAAATAAGCCTTCTATATTAGTCTCTATCTCTCTTTCCAATTACTTTAAGTTTAATGATGATTTCACATCACTCATGGTTAAACTCTCTTTGTCTTAGAGAAATATATCAATAAAGTGCTCATCATTTTTTGGAAGTGAACTCAGCAATATGATTGTCTTGTCTTCATCCTCTATCTTTATATTAATAGCTTCAAGATCAATGATGAATTGATTGAAGGCGTCTATATGGTCTTTTATCAGCATCCCTTCAAATATGAACAACTGATAAAGCTTCTTCTTTATATGTAATTTATTGGCCAACGACTTTCGCATATAAAATGAGTCAAGCTTCTTCTAAAGACCAATCGCTTTTTTCTTATTTGCTACTTCTCTAATTACTTCGCTCAATGACAGAATAATTGTGTTGTGAGCCTTTTCCTGAATGTCTTTTCGTTTTACTTTAGCCTTAGATGACTCTAGTTTCTTTTTCTTCCCCACTAGTTAGAGTTGCAATCTCTTCTAGTATCGAGCCTAACCGCTAGTTCACCAGTAACGCTATCACCTTTATCTTCCACAGATTAAAATCATTCGACCCGTTAAATTTCTCTACTTCATACTTAGAAGTGGCCATGGCTGCTAAGAAATAAGCTCTAGTATTAGCTTGTTGAAGTGAAAGCAATAAACCCAAGTAATATTATACAGTAATAAGTAATCAAGAATAAACAAGAGAAAGAAAGTAAGAGAAAGCACACAGTAATTTACGTGGTTTGGCAACTTGCTTACGTCTACGACGGATCAAGATCTTACTTCTCTTATTAATGAATTATAAGGCAATCACAAAGTATACATTTTATAAAAAAAAGAACTTAAGTTTCATAAAGAACACTCTCAATTCGTCTCATAAAGAACACAAAATTGATCTCTTTTGTAATCTATGGGTCTTCTCTCTTTATAGTTGTTGTGATATATTTACAAACTAATATAAAGTCTTTATATAAACTTTGAATGCCCTAGGAAAACCCTAAAATCGAGTAGGAGCAAGATTAAGGAGTACTAGTTCACTTAAGATAGCATATAGAGGTATAACTCACAATGGTGCCGCAGTTTAGACTTTTTGGCACCGTGATGCCACTTCTTCTTGCTTGGGTGCCGCAGCCTAGACTTACTGGTGCCATGACATAATTGGCTAAGGGCCGACGTCGCACCCTCATTTTTTTTGCACCGCATTGCCACTTCAATCTATGACGCTGCAGCTCTTTCATGCCTTTTCACATCCGTTTTATTTTCTCGCATCTCCTACACACTTGATTTAATCTCAAAATCATATCATATAATTTTTAATCAAATTTTTCCATCTATATATTTTAAAATGCGAACAAATGTTAAATATGGTTGTACATGTTAAAAATGACTTTAGCTTTGTACTGTACAAAGTTGTTTATATCAAGTCAAGATTTTTAAATATGCTAAGGCAAATGTTCACATATTTTTAAAATACAAATTTAAATATATATCTTAAAATATGTGAACATCTAATAAAATTTTAATTTATCATACTTTATGAGAAGCTATGTCATCTATGAGTCTACAAAACAGTAATTATGCTCTTAGAATTTTAGGGTCATCATGTAGCCAATCAAAAAGCCTCATTGGTTACGATGTCGCCCATGCCAATGTAGAAAACTGTTGTGAGCATAAAGTTAGCACTACTTCTTGATGCAATAGGAATATATTCCTCTATTTTTGGAACATAACATTGAACTACTTAGCTTTGACAAATTATAGGTGAACTAGTTCTTGCATCTGAGGAACATAACAAAATACATTAATTAGTCAATCTCATAATACTACTTACATATATATATATATATATTGAAATGAATACTAAAGATGAGAGTCACAAGGAATCTAGAACGTGTGGGACATGTATGGAGAACTTTAGGACATGTGGGACATGAAGGGGGAAGCGAAACGGGACTCAAAAACTTGAAGGAAGAGAAGAAAATGAGGGAGGAGCTACTAGGGCTAAACGCTGCGACGCCCAAGACTGAGCGTCGCGGCGCCCAAACAAGAATTTTATCGTCGCAGCGCTGGGTCCTTAGCGTCGCAGCGCCAGAACCTCAGCGCCACGACACCAGACATGACAAGGAGTCTATTTTTTATCCGAATTTTGAGTTTTGAGAATTTTTAGACCTCCAAAACAAGTGGACTCTTACTCCAACAAGGAATAGGGTTAGTAGGCACGAAGAAAACTCTATATAAATACTTGTAAACCTCTTAGTTGAGATCAAGCATTAAGATAGACTCTAAGAGAGGGGAAGAACTAGGTAGACACTAAGTGCTTGTGTGCGCTAGGATGGAACCATCGTTTGGGTGTTCATTGCTCGTGGTAGAGCAAAGGTTCACTAAACATTAGGTCCTTTTGAGGGTTCTTTATTGGGTTTTCCTTGTAAAATCTCTAGGAGTTAATAAGAGAGGTTAGGATTCTTGGATCCACCGTAGACATAGGTAATTGGCCGAACCATGTAAGATTGTGTTGTGATCTTTTATATTCGACTTTGGATTCTTATTATTTTACTTGATAAATAGGTTATTCTGCTGCGCAAAGAGGTTAGGGTTCTAAGTTAAACTTAGGGTTCTTCACTTCAACATAACCTATAGATATAAGTTAAACTTGAGCATGTGGGTAGCGCACTGGATTGAACAATTCAATCCAGTGCGCTACCCACATGCTCAACGAGTACACTTCATATAGTGAGACTCCCTGAGGTCACACCCATTTTTTCTCACAAAATATTTTAGTAAGTCTATAACCGATGCCCCACACACATACATTATAGGTAATACAAAATGGCGAGTTAAACCATACAAGTTGAGGTTAATTCACATTCGTATAATTCCTCCATCATTAATATCCTGGAAGAGTAGAGGCATAGATCAATAGCGTCAAGTCCCCTATTACTCAACCATAAACTTATCTCTTTTGATTCGTATTCTAATAAATAATATACGCAAATTCCTTTGTAATATTATTTACTCCATATAAAATTCTTTCTTGGGTTAAATGCTTATGGCTATAAGACTTCTTAGAATATAACTTTAAAGCATCTGGATATTTAACTCACCCATATAAGTTGATGGATCCCATATCTACACACACCAGACTTTATAAGCATCGGACCATACCCAGGGACACCCAGCGGTCAAACCATGAAAAGTTTCTGACATGTGTGGAACCTAAATATGGTGGATTACTCATCAGCCCACCGTGGTGGTCAGGTTTAAGGAGCACGAATATTACTCAACTCGAGAAGACCCTCCACTGATGGATTTATGAGAAATATATTGGAGGTCTTCATTAAGTCTAGTTCAGTATCTAGTCCTTACTAAATACATGTATTGTTAAGGTTGGTGCTTATGTGCCATCCCTGAATGTACATATACTTGTGTATTCATACAAGTGTACATTCCCATTAAATCGCTAATACCCATATATATGGTATTATGCATGTAATGTTACAGACATTGTAAATCTAAAGGAGTTCAAATCAAATCTAAAAGAGTTTAGATAAGGGCTCATGGTTAGCCACGCTGAGAGATATAATTGCTAAATGTTAGCACAGCTAAGTGTTAGTTGGATATAATACTCAACAGATCCAAGAGTTGGAGCCTTGTCTGTAATGGAACATAGACTTGGGAATATACTAGTAACTGCATAGTTACAAACGTTACAATCAGGTGCTAAGAAATGCTAGTTGTGCAAGTATGTTCTTGAATAATTGTCCCTGATTTATTTTTACTAATGCAAGTCTATCAATAGATACCTTTTTATATAGACTAGCATATGTCATACCTATAAGGTATAGATGGTCGTTTCTAGCCAACCATAAGCTTGGACCTCATATTGACATATGGGTATCTAGTTAGGACTGGGTATGGGACAGACTCACCAGAGCCTCCGATAGACATTCAATGTAAGCCGTCAACGGAAGGTCCTCTCAAGTTGAGTAATATACGTGGTCCTTTGACCTGAGTGCCACGGTGGGCTTGTAAGTGATCCACCATACTTTGGTTCCATGCATGTCACAGACCTTTCATGGTGTGACCGTTAGGTGCTGCTGGGTATGGTCCGATGCTTATGGAGTTCAATGCATACAGATATAGGATCCGTCAGCTCCCATATGGAGTTAGATATTCAGATGCTTCAAGACTATATCTCAAAAAGTCTTGTAGCCACAAGCAATTATCCCAGGAAAGAGTTCCACCAAGGTGGAACAATATAATAAAAGAGTTTGCACATATTATTTAATGAGATAGAAGTTTGAAGATAGAACATGGATGAGCACAAGGGAATTTAATGGTGATAATCTATATCCCCGTACATCCAGGATATCATGATGGAAGGGCTATACGTATGCATTGTAACCTCAGCTTGCATGATTCAACACGCTGATTTGTAATATCTTCGACGTGTGCTTGGGGCATAGCTCACAGACTCATGGGATAGTTTCATTTGACGAATCGGGCATAGGACCTAGGGAGTCCTGTGATATGAAGTGTACTCGTTGTGCACTGGGGCAGCTTGCCGAATTAAATTGTTTAATCCAACAATATTCAGCACTACTACAGGAATACGTGTATATCTGTATTTAAGTGTTAAATATAATAATTAGTTCATAGTTGTTATTTACTAATTGTATAATGAAACGTAGCGTATTGTGGACCCTCAGTTGAGTTTACCTAAGTATGGAATTTGATGGAACCCACTAGAAGGTGAACTTGGTAATTATTCGTGAGGGACAAAATGGTTATTTTTTATTTTGATTATTTAATTGTTAAATAATCAAATATCTATCTTTTTATATTATATAATATATTATATTATTATATTATTATATTATATGATAATATTTAAGGACATGTTTGACTGCCAACCAATGGCTATCACCTGAATCAGACTGATACTAGCTCGTAACATTTATAGCCATACTGATATCAGGTCTCGTATACATTATGGCATACATCAAGCTTTCAACAGCTGATGCATAAAGAATATTAGACATTCTAATCTTCTTATCTTCCTTCTAATGACACATCTTTCTCAAAAGATGAATGCTATGTCTAAAAGGTATATTAACTATTTTACAGTTACTAAAACTGTACCTTTTCAAGACACTATCAATGTACAAAGATTGAGAGAGTCCTATCAGCCTCTTAACTCTATCTCTATAAAGTTTTATACCCAGTATGTAGGAAGCCTCTCCCAAATATTTTATGGAAAATTCTTACTTAAGTAATCTTTTACTAACTATAACACACCGATATCATTTTCAGATATTAGTATGTCATCTATATAAAGAATTAAGAAGACAACCATGCTCCCACTGCCTTTTTTATACACACATGCCTCTTCTTCATTTTTGATAAAATCAGACCCTCTGATTACCTCATCAAAATAAAGATTCCTTCGGAAAGCTTGCTTAAGTCTATAAATGAACATCTTCAGTTTGCATACAAGACCACAAAAAAGGCTGAATGCAAAACCTTCAGGCTATTCTATGAATATCTCTTCCTCGAGATATCCATTCAAAAATGCTATCTTTATATCCATCTGCCAAATTTCAAAGTCATAGTACCAGCAATTGCCAATAAAATCCTTATTGACTTAAGCATCGCAACCGGTGCAAAGGTTTCTTCAAAATTGATATCTAATCATTGAGTATAACCTTTTGCTACTAGACGGGCTTTGAAGGTTTATACCTTTCCATTAAGCCCACACTTTTGCTTGTAAACCCATTTACAACCGATAGAAACTATTCCTTCCAGAAGCTCAACCAATTTCAGACTTAGTTTTGATGTATAGAGTCAATTTTGAATTTCATGGAATCTTTCTATTTTTCTGAATCAATATCCAATATTGCGTCTCTGTAGGTCAAAAGATCATTTTCTTCCATTAAGAAAACCTCAGAGATACCTTCAGGTATCATACCATACCTTTCATGTTACCTTAATATCCTTTGTAACCTACGTAGAGGGTGTGTAAAATGTAATTTGCTCAATTGAGCCTGTGGTTCCATCTATGGTTCATTCTGATTGATTTCATTAAGATCAATCTTCCTATAATTTCCACGATTCATGAGAACCTATTTCTCTAGAAATGTGGCATTCCAAGCAATGAACACATTTTATTCCTCGGGATCATAGAACTGGTATACCATTGAGTCTATGGGATAACAAATGAACCGATACTTGTACTCTTTGGGTGCAAGTTTATCATGTTGTGTAACTTTTACATAAGCAGGACAACCATAATGTAGTAACCAGTATCCACGACTGGTAAGAATAAGTATTTATATATGTATAAATATACGTATTTTATTTGTATGTTGGTGATACTTGAATTATATATTGTTATTAGTAATATTTTTATAGGTTAAGGATATACGATTAGTATTGGGTTTATTTGTATGACTTTAGATTTATTTTAGGGACCAAATTGTTATACTTTGAAAGTTTTGGGGGCAAATTCGTAAATACCAAAAATTAGCCTCTTAGTATAAAAATACATTTTTGAACCCTAATTTACCATTTTTAGGTCGAGCTACCCATTTTAAGAGAGAGAAGAGAGAAATAGAGGAGAGAGAAAGAGGAGAAGAAGAAGAAAAAGAATAAGAAATTGGAATTTGAATTTCAAGAGGTATATCATACGTATTTCTCAATTTATTGGTATTAATTAAGTTAATTCCTTTAAGTTTTGATTTCTGAAAATATGTATAATTGAGGATTTGTTGTGTATTTCGTAAGATCATATGAGAATTGATAATGATCTATAAGATAGTTTGATAAATCATGATGAATTATGGAATTTCTGCTGGATAACCTCTTGATCTAGGCATTTTATAAATTGTTGTGATTCGATTCTAGTTTTGAATTTTGAGTATATGAAATTAGACATGTTAAGGATCATCTGAGACTTTGAATCGATTGAAAATTCTGGAAATTGAATTTATAGTGAATTTACCAAAATGACCCTGAAATTCTGGAAATTTCCTGTGTAAACAGTATAGTACAGTGAAAAATAATTTTTGTCCTACTGAATGATCTTCAAAAATTATGAATTTGTGGAATATGACAATTTTATATGTCTAATATGATATACTCGAAATTGAGAATTTAGATCAATGTGGTTGAAGTGTTATGAATTTCTAAAGTGTATCAGCTCATTGCAATATTTGATTAACAGATGTTTAAAGTTATAGAATAAAATAGTTTTAAAATACTTTTGGCAGTGATTTGGAACTAAACTATTTATCATAGACTTAGATATGTGTTAAGAGTAATTATGTGGTATTTTTATAATTTTTGAGTTAGTATATGATTTTATAAAATTGGGAGATTGAATACTGTTCAGTAAGTATCTTGATCCTGTCAGGTTTGTAGTTTGGATTCGATGGTGTGTATGGAATGGATTGTGTAGGAAATCTGATATAATATTCATATATAAGAAGGATATATGAGTCAAGAATGGTATATTCTGATTTTGGAGTAATTGGACATCATTTGATGTATTAGAAATTTTTGTTAAGTGTAAGTGGTCAGAATGACAGGTTTTGAGAAACCAAATATTTAGACCAATTTGATGTGATAAATGCATTGTGTATAATTTTGTAAGCTATTTAAAGTATTTTGTGTGAATTGTGAGGCTTATGAAAGGATTAATCTCCATTGATAGGTTAAGGAGATTTAAGCCTTGTAGCTGAAAGTGTTAAGAGGTAAGTATACTAGACTTTTTACTGAAATCACAATAAACGTAGTAATTGTTTTGTATGATTTTGTAAATGTGGTTAGAAATATGTTTATGTTATGTCAAAGTATATTTTGATATGAAATGTGAAGATATGTATTTATGAATGTGAGCATGGACATACATGACATACATGTGTTTTTGAAAGTGAGCTTTCAAAATAAGATATGTTTAACAAAGAAAGCTTTTGAAGTGTAATATGTCCATGAGAAATATTTTGTGTTTTGAGGGTACTTGAACTCACTGTTAACTTAGTAGGCATTTTATGTGATTTGTGGAGCCTTTATGTGTGGCCTTTCCTTCGGGATTGGTATATGTTATGTGTTCCGTATGTAGGGAGGATCCTATTGGTACCTAAAGGAAGTGTGAGTCATCACATTCGTGTGGTGGCGTATTGGTGCATGTGAGAGGACTCACCGATGATCAGGGTGAGGGTTTGGCTTTTACCTTCGGGTATGAGCATTATATATGTGTAATTTCAAGACCTCACTTGTACTATTCCTCTCATACGGTATGTCACCTACGAGTGACATTTGGCTCATTATGTGATATGTGATATGTAAGTCCTACTAAGTAGTAGTTGAATGATGGTATTCCTATTATGTGTTTTGAAAGAATGTGTAAGCGCTTACATGATATGTGATTTGATAAGATTATGATTTTGATTGATCACAGCATATCATACACATGCATTGTGTACATATATGTATTTGTATTTGATATATGAAAAACTAGTATGCTTACTGAGTTTTATACTCATTATAGTTTATGGTGATTTCAGGTAAATAAGGTACATGTGTGCATAGCGGATTTGGCAAGGCTTTGCTGTTCCTTGGGTTCCCTAAGTTGTTAGGTTGCTAAGTGTTTTATTTGGGGACACGTGGGATAAGATATTTGATTTGTCCCTAGTGAATAAATACCTATGTATTATTTTATTGTGTGGTTGGATTTAGTTTAAGTTTCACCAAGTGTAGTAATGGATTGATTTTAAGTAAGAATTTGCAATGAATATATTCTGGGCTTCCGGTAACAAAGTTGCTACTGGTGACGTAGTAGAGTGTTAATCTCTGAGAAAACTCTGCGTATCTCCGGTTTACTAATTGTCCCAGTCATAATTCAATTGCTATAATTCTGAAAGAACTTAAAATAAATGTTTAAGTATTATTGAATGAATGTAAGTGATGTCGTGTGTCAGATATTTTGGGTCTGGGGCGTGACAGTTTTATTGGTATCAGAGCTAAGATATGATTCTGTAGACTTTTAAGTGTCGAGTCAAGGGAACCGAGCAGATGCCAAATCCTTAGGATTGTATTTGTAGCTTTGTTGTGTAAAAGTTTGACATATTCCTTAAATTTTGTATGATTTTTTGAAGATGACACATTATCCAAGAGCTGCTAAGATTGTTGTTGTTGTGGATAATGGTACCTTGTGGATCTTAATGTTACTATTTAGATTTTTTTTAAGTTATGACTAATATGCTTAGTAAGAGTGATGTTGAATATCTTATAATGATAATTTGCATGTCATAGAGTAAATTGAGATAATTTTCTCAATGACAAAATATAGAGAAGTAGAGTATTGAAGACATCAATTGAAACAACTTTTATTGAAAAGGAAAACAACAACAATAGCAGCAACAAAAATACAGTAGAGGCTACGGAGTGAGATTTAAGTCTATTTTGCGCTTCTTCTGACTGTCATGAGTAGACCAATCTAACTGATGCAATGTTGGATTAGACAGAGGAATAAAAGACTGTAATTGATCAATTAATTGATCAACAGTTGGAGCTGAAATAAGAATCCGTCGTGCTAGAAGTGGGATGAATTGTGTTCCCGCTGCATAGTCAAGGAAAGATATCAACCCGTCGTAAAAACCATTAACATTTAACAAACCAATGGGTTTTTGGTGGATTTGTAATTGTGCCCATGAGACAATTTGAAAAATTTCCTCCAAGGTCCCGAAACCTCCTGGTAGAGCTATGAAAGCATCCGCATGCCTAAGCATTTGAGCCATTCGCTCATGCATAGATGAGACTTGTAACTCATCTCCAACTGTTTTTCCTACAATATTTTCAATAGCTAGAGGTTTTGGAATGATACCCAAAACTCGACTACCTTTATTGTATGCAGCTTTTGCCACAGACCCCATTAACCCTTGGTTACCTCCTCCATATACTAAATATATATTTCGCTCAGCTAATACCTTACCAAGATTTTCTGCAACTTTTGTAAACTCTTCAGTATTCCCAGGGTTAGATCCACAAAAGACACAAATTTTTGTGAATCGACGAGCTGAGGTTTCCTCCATTGTTATGCTCACCCTAATCTTTGAATGTTTTCGAGTTTGTATAAGGATGCAATAATAATGTATTTATAGAGAAACAAATTGATAATAGCTGTGGAGCATATGTGTAAGTATGTTCAAGTATATATTTTTCTCGATTCTTGTGAGGTAAAAAAGAAAAAAAGAATGAGTTTTATTTTATCATTTTATAAGAGACAATAGGTCGTAAAATCTTGAATAAATATATGTTGATATATAAGTGTGATAAAAGTTGTGTCAGAAGCGTGATAAGTTAGGTAAGATAATTAAGAAAAGTCAATAAAGGCCTATTTCATGGATTTAGGGACTTAGCCGTTTTGGCACTAATGGCCGACAATGCATTAATGACTTGAAGACTTTTTGAGCTAACAATTGGACTTTGGACATGAGGCCAAATTAACTTTATTAATTACAAAGATTTTTGTGATCTTAACATTGATTTTTGGATAGATTAAAAGCAGATATCAAGAAAGATAAAGCACACTTGACATAAAGATAAAGCAGTAGTCAGTCTCTCTTTGATGTGATAGAGCAACACGGATTTAGTTTCTGTGAAAATAAAAACAGCAATGTAGGTCAAAATGAGTCTCTTTGGTCGCTTTCATCTGTGTCGTATCCGTGAGAGAGGAACTTATGGAGTTGTTGTTCCCATGCATTGAATGAGGGCTCTGGCTGAGTGGAATGTGGGTCTACCATATCTTGATCTTCTCCAGGTGAGCTGGTCTGGATGAGGGATGTGCTGGCTTCCTCTAGGATTTGGGTGTCGGTTGGATAAGGTTGGGAGTCTTGAAAGAGGGATAAGTCAAGATTGGGTTGGTGTTGGTCAGGTTCTGTCGGGACAACTGGCTGAGATTGAGTAGGTTCTGTCGGGACAGGTGGCTGAGGCCATTGGTGAAGGTTATCGATTTCTTGTCTGTATCTGGCATAATAAGTCATGTTTGGGATATGGTGATGGTGGGTAGAGTAATTTGTATTTCTATGATGTGAAAGATGATGTTTTTGTCTTTGTTGGAATTTGAGTATATTGGCAAAATTCAGTTCTTCTGCAAAGTCATCTTCAACCTGTTCCCAAAGTGCAGCATCTTCTGGGGAGATCCAAACGGATGGAGGAATTATCTGGTTTTCTTGAGCAAGAATTCTTTCAAGTTCTCTCTTTTGCTGGATTACTTCTTCAGGCCAGAGCTTAATTGATCCCTTTAGTGAAAGGGTAAAGGTGAGGTAATCCTTGACAGTGGGGTAATAATGGATTTCATGATCTGAAACAATCATACCCTTTCGTTGGAGAAGTAAAACAGACCAAATATGTTGTCTAGGGACTGCAGCATTTGTGTTGTTTGCAATCATGTGTTGAAATTTAGTTATCCACCATGTCTTTGGGTAAAACCATTGGAGAAAAATCAGGGCTGGATGATCTTCATCACAATTTTCTATTTTTTGGACGGTTCTAAGTAATGGGAATTCCATGGCGATTGTATACAGATCCAATAGGTACCATAACAAGTAAAGGACAGATTTGGACCATTGGGAAAATGGGAAAAAATAGTGCAGGTGAAAGAAAGGGTATTCCAAGTTGAACGAAGGGCCACCAAGAACTGTGAGGCCGTGTTCTTGGACTGCCAAGATGGCGTAGTGTCTGATGAATTCTTTGGCACGGGAATGGAGTGTTCTGGTTGTGATTAGGTCTGGAAATTGTGGTGGAGTAAAAGGAACAGGAGGAGTTATGATAATAGGATTCATTATGAAGATGGTAAGAGGGTTGGTTTTCTTTATTGCTAGAAAAGTGATTATGAGGTTTAGGCTATTTATAGAGTTTTGTGAAAGAAAATCAATAATCATTTTGTCCTTTTCTTTTACGTGGATGACGTTAAAGGAATAGTTGAAAAACTATATTTGCCATCGTAGTAATTGTGCTAGTAGAATCTTTTCTGTTTGAAACTGAGCATATTAAAAAAACAAAAAAAGCAGACATGTCAATCTCAATGAGAAAATGATGTCCAATAAGGTGGACTATTTTTTTAAAGAGTTAAAGTAAGAGATATAATGTTGAGATCTATAGTTTAAGAATCAATTGAACTAAAGGTCTTTTTGTTGAAGTTGATTTTTGATCGTTTAAGATAATGCCTTCAATATTCTGATTTGAATGACAACTTAGTTGCGTAGAAATGTTACATTTTTTTTTTTGAATGATATCAAGGTAGTGAATGATATTATGACGTATGAGTATATGTTGAAGGGATTAAAATTTTTAGAGGAGTTAAGAATTTTATGTAAGAGATTAGTATGGGTATTCTACATCTATATTATTCTTTAATGAATAAAAGGTGAAGTGTATAGATGCCCATTAAATATTGAATGAATGAGAGAAAAGAATAAAAATATGTGTGTATATATTTTATAAGTCCATAATGTGTGTCATGTATTTATTTTATGGATGAATGTTTCGTACTTCTCTCATATACTAAGCTATGAGCCAACTTAGAGATAATCGAACATATGAATGACTGTTTATCAGGATTTTGGACCACAATGAGCAAATCCTATATACAATGAAGATTGCTTTGTAAATGTTTTATGAATAAACCATATTGTTGAAAACGAAACTTGGGAATGAGAATAAGAAATGGGATCTAAGTATCCCCATATGTTTGCTTAAGTCATGAATTTCGAGGACGAAATTCTTATAAGGAGGGGAGAATTGTAGTAACCAGTATCCACGACTGGTAAGAATAAGTATTTATATATGTATAAATATACGTATTTTATTTGTATGTTGGTGATACTTGAATTATATATTGTTATTAGTAATATTTTTATAGGTTAAGGATATACGATTAGTATTGGGTTTATTTGTATGACTTTAGATTTATTTTAGGGACCAAATTGTTATACTTTGAAAGTTTTGGGGGCAAATTTGTAAATACCAAAAATTAGCCTCTTAGTATAAAAATACATTTTTGAACCCTAATTTACCATTTTTAGGTCGAGCTACCCATTTTAAGAGAGAGAAGAGAGAAATAGAGGAGAGAGAAAGAGGAGAAGAAGAAGAAAAAGAAGAAGAAATTAGAATTTGAATTTCAAGAGGTATATCATACGTATTTCTCAATTTATTGGTATTAATTAAGTTAATTCCTTTAAGTTTTGATTTCTGAAAATATGTATAATTGAGGATTTGTTGTGTATTTCGTAAGATCATATGAGAATTGATGATGATCTATAAGATAGTTTGATAAATCATGATGAATTATGGAATTTCTGCTGGATAACCTCTTGATCTAGGAATTTTATAAATTGTTTTGATTCGATTCTGGTTTTGAATTTTGAGTATATAAAATTAGACATGTTAAGGATCATCTGAGACTTTGAATCGATTGAAAATTCTGGAAATTGAATTTATAGTGAATTTACCAAAATGACCCTGAAATTCTGGAAATTTCCTGTGTAAACAGTATAGTACAGTGAAAAATAATTTTTGTCCTACTGAATGATCTTCAAAAATTATGAATTTGTGGAATATGACAATTTTATATGTCTAATATGATATACTCGAAATTGAGAATTTAGATCAATGTGGTTGAAGTGTTATGAATTTCTAAAGTGTATCAGCTCATTGCAATATTTGATTAACAGATGTTTAAAGTTATAGAATAAAATAGTTTTAAAATACTTTTGGCAGTGATTTGAAACTAAACTATTTATCATAGACTGAGATATGTGTTAAACGTAATTATGTGGTATTTTTATAATTTTTGAGTTAGTATATGATTTTATAAAATTGGGAGATTGAATACTGTTCAGTAAGTATCTTGATCCTGTCAGGTTTGTAGTTTGGATTCGATGGTGTGTATGGAATGGATTGTGTAGGAAATCTGATATAATATTCATATATAAGAAGGATATATGAGTCAAGAATGGTATATTCTGATTTTGGAGTAATTGGACATCATTTGATGTATTAGAAATTTTTGTTAAGTGTAAGTGGTCAGAATGACAGGTTTTGAGAAACCAAATATTTAGACCAATTTGATGTGATAAATGCATTGTGTATAATTTTGTAAGCTATTTAAAGTATTTTGTGTGAATTATGAGGCTTATGAAAGGATTAATCTCCATTGATAGGTTAAGGAGATTTAAGCCTTGTAGCTGAAAGTGTTAAGAGGTAAGTATACTAGACTTTTTACTGAAATCACAATAAACGTAGTAATTGTTTTGTATGATTTTGTAAATGTGGTTAGAAATATGTTTATGTTATGTCAAAGTATATTTTGATATGAAATGTGAAGATATGTATTTATGAATGTGAGCATGGACATACATGACATACATGTGTTTTTGAAAGTGAGCTTTCAAAATAAGATATGTTTAACAAAGAAAGCTTTTGAAGTGTAATATGTCCATGAAAAATATTTTGTGTTTTGAGGGTACTTGAACTCACTGTTAACTTAGTAGGCATTTTATGTGATTTGTGGAGCCTTTATGTGTGGCCTTTCCTTCGGGATTGGTATATGTTATGTGTTCCGTATGTAGGGAGGATCCTATTGGTACCTAAAGGAAGTGTGAGTCATCACATTCGTGTGGTGGCGTATTTGTGCATGTGAGAGGACTCACCGATGATCAGGGTGAGGGTTTGGCTTTTACCTTCGGGTATGAGCATTATATATGTGTAATTTCAAGACCTCACTTGTACTATTCCTCTCATACGGTATGTCACCTACGAGTGACATTTGGCTCATTATGTGATATGTGATATATAAGTCCTACTAAGTAGTAGTTGAGTGATGGTATTCCTATTATGTGTTTTGAAAGAATGTGTAAGCGCTTACATGATATGTGATTTGATAAGATTATGATTTTGATTGATCACAGCATATCATACACATGCATTGTGTACATATATGTATTTGTATTTGATATATGAAAAACTAGTATGCTTACTGAGTTTTATACTCATTATAGTTTATGGTGATTTCAGGTAAATAAGGTACATGTGTGCATAGCGGATTTGGCAAGGCTTCTGCTGTTCCTTGGGTTCCCTAAGTTGTTAGGTTGCTAAGTGTTTTATTTGGGGACACGTGGGATAAGATATTTGATTTGTCCCTAGTGAATAAATACCTATGTATTATTTTATTGTGTGGTTGGATTTAGTTTAAGTTTCACCAAGTGTAGTAATGGATTGATTTTAAGTAAGAATTTGCAATGAATATATTCTGGGCTTCCGGTAACAAAGTTGTTACTGGTGACGTAGTAGAGTGTTAATCTCTGAGAAAACTCTGCGTATCTCCGGTTTACTAATTGTCCCAGTCATAATTCAATTGCTATAATTCTGAAAGAACTTAAAATAAATGTTTAAGTATTATTGAATGAATGTAAGTGATGTCGTGTGTCAGATCTTTTGGGTCTGGGGCGTGACACATAAACCTTAAAATATTTAAGACTTAGATTCTTTCCAGTCTATATTTTATAAGAAGTGAAAGTAACAACTTTAGACGAAACTCTATTTAATACATGAGCAGCAATATATAGAGCATAGCCCCAATGATATTTAGGGAGATTGGTGAAACTCATCATCGATCAGACCATATCTAATAAAGTTTGATTCTTCATCTGCGAAACACCATTATGCTGCAAAACAGTTTGAGGACTATACTAAGCGAGAATTCTATTCTCCTTTAAATAATTTAGAAATTCACTGCCTATGTATTCACCGCCTCAATCTAATCGAAGGCGTTTGACATATATACCAGTTTGTTTCTCTACTTTAAGTCTAAATTCCTTGAACTTTTCAAAGGTTTCAGACTTGTGTCTCATAAGAAACACATAACCATACCGTGATAAATTATCAATAAAGATTACAAAGTATTGAAATTCACCCATAGCAGTGTGATTCATTGGGCCATATACATCGCTATATATAAGTTCCAATAAACCAGTGGCACGGTGTCCAACACCAATAAAAAGAAATTTGGTCAACCTTTCTTGAATACATGATTCACAAACTGGATAAAGTTCTATAGTTAAATCAGGTATTCGATCATCCTTAACTAGACGGGATAGGCGTCTAGCGTTTATATGACCCAATCTCATATGCCACAATTCTATTTCATTCAAAGTTCCCGAACTACATGTTGTGTTTACCTGTATATTCATGACATTTTGTGTGGTATTCAAAACATAATGACCATTAATTAACTGACAATCAACTATCAAAACGTTATGCATATCATATAAACATAAGGAATGATTCCATATATACATATGATAACCTCACTATCAAGTACAAGAAGGAATACTATTTGTCTTAAAATACAGAGTACAAAAAGACAGTTATACAATACTATAATTCTATTACATGAGATATGTAAATCAAAATATTCCACCGTCTTGACTTAAAGAAAATATTCATTTCCAACACGAAGTTGAATCTCTACCGGCTACAATAATCTAACTTCTCTCAAACCCTGTAACATATTGCAAATGTGAGAAGGAGAAGCAGTATCTAATACCCAATTAAAATTAGCATCATATGCTAAAGAAATGTCAATAATATGTAAACATATACCTGAAGGATTCTTCTTTAATGAGGTAAGGTCTCTCTGGCAATTTCTCTTCCAGTGTCATTCCTCACCACAGTGGAAATATTTTCCTCTATCTTTCTTCTATGGTTTGGATATGGGTCACCTTTGAGGACCAATCCTGGGTGTTTGCCTCACATTGTTTTTCTTCTTTCCTTTAAGCTTCCCAGAAGCCCTAAAAATAAAAGATGAAGCACCCTGAACAAAAAAAAGACAATCCTACTTTGTTCATGTCCTCTTCTTCTGTCTTCAACATATTATGAAGTTCAGCATAAGACGGGGTCATTTTCTACATATTAAAATTCATTATGAACTATCTGAAAGACGCCAGAAGCGACTAGAGAATCAAATTATTTCTCAGATATTTGTTCAGTGTAATGTCCATCGTCTCCAACCTCTCGATTATAGAATCATATTAAGGACATGGGGACTGACTAGATTGCCCTCAGAAAGTCTACACTGAAAAGGGGATTTAGCAACCCTATATGCCTCAACCTGAGGACAGTCGCCAATTAGCTCCTTCAGATAGAGCATAATGCTAAAAGCATCACCTATATGAGCATACTCTCTCTGTAAAACTGTAGACATAGAGATAATAATGTAAGATTTAACTTTTAAATCATCATCCATCTATTTCTTATAAGTCGCCCTCTCTTCTAGGGTGGCTTCATCAGAAATTCCTCTGGGCATACGCTGAACTATCACATATCCAAGTTTTTCATAATCGAGAACAATTCCTAGATTCATCAACCAGTCTCTATAATTTTCTACATCTTTAAGTTGGTTCACATCTAATATGCGTGCCAACGGATTAGATGAAGTCATTTTATCTTTACAAGAGAAAATAAGAGATGTTAATAGAAAATAAATATTTCAATTGTTAATTTTTGTTTTAGATTAAGGATATAATCAAATTATACATTTTTAAATCTAAAACACTCTCCCACTGTATTACATAATCTCATAAATCTCTCAAAAGGAAAAAAACAAATTTAAACTCTTTAAATAGTACAGCAGGGAGTAGATCTATTTGGTATTTTACTATGGCCTCAAGCTTTAGTAATATTGGCCATTGTAAAATCCAAAAGGTAGACAACTCTTGTTAATTGCATTTTATGCAACTCTTATCACTGATCCTAAATACACCTCAGCAATATTGGATAAGTGTAATTCAGATTAACTTATCAATAATCAAATATATATTATTGATACTACCCTCACGCTTTATCAATATTGGACAATATGTTCACATATATTTGCCTTATCTCATGTTTAACCAGCATAGTCAAAATCACATCGACCAAAACCCTCACGCTTTAGCAATATTAGAAAAGACTGATATAACATGACTAATACCGTATTAACAAGACAGATCAACGTGTAATATTATCTCATAATGGTACACAATTAAATTTGATTAAGAGAGATTACTTAATTTTATCCCTATCTTATGAGGTTGTGATTCTTAATCACACATTTGTTTTATGAAAACACAACTAACCCCCACCAGTAGAGTTCTCATTATGGTTTATCAGTACAAACAAATGGCCTACAATATTTATCACATTTATAACAATTATAAATTACAAAAAAAATAAACCATTTCTTTTTAAACTCTTAAAAAAATAAATTTTAGAGTAACTGGCGTAATTAAAGTACTCCACGTACACTCTAAATATAAGTACAAGCAATACAACACAACGCTCTGATACCAGTTTTGTTGGTGTTGTGTGCATGTACACCATGCTACGGGCGAATATATGCATTTTAAACAATTTAAATATTGCATGTCTCACATGCAACATAGCAGAAATATAATACACATTAAAATAATTTCATTACACTAATGAGATTATAAAACTTGCCCTCGAAGCGTGTTTTGAACAGTTCTAGTTAAGGATGTGGTGGGCTTCCTCAAACTAAAATGATAACTTTTCTTTTCAAAATTATTTGAAGTAACTCTTATCTTTAATATATTATTGTCTCTCGAATGTAAAGTTAACTCTTAACCTTTCAAAAATAAAAATAACAATTCATTTTCTATATCTTTTGAACTATCGGCCAACATATTTTTAGGCAACTATTGCCTATTATTATATCAATCAAAAAACGGCTTGAATGCCATTTGTAAAAGTATGACTAAGCAATGAATATGCTTAGTCAAAATTGTGGCTATTTCATCAATATATTAGTGGCAAAAAAAATGCCACCTCCTCTGTATTACAAATAACTCATATTTGAAACATAAGCATGATAAAGTATGCATTTGTATTAGACAATAGCCGAATATAAGAAACAATTGTAATTTGTTTTGGCCGAATTCTACTTCTTCAAATGCATGACACTTATTACTAAATAATAAAATAATAAAAATTTAACAATTGGCACTTCATGAATGTAAAATAGATTTTTCGAATTGCATGCTTCTAAATGGTTAATATCGTTTGTTTCATTTTCAATTTCTATTTTATTTTAATAAGTTTATTTATTAATACTCAAATTAGTATGCATACAAATTATTGGCACAATTTAAAATATATACTAAGTAGATAAAAGTATCAAGTCTCACTTAGTACAATTTTAAATTTAACACTTAAATCGTAACTACTCCCTGAGAGACCTTAAAATAAATAAATGAATAATTAATTTAATTTAAATAAAATAATAATTATTTTATTTAAATGATAGCTATATCTGTCAATGCTTAATTTAGTACCCATACAAATTATTGGCACAATTTGAGACATACACTAGGTAGATAAAAGTGTCAAGTTTCACTTTGCACAATTGTAGATTTAACACTTAAACCTTAACTACTCTCCGAGAGACTCTAAAATAAATTTATATTTTCCAAAAAATTTCTCAGATTGAACAATTCAATCCAATGCACTACCCACACCCTCAATGAGTACACTTCATATAGTGAGACTTCCTGAGTTCACACCCATTTTTTCTCACAAAATATTTCAATAAGTCCATAACCGATGCCCCCCACACACACATTATAGATAATACAAAATGGCGAATTAAACCATACAAGTTGAAGTTAATCCATATTTGTACAATCCCTCAATCATTAATATCCTGGAAGTGTGGAGACATAGATCAACAACGTCAAGGTCCCCTATTACTCAACCATAAACTTATCTCTTTTGATTCGTATTTCAATAAATAATATATACAAATTCCTTTGTAATATTATTTACTCCACAGAGAACTCTTTCCTGGGTTAAATGCTTATGGCCATAAGACTTCTTAGAATATAACTAGAGAGCATCTGGGCATTTAACTCACCCATATGAGCTGATGGATCCCATATCTATACACACCGAACTCCATAAGCATTGAACATACCCAACGACACCTAGCGGTCAGACCATGAAAGATCTCTAACATGTGTGGAACCTAAGTGTGGTGGATTACTCATAAGCCCACCGTGGTGCTCAGGCCTATGGACTACGAATATTACTCAACTCGAGAAGACCCTCCACTAACGAATTTATGAAAAATCTATTGAAGGTCTTCATTGAGTCTAGTTCAGTATCCAGTCCTTACTAAATACATGTATATCTAGATATAGACATACACTAATCTATATTAATCGATTCCATTCGATAAACCCTGCATCGGTGAAAATAGATCAAGAACATTGAATTTGAGAATATATTTACACAATGATATTTCATAGCAACGCTTGCAACTATTTGTAACTATATCATTGTAAGTATATTCACAGGTCTTTGTCCCATTTTAGACAAGGTTTTAACTCTTTAAACCTGATTTAAACTCCTTCAAATTCATACAATGTCTGAAATATTACAAGCATCTTACCTTAATAAAAATTATTAGCGATTTAATGAAATATTTATTTATTACATAAGTATGAATATACATTATCCATACAAAATTGGGATAGTACACGAGCACAAATCCCAACATCTAAATCAAATGGACGAGCAGGATCAGCAGAAGACCGAAGAGACCTATTGAGATAGGGAGGCATGATGCCTCAGGTTTTTAGGCATAGTAAATACGTGTCTCTTCGAAGAGCAGTGACCCTGGCTATCAAATCCAGAAGATCAACGGCCCTGTTTATTTCGATCAACTAAACGCCACTCAAAAAATAGAAAATATGCAACTCTTGGGTCTTAGTTACTCTCGGTCACACGATCAAAAGTAGATCAACGGCTAGCAACAAGTTTCTTGTTCGAGAAGATTTTTACATTATTTAAGGATAATGCTTGAGAAGATTTATCATTATTATTTGAAGAAAGTTTAGGAGAAGCCACCATTACATGATAGTAACCCGTCGAGCAGCCATGACATAATCACACCAAGCTAACCAGCTCTGACATCCTCAAATTCAGTAGCTAATCACTTATGATAGCATAACACTGCCTAGAATCTAGTTCGAACTAACTCAAACAGAGGAGAAACCAATAGAAAAAGAAAGTGAAGAAAGAAAATATATATTATAAGGATAACCCGAACCAGGCAGAATAGAATAGAGTTTCTAGTTTTGAATGAATTAAAACTAGAAACTGGTGGACCCTTGTTCCCCCAAAAAAATCACCTTTGGGCCTAAAGCCTCAAAGCCCAAAAGAAGTCAACCTCTAATGGCCCAGTAGGATTTTTTTTTATGGGACAGTCCTGTTCAGAGACTGATAAGGCGTACTTGTATAAACTATTTTATCTTCCTAACTTGATATTTGTTCAATTTATCTCAATAATTTGGCTATTTATGCATATTAATGTTGTTTTATAGGTTTAAGCACTATCGGAGCAAAAATACCGAAAATCGAATGCAAATGAAGCTATTTGAGATGAAAATCTGAGAAGGGACTAAAATGCTCAAAACGTGAACAGTAAAAGTGAACAGTGAAATTTCTATAGTGCATAAACAGTGCAGCGCCGAGGCATTCAAATTGAGCGCCGCAGCATTGAACCCGAATGCCGCGGCATTGAATTCTGGGCACTCTTTAAGGGCATTTTTGTCCTCTTTTTTGCAACCCTACCTATATAAACACTCATTGTTGAGCCAAGAAAGGGAGGAGGAGGAAGGGGGCAGTAAAGAGCACGAAAATAAACACTTCATTTGGGTCTTGGAAGCAAGAATCAACAACAAGAGGCAAAAATCAAGAGGAAGAAGAAGAATTTCTGCATTTTGGAGGAAGAACATCACCATTGCATCAAGGGAAATTTCTTCTTCTCTTCAAATTCGTATTTGTTGTTGATTCCAATATGTATAATGATGTTGTTAGATGCTCTAAACTTATGTTTTCAATTATGAACTAAGTTTTATTGCTAGGATTACAATGTGAACTCAATATGTAGCTTGGATTGATTATTTTTCCTTATTTATCATATTGGTATAGAATTGTTCAATTTGTTCTATGCTTAATACTTCTAATTACATGAAAATGTATTAGATTGATTAGGGAACCTTAATGAACTTGACAAAGGGAATTTTGTGTTGGCCATGGATAAATTAATGTATGATCATTGTGTAAAAGCATGAGTTTCATATGAGATAGACATATACTCATAGGCATAGATGACCATTTAGAGAATTTGAACTTAATAAATCTTATTTCAATTTTATTATCATAGACATATAGATAGTTAATTGAATGAGATATACTCACTTGACCTGCAAAAGAGGCTTGTGAGGATATTAGAGTTCTTGGTTGACATTCATATTGATAGTTCTAAGGGGAGTAGTTGGATTCAAGTGAAGTATTGAGGGATTATTGTAATCCTAGGAATTTGAGTATTTGTGCTATCACAATTTTTCTCCTTGCTCAATTCTTGTAATTATTATTATTTCTTGTTTAGTTAGTTTAGATATTAAAACCATTAAATTGCCAATAGCTTTAATAAGAATAGGAGAACATAATTTTAGTACTTAGCAAGTAATAACAATTTCCCGTGGGATCGACACTCTACTTATCATATATTACTTGTTGCAATAACGTGCACTTGCGTTAGTTTGTGTTATAGAAATCACACAACAGAGACCACCACTTCTTACAAGATAACCCACTCCAAGACAAGCCCATGGTAATAGCCATCAAGTCAAGCTCTAGCATGGTTAGATAGCGAAGAACATATTCAAATTATAAGGACCTAAACGACAATCTGAAGCACATGCTCGGTAAAAAAGGTCAAGATATGGCCAAAACCACCATTTACACACTAAGCAGATCAATTCATCTCAGCGCCTACATGATCAATGAAGAAATAAGGTCAGAATAGACACTAGAACAGTTGTCTGTTGAACAGGCCGACCAGGTACAGTCAATGAAGACACTAGAAGACTAGCTCTTAGAGAAGACCTTGGACCACGATCGATCTAAATAGGAAGAGACTACCAAAAAATTGACTCAAGTAGATCGAACTTAGTCTCATACTTAACCAAATTCACTGATGAAGACAGACATAAAGAATATGCTTAACGTATATTAGAAAGATGCCTGACGTATAGCAGAAGCATATATTTGGCGTGTGGCAGAAGAACAGCAAAAGTAGAGTCAGAAACATGTTAGAAGAAGATCAGCAAAAAGATATTTGGTATGTGACAGAAGCACAGCAAATGGAAGATGCCCAAAACATCATCTATAGATCAGTACGATAAAAAAGAGATAAGCACAAAAGTAAAAAATGATGCCCAAAAAAATAAAAGAACTATACATAAAGAGAAAAATGATCTTTTTCTTTACTCTTTAGCATTTTCTTAACCTTTTCACCAGTTTCCCACCACAAAGACTCTTTTTTACTTAAGCATCGAAGAGTCTTTGTCGGAACCTACCCCGATGAGATCATCATAATAGCTTCGCTTGTGTTTTGCAAGTTCTTTCATAGCCGACGAGGAAGAGAAGATCCAGGCTTCTGCAAGTAAGCGCAACCAGGATTCTCGCTAACAAACAAAGTCAAAACTCATTGGTCCAAAGAACTATTTTTTTCAAATCAACAATATATAATTTTTAGAGAAATAGAAATTGTATAGGAAATCATTATGTAAGAATAACAACGAAGGAAATACATCTTGCTACTCTATTATATATAATTTTTAGATTTTTTAGGAGTTTTGTATGCTTTCTAAAGCATATATTTTCAAAACCACAAAAAATTTCTTTGATTCAATACTTCGAATTTAGTTAACTACTTTTTGGAGAATTAGTTTTAAAATTTTCGAGCATTTTCTTTCCCAAAAAAAAAAATAACCTACCAAATATGACTTTCATTATAATTTAATCTATGTATTGAAAAAAAATTATTGGAGATTTTAATATGCACTCTAAAACCTTTTGGCATTTTGCATAAGACTTTTACTTTCGAAAGAACTAAGAATAAGAAAAAAGTCACACAATCAAAGAGATAAACAGTCACATACACAAAAGGCACAAGTAATAGACGTGGTTTGACAATAACTGCTTACGCCTACAGTGGATCACGAGATTCTAGATTTTTTATTTAGATAAAAAAATCTAACACTAGAGATTTTTAAAAAATACAACAATAGACGAGCTCCTAAAAGATCTATTAGAGCTATCTTATGCACTTAGTACTCAAGCACTCCCATGGCATTCTTCTATGCACTTAACACCCTGGACCTACCTTAGCTCTGTATTCTCTCTCTTATTGATACATTGACAATTCTAGTGAATTACAATGGTTCATATAGGCTTTAAAATATTCTTAGAAACTTTATTTCTAGTTGGAATAGGAGTTCATGTGTTTAAGAAACTCAAAACTGACTAAAACACGCGAAAAAAAATCTAAAAATGTAATTTTCTAAAAGTGGGTGCTACGGCGTCACCAAGCTGGCGCAAAGTCGGTTCGACTTAAAGTGAAGCTGCAACACCAAGACTTGGAAGCAGGCAACCTCTTGTGCTTTCACACTTCTCCTCATTTTTGGATCTCTGTTTTTCATACGTCTAATGCATACTCAGCCTCGTGTTAACTCCTCATCGATCTCCAACTCAAAATCAAATTCAAACATGATTTTGAATCACCAAAATTCTAACAAACCTCTTATAGATACAAAATCTCTTTAAAATCTTTCTAAGGATCAATCTTCTCTACAATCAACGTTCAATTGCTCTAGCATTGATTTAGTTAAGTTTTCTTTCAAATTTAACTTTTTAAGGCTCGTGACTTTGGTCTCCAAAGATACCATGCTTCTTTCTACGGTTAGCCATTGTATAATGATCTCTAATGTCACTCTTAACACCATCATAATATATTGTGGCTAGATCTTATCCTTGTCAACACCCCTCTTACTATACATTCTCTTTCCAATCCTGCCACACCAATGAGATAATCTTCAATATTGTTTCTTTGTATACATTCCCTTAACAACTCCATGTTAAGTTCTCATAGCATTTTCATCAAGCACATAACCTCCACATTGGTTTTCACCCATAGACCCTTTACACACTTTTTTTAATTCTTTTAAATCATCTAAGGATTTTGCAACTCCAGGTCATCCTTTCAAACTATTGCAGCATCTTCACTATTCTTTGTCTTTCTCTCTGATGGCTCTTCTTATCTCTATTTTTAGGCTTCCTCTTACAATTACAGCCCTACTACAATACTAGGCTCTTTATCTTTTCCCCAATTCTTACATCTTTATCCCAATAATTGACATTCTCAATTAAGTTTAAAAGAAAATAAAACTCATTGATACGAATCTAGCAAATTGCTAGGTTTAATTATAAAAAAAAAAAAAGACTATGAGTGTGTATGAAAAAGAAAGTGACTAACACTAAATCCCCTTTTCTTAGTAGTGTTTGCCTACAAAAGTAGTAGGTGGATTAATTATCATGAAAAACCTTAAGTGGGTATGATATATAGTTAATACAACGAGAGAAAATAGAGTTTAGCTTAAGGAATGCCATATAGATATTAGACCAAGCGTAATTTTAAAAAAGATATGAAAGTTTGATTAAAGGAGACAATGTTAAATTAAATTAAATTTATTTAAGAAAGACAAAACTTATCTTATTTAAGTTGGTTTAAGAGATTCATATATTAGCAATTTTCTTGTAGAATTTACCTTATTAAAAGTCAAGTTAAAATTGTACAAAGATTAAAAATAAAAAATTAATAAAAAATTAGATATCACTCACTATATAAAGAAGTTTGATGATAAATAAATAAATAAAACTATAAGAGAGAAATGATGTGAAATGTCACATAAATAATGTTTAGAGTACTATTGTATATTATAAGATTATAACGGATTATTATCTTATCTGTTGATGTAACCTAAATGAGGGTAAACTATATTAACTTTCTTGCATTTTTCATTTAAATTATTAGTTTTTATTTTTAATGTAGTTTTATTATATTTTCTATATATATAAGACTTTGATCTTTCTTTTTGGGAAAAACTAAAACAGAACTTTTGGACTTAACAATAGTTGCAAAATTTTGAAGAGGCACTTCTTTTACAATTTTTATTCGTAGACGGCATCTATAATTCTTATGCGAATTACAAATAATAAAACATGGTTTTAATTTTTTTTTCCAGCTCAACGACCGAAAATTATCTTGAAAACTTCTTTCTTTCTTATTTTAAAGAGAAATTGCGAACTATTCTTTATAGAATCTCAAACCTACTATTTACCTATCTGTATTTTTATTCTGTTAACTTCCGTAAAGAGGTCATGGATAACTAACCAAAAACAAAATTTTAAAAAGTATTAAAAAAAGAATAATAGGGTAAATTTTATTAAAAATGCAGTAAAACATCTTTACATTATTTTTCCAATGTAATGACCGAAAATTGTGAAAACTTCAATCCCTTCATATTTAATATATATATATAGTATTACTCTAAAAAAAGGATAATTAATAATTTTGTTATAAATTTATAATAAAAAGTGAAAGTTAAAGGTAACTCAAATATTAAAAAGTCTCTAACAAGAAATATAGAATCTCTGAAAATATTAAAAATGTATTGAAACGGTACAAGTACATTACGAGAAGGCATCACATATTTATAGGTAATGGGTGGAATCACCAACCCCCTAAATTGCCTCACCGTTTTCACCACTTATAACATTTCTCTTTAAATTTCACTACTTTTATTATATTTTACATTACTAAAAAAAATTTAATAGGACAAAAATTAAGCAAAAATAAAAATATAATTTTATAATATATAATAGTAGTGAACGTGCTTAATACTTTCTTATCAAAAATTTTGTAAGTAAAATTTGGTGGGATTAACCTAGTCGAAGGAAAAAAAAAAGTACTATACACTTAAAATTTTATTAACTTTTATATGTATGATTTATTATTCTGCGTACAATTTAAGTTTAATAGTTTTGTTTACATAAATGTCCAAAATTATTATTGAAGAATGTTTAGATTGTACTTAAGTTCTTACAGTTGGTATTTTAGTCAAATTAACCTTTGCTTTAAATAATATGCAATCTGAAAAACTATAAAGTTATGGCCAAATTATTTTGACATTGTATGATGAAACTTGATGCGATAATTCTATATCTTAAAATTAAGTGCAAGTATACACTATCGTATGTAAGTAATAAAAGGACTAAATAAGTCGGATGTCGAACTCACAGGGACAATTTCTTCTTTTTAACCAATTAATAAAATTATGTCTTCCTAATAATTATTCAGAAAAATAAAAATCTAAGAATGAATATAAAAAATATAAAAGCAAAACACAATGCAAAGAGAATTAGGTGATAGCAATGTAGAAAAAATCTAAGATTAATATTATCCCTCAATATACTTTCTACTGATTAATCTTCTAATATTTAACTCCCTTAGTCTTTATTATTGATCAAGACACTAATATTTTCACAAGCCTCTTCCAAGGTCATGCAAGTATACTTTAATTTTCCAAATACCTATATTCCTATGGTCCTTGTAATAAATTAAGATTCATTAAAATTAGGTCATATTGATCATACATGCCAATTAGGTATATTACTATCCTAAATTGAAAATTGCATATGCAACATTGAATGTTACTCTACAATCATGCATCAAATTACCTAGGTCTAAATATTAAGATTCCTCTTCCGAGTTTATCAACAATATTACCAACTCATTCACCATATATTGGTCAGATATATTGAAGCATTAAGATCAAGTAATTTGAATATCAAAGAACTAAGTTTATTAAATATTCAAAAGATATGGCAATTAAGCACACATATTGAGTTCAAGTATTAACCCTAGAAAATAAATTTAGTTCATGGCTATAAGAGAACAGCAGTAAAAATAATAATAAATTATGATACAATCAATAGCAAATCGATATAGACGTCGAATTGCTCTTGATTGCGCTGCCTAAGATACTCTTGATGCCAAAGAACGCCTAAAATCTCTCTCTAAAGTTGCTTCAATTAAACTCTTATTGCTCTCCAAGAGTCATGCTCTGTATTCTTGGTTTTCTTGAATTGCTCTAGGGTGCTCTAGGTTTTTTCTTAAAGGCTGGGAATGAGTGGCTTTTTATAGGGATTGATATGAGTTTGAAAATCTCAATTCTCCCCGGACTAGGACTCATGCTACCACGGGAGCGCTATGCAGTTGTCACTGGAGCGACACGTGAAAAAGGCTTCACCGCTGGAGCACTGGGATGTTAGCGCTGGGGCTCTAGTCTATCGCTGGCGCGGTGAGTATTTGGCGCAAAAGCGCCAGATGCGACTTAAACATGCATTTTTCCTATTTCGATCACTGTTCCAGAGCTGGGGAGATAATCCTCGTGGCGCTAGGGCACTGGACACATACTTTGAAAATTTTACATTTTAGTCCCTGTTTTTGCTCTTTTTGCATTCTTTCTTTAAATTTCGTTCAAGTTCCTATAAATAACAATAAAACACATAAATAGCCATCTATTCTCATAAAATCATAAAATATCAAAATAAAAACATGAAAAAATATATGACAAATTTGCCCTTATCAAAACTACAATTATAAATCATGAGAAAATTGAATTGATGACATTTCGCAATTTGAAACATCGAATTTTGTGCTAAAATAAGAGAGAAATGACCAAAGTTACATTCGGGTTCAAAACAGGTCAAACGGGTCTTGTAACTGATGTAATTCTTCTCTTGGAAGGGTGTGCTCCCCCTTTGAGTAACATCCATCAATTTGATAATTTATTGAGCCATGTATACCAGCTTTGTAAACCAATTTCTCGAAAGTTGACATTATGAGAGATTTCAATGAATAAGTCTACAAAGTTATCAATAAAGTATATACGTTTAACATCAACCTTTTTGGTTTATTGTAACTTATGAATGTAAAAGAATTTTGTAGAAATATATTTAGTTCTATTTTCTTTTATGTATCCATTTCTAACTTAAACAATATAATATAAGCAACATTATCTTCTTATATTATAGTTGGAATATTTATTAAAAATGGTAGGTTGCATGTACTCTAGATGTGATAAATAACAAATCGTAGCCATATACATTCCCTGTTTTCTTCATGTAGTACAAGAATCTCAGAATGATTTGTGAAAGTGGCAACAAAGATTTGCCTTATATATCGATCGCCATAAGATTATTATAAGTAAAAACATATTCCATTTACAAGCTAGTTTTATAAGGATCAGACAAGTTTCCAACATCTAGAAACTTATTGCAAAAAGATATGTTTGGTCTAGTTCATTAGACTAGATATAATAAAGCATTATTTGCATTTAAACATGGTACTTCTAGACTAAGTATTTTCTCATCTTTTTTTTTAAAACAGAATAGATCATTTTTTGGATCAAGAGATTGAACAACCATAGGATAACTTAAAGGATGAGCTTTATCCATATTGAATCCTCTTAGAATCTTTTTCAGTATAAGTAGATTGAGAGATAAAGATTTTATTTGATTTCTGCTTGATTTGTAGGCCAAGTCAATATTTAGTCTTCGCCAAGTCTTTCATTTCAAAATCTCCTTTTAAGTATTCTACAACCTTTGTGAGCTATTTAAGACTCCCGATCAAATTCATATCATCCATATATACAACTACAATGGCAAACACAAAATTTAAATTCTTTATAAATACACATAGACATGTTAGGTTCTTAATCCTTTATCGAGTATTCATTTAGGCAGTTGAATGTCATGCACCCAAATTATTTTGATCCATACAAAGATCTTTGTAGTTTGATTGAATACAAATTGTGATTACTTACTTCAGACTTGTTAAATCTTTTAGGGATTTTTATGTGAATATCTATGTCAAGTAACCCATATAAGTAAGTTGTTACTACATCCATATGATACATATTAACCTTTTCTAATACTACCAAGCTTATCAAAAAGCAAAATCTAATTATGTCCATCATAGAGGAATAAGTTTCATCATAATTAATATGAGAAACTTTGAGCAACGAGTCTTACTTTGTATCTGATGAATTAGTTATTTTATTACATTTTTGTACAAAAACCTATTTATATCCTACATATTTAACATCTTCAAATGTCCAAACAATATGTCTAAATACTTCACACTTGGTTAGAGAAGTCAATTCTGCTTGAATTGTTTCTTTATATTTGAGCCAATATGTCTTTCTTTGTATTTATCAATAGTTTGTGACTCAAAATCATCATTCATAATTTCAGTATCTACTGTAAATGAGAATACCTTATCAATAATTATTTCATCATGTTTCTACATTTCTATTTGTGTAAGCATAATTTGTACCATTTTTCTTAATTTTAAATTTTGACCATTTCTAGGGCTAATGTCTATTCTGGGACTTATGACTCTTTCAAGACTTATGACTCTTTCAACACTTATGTCTCTTCAGGGAATTGTCTCTTCAAGAACTTGTGTCTCTTCAGAGAATTGTCTCTCATCAAGGACTTATATTTCTTTAAGAACTTGTGTAATACCCGCATTATTTTTATTTTACTATTGTTAGAATATATGGCCAAACATATTATTACATATATATTATTATAGAATATGTGGGGCTAATGAAATTATTGTGTATAATTTATACAAATATATTTGTGTGTATAATTATATGAATTAATAAAAGAATTATTGAATTTTCTCATGACCACGTCTTAGTCCGAAAAGTTTATAAAATGTTACAATTTGATTTTAGTTTTGATATTTGATAATATTAATTTAGACATTTTTATAGTCATGAAAAACTTTGAATTGTATATAAATTCTATTAATTTGATTTTTAGTAATTTTGCAAACATGACCATAAAATTATGAAAATTCACTATTTTTGCAGTATGAACAAATGAATAATTAATTTTGATTTATCGAATGATTTTATAAAATTATTTTTTTCTGGAATATTAAACTTATGGATGTCTAGTATAACATATTAAAATCTCATAATTTAATACATTATTTTAAATTTTTTATTATTTTCTAAGTGAGGTAACCTCATTTCAGAAATTTATAAACAAATTCTGAATTGTTTGAAATAAATTTATTTTTAAATACTTTCTCAACGAAATTTACCTTGAATGATTTTATGTGAACTAATATATGTGTCTTAAGTAAATTTGAGGTAGTTTCATAATTTTTGAGTAAGTATTTGAATTTATAAATTTTGGACACTAATAGTTGTTCAGTGGAAATACCTAATTTGATCCTTTATTAAGGACCCATTCATTTATAACTTATACATATCCTTTAGATAAAATTATGCATAGTGTTAAATGTGACCTAACACAAGCATTTAGCCAACAAATACCTAACTTGGTTCTATCTTGATAATTCATTCATCAATAATTTATACAAATGCGTTAGATATAATTAAGTCTTGTGTTAAATATGACATACACAAACACTTAATAAACAAGTACCTAATTTGATTATATCTTGATGACTCATTCATTAATAACTCTTTTATTTATGCTTAGATAATGTTATGCTTAGTGAGGAATATGACCTAATATAAACACTTAGTAAACAATTACCTAATTTGATGACTCATTTACAAATCTAATATGTCCATCTTAAGTGAGTGGATTTATCATCATGTACCACTCAAATAGACACTATAAATAGATGGTGTCTATGTGAGAAAGAGTGTAGAAATTGATTGAAAAGAATCAAAACTAGAGTGTGTATGTGAGTTTAGAGTGTTGAACTATAGAACAATCAAGTGTTGATTTTGAAAAGAAAGGAGAAGAAAAAAATAAGAAGAAGATAGTTAAGTGTTGATTGACTCATTGTCTATAGTCATATGATATTGAACGATTGACATGATTTATGATTTAGATCAGCTGGTATCCTTTTTTAGTGTACACTACAAATGATTATTGGCCGGGTCACCGGGGGTACAAGTGATAATATAAGATTCTGAAATTGGACGGATCACCAGAGGTACAGGTGATACTATATGACATGAGCAACATTTTATATGAAAGTCTATGAGAATTGTTATTGAATCATTTTTTTGAAATGATTTATGATATTGAAGAATTTTGCTTCGATAAATTTTAAATCAAAATATTTTATCGATGTTATTGATGATATTTTGAAAGTGCTTGCAACCTTTCAAATAAGAACCCTCATACATTATGAATGGTTTTACTTACCGAGTCGATGACTCCCCCTTCGTTATTAATATTTTTGCAGATTAAGTTTTAACTAGATGAGTTATCTTGAAGTTGGGCACTCGGAGAGCTATGTTTTGCCTAAGAATGGAAAGTTATGTTTCTAATAGTTTTAACTTTTATATTCTTAGAGTTGTAAGTATGATATAAAAGTTAAAACTTTATTTTAGAGATTTATCATTCTCTAGAGACTTTGATAAATTTTAGTTTGATGAATAAAGATTTAATTTTTATGAAAAATGTGAAGTATAGTACTTTAGTTTTGTAATAGAATTAGTAGTATCCTCTTTTGACGCGTGTCTTGTACTCGCAAAAATTCGGGGTATTACAACTTGTGTCTCTTCAGGGACTTGTGTCTCTTCAAGGACTTATGTCTCTTCAATGACTTATATTTCTTCAACTGTTAGTGATTTAGAGCATGTGGATTTATTAGCACAAGTATAATTTTCAACATGATCCTAATTTTTCACTTTCATTTTCTATGTAATAATATCTTTTGAACCAATTAGTCTATCATGCTTTTGGCATGCAACAAATGATTCATTAGCTACTTTCTAATTAGATTGTTCTACAAGAATAATCACTCAGGCTTGTGTATTGGTAGCTAGTATATACAACTTGGTTACTTTTGATATATATATATATAAATACATCTAGTAATTTATTTATAATTTTTTAAAGATAAACAATTCTTCACATCTTATTTACATTAATTTATGTGTGAATCCAAATAAGACATAATGGTCATTTTTCAATAAAATTCATGCCTTACTTTAGAAGGCAATTTTCTTTCCCTTAATAATGGTAATATTATCTCATCAAAATAGAAACCACAAATCGTGTGATAAATAGATCGCCCGTCAAAGGTTCAAGATATCTTGTAATTGATGAGTTAAAACCACCATAAATCCCTGAGTGATGTTGAGGTCTTATTTTAGTACATTATAAAGTGATATAATTGTTAAGGGTATTGTTAATCCATCTTTGTGTGAACATGTGGCACAAGATATTCTACATCGATTCTCATTGATAATAATAGTCATCAAATTTTTAGATGTAAACTCACTAGTATTATCAAAATATATAGTCTTAATAGGGTATTTTGGAAATGGCCCTTAAATTTGTGCTAGTAATCTAGTGAATGCAATATTTGTATAAACAGTGAACAAATATGTGACCATCATACAGATATATCAATCAAAACTATAAAATAGTGAAAAGGTTGACTTTATGGATGAATTGATAAACAGATTTGTAAAAATAATAAAAATTTTAGACCAATCTTAAAAAGAGATGGTTTGATTACAAGTTTAGCTTGTGAGTGAGAGTTATAAATATTCTCATTAGAAAATATAATCTTCAAGTTCTTTAATGGATGCTCATATGAGTTTTCAATGATCTTATACATCATTGTTGATCTTAGATGACCTAGTCGATCATGTCATAGTATAAACATTTTTGGATCACTGTACTTCTAATTCATTACTACGTAACTTTCAATTGAATTTATAACTGTATAATACAAATCAGATGATAAGGCATAAAGCTTTTCGAGTGTGCATTTCTTGTTTGAGACGTTAGGAGAAATACAGAGATATTCTATGTTATTTTCACTCAAAGTCTAAATGTGATATCCATTTCAACAGATATCTTTAAAACTAAGTAGATTTCCTCTGGATCTGTATACGTATAAAGCTTCACTTATATATAACTTTGTTATACTTGCTAACAAGATTATTGCTTTTCTGGAGCCTTCAATCAAATCTGCAAAACCTGATATAATATTGAATTTTCCTTCAAATCATTGTTAGTTTTGTGAAATTTTCTTATCTCAAAGAATAATGAGCGTAGTTAATAGGCATCCTTAATTTTTCTTTCCAAAATAGATAATTCATCCTTAAAAGTTGTTGAGGATATCAAGCCATGCACTTTAATTTGACATCCTTATGGCATCAACTAAGCCACAACCTTGATACCCTTTGCGTAGCGGAAAACCATAACTCACACCATAAGTAAGAACACATAAGATTAACACACCAATAAAATATAAAGAAAACAAATCAATCACAAGACACAAGATATACGTGGTTCGGCCCAAATTGCCTACGTCCACGGAGGATCCATGATCCAACTTCTTCCCATTGAAATAGATCACAAAGTATCTTCTTACATCATCAATGATCCCACAAGATCCCTTAGTATCTCCCATAGAGACCTCTAAGCATCTACCCTTGATCATTATGACTCCCTAAGACCTCTTCGTATCTCCTCATAAGAGATTTTTATAAGGAACACAAGAATAGCCCGAGCATCTAAGCCAAAAGGATCTATGGTGTTTCTCTTTTATTCACTCAAGGAACCTAAAGAAGAAAACACCCCCCAAAGGTTACACCCTAGTGTACCACGCACTTAATGCCTACCTAGCTCATCTATTCTCTCTTATGGTTATATCTTGAAACCTTAGATGCTTAATCATAAACAAGGGTTTACAAGTGTTTATAAGTGTTTATATAGGGTGTATTTTGTGCCTACAAACCCTATTCCTTGTTGGAGTAAGAGTCCACTTATTTTGGAAGTCCAAAACTTCCCAAAACTTAAAATCCCGAGCCAAAACGGACTTTTCCACACGTTCTGGCGCTGCAGCACTCGTCCCTGGGCGCTGCAGTGCTGTCCCTTCTCGCGTCCAGCACTGCGACGCTGATGACCCAGCGCTGCGGCGCTAGTCTTCTGTTTTGAGCGCCGCAGCGCTCAGCCCTAGGCACTGCGGCACTGGAAGCTCTCGCGATTGTTTTCTTTTCCTTCGCGTCTTTGAGTCCCGTTTCACTTCCCCTTTCGTGTCCCACACATCCTAAACTTCTCCATACGTGTCCCACACGTTCTAGACTTTTTGTGACTCTCCACTTTGGTATTCATCTCAATTCTTGTCCAACCAAGATTATTGAATCACCAATTTTCCAACAAAAGTTATTCTTTACATAAAGTTTATGGTAGATATCAAGATAATAAAAATCACATTTCATACAAAAAGACATAACATAAAAATATTACTTAAAACTGAATAATTAGTGTTCCCTTCTTTATCCCCTAAAAAGATTGGAGACATCTATATAAGTAAGATTTTTAAAATCATAAGTTATCAATAAGATTTATCTCCATATTTTATTCCTCTGCCTTGATAGATGACTCGTAATGCACATATTAATAATAAGTATTTTTCACATTGTTTAGGATGTTTATTCTCTTACCATTATATTTGTCTTAGTGTTGATGCCCTCTTCTAGTGCTCCCCCTCTCTTTGATATTTTATAACTACTATAAAGGCAGTAATTGCACCCTTCCCTTTCTCTATGATCACATCCAATTTTGTTATCAATATTTGCAATCACTTTTAAGAATGACTGAGAACCAATTAGACGTAATTTGTGATTTTTTTTAATAAGAGTTCATTATTTTGTTCAGTAAGTAGAAGACATGAGATTAATTCTTAATATTGATGCTCACAAAACTATTGTTACAGAATAATATTAGAGGCATGAAAAGTAGAGAATGTCTTCTCTAACATGTCTTGTCCTACAATTTTTTCACCATACAATTTCAATTGTGAGGTGGCTGTGAACAAAGCAAAATTGTAATCAGCAGTAATTTTAAGATCTTACAATCTTAGATTTACCTATTCATGTCTTGTTCTTAGAAGGAATGCATCTTTTTTATGATTATATTTTTTTTTAAATTTTCTTAAAGGATCTACAAGTCCTCCATTATTAAATATTGAGCTTTTAAACTCTTATGTAGGTGATGACGGAGAAAAATTATAGCTTTCGGCTTGTCTTGCAATGACATATTATTTTTTTTTTCAATTTTATTTTCCAAGCTATTAGTTTGAAAGTGCATTTTAGCATCCAATACTCATGATATGCAATTTTTCAAGGACACCAAGTGCAAGGATTTGTAAGTTTATAAGAGAGATTTTCAAGGACCTTGAATATAAAGAAGGGAATTAAATTTAATATGTAAAATATAAATATTATTTAACAAATTCATAATACAAAGCATAAACATCAAAAGTAATGCTTAGGAGGCATAGCCTTCCACATACATAAAATAACTACAATTATAAGACAAAGCCTTCTATGTGTTAGTAGTAATAAGGAAGCATAACCTTTTATTTATTGATAATAATGAGGAGGCATAGTCTTTTCATAAATTGATAGTAATAATGCGGCATAGCCTTCCATAGATTGACGATAATAAGGAGGCATAGCCTTCCATATATTGATAGTAATGAAAATAAATATATTCAAAAATTATGATATAAAACTTCAGGTTGTAATACAGAACTTTATCTTCAAAATTAATAAGATTATTTATTATAACTTTAAGTTCTAACTTATTGATTTATTTTACAAGTTTCAGGTTGTAGATGTAATATTCAAATTTAAAATAATAAACATAATATAAATACAAGTTAACTGATACAGAATATTATCTTTATTTTTTAATTTGAAAGATTTAAATAAATAATAATCACAGTGCATGGTCATAAGGATTATATTATATTATAATATAAACTCAATATAAATAATAGTTTAATATAAATAAAAACATGCAAAATAATATAAGTCAAGAATTTAATATAAATTAAGAACTAAACTTATCTTAAAGTCATGTTAATAATGTATTATAAATAAATAATAAAAAGTGAAAATTAAAGATAACTTAAATATTAAAAAGTCTTTAAAAAATATTATAATATCATTAAAAATATTAAGAAGGTGTTGAAAAAGTATGAATACATAATAAAAAGACATTATATATTTATAGGTAAGGAGAGTAGAATCCACCGACCCCGAAACCGTCTCACGTTTTCACCGCTTACAACAAATTTCAATATATCTATAAGCGTAACCGACATTTTCCCTATTTTAAAACGACCTATTCTCGTGCTTAAATGAACACTAACCTGATTGATACATAGATGCTCCGGTGCCGACCTCCTTCTCACAGCTTTCGTTATTAAAAACTTTATTTTATTTAAAAATCGACAAGCTAGCATCTGCCCCCTATCTCACATCCTTCATGGATTACCACCATATGAAACACCGAATTATACGATTTGAAGTTGCAAATTTTTTCTTTTTGGTCTCAATATTGACTGATTTGATGATGTTATTTTTTCTTTTTATTTTCATTTAACCAGTAATGACACGTGATACGCATTTCTTTAAACAATTTCTTTTTTTCTTTTACTCCACAGAGTGTAATGTCTCGTTTAGTTATGTTGCTTATTTTTCAATATCCCACTTGTAGGTTTTCAAAATATTTTTTTTTAAAGTAAATTTGCATTAAATTAACTTAAAGAAGATGGAGAAGGTCCTTCATTACAAGACTATGTAAGTGATTTGGAATAGCATATCTCCAAGTAACACAAGATTCCAAATTTAGTGTTAACTCGGCTAGACGATGGGTTTTTTTTTTTTTTTTTTGCAGCATATAAAATTTTTACAGAATGAAAAGGATTCATGAAAAACACAATATCTTAAAGGATTGACCCAAGTTTCGATGGCAGATCTGCCTTTAGTAAGAATTTATCGATAACAATGGTTGCATCCGACTCGATAGTTTGCTAAGAGTTTTCAAAATATTTTAATATCCAAAGTTTTCAATACGTTTTAATTACAAACGTGTATATTGTGGATCCCAATAACAAATGTATAGTATAATTATAGTTACGCCATAAACCTCATCTTGGATCTGGGGAAGCATCAGTTCTCAGAAATAATATAAAATTTTCTGTATATGGTATTGACATTCACAATAAATTACATTCTTTTTCTGTCTGCCGAGAACCCACAGTCTCCGCATTTAACAAATAAACTTCAGCATTATCAGTAGAGAATAAGAAAACACAGAACAATGGAAATAATAAAAATGTAGTTTTGTTTCCCTTCTTTCAAATTTCCTGAGCTTATAAAATTTTACAAATTGCTAATGACATTGTACTCAATTTTTTATCCAAACATTTTTGTTTTTTCTTTTAACGATAAATGCCATTTACCTTATATTAGATTTTTTAACTACCCAAAATTTCCAATTTTGATAATATCTAAAACTCTCCTACATTATAATTGTAATAATATAAATTAACTTTAAAGTAATATATCAGTATTTTTATTTAAAAGTCAAACAATTGCGTCTATACAATACCTAACAGTAAAAATGCACTATATAAATAATAAAATTAATATATTTGTATTATCAGATAATTAATAAGAATAACACAAGATTTTATTATATTATAAATTATTATTTAATAAGTATGTCTATATTTTTATTAAAATGCATACATTCAAAATTAGTCGTCATATTAATCTAATAAATAAAAAAATTCATTAATTGTAACATAATGTAAATTTATTACTTACGCAATATTATTTAACTATTTAAAACTATATTATACAATACTAATTTTACAGTTTACAAAGTGTATTGTTACTATTTGATATTGTACATATACAATTATTAATTTTTTAAATAAATAAAAATTATTATATCCCTCTAAAATTAATTTATATTGTTATAATTATAAAGACAGAAGGTTTTTGGTTATTATCAAATACTAGGGGAGGTTTTGGTGTTTAAAGAATCTAATAGAGGGGTAAATGGTAAATTCTTATTAGGCTATCCGTAGTTTCTATCTCTGTTTCATTGTGAACATATGATAGATAATTTTTTGTTCTCCTAAATTCGTGTCTTTGGTTTTCTTATTTAACATTTTAGCCTATAGCTGAAACTATGAGACGGCCAAAAAAAAAATCATAATAATAATAAATATAATACAGAAAAAAAAATAGAAGTATTTTAATTATAAAGATAGAAGTAGAAGATTGAGATATTGTAGTAAACTAGTTATAATTTGCTGGAATATAGAGGTAATAATAGAATTATTAATTGGTAACATTTCACCCTGATTTTAGCAGAATCTATATAAAACTATTGAGAATATTTATTCATTTCGACAAACCATTTGAGAACTTATTAAAAAATTTAAAAAATAAAATAACCATTTATGCCATACAAATAGAAATGAAGTTCATTCGATTCCATAAAAAAGAGTTTATTAATAATGAAACAAAGTTAAAAAGTACACATGGGATATGAATCGAAGGGCATGTAAAATACATCGAAGCCATCAAGACTCTCTTTCAAAGAATTACAGGGTCAACTACCAGTGAGGCAACGCTGTCTTTCATCAAATAAGAATTCGTGTAGGCATCAATATCATCCTTGTATGTAAAATCGGCTACACGTGTAATATTACGAATTCGCTCAAGAAAAGGCAATGAAACAGCAGTTGGCTTGAGAAGTCCTCTATCTTTCCAAGCATTTGTAGTTTCTTGGCGAAGCTTTTCAACTGCATCTTCCTCAGACACACCATGCTGCTTCATGTAGCATTCAACAGCTGAGGCAACATGTCCTCTCTTCTGCTCAACCTACATCATATAGCACGAGAATTCAAACTGTTTAGAAAGAAAGAAAAAAAAGACTTGTACCATTAATTCTGAACTGAATTAGATTCTTTCTTAATTTATACTCATTTTAATGTCTAAAGATTCAGTAACATGCGTGGCTATAATTTAATTGTTAATATTGTAGTGTTACGTACCTTGTGGGAAGCTATATCATTCGTTAATCTGGAAACAATTGCCGACCCTCTTAAACTTTTAGGGTAATTGGATAGCCAAGCAAAAGCCTCCTCAGTTGCAATATGAATATCAGCTACGCCAATGAAGAAAATTGTTACGAACATCAATTGAGCAGTAGTTGCTATTCCAACAGGGATATATTCCTCCATTTTTGGAACATAACCTTGATTGAACCATATGACTTCTTGAATGTACGCTTGAACTAACTCTTGCATCTGAGGAACATAACTCAACTTATAATATTAATGAAAATAAGTATATATATATTGTTGAGTATTATAAGCAAATACCATTTACATCAACTATATATATATATATATATATATATTATTTAAATATATACTTACCGCTTTTCTTGCATAACTAATGCAGTATTGTCTTCCTTTCTTGGCCGTATGTTCCTCAATTTCGCGGAAAATATCTAAGAGTCTCTCATATAGAAATTTCATGTATTCAGGAAGTATATCTATTGTGCCAAGGTCCCATCTGAAAACCAAATAAACATATTTAAATGGAAAAAAAAAGTTTGAAGAAACCATATTTGAGATATGAAGTAAATGTAACAATTAGTTCAGAGTAAATCTATTCTAAATTATTCAAACTGAAGCCAGGAGAATGAATTTAAACCTTTCAACTGCTTCTGTAAAGATCTTGAGCTCTTCAAGAGTACCGTATGCATCGAATGTATCGTCTATAATAGAAGTAATGTATATGACTTTTGCCATGATACTTCTGCCTTATGAGTATTTTGGCTCAAAGTACACTCCCATGATCCAAAAATGTAATTCTACTAATCTGTCTCTTATGTAAGGCAGCTTTGAAGTGAAGTCTAAATCTTTCCACCACCTGAAATTGTTATTATTCATATTAAAACTATATTCTGCCGAAAGTTAGATTTATATAATTGAACCAATTTACTGCTACTGCTACCCTTGTCCATAAACAAAAGGCTGATTAGCAATCCAATTAAAAAAAAGTAAGAAATTAATACCTTTCTGTAAAGTTTGCATCATTCTTTTTGAGAAATTGTTTTGTGAAAGGAAATTTTTGAAATTGATATATATAAAATAGAAAGGAGGTTTTGAAATCAATACTGCTAAGGCTCTTGATGTCTTAAATACTACTACAATGGTAAGATCAACTTACTGTGTGAGGTCACTTAGTTCTTTTTGGTGTATTGCTTGTACTACGTTGAAGTCTAACTTTACAAACTTGAGCAAAGTTTTATCATGACAATCACCTCTTGAATAGATATCCAAAAAAAACCTTGCCTCTAATCTTGGTATCGCTCTACGGAGAGGATAGCGTAGAGCACGATTTATTTGTTCAGCAAGATTAGGGCTTACATGAGTTACCATTGACTTAAGTTGAGTGGTAGAAAATTCAATAGCTTCATCTAAAATATCTTCTCCACGAATGGCTAGTTGTGCTGCCTCATATAAACTTAGCATGCCTTCATCCTCGTTTATCAAGGATGCTCTAAATTTACCTTCATCGTCTTTGAACTTCTCGAACACATCTGATTACATTCATAACAAAGAAATTAGACATGCTTATATTTAGCTCGATGATTGCCCAATTAACTAGCTTTAAGTGCGTAAGATTACATACCACATGAAATGTTGAAGCCTTGCTGCCTAAGTAGTCGAAAACAAAGAGAAACAACACAGAGATTGTTAGTATCATCATCAAGGTCATGATATATTTTCTCTAAAGCCTCTTCTATCTCCTCTTCGAAGTGATAAGCGACACCTAATCGTTGGACTGCATCAATTAACTGCAGTTTCTGGGCAGGCTTATGTGCAGTAGCCGTTATCATCCTCCTGACCTCTTGTTTCAGTGCTTCGTATTCTTCTTCAGTTGTGGTATCAATAGTCTGCAAAAACTATTAATTGCTTGTAAAATTCAAATACAACATTTCTTGGATCCATAAACATGCACTCTTGTCTTTCTAATTACAAATTCTGAGTCATATATGCACACAAGCATGCACAAGGAATTGACACAATATTGCGCACTGGTAGATATTAACTTGTCTTCGATTACCTTGAAATCAGAAGAACATGTGAGGAAGTGGTTTCCCCATAAGCTAGGATGGAAATCTGCAGTGCGACGAACAGTTTTTTCTGTTGAAGTACTGGAAACTAATGCTGGAACTTGAGTTAACATGATCTTTCTTTGTGAAAGACCAAACGGAACTTTTGGAGTTAGCAGGAGCTGCTGAAATTTGAAGATACTTCTATTACATGCAATTTCTGTTTGTAGTCGACCCATTCTTATGCCAATCGCAAATTATGAATTACTAAAACATTATTTTACTGTAGTATTTCGGGCCCAATACCCGTAAATTGTCTTGGAAACTTCTATTCTCTCATTATAAAATAACCAGTTCACGCGATGAAATGAACATCGTACTAATTGATAGTGGCTCCGGGGTTTACTTAATTACCGTTAATTTCTTAAGCAAATCTCAGTTGATACCCCCATATGCTATTTTGTTGATCCTAATAACAAATATATATATATACATATATATATATATATATATTGTTAAAAAATTGGTGATTCAACAATCTTGATTGGATAATAATTGAGATGAATACTAAAGTGTAGAGTCACAAGAAGTTTAGAACATGTGAGATACGTATAGAGAAGTCTAAGACGTGTGGGATACGAAGGGAGAAGTGAAACGGGATTTAAAGACGGGAAAGAAACGAAGAAATCGTGGGGAGCTGACCAATGTCGCGGCGCCCAGGGCTGAGCGCCGCGGCGCTCAAAACAAAAGACCAACGCCGCCTAGCGTTGCGGCGATGGGGGCGAGAAAGGCCAGAACGCGTGAAAAAATCCATTTTGGTTGGAAATTTTAAGTTTTGGAAAGATTTGGATTTTCAAAACAAGTGAACTCTTACTCCAACAAGGAATAAGGTTTGTAGGCACGAAATACACCCTATATAAACACTTGTAAACCCTTGTTTAAGATTAAGCATCTAAGGTTTCAAGATGTAACCATAAGAGAGAATATAGGAGTTAGGTAGGCACTAAGTGCGTGGTGCACTTAGTGTAACCTTTGGCGGTGTTTTCTTCTTTAAGTTCTTTGAGTGAATAAAAGAGAAACACCATAGATTCTTTTGACTTAGATGCTCAGGCTATTTTTGTGTTTCTTATAAAAATCTCTTATGAGAAGATACTAGGAGGTCTTAGGGAGTCATGGTGATCAAGGGTAAATGCTTAGAGGTCTCTATGGGAGATACTAAGGGGTCTTGTGGGATTTTTGATGATGTAAGAAGATACTTAGTGATCTATTTCAATAATAAGAAGCTGGATCATGGATCCTCCGTGGACGTAGGCAATTTGGGTTGAACCACATATATCTTGTGTCTTGTGATTGGTTTGTTTTCTTTATCTCTATTGGTATGTTAATCTTATGTGTTCTTGCTTATGGTGTGAGTTAAAATTTTTCGTTGTGCATAGGGTGTAAGGTTGTGACTTAGTTGATGCCATAAGGGTGTCAAATTAAAGTGCATGGCGTGATATCCTCAACAAACTGGTATCAGAGCTTAGGATGAAGTACAAACTGGTATCAGAGCTTGAGTTGAAGTCCAAACTGATATTAGAGCCATAGGTTGAAGTCCAGATTGCAGAGCATAGGCGGCAGAGTCAGATTGCAGAGCAAAGGTTGTCAACCATGGAGACTCACAAATATAAGAGAAGAACAATATAGAAGATGATTATCTGAAAGAGGAAAAGATGATGGCTTTACTAGAGAGTTTTGAAGTAGAGATCACTCTTGAAGAAGACTTCCAAGAAGATGGCGTCATCTAGGTCCTAGTTAGAAGAATCATTCAAATTGGATACAAAATAAAGATGGTAAAAGAAAAACAATCAAGATTGAAGGGCAGATCCAAAAAGTGTCTAAGGCACTCAAAGGGATAGTCCTAAGAGGAAGACAAAGATAGAAGGAAGGTGGATTTGCAAGTCTGTTGGATGACTAGGCAAAGACCTTTATCGCATGAGAGTTTCTGAAGGAATCAGTGTCTGATGAACGAAATATTTTTGGGATCTAAGGTAGTGTTTTCATATGAGTCATGGAGAATCGTTATTTACCAATTTGAATAATATGGCTTATAATAAGTCATAAGGGATTGGTAGGATAAGATTGAGACTACATAATAAAAAAGACAAGAGAAAGACTAGATATGAGATTTCATTCCTCATCTCATAAAGACCTAGAGGACTCGGGACTGCTAGATCGAAATAGGGAGATTCATGGAAGGCATACAGAAGGAATACTAAATAGGGAAGCAAAACGATCGAGGGAGTGATAAAGCACAGATGGAGGCTATGTGCTTGTAGAAAAGTGATTAGAATAGGATCAACAAAGGGTTGATTTGAAATTGACCATAAAGCAGCCTTTGATATATCACTTTGTGGCAGGGGTCGAAAGAGAATATATGGGAAGAGTAGCAATGGCGAGAATGGGTTTTCACCATTAAGGGTTGTGGTTATGGTGTCTTCGGGACATAGAAGATCACAACATTGAACTACTCTAAACATCAGCATTTAGGAATCTTTGAAGACCGTAGTCACAAGAGCCTTAGTTAAGTCGGGGACTTGACTTATAGACTATGTTAGTGATCATTGGTCAAAGAGGGGTGACGGGGTTTAGCTTCATAGGGAGAGATTTTGAATCAATGAGGGAATTTGTTGGAAAATTGGTGATTCAACAATCTGATTGGACAAGAATTGAGATGAATACCAAAGTGGAGAGTCACAAAAAGTCTAGAATGTGTGGGACACGTATGCAGAAGTTTAGGACATATGGGACACGAAGGGGGAAGTGAAACGGGACTTGAAGACGCGAAAGAAACAAAGAAATTGTGGGAAGCTGACCAGCGCCGCAGCGCTCAAGGCAATTTGGGCTGAACCACGTATATCTTGTGTCTTGTGATTAGTTTATTTTCTTTATCTTTATTGGTGTGTTAATCTTATGTGTTCTTGCTTATGGTGTGAGTTATAGTTTTTTGCTGTGCATAAGGTGCAAGGGGTATCAAGGTTGTGACTAAATTGATGCCATAGAGGTGTTAAATTAAAGTGCATGGCGTGATATCTACAACATATATATATATCCATATGCTATTTTTTTTATCCCAATATCAAATATATATATATATATATATACCTTAAATCTCATTTCAGGATCTGAGTCAGCATCTGTTCCCAAAAATAATTTATGGTCAATGACTCAATTATTTATAACTCCTTAGTGTCAGTGAATACTTTCTCGTGATATTATTAAAAAATTGGTGATTCAACAATTTTAGTTAGATAAGAATTGAGATGAATACCAAAGTGAAGAGTTACAAGAAGTTTAGAACGTGTAGGATACGTATGGAGAAGTCTATGATGTATGGGACACGAAGGGGGAAGTGAAACGGGACTCAAAAACTTGAAGGAAACAAAAAAATGCAGGATAGGCGTACAGGGATGAGCCTTGCGACCCCCATGGCTGAGCGCCGCAACACCCAGGACAGCAACCCAGCGCCGCAACGCCCAGGATAGCAACCCAGCGCTTCAGCACTGGGCACTATTTTGGCTAGCGCCGCACCGCCTAAGGACGAGCGTCGCAGCGCCAGACGCGTCAGAAGTCCATTTTTCTTTGGGATTTCTAGTTTTTGACTTCCAAAACAAGTGGACTCTTACTCCAACAAGAAATAGGGTTAATAGGCACGAAACGCACCCTATATAAACACTTGTAAACCCTTGATTTCAGATTAAGCATTGAGAGAGACTCTAAGAGAGGGGAAGAACTGGGTAGACACTAAGTACTTGTGTGTGCTAGGGTGGAATCATTGTTTGGGTGATCATTGTTCGTGGTAGAGCAAGAGTTCACTAAACGTTTAGGTCTTTTTGAGGGTTCTTTATTGGGTTTTTCTTGTAAAATCTCTAGGGAGTTATAATAAGAAAGGCTAGGATCCTTGGATCCACCATGGACGTAGGCAATTGGCCGAACCACATAAGATTATGTTGTGCTTTTTTGTTTTCTGCTTTGGATTCTTGTTGTTTTTGCTTGATTGACAGGTTATTCCGCTGCACAAGAAGGTTAGGGTTCTAGGCTGAATCTTGGGTTCTTCGCTTCAACATAATCTCGAGAGGGAGAAGGGTGTTTCCTCCTTCAACAGATATAAATTAATATAACGGGCAAACTTGATCATCATCTTCAACTTTGTTGAACTTTGATTTTTGATTCTTCTATGAGAGTGGAAGTTAAACCCAAAATGTTTTGCTAAAAATTAAATTTATACTTTATAAAAATAGTTGTAACACATGAACAGGTTGATAATCTCTCTGCAATTCTCTTAATGGTTGAGACTTCAATAATGTAAAAGAATAATGGATTAACGCTAGTTAGTAGTAGTTCTAACAAAAAAGAGCAACCAAAAGAAAAGTATTTTTAATCTAAAGAGAAAAAGCATGCTTACCGTGCGGGATGATACCCTCTATTTATAGATTTATGTATAGTTTTGAGTCTTATAAAAGATAACTCATCCTTTTAAAATTTTAATTCCTTTTGGATTCTTTTAAGAGTGCATTTATTTCTTTTTTTAAACTCATAATCGTCATGTTTTATTCATCTTTGGACTCTTCAGGGCTATTCTTTAGAATATTGATGATGCTCATTCTAATGAAAAATGACTGGACGTGGTAAAGAGTGCTCATATTTATAAGGACTTTAGAATATTGATGATGCTCATCCTGATGAGAAATAACCGAATATGTTGAAGGGTGCTGAGACTTTAGGGAAACATTAGGAGGTTTATTAGTAGTTCTCAATTAAGTTCTAGAATTTTTGTAAAGAATGGAACTCCTCGACTTTACCTTAGGAACCCTCGTTGGTGTGTTAAGGATGGATTGATAATGGGGCTCCTTGGTCATAGTTTAGAGAGTTTTTGTCTATATTAGAGGGTTCTCTTTATTAACAAATGACGGTTGTTTGGTTTTAATAGGTATTTGGGGTTCTAGCCTGATCTAATAACATTTTAGGCCGAACATGAGCTAAATGGGTCAACCTTCATACTTTTTTAAGCTAGGTTTGACCTTTTTAGGCCCTTATAAACTAAGCCCAAATTTTTAAGTGGCAACAAGAGTCTTTCAATTTTTAGTGTTGACTTATTAGCAGTATAAACTTTAAATCTAGCGTTCAGAATAAATGATGTTTTTGAATCCTAATATTTAAGTCTTCAAGAAAGTATTGACCTTGGTTGCTCGTTAGTGTTTTGACATCATATAAGGTGTTGGTTGCTAGAGTGCAGTTCTTAAGACTGAGAACCAATGATTCAAAATTAGTGCCAAAAATACATTAAATGCTTGGTATGACAGGACCCAACCCGAGTCCTCCTCGAGAATTGAGACAGATTCTACGATGACATGGGACTAATATAATCTTTACTCATACATATGATACAACAAGGCTACTTGCCTCAACAAAAGATGTACTCCAATATACATAAAGATATACAAATATACAGACTAAGACACTTATGTAGCTATGTGTGTCGTGGGCCAACCTCAAAATGTGATGATTGTATCACACTGTACGAATTCCTGTGGCACCCTGAAAAAAATAGGGAAAATAAAAAAAATAATGAGCTTGTGACTCAGTGAGTGGACATAATTAGAAAATATTATATACTTTATATGTATTGTACACGTATAAATCTGTAAGGTAGAATAATCATGAAACTGTATACTGAGTAGTTAATAAACTTGTACTAAAAGTATGAGCTGTCATAAAATCTGTGCTAAAACTAAAATCATAACATAATACTGTAAATCTAAAAATCTGAAAGTATAAACTATCACAAAATTTATTATCAAACTAAATATATGTAACATAGTTTTGAAAACATGTACTACATATATATTGAAAACTACACCAAACTTGTACCTAGAAAAAAATTGGTCTAACCTAGCGGAATAACTCACGCACAAGCAAAGTAGAGGATCTGAGCTGGTTTAACCTGGCGGAATGTTTCATCGTTTGGGCAGAGTAAACTAAACTGGTCTAACGCATGAGCAGAGCAACTACACTAAAGGGGAGGGTACACATATGGTGGTTCAAAAATTACTATTATATAATATCATGAAAGCACAATTGTTCTAAATAAATATTTCTGAACGTAATCATAAATTATAATGTAATAAATTTTAAAAATATTTCTAAATGTACTAATTAACATAAATATTTATCTGTCTAAAATAAATCATAACTAAATCTGATAACGTGTAATTAAATCATAATTGTTATATTAAAAATATATAAAATATATATATATAGTTATCCATTCACAAAAGTCGTTAATCCTAAATTGGGTCTAAATTTTGAGATCTACTCGTTATCGATACACTTCTTTTATAAGGTATAAAAATACATAATTAGTACTAATATATAATATAAATATTAAAATATAAATATTCTAATATCCTAAAATTATTATCCATTAAAACACTGAATATAATTCTAATTATTCAAATTATTTTTCTAAAATTCCTCATTTATTTTTTCTTCTAAATTTTTTCACTTTTTTTTCTTTCTTCCTACTTTTCTTTTCTCTTTTTCTCTTTTTCTCTTTCTCGGCTGACAATTGTCAAATGAAAGCATGTGACCTCCTTTTATAGTAAAAATTGGCATCACCCTCAACCAATAATAACAAGCCATATAGCTAAATGGAAGAGGTGCAAAATGAAGCTTCCACCTGCGTGTCTCTTTACTTGCTTATAATAACAATTAGTTGGTTTCTTCTTTTTTTTTTTAGTGAAACAGGAGTCACGTGTAGCTAGTTCCTCATGGCTAAACAACATGTCAAATTTAACAAAATAAATCAAATGCATGATACTTTTACTGAGGGCACGTGTACTACATTTCGAGAATCGGGCACTAATTGGCGATTATTAGAATAGTTATGTCCTTTTAAATTTTGTAGACACGACTTTATTTTAAATTTTTTATCATGATTGAACGATCGAATGGTGTTCTTCAAAGGGCTTCTGTTAGTTAAAAAAAAGTCTTTGCCCGTAACAGCATCACAACCATAATATTTTATTTTGATAATTGAGATTATTCTGAAGACTCCTTATATAAGTATGTAGTCCCTGTCACTTTCATTTTTCCATGTTTTATAAGAATTTCTAAAGAGAGAGAACAATAATCAAAGAGAGAGAGACTTTATTTTCAACAATATTCAAAAGGCACTTATTCTACATTTTTATGTCTGATTCATGAGGGATAGGATAAGGAAAAGAGCAGAGAAAGAAAGAGAACTTAGGGTTTTTTTTAGTTTGGAAAATATGAAGTGAATTTAAATAGTGGCCGAATATTTAAAGTGAAAAAAAATGCCACACGCCCTCTATTAAATTAAAAACGTCACCAAAATTCAAAAAGATATAATCACTAGAAACAATAATAAATAAATAATAAAGAGTCTTTTAGATGACATATGGATGCATGTTGATTGGCAAAGAAGTGTGTTTGAAAAGCTTTCAACTTAAAATGACCCGCTTCTTTATTTATATAAGAATATTTGTTAGGCCCATTATTTAAAGGCTCAACTAATTTGTGCTTAGTCTAACTTTTTAAAGAATCAACTTATATCAACCAACTCTATAGAATTCAAGAATCAACCCATATTTTAGATCCAATTTTGATAGGTTACTCAACCCCTCAATATGTGAATCTCATAAATAGGTCACATGATTCATACGGGGGCAGGAATAGATAAACTTCGAGTTTTATTTTAATTTTAATTAATTAATTATTATTCTCAATAAAAAATAATTTTTCACAAGTGAAAGAATTTTATTTAAATCTTTCTTTTTGGTTGAAGATGCATTAATAAACTTGCTCTCTTTAATATGATTTTAATTAAATACAAACACTCAAGCATATTTTGGAAGGAATTGAAATTCATACTTCATAAATAAATACGATTATTTGTTCATGCATTCATGGACCATTGATTGATTCATTCATCATTAATTCTTTTGAGTTATTAAGCAATTCATTCATACAACAAATGTCATAATTATGATTGTCTTTGCAAATATTCCCTCAAACACATATAACTCTTTTTCTTTTATAAATATTAACTTATATATTAAAGTTTTTTTTTTTTCTAATAGAAGGACGGTGTAATTTCGTCAATTGAAGGATACGCAAGGACAATTAAGTAATTGACTATAAAAGTTTTGAATCTAGAAGCTTCAATAAAAAAAAAGGGGGGCAATTTTTCTTATATTTAGTTTACTTCTTTCTCTCTCTCTCTCTCTCTGATTTTGATATATTTTCTTGGCTTTGTACCTCAAATAAGCATAGGTTTTATATCTTAGTGTATAAAGCTGACATGAGAAGACTACGGCAAAATAAAAATCATCCATTTTTTTAATGATTTAATCTCTTTTTCTTTTTCAATGTTGATCTAATTTTGTCTACATTTTTCAAAAGAAAATAGGTGGATGATTACATTGCTATAGATAATTATTAATCTTTTTATTTTGATTGGAAATTTCTATTCTTTCTTTTTCATTCTCTATTGCACGAAGAAGAAAAGGGTGAAGTAAAAAAAGAAAAGCATTAAGTAGAAAAGATTAAAAATTACCATGTGTTGAGATGGCATCCTCTAGGGGCGGAATCAGATTTTGAGCTTTGGGGGGTTAGGGGGCCAAATCAAAAGGATTGGTGCACTTTAATATAAATTTAAGAATTAGTAATAATATATAAATTTCCAAATTTGCAGTACTTTTTTTAAAAAAAATTGATCAATTATAGATGACTTTCCCACAAATAAAAATAATAAATAATAAATATATTTTATGTTATTTATAAAAATACATTTATATTTAAAATTATTAAATTTAGAGCAAAAAAGTACAAAGAACAAGATTCATAAAAAAAATACATATAAAGTTATAATTATAAAAAATACTAACTAATAAGTAAATAAAATTATTAAAATATATTAAAAAAATTCTAATTTATTTCTTGGAGAATTATTTTTTTCTTGGCCTTTGAACTAAGAAAAAGAGTTTGACGAAAATTAAAGATAAAATAAAATCACTGTATGGTGTTTTATAATTGTAAATTCATTTATATAGGTTAAATTAAAATTTTCTTTTTTTACATAGAAAAAGAATACTACATAGGAAGAGAATTATGAGTATAAATTTTTTTATATTAAATAAAAGATGTATAAATGGGACCATCTATAAATACAAAATTATTTTTGTTAAGATAAGGGAATGAAGTTCAAAAAATATAAAATAGGACCATTTGTAAATTAAAAAATATTTTTTATTAGAGAAAGACTTTAAATGGAGAAAGATAAAATATTGTTTGAATATTAAATAATGTATTAAAAAATAAGTCTTTAATACTAATAGGTACCACTTTCTTAAATTGATAATTTAATCTATGAAATATAAAACTTTTAAAAGAAATTTGGAGGGGCAAAATAGGTATTTTAATACTTAAATAATATATATATATATATAATACAAATTTAAAGAGTAATATTAGAGTTGTGGGGGGGAGGAGATGCCCCCGTAACCCTATATTAGGCCTCCACATAATTGGGTTAAGGAAAATTTGGATGGGCTTTTTAACGGTAATTTTTGTACTAAGTTAGTAGTGCGAATTTTAAAATTATGATGGTGATTTTCTAAGGGCCTTAGTTGTTCTTTGGTAATAATATTGCTTATTATGTTGAGATTATGGCTGCTGAAATTTCTCAATTTAGAATCTCTACAGTCAATTATCTCTTAATTCTTGTGTTTTTTAATTTTTAATTAATGAAAGTGTACTGTCCTCTTATAAAAAAAAATATTATAACTCTTAAGTCAGTGTTTGTAAAAAAAATGGGTGCTAATATGTGAAAGAGTATTTGCAAGATTAAAATATTTATTGTATGAATTAATGAATGGTGAATTGTTAATCAATCAATGATGAATTGTGTATCTGAATTAATGTTGACTACATGAATAAATAATTATCTTTTATTTGTAATGTATAAGTTGCAATCCCTTTCAAAGTAAGCATGAGTATTCGTATTCGTATTTAATTAAACCTGAGCTAATAAGAATTTAAGTTCGTTAATGTATCTTCAATCAAAAAAAAGTATTTAAATGAGATTCATTTATTTGTAAAAAATCCTTCTTTATAGAAAACAACAATTTGTCAATTGAAATTTGAATAAAATTACTTTAATTTGTTTTTGCCTACTCATGGATCCTAGAACCATTTATGAGATCCACAAGTTGGCAGGCTAAATTTTTGGTCAAAATTGGATCAGAAATCTAAATTGAATACTTGGTTTCATGTAACTAAACCTTGTTTTGATGTGGGTTGACTTTCTAAGAAATTAAACTATGCGCAGATTTGTTGATTTTTAGATAACGAGTCTTTTATATATATATATATATATATATAATAGAGAAAAAGAATTGATTTAATAGATTATGTAGTTTATTACATTGTAAACTCTTAGACATGTAGCAATATTTTATAATTTAATAAAAAATTATAAATTTATTAAATAGAGACATGTGATAATATTATTCATCATATAATGAATTACATAATCAATTAGATTAATTATATTTATATATATATATATAATATTGAAGTTTAAAATATCTATGTCAAGGGTTTTTTTTTTTTTGTTAGTATGGAACATATGAAAGGAAGACAAGAAAAAGAAGAAAGAGAAAGTGTGAAGAAATAAGAAAATAAAGTGTTAAGTTTAGGAGTTAACATCTATTAGTTATAGCTGATCAAAATGAAGGATTTTGGTGTGAAAAATTAAATCTCAACCATTGAAATCTTTAAAATGTCTCGTGTCTTATCTCTTAAAAAAGTTAGAAAAGATTAAATTAGAAGAGGATGGAATCTCAACTTAAAACTCTAGTCTTAAATCCAACATATTACTTGTTGACATGGAATGTAGTTGTGTTTTTTTATTACGAACGGTAAAAAAATAAATAAATAAACAAATAGTTCTCTCTTTTTAAAATAAATTATTTTAAGTTCTAAGAATCGTTTTAAATATCTCACTATTTAACCATAGCGCTGGTATTAAATCATTTCTGTAGGGGTTGTAACATACTAGATCTAAAAATCCTGACAGATAACAATCACATAATGAAAAAAAAAAAAACAGATTAATGCTGTATCTTAAGGATGAACACAAGGAGAAATTATTTAAGCAAAGAAGGATTAATACTGAAAACAGGCATAAGATAAAACAGTACATTTCAATGTCTAAACAGACAAGTTATTAAAGACCATTATTACTGAATCACCCTATAATGGCTCAAGCAGAGTAGCTCACGGGTACAAGATGAAGGGGAATTTTCCTGTAAACACTGACCCCGAAAGCTTCACTCATGTCCAAGTCTTCAGGAGCTGCATCACCGGGCATCTTCGAATCAAACCAATATAAAAGATTGGCAATCACATTTTCAGCTGTTGCAACCCCAAAGAATGATCCAGGGCAACCCCTCCTTCCAGCATTAAATGGAAGGTAATGGAAGTCTTCTCCCGTGTAACTAACAGGATTATTAAAGAATTTCTCTGGGATAAACTCTTCAGGGTTGTCCCATAATTCGGGGTCCCTCTGAATTGGCCACGCATTTACAAAAACTCTTGTTTTGGCAAGGATTTCATATCCTCCGATTTCGACCCTTACAGAATTTTGTCGAGGAAGCAAAAGAGGAACTGGTCCATGTAGTCTCAGAGATTCTTTGATGATACACTTCAAATACTCCATTTGATTTATATCGCTCACTTGCATCTTGGATTTCTTTCCCACCACTCTTCTTTCCTCTTCTTGGGCCTTCTTCATTATACTTGGATGCTTCACGAGCTCTGCCATTACCCATTCCATTGCAACTGAAGTTGTTTCAGTTCCTCCAACAAACATGTCCTGCATTTGTGAGAATGAACGCAAATATTAATTTTTTGTCTGCATGATGTGTACAAGTCTTATTTTATATAGAGAGAAAGAGACCAGTAAAATTGCTTTAAGGTGCTCCCGAGTGAGCTAGATCTTCAGCATACCATCCTTCTGAATTTGAAGGAGAATGTTAACAAAGTCCCTGGCATCCGACTTTTCATATACACGCGTCAAATTCGTATGCTCATGATTTGAAATCACTTGATCGAAGAAAGTATCTGTGAGAATATTGATTGAAAATCATCGGGATATGATTTGGAGAGTAAGCTAAGTGTGTAGGGTGTGTACGGATCAAAGACAGACGAAAAATGAGGTGAAAAACGAAGAAAGGCGCACCAGGCGCCAGCGCTGCGGCGATCAGGCGTGGGTGTTGTGGCGCCCAATCCAGCAATTGAGCTTCGTGGCGCCAGGTGACGAGTGTCGCAGCACTCAGACGGGTGCGCTAGCGCCGCGACGGTGAGAGCCCAACACCATGGCGCTAGGACGGGAACAGTATCCCGAAATAAGGAAGTATCCCGAAATAAGTTTCCTTATTTCGTCTCCCACTTGTTTCAGGACTCCTTAATACTACTCCCACACGTATAGGGTAAACCTAGATCGTCCCAAATCCTATATAAAGACTATCAATTGACTTGTAAATACATTTTTATGATTATCAATTAATCTTTGTGATAGATTGAGAAATCTCAGTGATCATCAACAATCTTTGTGGTTCTTTGTGAAAGAAAATTCCTAGAGTGACAGAGAGAGTTATCTTTGTGATTTTTTTTATTAAATGCATACTTTGTGAGTGCCTTATGATTCATAATAAGAAAGAGTGTAATCTTGATCCGCCATGGACGTAGGTAAGTTGCCGAACCACGTAATTTTTTGTATGTTCTTCTTCTACTCCCTCTCTCTTTATTTCATAATTTACTTGTTCTACATATATTACTTGAGTGATTTTACTTATTTGTGTGCTTTCGGTTCAATAGTATCCAATGCTCAGAATGTTGCTTTCATACTTGGTATATGCCCAGTAAGATAATCCAACCAACCCAGAGCAGGAAACGCATCGCCAAAGCAAAAAGCTTGAAATTGGGTCGACAGTCTTCTTGATAGCATTCCAAAGTTGCTTTCCTCGTTAGCCTTCTTACCCAAAACACATCTAGCAGCTATATCATTTGTGATGTCAGGCAACACCTGGCTTAGATTAACAGAAGCTCCCTTCATAGATACACGACGAATTTTATTGATCAGGTCTGCAATTTCCTCTTCCCTGATAAATTGAAAATCTTGCACTCTTTTTGGATTCAAAAGTTCATGAACGGCAGTCCTTCTAACTTCTCTCCAGTACGCTCCGTAGGGAGCGAAGGCCACGTCCTTGCCTCTGTAGAGTAAAATATCAGCAGCCTTTGCTTTGGGTCGATTGCAAAAAACAATATCATGGGTTTTCAGTATTTCCCTCGCCATATCTGCTGATGATACTACAAGAGTTGGAGTTTGGCCCCAACGCATGAGCATCAGAGGGCCATACTTCTGAGAGAGAGCCTGAAGAGAGAGATGGGGAAGTTTACCGAGCTGGTGAACGTTGCCAATTATTGGTAATCTTGGTGGGCATGGAGGCAAATTATGTTTGCCACTTTTCCAGAGGCGCTTAAACAAAAACAACAAGGAGAGAGAGAAAGGAAAGGGTTTGAACAGTATTGTAAAATGAACCTCTTGCATCAGTGGTTCCAAGAATGCTTCAAGAGCCAGTTCCATTTGAAGTTCATCACACAGATGACAGAACTAATCACCCTTTCCTTCAATTTATACACTAATGTCATTCATCTTCGACTTTAAGAGTGCGTGTGATACAACACATTTGCTAAATATACAATTTAACAAAATACAGCTGAGATTTTTTTTTTAATTAAAAAGTTGAAAACAACTCGATCATAGACAATTAAAAATATCTTGGATGTCATCGTTGCAGAGATTTGCTGCAATTAAACTAATTTTATATGAGCTGTATCCAAGATTACTTTGTGTGCTCTTGCTGATATTCTTTTAATGGAACATTAAGTACATTATTGTAATTAAAAGGATCTTTTTCCATTGAGTAGAGCGTAAATAATGAAGTAAAATTTTAAGTGAGAAAAATATCATTTTAGTGAGTTACAACTTCCAGAGATCCAGGAAACTTATCAGACTAGAGCAGCATTCCATCATAGTTTAAATGAAGATTCTAGCATGGAACATTCGGGATTTGGCGAACCTGAAATCTTATCTTTATTTTGTAACAAGTGTCTTTACACAAGTCTTTTTTAGTTGTTATTTCTGAGCCCATGACTACTTTCAATTCTGTTTCGGAACCTGCCCTTCGGTGAGTCACATAGTGCTCCACCATTCATAAGACCTGTTGTAGATATTAAACTATGCACTTCAGTTTGATATCCTTATGATATCAATTAAGCCACAACTTTGATACCTCTTTTATTCTATGCGCAGCGAAAAATCATAATTCACATTATAAGTAAGAATACATATAAGATCAACACACCAATGAAGATAAAAAAAATAAACTAATCAACAAGACACAAGATATACGTGGTTCGGCCCAAAATTGTCTACGTCTATGAAGGATCTATGATCCAGCTTTTTATTATTGAAATAGATCACTAAGTATCTTCTTACATTATCAATAATCCCACAAGACCCCTTAGTAACTCTCATAGAGACCTCTAAGTATCTACCCTTAATCACCATGACTCCCTAAGACCTTTTAGTATCTCCTCATAAGAGATTTTTATAAGGAACACAAGAATAACTCGAGCATCTAAGTTAAAAGAATCTATGGTGCTTCTTTTATTCACTTAAGAACCTAAAGAAAACACTCCCCAAAGGTTACACTCTAGTGCACCACGCACTTAGTGCCTACCTAGCTCCTCTATTCTCTCTTATGATTACATCTTGAAATCTTAGATGCTTAATTTGAATCTTATGTTTAGAAAGGTTTATATAGTGAATAAAACACCCTTAGAAATCCTAAACCTATTTGGAATAAGAGTCTTTACTTGTAGGAGTCCTAATCCTACTTAAAGAAGTCAATTGAGCCAAAACAGGAAATATCATAAAGTTGCCGCGTAAACAGTACCCCGATGAACAGTACCCCGATGAACAGTAATTGTCGTGAACAGTGCACCGCATGAACAATACTCGTTCTTTTTGCTTCTGTTTTGCTCCTCTCTTGTACACTCAATGCGTACTTGACTTCATAATGACTCTTTTCTTGGTATTCATCTCAATTCTTATCTATACAAGATTGTTGAATCACCAATTTCTAATAAGACCAAACGAACTCCCTCATGTAACTTACCATTTATTCATTTTGTGACCCTTAAACCCAATGTAGACAAGGCTTAAGATAGCCAATTTCTATGAACAATTGTAACTCAATAATACCAGAATAATAAAATAATAATTTATCTCTAACCTACAACTTATGAGTGTAGATGTAAGAGGCTGACCACTAAACTGCCTCAATTTTATTTCAAATTCAATTTTTGTTGATGAAAAAATGGGGATGCTTTATGTTTTTCTCAGTAATTTTATTGAATTATAAACATGTTTCCGAAAATAAAAATGACAAGGGAGTCTGATGACAAAAGAAAATTAACAATCGGTGTTTGTGTGAAATGTGAGTACATGGACTTGGATCATGGATTTGGACTGATAACAATTGAGTAATAGTTGAAGGTTGTAGTATTGGAAATTGTTTATGTGTGTGTGTGTGTGTTAAACGGAAATAATAAACTCAAGTAATATATACAGTAATAAATAATTAAGAATAAACTAGAGAGAGAAAATAAAAGAAAGAACACAAGAATTTATGTGGTTTGACAACTTGCCTACATCACGACGGATCTAGATCTTACTTATCTGATTAATGAATCACAAAACACTCACAAAGTATGCTTTTAAAATAAAAAAACTCAAGCTTCACAAAGAACTCTCTCAATTGCAATCACAAAAACCTCATAATTGTTCTCTCTTATAATTTAAGGGTTTGTGTTGTAATTGTTGTTATATATTTACAAATAATATAGAGCCTTTTATATAGACTTTGGATGCCCTAGGGAAATTTTAAATATAGTTAGAATAAAAGTCCTTACTTGTAAAAGTCCAAATCCTATTTAAAGATCAATTAAGCTAAAACAGGTAATACCCATAAACTGCCGTGTGAACAGTATCTGCATGAACAATATCTATGATAAATTCTCGGGCATGAACAATTCCATGAACAGTACCCGCTTGCTTCCGACTTTTCATTTACTAGACTTCTTGCTGATTGTTCATTGGTCTCCAATTGAAAATCAAAATTCATCATTGATTTTGAATCATCAATTTACAACAAACTCCTCTTTGTTTCAAAATCATCCACAAAGTATTCAAAATCTTTCATCTCTGCATCTTCGGTCACCCTCACATAGTAGTGACTCCGATTAAGTCCTTGTATATGACGAACTTAACCGAGGGCAATGACTTAGTCAACATATCAGCAGGATCTACAAACAACATAATATTTGTTAAACTAATCTCGTTAATTTGGACAATCTCTCAAATTTAATGGAGTCGTACATCAATATGTTTAGACCTCTCGTAAAATATTTGATGCTTGGATAGATGTATGATCCTCTAGCTATCATAATGCACACCAGTGTTAACTTCTTCAGTAGCCAGTACCTCTGTGTATATTCTTTTTAACCACAAGGCCACCTTAATAGCTTCTCATATAGCAATGTACTCTGCCTCTGTAGTAGATAATGCCACTACATGTTGTAAAATCAATCTCTAGAACACACTACACCTAACCATTATGAATATGTAACTTGTCAACAATCTTCTCTTGTCTAGATCACCTATATAATCTGAGTCGACATATCCTCTTATTATTTCACTCTTATTTTTAGTCATTTTATACATCAATCCATGATTTGATGTTCCCTTGAGATATCTCAAAATCCACTCTACTAAAAACCAGTGATCTTTACCCAGATTCGTATGTATCTACTTACCATACTCACAGTCCGTGCTATATCTGATCTCGCACAAACCATCGCATATATAATACTCCCACAACGTTTGTATATGGTACTTTACTTATCTGTAATTTTTTCTCTTCAGATTTCAACGACTATACTGTTGAAAGTGTGAAATGCATGGCCAATGGTGTGGAAATATGCTTTGTATTAGACACACCAAACTTATCTAGAATCTTGAGTATATATCGTTGTTGTGACAAGAAAATAACGTCTCTTCTTTCCATCACGATGTTCATACTCAATATCCTCTTTATGGCTCTCAAATTCTTCATCTCAAACTTATCACTTAACTGTTTTTTTAATTTCTGTATCTCTTTCATATCTCTATATTCGATCAATATGTCATTCACATACAGAAGTAAATACATCATCCCACTAATCGAACTCTTAAAGTACATGCATCCATTATACTTGCTTCTACTAAACCTATAAGTCATTATAAACTCATCAAATGAGATTACTTTAATCCATACAATGACTTCTTTAGCAAACAAGTATGCTCCTCTTTCCCGGGTTCTATAAACTCTTGCAGCTGTGACATGTATATCTTTTCTTCAAGCTCTCCATGTAGAAAAGTTGTCTTTACATCTATCTACTCTATATGTAAATCAAGATTTGTACATATAGCTAACAAAATCTTAATAGATGTATGCTTGATGATTAGAGAGAAAACCTTGTGAAAGTTTATCTTCTATCTTTGAGTAAAGCTCTGTACGACAAGCCTAGCCTTAAATCTTATAATATCTACCTTCAGTATCCCTTCTTTAGCTTTATACACCCACTTGCACCCAACTAGTTTCTTTAAAGGTCTACCCACCAACATTCAGGTATTACTCTTCCTAAGAGAACTAATCTCTTCTTCAATGGTCTGCTGTCATCTATCTCTATTCTTACTCTTCATAGCCTCGTTGTATGTCTTAAGCTCATCAAACTAAAAAGTACAAGCAGAATTGAAAGCATAATTAATTAAGTCTGCTTTTGCATACTTAATTGGCGAGTTTATCGTTCTCCTTAGTCTATCTCTAACTAACTAATTCTCTTCAAGTTTCATCTCATGAGATCTAGTTTTTTGGGTAGATTTAAAGGAACTCACTGATGTTCTTGGCTCAATATCAAGGATCTCCTTATTGAAGTGCTAATCTAAGGGCATATTAGATTTACACTTAGACTCCACTTTAGCTTTAATTAATAAGGGTGTTAAATCTTCCTTGGTCACGGGTTCTTCTTGTTATGATTTATGCTTACGAGTCATCCCTGTTTGTATGAATATTTATTTTGTAATATTTATACAATTAATATTTTATTAAATAGCTAATAACTTTTATTAAATATAATAAATCTTGTAATATTATAGATATTATATGATCTAAAGGAGTTCAAATCTGGTTTATAGGAGTTTAGACCAGGGTTAAGAGTTAACAATGTTGAGAGTTATAAATGCTAAGAGTTAATAGGTTATAAGAGTCAGGGAGATCTAAAGAGTTAGGACCTTGTATATAATGGAACAAAGACCTGAGAGTCTACTTGTAATGACACATTTGCAAAAAGTTACAATTGATGCTAAAAAATATTATTATATAAGTATGTTCTCAAACATAGTGTTCCTGATCTATATTCACCAATGCAAGTCTATCAGTGAATCACTATTATATAGATTAGTGTATGTCTATATCTATATTGTACAAATGATTACTCTTAGTTAATCATGAGTTTAGTGGAAACTCGTATAGACATACGAGTATTCAGTTAGGATTAGATACTGAACAGACTCGCGAAAACCTCAATAGATATCCTATGAATCCATCAAATGAAGGTCCTCTCGAGTTAAGTAATATTCGTAATCTTGCAACCTGAGCACCACGGTAAGCTTGTAGGTGATCTACCATACTTTGATTCTCCGTATGTCAGAGACCTTTCATTGTCTGACAGCTACGTGTCGTTGGGTATAGTCCGATGCTCATGGAGTCCAGTATGCATAAATACAGGATCCGTCAGCTTACATAAGTGGGTTGTATATCCGATACTTCGAGATTATATCTTATGAAGTCTTATGGTCATAAGCTATGAACCTGAGAAAAGAGTTTCCCACAGGGTTGAACAATATAGCAAAAAAGTTTGTGTATATTATTCATTAAAATATAAATCTGGAGATAAGTTCACGGATGAGTTTATGGAGATTTGATGATGATGATCTATATCCCGCCCATTCAAAATATAATGACGAAAGGATTATACGAATATGTTGTAACCTCAACATGTATGGTCTAACGCACTGATTTGTAATATCCGTAACATATGTGTGGGCCATCGATCACGGATTTATGAAATAGTTTCATTTGACGAATTGGGCATGAACCTAGGGAATCTCAATATGAAATGTACTCTTTATGCACTTGAGCAACGTACAATATTGAATAGTTCAATACAGTAAAATCTAATAATTTACTATGGTTAAGTTAACTAAAGTATATAGTAAAATAATGAAACCCACTTTAGGTTAACCTGGTAACTTAATAAAGACATAAAAGTAATTTCACTTAATAGTTATTTAATTATTAAATAATTTAAATAAATATTTATTTAGTTAATAGTTAAATAAATAATTTAACTTAACTATAGTTAAAAGTTAACCATATGATTAAGTTAAAGTTAACCTTACTTAAAGGTTAAGTAATAGTTAACCTAACTATGGTTAAGTTAGTTAACTAGGATTAGATTATTTAAATATATATTTAACTTAAGAGTTAAGTTAAACTAACCTAACTAGAGTTAAATATTAACTATGATTAGGTTAAGTTAAATATAAATTCAAATTAAGTGAAATTAAAATGAAATTAAATTCTTTTGTTTATATTTACAAAATGAAATAAAGTTTAAAAGTTAAGTTTTATTTTTGCTAAGTATTTGGCTAGCCATCAAAGAAAAATAAAAATAAAATTTATTTTCTTAATTTTGAATTCAATTGTTAAATTCATAATTAAATTTTTTTTTATTAAGCTTAAAATCAATTAAGCAAAAATAAGTGTTTGATTTAATTGATTAAGTGTTAATAAAAGAAAAATCAAAAGCTTGGGTTTAATTTGTTAAACAATTTGCTGGATTAAAATACTGTCATTCTAGATAATCAAACTCACTATTGTTGATTACTAGGATTGATCAAAGTTTGCATTTCAGGTGGACTTCAAGAATTTTAATTCAAAAGCTTCAATGATTATTTCTCAATTTCGTTGTTAATTTGATTAATATATAATAATTGTGTTTATTATAAATTTTTGCTTCTGTTGTACATATATATATATATATGAGATATGTATAATTTAATGATAAACACATAATACCACATGCATGCACCCTAAATAAATCAATACCAACACTTCTTTCTCATTTTCTTAAAGAGCTTTCAGTATTGTTATCTCATCGAACATCACATCACGATTATAATACTCTTTGGTGGCTTTAACTCTTTACACCACACTTTGTATCTTTTTACACCTTTGGAATACCCGATAAATATCCCCTTCATAGCTTTAGGTTCTAATTTCCTTTACTTCATATACATGAAAAGTTGGGCAGCCTAATATTCTGAGGTGATCATACTTGAGAAGGCTGCCAAACTATTTATCTTCTACGATCTTGAAGTTTATCGCCAAGGAGGGACTTCTATTGATCAAATAAGCTGCGGTCATCATAACTTCACCTTAAAATGGCTTAGACATCTTCACATCGGTCAACATGCATCTAACCCTTTCAAGTATGGTTCTATTCATCCTCTCAAATAAATCATTCTGCTATAGTGTTGATCTCACAGTTCTATGCCTTACAATATCATGCTTAGCACAAAACCCATCAAACTCTCTATTATAAAATATTAGGTCATTGTCAATCTTTAGCCTCTTAACCATTTTATTAGTCTGATTCTCAAAAAGGGCCATCCAAGCCTTGAATGTATCAAATACTTGCTCCTTATTTTTCAACACATAAATCCACAGCTTTCTTGAATAGTCATCTATAAGAGTGAGGAAATATCTAGCCCCACCATAGGTAGCTTATAGTGTTGGTTCCCAAAATTCTAAGTATATGTGATCAAGAGTCCTTTTAGTTTTATACTCTTTATTACTAAATCTCACTATATATGTTTTCCTTAGCACACAATGCTCATAAAACTGTAACGGTTGGAACTTATTCTCACCAAATGCCTTTGGACTAAATAACTTCTTCAGGTTCCCCTCCCCCTAGGTGTGCTAATCTAAGATGCCACAACTTTGTTTGTATATTTTCATCAACCACAGAGAATTATGAAGAACTACTCAATGTCTCTCTTTTCAGCACATATACTCCTTTGTGCTTTTCACTTCTCATCACAACCATGAAACTCTTCAGCACTCTCAAAATCTCTCTGTCAATCCTGATGAAACAACCATTATGGTCTAATATACCCAGTGAGATCAATTTTCTCTTGAAGTTAGGAACATGCCTAACTTTTAATAACTCTTTCACTCTCTCATCATGTAACTTAAGTCGAATACTACTAATTCCCATCACCGACATGCTGCGTCATTATCCATTAATACTTTACCACACAAATGGGCTAAAAATTGATGAACTATGACTTATGTAGGAAAATATAAAAAGTATAACCAAAATCAAGAACTCATTGTTTAGAGTTCTTACCATCATTAACGACTAGAGTCGTTATATTATCGTAGCTATCATCATAGGTATGTGCAGCATCTGCCTTCTTATCTTTGGCTTTCTTCTTCGGATAGTCTTTTATAAAGTATCTCTCTTTCTTGCAGCAATAACATAACCTATGAGTGCTTCTGGACTTTGATCTCGAATCTTTCTTCTTTCCATCTTTCTTCTTCCTCTTGCAGATAAACCTTATGTATTATGATATATCTGTCTTCCTAATTGCTTTAAGTTTAATGATAATTTCACATTACTTACTGTTAAACTCTCTCTGCTGTAGAGAAGTGTATCAACAAAGTACTCATAACTTCTGGGAAGTAAACTCAGCAAGATGATAGCCTTATCTTTATCATCCATCTTTATGTTGATAACTTCAAGATCAATGATGATCTTGTTCAATGTGTCTATGTGGTATTTTATCAGTGTCCCCTCAGACATAAATAGCTAATATAACTTCTTTTTTATATGTAATCTATTGGCTAACAACTTCTATATATAAAGAGAATCAAGCTTCTCTCAAAGATCGATCGTTGTCTTTCCATCTACTACCTCCTTTAAAAATTCATCGCTCAATAATAGAACGATTATACTGTACGCTCTTTTCTGAATGTTTTTTTTTTTTTTTTTTTGCTTTAGCATTAGATGACTTTGGTATCTTTTCTTCCACACTAGAGAGAGCTGCAGTCTCCTCTAGCGCCGAGCTTAACCGTTGGCTCACCAATAACAATGTCACATTTATCTTTCATAGATTGAATCATTCGACCCGTTGAATTTCTCTACTTTATACTTAGGAGTGACCATGTCATACTAATTTGTTAAAGCGAAATAAATAAACTCAATTAATATAATACTATAACAAGCAATCAAGAATAAACTAAAGAGAAAGTAAGAGAAAGAACATAAGAATTTATAGGGTTTGGTAACTTGCCTACGTTTACGACGGATCTAGATTTCACTTCTCTTATTAATGATTCACAAGGCACTCACAAAATATACCTAAAAAACTCAAGCTTCACAAATAATTATCTCAATTGCACTCAGGAAAAACCTCATAATTGATTTCTCTTGTAATCTAAGAGTTTTCTCTTCTGTGTTTGTGTTGTGATTGTTGTGATATATTTAAAAAACTAATAAATAGCTCTTATATAGGTTGATGATGCCCTAGAAAAATCTTAAACTTAATTAAAATAAGAGTCCTTATTTGTAGAAGTTCAAATCCACTTAAAATGTTAATTGAACTAAAACAAAAAAATACTCATAAGTTGTCGCATAAACAGTATCTGAATAAATAGTTTCTTACTTCTAACTTTTCATTTTATTCCTTCCTAATACAATTTTCACATATTAAATTTTTTATTGACTCTTCGGTAATTTTAATTGAAAATCAAAATTCATCCTTAAATTTTGAACTCGTAATAGAAATAAAAATATTATTAATTCATTATCATTGAACTATTAATATAAGTATATAATTAATTTTCCTAAATAACAGGATTCTGCAACACATATCGAAATATCTTATTACAAATTTACAACTTGTTTAAATTTGGCTTTCTTCTATCTAAAATTCGTGTAATATTAAATAGTTACTTTCGCCGAAATGTTGCATAGTTCATATCAAATTAATTATCTAGAAAGTCCAAGATTCATAGATCAGCATATTATATTGAGGACTTTAAACAAATATTATATGTAAAATATTTCTTTCATAGGAATTCTAAAAAACAAAATCGTAGCTTTATTTTAATCATATTAACAATAACAATAATACTAATCGGCACTTGTACATCAATCATTGTGACTTAATAATTCGTTTAATGGTCATATTCATACTTAATCCTCCGTAATCTTTATCCGTTTCCTTTTATAACGCTGTTGGGTTCCTATAATCTTTCGGGTCTATTACGTATTTCCCACACTAATCTAGGAAATACGTACCATTCTGCAAAACTCAATAAGAGGAAGAGACAAAAAAAAAAAAAGTGAACTTGCATGGTGTGGTGGACACCAGATTTTCCTTAATTGCAATACAGGAAACTGCCTTCCCACTCTATTTTACATAAGTATATGGAATATAATTTTTTAGAAAATATTTATATATTAAATAATTTATTTTTTATTATTTTATAATTTATATTTAACTAAAAAGTGCTTTAATCATATAAGCTTATGTAAGAATGAAGTCTTCATTTTATAACTTATAATGAGATAAAATAGAGTAATTATTAGAAATATCAATAATATTAGACATTAAAAAATTATTTAAATATTATTTATTTATTTAAAATTTTATTTATTATTTATATTATGAAATGATATTGTCACATTATTCTAATTTGTTAGTTTGATATTTATTTTTATTTATAATATAGATTATTTTTTTTGTTATTAAAATTTGTAAATTTAAATTAGTATTTAATATCAATAAATAAAAAAATGATAAAATAGAGCAAAGATGAAAAAAAATATTTTTTATATGAAGATTCTCTATTTCGGTTTTATTAAATTTTTAAAAAAATGAGATGAGGAATAAGACTAAAATAAAACGAGTACAAAAAGGGAGAGCAAAGTCTACTCTCAATAAAAGAAAAGTAAAGTTTCCACAATATTTATTAGCGAGAGGTATTGCTTTGACTAAAAATTATAAGGTAATATTAAATATTTTAAATTATATTTAAAAAAATAATATATATGTTGAGTAAATATTAAATAATAAAATAATATAAATTTTAAAAAAATTTATTATATTTAATATTTCTTTTACACATGACTTTTAAAATATAATTTAAAATACTTAATATTTCTTATTTTATTAAAGACTTACAAGAATTGAACTCTAAAAAGATGGGTGCATTGAAAGTTCCAAACACTTGTACCATGACGCTGAGTGCAATATCAGTAAGAGTTGAAGGGAAATATAAGAAATTTTATAGGTTTAAATAGTCCCACTTAAAAAGAAATCACAAGTATTATAACTACCGAGTCCTATTATTGAGCTAATAACTATTTATATTTTATTTAGTCCCACTCAAGGCATCCCTATAAACAAATCTTTTTTCTTTCCAAAAAATATATTAAATGTAAACATGTCAAATTATTTAAGCCAACTGCATATGTCTCCCATTTCTTTCGCAATAAAATTATTCTATTATTCCACGACAGACATTGTTAGTATTTTATTTTTATTAAACTCTTTGCAGGTCTTCCTAGTTCCTATCCATCTGAACAACTAATTATTTATTATATTTTCTTTCTTTTATTCCCCATATTATATGTCCAGCCTTCAGTCTTCTGACAAACATTTTAACATCCAATATTGCGCGTTGAGCGAGCACCTTGTGCAGGATTTTGATGTATGATGATATCTCTCCTTCCAACAATTTTTTTGTCGGAGACGAAGGTTCTTGAGCTCTCTTTTCTTGATGGAAGCTTGGTTAGAAAAGTTTTAAAATCTTTTTAAATTTTTTATAAGTTATATAATTTAATTTTAATTTTAATTTTTTTATTAATTATTAATAATAAATTATCATCGTTATGTAATAGTTATAATATTTTAAGTTAACTATTAAACTTAATTTAAATACGAGAGAGTTACAATATATTTATATTATTATTATGTGAGAATTTTTATATATTAAATTATTATGAGAGTTATAATGTATTAAATTATTTTTATTAATATTAGAATTAATACTTAAATTATTAACTACTATATAAAGAAATGCTTATCTTTATTAGAAGTGAGTGGGAATGAAAAAAATAAAATAAAATAAAAAGTGTTATAAATATGTGTGCGTATACTTTTGAATAATATGCTTTTATATTATGTTTTTGTTACTATAATAATGAAGATTTAGTATTATCTTTTGGTAAGAAGAATTGTCGAGAGTATAAAATTAAATATTGAAATCATATAAATCTATCATTATTAGTATAAGAGAAAGACTATTTAGTTTTAAGACAATACTATTAGCATCCCTCTTTATTAAGAGTGGACAAATAAAATCAAAAACCGAAATGAACATAATTGAACCGGTTGGTTCGGTTCGGTTATTTTATTAAAAACTCTTTTGTTATTATTTAGAAAAAATAAAACTAGAATCGAACTAAATTAATAGATTTTTCTTAAATAATAACCAAACTGAAAAAACAGGTCAATTTTATTTTGATGGATATTTTTATTTTTATGAAATAGAAGAATTTTGTTTTTATGGATATTATATGAAATTAATATTTTACTAATAAATAAAAAGTTTAAATTTATCTCAAGTTAAATAAATTATAATTTTGTTAATATGAAATAGACTCATGAATTAGGTCTAAAAATGACCCAATAAATTTTTTGGACAAATAAATTAAAAAGTTCGCAATTTAAAATAATAAAAAAAAACCAAAAAAACAAATGCCCACATTTTTTCGGTTTGGTCTTCTCTACTCAATTCGGTTTTCTCTACTCGTGCACCACACATAGGACATAAAGCATCCACACACATAGCATCTAGCACTATGTGCCTAGGCGCTTTAGCATGCCCATGTGTTGCACGAGCACTAGGCATGGGTGCGCTAAGTGTTGCCAACTCGCCTACTGCGCATGGGCGTGCTAAGCGTTATGCAACACACATGCTATGCATGGGCGCACTAAAATGCCACTACGTAGCAATTAAATAATTTTTAAATTTTATTTTTAAAAAATTTTATTCAATTAATAATTTTAAATTTTGGTTATTACAATTTTATTTAATTAATTATTTAAATTTTATTGTTTTTATTTAGTTTTTTATTTTTATTTTAATTTTTTAAATTTTATTTAGTTTAACTTTTAGCAAAAAATAATTAGGTCAATAAATAATTTATTTATGTACATACAAAATTGTACTAAATTTATTTATTGATTGATAAAATTTATTTAATTACTTGTTCATGTACTAATAATTTTTTTTTCAAAAAGCAAAACGTCTCAAAATAATATATAATTTCGCAAAATGAGTTTTATCAATTGTCGATCAATACTTACTCTAAGTTATGGGCGGTAGACTTTATCAAGAAAAAGTTGACACCTAAATAGACGGAATTATTAAAGACTACATATTTTAGACTTCTCTGTATACACATGATATTCCATTCTCATGTATATTATTACATGAAATTTTATTAAGATAATTCTATATCCAAATTTTATATAAATAATTGTGTTTTTTCATATGTCATAGGCACATTAGATTCTCCTATTTATAATTTTATTTAATTATGAATTTGAGGATGAGAGATTATCTCTCAATAAAAGAGTTGAAAAAAATTAGATAATAAATTGTGAGATAAATATTTTATAAATAGAAGGGAGTTAACCTATAAAGAGTTAGATCATGATTCAATGCAGTTAATTTTAACATTGACGATGACACATATGTTATAAAAATGTGTCTATATTATATATTTCATAAATTGTTAATGCCACGTGATCAAAGTAGAATAATTTAATATTTTGTGCTTCATTTCGTCGACAATTTAAATGAGTTCATTGTCTACTCATAGAGCACGATTGCATAAAAGTTGCTCTACAATAACTTAGGTATAGCACCAATAAAAAAATTAATGAATGTCAGAAAAAAAAAATGTGGTCAGGAGAAGGAAGCATATAACATGTATGCTTTTGGTCATGCATTCCCAGTAAAAAATTCATTTGATTTATTATTGATTCATTATTTTATTAAAATTTGAAAAAAAAAGTTATTTTTTATTACATTAAAAAAGATAAGAAAATAGTATTATTTGATATTATTATTTATTATTTTACTCAAGTTTAGATCTACGAGGCCATTTTAATATGTGAATCAATGTTTATGCATAAGAAGGACAACTGTTTTCTTGCCTCCTAAATTGTTATGGCAGGGGCAACCCAATGTACGCAAATATTGAAAACCTTCTTTTCAAAAAATAAATAAAGATTTGATATGTTTTTACATTGAATGAAATATATATATATATATATTTTGTCAAAAATTTTGTTTTTTATTAATGGTTAATAAATTTAAAAATCTTTAGATATGTTTGTTTGAATTTCCTTCCATCTATAATTTCTATTAACTTATGCAATCATTTGGTGCGTGCTAAGAGCCGTTGCGTCACACCATCCCTAATTTCTCTAGTTTCGTACCACATTCAATTTTTCACTCCTTTTTAACTATTTTCAACTATTTTTACTATTTTTTAAGCAACATGTTCATTTTAAACATACATATTGCAAATATGTTTCATTTTCATACATATATTGCATAATATATCTTTAATTTAATAACTTATTAAATGTATATCTTTAATTTGTCAAGATTTTTCAGTCTACTTGATCTGATTTTTAATGAGAAGCGTATACATTTGTTAATAGAAATTTTTATTTGGAATCAATTGGGATAATGTCTAGAAAATATGATTAAGGATAAAAGTATCCGATTTTAGAATTTTTGGTTATAAAAGAATGAAAATATTGACAGTGTTCAAAAAAAAATTATAAAAATTTCAATCATTTACGAAAGTTTCCCAATTTGAAATTGCCTTCAAAACTTGTTGAAGAATTACTGCGGAAAAGAGAACACCTAGCTGAATTTTGTGCCAGCGCATTCCATCTTGGTGTCGAATTGTTGGGCCGTTTCCCACTCTGCGTTGCTGAAATAGCCCAAAGTCCCAAATCACCTGATGTATGTTGTTTTTTCTTTTTTGTGAAGATACACCAGATGTATGTTAATTTGGAAACAAGAAACCACCCAAATAAAGTAATTGACCAGAATTTTGGTAGAATCACACTGCACAAATAGAAGAACCATCAATCATGGTACAAGGATTGCAAGAGAATTCCAACAGCCCTTCAAACAAGATGCTTTACTGAGTTTGTAAAAGAAAACAACCAAACGAACAAATTTGTGAAAATGTCCTAAAAGTATATATGTCACTTTTCAGCTAAATTTCATCTTTTTTTTTTTGTGCAAGATCAATTTGGTGATTGTACATGGCTACCTAAAGAGCAATAATAGACCATTGATTCATTCTCTTGACCCATCAGATGTCATAGTTTCCAACTACAGACATCATGCACAAAATCTTTCAAAGGCATTCAGTTGATGTTAATTAATAAGTCTGTCAACATGAAATCTCTACCTCGCCCTCTTCTCCTATTTCTCTACAATTTTTTTTTTCATGTGCAAATTGAATTACTAAATCTTAACAAATTTAGAATATAAAATATTTTCAACAAGCCAGAGAGCCTGTTTCAGGTTCTCTCAACTGATTTGCAATAAAAATTTAGGGAGTAGATGTTCCTGTTTTTTCACTCCAACAACTTGAGAAAAAAGGCTGGCTGAAGAAAGGGAGAAGGTCATTTTCCATTTAGAAACTATGTATTGTCAAAAGTCCAAGTTCTAATTGTATGCTACAAAGACTTCATGTGGAGGCAAAGCTAAGTAATACCAAACAATGCCATTTCATCTTTTATTTTTATTAATATTAATTTCCCTTCATATTTAAATTCTCTCTCAACTTCCCTCCTTCTAAACCAAGCCAAATCACCAAGACCAGAAAAGCAAAAACAAGCCTCTTCTAAGTCTCAAGTCTCTTTCTCTTTAACAACCCTCCTATATGAAAAAATAAACTGCATGTAAATATAAGCTTGGACTATGTATCTAATCTAGCCCAAATGCTAAGCAAGGTTAGGTAATTGACAGCAACATTAAACACACACCTCATCAAAATCCTTCCTTTTACAGCATATCTTCACCTGGGATTCTTGCACTTCTGTCCACCTTCCTCTTTGGCAAATGAATTAACAGAGCCTGGAACAAGAAGAAGAACAACTACAGCTACCCGGGTTTCGCTTGGTTTTGGCTTTTTCCTGCTGGTTTTTTGTTTGCTTATTTTTGTTTCTGCTGGTGACAAAATGCAGCTTCACATATCACCAAGTTTGAGGCATGTGACAGTGCTTCCAGGCAAAGGTGTTAGAGAGTTTATCAAAGTGAAGGTTGGATCCAGACGGCTTTCATATCGAATGCTCTTCTATTCACTTCTGTTCTTCACATTTCTTCTCCGGTTTGTGTTCGTATTGTCCACAGTGGACACCATTGACGGAGAAAGCAAATGCTCAACAATAGGTAATTCCCTTTTAATCTACTCTGTTTGATTCCATGTCTTTCAGTAGTACGTAAAACAATAGCAGAACAAATATAAGCAGCATTGATACTAGAGTTCAAGAAGAATGTATTTGCACAACTGTGAGTAACAAGCAAAAATTTTCAGAAAAATACTATGCATCTGAGTTTCATTATTAATTACTATGGTTCTGTCTTTGAAATTAAGGCTGTTATAAACATTGAACTTTACATGCCACAAAATGTTAAACATCATCATGGGCTCTTTTTGTTTGTTTAATAGGAAATGACTTGACAGTAGCGAACATGCTAAAGGATTATACATAATCCACTATAATGCGAATAAATCAATCATAACCGAACATGTGTAGGAAAATCCTAGCTAAGATACCTGTATTATATATACCCTGATTTTCTTCTGTTAATATATGATTAAGATGTTCATTGAACTTTGATTATCAATTAGATAGAACTGACATATCACACCGCGTATATCACGTGATTTTCTAAGTAAAATATAAGAATAATTAAACAATTTAAGTTACATATGATCGGTGCATAGGTTGCATCAGTGGTTGCCACCTAATTCACTGTAGGAAGAAAAAGACTTTATAACTATTGTGAATATTTTAAGTAACTAACGTTTTTTTTTTTTGGCTTAATGATAGGTTGTCTGGGTAAAAGACTAGGACCAAGGATCCTGGGAAGAATGCCCGAGCCCAATGTGATCTCCTGACCCCTTAATTTCATGGCAAAATTTTTCTTCCTCTATAATCAAATATTAAAAAATAGGAACTTGTGATAATGTTTTTGTACTAATTATAATTAATTTTGGTTCGGGAAAGGTCCCAGAAGTGATGTACCAGATATTAGAACAGCCCATTAGCAAAGATGAATTACAGGGAAGAACTGATATTCCTCAGACATTAGAAGAATTCATGGCTGAAATGAAGGAAAGCAGATCAGATGCAAAGACATTTGCCCTCAAGCTTAGAGAAATGGTACCACTCTAACCACATGCCCCACATTCATATACAGCACTTTAAAACTGGAAATCTTTTTCCGGACTGTAATAAAAGATGGGCTGAAAACAGTTCTAAATTTTAGGATTCTATCACTTGTACTAAAAATGTTGAGACTAATCAACATTTATCATTTCACAGGTTAGCCTCATGGAGCAAAGGACTAGGACAGCCAAAATTCAAGAATATTTATACCGCCATGTAGCATCAAGCAGCATTCCCAAGCAGCTCCACTGCCTAGCATTAAGGCTAGCCAATGAACACTCCACCAACGCAGCAGCCCGCCTTCAGCTCCCCTCAGCAGAACTTGTTCCTGCCCTCGTCGACAACTCTTATTTCCACTATGTCCTTGCCTCAGACAACGTGCTTGCCACCTCTGTCGTCGCCACATCACTAGTGAAGAACTCATTACATCCTGAAAAAGTTGTGCTGCATATCATAACAGATAAGAAAACTTACTACCCAATGCAGGCATGGTTTTCTTTGCACCCCTTGTCACCAGCCATAATTGAGGTCAAGGCGTTGCATCATTTTGACTGGTTTTCAAAGGGGAAGGTACCTGTTTTGGAAGCAATGGAGAAAGATCAACGTGTGCGCTCTCAATTTAGAGGGGGCTCATCAGCCATTGTGGCAAACAATACTGAGAAACCTTATGTTATTGCTGCAAAGTTACAAGCACTTAGTCCAAAATACAACTCTCTGATGAATCACATTCGTATCCACCTACCAGAGGTAAGTATTACCCCAGAAGCTAAATCATGCTCCAAATTTCTGTTGTTTCATTAATTTTGCTCAATCACTAGTATGGTTAGTCTTCAGCAATGCCTTTTCTTTGCAGATGTTTCCCAGCCTCAACAAGATAGTGTTCCTAGATGATGACATTGTGGTACAAACTGATCTTTCCCCTCTATGGGACATTGATATGAATGGAAAAGTTAATGGAGCAGTAGAGACTTGTAGGGGAGAAGATAAGTTTGTGATGTCAAAGAGATTCAAGAGCTACTTGAACTTCTCCCACCCATTGATTTCGAGCAATTTTGATCCTGACGAATGTGCATGGGCTTATGGCATGAACATATTTGATCTAGAGGCTTGGAGGAAAACCAACATAAGCATGACCTACCATCACTGGTTAGAGGAGGTAAACACCATTATACATCCATTTAATTCAAAGGACAGAAAACTATACTTGCCTAAATTTATTTGAACCACTTTCATTTTCATTTGACACTTGTAAGATGTAAAATTCATACTGTATTCTGCTTCACATTATGCAGAACTTGAAGTCAGACCTGAGTTTGTGGCAGCTAGGGACATTACCGCCAGGTTTAATAGCATTCCATGGTCATGTTCATGTTATTGATCCTTTCTGGCACATGCTTGGGCTAGGGTACCAGGAGAATACAAGTTTTGCTGATGCTGAGAGTGCCGGTGTCATTCATTTCAATGGAAGAGCAAAGCCTTGGCTAGACATAGCCTTCCATCAACTTCGGCCATTGTGGTCTAAGTACATAGACTTTTCCGATAAACTCATAAAGAGCTGTCATATTACCGCATCTTAACTTTAATTTTGCGTGGAGAATGCTCATCATATGGGTGGTAAATGTATTTGTATATGAGATAAAAAAAAGTAACAGGTGAAAGGAGAGAGTTCTTCGCAAAATTGAGGCCGTCAACACAAAATGTAAAATGATAAAAGCACCAGGCTTTTGTTTCCCTGGATCTCTTGTTTTTAATCAAAAATTACATCAGAAAGCATGTTAAAGGTTTTATACTGTTAGTATCTATCTTATGTAGCAGAATTCTATATTAAATGTCTTAAAGATGACGAATACTAATTTATAGAATTTTGCTAAGAATAAAAGTTCATCAGGTACTTTTCTACAAAAACTGCTCAAGGGTTCAAGTAATGCACTTGCCACCATGTCTTGGATGGAAACATGACCTGCAAGTGGGCAGAATCAACCAGAGCCTTGAAGTTTGTTGGCAAAATTTTCAAAAGCTATCTTAGATTTCACATGTGGGCATAAGGAAGAAACATCATAAATTAATTTCTTATACTGCATAATAGTTTTTTTTTTTAAAAAAATAGAATCCTATATTTGCAACTGCCAGTTGTCTTCAGGACAAACATTTTTAAAAAAACATTTTATATGCATTACCCACAGAACAAGGAAAGCAGCACAAGTCACAACAAATAATTGTGTAATCTAAAATTTTTCCTTGAAAGTGATAGCTAGGTTATATTGGTGAAACATAACATCATATTATGAGATTCAACACTAACAAACTTATCTCTATGCATCTTTCCACCAATGCAAGAACACCGATTGCTCACATTTTAAGCTGAAGTACAAGCTCAACCACTTGACTTGTTTAAAATGAGCTAATGTTGCAACCACAACATAAAAAATTATATAAACTGAATAGAGTTCTCATTCCAATGATTAGGAAGTTGTTTTAATTAATAATTAACTTCAGTGATCAAAGGCAAAAACTTGGTTTCTTCTCTCTTTCTCCATCTGATTACATCCTTATATCATCCTCATATGTTACTTATTGGATTATCAAATGTTTCTGTAGGATATATTCTCTCTAAATCTCACGTTATATATTCTAGGGATCATTTTCATGACTGAAGGAAAAATCTTAATTTCTTAGTTATTTTCACACTTAAGTTACATTGTTCCCCTATCAACAAGCATACAAATCCGATAAGTTATAAATTCTTTTATGCAACTGTTACTAGATTTCTATCATATTCTTCCCAACTCAGAAAGTCTAAAAATGATAAACACAGAGTAGATGCAAAATCCAGAATATTTAAACAGTTTCACAGCAACCATTTTTTAGCTTCACCACCAATAGTAACAATGTAACAGAGGATAATAGAGAACTCGTAACTGAAGTGCTGGAAAAATAACATTCATTGAGGCACTATAAAAGCATCGAAGTTCTCAGTTCATCATGACGAATATCAACAAGAAACATACAAGTAAACTTACTTTTTTCCCGTTACATTAGACACCAAATCTCTCAAAAACTTGGCAGATTTAGTTATTGGTGAGTTGATAGCCATCAAATTATACAACACAGTCTCAACTTCGCCAATGGATGGCCGTGCCTTAAACCTCGAAATCACCTTCAGTTCTCCTTCCTCTTCAACAAGAACATTCCATCTTTCACCACTCAAAACCCCATCTCTCACACACTTGAAAATTACTCCTTTCCTTCTACTTAAAATGCCCTTAACTTCCAACCCCATAAACGAATATATCACCTCAAAAGAACCCACAAAACCACTCATATCACCAAAATTTACTTCCTCCTCAAAACCCCATCTGGGATTGAAAATCACCACTGGCTTTGGAAATAAACTGTCAGTAACTGCCTTTATCACCGCCAGTTGCGACTCCTCTGGCGCCAAAAATATTGCCACGTCAGCAAAACCAACAATTCTGCTATCTCCATTAGTAATTGTCTTTATGTCAATGTGTTCTACTTGATTTAAAGAACGTGATTCAAAGACTTTTACTGCAGCTTCTGTGAAGGCGACATCAGGCCAAAGAATTAGAATCTTGACTGGCGAGCCTTTTCTTCTGATGGGCAGATCTTTGAACACATCAAAAGCAAATTGAGAGAGTGATGATGGTGAGTCATCATCAATGACTGGAATTTCCACACGGTATCTGGGTTGCTTTAGTTTCTTGAGCTTGCCAGCAAGTTTGGGATTATGGAGAGGCTTTTCAAGGGTGGTTGTAAGGCAAGTTTTGGCTTGGAGAATGGCTTCTTCTTTGGACGTAGGCGGGGATGAGGAAGACAGAGAGGAGCGGAGGGAAAAAGGAGCAGCTTGGCGTTTGTAAGGGAGAGTTAGACAGAAAGAAGAGAAATGGCAATGATTGTGGTGAGTGGAAGAAAATGGTACAGATGGTAAGAGGATTTTGTTTTGTTGAAATGGGGTTGCAGGATTTGTGATTTCGAAGGTCTGCATATGTAGTTTGAGGAGACGGGAAGCCATTTCAGTCAACTGAAGATCAGCTGAGTGCTTTCAGAAGAAGATAGGACACAACTTCTTAACTAGATAAGATAAGCTGGTAGATTAGTAACCGGTGGGTTGTGAACGACTTACGAACTTTTAGAGATTGCCACTCCCTTGACATTTTTTTTTTTCACTTTTTAGTTAATAAGATGGCATTCTTAAATTTCAGTAAGTTTAGAACATACCAAATAGTTCACAAATAACCGTATTAGTTAAATTCAATTGTTTTGTATAAATTTATTATTCATCTTTGTGCGGCGGAGATAAAGAGGGTAAGGCTCAGTGCAATGCCTAAAACCAAATGCCGGAAGTCGCCAAAATGGAAACATGGGTTGCCAGATAAACTTATTAAAATTTACATGCGAAACCAGCAACCATTCATAGAAGTACAGATTTTGAAATACAGTCACCCACCAAATCTTTAAAGACTTCATCAAACTAATACAGTCAATAACAATGACAAAGCGAGTACATTTGTTAGATGCAAAATGCGAACCAAATCAATGTAAGTTGCAGGCTTAAGCAACTGGAGGGCGGAGCACATGATCCTGTGAGGTATCCACCGCTGCAGGTGGCATGAATTGCCACATAGCAAGGCTGGGGTAGCCAATGAAAGGCACCAGCTTGTTTCCAAGGGCTTGCCCCTGGGCAGCAAATGCACCAGGAATAGCAGGCGGGGGAGGCAAGAAGCTGGGTTGTGTGTTCATAGCTTTGAGCTGTTGTTCCAGCTTCTCTTTCTCTGCCTTTAGCCTCTGCTTCTCATCACGAAGCTCATTCTTCTCAGTCTACCAAAGAGAAGGCATAATGTGATTGGCACAAATATCAGCAACATACAGATATCAATACAACATGGAAATGGGAGAAAACACAAAGACATAAAGCTTCTGTCCACAAAGTTCTGATCTTAAGGAAAGCAGACTCACCTTCAACTCTTTAATCTTCTCCTGGAGACTTGAATTAGAGTCTTTCAACTTCTGGGCTTCACCTCGTAATTGAGTCACCATTCGAACAGCATCAATCAAAATAGCTGCCTTATCTGTCTTGGGAGGCCTTCCAGGCTCCAAGATAGAGCCCAGATCCATAAACCTGTAAATTATGGCAAATATTGGGCAATCATGTCATGCTTCACATTGATGGAAAGTAAAAAAAAAAAAAGAGAGAAGAGAACAAGATGATACTTGTCATTAAGACGATCCCTCCGCAACTTCTCCCTACATGCCTTGGAGCTAGACGAACCGCACGATTCAGATCTAACCCTGCACAGGAAAAAAGGGAGAGAGATAATATTCTGCCAATAATAACATTTATTGGTCTTACTGAGGCATAACTACCCACCACAAGTAAGTGGCTTTGCAGCTGATTAAATTCCAATTTCATAGAACATGTACAAACCCTCTATTATATGAGAACCCGGACGGCTTAACAAGTCGCCAGACACACAGTAAGTTACCAAAGCTCCTAGAATACAAGGGAAATAGTGTACCTCTTTTTTGAACCACTTTCCTTGAGGCCATTTGAATCTCCATATGTGGAATCGATTTCCACACTACAAAACAGATCATATCACACAAAGACAAAAAGTTAGAAACCGAGAAAACCAACAAAAGAAACTGCAATCTACAAGCATATATTGATGGGATCTTGCTCATGAATGAAAATATCCAACATGATTTTCTGGTTAAACGAAAAATTTTAACAAAGAATTTGAAAATGACCATAATCTACTTCACCAGTCCTGCATAAATCAAATATCAGTTCAAATATCTCTAAAATCCTGTTATCTCAAATATATGAAATGCAACAGAGCCTCCAGAATTCACCAAGATACTGCAGTTGGTTGCAGCATTTAGTTCGATTGACACATTATACTGATAACATTCAAATCACCACCTCAACCTAATATTTGGGTAAGTATGATGAAACTCCAGATAATTCAAGACAAACTTTCACAAATCTCCAACTCAACACCCAATCAGTTTGACAATCTTTCAGAGAGCCAAAGAACTAGCATTTCACGACTTCCACAGACACATTGTACAACTGGTGTTAATCAGGTTCTAAAGATTAGCAAGTACTACATCACCCAAAACGTGGTGTAACAAAATCCCAAAAAAATTTCGATATACAACCATGGCCCAAAATCCACCTTGTTCCCATCTTAGAAGCAATTAGCCAATCATTAGAAAAGAAGAAACAAAACATAAGTGAACAGCTAGTTCAAGCTTTAAAAACACAGACATGACAAATTTTACATTATATTAAATATTCTAACAAGCTAACAAAAGAATCAAATTTTATCACATGATCGAAATCAGCTAGTGATTCACAACTCTTTGCTCCGTTTGACCTCCAATTTCAATCAACACATACATAGAATTTGAGCCCAGTACAACTAATTTTTACACTATAACTTCTCATAACTTCAAATGAAAAAACAAAGGCATAGCAAAACAAATCCTAATTCATTAGTTAATCAAAGATATAGAAAACAAAACCCTAATTCATTAGTTAATCAAAGACATAGCCAAAAAAATAACAACCTAATAAAAAAATGCATAAAGATCTTTCACTTTTTTTTAGTTTAAGTACCTGACATTAGAAGGGCCATTCACGGGCTGAACGGTCCAAGAGAAACCGGAAGCGGAGACAGAGAAATTGCCATCGGGGACAGTGATATCGTCGATCAAGGGGAAATCTAACAGCCAATTTGTATTTTCTGGGGAAACCATTTCGGTTTTGCTGGAAAATTCTAATGGGTAATTCCCGACAGAGATATTTTCCCGGGAAACAAACAGAGGCTTTGAAGAGAGAGAGAAAAGAGGGAATCAGTCAGATTGTGGAATTTTGGGGAAATGGTGTGGGGGTGGCGTGCGAGTAAACGGTGTTTCTCTGCGCTTGCTAATGGACTTCAGTTCTAGGCTTGGGGTTGGGCTTAAAGCCCAATTAATTCAAAATCTGAGTTTCGTCTAATTCACCTCTTTTTTTAAAAAAATAAATTATATTTATATAATTAAAATACAAATTTTATCTCACTTATTTAATATTTAATATATCAATTATTAATTAGTATTATATAATTATTATATTAATAAAAATTAAAAAATTATTAATTATTAACAAATCAATTAAAATACAAAATTCACTATTATTTTATAAGTATAATACTAATTCTTTTTTTATAACACTAATATTTCACTACTGTTATTGGTAAGCCTCTTGTTAGATTTATTTTCTTTTTCCAAAGAAAAAAATAATCATTTTAATATTGTCTTTTAATTATTTATAATCATTTGATTATAATAATTTTACCTAATAATTATTTGATACCTTAATGTAACATTACTTAGAATAAAATGATCATAGCTATATAATTTTAATAGATTTAGGTAAGAAATCAATGATTAAATTTATATTTGATCAAATGTATCTTTTTGGTAAAAGAAAAAAAACTCACGTGAAACATATTTTCAAGTCTTAAAACATTATTATTATTATTATTATTATTTTAAAAAAGCAAATTTGAATAAGGCCCCCATTAAAGCATTCACATTAAGATTTTAAATCAAACGTTGTGGCAACTGCTGCGCACATTTTGACTTTTTTTTAAAGGTGTGTGGATGATTGGATTGGATAATACAAAGTACATAGATAGATGACGTGTAATATACTCTTACTTGTTCAAGTGCCCAAAAAGTGAAGTGGGACTCAGATTCCAAGAGATTTACTGTATAGCCCCGGACATGGTAAGTCGCAGTTGACTGGGGATCTATTTAGATAAATTGTAGGGGGTAGGTAGAAATATTTACCCCAATTGTAACCAAGAAATGGGCGTCTCGATGTGGGCCCAAGACTGTTAGCGCTTGGCCGCGTAGCTACACAATTTAATTAATAGATATTTTTATGAGTATCCATGTTTGGCTTAAAATTAGGGTTGATGTTTAAGAAATAAATTTTAATATCTTTATTATTAAAAAATGTTATGAAATATTTTAAAAATTTTATAAAATAACTATTATATTCTTATATTCATTATCTTTTTAATTTATTTTAGATTATTTTGAAATTTTTTTAACTATAGTACTAAATAAAATATATATTATTTTTATTTTATTATTTATTTTAAATAATTTTTTCAATTTTGGTACTCTATTTTTTTTCTTTTTTATTTGAGTACTAAAATAAAAAATTTAACAAATGTATAATTATAATTTATATTTTGAAATAAATACAATTAATTATGTTGTGGGATGTGATTTTTATGAATAAATATATAAAATTATCATTTTAACAATCCAAATCAATAGATTTCATTATTTATTAAGAAAATATATAAAATTCTCTTTTATTTATTTATTTTTTTTACTTGATTATCCAAATTAATTATACATTTTCATGAAATGGATGATCAAATCATTAGATGATTTTACATAACTAATGTCCTGAAATTGAAGAGGATGGGTTATTTTTATTTTTTTGATTTGACTACTAAAATAATATATATATATATTTACAAAAAATTTATTATTTATAATTTTTAAAACTTTATTTTTATTATAGATTTCAATTAAGATTAAAATATTTAAAAATTTAAACAAATATTAAAAATAGAAATAAAAACTATATTGTTTAATATTTTTAATTTAGTAATCAAATAAAAAAAATTAGAGTACAAAAATTGAAAAACATTATTTAAAATAAATGATAAAAATAATATAATATATATTTTATTTAGTACTATAGTTTTAAAAAAAGTCCCAAAAAAATCCAAAATAAATTAAAGGGTTATAATTATACATTTATTAAATTTTTTATTTTAGTACTCAAATAAAAAAGAAAAAAGTAGAGTACCAAAATTGAAAACAATTATTTAAAATAAATAATCAAAATAAAAATAAAATATATTTTATTTAGTACTATAGTTAAAAAAAATCTCAAAATAAATTAAAAAGATAATTAATATAAGGGTATAATAGCTATTTTATAAAAAATTTGAAATATTCCATGACATCTTTCAATAATAGAGGCATTGGAAACTATTTTCTAAATGTCAGGGGCACTCTTAATTTTAAGCCAAACGCCAAGGGCACCCATAAAAATAACCCTTTAATTAATTGTGAATACGTTAAGTTTTTTTTGTTATTTGAGTTTGAGTAAAAATAAAAAAGCAAGGTGTTGGTTTTTTTATGAGTGAAATGTATTATTTTCATGTAAATAATTTTCTAAAAAAATAATAAAAATAAGGACAAGACCTCAAATTAAAAGAGAAAAAATACATAGATTATTTAAAAGAAAAAATGCTTAATTTTTCATTTTGGTAGGGGTAATCTTTAATTATCTCTATCACTAAAATAAGGTGTTGGGTTTAATTAAATCATATAAGTCAATGATTTAATTAAGTCATATAACGAAACTTGTGAACAAAATTCAATTTTAATATATTTTACATAAAAGAACATAAATTGTGCATTGATTTAAATAATTAATCCTCAATGTGAACATCTTATTGCTTGAATTATACATGATTTTCAATAATATAGCACTTAATTAGCTTTGTTTTGACACCAAACGATATATAAGTATGAATGTTGTAGAATAAAGACGACTTCATTGGAAAGATTTATTGGTTTAGAAATGATTATAATAATATAAGCTGGAATTTCAACAAATAAAAATATCAATGTCATCATTAATTTAATTTATATATACTAATTTAATTTTTTTATTTTATTTTTATAAATACTCAATTAATTCCTGTAAGAACGAAAAATGGTCATTATTTAAAAATTAAAATGATAGTAAAAAAAAGCTGAAAATGTCTTTAAAGGAATTAATTGAGTATTTATAAAAATAAAAATAAAAATTAAGTTGGTATATATCAATTAAATCAAAGACAAAATTGACATTTTTTTTCTAATGCATATTATAAATGGTATGAGTTCAAGTTGCTCTAATTCAAAATTTAAAAACAAACAAGTAAACCAAATCTCATTAATAAAAGATGAAATAGTTCACAGCCAGGGAATATATATGAAATCAAACAAACACACCCCAAATCTTACTTACTATTCTCACAAAACTCTCAAGAAATCTTTCAAGCAAAGAGATGGATATGAGACAAAAGTGCATTTGTGCACTAATACATTTACATTATTTCATTTTTGGAACTAGCTGTCTAGTTTTATCTTTATTAGAGTGAAGCAATGGAGTGGATAAAACTATTAACCCTTTTGCTAATCTCTTCAGGATTTGCACCCACAAACTTATCAACTTGGGCTCCTTCCTTCATCAATACAAAACTTGGCATTGCCTTTATCTCCATCTTTGATGCCACCTCCTAATTCATTTCACAGAACAATATTTTGTAAGACAAAATAAGCTTCAATTTCATGTGTTTACTAGTATCATGGAATGAAAGTAATTTTCTGTCCATGCCTTAATACTTTTTTTTGGAATTGACCACATTTGTGTATATTAAACTAAAAGGAATGGGAAACATGTTTAATTTTTAAACACCAATCATTTGACGCCTCTTAGTCAACAAGGAGGAGTAGGTGTGTGATTTTGCTTGTTCATTATTTCTTTTCTCTTTTGTTTATTATTGCATTTACTTGTAATACAAGTCACATGACACCAATCAGAATCATTCTTTGACACATTTAAGGATGAAATTTTAGTATAGTTTTTAATTTCAGTAATCCTATTCTTTTACAATCGGAATATAAAGTAATTGATGTGTCGTTTAATGTGTTTATATTGTATGATTATCACGTTAATAGAAGTAAAAAGTCAATAACCACCCGATGAGTGATTGTCACTTTAATTAAAATATAACATTTTGTATCTTAATTATATAAATATAGCACTGTTTTCTTTAATTACATTCTATCTCACATAGAGTTGCTTCACTTTAGATCAACAAAGATGAGAGATGCCATATGGATTTGCTATTTGTTTTTAGCTGAGATAAAACTAACAAAGAAAGCTAGTCACAGTCACAATCCCATGTTTGATAAATAGATTCTTCCAATCTGTCAAATATGAAGCTTTAAGAAAAAAAAATAACGCAAGAAACAAAATCCTCTTACCCTATGGAAATAATCTGTGAAGAAGTGTTTAATTTCAAGAATAATAAGAATCCTTTCAAACAGCTAAGAGACTTAGAATTAGCTAGAGGAATATTTGTTTTTTTTTTGGCTTAAATATCAGTACCTTAAGCTCATCCACATCCACCAAGAGAAATAGAGCATCTTGGTAAGACAAGGCTAGCTCTTCAAACAAAGGATTCATGGCTACTGATGGCATACACCATGCAGCAGTGAAATGCACCACAACCTGCAAAATTTTTTACAAAAGTTGATAAACAAATGATAATTAGTACAATATTTGGCCAAAAGAAGAAGTTGAAAAGTATAAGTACATGGTGGGAAAGTGTATAAACAAAGAGCAATATAAGTTGATCATTCATCATCACTTCACTTACTGGGCAGCTTTGATTTGTAGCTTGAGTGATAAAGAGATCCCATGTTTTCCCCGAGTCTATTTTGGCAACTCTAGACTTCACTGCCTGTACTTTATTGCTTTTCATCTTTCTTTTTTTCCTCTTCCTCTTCCTCTTCCTCTTCTTATGTTTTGTTTCTTATTGTGAGAAGAAGCAAAAATAGATGCAATTTATAGAGAATAATTGGGCTAAGGGAATGCTTGTTCTTCTCTTTCTTTCAAGTTTTTTTCTTTTTTTTCTCTCCTTATTTTTGTCAATTTCTTAAAAATTTGATAAGATGGAAGAGATTTATAAATTTAAGCATATGACCCACTTTTATTACCTTATAATCTTATTATATGTGAAAGACTTTTTCCATTATACAGTTTCATTTTGATTCATTATTTTCATATATATTAATAAAAGCCTTTCAATTTTGTAGTGACATTTACATGATAAATCATGATTTTTGTATTGGTTAGGCGCTCAATATCCATCAAAATAATGATGCAAGTTTGAAATTGAATGGATAGAGTTTCGGGGTATATATATATATATATATATATATATATATATATATACTTTACCATATTTATGGGGAACTACATACATCTACAAGTACAGAAATTGGCAAGCATATCCATATCCATATGAAGTTTGGTAAAGCCATCATGGCAAAATAGAAATATAATACCAAAAAGAAAGTGGTTTTATGTAGCTAACCCAACCCCATGCTTTTGTTAGCAAAAGGTCCACATCAACGATTAAGGATTATTTATCATTTATCATTATCAGGGTATTAACACTGTCACCTCCTGAAAATAGTATAAATTACATTTTCACGGCGCTTTTGATTTGATTACATTGTTACTTCTTCTAATTAATTAAAAAAATGAATGTATCCTTATAAATTTATCACATAAATATTTAAAATATGTTTAAAAGGTGAGGGTATTCTTTTTTTTTTTTGAAGTAAAGAGGGTGATAGTGTAATTAAAATCAACGATGCCATAAAAGTGTAATTTGTACTAACCTCAGGGGGTGACAGTGCTAATATCCCAACATTATCACCACGGTCCTGTCCTGTGCTATGAACAGTCGCATACCCTGTCTGCATTGCAAGTAGTTTTCATTTTTCATAAAACAATAATTGATGAAACAGAATATGCTTTTGGAAACACTGCCTAATATTCAAGCAAAGAGACTTACAAAGACGTGAATTACATCCATATGTTAACTGTGGAAAGCATTTTCTCCATTTCAGAAATCAATTGGTCTTATCCCAACATATATATGTTCAACTACTAGAAGGTAAAATTAGGTAAGCGCTTAGTATTAGTAAAAGATTTGGACCCAGTAATAGAAAGTGGTAAGGCTCTCTATTAATTATATACACTGTTATTAAACCACTTGTTCAAAGCTTATAACATCATTTTCATTCATACAAAGACAAAAGGAGTGTTACAAAATTCATCACAATAAAAAGGGAAAAATTTGAGAAGTAGTTCAAACTCAGAGATTGGCTCAGACCAAATGACCAAACTGTCCTCAATATGGATATACTTCTGGTGGTCAGTAGTAACCAACACTTCCTCTTAACGGATATAACCGACTGAAACCCACCAATTCTTACTCTATTATAAGCTGAAACACTGCCATT